>BSYR01000025.1:20247500-22647500 GCA_030270665.1 Hibiscus trionum
CCGCCCATGGATATTTTTTAGATTTTACAGTAACGGGAGAAAACAGGGATAGCGGCCCGTTATTACCGTTATTTACCACTACCCGTTAAATTGCGACCGCAATCCACCGCTACTAGTGTGATTCCGCGTCCCACCGTTGTTTTCGCCGATAACGGTTTCGGCCGGCGGCATTACCGCTAAATAGCGGTCGCGGGCCGTTTTTTGAAACCCTGGTCATAGATGTTGATCTTTTTCGTAATTAGTTTTAATTAAAATTTTCCTTAAGTCTGTAGGAAAATGCTTTCTGGGGTTAGGATTGTACCTCGTGATCAGATTGATAAGGTATAATAATCAATTTCTTTTCCTTTAGTTATTTTTGTTAGTAAAGTTTGCTTGATTAGTTGATTTTTTGTTTCTCCATTTTTGGTACTAGGAAGAAGATAAGAGCTCAGATGTGAAGAAAAAGTATAGTAGTAAAAAGGAAAAGCATAAAAGGAAAAAGAAAAGTTCTGGTTTTAATGGTTCTTCTGATGATGATCTTGAGAGAATAGGAAAAGGGTCTAGACGAAATAAGAAGTGGTATTCGTCCGAGGAGTATTCGAGCAGGAGCAGAAGTGAGAGCGAAGGGAGTTCTGATTCGGACGAAAAGAGGCATAGGAAGAGGAGAAAGGATAAGAAAGGTAAGAATGATTGTTCAGGGGATGAGCTCGGCGGTAGGTCTAAGAAACGATCAAGAAGTAAAAAGAAACGATATTCTCCGGCATCAGAGGAATATTCATCTGAAGAAGAGGATCAAAGGCGAAATTCAAGAGTTGGAAAAAAGAAGGGTAAGAGAAGACAAATTTTTTTGTTCTAAATTATTGATTATTAGTTCATTTGGGTCATTTATCAATTATTATTATTATTATTATTATTGCTTTTGGTTTGCAGATGATGGTAGAGAATCTTCTTCTTTGAAAGAGAGTGAGATTGAAAGGAAAGAAATTGGATTGGAATGGATGCTTAAACCTGCATTTAAGCCTGATAAAAAACCTTCAGAGCTTGTTGAACAACTTGAGGAGCCTCCTACCGAGGAGGTATGACACTTGAGCTATTAATTATAGCGTCTATTTTCCCCTTTTATTTTATTTGATTCTGGCATAATATGACATAAATGCTTGCTGAAGGCGACACATTTTTTATTTTTAAAGCAAAAAAAAAACATCTTATCAATTTTTATGTTCCCTTTGTGTTTAGAAAAAAATCCTACTCTTTTAACAAGGATTTGATAAGCTTCCTTCTCGTGCATGTTTCTGTTATGTTCCACTTAGGAGTTTTTGAAGCAAGCTTGAATGTACTTCATGATTCATGGTTGCATGGGTCATTCATTCTTTAGTTTCTGCCTTTGTATTTTATGAGTGCATGAATGGTTAGGTGACAATAGTACATATACTTTACCAGATAAAGAAGACACACCCTAGAGAGTTGAATCCATATCTGAAAGATAATGGAACTGGTTATCCAGAAGAAGCAGATGAAAAGAGAGTTTCTGTAGACAGGCTTTTATCTTCTTCGGTTGTAGGGGATGGGGGTGCTAGTTGGAGACTTAAAGCTTTGAAGCGTGCAGAAGAGCAAGCTGCTCGAGAAGGACGAAGCATTGAGGAGGTAATGTTTCTGCAGTCTTTATTAATTTTCAGGGAAAAATTGTATCATGGAAGGGTTCTATACTTTTTGCAGTAGAAATCATGATTCAATTAGCCTTTACTGTCAAAACTATACAGGTTGTGCTAGAACGTTGGGGTTCTCTTGATATACTGGCCGAGTATGGAGCATCTCGTAGAGCTGCTGCACCTCGAGCCCATCTGCATGCCATAAGAAATAGAAAGCAGGGCCCAAATGATGAGAAACAAAATGTTGCAGACGATCAAAGTGAAAGAAATTCTAAAAGGGTACATGCAATGACACCTAGCTCGGTTTCATAATATGTAATGAAAAAAAGTAGTGGTTACACTCCAGTAAATAAGCAACAGCAGATGTTCTAATATTTTCTATGGTTTTGATTGCCAGAACACCACTAAAGACTATCTGCGGGATGTATCTCTTCGACATTCTGAGATGAGGGCTCCAAAAGTCCATGATTCATTATCCTGGGGAAAACAAAATCACAAAAATAGTCTTGCTAAAAATGCTGTTGCTATATCGACTGCAAATAAGTTTACCAATGATGGAAACTTCATGCAAGAATTTCTTCGTAAGCAGGGGAATGATACTATTGCATCTGGCTCACATACAAATCATGATGCAAATATGGATTCCGAAGTTAAAGCATCAGAAACAAATGAACCTAGTGAAGCTACTACAATGTCAAAGGAGTCTTTGAGCATAAACCAATTGGCAGCTAAGGCTTTGCAGCTTCGATTGAAGGGAAAGCATGAAGAAGCCCAGGAACTCCTGGTAAGGCAACTTTTTCCTTTAATACAATACATTGATTTGATTGAGTTTATTGATCCCATGCTTACTGATAAATACCAAAGTTTTGCTATTGCATTATAATAGAGAGATAAACTGAGGCAAATCCTCACATGTTTAGATTATAATGGTCTAATGTTTTCTGGATCTTGAAGAACTAGGTAGTTAAAGCTTTATGTTGAGGTATACTATAGTTTATTGTCTAGGTATTAGAACCCTGTTTAACTTTACAGAACTTGTAGGTTAGTACATGTAAGTATGGGAATATATTATGTATCTTGTACTTATGGAAAGTTACTTTTAGTAGGATATCTTTAGAGATCATATCTAGGGTGGTATCTTGTAAAATAAATATAGAATCGTTAGTTACCTAGAATACTAAGTCAGTCTTTTGTATATATATTTCTACTCTTCTATGAATAAAATTAAGAGAGAATTTCCTACAATTCTACAGAACTAAAAGATCACACGTTTCAGTTGTTTCCATATCCACCTTATGCATTAAATAACTTGATCTAAATAATATCACTTTTCTCTCCTATTTCAAGTGTCAACTATGGGGTTTAAGTTTGTCTATAGTTAATGTAATTTGTTTTGGTTGTTTGTTTTTCTATTAGCTGGAAGTTGAGAGCTTGAAGGCTAAGCAGAGCACTGGAGATCATGCCAGTAAGCAGCACAATGTTGACAACAGAAGCAGGTATTTTTCATCTTTATATTTCATTGGTATTTCCAATTCTGAAACTGCTGCTTCAAATGAGCTTAATGTAGTGAGCTTATAACTCTCTACGAGACTATCATTCAGTATTTCAATCTTGAGCTAATTGCAAAGTGTTTAGTTTCTCCTGTCAGTTGCTTTTTTCATGAAGTAAAAAAAAAAAAAAACGAATTCCCTTATATAATGCATCGTTCCAACTTCCATTTCAATATCCTTTTACAATATTTCCTTTGGATAATTCTGATGTTCTAATTATTTTTGTATTTTATCTAGATTTGTTGTTCATGATATATCGGTTAGGAAAGGGAAGGATGATGATGATTCCGATAAGCATCTAGCCCGAAGAATAATGCAGAACAAAAAATTTAGTTTATCTGGCCAGGCAGATGATGAATATGACTACGAAGATGGTCCAAGCAGGAAATCTCGAAAGAAGGGTGGGGAAAGCAATCAGAAGGTCTCTGAAAACAATCATTTGGCTAGGCGTATATTGACTCAGCAAGAACGCTGTCTGTTCTGCTTTGAGAACCCCAACAGACCAAAGCATCTTGTTGTTGCTATAGCAAATTTCACATACTTGATGTTGCCACAGTGGCAGCCTGTTGTGCCAGGTCACTGCTGCATCTTACCAATGCAGGTACTCTCTATGTATGGTGCTGTCGTCTATTTCTTTGTTTTAGTGCTTAAATGTTATCTACATTAGTCTGGTTATAAAACGTGATCTTTTTAACTACAGTTCATGTCTTTAAAGGATTTTAATATTATTATTAGGGTCTCTCCAGTTGCATTTCATGGCACCTAACCTAATTAGTATTAAGTTTGATATGTGAATTGCTTTCTTTTATATGGAATGTAGAAATCAAATGACAAACAATAATATATATTGGGCTTTACTGATTGATGTATCCTAATTCAGAGTGCAAACTCCTTTTCCCTTGACAGCATGAGTTGGCCACGAGAACAATTGACAATAATGCGTGGGATGAAATTCGTAACTTCAAGAAATGCTTAATTATGATGTTTGCCAAGCAAGATAAGGAGATGGTTTTCTTGGAAACTGTGATGGGATTGGCACAACAGCGTCGTCATTGTATGATTGAATGCATTCCCGTTCCACGGGAAATTGCAAGGCAGGCTCCTGTGTATTTTAAAAAGGCAAGGTTCTCCTATTCGTTTTATTAATTGACATTTGTATCCATTACAATCGGTAACAAACCGGTGGCGGAGATAGAAGCAGCCGTACCTTCAGTTGTTCTTGACATATGAACTTGATTAGAGATCTAGTTAGCTGAGAGTAGCAATAAGTTGTGCATTTTCATGTTATAATATATAGTTCCGATGCATTTGTTTTCTGTGCACGATTCTAAAACAACTTTTTCTCAGGCAATTGATGAAGCTGAAGACGAGTGGAGCCAGCACAATGCTAAGAAGCTGATAGACACGAGTGAGAAGGGATTGCGTGGGTCAATCCCGAAAAATTTCCCATACTTCCATGTTGAATTTGGTCTAAACAAAGGGTTTGTTCATGTTATTGACGATGAAAGCCAGTTCAAGAGTAGCCTCGGCCTCAATGTTATAAGAGGTATGCTGCAACTGGCAGAGGAGGACATGTACCGGCGTCGGAGGCATCAATCTGCAGATGATCAGAACCAGGCCGTCGCCAATTTTGCTCGTGAGTGGGAACTTTTTGACTGGACAAAACAACTCGACTAAATTGAAAATTCGACCCTGTGTATTTACATTGTGTTTAATATCACTTTTGGCCCATGTATTTTACTCGAATTCTAAGATTAACTCTGGTATAGGGATGGCAATTTGATCCGAATCTGATCCGATCCGAAGGAATTTATCCGATCCATATTCGATTGAAAAAAATCTGAATCCGAATCCGAGTAAAATGTCCGAGTCCTAATAGGAGATGGGTTAGATATGGATCATGCCAAGATCCGATCCGAATCCGATCCATATCCGAGTCCGAATCAAAATATTTAGGACTTTTAACTCCTTAAAACAAAATATCATGTATAATATTTATATTAAAACAAGAAGACAACATAAATAAAGTAAAAAGTTAAACTAAATACATTAAAAGAAACATAACTACATATATTTTTTAAACGATAACATAAATGTATATATTAGGTAATTTGAAATAATAGTAAAAATAAAATTAACTTTATATATATATATATATATATTAAAAGTGATAATAAAAATATAAATGTCTTAAGAATGTAAGTTAAATAATAATAATAATAATATTTATTATGATTTATATATATTAATTAACTTTAATATAGTATAATATATCTATTTATACTATATGTATGTATAAATAAATATGAAAAAAACAAATGTAAGATCAAGTCATAGATAAACAAACAATAAAATAAATACAATGGAGAAACAAATAAATGTAGATATCAATGAATTACTAAAAATTAAAAAAGTTAGTGAATGAAATAGTAAGTAATGTGCAATCGATAGATAAATTTATGATATATTATGCTAAAATTATGAATTAAAATAGAAAGCAAATTAAAAGCATAAACAATAAACACAAAAAATTAAATGTAGTTAACAAATAAGAGATAAAAATGAACCAGTGTAGAATTAAATATCATAAATTAAATGCGTAAGAAATTAAATATACAAAATTATGGACTGATTTGCACTAAAATAAAATTATTAGAGGGTAAAAACACAATATACCCTAAAGACGTTAAAATTCACGAATCTACCCCTCAGGCTTGGGTCAAGACTAGGGATGACAATTTAATCCGAATCCAAAAACTCTGATCTAAATACGGTTGAAACAAATCCGATCCAAAAACAATCTGATCCAAATCCGTTTGAAAAAAATCCGAATCCAAATCCGAAAAAAATATCCGAGTCCGATTGTAACGGATTCGGACTTGAATTTTATACAATCCGATCCAAATCTGATCCATTGCCATCCCTACTCTGGTACTATTTTCTCCTCATATTGACTCTTGTATTTTATTAGTTTTACCTTATTTTAAGATTTTTCACGGGAGAATTTCTTCTTGAGCAAGTTTTACCTAAAACTCCTCTTTTTTTTCCAATTATGTTTTAAATAGATTTTTTTGAAAGATGTCTTAAATAACTATGACGCCACAAAATACCAAAAATTACTGGGAAATAATAGATAATTCAAACAAAATGTTTGTCATTTGGGTCTTTCTTCGAAACTAGGTATTTTAAAGCTCAACACATTCTTTGTATGTGTAATTTATTTGATTACTTGAAAAAAATTACGAAAGTAATCTGACAATTGAATGGAAATTATTCGATAATTCAAACCCAAATGTTCACATACTATAGACTCAGACTCAGAGATCGTAAACTTAGGCTCATAATCTGACTTTTTATAGCTAAAATATGAACGGAGTAAATGTTATGAATCCACAACCACGTTCAAAGGTAAGTCAACAAGGGTAGTAATTTAACGATCAAATGTGGGAGCGCCTGAGAAAAGAGCTATTAGTTTTATAAGATTTTTTTCGCTTTAAAAAAATGTTTATATATATATATGGTCTTTTTCACTACATAACGAATATTATAACATATTCTTTTATTCTTATCTCTTTTAATTACTTTCTTTGATTTCATTCATATTTTTCTAAGCGGAAGTAAACTACAATTAATGGCTTCACTGAACAAAAGAAGAAACCCAAGAACGCTCAAGAACATCACGAAAAATTTAGAGTAAATGTCTTAATTACTAGAAGATAGATGATACAAAATGAGATGTGAAAGACCTCTATTTATAGTTAAGTCCCCCTACATTCGACGGTCTCTAATGATTTACATCAACGGTTAAAATCGAAGCCCACCAACTACAATGGTACAGAATCAACATATTCTTTAGAATAAATATCCTATCTAAGGAAAGAGAATTCTATGTTTACAAAGAAAAGATTACATAGGTCAAAGGGGTTTTGTCTTTTGGAATCCTCCACGGAATGGGTTAAATATGATGGCCTTTTCAAGCCCAAAATCTCCCTCAGAACCTCTTGGGAAGTCATTTGTGCAAGTGACTCGGACTCGAACTGGCGGTCTGTGACATTCTCCCCCACCAAACTTAGCGACGCTCTCGTCGCGCGTTCGAAATGAAGTTGAACTGGGTGATCCTTGATTCGCTTTCGTACATTGGCTTGCTTCCAAGTTGGAACCGAGCTTGGTTGTCCCCCCATAAAGGCCACTCTCCCCATAAAGAGCGCTCGGCTCTGTCTTGGTTGTCCCCCATAAGGACTGCTTGCATTGGCACCATCCTCCATGTAAAATCATTCGTCGCCCCACCACGTACATCTCGACCGTAAAAACTCCTTCTTACCAATTGCGACTTGCCTCTAATCGGATCCCTTTTATCCTTGTGCAAACACTTGGACGTCATCACATTGAACGATGAATGAACCCTCAGAACTCTGAAAGGTTGATTGTGTCCTCGCCAAGTTTCCTTTGGACTAATCCGGTTGGCATTCACTCTAACTCACATCAACACTTCCTCGCGAAGTTTGATGCACCACCGCCTACTGGCAACTCGTCGCACATCGACACTTCTTCAATCTTGAAGTCGAACATCTCGTCTCGCATTGGCACTTCTTTGTTCACGAAGTTCGATGCCTCATCCACCTTGCTCATTGGTGGACACTCAACGAATCCCATGTCTCCGAAAGGCTTCGGCTCCACTAGCCCTTCTAAGGTTGTCGCCACAATGGCAGCCACCAAGTCAGCATCCTTGGTTAACTCAATAACATTCAGCACCTTGGTCTCAACCCTCGCGTCTCAATGAACCAGGACGATGCATTGTTTGCGAGGATTCAAAATGCAAACACAATCGGCAGAAGGGACAATGAGCGCATTAATCTGGTCAATGAAATTTAAACTAATGACAAAGTCATAGTCATCCAATTGAATTACCTCGAATGTTTACTTGCATTTCCATTCTCCAACTTACATCTCAACGTCGTACCACTCACACGGTTAGAACACCTTTGGAATTGACGCTCTTGATCACCCTAGTTGACTCTTCAACCTTCAAACCAAGTTTGTCGGTAGCGTTCTTGGACATGAACAAGTGAGAAGCTCTCGTGTCCACAAGAGTGCTTCTCTTCTGACCCACAACGTTGATGTTACCCTTTTTGCTTCTGGCCTTTCCACGCCTTAGCAGAACTTAGCAGCATCGAACCAAGCTTCAAAACCTCGCTGCTCTCAAGCTTATCCACCTCATTGGACGACTTGACTCGATCCGAGCACTCTTTCACCAAATGAGACCCATTGCATCGGTAACACTTCAATTGTTTCGCCTCTACGCTCGGCTTGACTGCTTTGTAGCTTGTAATAGCACCAAGTCTACATTCCTCTTCTTCTTGCTCGTCGTCCCCATCGACGATGTCATTGAGGCAGTCTTCTTGGGACAGTCTTTCACCAAGTGTGGACCATCACAATGGTAGCACCTTACGGGTCCTCAATCCTTCTTCTCTTATGGTTTGACGAACTTGTTGGGCTTGTCATCACCATCACTGGAACGGTGATCGTCCTCGTCTCCCCCACCATTGCCCTTTCCACGGGGCTTGGAAGACTTGGACTTCCTAACTTTGAACTGAGCTATGGACTCTGTTGCGGTCAATGCTTTAGAAAGTTCTTCGACTCCCCTCCGCTCTAACTCCATTTAGGCCCATCTCTAAAGGCCATCCGTGAATTAGAAGAAGCCATCTGCTTCACTTAAGTCCGAAATTTGGAGCTTGAAATCGATGAATTGCTTGGCATAGTCCATGATGGAACCCTCAAGTCTCAATTGTCGCAACTTCCTTCGAGCTTCACGTTGAACGTTCGTAGGTAGAACTGTTCTTTGAACTTAACTTAAAACTTTTTCCATATCTCAATGGGATGTCCCTGCTCTTCTCCTCAGAGCATCTGCGTTACCACTACAAAAGAGCGACATCAGTCAAATACATAGAAGCAATGTTTACCTTTTTCACATCATCCTTGATGCTAATGGCCCGAAAGTATTGCTACATGCCCCAAACGAAGTTCTCAACATCTTGGGCCGATATGTTCCCCTTTTAACTCTTTTAGCTCTATAATGTCATTCCTTGGCTTGAATATAATGGGTGCTGCTTCATTGTTCATGGCAACCTTATACACAAATAGACTTGCCTTCATCTCTTCCATCTCCATCTTCACAGCCAACAACTCGGCCTCAAGCATATCGTCTCGGTTACCCAATTTCTCGAACAGATCGTTCAGATGTTTCTCTATCTCTACCTTGAGATAGTCTCTCTTGTTGTCTTACTTCTCTAAGCATGTATCAACAACATCAAGTCGCTCCCCGAGTCCTTTGCGAATTCCTTAAGTTAAGAGTTTTGGTTATAGAATCCAATTCAAGTTCTGCAGTGTCGTGCTTTAAACAGAGAGACACATCAAACCTTCACCATTATGGAAATGAATAATGATAACCTAACCTGCTACAAAGAGTTGAAAAGATTACATATTCTTATCAAATCACACATATTATTCTCACAAACAGTGGCGTTGATAGGTCAAAGGTGACGTGGGATTTAGTGATTACGTGGCAAACAAAAATACTTTGTTTTAGGGAAAAGCTCTATGATATTAGAGAAATTATTAGATGGACTCGACTCACCCCGCCAATAAAATTCATACATCTTATTTTAACTTCAAAATAACCATTCATTTTCTCTTTATATGTAGGAAAGAGACGAAAATTCACCTTAAAAAATATCTCCAAAGGCAAGTCTTTTTTTTTGTTCAAAGAAATAACTTCCATAAATTAAAGGGGGCAACCATACATAAAAAGCGGTTCACCTTTAACAACAAAGCCAGTACACGCCAAGGGTAACCGCCGAACGAAACAAAGGAAAACAGACAGTAAAACAAGACAGACATTCATAAGACCTAAAAACATACAAAACAACAATAAAGATCTCGTGTCCGAAACCGCAAAACCCAAGCAAAGGTTGCAAAGACAGCCAAAACCAACATCGAAACAGAAGGTTCTAAAGGCAAAATCAACAAGCCGGCAGGAATAATTACTTAGGTCCGAAAATAACATCCTCATCTTCGAAGGGGGATATCTCACTGGAGTAGTGCTTGAGAGCTCTATCCAGAGGCATGCTTCCGATCTGCGAAGACCGGTCCTTATCAAGGCACAAACTTCAGTAAACCACCAACTGGGACGACTGAATGTAGACAAGCCCAAAACCTTCCAAGGCATAAAACCGACACCAAGATCATCCGCAAAAACCTTAAGAGCTTCAAGCTCGCTAAAACCAAACAACACTAAGAAAGATCTCCGAACCAAGTAAGGCCACTGATCAACCGACGAAAAAAGGGAAGCTGTAATCCGGTAGGTCAAGGAGAACAACCAAATTTTAGAAATCGAGAGCGAGCCGCCTGGATCCCATTTCAACCTAATATCATACGGGGACCAAGGTTCTCCATTACCCTCAAGCTCTAAGTCACACAAAACCCCAATATCCACCGGACAAAAGAGTACCCGGGTCCCACCATATTTGACTTCAGGCATAGCTGCAGAGAGAGAAATCGATGAGAACATAATCTCTTTAGTAGAGTTTAAGGAAATCTGTCCCAAGCTCGCACTCCAAGACACGAGGGTAGTTTCCACAAAAGTGGCATTCTCATCCCAGCAAAGAAAGAGGGTGGGCCCCACCAGATCCCAAGGCTGATCCCGTTCAGCGTGAATTGGCTCTAGGAGGAGAGAAATGTCCTCAAAGCTTGCAGGGCTGTCCAGGGTCGGTACGGGTATGTTGGTAAACATGCCATCCACCGAAGCAAGGGAGATATGGCATTGGACCGGCAGCTTCCCACTTCCGGTGACGATCCCCAGCAGCTTCCCACTTTCGGTGACGATCCCCTGCAGCAACTCAACCAACTCGATCGCCCATACATCACCTGGCTGTCGTCGAGGGGATAAATCAATCTGCAGTGAAGCTCTCGCAGGGGGTTGAGACTCGAGAACCAAACCACCTTCTTCAACGTTCCCTTGTCCTCAAACTGACCAAAAGGTTTATCCGACGTTGGTACTGAGCCATCTTCGGCAGTGAAACCTATACCGAGCCAAGATCCGAAGAACTTATCGAAGTTTGATTTTTCATCTTCAAGTCCAACTCCTAAGTTGTTCGGAGAACATTCAGACCAGCCAATTTTCCATACTCACCTAACAAAACAGTGGCCGCTAATAATGGAATTACCGGCAGACGCAGCTAGGACCAACTGCTCCTCGACCTTTCCATAATTCGTCGCCTTCGCACCGAAAGATTCGGCATGGGGATCTGTCGGCCGCCAATGCAACCCAGAGGGTAAGAGCTTTGTCGGCCAGCGAAAGAGACAACAGAGGCGATGTGAGGAGGGTCTGGCCAACACCGGGAGGGGACCGACTTCTGTCCTGAGAGATCGGGGGCACTCGGAGGCTCTAGAGAAGCAGATCGGAGCGGCGAGGGGCAAAGGGTGAAAACCAGAAAACTTATTGAACCGGCTGGGGGAAGAGGGAACGGCTGAAGCAAGGGTGAAAATGAGCTTACTCTGGCGCGGGTGAAACCAGCTCCGGTAAGGCCACGGCACCCTCACGACCCCAAACCCACAAAGGAATCCAAACCAACCTCGATCTATAACCGCCAGGAAACCACCGCCCAGGGGAGCGTGCACGATACCGACGCCGTCGGACGAATTCCAGCAAGGCGATCCCGACCAAACTTCGACCAAAACCGTGCCGTCCGTGGAAGCTAAAACCAGCCCAGGCGAGCCCTGGGATAAACCGGGAGAGATCCTTGGGTTTGGCGCGTGTGGCACGTTCATCTCATGAGATTCAAGTCTGCAAACTGCAAATCATCATTTCCATAAATGAAGCTTCTCCAAAGGCAAGTCTTGGGAACTGAGTGGCAACAAAAGAAATTACCCTTACTTTAATATCTAGTGTTTGCCTTTGACAGTTGGATCCATACATGTCCATTCCACTTAGGTATGTAAAAACAAGTCAGAACCTCGTAACCTGACTGAAACCTGCCCGAGTCAGAACCTGATTTGACCCGAGTTTTTGTTGACCCGAACCCGATCTGCAACCGACTGTTGTTGATCCGAACCCGAATTTGACCTGTTACTGTAGCAACCGAACCCGATCTGCGTCCGACTGAAAACGACCCGAACCCGAATTGGACCTGTTAATTTGGACCTGAAACCCGACCTGCGCCCGACTGAAAAGAACCCGAACCCGACCTGGCAAATAACCGAAATTACCCGACTGAATTGACCCGATATCCGATTTTACCCGACCTGAAATGGACCCGACCTGAAAATGGACCCGACCTGAAATGGACCCGACCTGAAATGGACCCGACCTGAAATGGACCCGACTGAAATGGACCCGACCTGCTTTTAAACCCGACCTGTTAAGTGACCCGACTTGTTCTTGACCTGAGCTGAAATTAACCCGAAACTTATGACATGATGAATTAAAAAATTTATAAAAGTTGATATACCATATACATATATAATGTATATACATATACACTTACATATATTGATATAGGTGATGTATATACGCATATATATATATATATATATATATGTTAAGTACTAAAATTTATAAGAGTTGTTTTTAATTTTAAAGTTTATTCATTAACTTGAATAAAATTGTAAACTTATAAATTATAAAAAATTAAATAACAATTGTAAACTTATTTGTAGTTCATAAAATTTATAAGTCTACAATTTTATAAGTCTACAATTTTATTTTTTTATACTTAACACTGTTAACATTTATAATTTATGTTTTACACTAACAGATTATTTAAGTTTTACACTTAACATTTATAATTTATGTTTTACACTTAACAGATTATTTAAGTTTTACACTTAACATTTATAATTTATGTTTTACACTTAACAGATTTTTTTATAAGTCTTAACAGTTAACACTTAACAGATTATTTAAGTTTTACAAACTTAGTGAAATTATAACTTATGTTTAACATTTATAATTGAAAAACGACCAAGTAAATTTAGAAATTATAAAAAAATTGAAGTCAACAGATTCAAGTTATAAAAATTGTAAGTCTTGCAACTTTTACAGTTCAAAATCGATAAAGTTTTAGAATATACAATTTTACTTAATTAGAACAAGTTAAGATATAAAACAGATATAAAATAAAAATTATTTGAATTCCAGATTATGAATACTTTATTACTTAAAAAAATATCAATACAGAATGTAAAAAAATACAAGATAAAAGTTTACACTTATAATTTTACAAACTGAATGTCACAAAATACAAGTTTGTAATAAAATTAGCCCTCAGATCTTATATCAAAGCTGAAAGCACTTTGCTACCAGATAATTCTTCATCGGGCAACCTCATCTATGTGCTACCAACAGTTAATTATGGGTAACTGGTAAGAAACCAACATAATTATGGGCAACACTAAGAGAGGAACAGCAAGCTACCAGTAACCAACACCAACACCAACACCAAGCCATTAACAGCAGCAGCAAACAGCATCTCCAACTCACAAACAGCAGCAGCATTCAGCTAAGAAGCAAGAAAATAAATATAATCAGTAAGACAATTAAAAAAACAGTGAAAGAAAATACATAACTTAAACATAAGCATTCAGCAAAACCAAATAACAACAGAATCACTAAGTCACTTAAAGAAGCAGTCAAGGTAATACTCACTAAAACAGGATCATTAAGCAAAAACAAATAACATGAACAGAATCACTAAGTCAAATTAAAGAAACAGTCAAGGGAATACCTACTTAAACAGGAGCAATTAGCAAAACCAAATAACAACAGCTTAACTAAGTATATTAAAGAACAACAGAATCACTAAGACAACTTAAAAAACAGTCAAAGAAAATACATAACTTAAACAGGATCATTCAGCAAAATCAAATAACATGAACATAATCACCAAGTCAAATAAAAGAAACAGTCAAGGGAATACATACTTAAACAGGAGCAATCAGTAAAACCAAATAACAACAGCTTAACTAAGTAAATTAAAGAAACAGTCAAGGGAATACCTCACTTAAAGAGGAGCACTCAGCAAAACCAAATAACAACAGCATCACTAAGTCAACTAAAAAAATAGTGAAGGAAAATACCTCACATAATAATCAGAAGCAACATAGTTGACTCCTGAGCTCTAAAGTGTTTCCTGCAAAACAGATTCAAGTCAGAAACTATATTGAAAAATAAAACAAGAATTTACAAAAACACAGTTAAGGGAAATACCTCACTTAACATCAGAAGCAACATACACATCAGATACTTCTACATTTAAGTGTTTCCTACAAAACAAAACAAAGTCAGTAACTAAATATAAAAATAAAACAAGAATTGAAAAAACAGAAAAAGGATTATACCTTAACCTTGAAGTGGATCTTCAACAGACACATCAGAGACTGAGGCATCTTTCCCAACAGCAAGAAATTCTTCATCCCTTTCCTCAGGCTCAAAACCATACAACCAATTTCTGGTTGTTACAAATACTTCTACATTTTTAGGCAAAAGCCTAGCCCTCAACTTGTTCAAAATTCGACCTCCCATACTAAATGATGATTCAGAAGCTACAGAGGTGATTGGAATGGCTAACACATCTCTAGCCATGAGTGAAAGTATTGGAAAAGACACAGATTGTGTTTTCCAATACTCTAAAATATCGAACTCAGCATCTGATGTGCGAGGGAGAAGGGGCAAAGAAATGTAGGAGTCAACATCGGACTTGCCACTCCTAGAAGCTTCCAAATTGGCATCAAAGTTCTGCATTAAATAAACAAAATTAGTAAACTGTAAATGAAAAAAAATTAACTATAAAAACAGAAGAGAAAAGATAAACTGACCTGAAAGAGATTAGATTTTTTGAAGGTCCTAGGGCGACCAGAACTTGACAGACTTGAACTTTGAGTAGAGTTACTTTGGACAGAAGAATTATTAGAAGAAGTACGAGCATATCTTGAATAATAAATATACATACTTACAAACTCATTATAAACAACACTTACCCTCCTTTCAACCTCATCCTCAACATAGAGGACACCATACAACTCCTTCAGAAGTTGTAACTTATACCGAGGATCAAGTAAAACAGCAAAAGACAGAATAGTTGAATGATCAGACCAGTATTTCTCATACAATTCAAGCATAGGACCAGCCATTGCAGAGATGCCCTCACATGGATCATTGTGAGCATCACATAAAAGTTTTTCAATGGCAACAACATTAGCCAAGTACAAATTAGCAGTAGGATACTTGGATCCTGAGAACAGAGTAGAAATTTCAAAGAAGGGCTCAAGGAAATCACAAATTAATTGACAAGTTTCCCACTCAACATCAGAGATTACATTCAAACCATTTTCCCTATTAACAAACAAGTTAATAGCATGTTTAGCTTCTAGTGCCCTACGAAGCATCAGGTAAGTAGAGTTCCATCGAGTAGGAACATCCAAGACCAACTTACCAGAAAAATCAGAACCACAGTCATTAATAGCAGAATCAAAGCAACAAAGTCTAGAATCTGAAGAATCTATAAATTTAACAATCTCACGCAAATTAATAACAGAGGAGTCGATTACCTTCAAACCCCTTTGAACTATCAAGTTCAGGATATGGGCAGCACACCTTATATGAAAAAACTTACCATTGTATGGCAGAGGAGAAATTGCATGCAAATCATCTTTCAGACGCCTCACCATTCTTTCATTTGCAGAAGCATTATCAAGAGTCATTGTGAAAGCTCTCTTCTCAAGACCCCACTCAGTTAACATATTTTTAACAAACTTATAAATAGATTCACCATCATGGGGAGGGGGGAAACGACGAAAATTTAAAATCTTAGACTGAAGTTTCCAGTTATTATCAACATAATGTGCAGTCAGTGCAAAGTAAGAACGTGATGTGCAAGCAGACCAGCCATCACATGTAAAACAGATACGACTCACAACAGATTGCATTGAATCAAAAAGCAATTTCTTATGCATCTCATGCTTTAACATGCAAGCCTTAGTAATAGAATATCTTGAAATATCTTTCACATTAGGATTTAAATAATTATGCAAAACCCTAAGTTTATCATGCTCAACAACACTCAAAGCATAACCATGACAAAGAATTGCTTTAGCAAACAACTCACAATATCTTTTCTGATCAAAAGAAGCTTCTGAACTACTATTGGGATTAGTAGCAAGAAACTCCTTATAAGCATCACATTTTTCAGTATGACGTTTAGGATTAGAAGTACCAATATAAGAGTCAGCTTTATACCTTTTCTTTTTGCAGTACTTACATTCTGCAAAAAGCCCTTCTGGAAGCTTGATGAATGTGTAATGATCCCAAACAGGAGATGTTCTTCTCCCAATGTCCCCTCCAGTTGAAGCTGGAGATTCCTCTTGGAGGTACGAACTGTCTCAGACAGTTGATCATTAGCATCCTCTTCAAGCAAAAACATACAAAAAAAGAGTCAGAAATATACAAAATATAAGTTAAAAATCATAGTGAACAAGGATTAATAAATTACCTTGAGACAGTATTATTTGGTCATTTAGGTTTCTTTCACCAGGAAAGTCCAACTCATAAGAGAAAGAATTCATAGCTGTCACAAAACAGAGTGCAAATCAGAGAACCAAACATAAAAATATACAAAATCATATACACAGACATCCATAAACAAAGAATAAAATTTCTAATGGTTTCAGTTTAACCCTTGTACGTGGCATTGTTACACCTATCCACAGGGACAAAATTTAAAATCCCCCTTTGGCACCAGTAGCCCCGCAGGTCAGGTAGTCCAGCCGATATACTCAGGTTAAACCAACGAAACCCTAAAGACTCGGACCATACAAATACATACATGCATAAAGATAGAAACAAACAGATATAACATGCAAAAACAGATTTCAGAAAAGAAATATACATATAACAAAACAGACACGGACCATACAGAAACATACATGCATAAAAATAAAACCATAGAAACTGACATGCATAAATACGAAGTGAGAGAAACATATATGATACAGATCTCAGATGACAGATATAACATGCAAAATCAGATCGCAGATAACATGTAAACTAATAGAAACAAACAGATATAAAATGCAAAAATAGATCTCAAAAAACAAACATACATAAGAAACATGCAAAAGGAAATATACAACCTTCCAGCTTGATGAACACACCCGCACGCACAGGAACAGAATGACAAGCCAGAAACGATTCTGAGGAAAAAAGGAAAATAGTAAGTAAATTGTAATCGAACAAAAAATGAAATAGAAGAAAATAGAATATATAACTTACCCGAACAGATCTCGGAAAATGAAAAGACAGAGAAGAACAGATCTCAGAATCTGAAGAGGTAAGATGAGAATACGAAAGGATGTTTTTGATGGTTAGGGTTTAGGGTTTAGGGTTTAGGGTTTAGGGTTTCAGATCTAGGGTTAGGGTTTAAAATAAATTAGGGTTTATGGTAAACATAAATGAGTTTGGGTTTTGGGTTTAGAAGGATTGAAGATAGAAATTCTCAAGAACACGAGGTTGTTCTTGAGAAAAGTAGGGGGTTTGATCGAAGAAAAACAAGTTTAAGGAAGAAATTTGTGTTTGTAGAAGATCTGGGAGGATATTTTTGAAGAACAGGGAAGAACTTGGGATTTTGATCGAAAGAAAAACAGGTTTAAGGAAGAAATTTGTGTTTGTAGAAGATCTGGGAGGATATTTTTGAAGAACAGGGAAGAACTTGGGAAGAACTTGGGATTTTGATCGAAAAAAATGAGGAAGATCTGGGATTTTGGTGTTTGTGAATGAGAGAGAATTTGAGACGATATTTCGGCAGCGTAACAGTAGGGAGAAATGAGCAATTTTGGCTGAGGGGTGAGGGCGTATTTATAGGCTCGAGTCGGGTCAGAGGATCCGCGCGCATAGAGTCGGGTCATTCGGGTTTTGCTCCGCAAGCTATCATTCTTTGCTTTCTTTCAATTTCGTCCCTTTTTGTTTAGAAATTGAGCTTAAAGCTTTGATTTGTTTTCAATTGCATCCTTAATTCAGTTTTAACTTTTAATGTTTAGGGTTTGTGGTTTTAATTTAGGGTTTGTGATTTTAATTTAGGGTATAAATTAAGGGTTTACTGATTTGTTATGGCTAATATATTTTATTTAGTTTTTTGTTTAGGGTTAATATGTTAATTTAGGGTATAAATTAAGGGTTTTGAGTTTTTCATTTAATGTTAATAGGGTTTAGGGTTTATGATCTTCAATTAGGGTTTTAATTTAAAGGTTTAGGGTTGAAGGGTTTTAGGTTTTAGTAATTAATTTTCAGTTTTAATACTTGTATGGTTTTGATTTGGGGTTTAGGGTTTCATGAAGCAATGTACTTCGAGTGTTTAATTTTAATGTTTAGGGTTTAGTGTTAGGGTTTAGGGTATAATGCTTATGGTTAGGGTATAATGTTTAGGGTTTTAATAATTAATTTTCATTTTTAATACTCGTAGGGTTTTGATTTGGGGTTTAGGGTTACATGAAGCAATGTACTTCGAGTATTTAGTTTTAATGTTTAAGGTTTAGTGTTAGGGTTTAGGGTATAATGCTTATGCTTAATGTATAATGCTTATGGTTAGGGTATAATGTTTAGGATTTTAATAATTAATTTTCAGTTTTAATACTTGTAGGGTTTGAATTTGGGGTTTAGGGTTCCATGAAGCAATGTACTTCGAGTATTTAGTTTTAATGTTTAAGGTTTATTGTTAGGGATTAGTGTTAGGGTTTAGGGTATAATGCTTATGGTTAAGGTATAATGCTTATGGTTAGGGTATAATGTTTAGGGTTTAGGGTTTCATGTTTTTTTAATTTTAAATGTTATATTACAATATATGTATATAGAAAATTGGAAACCCTAAACCCTAAACCCTAAACCCTAAACCATAAAACCATAAGCATTAAACACTAAAACCTAAACCTTAAATCCTAAACCCTAAACCCTAAGCCCTAAAGTATGTAAGTATTTATGCATTTAGGTTTTACAGTAGTGTAATGAACTAAGGTTAGTTCGAGTGATTAGTTTGTAAGGTTTAGGGTTTAGTGTTAGGGTTTAGGGTTTAGGGTCTAGGGTTTAGGGTTTAATTTTACGATAATAAGTGACTTAGGGTTTTGATTTTATGAGTATCAATTTAGGGTTTAAGGTTTACGGTATAGGGTTATCATAATGGGTTGAACCCTAAACCCTAAACCCTAAACCTTTAACTACAACACAAACCCTATTGTATGTAAGTATGTACATATATACGTATTAATAAACCCTAACACTAAACCCTAAACCCTAAACCATAAACACTAAACCCTAAACCCTAAACCCTAAACTATAAACCCTAAACCACATACATTACAACACAACCCATAATGTATGTAAGTATGTAAATATATACATATTAATGGACACTAAACACTAAACCCTAAACCCTAAACCCTAAACCATAACCCTAAACCCTAAACACTAAACATTTAACAACAACACAAACCCTATTATATGTAAGTATGTACATATATGCATATTAATAAACCCTAAACCCTAAACCCTAAACCCTAAACCATAAACACTCAAACCCAACCATATTGTATACAAGCAACTAGGTATATACGTGTGTACATATTAATGCATGAACGCTCAACACAAAACCCTAAACCCTAAACTTTATTTTTATTCTAAATTGACATATACTTATTGTTTTTTTTTCATTACTCTAATTTTTATACTTTTAATTTGATATTTTTGTTCATTATAGTCCCTACAACTTTATTTTTATTCCAAAATACTCATTTTTTTTTTCTTTTTTTTAAATTTGTCTAATGTTTTATAATTTTAATTTGATATTTATGTTCATTATAATCCCTGAAATTTTATTTGTAATCCAAATTGACCCATTTTTTGTCCAAATCGACCCATTTTGATTATTTTTTAATTACTCTAATATTTTATAATTATAATTTGATATGACTTTAAATAATTAACTCAAAATTAATGACGATTGACGAAGGTCAACCTAAAGTCTATCAACTACTTATATGGTTCTACGACCGAACTCAAACTGAATACGAATTTCAAACCCAAAAATACACGTCCGACCTGAATTACCCGACCTGAAGCTACCCGACCTGAAATTACCCGACCTGAAATGCACCCGACCTGAAATGCACCGACCTGAAATGAACCCGACCTGAAATGAACCCGACCTGAAATAGACCCGACCTGAAACGGACCCGACCTGAAACGAACCCGACCTGAAACGAACCCGACCTGAAATGAACCCGACCTGAAATGGACCCGATCTGAAATGAATCCGAACCTGAATTAACCTGCCAATTATCTGCTTTGGACCCGACCCGTTCTAACCCGACCTGAAATGGACCCGACCTGAAATGGACCCGACCTGAAATAGACCCGGTCTGAAATGGACCCGACCTGAAATGGACCCGACCTGAAATGGACCCGCACCCGACCCGAGTCGAGTCAATTTTTTTTTTACCTGAAATGACCTGTATCCGATTTTACCCGACCTGACAGAACCCGACCTGAAACCTGACCGATTACCTGTTTTTACATCCCTAATTCCACTGCATGTGAGAGACATCCATTTGTTCACGTGGAGAGACAACAGCGACCAAGGAACAAATTAAATGTCTTGTGAAAAGCACATGCACGATGGGCTTGTCTTCGTATTTTCCAGCATAAACAATCTGATTTTTCAAGCCCCAGATAAGTTGTTTAAAGCAATTGAAAAATGGTGTCACCTGCTGCAACTCTAATCAAAACTTTGGGATAAACAGCCGCCCCAAATCTAATTTAAACTTTGACACAGTTCCTATTTTCATTTCATATGTATTCGTGTATATTTTCCTCGTATTATACGTATATTTAAAATATTTAATAAATGTATAATATTCGAACCAAAGCCCTAGGCTATAGGGTTATAGCCTATAGAACAGCTCGAACCAGATAATATATACAATTTCTTCATCATCCCCAAGGCTCTTATTTTTTAATTTGTTGTATGGATCCTAAATGTTCATTCTCACCAAGTGAGCTCTTTTTTCAATTTGTTCATGTTGAATTGGTAGTCCCTTCATATAGCTTCTTTAACCAGTGAGCTTCACTTGAGCAACAATGGTGTGTTAATCCAAGCTTATTTAGTTGCATTTCATTCTCACTTGAAAGCTTAACAGCCTGAAAACTCAAAACCAGAAGGCTAAGGATGTGGGATGTGGGAGTTTATATTGCTTTAAGTGCAGCTGTACTCGGAGTTATCGTTGCTGTTGCGGCAGCGGCGACCGTCTTCTTGATCCGGTCGAAGAGGAAGAAGAACCAAAACTTAAGCGATTATGTAGATATGGAACTGCAGCAACTTAGTTTCAGTGTAAGAACAGCAGCAAGTGACAAGAAAGTCTCTTTTGAAGGTTCCCAGGAAGCTCTAGATGTCCATCTTACGTCCCGAAAGACGGAGATGGTCGAGTCATATGCCATTGAAGAGCTGATGAAAGCTACTGAGGATTTCAATCCGGGTAATCAGATCGAAGGAAACGTGTATCATGGTCGTCTCAATGGGAAAAACATGGCAATAAGGTGCATAAAAACAGAACATGTTTCGAATATCGAGGTTAAACTGTTGAATGATGCAACTCACCAGCATACGAACATAATTAGACTGCTGGGAACCTGTGTAACCGAGGGTTCGAATTCGTTTTTGGTATTTGAATACGCGAAAAACGGTTCGTTGAAAGACTGGTTGCATGGTGGATTGGCAATGAAAAACCAGTTCATAGCTTCTTGTTATTGCTTTTTGACATGGAAGCAAAGGTTGAGTATCAGTCTTGATGTAGCAGTGGCATTACAATACATGCACCAGATTATGAATCCAAGCTCTGTTCATGGGAACATCAAGAGCAAACACATCTTCCTGGATGAAGATTTCAATGCAAAGATTTCGAATTTCAGGGTCGAAAACTGTGTCGAAGATGAAACCAAGTGTCCCGATGTTTCAACTAATCCAGCCACTTGGAACCTGGGATATTTAGCTCCCGAATATCTTCATCAAGGCGTGGTTTCACCGGCCATCGACATTTTCGCTTACGGGGTAGTTTTGCTTGAGATTCTATCTGGGAAAACACCCATAGCCAGACCAGACAAGAAGGGGGGAAACAATGTTTGGCTGTCTGAGAAAATCAAGGACATTTTGGTGTCGGAAAATGGAGACAAACTACGACAGTGGATGGACAGTGCGTTAGGAGAGAATTACTCGTTCGATACAGCTTTGACATTGGCAAATCTTGCCAGAGCTTGCACAGAAGACGACCCTTCTTCGAGACCCGCTGCCGGAGAGATAGTTGAGAAGTTGTTGAGATTGGTGGATGAGTCTACAGAAGATGAACATATGTTGATCTGTGAAAGCTCTTGCAAACCTCTGGTAAATTCATCAACAAACAAAACCTCTGAATAATCCTCGTCCTTGGAGTATTAGTGTCCTCTGAATAAGCTATTTCTGTTGCACCTGTATATAGCAAATATTGGAACATGAATATAAAAGTATGCTCCATTTCCCTAAAATCCGTATTTCCCATCAATATCCATCATATATTCGAACATGGATACGCCATTTAAAGTCACTCAGTTACCATAGAAAGTTCTAAAAGCTGGTGTGAATCTTTTCTATATACAGAAACACCAATTCTAAAAAGGAACTAAAATTTACCTACAAAAGCATTGTCAACCATTCATACATACACCCATACATAATAAAGTGTACAATCATTTGGATTTCATCCATACATATCTTAGGAGTTCATAT
Source organism: Hibiscus trionum (assembly GCA_030270665.1). Classification (NCBI taxonomy): domain Eukaryota; kingdom Viridiplantae; phylum Streptophyta; class Magnoliopsida; order Malvales; family Malvaceae; genus Hibiscus; species Hibiscus trionum. The sequence goes on from BSYR01000025.1 coordinate 20,270,532, forward strand.
CTAATAGCATTTTGGTAGCCGTTTCCCTTCGATATCCAGTTAGGCTTTGATAGAACAGGTGATGATTGAAAGCCATCCATGAAGATTGAAGCTAAGGGCGCATTCAATTCATCGAGCTCATTGTCGCTTGTGTATGATTTTTTGAGGACTGACGACCCACTTCTTCTCAGCTGAGATTGGCTTCCAACTTCACCGATGATGTTAGCGACGGATGATGCTGAAGCTGGCGAATAAACTGGAGGAGATGCAACACATGGAAAGTTTGCGACAAACACTTCCCTGGCTTCAGCCGGATCCTGAAGAAAAATAGAAGTCCTAAGGTTTTCTTCATATCTTCAAAGCTTAGACTGAAGTTATTTGCTCTATGTTACTCAAGTGTTGTGTGCAAGTTCGTATACTTGTATATATTCGATTTCTTTCTATGTTTCTCCATGTACATGGAAAGACTTTGGAAGGTCATATTCTTGTGTTGAAGCCCAAAAAATGTGTCATACAAGGATACTTAAACAAAAATGAAGAATCAGAGCAACATAGGACATGATTTTATGACTAACCTCAGCCTCAAGGGCTTCAAGCACAACATCCGGAACCGGATCAGGGCAAAACTTGTCTGGGACAAAGTAGTCGATAACTCTCTTGATCAATGTTGGACCAAATGTTGGACATACCTTTAAAATAAAGAAAGCACCATGAATAAACAGTAAAGACATTTCAACCCTGAAGCGTGCCTAAAGTTCGGGGGCCAAACCTCTTCCCTGATAGGTCTACTCAGAAGCATGTCCTTGGGAAGCATCATGAGATCGCTCAATGCATTAAGGAGATGGAAAGACTTTACAGATGTGTCTTGTCGCTCGTCACTGCCATCCTGGTCATTCTCATCATAGATACCAAAGAGGTCTGTCAACCATCGAGACCAGTTCCGAATCTGACATCCACAAAATGAAATTCAAACAAGAGTTGCTTTACTTCAGAGAGAAACCAAGGTGGTTAATCTTTACTTCGACACGATTATTTCAATAAAAAGGAAGAGTTGGAGCAACATAGGCTGCACAAATGAGGAAAAGTAACAGAGAAAGTTTGCGAACCTAGATTTAAATACGAGTGCAGAATGGTTATGACTTATCAAGGATCAACCTCAAGATTACCACATTTGCATTGCTCACCACAAGTTTTCTTTTCTTTAATGAGAGCTTACCGCATTTTTCAATTGTGCACCAGCACCAAAACTTGCTTTCCCAGCTGGGATCGGAAGCACTAAAAGATCACTAATGGGGTCAGACACAGGATCAGTAGGGATCTCATCACCAGAATCACGAAGAACAGCATTGAACATAGCCACATCTAGTCTAGCCACGCATTGCTCCATTATCTAAATGCATGATAAAGGATGAATTATAACATATTTAATTTAGAAGCAAAAAGAACCATCAAAGTAAGGAACCAACACCGGTGATAGTTCCTGCCTCCTGGTACAATGAAAAGCAACAGTCAAAAAATTATGAAAAATGTTCAATTATTTAGCAGTCACCAGGGTCAGAAGCAAGGCAACAGTCGCATTAACTCTTTCAGAACTGCATAATTTCTTTTTTCCTTCAATGTGTATGCAACATCTCTTGTTGTATTGACCTTCATGTCCATTTTCTTGCCAATCATGTCCAAAGTTTCCTTCCAAAGAATCATCACATTCATCAGCAGCAGCTGTAGCCTCCTTTGAGGAAAATTTTCCATTTCTTACAGCTTTCCTATCATCTTCTCCATGAACGGGAGAATCACTAAAAACTCCAGATTCCTGCTTAGCAACCTGAGGACTGTTAGCTGAGTCTGTCATTTTTGCCTTCAAACTATCAAATGCACCTTCCTTACTTTGAACAATCTGAGATAAATCTTCAGACAAAAGAACTTGATTGGTAACACATTATCCCGTACAGGTGAAGTGGAACTATAAGAGTTAGATGCAGATGCACAAGCATCTACTGAGCTCTCATATGAAGTCCCTTTGTAATTTTCAGATTGTGTGATCTGTGTCCCCACATTTGTTCTTTCAAGGTGAGATTCTGAAGCCAAGGCATGTTCCTCTTTGATTTCTCCCTTGACATCAATTGGACCTACTTCTCCATTCTGCACTTTAGTATCAATTACTATATTACCTCGAGCAATTTAACTTATAATAAGAAAATTTGAGGCCTCCCATTAGGCCTAAACAATTCTAAATAAAGTTACCTCTTCATTTTGAGGAAGTGAACCTCCATTAGATTCCAAAGTTGAAGAAGAAGCGGCAAGGGACGAGTGTGAGGAAACATCATCATCGGTGAATGAAGCAACCCCATCTTCCTCAGCATTCTCTTCATCCATCAGAGCTGAAACAGTCTCGCTTCCTTTCCTGTCAAGCGACTGTTCATGAGACCGGTTGCCTCTTGATGAAGCACCGTTTCGACCCTTATAAACTCGATCAATTTTAAGAGATAAAATTGGCTGAGCGGTGTTACTAATGCTCCTCTTGCTGGTCATTGGAACGGTAATGTCCAATGTTTCCTTAATAATACCATATTCCACCAAATTGACAATGGCAGTACCCAACAACTGAATCTTTTCCCTTTGAGGCTCATACAAATTCAATTTTAAGACATTCTTCATGAAAACATCACCATCCTTGCCTTTAACAGAAATGTCCTTCACTAGATTCACATGTAACTTAAACGTCTCATTAAACTCGATTTTCACCTCGACAGCAGCGGAACCAAGATTGGGCGAAACAGTGTTCGTAGACCCCGAACTACGTTCGCCATTTTCCCATTGAATCAGTGCAGAACGAACCGATATCAATGACTGAGATGGGGGCCAACATTTAATCTCCTGAATGTGGATTAAATAATCAACATGAACCGTTGGCCCTCTCCAGTTCTTCGAACTTGAAGCAAGCATCTTTGTTTGACAAACACTAGTGTTTTAAACCCAAGCTTATAATCCTAGCAAAAGGGAAAAGAAAAACTACCAGTTACCACTTACCACCATTTAGCTTACAAAACTACTTTGGTCCAAACTCTATCAATTTAACCCGAAACTTAAACCCCATTAATGCTTTGTATCATACATTGGATACAGGTTGAAGATGTAGAAACTATAGTTAATATAACCGAGGAGATGGATTCCATTGATGCTGCACTTTTGGAAGAGGATGTCAATGCCATCAAAGAACTAAAAAAGGCATTGGACAAATTTAAGTTGACTCAGTTTTTTTCTGGTCCCTAAAATAAAGGAGAAATCCTCTCTATAATTGATGGTGCCAGTGGCACTGATGCACAAGTAATATATATATCTTCAACTTCAAAGCACATGCTAGCGAGTGAATGAATAATGGAAAAATCATGTAGCTTACCGCTAGTATAAAACAGTGCAAATGTTGAAATTCACTTGAAAGAGAAGTCCATATAATATTTTTTAGATATTAAGATTTAGTCTAGTTTTTCTACATCAAAATACCAATCACAGTCAGGATAAAAAAAAGAGTATAATCACAGTTAGGATAAAAAAAAAGTATCAATCACAGACACATCCCACAACATGAAACTATTGCTCATATTCAACTAAAATTCAAAGAGCTTATTGTCATCCATATCAGATTCATGGTAATCTATGAGTTTGAAAATTGAGAAACCCTGCTGTTATTTTTTTGCCGTGGCGCCTGATGTATCACTGAGCTTTATCTTATTTATTTTATTTTTTGGGTTAAAATCTTATCTTTTCTAACAGGACTGGGTTGATATGCTTCTCAAGATGTACATGAGATAGGGAGCGAAACAACAATATAAGACAAGGGTTAGAGTTTCAGGAAAGAAGATATAAAATGGAAATTTGTAGTTTTTTATTAAAATATTTAATATGATTATTAAATTGATAGAATTTGGACCAAATTGATAAAAATGTATAAGTTTTAGAGACTAAAAATGTGATTATCCCAATAAAAAATAAGTCATGTTTGTTTTTAACGGTCCGAGTACCAAAACAAAACAAAAATGTAACGTTAGGTGCTATTTTGCCAAAAATAATAGGTGGGGTACTAATATAAGAACGCGTGAATAGGTGGGTATTAAATATGGAAAATACTTTGATGCACAAGCTTGTGTAAACTAAAGTTTACACAAGCCCTTTAATTTTAGGGTTTAGGGTTTTATGTTAGGGTTTAGGGGTTTAGTATGTAGGGTATATAATTTAAGGTTTATGGTTAGAATTTAGAGTTTAGGGTTTAGGGCTTAGGGCTTAGGGTTTACGTTGCTAGGGTTTGTGATTTAGATTTTAAATTTTATAAAAGGATTGTGTAAAAAAAATTTACACAGCTTGTGCATCAAAATAAAACCCATTAAATATATAGTTATCCCTTTATAAATTTGCATAAACTAAACTTAAGGTATTTTAATTAAGGGTTTAATTAAAAATATAAAGTTATAAACAAGCCTTTTAATTAAAATATTATTATAAATAAATTATTTGTAGTAAAATATTAGAGGAACATAATAATAATAATAATAATAATAATAATAATAATAATAATAATAATAATAATAATAATAATGTGGTATGATATAATAATAGTTTTAGTATTCAAAACTTTTACAGTCTATTTATTTGGTCTTAATTTCAAATGTTTCAATAAAATTAATCATTCATATTTTAAAGAATCATTATTTTAACTTTTTGTTCTTCTCCTAAATTGATTAGGGTTGGACGTTCGATCGAGTCGAGTCAAAAAATTTTGAGTTATTTGAGTTTAGAAGTTATATTTTACGATTCAAACTTTATTTGAACTTTTTCGAATCGAGCCGAGTTTTCGAGTTTATGTACAAATTTAATTGTAATTATTTATAATGTTATAATACATATTCATTCTAATTTTAATGACTTTCTATTCCATATACGATATACATATGTATTTCTTCAGATTTCCACATGTGATATATAATATTATACATAACATATGAAATCGAATTGAGAGACTCGACTTGAACTTGAAAAATGATCAACTAATTAATAAAAATTTTGAGTTACTCAAGTTATTCGAAATTTTGTTTTATAACTCAAACTTTACTTGAATTTTTTTTTTACTCGAGTTGAGTAAAAAATGAGTCAATTTTTTCACATCTAATAAAGTCGAATAATTTAATTTTTTAGTCAAATTTTATCCACCCCTAAAATTGATTGTTCATCACCAAAAATGTTATATATATATATATATTTCATTTTACTATCCTGGTATAATAATAGTTTAACTACAACTTGTTTCTTTATTGTAGAATGACGTATTCAACTATTGCTTTGATCTGGTGGACTCACTTGCTTTGTTAATATCAAAAAAATTAAATCAATAAATTTTTTAATTATGAATGGTTAAATTTATTAGATTATTTCGACTTAAGATAAAATTAATAAAATATATAAATATAAAATTAAAATGTTATTATATCATGTCATATTAAATGTCTATTTTATTTTTGATGACGAAACAAAATGTTTGTAACAATATTTCACTTAAAGCACATGGCCCGCGGTTACACTAATTTATTTTATATTTTCAGATAAAATGTCTAAAATATATATTTTATCTGCTTAAAAATACTCTTATAGCATCTTATAGCATTCAAATCTTAAACCAAACAACATAATAGTATTGTTAAAAGTTTAATACTTAAATAGGTGCCTAAGTTATACCTAATTTTTTAAATAGGTGCCTAAAATATTTTTCAGCCCAAGTAAATATATGACATTCCATTTTGTTACCCTTGTTTTTTGCGACAAAGTGTGTAAAAACAAATCGATCATCCAATAAAAAATATAATTTAAGTACTTCTCTTATGGTTAAACTTTTAATATCTTATATTTTTGAATAATTTAGTTAATTCGTGTAATTAATTGATTTTGAATCGAAATAACTGATAAACAAACTTTATAATTTTTTTTATTATTTTTCGACCAAACAAACTTCAGTAATGTACCATTTTATCGAATTAATTTAATTTGGTCCATCATTTAATTTTAACCGAAAAATAAGTACATCTATTTTTTTTACTATAGACTAAATCCTTTTTCTCTTTAGCATTTTTGATGCTTTTTTGAATTTTTAGCCCAACAGAATGATTTTTTTTTGATGAAAGTAGCATATAATTTTGTGGCGAAGACGGACCATTTATGGGTGCGTTTCCTGCGCGCTAAGTACAAGTGCTTCGACCGCGTTTTGGTTAGTATCGCCCGTTGTAATAGTTCGATTTTATGGAGGGGAGTGAGTGCCGTATGGGGGGATGTACGTGATGGGATAGTTTGGAATATTGGTAACGATGTCTCAGTGGATTTTTGGAGGGATTGTTGGGTTGTGGATATTGGTCCTCTTGTTGATTATTGCACTAGACCGTCGGTACCCACAGATTTCACGCCCGTTCGGAACATGGTGGATGCCCATGGCGAGTGGCAGTGGGATGCGTTTCGGGATGATTTACCTGTGAGTGTGCTGAATCACATTGCGACAATCAAGCAGCCTATGGATTCTAACGGTTTAGATTGGTCGGGGTGGCGTTGGAGCCGGCTGCGTAAGTTCACGGTAAAGTCAGCCTATGACGTGCGAAATCCGCCGGTGGAAGAGGTAGATGAACGGTTCTGGAAGTTGATTAACGCCTACAAAGGACCACCGCGGGTTTGAACCTTTCTTTGGCTGCATGGAAAAGGGCGGCTTTTGACTAATGTCAAGAGAATTAGACGACATTTGACGGATTCGAAGGCTTGTGCGCTATGTGGGGCGGGTTACGAGGATATTGACCACATTCTGCGCTATTGCCCAATGGCGATATCGACATGGCAAGAGTTGATTCATCCGCATCGACTGTCGGAGTTCATGAGTTTACCCTTGAGGGAGTGGTTGCGGCAAAATTTGTTGAAGGGTGGAAAGTTTGCTAGGAATGACACGAGCTGGGATGTTTTATTTGGTTCTATTCTTTGGACATTATGGCGAGTGCGAAATGAACGGGTTTTTGCCACACAGCCGGTGCATGGTGAGGGGGTGCTGGCATGAAGCTGCCGGTTGGTTGCCAGCGGACAACATGGTGTGTTTGCGTCCTGCGAGCAGCACTGGAGGTGCTGCACTGAGCGCTCGAGTTGTGTTGACACTGGGCAGCATGAGCAGCGACGGAGATGGAGGCCACCGGGTAGAGGTTTCGTTAAGGTTAACGTGGATGGAGCGAAGAGTCGGATTGATGGTACTGCTTCGTGTGGGGGCGTTATCCGTGACTGGCAGGGCGGTTGGATCACTGGTTTTTCTAAGTTTGTTGGAGTATGCTCGGCGATTGAAGCGGAGCTTTGAGCGGTGTTTGAAGGATTAAAGTGCGCTATGGGTGTGGATGGGATGAAAATTGTTTTGGAAACGGACAACTTGGAAGTGGTTCGTGTTCTATCGGATCCGACATCTCGGCTGATATCATCCTCGTTGGTTGACTCTATCCGAGACCAGGCCACAACACATGGTGAGGTGGTGTTTCGAAATGTTTACCGCGATGCTAATCGAGTGGCGGACGCATTGGCGAAGTTGGCTCCGAGAGACACTCTTACGACCTATATTTTCACTCACGCCCCTATAGGGGTGTTTGAACTTTTGAGGGACGATTGTCCCTAGTTTTTGCTCTTTTTGTTTTGTTTGCTTTCGGTTCTCAAGGCTTGTATGAATTATTTATAGGTACTATTTTCCCTCATTAGGCTTAGAAGGATTTTTAATGAGGCCTATAATAATTCTTTCCCTTTGATTTATCAAAAAAAAAACTCACTTAATACAACCATTACCGAGTCAAATTCAATTTTTTAACCGAACCCAAATAATTATTTATCTTTGTATATTTTCGGAAGATCGGTGACACTCGACCGAAGTCGCCGTTTCTTTTAACCATTTTGCAATTTTCGTTTATTATTTATTTATTTTTCTTTTTCTTTTTCGTCTTTAATTCCTTCGGGTTCTCTCTGATCAATCTTTAATCTCTTCTGAAGTGAGTTCCCTCTTCTCATCTCTGAGTTTTATTTCCTTTCTTTGTTTTCCTCCACAGTTCATGGATATCCTCATCATATTAGGGTTTTCATTTATTTTTGTACTTATGCTCAAACATTTTGTGTTCTTACTGCTATTTTTTAATTTGGGTTTTTTGGTAATGCTAAAAAAATCCAAACTTTGACTCCTTTTTTGTGTGTTTTGGAATTAATCTTTTGATGTTACCGAAACCCATTTATTTGAAGTCTTCAAACATTTTCACTTTTTGTGGAATTAATGAATTTTCAGTTAAAAGGGAACCTTTTTGGAGTTTGTGAACATGTATCATATGAATTTTCAGTTTAATTTCTTCTGCTTCTTGTTTTTTTTTTTTATGTTATGGTATTTATATTGTTGTGCTTATTAAGATTCAGCCAATTTTACAGGAATATCAATTGAAATGGCTGGAGGATTGATCCACCAGGTTTTAAGGAGGAAGCTTCAGTCTCAGTCTACTGTAAGATCCTTCCCCTTTTTGTATGTTTTGCATTGTCTATGTTGCTCTGATTTGTTATTAATTCTTATCCGAACCCGACACTTATGGCGGACACATGAATATTACTTCCAATGACCCTTTAAATAGCTGAAGAAAACATAGAACATTTGCCCGTGCTAGACACATCGGTTCGAGTATCACAGTATATTATAGCTATGCTTACCTGTGGAATGGACATATGAAGACTATGATTTACGAAGTTGTTTCTAGATTTTCTTAGATAATCTAGAAAATCTAGCCACATGTATTTTCCTTGGAATAGTAATAATGTTAAAGTTTATATGAGAGTTCCTTTTTTTCTGATTCTGTATTGATTCAATCGTGTGTGCATTATGTTTGCAACTAAATGGAAGATATAATTTTGCCTAGAAATTTTCACCTATGTTGCTCCATCCATTTTTCTTGAAGTCCCATGTCCAACACATGTTTGGACATAACTTGGACAAAATTAGCCATACTTGTACCTGATTCTCGTACCCGAGTCCAAGTAACAGATTTTATTTTGCAGGTTCCGACTATGTCATGGTTTACATCAAGGAAATCTAACGAGGATGCAGGATATGCTGGTATGAGGACATTTGCACTCCTTGGAGCTGGTATTTCAGGTTTTCTAGGATTTGCAACAATAGCATCAGCTGATGAGGCTGAACATGGGTTAGAAGTTCCGAATTATCCTTGGCCTCACAGTGGCATCCTCAGTTCATACGACCATGCTTCGTGAGTTTTATGCCTCACCTTAACTGAATAAACTTTATAAATGTTATCCAAATGTGACTGTTAATAATCCAATATACAAAGCCAGAGTTAGGCTTTCAGCCTATCAATTAAGTTCAAGACCGTCAAGTCTTCGAAATAGTGATGGTTTCTTCCTGTTTAGCTTCTATTGCTTCCCATTCTCTGCTCAAGGAGAAACCTCGTATATTAGTCTCACCTTCCTATTGTGAGAATCAGATGCATCAACCTTAACCTAGGGCACATCTCTTCCCTCTTCTCTAGGCATCTATTTAAAATCTTTTACCACAATTGTGATATTAGGTTAAGGCATTAATATAATGTTTTAAATTTTTTATACCAGTACTACAGTGTTTGTGATATTAGATTAATTTTGGTTGATCAGGATTCGTCGTGGTCACCAGGTTTACCAACAAGTGTGTGCGTCCTGCCACTCTATGTCTCTAATATCATACCGTGATTTGGTGGGTGTTGCATATACAGAGGAGGAGACAAAGGCTATGGCAGCTGAGATTGAGGTGGTTGATGGACCTAATGATGAGGGTGAGATGTTTACTCGCCCCGGTAAACTCAGTGACCGTTTTCCTCAGCCATATGCAAATGAACAAGCAGCTAGGTTTTCTAATGGAGGAGCTTATCCTCCGGATCTAAGTCTCATTACCAAAGTAATTCTTGCCTTGATTTTTAGATCAATGTGGAAATTATGGAGTATATATTACTGAAGTATCTAACTTTTTATTCTCTCAGGCTCGTCATAATGGCCAGAATTATGTGTTTGCTCTTCTAACTGGTTACCGTGATCCTCCTGCTGGTGTTACGGTAAATACTGCATTATGCTATCTTGTGTAAACATAACATTAAAAACACCAAACATTGGATCTCTATATCTCTGTAGAAAGATACCATGGGCGATCATGTCTAGATATTTGGCAATTGGGTGGTTAGGGAAGAGACATTGTGTTCTGAAATCAGGATGAAATTTTGTGGCTCTTTGCATTCGGTCTATGTTAACTGCTGCTTTCCAACGAGAAATGTTATGGCTTTCGGATGCAGCAATAATTCTGAAATTAAGCATTGATTTCCCTTGGCTATGGTTCTTTCTGTTCAATATTTGCATGCGATGTGAATTTACACCTTGTTAGGCTCAACGTGTCTTGTCACCATTGAATATTTTTTGTTGAAAATAGTAACTAAAGTTGTCATCCCCCAACTTTATAGATTCGAGAGGGGTTGCACTATAACCCGTACTTTCCCGGGGGAGCAATTGCCATGCCTAAAATGCTTATTGATGGTGCCATGGAGTATGAAGATGGCACACCTGCAACTGAAGCTCAGGTTGGTTTCTACCATTTTATATCATTCATATCGCCTGTGGGTTCAAGAATCCTCTGATGTATTTTGCACATTTATGGAGCACACGGCTCACTCTTTTGTATTATTATCGTGTAGATGGGTAAAGACGTGGTTACATTTTTGTCATGGGCTGCAGAACCTGAAATGGAAGAAAGGAAGCTGGTGTGTATATTATTATAACTATTAACGATTGATTCATTGAACAGCTGACCTTTGTTTTAACAAACTTATTTCTGAAATTTGTGTCATCTAATGCAGATGGGTTTTAAATGGATATTTGTATTGTCATTGGCATTGCTTCAAGCTGGTTATTACCGGCGGTTGAGGTGGTCTGTTCTCAAATCTCGCAAGCTGATCGTTGATGTTGTCAACTAGCCATCCTCCAGTTTTTCTCATGCTATTGTTCTTTTTGCGGATTCGGCAATAATAGATTTTGGGATGATCTAGGTTCTCCCTTGACCAATTTTGCTGCTTATTTTCTAAAGTGTTAATGGTGTGATCTGAGAAGAAATAAGAACAGCATTCGTGTGTTAATTTTTGCTTTGAGACTTGAAGTTTTGTTTACATCCTTCTTTTCAATGCTTCTTGAAACACTTTTCTTTGGGTGAACTGTGAATCATACTTGATGCTATCAAATATGTCTGCAACTTGATCACTTGTGGAGATTACTTTCAGTTCAATTTCTTGACTCGCGACTTCAATATGCTTTGTCCGTCCACGATGCAAGCTTAACGGCGCTTTCATCACCGCATTTAATCTCTTCAACTGCATACAGCCACATATTCGACTTCAGTGCCAACCACGGACTACTTCCTGCTGCACCAAGACATGATAGCTGAACCAGTGCTAAAGCATCTCCGACCCAATCTGCATCAGTAAAACCAATTAACAATTCTCCATAGGGAAAGGCATTTTTAATATCAAGTGAAAAATTGCTTCACTTTTAACATTTTCGCTGCATGTCGAGCTTTGTATCCGTCAACAATTCCATCTGAATTCTTCTTTGAACGATAAACCTATTTGCAGATGATGAGCTCGTAAAACTCTGGTTTTGGCACGAATGCCATTCTGTTAGGGGTCTTTGGACATGTCATTTGTCTCAAAATACCCTTATCATCACACTATCGTGATTACAATGTAGTATTTTTTCATACATATTCTTAATTCTTTAACAATGTACACATTTCACAGACAAAGTGATTGAACCCGAATTTTCTAGAATGAACATCATTCGTTTTTCTACTGAGACCACTTGTTGGGTTCCGTATGATCTGACCCAATCAGTACGACGTGGATGGGACTGTGACAACATTCCACACTTTAGACTCGAGTGGAAGTTGTAGTCAAGTTTCATAGATTACATTAGTCACTGAAATGACTCGTAATATTCTAAATTTTAAAATCAATTATTTTAATCATACAACCGCATATGCGGAAGCTCAATACGGAACATACATACGATATCACATGCATCAGCAACACAAAACACACTCAAACTAGTGTAAAATATCGATTAATTTGAGGGATCTAGTATAATACTAGTCTTGAAAAGTTGAAATTAATCTTATTTTTTATGAAACATATTTGCTATCGATATTGCACATTTGGTATCGGTAATGTATAGGAGGTCTAAAAATATCGACATTGAATCGTACAATAATAATATTAAGGTCTAAAAATGAAGAAAAAAGCTTCAAATAGTAGAGATCGTGGTCACTTTGTTTGTCATTGTCTAAACTTGTTTACACCAACTTATATATAGGGGTGTTCAAAAATATCCGATCCGATTATCCGTTAATCCGATCCGAAAATTCGGATATCCGATCCGGTTTTTATTTTCGGATCGGATATCCGATCCGATTATAGATTTTCCGGATCGGATACGGATCGCAATATTTCAAGTTTCGGATTATCCGAAAACCCGAAAATCCGAATATCTAATATATTTTAAATATTAATCTTGTTATATTTAACAATTTGATGCTTGTTATATCCGAAAATTTAAAAAATTGAATTTTTCATAGATGTGAATCTTGTTATATTTAGCAATTTGTTGTTTGTTATATTCGAAATTCCGAAATTTTCATAAATACGACCTTCAAATTCGAAAAAATAGTTGAATCAAATTATATGTTCGGATAATCGGATATCCGAATATCAGATCCGATTATCCGGTATCCGAAAAACCGGATATCCGATTTTTTCCGGATCGGATACGGATCACTATATTGTCGATCCGAAAACCCGGATATCCGAAAAAACCGGATCGGATCCGATCCGATATCCGACAATGAACACCCCTACTTATATATACATATATATTTAGTATAATATATATGTAACTTTTTGTTTAATGTTTTTTTTGACAAATTCTAATTCTAATCTTAATCCTAACAAGTTTAGAATTCATAAACTAAGAGAATATAAGGAAACAAAAATGAGCAGCTCGACCAACCGAAACATACTTACTCTTTTTGTTTATTAATGTTTAAATTATTCAAAAGCTCAAGTCTTTAAAAAAATGAATAATGGCAACTGGATTTCATTTGTAAAAACACTGGAATGAATTAGAATTACAACACACCCAAACATAGAGAAAAAATTAATAATCACAAAAAAAATCATACATAAAACAATAATATTAAACCCCAAAGATACGAAGAAAAATTAGATCTTCCCTTGAGAGGGACGTCCAACACCAAAAGAACGTAGTTGCCTTCGCAAAAATTCATTGTCTCTGTCAAACGAGGCGTTTTACAAAGTGGTAAAGGAGTAGTGAGCAAACCAAACTATCTGAAAGGTTGTTTCGCTACACAACCTTTTACCAAAGAGGGATCTGACAACACGTGACCATCGATAAACCATTCAGAAAATAAATTTCGTAAAGGTTTTTGTGCAACCACCAAAACGACGACAAAAGTATTCGAAAAACGTACCAAAAGTCATAAGGATCATGCACAAGAGCAGAGAGAAAGCGTACACAAAAGCAGAGAAAAGCGTGTCACAATGACAGAAATTCTTATTCAAAATAAAAAAAAAAACTTAAAAAACAAAAATATAATAAACTCCGGCTGTCGACAACCAACATTAAATTAGAATCGCTCCAGCTAAGCAAAATTAAAAAAAATGACAAAAAAATATTGAGGAAAAAAATTAAGTTAGAGAAAGAAGAAGGGCACAAATTTATATATAATTTTGTTTTTGGTAAATGAAGTTTCATTCATAAAAGGTAGATACAAGGCACGAAGGCCCAGAAAAATATTATAAGCTGAATCAAATCAAAGCATTAAAACACGAGAGAAAGTCAGGATATATACACACAAAAGCATTATATATATATATATATATATATATATATATATATATATATATATATATATATCCACCGAAAACTAATGGTTATTGGATCTCATGACATGCACAGTGGAAGTTGGATTTGATTTTGCATAACCAATCCAAAGAATCCAACCTAACCATTAACATTTCTTCTTTCTGGATACTGTTTGATTTGCTTAGATTTTATAGCATCTAAGAATTTATAACAATGCTTTCTACAAGGATAAAGAAAAAATATTACGCCTTAAGGGCATAATGAGTATTCGATTTTTTTCAAAATAAAAACCAATTGAGTTTTTTTTTTTAATTCAAAACGTCATTTTAAGTTGTTCATTCAAAATAAAAGGAAACACACACAAACATAAACAAAAAGGGTTTAATATACTATTTAGTATAAGAGTTTATTTACTTTTTACAAATGTGGTACCTATATTTGTTAAACATTACTCATTTGTTATTTTTTATAAATATGGTACATATACTTTCTTTTTTTCCCCAACTGCTATCTATATTTTTCATTATATACTTGATACTTGTATTTGTCAAACACTACAAGAAACAATCGGTGCCAAATGTGTAATGTCTAAAAAATACAAGTATCAAATTTACTTGAAAAAAAATACTAGTACCACAGTTATCAAAAGTGACAAATCCAGGTACTTAATGATATATCAAAGCAAATAAAAAAATATGGAAAATACTTTGATACACAAGCTTGTGTAAAGTTTACACAAACCTTTTAATTTTAGGCTTTAGGGATTTAAGTTAGGGTTTAGGTTGTAAGATGTAGAATTTAAGATTTATGATTAGAATTTAGAATCACTACAAGAAGTTAGATTTTTAGTGACCATTTGATTGTGACGATGAAGAATTTTATCACAAAAAGTAGATTATTTGTGATGAAATTTGTTCGAGTCACTACTGAAAGAAGTAATTGTGACGTATAACTATTTGGCCACTCTTTTGGTAATAATTGTGAGAAATTTCGATTACATCACAAGTGATTCGTCACTAATAGTGTCTTATTGTGACGAAAGCAAGTTGTCAGTATTAATTCGTCACTGATAACAAATTCAAATTGGCGCCAACTTTTTTTTGGTGGGAAAAGATGTGATAGTGACAATATATCACAAAGTCACTATTATTATTCATAATTGTGACAATAAAAGTATGTCACTATTAAATTTACCTTTCTATAATAATATAATTGTGATAATTTTAACTTGCGTCAAAAGTATATAGCCACTATATATAATTGTGATGACATATACTTATCATTAATCAAATTCCCGATGAGTGATGTAATAGTGACATGTCAAGTAGTCACTATCATTAATCATAAGTGTGACAATTTGCTTGTGACGATAAAAATTTTCGTCACAAATATCGATTATTTGTGACGTAATTTGTTTGTGACACTAATGAAATTTGTAATGTGACGTATTACTCTTTGGTCACTCTTTTTGTATTAATTGTGACAATTGTAAATTATGTTACAAGTAAAATGTCACTGTTAGTGTCTTATTGTGACCAAATTAATTTGTCATCAACAACTCGTCACTAATAACATATGCAAATTGGCACCAACTTATTTTTTGGTGGAAATGATGTATTAGTGACAACATCTCAAAGAGCCACTATTGTTATTTATAATTGTGACGGTAAAAGTATGTGTAACCCCCTCGTCCCGGTCTGGCCGGATGACCGGTCCGAGTGGGCCACACGGGGAAAACCGAAGCGAAACCCGTTAAGGTTTCCCCTCAGTTAGCAACCCTAAAATTTTCTTTCATTTTAATCTTGTCTAAAGGCGTATTAATTCCTAAATGATTCACAACAGCGGAAACATCGATAAATAAACGCATGCGATCCACATCCACATTTACAAGCAATTCATTTTTAGCCTTCATGGCAGGCCGTATCGATACACCAGTCAAGGGTATCGATACGCCCTGACCAGGTCAACACGATCAGTCAACGCAGAGGAGACCGTATCGATACAGCCCTTGAGCGTATCGATACACCCCTCTCGGTCAACATCTCGTGGTCAACGAGATAAACCCGTACCGATACGCCCCAACACCGTACCGATACGCCAAAAACTCCCCAAAATCTCAGAATTCCAGTGAGCAAAAACCGTATCGATACGGACCCGTGTATCGATACGCCCAGCCTAAAATGAGCTTTGCAGGCAAGACCGTATCGATACGGCCCTTAGGCGTATCGATACGCCCTGCACTGCAACTCTCCAAAAACCAGCAAAACCAAACAAGACTCAACTCAATATGCATCTTGGGACTTCCCTAGACTCATTCAAGCATACATACATTTAGACTACAACCAAAGATTAGCATGCGAGGCATTTAATTTAACAAGGAGGCACACCAATCAAAGGTCTCATACAATTCCACAAGAGAGCATACTTAACAATCATAAGGCCCCATACACAAGCCAAGTAAACATAGAGTATACATAGTCTAGCTCATACACTTTTAGGCACATAAAATCAAGCAACAAGATAAGCATGGTCCTCAATCCATGAAACGAAAGCATAGCACATCTATGAGTTTAGCATGCTCAAACACAACCACCTAAGGAGCTTGACACCCACTCCTAAAACTCTATACCCCATCGTCTAGGCATTATTACAAAACGCAAACCATACTTGAACTAGCTTGAGAACTCCAAAAGCTCCTCCCTTGCCCGCTTGCCTCCCGAGCTCTAACGATCTGCACGTTGGAAACAAAGAGAGCATAAGCCAACTAGCTTAGTGAGAGAGGCTCTACAATTCACAACATGCAGTTTTCCAAAACACATTTTATATGCAAGAAAAGAAATGGATGCACGAGATGTCTATCTTAACAACAACACATGGTTTGCACAAGCACAACCAACATACACATACGGTGGGACTACACATCACCGTTTCGACTAGTAGATTTCCCATGGGACTACACATCAAGGTACTTTCCTACTAGTCACTACCGGTGGGACTACACATCACCGTAGTTTAGACTACCATCACGTGAGGCACGACTTCAACTCGACTACACATTAACAACATTAACATACACATGATAATCATAACACATAACCATTCATCCATCACAACAACATAGGAGTAGAGAGGCTTACACTCGGGTTTAGGTGAACCTTCAAGGTCCCACCCAAACCCCAAAGGTTCCACATCGTGCACAATTCAAAGATTAACAAATCTACTCACCGTTGTTACCCAAATGAAGACCGAAGACCACGCTCAAGACTTCGAAATCCCCGGATTTGTCCCTGAAGCTTCACCAACCAAAATTCTTGCTTCTAAACATTCCAACACAAAGTAAACAATCCCAAATCAGTCCACATTCCAAAATAGTCAACCCGAAATACATACCAAGCACAAAACATCAAATTTTCCATTGAAAACAAACCCAAAATCCATAATCCCGAGCAGCCCTTAAGCACACCTTAAATCCATTGATTCCAACCCTTAAATTGCTCTCTAAAGCCTCCAAAACAACACTTACATATAGCCTAACCATCAGCCCTCAAAATTCCACCTAAAACACCCTCAAAACTCCACTTAAAACCTCCCAAAAACCCAAATCCGAGAATATGCATAAAATTCTTTAAAAATCATATATATTGAATCCCGTGAACTACAAACAACCCCCACGCCAATAGCAAACCAAAATCTTTAGTTAAAGACCATAAAGGTAACACTTTTATCCAAAATCTTCTAAATTTCGAATCTCAAAAACATGAATAAAAATGAAAATAAAAGGTATTAGTTTGTAGAGAATAACGAGGGTAAGTCAAAAACGTGATTACCTTTGTGAAACCCTTCAAAACGAGCAAGACATGGGATGGAATAGTAACCTAAGGAGGGGGCTTTGACGTTGGAAGGAGATGGTGTGGAGAGAAGAAGATGAGCCAAAAGCAAATATTTTATGTTTGTTTAAAATTGGGAAGTCAAAAGACCAAAACACCCTTAATGAATTAAGGAAACCACAATAGGTGACACCCATGGCTATTTGGGCTTGTTTTGAAAAAGGGTCCAACTTAATTTTATTTTCCTTAAAACCCGAGGCCCAAACCATTACTTTATTATTTAAAAATTAGGAACCGAAACCCGAACCATTATTAAATTATTATTTTTCGCCCGACCCCCGAACCAGGGTGTTACAACTCTCCCCCACTTAAGGAATTTCGTCCGCGAAATTACCTGACGGAAACAAGTACGAAAACTGCTCAAGCATGTCAACTTTCCTCTCCCACGTGGCCTCCTCCACACCTCTATGTCTCCATAATACTTTGACCAATTCTATAGTCTTGCCACGCAACACCTTGCTATCAGAAGCAAGTATCTCAACTGGTTCCTCGTTGTAAGACAAGTCTGGGTTTAACTCTATTTCTTCCACTGGCATAACATGGGACGGATCCGATCTATACCTCCTAAGCATCGACACATGAAATACATCATGAATCTTCTCTAGCTCAACTGGGAGCCTCAATCTATATGCAACCGGACCAATTCTCTCAACTACCTCATAAGGCCCTATGTACCTTGGGCTCAACTTGCCCTTCCTCCCAAACCTCATCACTTTCTTTCAAGGTGAGACTTTCAAAAACACTTTATCCCCCACGGAGTACTCTACCTCCTTCCTCTTTAAGTCGGCATAGGACTTCTGTCGATCTGAAGCCGCTTTCAAGCGATCACAAATCAACTTCACCTTCTCGGTGGCGCCCTTAAGCAACTCGGGCATCGGTACAAGTTTCTGCCCGGCCTCGGCCCAACAAATCGGGGTTCTACACTTCCTACCATACAAGGCATCATAAGGAGCCATCTGAATACTCGACTGAAAGCTGTTGTTATACGCGAACTCCACTAAAGGTAGGTGTTTCTCCCATGACCCCTGAAAATCAATAATACAACACCTCAACATATCTTCCAATATCTGAATTACCCTCTCAGACTGCCCATCTGACTGCGGATGATACGAAGTGCTGAAGTTCAACCAAGGACCCAAGGCCCGATGCAAGCACTCCCAAAACCTAGCGGTAAATCTCGGATCTCGGTCTGATACAATCGACTTCGGTACCCCATGTAGTCTCACTATCTCACAGATATACAGTTCGACCAACTTGTCCAAAGTATAGTCGGTTCTGGATTAAACTTAAGTATGTTTGTATTGTGTGTTAAGTTACTTTGCCACCTAGGAGTTAATTTGTTAAGTATTGTGACTTGTCAACTGATCCGATCTCTTTTTAATATATATGTGTCTTGAACTAACGAAGCTTGTAATAATGAGTCTGCTGTTAACTCCTCGACTCATGGCGGGGAAGTGCAAGGAGGAAATCCTCCTAATCCTCAGAACCCTCATGTTCGAGGTGTAGAGCCTGAAGCTCCTACAGCTCAGTCAGAATGTTATCAGAACATGGCTGATATGTTTCAACAATTTATGTGTTAAAGGCTAGTCAAGTCATGCAACCTACGCCACCTGTTGCGCAACCTCTTCGAGCCCCAATCGATAAGTTATCGCAATACCGAGCTTACACCTTTATTGGTCGGGACATAGATGATCCCGAAATAGCCGAGTATTGGTTAGACAATACTTTAAGGATTTTTGATAAGCAATTAAGATGTTCGGATGAACATAAGCTTGAATGCGCTCTTGCGTTGAAGCCTTACAGTGATGGGAGACTACCGTCCTTACCGTCTCCGAGGAAACCGTGAGTTGGGAATTCTTCTTGAAAGAGTTCCATAATAAGTACATAAGTGTCAGATGTTTATCGAAGGACTCAACGATGAGTTACGCCCCATGTTTACAGCATGGTGCATTACAAATTTCCAAGATCTCGTAAATAGAGTCAAAGCTACGGAAGTAGCGAAGAGAGCTCAGAAAGTTAGTAAATTTAATAAGTCTGAAAAGAAATCAAGACATGAGAATTTCTAAGTGCAATTTTTGTCAACGACGACATAAAGGACAATGTCGCAAGAAAACCGGTGCATGTTTCTTCTGCGCAAAGATAGGTCATCTCATTCGAGATTGTCCAAAGAATCCTAACAAGCCCGTTCCAGTGATGACCAACCCTTCTCGAGGCAAGGGGTCAAATTAAGGATCCTTCGGAAAGCCGGGAGGATCGGGGACGTCGAAAGTAACAAGTGGACCGAATCAAAAGCTTCTGCACGGATATTTCATATTCATGGCAAGGACTCAGAAGATGATCTCGACACTATTTCGGGTAAGAATTTTAATCCTTATGTCTATATATGTTGATAAGAAATCCTGTTTAAGTAAGCCTAGTTAGGGACCTATCTATAGAATAGAAAGAATGAACCATGGGCTGGGCGTATCGATACGGGAAATGATACGTATCGAAACGACCTATAAAAACGTACCGAAACAAGTATGAGAGTATCGAAACAGTTTAACAGCTTTTAACTGAATTTTGGATTTGTGCTTAACCGTATCGATACTGGTCAGAGTGTATCGATACAGGTACCAGATTTTGAATAAGAAATAACAAGAAGAATAGCTTGATATTAGAGGATGATGACTCACCCTATGTGTTGGACACCTAAGATGTTGAATGCTATTAGAAAGTGCAAGTGTCAGGTGAATACGAAGAGGTGAAAGGATAAGCTTTGCAAAGCCTTAAGAGAATTTGTGATTCTTAGAAAGGTGGGAAAAAGACAAAAACTTTCATTCTATATGGATAGTTTTCCTCATCAATAGTAAGACCAAAACTCACCTTTGTTTCAAGAGTGTGAAATAAGCATTTTTTTCTTAAAGTACCCTCGTTCTTAAGTGATGTCGGATTCAGTCAAGAAACCAAATGAGCGGAAGCAAGAAAGATTTCTTTGTAGTTTTTCCAAGATAATCATCCGATAGGACGATGTAAAAAGGAAACCGAAGCTTGTTTCGATTGTGGCAAGATGGACCATCTCGCTCGAGATTGTCCTAAGAAATTTTCCGAGAAACGTCGACGTGTAAGTGCTAAACGAACTTGGCCAGAGGGATTAGGAAAGATGAGTTCTTCATCTCCAGAAGATTCAGATCCCAAAGAGTGCACGGAGGAACAATCCGAAGCTACAGGTAAGAATTCGAGGACGAATTCTTTTCTAAGGGGGGGGGGAGAGTTGTCACATCCCAAAAACCGGTCTAGTCGAAATTAGGTTCCGATGACCGAGTATTTTATCAGTTTTATAAGTTATTCGATCTTATTAGAATATTCGGGTCAATTTATAAATTCGGGGTCAAGTTCCAACAATCGAATATTTTCGTTTCGATTAAAAGTTGGTTCGATTTGGTACCCAAATAGATTAAACAGTTAGTTAATTTATTATTATTATTATTATTATTATTATTATTATTATTAAGGAAAGAACACGTGGCAGCCAAAAGAATTGGCCACCACAATAGGCCACTCGGCCATTTGAAATTGAATGTGGCAAATTGCCATGAAACGTGGAAAAGGGAAATTTAATGTGGCAAGTCAAGGAATTAGGGTGGCAACAATTTAGACAATTGTTCACCACGTGGCAGGGTAAATAATGCCCTTAAATTGGCTTCAAAATTGAAGCAATTGGGACGGCCAAATACTAGTATAAATAGGAGTATGCGCAAATGAAGGTGCAAGAGACGGTCCATTAATAAAAATATACGGTCCAATATTAGATTGGTGGTCCGATATTTTCGATATAGTAATATCGAATCTATGCCGACGTCGGGGTAAGTTTAAATTCTTGATTGGTCTAAGTTTCGGTATCGAATTTAATTAGTATCTTTGTATTTATTCGATACTGTCTTATCGATTTTAATTAGTTTTATTAATTATCGTAGTACACGAAGTCGATTCAGAACAACCGTCAAGCCCAAGATATAAAAGTAAAGCACCGGTCTGTCAAGGTGAGTGTAGTCGTGTCAGGGGTAGGCTCGGTGCTGCCCCGTTGCATTAATTATGAATTTATCTGCATCTGGTAAGTACCCTGCATTATTTGGATATGCTATGATATGTTGTCTGTGTACATATATGAAAATAATATATTACTTGACATGGAGCTACGGCTCGTTTGATAATTGGTATGATATGAAAATTATGGATGTATGTGAATTTGTGTATTTATGGACATTGGATACAATTAACATGCCATAGGATTATTCGAGCTCACCATGTAAGGG
This sequence comes from Hibiscus trionum, assembly GCA_030270665.1. Classification (NCBI taxonomy): domain Eukaryota; kingdom Viridiplantae; phylum Streptophyta; class Magnoliopsida; order Malvales; family Malvaceae; genus Hibiscus; species Hibiscus trionum. The sequence continues at coordinate 20,292,679 of BSYR01000025.1, forward strand.
AGGACTACGGTTCAGGGCTACGGCCTATATGTGGGAGATAAAAGGTTGGCAGTGTAAGGGATACATGGAGCTACGGCTCAGGGCTACGGCTCATTTATGATTCATGATATGGTGTACAGGGAATCCGCGTATCCAATGGTACCAATATAATATGTGTTTGATACGTTATGCCATGCTATGCTCATGATATGATATTATGCTTTGTTTTGAATATGAAGTATGCCATGTTATTGCATAATTAGCATTATGATCATTTTTGAAAGCATGCTACATGATATAATATGTTCATTCATTGTTATGTGACTACCTCACTTAGACTATATAAGTCTAATGCATTCATTTGCATAACATTTCAGGTTAAAGAAAGTAACGGATCGAGATCGGGATTAGTTGGAAGATTGGCAAGTCACTACAAGTAAAGAGTAATGTGTTTTGTCCTTATGAACTCCTAGTATGGTGGCAAAGTAGTTAAAGTAATTATATTAGTCTTATGGCCCTACTATTGTGTATATGTTACCTATGTTTTGTATAAATTTTTAAGTGTTTAAGATACTTTGTTAGTTCGAATAAAAAAATAGTTTTAGACAAATTACGAAAGGGTCACTAAAATATTGTATCGTCTAATCGGATAGGTAAACGACCTTGGTTGATAACGAATTTTTGCAAGCTAATAATTAGTAAGCTTAATTACAGTTTAATAATATGAATTTCGGCTAAGGACCTATAGTTGGTAAAATTTACATTTTAGTCCCTAAACTTGTAAAAGTTATAAATTGGTCCTAATTGAATACACATTGTTCGTATTAGAATAATTAGATTTATTTTATTGTTTAATAATGTTTCTAAGATCAAAAAGGCTTAAGAATATTGATTAGAAAAAAAAATAGAATTTATCGTTCCGTTCACCGTTCTGTTTGTCAGTAACGCCCTTTGACCCGGTTGTCACATCTCAAAAACCGGTCTAGTCGAAATTAGGTTTCGATGACCGAGTATTTTATCGGTTTTATAAGTTATTCGATCTTATTAGAATATTCGGGTCAATTTATAAATTCGGGGTCAAGTTTCAACAATCGAATATTTTCGTTTCGATTAAAGGTTAGTTCGATTTGGTACTCAAAATCAAATATACGGCTTAGTTGTATAGAATTTATTGTTCCGTTCACCGACCTGTTTGTCAGTAACGCCCTTTGACCCGGTTCTCTACCAGGCCGGGAAGGGGGTGTTACATTTGTGGTATCAGAGCTAGAGTTTAGTCGGTTCTGGACTAAACTTAAGTATGTTTGTATTGTGTGTTAAGTTACTTTGCCACCTAGGAGTTAATCTGTTAAGTATTGTGACTTGTCAACTGATCCGATCTCTTTTATAATATAGATATGTCTCGAACTAACGAAACTTGTAATAATGAGTCTACTGCTAACTCCTCGACTCATGGCGAGGAAGTTCAAGGAGGAAATCCTCCGAATTCTCAGAACCCTCATGTTCGAGGTGTAGAGCCTGAAGCTCCTACAGCTCAGGCAGAATGTTATCAGAACATGGCTGATATGTTTCAGCAATTTATGAATGTGTTAAAGACTAGTCAAGTCATGCAACCTACGCCACCTGTTGCGCAACCTCCTCGAGCCCCAATCGATAAGTTATCGCAATACCGAGCTTACACCTTTACTGATCGGGACGAAGATAATCCCGAAATAGCCGAGTATTGTTTAGACAATACTTTAAGGATTTTGGATAAGCAATTAAGATGTTTGGATGAACATAAGCTTGAATGCGCTCTTGCATTGCTTGCTAATGAAGCCTTACAGTGGTGGGAGACTACTGTCCTTATCATCTCGAAGGAAACCGTGAGTTTGGAATTCTTCTTGGAAGAGTTTCGTAATAAGTACATAAGTGGATTCTACCTTGCCGAAAGGCGAAATATCTTCCTTCATCTTAAGCAAAGAGGACGACCGATTGAACATTATATCCACGATTTTTGCAAGTGTTGCAGATATGGTGCTAACTTTATTAAGAAAGAGGAAGAAAAATTTCGGATGTTTATCGAAGGACTCAACGATGAGTTACGATCCATGTTTACAGCATGGTGCATTACAAATTTCCAAGATCTCGTAAATAGAGTCAAAGCTACGGAAGTAGCAAAGAGAGCTCAGAAAGTTAGTAAATTTAATAAGTCTGAAAAGAAATCAAGACATGAGAATTTCTAAGTGCAATTTTTGTCAACGACGACATGAAGGACAATGTCGCAAGAAAACCAGTGCATGTTTCTTCTGCGGAAAGATAGGTCATCTCATTCGAGATTGTCCAGAGAATCCTAACAAACATGTTCCAGTGATGACCAACCCTTCTCAAGGCAAGGGGCAAATCAGGGATCCTTCGGAAAGCCGAGAGGATCGGGAAACATTGAAAGTAACAAGTGAACCTGAATCAAAAGCTTCTGCACGAATGTTTCACATTCAGGGAAGGACTCAGAAGATGATCTCGACACTATTCCGGGTAAGAATTTTAATCTTTATGTCTATATTTGTTGATAAGAAATCATGTTTAAGTAAACCTAGTTAGGGACCTATCTATAGAATAGAAAGAATGAACTATGGGTTGGGCGTATCGATACGGGAAAGGATATGTATTGAGACGACCTATAAAAACGTACCGAAACAAGTATCAGAATATCGGAACAGTTTAACAGCTTTTAACTGAATTTTGGATTTGTGCTTAACCGTATCAATACTTGTCAGAGTGTATCGATACAGGTACCAGATTTTGAATAAGAAATAACAAAAAGAATAGCTTGAAATTAGAGGATGATGACTCACCCTATGTGTTGGACACCTAAGATGTTGAATGCTATTAGAAAGTGCAAGTGTCAGGTGAATACGAAGAGGTGAAAGGATAAGCTTTGCAAAGCCTTAAGAGAATTTGTAATTGGTTCTTAGAAAGGTGGGAAAAGACAAAATTTTCATTCTATATGGATAGTTATCCTCAGCAATAGTAAGACCAAAACCCACCTCTGTTTCAAGAGTGTGAAATAAGCATTTTTCCTAAAAGTACCCTCGTTCTTAAGTGATGCCGGATTCAGTCAAGAAACCAAATGAGCGGAAGAAAGAAAGATTTCTTTGTAGTTTTTCCAAGATAATCATCCGATATGACGATGTAAAAAGGGAACCGAAGCTTGTTTCGATTGTGGCAAGATGGACCATCTCGCTCGAGATTGTCCTACGAAATTTTTCGAGAAACGTCGACGTGTTAGTGCAAGGCGATCTTGGCCAGAAAGATTAGGAAAGGTGAATTCTTCATCTCCAGAAGATTATGATCTCGAAGAGTGCACGGATGAACAATCCGAAGCTACAGGTAAGAATTCGAGGACAAATTCTTTTTAAGGGGGAGAGAGTTGTCACATCCCAAAAATCGGTCTAGTCGAAATTAGGTTCCGATGACCGAGTATTTTATCGGTTTTATAAGTTATTCGATCTTATTAGAATATTCGGGTCAATTTATAAATTCGGGGTCAAGTTTCAACAATCGAATATTTTCGTTTCAATTAAAGGTTAGTTCGATTTGGTACTCAAAATCAAATATACGGCTTAGTTGTATAGAATTTATTGTTCCGTTCACCGACCTGTTTGTCAGTAACGCCCTTTGACCCGGTTCTCTACCAGGCCGGGAAGGGGGTGTTACAGAACCGGTATGAAGTGAGCACACTTAGTAAATCTATCTGCATTCACCCACACTGAATTTTTCTTCGAAGGAGTCAACGGAAGTCCTGACACAAAGTCCATAGTGATACGCTCCCACTTCCACTCTGGAATTTTCAACGGTTGCAATAACCCTGAGGGAAACTAGTGTTCAGCCTTGACTCTCTGACAAACCATACATCTACTTACAAACTCGGCTACGTCCCTTTTTAATCCAACCCAATAATACTCTTCCTTCAACCCTCGATACATCTTCGTGCTACCCGGATGCATAGCAAAAGGACTATTGTGAGCCTCACTCAAGATCGTACGTCTCAACTCGGTATCCTCCGGAACCACTATCCTATCCTTGAAATATAGGATCCCATTCTCCCCAAAACAATACTCGGTAGGCCTATCCTCGGCTATGTCTTGCACGTGAGGTGCCAAAGACTCATCTCGCAACTGCTTCTCACGAATCAACTGAACCAATGATGGCTTAACCTGAAGCTCGGCTATCAATCCACCATCCGTAGACACACTCAACCTTGCAAACATTGCTCGCAACTCAACGGCCATTTTCCTACTCAAGGCATCGGCCACCACATTTGCCTTGCCCGGATGATACTCTATGGTAAGGTCATAATCCTTAAGAAGCTCTAACCACCTTCGCTGCCTGAGGTTCAACTCCCTCTGGGACATCAAATATTTCAAACTCTTGTGGTCGGTGTACACGGTGCACTTCTCACCATAAAAATGGTGTCTCCATATCTTCAACGCGAACACCACTGCAGCCAACTCTATGTCGTGTGTGGGGTAATTCTTCTCATGGACCTTCAACTGTCGTGAAGCATACGCTACTACCTTAACTTCTTGCATAAGCACACAACCTAGCCCTACATAGGACGCATCACTGTAAATCACAAACTCTCTCCCCAGTTCGGGTTGAATCAAGATAGGAGCTTCGGTCAAAGCTTTCTTCAATTTTTCAAACGCCTCTTGTCTTGCATCTGACCATTCATACGGAACATTCTTCTGTAGCAATTTGGTCAACGGAGCCGCTATTCTCGAGAACCCCTCAACAAACCTCCTATAGTACCCCGCCAAACCTAGGAAACTGCGGATTTCTGTCATTGATTTCGGTTGTTTCCAATTCACAATGGCTTCAATCTTCTTGGGATCTACACTAATCCCACTAGCCGAGATCATGTGACCTAGGAAGACCACCTCCCTAATCCAAAACTCACACTTACTTAGCTTAGCATACAACTGATTCTCAAGTAGGGTCTGAAGCACTAACCTCAAATGCTCATCGTGCTCCTCCTCGATCCTAGAGTACACTAGGATGTTATCAATGAACACTACCACAAACCTGTCCAAGAACTTATGAAACACTCGGTTCATCATATCCATGAAGGCTGCTGGAGCGTTGGTCAATCCAAATGGCATTACCAAAAACTCATAATGTCCATAACGTGTACGGAAGGTTGTCTTCGGTATGTCCACATCCTTTACCTTCAATTGATAGTATCCGGACCTCAAATCAATCTTCGAAAACACAGAAGCACCCCTCAACTGGTCTAGCAAGTCATCTATCCTAGGTAAGGGATATTTGTTTTTCACCGTTACCTTATTCAACTGCTTATAATCTATACACATCCGCATGCTACCATCCTTCTTTTTCACAAACAAGACCGGAGCACCCCACGGGGATACACTAGGCCTAATGAAGCCTCTATCAGTCAACTCCTGAAGCTGCGTCTTCAACTCTTTCAACTCTTTCGGTGCCATTCTATACGGAGCAATCGACACCGGTGCAGAATCAGAATATGTCTCGATAGCAAACTCTACTGCTCTATTTGGAGGCAAGCCTGATAGCTCTTCCGGAAAAACACTCGGAAAATCACATACTGTTCTAATGTCATGAGGTCTCACCTCACTCATATCCGGATTCATTACATAAGCCAAGTAAGCCTGACACCCTGAACTCAACAACCTCTGAGCTTCTAAAGCTGAAACCACATTGGACAAAAACTTGACATTCTCCCCAACTACCACAACCGCAAAGTCATCGGTAAGCCTCAAAGAGAGTCTCTTAGTCTCGAAGTCAACCCAAGCTCTATGCTCTACAAGCAAATCCATGCCCAAAATCACATCAAAGCCATAGAAGGGTAACTCCATCATATCAACCGGAAATACGTGACCCTAAACCATCAAAGGACACCTTCTATACACTTTCCTAACTACCACTGTATCACCAAAAGAGCTAGTGACATTTACACCTACCTCTAACCAATCACAAGGTAATCCTAATGACTTTGCGTGTTCACCCAAAATATACGAATGGGTTGACCCCGAATCTATCAAAGAAAGCAAACTCAAGGACTGTAATGTGAAATTACCTGCAATGACATCAGTGTTATTCCCAGCCTCTCGCTGAGCGTACACCCTAGCCGGTCCTCCCCCCTCGGGCTGAACTGCTAAAACATGAGCCAAGTTCCTCTGACCCTCATTCCTCGACTGAAAGTTCCCACGGCCGCGCCCACGGCCTCTATGATGCTCAAAACCCCTCGCTGGAGCCGGTCCGCCCCTAACTGGGTGTGGACAATCACGCCTCAAATGGTCTCAGGAGCTACAGTTCCAACACGCCCCAAACATACCCATACACTCACCTGGGTGGCGTCTCCCGCACCTAGTGCACTCCGGAATGTGCCCAACAGCTCCCTGGCCTTGACCACGGTTACCACCCCTAGGTCTCGTATCTGGCTGATACCTCCTATCTCTATGCCTATTGGCATGATCTCTGTCCCAGTTCGTATGTCTCTTTTCGGTGTCAGACCCACTAGCACGTGCTTTAGAGCTTAGGTTCAGTTCTATATCCTTGGCCCTAGAAACCAAGACATCGAACTCAGTGTAGTCGGAGGCTAGCATGTAGGTTTTCACATCTGTAGTCAACCCATATCTAAAACACTCACATCGCTCCTTCTCATCCAGAATCAACTCTGGCGCGTACTGGCTCAACCTCACAAACTGGATCTCATACTCAGACACGGTCCTATTTCCTTGAACCAAAGCCATGAACTCTCTTTTCTTTTCATCCAAGTACCGAACCCCGAGGTACTTCCTCTTGAAGGCATTTCTGAAGAACTCCCATGTGACATCCGCCTCGGCCATACCGGAAATAAAAGTGGTCCACCAAGTATAAGCGTCTCCCTGAAGCAAAGAGACAATGCATCCCAACTTACGGGCATCCGAACACTCCATCTGACCTAAGATGCGAGTGGTACTCTCGAGCCATCCTTCTGAACCTTCCGGAGACAATCCTCGAAACTCAACTACCCCTAAGTTACGGAGCCTCTCTAGGGGTAGTCTTGTCCCCGCACCCTGAGGCGGTGCTGCAGGTTGCATACCGGCCAAAGCTGTCTGAAAAGCTCCGGCTATGGTCTGAATCAAATGAGCCACATCTGGACCTGCCTGACCTTGGCCCGCTTGAGCCCCATTACCTTTCACATTAGCCTCAACATGAGGCCCATTACCATCACCTCCAACGTTCCCTCCATTACCATCGTGAGCATGAAGAGCAGGAGGCACATCCTCGGGTGCCTGGTCACCCACTCTAGGTCGTCCCCTCGGTCTCACCATAGCAATTTAAAATAATCTAAAACAACAAACACACAACAACAAAGAAACGTTAGGTTAGCAAAAGGGCAAGGACTCCGGTTCTCAAGCTCTTTAAACCAAAACAATTTCCCTTTTTATTTTGACAACAACGCCTAACAATGGGGACTTGAACCAACTCTCAAACAACAGCAAGGTCACTATAGCATGCATTCATCCACCATGCTAGAGACAAAATTTAGACATACATGGCAAAACACCCATAGTACCTTAACTCACCTCACTTATCTGCCCGAGGTCTCGGAAACCTCAGGCTCTGATACCAATAAATGTAACCCCCTCGTCCCGATCTGGCTGGATGACCGGTCCGAGTGGGCCACACGGGGAAAACCAAAGCGAAACGCTTCCCCTCGGTTAGCAACCCTAAAATTTTCTTTCATTTTAATCTTGTCTAAAGGTGTATTAATTCCTAAATGAGTCACAACAGCGGAAACATCGATAAATAAACGCATACGATCCACATCCACATTTACAAGCAATTCATTTTTAGCCTTCAGGGTAGGCCGTATCGATACACCAGTCAATGGTATCGATACGCCCTGACCAGGTCAAAACGATCAGTCAACGCAGAGGAGACCGTATCGATACAGCCCTTGAGCGTATCGATACACCCCTCTCAGTCAACATCTCGTGGTCACTGAGATAAACCCGTACCGATACGCCCCAACACCGTACCGATACGCCAAAAACTCCCCAAAACCTCAGAATTCCAGTGAGCAAAAACCGTATCGATACGGACCCGTGTATCGATACGCCCAGCCTAAAATGAGCTTTGCAGGCAAGACCGTATCGATACGGCCCTTAGGCGTATCGATACGCCCTGCACTGTAACTCTCCAAAAACCAGCAAAACCAAACAAGACTCAACTCAATATGCATTTTGGGACTTCCCTAGACTCATTCAAGCATACATACATTTAGACTACAACCAAAGATTAGCATACGAGGCATTTAATTTAACAAGGAGGCACACCAATCAAAGGTCTCATACAATTCCACAAGAGAGCATACTTAACAATCATAAGGCCCCATACACAAGCCAAGTAAACATAGAGCATACATAGTCTAGCTCATACACTTTTAGGCATATAAAATCAAGCAACAAGATAAGCATGGTCCTCAATCCATGAAACGAAAGCATAACACATCCATGAGTTTAGCATGCTCAAACACAACCACCTAAGGAGCTTGACACCCACTCCTAAAACTCTATACCCCATCGTCTAGGCATTATTACAAAACGCAAACCATACTTGAACTAGCTTGAGAACTCCAAAAGCTTCTTCCTTGCCCGCTTGCCTCCCGAGCTCTAACAATCTGCACGTTGGAAACAAAGAGAGCATAAGCCAACTAGCTTAGTGAGAGAGGCTCTACAATTCACAACATGCAGTTTTCTAAAACACATTTTATATGCAAGAAAAGCAATGGATGCACGAGATGTCTATCTTAACAACAACATATGGTTTGCACAAGCACAACCAACATACACATACGGTGGGACTACACATCACCGTTTCGACTAGTAGATTTCCCATGGGACTACACATCAAGGTACTTTCCTACTAGTCACTACCGGTGGGACTACACATCACCGTAGTTTAGACTACCATCACGTGAGGCACGACTTCAACTCGAGTGCACATTAACAACATTAACATGCACATGATAATCATAACACATAACCATTCATCCATCACAACAACATAGGAGTAGAGAGGCTTACACTCGGGTTTAGGTGAACCTTCAAGGTTGTAACACCCGTGTTATGGGCCTAGGAGTTAGCCGGGTTATAGTTCGAGTCAAATAAAATTTAATTAAAATAAACTAACTTCAAATAATGACCTATTTGAGCTTTAATAAAGAGGGAGGGACCTATATCGCGTTTTGACCCAAAATTTTCAAAAGCAAGACCACTTTATCAAAAAGTTGTCTTCCTCCCTTTTCCCCTCCCCCCTTTTTCACGTTGGAAACCATCTCCCCTCCCCAAACCCTCTCAAAATATCAAAGTTATTATTCCATCAATTTGCCACTCGATTTCAACACCATTTTAAGAGGTAATTATGTTTTCTTAACCTCCTCTTTATCCCCTATCCAACCATTGTCTTAGATTTCAAAAATATGGGATTTTGGAAATTAGGGTTTATGTTAAAGTTGGATTTTTAAGGGGGTTTTCCAATTTGTTTTAATAAATTGTGTTGGGGTTTTGTTTAAGCATAATGAAATACACAATATATATCAATTTGGGTGAATTTGGATGAAAATTCGTAGTGGGTCCTTAGGGCAAATTTTAAGGTATCAAAATTTGGGTTTTTGGTGGGTTTAATGTTGAAATTGAAGGGCTGATGGTCTACCTATGTTAGGAGGGTGATTTGGGATGTTTTGGAAGTCATTTGGGTGGTTGGAAATGGGTATTTCAGCCAATGGTTGTTGGAGTACGAAAATTGGGTTTTTGAGATATTAAATGGTTTGGGAAATTGTGGAAATTGGGTTGTGTTTGCAAAGTAAGTTGATGGTTGAGTTTAGCATTGAATTGGGAAGTAATGTATGTGTTTTGTTTGACTAGAAGCAAGAGGAAACGTTGAGGAGGCTTTGGGACCGAATCCGGGTTCGTAGGAGGATTGGTTCGAATTGCTAAGGAAGGGCGGTGAGTGGTTTCAACTTGTTTTAAAGTTTGGTTCGAGTGTGTGTGTGGGTGAAGTGTGCTTGGTAGGCCACTTCTAGTTGATTCAAGTTGTTAGCTTAGCCTTTGATATCAATATGCTATTGTGCTTACTAGCTATGCTCTTGTGTTTGTGGTTAATTGATACATGTATATATATCATGATGAGTAGATATGTGATGAGCATGTATTGTGGTTGATGATATGTGTTGTGATAATGATAATTGGCACTAAATAATTACCGGCTGTAAATGATCGATCATTAGGATAGTGTGCACACAAATTGAGTCAAAACGTACGTGGCCTTGATGGCGTTAAGTCATCAAGGAGGAGTACGGTGATGTAACATTCCACCGGAAGCTTTTTATATTTCTACGGGATGATGAGTGGAATCCCATCTGTAGGGCATGTGGCGATGAGTGGAATCCCGCACATGCAAGGTCCGGTGATGAATGTAATCCCACCGAGGTAAAGTGTTGTTGAGGTTTAAATCCGCACAATCGGGGTAATTAATAGTGGCCAATTAACTTGTTCTTATATGGTGATATATGGTTGTGATATATGTTGTTGCTACACGATGCTGATATATGATGTTTGAGCTTGGTAGGATTGAGAAACCATATTTTGCCACTTGAAAGACTAGCTAGGTCTACTTGATTATATGCCTTTGTAGGTTGTATGCGAGATTAGGATTACATGCTTGAACCCTGCAGTGTTGATGTTTTCGTTTTAGAGCACCCTCACTAAGCTTATAGCTTACGCTCTCAATGTTCAACAATGCAGATCATTAGCGTGGTGTTAGCTCGGAGCAAGGCAAGAAGGGCTTTCCAAGTGTGAGGCTCAAGTACGGTTGTTAATTTTGTAATGGTTAAGCAATGTGGCAAGAGGGTATTTTTATGAGCTTATATGACTCATTTGTGATTTTGGATGTTTATGCTTGACTTGGTTTGTAAGCATGTCTACCTTGCCTAACGCTTTTATTGCATGTCTTTTGAATGTTAACCTTGCTATGTTATGTAAACCCTTATGGGATGAATGATGCTTTTGCTTGTCAATGTTTCAAGCATGTTTTGTATGAAAGGCCTTGTGTTTTTGTCATGGTTGTATGTTTATGAATATCCATGTCCTATGAGCGTTTGTGTATATTAGACCTTAGTTGCATGCCTCTAGTTTTGGTTTGATGGTGTTGTGTGCCTTTAGGGGGCCTTAGTGGACCTTTAGACTTGCCAAGACTCACTTAAATCGGAATTTCAAAGGTTGCAGACTGCCAGCGTTTCGAAACGGGGAGGGCAGTTTCGAAACGGGTAGGCTTGAGGGACCCCGTATCGGAACGCGTTTCGATACGGTTTGGCCTCTGGAACCCCCTGTTTCGATACGCGTTTCGGAACGTTTTGGCTACTGGAATTTTGAGAAATTCACGAGATAAAGGTGTTTCGAAACGGGCCTGAAGGTTTTGAAACGGTCAAAATCTCGTTGACCACAAGATGTTGACCGTCGTGGACGTTTCGGAACGGTTGACCATCGTTGCGATACGACCCCTTGTATAGGCTCTGGGGCAGTTGACCTGGTCAAGGTGTTTCGAAACGCCTCAAGGGTGTTTCGAAACGGACTGCCTTCAAGATTAAAATTTGAGCTGTTAAGTGTTGTCTTGTTTTCGATCGATTGTTTCGTGTATGTTGTTCCGTTGTTTGATCACTTAGGGTTTAATACTCCTTTAGGCAAGATTAAAATAAGAAAAAAAAATAGGGTTGTTAACCGAGGGGGAACCTTAACGGGTTTCGCTTTGGTTTTCCTTGTGTGGCTCACTCGGACCGGTCATCCGGCCAGACCGGGACGAGGGGGTTACATTTGTTGGTATCAGAGCCTGAGGTTACCGAGACCTCGGGTAGGTAAGTGAGGTAAGCTTAATGTGTTAAATGCTTGTGTTGTTCGATGCATGATTTGCCATGAATCCTTGATGCTTGATTGATCGTATGATGCTTTGAATGCATGAATTGTCGTGTCTGGTGTGAGTGTGTGCCCATTGCTACTATTACTTAAATGAAAAAGATTTTTGGAAAGAGGAGTACTTGAGCACTATTGGATCCTTGCTTTGACTAACGTAATCCTTATCTGTTTCTTGTTGTAGTTTTACCTTGCTAGTTGAACCATGAGACCACGTGGGAGGCCTAGGATGGTTCGACGGAACCACGGGCAGAGGCTCCAGGAGTAGAGCCAGTAGTTAGGGTTGAGGCCCAAGTGGGAGAGCCTGTGGTTGGAGTTGGAGCTCCTCCACCACCTCCACCACCACCACCTCCTCCACCGGGAGTGGGAGGTGAGGCCGGGGCTGAAGGAGAGGGACCACAAGGTGGCCAAGGTGGCCAAGGACCGGCCGGAATTGATTTAGCTCCGTTGGTTCAGGTAATAGCCGGGACATTTTAGGCTGCAGTAGCTGGAGGTCAGGCAGCACACCATCAGGGTGAGGGCACTGGATTGCCTTTAGAGAGACTTCGGGGCCTTGGGGCCGAAGAGTTCAGAGGTGCTACTCCGGAGAGGTCAGAGTTATGGTTTGAGAAGACGGTATGTATTCTTGCTCAGATGGGATGTACTGGTGAGCGTAAGTTGGGATGCGTTGAGTCTTTGCTTCAGGGTGATGCCTACACCTGGTGGGTCACCGCTACTTCGAGGATGTATGAGGCCGAGATCACTTGGGAGTTCTTCGAGACATCATTCCGGAAGAAGTATTTGGGTCCGCGATACCTCGATGAGAGGAAGAGGGAGTTTATGGCATTGCTTCAGGGGAGTATGTCTGTGACCGATTACGAGATCAGATTTGTTAGATTGAGTCAGTATGCACCCGAGCTTGTACCTACTGAGGTGGAGCGTTGTAACCGCTTCCGATATGGGCTGAATGAAGAAATCAAGACTTATACACTAGCTTCAGACTACACTGATTTTGATGTCTTGGTCTCGAGGGCCAAAGACTTAGAGCACAGCTTGAGTTTGACCAGGCAGTCAGGTGGATCTAGTTCGGGTAAGAGGTCCAGCAACTTTGATAGAGGTGATGCCAAGAGGCATCGAGACAACAGACATCAGCATGATCATAGGCGTGGTGGCGGTAACCACGGTAGGGGCCACCAGGGCCAGAGAGCTGGTGGGAAGTTGCCCACATGTGCTACTTGCGGGAGGAACCACACCGGGGAGTGTTGGGGAAATTATCACTCTTGTTGGAGTTGTGGTGCTAGAGACCACATTAGACGTGACTGTCCACATCAGGTGGGACAGGCACCAGCTCAGGCTCCTGCTAGAGCCAACGATTTTCAGAGAGGCCGCGGGCGCGGTAGAGGTAATTTCCAGCCGAGGAACGATGGTCAGAGAAACTTAGCTCATGTAGTTGCAGTCCAGCCGGAGGGCGGAGGACAGGCCATGGTTTACGCTCAGCGCGGGGAGCAGCATGACACCGATGTGATCGCAGGTAACTTCTCGATACAGTCTTTGGGTTTGCTTTCTTTGATTGACTCTGGGTCTACACATTCGTACATATTGAGTGAGCATGCACAGTCTTTGAATTTGCCTTGTTAGATGTTAGAGGTAGGAGTTAGTGTTACTAGTTCCTTTGGGGACACGGTAGTAGTTAGGAAGATGTACCGAAGGTGTCCGTTGATGGTTCAGGGACATGTGTTTCCAGTGGATATGATGGAACTTCCTTTCTACGGTTTTGATGTGATTCTGGGTATGGACTGGCTCACGGAGCATAGAGCTAGGATAGATTTTGAGACTAAGCGGATTTCCTTGAAGCTCACAGATGACTATGAGATTGTAGTGGTGGGTGAGAACGTGAAGTTCTTGTCCAATGTGGTTTCAGTGTTAGAGGCTAAGAGATTGGTTGAGTTGGGGTGTGAAGCATACTTAGCGTATGTGATGAACCCTAACATGAGTGAGGTTAGACCTCAGGACATCCGGACAGTATGTGACTTTCCTAGTGTGTTTCCGGAAGAATTGCCAGGGTTACCACCGGATAGAGAGGTAGAGTTCAGCATTGAGACTTATTCTGATTCAGCTCTTGTTTCGATTGCTCTGTATCGTATGCCACCGAAAGAATTGAAAGAGTTGAAGACTCAGTTGCAAGAATTGACAGATAGAGGTTTTATTCGACCTAGTTCTTCACCTTGGGGTGCACCAGTTTTGTTTGTCAAGAAGAAAGATGGAAGCATGAGAATGTGCATAGATTACAGGCAGTTAAATCAGTTGACAGTGAAGAATAAATATCCGTTGCCTAGAATTGATGATTTGTTTGACCAGTTGAGAGGAGCATCGATCTTTTCTAAGATTGATTTGAGATCAGGTTACTACCAGCTAAAGGTAAGAGAAGTTGATGTACCGAAGACGGCCTTTAGGACTAGGTACGGTCACTATGAGTTTTTAGTCATGCCATTTGGGTTGACTAATGCACCGGCTGCATTTATGGACATGATGAATAGGATCTTCCACCAGTATCTAGATCAGTTTGTAGTTGTGTTTATTGACGACATTTTGGTATACTCGCGAACTGAAGAAGACCATGACCGACATTTGAGACTTGTTTTGAAGACTTTGCTAGATCATCAGTTGTATGCGAAGCTCAGCAAGTGTGAGTTCTGGATCCGTGAAGTAGTCTTCTTAGGACATGTAGTGTCAGCCGGTGGGATTAGAGTTGATCCGAAGAAGATTGAACCCATTGTTGAGTGGAAGCAACCGAAGTCTGTGACAGAGGTACGTAGCTTCCTAGGCTTAGCCGGATATTATAGGAGGTTTGTAGAGGGTTTCTCTAAGTTAGCCGCTCCATTGACACAGTTACTTCAGAAGAGTGTTCAGTTTGAGTGGACAGATGCAAGACAGAGAGCTTTCAAGAAATTGAAAGAAGCTTTGACCCAAGCACCGATCTTGATTCAGCCCGAGTCCGGGAAGGACTATGTAGTTTATAGTGATGCTTCTTATGTAGGGCTAGGATGTGTTCTGATGCAAGACAAGAGGGTAGTGGCTTATGCCTCAAGACAGTTGAAGACTTATGAGCGCAACTATCCGACCCATGACATAGAGTTAGCTGTAGTTGTGTTTGCTCTGAAGATTTGGAGGCACTACTTATACGGTGAGAAATGCACAGTGTACACCGACCACAAGAGTTTGAAATACATTATGACTCAACGAGATTTGAATCTCCGACAGCGTAGATGGTTAGAGCTGCTAAAGAACTATGATCTTACTATTGAGTACCATCCGGGTAAGGCCAATGTAATGGCTGATGCATTGAGTAGGAAGGTGGCCGTAGACTTGAGAGCTATGTTTGCCAGATTGAGTTTGTCCGGAGATGGTGGCTTGATAGCCGAGCTTCAGGTTAGACCTACTCTAGGTCAGCTGATTAGAGAGAAACAGCTCCTAGATAGATCTTTGGCACCTCACGTGCAAGATATAGTCGAGGGTAAATCTTCAGATTACAGTTTCAGCACTGATGGGGTTTTGTGTTTCAAGGATAGAATAGTTGTGCCAGAAGACAGTGACTTGAGACGTACGATCTTGATTGAAGCCCACAGTAGTCTGTTTGTTATGCATCCTGGAAGTACGAAGATGTACCGTGATTTGAAGAATGAGTACTTTTGGGTTGGCTTGAAGAGAGATGTAGCCGACTTTGTGAGTAAGTACTTAGTATGTCAGAGAGTGAAGGCGGAACATCAGGTTCCCTCAGGTTTGTTACAGCCGTTGAGAATTCCGGAATGGAAGTGGGAGAACATCACCATGGATTTTGTTTCAGGTTTGCCTTTGACTCCTACGAAGAAGAACTCAGTTTGGGTGATAGTAGATCGTTTTACGAAGTGTACTCACTTCTTGGCAGTCAACACTACATACACTTTAGATAGATTGGCCGATTTGTATATTGGCGAGATTGTTAGATTGCATGGTGTGCCGAAGTCCATTGTATCAAATAGAGATCCGCGGTTTACTTCTAGATTTTGGGAGTGTCTGCATACAGCCTTGGGTACCCGTTTGAACTTCAGCACTTCTTATCATCCTCAATCAGATGGTCAGTCAGAGAGAGTTATTCAGATTTTGGAGAACATGTTGCGTTGTTGTGTCATTGACTTTCAGGGTACTTGGGAGAAGCATTTGCCTCTAGTAGAGTTTGCGTACAATAATAGCTTTCAGTCGAGCATTCAGATGGCTCCATATGAGGCCTTGTATGGCCGGAAGTGTAGGACTCCAGTGTGTTGGGCCGAGGTAGGACAGAAATTGTTACCTATGCCGGATTTGCTCAAGGGGACAACCGACAAGGTAAAATTGATTTGTGAGCGTTTGAAAGCAGCTTCGGATAGGCAGAAGTCCTATGCCGATTTGAAGAGGCATGAAGTTGAGTTCTCAGTGGGTGAGAAGGTATTCTTGAAAGTATCTCCGTGGAAGAAAGTGATGAGATTTGGCCGAAAGGGGAAGTTGAGTCCGAGGTACATAGGGCCGTATGAGATAGTGAAGAGGGTTGGTCCCGTTGCTTATCAGTTGCGTTTGCCGTCCGAGCTTGAGAAGATACATGATGTGTTCCATGTTTCGATGCTTCGTAAGTATAGGTCCGATCCGTCACATGTTATGCCCGTAGAAGAAATTGAATTGAATCCGGATTTGACTTATGAGGAAGAGCCCGTTGAGATCTTAGCTTCTGACAGTAAGGTATTGAGGGGTAGATCGATTGAGTTAGTGAAGGTGCGGTGGCAACGTAGGGGTGTGGACGAGGCCACTTGGGAGAGGAAGGAGGATATGGAAAAGCAGTTTTCGTATCTCTTTCAGTCAGGTAATTTCGGGGACGAAATTCCTTAAGTGGGAGAGAGTTGTAACACCCGTGTTATGGGCCTAGGAGTTAGCCGGGTTATAGTTCAAGTCAAATAAAATTTAATTAAAATAAACTAACTTCAAATAATGACCTATTTGAGCTTTAATAAAGAGGGAGGGACCTATATCGCGTTTTGACCCAAAATTTTCAAAAGCAAGACCATTTTATCAAAAAGTTGTCTTCCTCCCTTTTCCCCTCCCCCCTTTTTCACGTTGGAAACCATCTCCCCTCCCCAAACCCTCTCAAAATATCAAATTTACTATTCCATCAATTTGCCACTCGATTTCAACACCATTTTAAGAGGTAATTATGTTTTCTTAACCTCCTCTTTATCCCCTATCCAACCATTGTCTTAGATTTCAAAAATATGGGATTTTGGAAATTAGGGTTTATGTTAAAGTTGGATTTTTAAGGGGGTTTTCCAATTTGTTTTAATAAATTGTGTTGGGGTTTTGTTTAAGCATAATGAAATACACAATATATATCAATTTGGGTGAATTTGGATGAAAATTCGTAGTGGGTCCTTAGGGCAAATTTTAAGGTATCAAAATTTGGGTTTTTGGTGGGTTTAATGTTGAAATTGAAGGGCTGATGGTCTACCTATGTTAGGAGGGTGATTTGGGATGTTTTGGAAGTCATTTGGGTGGTTGGAAATGGGTATTTCAGCCAATGGTTGTTGGAGTACGAAAATTGGGTTTTTGAGATATTAAATGGTTTGGGAAATTGTGGAAATTGGGTTGTGTTTGCAAAGTAAGTTGATGGTTGAGTTTAGCATTGAATTGGGAAGTAATGTATGTGATTTGTTTGACTAGAAGCAAGAGGAAACGTTGAGGAGGCTTTGGGACCGAATCCGGGTTCGTAGGAGGATTGGTTCGAATTGCTAAGGAAGGGCGGTGAGTGGTTTCAACTTGTTTTAAAGTTTGGTTCGAGTGTGTGTGTGGGTGAAGTGTGCTTGGTAGGCCACTTCTAGTTGATTTAAGTTGTTAGCTTAGCCTTTGATATCCATATGCTATTGTGCTTACTAGCTATGCTCTTGTGTTTGTGGTTAATTGATACATGTATATATATCATGATGAGTAGATATGTGATGAGCATGTATTGTGGTTGATGATATGTGTTGTGATAATGATAATTGGCACTAAATAATTACCGGTTGTAAATGATCGATCATTAGGATAGTGTGCACACAAATTGAGTCAAAACGTACGTCGCCTTGATGGCGTTAAGTCATCAAGGAGGAGTACGGTGATGTAACATTCCACCGGAAGCTTTTTATATTTCTACGGGATGATAAGTGGAATCCCATCCGTAGGGCATGTGGCGATGAGTGGAATCCCGCACATGCAAGGTCCGGTGATGAGTGTAATCCCACCGAGGTAAAGTGTTGTTGAGGTTTAAATCCGCACAATCGGGGTAATTAATAGTGGCCAATTAACTTGTTCTTATATGGTGATATATGGTTGTGATATATGTTGTTGCTACACGATGCTGATATATGATGTTTGAGCTTGGTAGGATTGAGAAACCATATTTTGTCACTTGAAAGACTAGCTAGGTCTACACTATTATATGCCTTTGTAGGTTGTATGCGAGATTAGGATTACATGCTTGAACCCTGCATTGTTGATGTTTTCGTTTTAGAGCACCCTCACTAAGCTTATAGCTTACGCTCTCAATGTTCAACAATGCAGATCATTAGCGTGGTGTTAGCTCGGAGCAAGGCAAGAAGGGCTTTCCAAGTGTGAGGCTCAAGTACGGTTATTAATTTTGTAATGGTTAAGCAATGTGGCAAGAGGGTATTTGTATGAGCTTATATGACTCATTTGTGATTTTGGATGTTTATGCTTGACTTGGTTTGTAAGCATGTCTACCTTGCCTAACGCTTTTATTGCATGTCTTTTGAATGTTAACCTTGCTATGTTATGTAAACCCTTATGGGATGAATGATGCTTTTGCTTGTCAATGTTTCAAGCATGTTTTGTATGAAAGGCCTTGTGTTTTTGTCATGGTTGTATGTTTATGAATACCCATGTCCTATGAGCGTTTGTGTATATTAGACCTTACTTGCATGCCTCTAGTTTTGGTTTGATGGTGTTGTGTGCCTTTAGGGGGCCTTAGTGGACCTTTAGACTTGCCAAGACTCACTTAAATCAGAATTTCAAAGGTTGCAGACTGCCAGCGTTTCGAAACGGGGAGGGCAGTTTCGAAATGGGTAGGCTTCAGGGACCCCGTATCGGAACGCGTTTCGATACGGTTTGGCCTCTGGAACCCCCTGTTTCGATACGCGTTTCGGAACGTTTTGGCTACTGGAATTTTGAGAAATTCACGAGATAAAGGTGTTTCGAAATGGGCCTGAAGGTTTCGAAACGGTCAAAATCTCGTTGACCACGAGATGTTGACCGTCGTGGGCGTTTCGGAACGGTTGACCACCGTTGCGATACGACCCCTTGTATAGGCTCTGGGGCAGTTGACATGGTCAAGGTGTTTCGAAACGCCTCAAGGGTGTTTCGAAACGGACTGCCTTCAAGATTAAAATTTGGGCTGTTAAGTGTTGTCTTGTTTTCGATCGATTGTTTCGTGTATGTTGTTCCGCTGTTTGATCATTTAGGGTTTAATACTCCTTTAGGCAAGATTAAAATAAGAAGAAAAAAATAGGGTTGTTAACCGAGGGGGAACCTTAACGGGTTTCGCTTCGGTTTTCCCCGTGTGGCTCACTCGGACCGGTCATCCGGCCAGACCGGGACGAGGGGGTTACAAAGGTCCCACCCAAACCCCAAAGGTTCCACATCGTGCACAATTCAAAGATTAACAAATCTACTCACCGTTGTTACCCAAATGAAGACCGAAGACCACGCTCAAGACTTCGAAATCCCCGGATTTGTCCCCGAAGCTTCACCAAACAAAATTCTTGCTTCTAAACATTCCAACACAAAGTAAACAATCCCAAATCAGTCCACATTCCAAAATAGTCAACCCAAAATACATATCAAGCACAAGACATCAAATTTTCCATTGAAAACAAACCCAAAATCCATAATCCCGAGCAGCCCTTAAGCACACCTTAAATCCATTGATTCCAACCCTTAAATTGCTCCCTAAAGCCTCCAAAACAACACTTACATATAGCCTAACCATCAGCCCTCAAAATTCCACCTAAAACACCCTCAAAACTCCACTTAAAACCTCCCAAAAACCCAAATCCGAGAATATGCATAAAATTCTTTAAAAATCATATATATTGAATCCCACGAACTACAAACAACCCCCACGCCAATAGCAAACCAAAATCTTTAGTTAAAGACCATAAAGGTAACACTTTTATCCAAAATCTTCTAAATTTCGAATCTCAAAAACATGAATAAAAATGAAAATAAAAGGTATTAGTTTGTAGAGAATAACGAGGGTAAGTCAAAAACGTGATTACCTTTGCGAAACCCTTTAAAACGAGCAAGACATGGGATGGAATAGTAACCTAAGGAGGGGGGGTTTGACGTTGGAAGGAGATGGTGTGGAGAGAAGAAGATGAGCCAAAAGCAAATATTTTATGTTTGTTTAAAATTGGAAAGTCAAAAGACCAAAACACCCTTAATGAATTAAGGAAACCACAATAGGTGACACCCATGGCTATTTGGGCTTGTTTTGAAAAAGGGTCCAACTTAATTTTATTTGTCTTAAAACCCGAGGCCCAAACCATTACTTTATTATTTAAAAATTAGGAACCGAAACCCGAACCATTATTAAATTATTATTTTTCGCCCGACCCCCGAACCCGGGTGTTACAGTATGTCAAGTAGTCACTATTATTATTTATAATTGCAATATAAACTTTTTACAAATTTTATTAATAATTAATAAAATTACTTCAATCTCACAAAAATATTAATAATTATTTTTAAGTACAATGTAAGGAAATTAAATGTATTATAATAAGAGAATGTTTTAATAAAATAATTCAAATGAAAATTTTAATAAACAAAATATTGTCATAAAATATAAAAAAGAAAAAGTAAGACTAAAACTTAGAAATAAACTTTAAATAGTATATGTTCAATCATCCTCATCATCATTTGCTTCAGCATCGCTAATTGAACCTGACTCATCATCCTTATCATTAATAGAAGTAAACCCATCATGATCTGATTCATCTTATTCATCCTCAACACCTACGATCGCACCAAGATTAACTAAACTTCCTTCAATAAATGTACTACTAATTGAGGCCTATCCAAAGACACAACATCACCATCATCATTATTCTTGCACACATTAAATTCATGAGATCTGAAACCTAATTCCTCATTTTCTTGACATGGTTTCTCTCCAACATCTTCACAAGGTAAATCATACAAATCACGCGGTTTTGTCTTCACTACAACTTGCCAATTCGAATCTTTGATATCTTTGACGTAGTAAACTTGTTCAGCTTGAAAAGCTAAAACATATGGCTCTTGGGTTATCAACTTACGTGCCACATTAACCATAGAAAATTTAAACTTATCTTCCTTAAACCCCGATTTATGATACACATCCCACCAATCACCCTTAAACAAAACTACATTATTTTCACCATGGTAATTTAATTGTATGATGTCTGTTAACACACCAAAATATTCCAAGTTACTCGTACTCTCATCTCCTTTGACGAAAATTTTACTATTTTATGATTTTAATTGCAAGCCACGTTCTTTCATGGTGAACCTCCAACCATTTATAAGATAGCTTGTGTCGCGAAAAACTCATTTATCATGTCCAAAAGCTAATTAAATAGTTTATTGTTGACCAATTCACTTCCTTCATCATACAATTGACAAACATGTTATAACTATTAATCATTATATATATATATATATATATATTAAAAATTAAATAAAATGTACCTAATACTTACGTGTTTTTTAAACCACTAATGAAAATTTTCAGCGTGTCTTTTCTCTATATTTCTAGCATCCTCCCTTTTAAGTTTTTCCTTGTGCATGATACACAATTCATAAGAAAGAAAATGTAAGAAAAAATAATTATACAAAACATGTAGAACAAACTGAATACACATACAATTTTACATTACTTACTCAACAAAGATTCTAGTTTCTTCACAATTTTCTAAAACGCACATCCTAGCTTGAGCCCATTCTGTAAAGCTCAATTCTTCGTATTGTTTTCCAAGTAATGGCCTACCAACTTGAGAGAAAACAAGTAGCTTTGGATTTGAATGGCTTCCACTTCCTTCAAAATTTCTTCCAACACGATTCAAACTAGTTTCAGTTTCACATAAATACCTAGAACAAAAATGGATCGCTTCTTGCATGATATATGCTTCAGCAATTGAACCTTCTGGCCGAGCTTTATTTCTCACATAAGATTTTAGCTTACGTAAGTATCGCTCAATAGGATACATCCACCGAAACTGTACTAGTCCCGCAAGTTTCGCCTCACTAGCTAAATGAATTATTAAATGTACCATTATATCAAAAAAATGAATGATTAAATATCTTCTCTAACTTACACATGGTTAAATGAATTGATTGTTCAAGTCTTTCCAAGTCCTTGACATTTAATGTTTTAGCACATACCTCTCTTAAATAAGCACTCAACTCAATTAGTACTCTAGATACCTCTTTAGACAATAAACCACGTAAAGCTAAAGGAAGATATCAATGCAAAAAATACATGACAATTCATTCCAGAAATCTTGTAATCATTTAAATTCAGACATCGAGAGACATTAGAAGAATAACCATCTGAAACTTTAAGATCTTTTAAAAATTAGAAGAAGGCTTGTTTTTCATCTTTTGACATTGTATAACATGCAGGGCGAAACACATACCTATCATCACAAATAGAAGTAGCATGAAGCTCGGGCAGTATACCCATGCACTCCAAATCAAAACGAGCATTGATGTTATCTTTTGTTTTACCTTCAATGTTTAATAATGTCCCAAGCATATTGTCACAAACATTTTTTAATGTGCATAACATCCAAATTATGTTGCAATTTTAGCATTCTACAGTAACATAATTCAAAAAAGATGTTTTTTTCTTCCAATTACCAAGTAATGGTATTTCATCTCGCTTTCTTTTTCTTGATTTTTTACCAAAGGTCACTTGTATATGATTAGAATTATCAATAATGCATTATATATATATATATTAAATTTTTTTAAAATAATAACGAATTAAAATGAAATGAAATAAAATAAATAGAGCTTCACCTGTAGAAATTGTTTATATTGTTCAATCACATCGTCCACATATAATTGTTTACGTGTGCACCGTCTTTCTTTTGTTCTATCAAATGATTTAGCATTGTTTCTCCATGAATGATTAAGTGGCAAGAAACGACGATGAGCCAAATAGCATGTTTTATGCCCATTTTAAAGCCTACAAGATGATGTATCCAGATTACAAGTGAGACATGCCAACTTTTCTTTTGTGCTCCATCCTGATAAGTGAGCATATGCAGGAAAATCATTTATGGTCCATAAAAGAGCTGCATGCAGCTGAAAGTTACTTTTTGAAGATGTATCATATGTCTCTACTCCTTTCTCCCACAATTCTTTCAACTCGTCAATCAAAGGTTCTAAAACACATCAATATCATTTTCAGAACTTTTAGGACCGGGAATGATGAGCGACATCATAAAATAAGGGTCTTTCATGCACATCCATGGTGGTAAGTTATAAAGAATTAATACCACTAGCCATACACTATAGGAGGTACTCATATTGCTGAATGGATTAAAACCATCACTTGCTAAACTAAGTTGAATATTACATGGATATGCTGCGAAAGAAGGATGCATTAAATTAAAGTTTTTCCAAACCTCAGAATCTGCAGGATATCTCATAGACCCATCATTACAAGGATTTTGTTTATGCCATCTCATCTCTTTAGCAATCTTTGGCGACATGTATAACCTTTGCAAGCGTGAAGTTATTGAAAAATACCGTAAAATTTTTTGGGCTACCATTTTCTTACAACCTTGTTGATTAGTCATATATTCATCATTCTTCCATCTTGATTCACCACAAGTTGGGAAAGATTTAGCATTCTCATATTTTTTCCTATAAAGGATGCAATCATTGACACAAGCATCTATCTTCGCATATGTGAGCCTTAAATCTTGTGTAATTTTCTTACTCTCAACAAAAGAAGAAGGAACTTTGTTACCTTTAGTAAATGCTTTGACCAATATTTTTAATAAAACATCAATTGCTTTCGCGCTAACACTATAAAGACACTTGAAGTTCAATATTTGAACAATGAAGGATAATTTGAAAAAAAATTCACAACCAGGATATAGATTTTATTCTACTTCTTGTAATAATCTGTAAAACTTAGCAGCTTCATTATTTGGATCATTGATATTTTCATTGATACCTTCATTAACTACTCTTCTAGCATTAGGACTTGCTTCGATGGGAACATCATTTGCTTGAGCATCAAAATGTCGGGTAAAATTATCTGCAACACATTCAAATCCAAACACCATATCATGTATTTTATCTTGATTATCCTCATCCTCGCTCCCTTTAGCAAGTTCATCATCACTACCTTCACTAGAATCAAACATATTCTCTTCATGGTGGAACCATTTTTTGTACTCCTTATTTATCCCATGTACTATCAAATGTTCATAAATAGATTCTCGTGTCCTAAATAAATTATTGTTACACTTTTTACATGGGCAATGACCTTTTCTTCCTTCATCAATTTGACTGAATGCAAATTCAAGAAATTCATTCACTCCTTTTTCATACAAAGGCAATCGTCTATCAATAATTTCCATCCAAATTTTATCGATAGCCATTATCCTACAATAAGAAAGATATATTAATAAATTTTATTTAAAGTTTTTATATAAAATTTAGAAACTATAATTAAAGATAAATTATACTATAGGAATATAATTTAGAAATGTATGAAACAACTCGAATCTCTACTAACTAAAAGGCTTAATTGAGTTAATATTATGGACCGCTTTTGCATCATACCCAAAATAGAAAATTTATTGTTTAAATCCTTTAAAATTTAATTACTTGATTAGCTTAAATAAAATTTAATGTGTTTTTAAATTAACAATTTTATTATTATTTTGATTAAAAATGATTTATTGAAACAAAATTAATGTTTAGTTTTACAAAATATTTTTTAATATAAAAGTTAAAATAATATATGTGAAATCTTATTTACTTATAAAAAATAATTTTTATCTTATTTTAAAATATGAAAAAGTTAGATAATAATGTTAAATTTTAAATATATTTACAAATATTTATGTAATACATTTTAGAATTCATCTATCTATTGTTAAAAATTTATCTCAATTTAAAATTATGATTCCAGGATTAGGAATTGGTCGGATTTGGGTGGGTTAGAGCTCCATCCGCCCCATCATCCGCATCCAAAACTATCATCCAACCTGCCCACCACCCGTTTGTTCATTGACCCAAATCCGTATCACCCATCAATTACGGATGCGGCGGGTGGATCAAGTCATAAATGGGTCTTATTATTAAAAAAATTAGAATTGAAATTACATGTATCAACTTACTAAAACATATTTAATATTTAATACATTAAATAAACTAGTCTACTATTAAAGTTTCAAATTTCCAATACTCTAACATATAACGAAATTACGTAAACAATGTTCACTTCCCAATAGTAAACTGAGGGTTAAAAAATAACATAAGTGAGCAAGCATCAGCCATCAGTTTATGCCTCTTTATTTCATCCTATCATGAAGTTATTGACATTGGTTGTTCACATAATCACCTTCAAAGGTCCTCCCCATCCTGTAATAAATAAAAAAAATAAAATATTATGACATATTTTTTGTAGTAAAAAAAATTTAAGAGAAGAATAT
Organism: Hibiscus trionum; assembly: GCA_030270665.1. Lineage (NCBI taxonomy): Eukaryota > Viridiplantae > Streptophyta > Magnoliopsida > Malvales > Malvaceae > Hibiscus > Hibiscus trionum. The sequence goes on from BSYR01000025.1 coordinate 20,318,381, forward strand.
TAATAAATTACCGAATTAACGTCAACAACTTCACTTGATGAACATCCATCGCCTTTCAAATCATTATCCTCCAAGATAGTAGCATATGCTTGTGCATTATCGAAACAAGAGTCTAAAATAATACAATGAAACATATTATCAATTACCAAATAAAAAAAGCCAAATACATATAAAATATGATAAATTTACTCGAATACTCTCAAAGTATCCAATTCTGCATACACATGAGAGCCTTCACCATATCAGCGCGAAGGCTTAAATGTTAGGGACTGACCACTCTCCCACCCATGCTAAAGACACTCTCTGAAGATACAGTAGATGCAGGAATTGCTAAAACATCCTTAGCAATTTTTCTCAATATTGAAAATTTTAAATCAATTCTGCACTCTCTAAAGCTACAGTAGATGTAGGAATTGCTAAAAAATCCTTAGCAATTTTTCTCAATATTGAAAATTTTAAATCAATTCTCCAGTAGTCAATCACGTCAAATTCATTACTCTCGGGTAATGAATCATTCTCAAGATAGTTGTAACACCCCCTTTCTCGGCCTAGTAAAGAACCGGGTCGAATCGTGTTACCGGAGGACGATGTGATAAACGGTGCTATAAAAATTCATATTAACTACTTCAATGATTAATAAAAGACATACAATATGTTACCACTGCACTTCTTAGTCCAAAATAATCAAGTAAGGTGCATAATCATTCTAGGGTTAATTTGTAACTTTTACAAGAAATGGGGACTAATTTATAAATTCTGTCAAGTTGGGGTCCTTCAATGTAAATAACCTTACCGAAATGAAATTCATTGCTAAAGGGTCATGCCTACCAAATTTCATTCTAATCGGGAATCATTAGTACCATCAATTTGACTTTACAAAAATTCAATGACTAGATTGCAACATTATCAAGCCATCCAAATAGTTTTTAACTAACTTACCTAACCCCGTTTCGAAACACCTTAGGCTGTTTTGAAACGGGTGTAAGAGAGTCAACTCTGTTGACCTTTCTCTTTAGACTGTTTTGATACAGGCTTGGCCCGTATCGGAACGGATCGACCACCATTGACTTTGACTTGACCGTTTTGAAACCCGTATCGAAATAATGGTCCCCAAAAACTAAATGTTCCGAAACTCATATCAAAACAATGGTCTCCAGTAGCAAAATGTTTTGAAATGGCATTACTTCGTTCCGGAATGCCCTTATTCTCAGGTTCAAAAATGTGTACCCGTATCGAAATGACATCATCCGTTTCGATACAGACAGGCCTGTAATGATAGATTTTTGCTGGTTTTTAATCGATTTACCCTACCAAAAGATGTTCAAATGCAACGAAACTTTACATGCAACATTTCATTGGTATAAACATCTAGCATGCTAAATTTCATGACCATCCGAATACGTTTACTGTGTTTTTACCTTTTTATGATAATCACGCATTTTAAAGCTACTTCATAAGCACCAAAAGGCCATTTAGGGCCATTGACCAAGTTACAAAACAAACATTGCACCAACACAACAAAATGGACATGTATGACTAGTTCCACTACTTTGCCACCTTACTAGGAGTTCAAAAGTCATAATTACATTACTTGTAGCTTGGTAGTGACTTGTCTTGACGGCCGATCCGATCTTTCAATGAACATACCTTCTTAACCTGAAAATGCATGAGATGAGACACGTTAGGCATACTTTGCCTAGTGAGGTAGTCACAAATAATGTAAGTAAAGGAAATGCCATAACTACAATGTTACATATTCCCATGCCATCATTAACATTGCTATGTAATAAACATGTTTCTTTTTCATTCATAATCCTTGGATTGAATCAAGATCGTGGATACGCGAATTCTTACGCCTCGCCAAATCAATGAATGGTCTAATCCCTCCGCCTCGCCAATATGACCAATAACAATACACATCCCTCTGCCTTGCCAAATCAATATAGGTCGTAGCCTTAGGACCGTAGTACACCCGTACACTGAGCTCATGAATTCTATGGCATGCCAATTGTATCCCGAGTCCATTCCAATCCAAGGTTGCAATATACACATTCATTTCAATAGTCAATGATATATCAATGTCCAATGAATTCAATGTTGTCGATGATCAATATTTGTGTCTCAATATCATTATCTTATAGATTGGTGTCTATATCAATGTCCGATGATTTCAATGCAATAACCCAATGACAATGCTTATGTCGATGACTATATACAATGACAATAATCAATGTTCAATGGAAACTTACCGAAGTGTCTGATTAATCATCCAATGCAATTGCTTCAATAACGATGTTAGTGAAGTAATCTAAAATAACAAATAATGATCTGGGGAGACCTTTCGCTTAACCCGAGACTCCGACTACACTCACCTTAACAATTCGAAGCTTCAAGGCTCTCGGATAGCAATCATTTTGTTCCTAGCTTGTGATAGAGATGGTGAAACCTCTTTCTCCACTTCTTGAGCTAAAAAAATTAATAGAAAACTATTAGGATAGAGGTTTCGATATCAAGATCAATATAACGTTATCAAAGTTGATATCTGACTTCAATAGAGAGGACAATGATGAGATATCTATGGGTAGTCAAAACCCTAGCTTAGATTACACTCAATATACCCATTGAATCCAACAACTGATTGAGGAATATAACTTACCCGATCGATAGCAACGTTTCGATATCGATAAAGTGAAGAAATAGTAAAGCTTGAATTTCCTCCAATGGAGGTGTGTGCTTAGATGAAGAAGATGATGAAGGTGAGAGGTGAGAGGTGTTAGCTTGGAAGTTTGTCTCGGGTGAGCTATCTCTTTTTGCTTTTAGTTTCTAATTTTTAATCACCAAGCTTTCCTTCAATTGAAGGAAAGTCATCAGACAACTCCACGTAAGTGGAAACTTTAATTAAAGAGGACTAATCACGAGGCTAGTCCTCCACCTTTCATTCAACTATTATTTTTGTCCTCCAACTTACACTTTTTCCATTAGCCACTAAAAGCTCAATATTATTTAATAGACTTCAATCGCGATGTTTTATGCCCATTTTTGGTTCGATAACAATAATTAATTAGTCGATGAAATCTTTAAGCTTCGTCAATGCAATATTTCCAATCATCAAAAATAAATTCCGACTAGACCGGATTTCGGGGTGTTACAATAGTGATCCAACTCACACCTCAAATTAGCTTTTTTTTTTGGTCCTCTTAATCTGAGTTCATTTATCAACTTTCTCATCGCCACTTTCATTAAAATTATTAACTGCATTTTTCTTACCTAACAACCCATCACAACTAGAAGTGGAAGAGACAATAATTCTCATTAGCAGGTTTATCTTGGTACTCAAGAAGCAGTTCATACAACAATCCTCGAACCCTTTCGACTTCAACACCTACATCATCACCATATATTTCATTAAAGTAATAGTCCACACACTCTAACTTATTTCGAGGGTCCAAAATGGCTACAACTGCCAAAATTCCATTTATGTTTTATCAATATTTGTCAAACTTCTCCATCATTTTTTAGCCATATATCTAATAACTTGCTCATCATCACTATCTTTCCAATCTTTCAGTGCTATTTTGATCTCACATACTTGCTGAAAAAATAAGTTGGCGGTAGGATATTTTCTACCAGAGAACTCAGTCACTTTGGAAACTTCTTCTATGACAAATAATTTCAGCCAACTCTCAATCACGTTGAGTAGGAACCACAAACTTAAATTTAGGATTTTGAGTCTTCAAATTAGCAAAGACATTTTTAAATGGCAAAGCACTAATACGCATCAAATAAATGGATTTCTAAAATTTAAACAATTCTTTAAAAACCTAATTTAAACAATTCTTTTTTACAAGATTAACTCTAAATTTCAGTATTCTAAAATTTTGTTTCTTAGACTTTAATCTTTAAATTTATTTTGTTATTATGCATTATTTTGAAGATTTGGATCATTTAGAGTTGGATCTACCTCAAACTTATCAAAATTGGAGTTGCTAAATAGCTTGGGTGTTGATTTTATCATTGATTACCCCAAATACAACTTCGACGATTTTGATGTGATATATGATACATATGGTATGATCATTTTAATTTTTGTTGTCTCTCAACTATTTCGAAATACTAATATTATATAGCATATAAAGAAAAAAATATTTAGAGCTAAGCATAACGACATTTGACTAAACTATTAGGGTGAGTTCGATTTAACAAGCAAGTGCTACATACCAACAAAAGACAACATTTCTAATAAAAAAATAAATATGTATGATACTCACATATCTATTCTACCTCAAGAGAAGTGGTAAAACGGTGATCTTGATTGTACTTCTAATGATGTTCTTTTGCACAGAATTTTTTAACAATTTGAAAAAAAACTTAATGCAAAGAAGTGATAGCTGATTTATTGGATTTTTGCTTGCAGAGAAATTTGAAAACTTAATTTGTTTATAAGAACTTTAAATGAACCTAAAAGATTTATTTTATTTATAATATAGATATTTTTATTGTTAAATATCAAATCTATAATCAATTTTAAGATTTGAATTCTTTAAACCCATAACAAACTTCTCAATATATATTATTATATTAGAAAATAAAATATTTTAATCAAATTCAAGATTTTTAGTGAACTTTTCAAGATTTAATTCAACCACCTTCATTTTTCAAATAATTTTAAGTGATAATCACTACACACTAACTAAATTTTTATACGCACATATATATAAATATAAAATTTAACCTTTTTAATTAACAATATTTAACATTAACACAGACGCACAATAATTTTTTAAATACTACTTCATTTAAAAATAATATAAGAAAAACTTTTTTTAAAATTTTCATTGATAAAAAGTTGAATTACTAATTTTAAATTATTAGCAAACTTTGAAAGTTGTCATTTGTTTAACAATATTGTCAAATTAGACTCTAACTTTATTTTTTATTCGATAAATATACTAAATCTAAAAGCACGTTTTTAACTACATATTTTTTATTTTGTTAGAAACACAACTTTCAATTAAAATAATTTTGGATAAAATAAATATTTTCTAATTATAAGAAAATAATAGAAAATCCTAATTATAAGGAAATAATATAAATTAAAAAAATTCACGTTCAAATTTTAATACTATGTATTTTCTATTCTAAAAAACCACGTTCTCACCTTCTTAATTATTTTATTTTATTTTTAATTATAATTTTCTAATTATATGAGAATAATATGATTAAGCGGTAAAAACAAGCGTCACTTTTTGTTATAATAAATTAAGTTTAAAAAGCAAATCCTAAAACCTATTATAGAGTCCTACTAAAATTATTTTCCTACTGTAGTTCTCAATACACATTCAACAACTCGTATTCGGTAAAGTATTTCCTTTTTTCTTTGTTTTAATTTTACAGAAGATCAACCATGTATAATCAGTGTTAAAAAAGGCAAAAGGGGCACTAAGGCGATAGAGATTTTATATCCGTGGCGAGAGGCGAGAGGCACACGCCTTATTGAAGTAAGGCGCACCATGCAGATTTTTTCCCATTTTTATACTGTCTACTCAAGAGTCAAGCAAGAAGAACAAACCAGCTTAATTTTTGTTGTCTTTGGAAGACTAGAGGATGCTCTTTACATTAAACCTGAAATGTAAACATCAAAGAGTATTCATCATTAGCATTTGATTTATTGAGCACTTTTTTTAAAATCAATAAGTCGAGTGACCATTTTATTGAAACACAAATTTCACCGACTAGATAGCTCAAGAATGAGTTGTTTGAAAAGAACAAACCTTGCCACTTTGCAAGATGCCATCACATTTGGATTTTGGACATGCATGGAACAGCTGGAATTGCAAAATAATTTCTAGGGACATTCACATGATTAGAGATTTCAACTGGAATTGGAAGTCTGGAGCGACTGGTTTTGTAAAATAATATCTAAGGACACATAAAACTAAAATAGGTGCTTGATCTCACCATATAATGACATGCTTATTCGGTGAAAATTTAAAACTTTAAAAAGGATTACAAGTTCAACAAAAGCTCATAATTTCATTAATTACCTTTTAACCTTCTAATAAAAAAGAGCAATGTTGTTTCATTTTAACAAAAGCTCATAATTTCATGCACTAACAAATTCTTTAAATAAATAGTCAAAGCTAGGCAGTTAAATATATAATAATATCAAAAGGATGTAAGATAATATGGCATCATATGTAATCATCTTCTCATGCCAAATTTTCTTCCATATCATCTCCATCAAATGAGTGGTAGCCTTCGTCGTCTTCCTCATGTTCATCGTCATCTTCATCTTCTTTTTGCAGGGGTTGACTTGAACCACCATCTCTTCCTCCTTGTGTGCTCCCTCTTGATCTCAAATTGAATCGTTCTTCATGAACTCCGGCAACAATGGCAACATGTCCCCAAGTAAGACCTTCATCCTCTTCAAATACAAACTCATCTTGAGCATCTTCTTCCGTCCTTCTAGTCAACCATTCATTGCTTTCATCAATGTCTTTCAAAGCTATTGGGTCAATTTTATCTCACAACTCATACCGTTGAAGCAATGCTCGGTTGTATTTGACATACACCAAATCATTTAGTCTGGATTGTGTGAGCTTGTTTCTCTTTTTGGTATGAATCTGTGAGACATCGAGAGAAGTATATTTAGTTTTTAATTATCAAAATACCTCAATACCAAGAACTTAACATTGGTAATTAAATAACTTAGTTGACTGATATGACTTATTTGCTCAAAAGTGCTCCAGTTTTGCTCACATCCTGATGCACTACAAGTAAGGCTCAAAATTTTTTTGGCAAATTGTTGGAAAGTAGTTGTTGAAGAACCATAACATGCCCACCAATCAGCTGCAACATTAAAAGTTAGATTTAGATAAATAAAAGTATAGAATATATCATACATATGATAGTTAAATTTTAATTACCTGGAGCCTTAGTCTTCATGTGTCTAATAGCCAATTAATTCCCAAATAGTCCATGTGCTTTCTTGTAAGCAGTGAGCTCCTCCGTAATCTTGTCTTGCTTGTCGGGTGCACGGACCAACCTTAAGATACATGCATACAAGCCATCTACCACTTCTTCACATTCTTGAAGTTGAGGATTATCATAAAAATATTCAGGATTAAGAAAGTGGGTAGCAGCATGTAAAGGGTGATGTAGCTGACATTCCCATCTTTTATCTATCATTTTAAACACTTTGAAGTACTTGGACTTATTTCCATTAAATGAAGCTGCAATAGCTTCTTTAGCACGATCCATAGCCTCATATATGTATCTCATGGCATGTTTTTTCTCTCCATTCACCAATCTTAGTGCACGAACTAAGGGGCCACTTAATTTTAATGCATATACAATGTCATTCCAAAAGGAAGGCATCAAAATAGTATCGACAGCTCTTTTCTCCCAGGTTCCTTGACCCATTTACTAGTTCTCCATTCTTGAGATGTAAACATCTTTCTTAAGTGTTCTTGTTGTTTGTGCATCGACGAAAGTTTGATAAAAAGCAGTCGCAAATCTTGTCTTCGCTGACCTTAGCAAGTTCCTTTGTTTGATGAATTGTCTCATCATATTCAAAAGACCTGGGCTTTTATAAATGAAACTATTAATCTGAATGGCCCTCTTTAAGACTTTATCAATAACATGAATTGCTCCAATATCTTCAAGAATCAGATCAATACAATGGGTCGCACAAGGAGTCCAATACAAATGCAGATACTTTGCCATCAAGAGTGCACCGACAGCCACAAAGTTGCTTCTATTATCTGTTACAACTTGTAAAATATTGCTTTCACCTACTTCATCCACAATACTACTTAGTATGCCATATAGTTTATCACCGGTCTTTGAATAGCTTGACGCATCAACAGACTTTAGGAACATGCTTCCCCTCGAACAATTAACTAAAAAAATTAATGATTGTCCTTTCACAACGATCAGTCCATCCATCCGACATAATAGAACATCCAGTTTTCGCCCATTCTTCTCTATGATTTCTCATATTCTCATTATTATTTGCAACTTCTTTATTCAAGAGAGAGACTCTTACTTCATAAGCATTTGGCGGCTTCATTCTAATTCCAGCTCTAGTAATTGAATCAATAGCAACATTAAAGCTAGGACAAGTGAGAGCATTAAAAGGAATTAGAGCATCATACATCCATTTAGCAAAATTAGCACATGCCTTCTCCCTTTGTTATTTCTTATAGGTCGAATTAATGGTTGTTTGTTTGCCCGTTGTTGGTGTAGAAGATTTGATAAAAGCATCCATTGGACCAACTTGCCTTGACCTTTTCACATTAGGATTCATTGGTCTCATTCGCATGACTTTCTTTCCTTTTGGGTCGGTTTGTAGCACTTGCATTTCATCTTCATCATCAAATTCAGTCATTTGATCATAGTCATACTCATGCACCAAGTTCATCTTCTCTCGTTCTTTCTTTTTCTTGTCGAAGTGATCAATCATTTCTTCTCACATGGGTAGGGCACTTGGTACAAGCTCTTATATTTTTATATCCACCAGCTAGATGTTGTTTACACCGATGAATTCCACATTTGGAAACTATCGAACAATATTTACAAGTGACATCATTCGTGACCTTAGGATCAACCAAATAGTCATAATTCCAACCCAAATCAATCCTTCTAGTAGTTTGTTTTTCCATGTCTGTCAATATAAAAACCTATCAAATATCAACACAATAAACAAGAAAAATTAAGATATCATCATATAAAAAATGAGATAACTTGGTTTACAACTCTTGCTTTCAAGTTTCAACAGCATAATATTGGATCAAAAAAAGTTTCAACGGCATAATAAGTATCTTATTTTAAACTACACAACATTCTCAAATATTCAATCATGCTCGGGTTTGGAATTATGGAATTATAGACCAAAGCTAAATAAATATGGAAGACGATACTAAGCTTAATAATCCATTTCTCACAGTGCTTAATAATCCATAATTCCTTAAAGAATCTGAATTATGGAATTATGAAAATAAGTATAGTGGAATTATGGAACCAGGGGAGAGAAAAGTCTTAAGTATCCGCATATCAAAAGCTTAAACGGGTTAATAATCCATAACTCCATAATTTAGCTTTCATCCGTTTATATGAAATTTATAGGGAGAGAAACGGATGGAACCAGGGGAGGGGAAAATCTTAAGTATCCTTAAGTTCTTCAAGAATCAGACTAGTGCTTAATAACCAGGGGAGAGGGAAGTCTTAAGTATCCGCACATCAAAAGTCAACCAAGGCGTAAGTGATAGAATAGCAGAGACAACATGGGAGCAAGCTCGAATAATAAGGGAAAAGGATGATCAGAGAAAAAGTTCTAACAGATTCTAAGCCCTCAATAAAAATAACAGGGTAGAAGTAGTTGGATATATGAAATTGTGAAAGAACTGGACTTGCACCTTCAGTGGAGGATAATAAAACGGTTTTAAGTTTCATGTGAGGAATATGCGAACAAATTTTTTTTTCACTTTTATAACGTAGATTTTTTTAAAAGTAATTATTTATACATTTGTTCTTCTCACTTTTAGGGGAGAAAAACAGTTGGACTTGCACCTTAAATGGGTTTGTAACGTAAAAAAAATTTGAAATTACAGAGGTGAGAGAAAGATATAGAAAAAGAGAAGTAACTTGAGCAGTTGAGCTTAGTATCGTCTTCCTTAGCTGCTTAGCAAAAGTTGAAATTTGGAATTGTATGAAATTTTATTTTGCTTAGTAGATGAGAGAGGGCTTGGCGGCAGCCATGTTTGCTTCCTCTACAAGTTCTTTTTTTCCCCTTTTGTTTTTTACTCACTCATGTCTATATCCAATTTTTTAACTTCATTTTATTAATTCATGTCATTCATTGATATTTAGGGTTTTTAACAATAATTTTATTTTAAATTTAAAGATTGGGATAAATTAATTTAATTTTAAATTCGATTTAATTAGAGTTATAGTTTAAATTTAAATATTTAAAAACATAACTAAAGGGATGATCCAAGTGGTAAGCAGATCCTTTTGTATGCAGAAACTCCCAACGAGGGATTCAGTGCGATGCGAGACGATCTAGATTAGTCAGAGAAAAGCCTTAAAAATCATGAGGGCAACCAAAAAAATATTTAAAAGCATACTTGAAACTAATAAAACATTGTTCAGCTTTTGAGTGTTTAGAAACGATACATTATATTCTCAAAATCGGTGTAATGGTTTTTTGTGTGTATATATATATTGTGTGTTATGCTTTTCAAACTACACATTATACTATAATATTATTGGAAAAATCATGATGAAAATAACTTAACCAAATTCATTTGAATTTAAATAACTCAAAATTAAACTTAAAATAATTGTACAGTCTATCAAACAATCAATATTAGTTCGAAGTTCGAACTTGAAAATTTAACCAAGTTAATTTAAATTTTATTAGACAAATTTAATTTGACTAATGTTTTTTGTGTAACCTAGATATGATCTACTTTAATATGTAAAAGAAAATAAATACAAAAAATACAAAATACAGAAAAAAAAAAAAGAAGACAATTTAACAAGGCGTCGCCTTTCATCGCCTCGTCGCCTTTTGCGCCTTGTTGCGCTTCATTGAAGTCGCCTCGCCTAGACCCAATTAGGAGTTTCAACCTCGCCTCACCTTAACGCCTAGGCGCGCCTCAGTAGCGCCTTTTTAAACACAATATGTATTTATCATTGATTTTTATTATCGTGTATGATTTAATTTTTTTATTTTTAAGAACATACGTTGATTATGTTTTTTAGCTATTTAAAATGGTGATTATTTGAGTAATTTTTTCCATGTTTATATGTATTATATTTTATATTGATTAGATCAACTGGTTATATTTTCATAGCTATTTGATTGATTATATATCGATTTTGTTTTGTTTGCGGTGTTTAGTTATTTGGTGTCATGTATGTAGTTATTTTGATTGTAGTGTTTAATAATCAACCGATTATAATCTTCTATTATAGTGTTTAGGAACCTACAAATTGGAGAAAAAAATTGATGTTGCATGAAATTGAAAAGTAATCGAAAAGTTCTGTTTCTAATTCTTCAAATCCACTGGAATAACATATTTAATTAAGTTGTATAAAATTGATGTTTTATTAAGTTTTTTAATCTTCTGGGGGTTTTTGAAACGAATCTTTTATTAGATTTGTTTAACCATTGACTCGAGCCTCGTTAAAAAACCTCTATAATCCTAATTGAAGGAAAAAGAGTGCAACGAACCAATAATATATTCGATCACAACACACCACAAAAGTCTAACCAACCAAATGATGGAGTCCAAACCTCAGTTAGCAACAATACAAGAGGCATAAAGAACCAGTAGCATAAAGCTATCATGCACCTAATCACCTATTATCAAAACACGTGCTTCCTTGACCCTTATTTAGCAATCCAAACATAGTTTCCCAGCAACAAACCTGACCTGAGTTAGGAGCACAAAATCCAGCAAAGCGGTCTGTGTCTGGAGATTCCCGACTTGGATAGTTTGTTCGTTGTTGCATTGGCACAACTCGAATGGACCATGAGAATTTTGAGTAGATGCTTAAACATTCTTCTATAATAGGCTTGAACACGGTAGGTGCCACATTTGGCGGAGTGAACTAGTCAATTAAAACGCTGCAATCTGTCTCAAGAATAAGGTTGAACAGCCGAGACCATCTCGAATCTCTAAATAAGACACACACCTCTTTTAAAGCGAGAAGCTCAGCCGAAGTAGCATCAATGATACCTACTGATTTGGAAAACATGATCAGGGACACATTATTCGCATTCCGCAAAATCCCGCCTATACCAGCATTGCTGAAACCCCCTTCCACTACTCCATCCACGTTGAACTTAAGCGAGTCCAATATACATTGCAGCCTTTAATCAAAGCCAAAGATTTCAGAACTTGGGGACATAAAAGAACATCATTTGCAGATTTGAATAGGGATGGCCACTTGGCCTTGCACCACCACCATAATCGAAGAAGACAAGTATCGAATATATGGTTCTCATCAACTGAGATTCCTCTAAAAACTACATCGTTTCTGAAAATCCAAATAGACTACACAAAAACACATAAAAGCAAACTGCCAAACATCTTTTGATTTCACTGGAGTAAACATTAAACACCAAAGAATGAGAAATGAATTTATATTACTATTACACCAACGTTGCCAAATGTGCCAGCACACATTACAATGGCAAAAAAGATGAGTTGTCGTATCCTCCTCCATCGAGCACAGTGGACAGCTCAAGGAATTTTGTCCGAGCATTCTTCTCTTATATAGTTTTATCCTCGTGGGAACCTTTCTATGTAGCACTCTCCACACGAAGGCTTTGACTTTTGGTGGTGCAATATTATTCCAAACGAGCTTCTATACTTCATTTTTTTAGGCTGTCAACATTAGCAACTAGATCGCCATATGACTTGGAAGTATAAACACCATTCGAATTACCAATCCATCAAAGACTATCGCTCTTGAACCTCTCAGGGGCAACATTTTGAATTGAAAACAAAAAATCCTCCCAATCAAAAAGACTATCACTTTCTTGATTAAGGCAATCAGAGATTCGGCAATGATGTTACATAAAAGCGGTGATAAAGGGCATCCTTGCCTAGGCCCACAACATATTGCAAACGGGTATGTTGGAAAACCGTTTACCGTTACTGAAATGATCGCAGTGGATATACACTTATATATCCATTTGCACCACAAGGACTCGAATCCTATTTTCTTCAGAATAACCATCAGAAAGGACTGGTCTATAGAGTCGTAAGCTTTGCAAAAGTCAGCTTTAAACACCACACCTTTTCTCCCCTTTCTCTTTGTGTAGTCGATTGTTTCGTTAGCGATCACAGAGCAGTCTAATATTTGCTTGCCTGGGCAGAACGCAAATTGATTTTCGCCGACAATTTCCTCCATGACCTTCCCTAGACGCAATGCTAAGACTTTGGCTAACAACTTGTAAATACTTCCCACTAAGTTGATTGGTCTAAAATCCTCAATAAATTCAGGGTTCTGAATTTTGAGAATTAAAACAATGTAGGAGTGATTAAAAGTAAACTCAGAAATTTCAACCTTGTGAAAAGACTCGAAGAACTCTAAGGTATCAGTTTCCATATACGGCCAAAAAAATTATGAAGCCCATATTAAATCCATCGGGGCCTGGGGACTTGGAAGTTTCAATCAACGATAACACTGCCCAAATTTCTTCCACCGAGAAGGGCTTCTCAAGCCACTTGGATGAGCTCGCACTGATTTAACTCAGATTATAGTCAAATTGTTTCAAAGGAAGGGTATGAGACTCGTTGTAGAAGCTCTTGAAGTGCTTCATAACTGCTTCTTTCATCTCGACAGGGAGGCTGAAATTGTCCTCTCCTATCTTTATGTTCGAAATGTGATTAGATCTTCTCCTAGAAGAGGCTACAAGGTGAAAAAAACTTGTACTTTTATCCCCAACTTTGGCCTAGTTCAGACGGGATTTCTATATCCACTCACGCTCCTCTCTTCTTATGAACTCCCATAATTGTCTTCTGCACTCTCTTAACTCAATAACCAGCCTCTGATCATGGTCTCCATTAGAAATTACTTCTTCAATCTTTGCACATCTTTTTGCCAGCGATTGAATCTTATTTCCAGTTGCCGAGTTTATTAGTGACTCAATCCTTCGTCATCATTTTGCAGTTTTTAAGCACTTCATCAATGTCATCGCCAAAACTTCTGCTACGATTTTTTTATCAACTCAACATAGTCTTTGTCGTTTGACTAGATAATCAAACCACTTGAAAGGTCTGGGGTCCCAACATTTTTTCATAAAAGATAAACTTATCGGATTATGATCTGAAATGCTCTTGGGCAAGATGCTTTGATACAGGTCTGGCCACATTTTTAAAAACTCCGCGGATAAGAGGAATCTATCCAACTGACTAAAAGAAGGTTCGTCTCTATAGTTTGACCAAGTAAATTTGCCCCCATGTAAAGGGAGATCCACAAGGTGCAAATCATCGATGAAATCTGCAAAGCTTTTCATGGCTCTCCTTTACACACTCACACCGGTTCATTCATCAGCAGAGACGACAACATTAAAGTCGCCCCCTAATAATACAGGTAAATTGAAACCTGATATGTAGCTTCTTAATTCATTAAACATGCACATTCTTTCAGCATTGTCGTTGGAAGCATACATGTTGATTCACAAACACCTGAATTTTGTTGTTGCTATCTTCCCAATTAAGGCTATGAAACTCTGAGATCTTAGTGTTTTCACACACGAAAAAAATCTGGATCCCAAATTGAGATAATGCCTCATGCAGCCTCTACTGATGGAACGTAAAGAAGATTTAAGTTTGAGTTTTTTTTTTCACACAACTGTCCTGTAAGCCTTTTGTCCACCTCCTACTCTTTCGATTCTTGAATGAACATGATCTTTGCTTTTGAGCTTCGCAACAAATTCTTCACCGCTGCCTTCTTCTTGAATCTGTTATGGATGTGAAGAATTTAAATCTTAAATTTAATAATCAACATATCACAATATTATGATCACTTTCCCTCCCTTGAAAATTTTTGTTGTGTGAAATTTCTTGTTTACTGGAAATTGAAATAAAAATTTGTTGTTCATTTTTTAGTTTACCATGTTTATAATATTGACATTTTTTTAGTACTGCTTGTTTATAATATTGATCGTGTTTATAAACATTGAAAACGTGAAGGTTCAAGAGCAGTATTTTTTAGTATTGTTCAATTAAAATACATTTTTTTTAGTTTACCATGATCATAATATCAAATTTGAGTAATTTTTTCCCATGTTTATATGTATTATATTCTAAAAAAATTATTGTTCGTTTTTTATTAACATGATTATATTGTTGACCATTTTTTAGTTTACTGCTCTTGAATATACACCTTATTTTGCTATTTTTTAGTTTACTGTAAGAATATTTGAGGATTAATAATTATGCTTGCTTTTAGAGTTTTATTGTAATGTTTATCTTTTGTTTCAATGTAGAAATATTATTTAACATTGTTTTTTTAAAAAAAATTGTAGGTACAAAATGGTCAATATTTTACGGCGTATGTATTTGTCCAATTCTTGTTAACAAGAGGTTGATCGTGTTAGAAATGATGTTCAGCCATTAAATCTTCCTAATCAATAAGATGCACTTGTGAACTCAAACAATAACAGTGGCCAAGAAGCACCAATTGTTACTTCTACAAGTTATTCGATTTAAATTTAATTTTTAAATTATAAATATGGTTATATGATTATATGTTTTATAATTATAGTTATATTTATATAGAGAGAGCATCAAATTTCTAAGAAAAGAGGACGACAACCTGCTAAAAATACAAAGTTTGCAAAAAAGAAGGCCAAAGACTTGATATTCAATTTCCCCCTCCATACAATAAGGTATGTGGTAAGCATGCCAGCCTTTTCAAAGTGAAGGTAACAAATTGTGTTCGACAACATGCGCCATTTCAAGTCACAAGTTAGAAAGAAATTCCTGAAAGTGAAGTCAAGACATTGTGACTCCTCTTCAAGGTATGGTTTCAATGTGCATTTTTCATTAATATGTGTGGACATAAATATATTTCTTACAACATAGGTGATGAGAATTTATTTTTAAAATTTTTATATTTATATTTTTAGGATAAATTTGATTTTTAAGATAAATTTAATTTTTCGGATGATGTATATCCTCATGTGATAAAGCAAGTGCAAGCTCAGTATAAGAATCGTCAGTATCATTTATATCGTCGCTATCTCAAGACCAATGAATGTCCAAATGATGTGGATTCAAATGATTGGGAATGGTTAATTGCCAATAAATGGAGTACAAATAAATTTAAGGTATTTTTATATAATAAAGTTCACTTTTATTATTTAAGTTATATAAAACTAACTTTTTAATCATATTGCAGGCTCAGAGTGATCGAAACAAAGTGAATGGAGGACACCAACAAATTGGATCAATTGTTGGCAAAAAATCAATTATTCAGAAAGCACGTGAGATGGTAAATTCGAATTAAATATTTAATACATATGCATCCTCTATTTCATTTAATTTTAAAATAACATGTTTAATTAAGTTTAAATCTTATTATTTTAGAAAGATAAAAATTATGATGAATGGCCTAATGTTGTAACACTTTGGAAGGCCACACATATGAAACGCAATGGCACTTGGTCTGTGCCAAATGGAGAAGAAATAATGGTTAGTTTATTATTTTTAGTTCATACTGAATTTATTTTTGTAAAAATATATTTGTTTTTTTATTTCAAATGTAGAATAAACTTCAAGAAGAGGGTGAAAAAAATCAAGAGAAAATTTCATTTGCACTTATACCTTTAGTGGAATATTTTCGACTTGTTTTGGGAACTATGTCAAATTACTCGCGTGGTATAGGTGTTGGAGAAATAATATCTAGTTCTCAAGTAAAAAGTCATATTTTAGCAGAAACTGGGACCGCTAAAAAACGTGCAGAAAGTGAAGTTATAAGACTTACTGATATTTCAAAAAAGCAAGAGAAAACTAATATTAAACTCCAAAAAAATATAAAAGCTCAACGTGAAGAACTTATAGCTCAAGGAAAGGCTATTGAGAAACAAAGCATGGAACTGCAACAAGTAAGAGAGTTATTTACACATTTGGCAGGTAAACAATTAGTTTTGAATCTGTTTCCCAATGCATCCCAGTCAAATTCTGCAACTAGCGATGTAAGTAAAATATTTAAATTACATAAATAATTTGATTTTAACTAGTAGCTTATCATAGTCGATTAATTTTTTTACTAATTAACTTATTCTTTCTCTTATTGTTTATTTTGTAGGAAAATGCCCAAGAGTGAACTTTGGTGTGGAGCACGTAACTTAGAGTTTAATTTAGAATATTGATATCTTACCATTAAAATTATGCATTATGAACTATTTAATTTTTAAGTTTATTTTTTGATATTTTTTATGTTTTGATATTATTTACATTTTAGTTGATTTATTTATTTTTAATATAAAAATTGTCTTCGTATTGCGAAAATGATGAATATTAATAAATAAAAATATATATTTTTTGGTAATTGTATATTTTTATTTACTGATAATTTATTTAATAATTTTAAATATTTAAATGTAAAAATATTAATTGATTAATGATGAGACAAGTCTAAATAACTCTTATATAGCCAATGAAGTGACATTTGTCTCTAAGAAAATAGTTATTATGATGATTTTTTGTTACAATTTTATTTTTTAGTGTCAAATAATTTGGTCATACTTTAAAAAGTTATTGTGACTATTAAATTTATCACAATTTTTAAATAAATATCGTGTCGAAAATCTAGTCACAAAAATTGTTATTGTGACATATTTTCTTTGTCACAAATATATTTTCAATGACAAAAAAAAAACTATCACAACTGCTAATGATTATAGTATCTAACATTTAGTCACAAAAAGTATTTCTTGTGACAACTTATTTGGTCACAAAAAATATTTATAGTGTCAAACAAATTCGACACAATTGCTAATATTTGTATTGACGAATATTTGGTCACAAGAAAAACTTGTCACAATAACTTAGTTTGTCACAAAAGATATTTGCAGTGTCGCAAAAATTTAACACAACAAAAAATTGGTGTGACGACTTTTTTTATCACAACATCTGTTTTTAGTGCCGAAAAAAATCATCACAATAGGTAGAGTTATTGTGACCATTTGTCTTATCACAAATACTAATGATAATAGTGGCGAACATATGGACACAAAAAATGAACAATTGTGACCATAGTACAACCAATTGTCACAAATGTCTTAGTGATTAGTGACGACATGTGACGACCTGAAAAGTTTGTTACTATGAATTATAGTGTCAAAATTCAATGCTTTTTGTGACGATTTACACTGTCACTAAAAGTGCCTTTTCTTGTAGTGAGTTTAGGTTTAGGGTTTAGGTTTTACGGTGTTAGGGTTAAAAATTTAAGTTTTAAATTTTATAGTTCAAATATTAAGGGTTGTGTAAAAGAAATTACACAGTGTATCAAAATATAACCCTAAAAATATATATACGGTCGTAAACTTGCAGCAGAAAGACTCAAAAGTAACACACACCAGGCTTGATTTATAAATTAATATGGGTAGCAGGGTGAAGAAAATCCCATATTCATGTTCTCAACCTAGAATTAATCTACAAGACATTATTAAATCAGTATTACCAGTACTACCTTCATAATTCTTTCTCTAATTCAACACTTACCATTGCATATATATATAATTCCATGAGAAAACTGTACAAATTTGATTCTTTTTCCTTCCTTTTTGATCCTTCAATATCGGTCGATGAGCCCTCGATCAAAAGAACCTTGTCATATTAACTAAAATTCATTAGAGACTAGAGGAAGAATTATAAATTTATATACTATTGTAATACTTGAATAAAAATAAATAAATAAATGAATAGTTTATATAATCCATTTTCTAAAAGGGTAAACTACTGCAGGGGTCACTCTCGTTTAGCGTTTGTACAGAGTTAGTCACCACTTTTGAAAAGTGCCAATTAGTAGTCCTCTACGTTTTCGATGTGTAAATACTTGGTCACTCCGACGTTATACTCCGTTAGTCCCCTAACGGATTGCTGATGTGGCGGAATTAAAATAAGGATAAATTACTGCAATAGCCATTAAAATTTATCTCATGTACATTTTTTCTCCTCAATTTAAAAAAGTAAACATTATAGTCACTAATAAAAATGTTTCTTTATAATTTCACCCTTAAATTTTTAAAAATTCATTTTTCAATCCTAAAACTTTACAATCAATTAGTACAATAATATTATAAATGCTTAGATGAAAAATAGGTGCCCAAAGTATACCCTTTGAAACTTAGGTGCCCAAATTGCTCCTATTTAATAACTCAAACTTAAAAATTTAGTCCACTAACTACTAAAAAATTCGAGTTATTGGAATTTCTATTTTATAATTCAAACTTTATTTTGAATTTTTTAGTCGAGTTTATGAAATTATGAGTCGAGTATTTTCACATCAAACCAAAAAATTTAATTTTTTCGAGTCAAGTCGAGTTATTGGAATTTCTATTTTATAATTCAAACTTTATTTTGAATTTTTGAGTCAAGTTTATGAAATTATGAGTCGAGTATTTTCACATCAAACCTAAAAATTTAATTTTTTCGAATCAAGTCGAGTGTTGCACTTCCCTACATATAATTTTGAATTTTAATCCGTGTTTGTCCCAAGAAAAACTTCGAATCAAGTCAAGTCTATTGTTGCTTGTTCACCTTCCCGATCGGCCGTCGTCGATCTCCGTCACCGTCGGGCGGTGGTGGTCACCGCCTACATCGCTAGAGGCGCCACGTCGTCGCGATCTCATCCATGGCCACCACGCGCGTCGTCGGGACGCCTTCCGCCAGCAAATCTCGATTGAAGCTCTGGCAAGAAACCAATCGACGCCACTGTTTCTCGCATTTTCCGGCATCGGTTGTCGTCCATTCGCGAGACGGACACCAGATCCGGGCTCCTGACGTGGCGGCGAGCAAAACCCCTAAGGTTCCGAGTCCAACCGACGTCGGCGGAGCCTCTATCGGAGCTACGTAAGTTTCGACGACGACGACGACGGCCGAAGTTTTTCTTGGGACAAACACGGATTAAAATTAAAAATTATATGTAGGGAAGTGCAACACTCGACTTGATTCGAAAAAATTAAATTTTTAGGTTTGATGTGAAAATACTCGACTCATAATTTCATAAACTCGACTCAAAAATTCAAAATAAAGTTTGAATTATAAAATAGAAATTCCAATAACTCGACTTGACTCGAAAAAATTAAATTTTTTGGTTTGATGTGAAAATACTCGACTCATAATTTCATAAACTCGACTCAAAAATTCAAAATAAAGTTTGAATTATAAAATAGAAATTCCAATACCTCGAATTTTTTAGTAGTTAGTGGACTAAATTTTTAAGTTTGAGTTATTAAATAGGAGCAATTTGGGCACCTAAGTTTCTAAGGGTATACTTTGGGCACCTATTTTTCATCTAAGCATTTATAATATTATTGTGTTAATTGATTGTAAAGTTTTAGGATTGAAAAATGAATTTTTAAAAATTTAAGGGTGAAATTATAAAGAAACATTTTTATTAGTGACTATAATGTTTACTTTTTTAAATTGAGGAGAAAAAATGTACATGAGATAAATTTTAATGGCTATTGCAGTAATTTATCCTTATTTTAATTCCGCCACATCAGCAATCCGTTAGGGGACTAACGGAGTATAACATCGGAGTGACCAAGTATTTACACATCGAAAACGAAGAGGACTACTAATTGGCACTTTTCAAAAGTGGTGACTAACTCTGTACAGACGCTAAACGTAAGTGACCCCTGCAGTAGTTTACCCTTTCTAAAAATACACACACAAATACCCTAAATGAACTTGCAACGTTGCATATTAAAGCTTGTTATCGATTAACAATCATATAGTACTAATTAACATCAAATATTATTTCCAGGAATAATATTAATGAAGCAAAAATTAATTAAAAATCCATAGAAAAGCCCTAACATCAAACCCTAATGCTTGTCTTCTTCAATCCTCGTCTATGAGCACATATGAACTATTATCCGTTGTTTCCATCAGGTGGTGTATGCATTATTTTTACATATTTCTATTGAATTGGTGTCACGAGTTAATGATAAAACTATATTTTTGATCCTCATAAAAATTATTAATTTAATTTAAGACTTATAAACACAAAAATTTTAGCTTTGTCCTTCAAATAATTTATAATTTATAATTTATAATTTATCTGATGTCCAACACAAAATTTCTACAATTCGTTCTTGTCAATTGCCATCAATTTCGAGTTTTTAGCTAAATTTTAGGCAATATTTATTTTGATGATTTGAATACAAAATGTCAACAAGGATAGCATTCTTTCAAATATTTTGGCCCTGTTTGGCAATTAGCGGATAGCTGATAGCTGATAGCGGATTACATTAGATGATAGCTGATAGCGGATTACATTAGATGATAGCTGATAGCTGATTGCATTAGCTGATTTGACTAGCGGATTGTATTAGTTGATTGTATAAAAGTGTTTGGTAAAATTAACTGATAGCTAATAGCTGTTTGATTATTTAAACAAGCAAAATGACATATAAGGACATGATTATATTTAATACTTGTTTGAATAATTTATCAGTTATTAATATTTTGTATCTAATAAATATTAATTAGATTTGTAAAAATTATTTTTTAATATAAATTTTCTAAACATATTTAAAAGATTTATATATTAATTTATTATTTATATAATTATTAAATTTTTTATATGCACATATAAATATGTGATAATAAAAAAATAGAATTAACTTACAAATGTCACCCTATAAATTAGTAGTAACAACAAATAAGTACAATATTTAATATGTTATTATTTATTTTAAAAAATATTATTATTTAATTTAGGTTATTCAGAGATTTTTGGTAATTGTTAAGGGTAAAAGAGTCATTACAACTCTAATATCAAACCTCTAATCTCAAAAAGCTTTCAAAATTAGCTTTTTCACCCCAATCCGCTCTTTCAATCCGCTATTTATCAAACATCAATATTAGCGGATTTGACTAGTCAAACCTCTAATTATACCTCAAACCTCTAATTTTTGCCCAAACCGCTATTTAACGGTAAGTTAATTTATAAAATATTAAAAAATAATAAATATGTTATGAATATTTATCTATGTGGATGTCTATCATAATAAGAACTTTATCAAGGAGATTTGATTTACTTTATCATTAGAAATATTATCTTCATTAATTAGAGTTTAATGTATTATGTACTTCTTATGCCTATAAATAGATGATCTAATGAAGGCATTGGATACACTTGAATATTGAGAATAATATAAATCTCTCTCTTCCTTTTTATTTTATAATTTTATTCACAACAAAATAAACTTAATCTTTATTTAATGAAATAAAGACTTGAAAATTTACTTATATATCTAAAACTAAAATAATAAGTTTATTTTTATAAAATAAAATTTTTATTACTTTTTAATATTATATATTATTTTTATTCTTAACTAGTAAATAAATTATTAAAGTGTTTTTATTAAATATTTCCTTCCACTTCATTTTAAATGAAAATTGAATAGCAAAATTCAAAAAAATCAAACTTCTGGGGCAAAACTCAACATAGGGTTGAATAAAACTTTCTGAAGGTTCAAAAAGTTCATTGTTGTATAAATTTATAGTTTTACATTTTTGAAAGGATTAAAATGCATATTATTATTTTAGGACCAAAAATGTAGTTTTAGTGTTCATTTAAAAGAGTTGTTTTCACCACACGTCACCGAACTATGATTTTTATTTTAAATTAGTCCTTAAATTTTTAAATATTTTAATTTCATCCCCTAAGTATGAATTTTATTCTAAATTAGTCCCCAAACTTTTAAACATTCTAATTTCATCTCCAAACTATCAATATATTCTAACCATATTCCATGTAAATAAAATTGTTATAAAAATTATTAATTTTCATGCAAACACCGATGTGTATTATGTAATAATATGATATGATATAAATAATAATTTGAGGATGAAATTGGAATATTTAAAAGTTTGGGAATCAATTTAGTATGAGAGTCATAATTTGGGGATGAAACTGAAACATTCAAAAGTTCGGAGACCAATTTAGAACGTGAGCAATAGCTTGGCGATGAAATTGGAATATAGAAAAATTAAGAACCAATTTAAAATGAGAGTCATAATTTAGAGATGTGTGAATTAACTCAATTTAAAACTAAAAACTATAAAAGGTGTAATCTTAAATTTATTGACGGGAAAGGAGCCTACATACCCTTGATGTTGTCTTTGGTAGGAGAGCACTAAATTTTTTCGGTCAATTTGGTCGATTTTTCAACCAAACTGACTTAACCAACGATAATCTACAAAAATCGACTCGATTAAAACTTAGGTCACAAATTAACAAAATTGAACCGACTTAAAGTGGGTCAATTTTGTAGATTAACTGAATGCGCCTACATTTGATTTATTGACAACATATAAAAGTATACATTATTACTAACAAATACGAATACGATAGCTGACTTATAGTCGTTAACATGTTGCATATATTCTACACTTTATTTCGTTTTCCTAGTTATTTTTTAATATTGTGTTTTCTCGATTAAAGAAATCACAAAACCTTAAATTGATATTAAGATCTCATATTCAGACAACTTATCATAATATCAAAATAAAATAAAAAACAAATATTAACATAAAATAACATTCGTTGAAAACCAAAATGATATGTGCATATAATGATATAATGTTATGAACTCATTATATGTATATTAGTTGATAAAAAAAAACTTATGTGTATACTTAAATAGCCAGAGTTATTATCAAGAGAGATATAGAGAGCTAAATGGACAAAAAAAAATCCTTTATCAGTGTTTGTTGAATTGCAATTAAACTCAGCCCAATCTTTTACTAAAAAAAACTTATGTGTATATTAGTTGATAAAGAAAAACTTATGTGTATACTTAAATAGCCAGAGTTATTATCAAGAGAGATATAGAGAGCTAAATAGACAAAAAAAAATTCCTTTATCAGTGTTTATTGAATTGCAATTAAACTCGGCCCGACCTTATTGTCTATTGTCTATATTTTTTATAGATATATTTTTATCTAGATATACAAAATCTTAAATATAAAAATAAAAGACTAAACACAACTCAAATTTTCTCCTAGGTCCATAATTAATCCTATGTATGTGTATGGATCTTTAGGATTGGTGTATTCTTTTCTATCCTATATCCCACGGTTTCGGATCATGGATCGAGCCAAGCATCACAACTTCTTCTACTCATCCTGTATGTTGTCCTTTTGGTTCCGTGTTGAAATAGAAACTTATTGTATTGTATTAGTATACGAGATTTTACGAAAAAGGGTCTTGATAGGAGAAAATCATCTTTATTTCAATTTTTTCAGTGCGAATTTTACACAACACAAGGAAATCACTATTTCGAATTGAAAATTGATATTTCTAATTGAAAAAAAAAGGAGCTCTATCATATATAATGAACTGCCACTTCAGGTTCTCACAAAAGAGAATCGTTTCCTTCAACATTCACTCATTGTTCGTTAATAACCCTAGTGATCGTATCTAGTATTCTGATAGGAAATAAAATATTCAGTTGATTTTTCATTGAATGATTATTCATCTATTGTACTTTCATGTAAATAGAGGCAAGAAAGCTCTATGAAAAAATCATGGTTCAATTTGATCTTGTCTAAGGGGGAATTAGAATACAGATGTGAGCTAAGTAAATCAATAGATAGCCTTGGTCCTATTGAAAATAGTAGTGTAAACGAAGACACGGCTAGAAATAATACGGATAAAAACATTCATGATTGGAGTGACAGCTCTAGTTATTACAGTAAGGTTGATCATTTAGTTGGCGTCAAAGACATTCGGAATTTCATTTCTGATGACACCTTTTTAATTAGGGATAGTAATCAAGATAGTTATTCCATAAATTTTGATAGTGAAAATCAAAAACACTAAAAAATTAAATTTTAAGTCATAATCTTAAATTCTAAAACTTAAACTTTAAACTTTAAACCCTAAAAATACACCATATCCCATTTTCCCTAAACTTGAAACCTAAACTTTAACATTAAACATTACCTTAAACCCTAGACCTAAATTTTTAATGTGGGGCATATATAGGGGTACCGAAGAGGGGCATATGATTTCTATTCGAGCTAAATGACCTACCATGATAGGAAGAAAAATTTCCTGCTCCCTTTCTATGACCCACACTAAAAAATATTAAAAAATTAAATTTTAAACCATAACCCTAAAAATTGCACGTCCTAATCTCTAAATCGTATACCTTAAAAAATACAACATACCCCTACTTTCTTAAACTCTAACCATAAACCCTAACTTTAAACCCTAAACCCTAAAATTACTTTTTTTAATGAAACACTAAAAATGTTATAATTAAGAGACAGACGATTTCAATCCCACAATAGTTTTATAACATTTTAAACTTGCCTCTTTATATATATATAGTAATTGACTGGATTTATTTCACGAATGAATATGTAAACACCAACTTAATTAAAAGAAAAGACTAAAAATCACTTTCTATGCATCTAAGAATTGAACACGTGTTCTTTAAACAAAATAATAGAGATTTATATACAAATCATGTTAATTTACCAGCGAATAAATTAACTAAATACTCGAAACTAAATACTTGGATCTACTAACACATCCGAATGTAGTAAGTTTATTTTGAGTTAATTTACCAAGAAAATTACCTTTATTCCTTTATATATATATATATATATATATATATATTAAAAATTAAGTTATTTTTAAATTTATCTTTCATTTTTAAATATTTATGTTTTGTTCTCAACTTTAAATTTCGACTCCCTACCTGAATAATAGAATTGAATAAAAACTTTAGGTCCATAAAAAAGATTTCTATAACAGATATAGACCAAATCTTTCTTACGCGAGAAATATATAGAGAAGCAAATAGTGGACAGCAGATAATTAATATCTATAATCACTTTAAATTGTACTTATAAACTACAATATTTAAACCCTAAAAATAAACTCATTTTTCTCCAGAGAAAAAAGAGAAAATATTGATTTCAGGGGACATAAACTGAAGTATTCAATAATTAGTGGTCCATCTGTTGTATTCCCCATCCCTATCTATCTGTCAAAACAACAAACAGCTCATCATCATCATCCATCTAATTTTCAGATAGCCTATCAAGACTTTATATTATAAAATACACATGTTCTTAAATTTTACCAAAGCTACCTAGTTTTGTCTGAAATTTTAATGTTGTGTAGGAAAAGATAAAACGTGTACTTGTTCTTGCGTAGTTTTCATTCCACCTGTCCCCCACAATTATCATAATAAAATTTAAAATAATAATTTAAAGCTTGTACTATGTCGCCCCAGCTAGCACCCATCCTTCTTTGACAACCTACCTCTTCTTTTCTAACATTATAAACCTACTTAAAATAATAAATTTATTTTTAAAAGAGAGACAATCTATTGATATAGTGTAAAATTACTTAGTTTTATACTTTTTAAGATAGTTAGATGAATTAAAACGCATAGTTGAAATTAATATCAATAGATAAAGAAGTTTTTATGGAAAAAAAGTGAACTATATTTCATTTAAATGTTTTAACTTTAATCATTAAACTTAGGTAATTCAATAATCTTAAATTATTATAAAATTAAAAAATTAAAACAATTTATATTATATAAAAGAGTTATATTTTAATATACAACATCTGTAATTTTTTTACACAATTTTTATTTAAAAACTAAAACTCTAATCCTAACACCTTAAATTCTAAACTACAAACCCTACCCTTTAACTCTAAATCTTAAATTTTAAACCCTGCAACTTAAATCCATAAATTATAAATCTTAAACTAAACTCACAACCTCTAAATTTAACAAACACGTGTAAAATTTAATTTATACGGACTGTACATCAAAATTTTTCTTTTGTATAAATAAATTCTACTTTTTTAGAAATATATGTATATAAATATAATTTTAAAATCCTAGGGTTATGATTATTTTTGACAAAATACTAATTTTAATTCTAATTTTACCTAGAGGGGAGGAGAAAGAGAACTCTAGAGGAAAGAAGTGGGTGCTCCTATTAAGTCTAGAATTCATAATCTAAGAGGATATGAGAAACAAAAATGAACAACTTGACTAACCGACCAAATACGCTTGCTCTAAGGTTCTGATTCCTTAAAAGAAAGTTTTATTGAACTATGATATAAGAGAATGTTTTAAAGTATATATAATTAACAGATTTTTTTAGATTTGAATAATTTAAATTAATAATTATATTTTTCGAGTTCTGTAAACACAATGTTAATTGCATTTGTACCGTACATTTATTTTTCTTTATCATTTTGTTTTTAATATTCATTTATATATATAACCATAACATTGTTCAATATATATAACCATAACCTAGTAAAGATCTTCCAAAACAATTTCAAAATTAAATTACTACTCATTCAACTTTTAAAATATATATTTACTCCTTGGATATCTCGTTTACCTTTAACGGCCGAGACTGAGAGCCGCCTCGACGTCGAGCCGCCATGCAAAACCTCCGCGACCACCACCACCAGCAGCGCCATCCATTTTCCAGACATCACACGGCAACATTATCGTGGAACGCTTGTTCTGCCACGTGAACTGCAACCTTACCTTGCATGAAAAAGCAGTGCAAAAATTAGGCAAATCTTCTTTAATCACAAGCCAAACCTTTATCTCCGGCGGCGGCAGCCACTCCTTACGCCCTCCCCCCGCCGTCAGCATCCTCTCATATGCCTCGTTAACCCACCGAACCTTATTCAAACCGTCGGATATAAACCATGGACACGTGTCGGCCCCCAGATTATTCAGCCTCTCAACGTCCGTATTCCCTAGCTTTCTAAATCTCCCTACCATGCAAGTATCCGTCACGCACTCCACCGTAACCCACGACTCAACCACCGTCTTCTTTTCTGTTTGACTCGCCGTTTCCGTACGATCAGCTTCCTCCGAAGGTCCGGCACGATTAATCCAACGGCTGTTCGAGTCCGCGTTAAAAAACGACGGTAGATCTTGATTATTTTCCTCGGAAACTGCACTTTGTTCATCGTTAATTGAACCATTGGCTTCATTTTTCTCTGGTAACAACTGCAAAGTGACAATCTTTTCGGTTTTATTTGAAGCTTGCTGATCATTAGATTCATGATCTGCTGTTGATGATGATGATAATGATCTTTTCTTTCTCTTGATATTATTCTTTCGAACCCTAACATACTTTCTTTTAGCTCTAGGCTTACAAAGCAACAAGTTTTTGTTACCAAACTGACCCTCACCGGAATCAGACTCTCCGGTCACCGGTTTCGGAGCGATTGGACGGAATCTTAGCATTATCCTATTGATGTTCACCGTCTTGTCATGTGAACCCCATGTGTAACTCACAGAGCTCCATTTCTCACCACTGTTATTCATCTTTTTCGACTCCGGAAAAAGCCACAGGTTATCTCCGGGTTTTTCTCTTCAAAATCTCTTTTTTTTTTCTTTTCACTTGAATTTCTGTTGTAGAAAATGTTTTTTTCTCCGATGAGAATCATAATCATAGCTGCAAACCAACAGAGAAAAGAACACGTGTTTAGGGCAACTTATGAACAGTTGAGACGTTTGATTGGATAAAAGTTGAGATAAATCTACTAAATTTTTTATTAATGTTTTATGCCAATAATAGAGATGCATAATGCATTGCGAATTGAATCAGCTTAGCATCGCTTAAATAAATTTTAAGTTTGATGTATTATGTATGTAAAAATAATCATCAAAAAATATCCACTCAAATTAAGTGTGTAATACAAATCAAGCCGGATTAGTCATGTTAAAGCGTCGAAAAATAAAAAAGACAACAAAAAGATATAGATGTATTGTGCCCATTCTTAAAATAATTTAAATAAATGAATATGATTGTATGTATTGTAAATTAATCTGATGATAATATATTTTAATATAAATATATTTATTTTTGAAATTTTATAAAATGTCATCATTTAAATTAGAAGATAATTATATATAGTTAGAGAATTTAATATTAATAGTTTCATGAATCCACCAAGCAGTCCAAGTAAAAAGGAAATGTTATTATTTATAGAAAACATGAATCTGAGTAATTTGTCTATATAGTGTAAGTACATTATTAAAGAGCTTAAATTAATAAATAAATATTACCTTGTAAACATCGTACAGACAAACTCCTCCGAATGTTTTAAAAATAACAACATTATCTTATTCACTGAGATCACTTGATGGGTTTCAAAAAATATATTTTTTTGATAAAAATCATTTATATAAACATATACTTCCTCCGTCCACCGAAGAAGTCTCTTATTAACTTTTAAAATTTAATGTTTTTAAACTTTAACCATAATTATTTTAAATATTATAAATGATTATTATTTATGATATATACATATTAAAACTACTTGATTGAAGGTTTTTAAAATATTTTTCATATTTTTATCCATAATAAATTTTAAATAATAAAGAGAAAAAGTTAAAAAAATAACTAAAAAATTAATAAAGGACAAATTTAGTGAGACGGATGGAGTAATATCTTACAACATAATGGATAAATTAATAATATGAATAATAATTATGAAATAAAAGAGATAGTGTACCAAATTGTAGTTCTAAACAAAATATAATGTATAGTTCTACATAAAATTGTGTTTAAACTAAAATAACAATAATTAATAATTACTTAAATTAGTTATAGTTTATGTTTTATCTTGATATTATAGGTGGAGTAATTCAAGAATATTGTTTTATAATAAACATGTATAGTAATTAATTATAAAAATATTATTAAAAATCAATTAAGTATACATCCAATTAATATGGTTAATTTAGATGAGAGGGGAATTCCCATAAAAGTAAAAGAGGGAATGTGGGCCCAGGACTGAAGCCAATAGGAAACAGCTTTGTGTTGAGCACTGGAGAAAGAAAGGGACACGTGGACATCGTCTCGATAAGAGAGCTTGAATTGAAAAAGAGAACAAAAGAAGCTGTAAAGAGGGAAGGGGAGGTTCGAGAAAGTGCTTACGTGGTCTCCCTTCATTAGCCCTTGTTTTTTTACTCCCCTTTTACAAAAAACTATTACATGTCTTGTCCAATAAAATTTTATTATCTTATATTTTTATGATAAATCTTCATTTTTTTAACATGTAATTTTAAAAAGTAAATAAATATTTAAAAGTTGTACTAAAATAGGTGAATGTTATTGGTGAACCGGTTAATCTAATAATTTCTCCAATTTTAGCTTTTAAGTTATTCTTCAACCACTCGGCCAGCTCTTCTTCCACGTACACATTACACCTAATCCAATCAGCCAATGGCTAACCAGGATTTGACATTAGGATTAGGAATTCCCAATTTTAGCTATTTTTTCCGTTCTTCATTACTTGTTGGAGTTTAAACTAATTTTTAAGTCAAAAACAATACTCAACGTGTAGTTTTTCAAAAAGTTTATTTTATAAATTTGGGTAATTATTTTATACTGACGGTAAAAATTAAAAGTTTTTACACGCGTCTTAATTTTAAGATTTATTGATTCCTTTTTTATGATGTATGTTTTAGAGTTTAAAATTTAGGGATAGTTGTTAGCATTTGAGGTTTACGGTTAAAATTTACGGTGTATAGGTTAAAACTTATATCCTCGCCATATAACTCAAAACTAAACCTTAATCTCTAAACCATAAATTCTAACAATTATTCTTAAATTCTAACACTCTAAACCTAGACAATTGAACTCTAAACTTTAAATAAAATCTTAAACCTTTAAACAATATTGGACATATAGTTTTTTGAGACATAATATTTTTCAGCTTGATTTGAATTTTTCAAAAGCTGAAATTTATAAATTTTAATTTTTTTTAAAAACATTTTTGAGTATAATTAATAAAATTTTTATATATTTAAAAATATTTTTTAAAAACAATATTAAACACTCTTAATATTAAATCAAACAATACATAAGCATTTTTCAAAATCACTTCTCAAAAATACTTTCATACTATATTTTTTAGAAAATAATATTAAACTGACGCTTAATCCGAATCGATGTTATTATATTTTAGTTTCGGACAAGACGAGGGACATGTACGTAGCAGATATGCGCGTGGAGGGGTTGAAATGATGAAACGACAGAAGGGGAAGTAGGAGGATGGACGCGTGGTGGGATTCGATAAAGACGTGGCGACGTGGATCAATGAATGAGGGACACGTGTAACATATAAAGGGCTTTCCCCTGATGGGGTTGATGCTTTTTTTATGCTTCTCCCACGTGTTATTTCAAATTATAACACTGCCCATCTCTATTCAAAACCATTTGTTTATACAATGATTAGTCATTTTAATTTAATTGAAAACAAAAAATATATCGGTACAAAACATGTATATAATGAGATTTGTAATAATTAAAAACGAAAATTACTACTGTAGTATTGTTTGAAGCATGGTAGGTTAAAAGTAAAAGAATAAATTCATCGTCATTTTTTCTCCTCTTACACTTTAGTGGAGACTTTATTTTTCAGGGTTAATACATTTAAAAAAAATAAAGGTAATTTATTTTTAAATTATAAAAATTATACACCATGTTTGATTTTCTTTTTTAAAAACTTAAACATACAGCCAGGTTATATATATAATTAGTACAGATTTTTCAGGAGTGGTTAATTCCTAAATTGCAAGAGAAAGTGGGAGGGAGAGTAATTATTATTTTTCACTAAAATATTATATATTTAATTATTTATAAAATAACAGTAAAAAGTTATTTATACATAGTATCATCCTTTTTAATGGCACGTACTTTCTTAAAAACATATGTCACGCCAGTTACACCTTCTAAAACTGTCTAAGAGAGAATTATGATTAAAAAGATATTAAAAAAATAACGTGTATAAGAGAGAATTATGTGAATTTAATCTAAAGAGGAGAGTCGCATGCAATACAAGTTTAAAGCGAATAGAATTTTTTCTTATGTTATTTTTATGCCTATAAACTAAAAAAATAAATTTAAGGCGTTAGATTAAGGTTTATGATTATGATTTAGAGAATTAGCTGTAAGGTGTATCTTTTAGTATTTAAGATTTAAAATTTAAAAGTAAGATTTAAAATTTGATTTTGTTAGTATTCGACAAAGAAAGAGATACTGAAGAAAGACACAAAATTTTTGTTTGTTTAAAACGGATAGAAATCATTTGCCCTTTTCGGTGTCCCTACTTATGTTCCTATACTTAAAATTAGGTTTAAAATTTAGAATTTAAGGTTAGAGTTTATGGAATATAAGGTATGGTGTATTTTTTTAGGATATATGGTGTAGAGTTTAGGATTTAGAATTTAGGGTTAGGGTTTGAAATTTAATTTTATAGCATTTTTTAATATTAGGGCATATATAGAGACACTGAAAAGGGATAAAAAAATTTTATCAGTTTAAAACACATGTTAGAGCAAGAAACTCTTATAGTATTATTCGAATAGAAATTATTTGCCCCTTTTGGTGCCACACTTTTAAAAAATAAGTTTATAATTTAGGGTTAAAAGTTAAAGTTTATGTTTAAAAAATTAAGAGTACGGTATATTTTTTAAAACATAAGGTATAAATTTTGAAATTTAATGTTAAAATTTTAAATTACTTTTTTCATATTTTTAGTGTGAGTACTAAAAAAATCTCATGGGGTGGAAGATTTTTTTTTGTCTTATACAGCTGCAAATTACCTTCCAACCCCTAAGAATATATCACATAGGAAAAGCATACTTAATCAGCCACTTTCTTCCCTGAGTTTTGGTTAAAATGTGTTATTTTCTTAAATATTTTTTAGGATAATAATATAATAAATAATCTAAACAATACACTAATATCCAGTATGATTATTGATAAACAATAAGTTGGCAACTTGTTAGTTTTGTTTACTAGTTCAGAAATATCATTCTCTTTCAAAAAGAAAAATCACTTTCAGTATTTGTCATAATCTTCTATGTCATAAAAAATCTAATTGTAAATATAAGTGAAAAACATCACTTTTATCTGTTAAGTGAATATTTGGTATACCGATGAAGAATAATTCTATATATAATTAACAACTGAGATAGAATTAAGATCAAATATTGATAGGGACGTATTTACTTAATGTTTAAAGTATTATACTGAATAATTTAGAACGATAACAACTCTTTTAATCAACTAAATAGTTACGTCCTTAAATAACGAATCAAATAGTTACGTTCTTAAATAACGAATAAAATAATTACACCTATAAACTTAACCCTAAATCTTAATATCCAAACTCCAAAGCTACTTTGATATAATCAACATTCACACTTTTTACCTTTTCGAACAATTCTATAAGCCTACGGAACTCCTCACCTCTAAGGACTCAACAATATATCGTTGTAAGTAACATATTCCCTTTCCTCCATCATATATATGATTTTCTCTAATGGTTTATATAGAAGTTTCATTGTTATGTATGTATAACATTGCGTGTTGATTAAGTAATTAATCATTGCTTATTGAAGTTTACAACTCTAATGGTTATAGTAAGCTACTAAGCTTCATATAATTATTATTCATATAGTATCTCTATATATTTATATATACACACACTATATTGTTCTACGATATTTTTCTTCCACTGTTTCGAGGAAGACTTAGAACTTTAAATTTACCTGCAGAAACAAAGGAGATCGTCATTGGAGTTTCCTTTGGTCTTTAGAGTCCCAAACTGAGAGCAGCGTTAACATCCAGCCGCCATATAATCCCACCGGAGCTCAGCCTCCAAGCGTCGCAGGGAACCGTTTTCGAGCATTTCTTACCCTTCCCGTCGACGTAACTCAACCGTACGCGGCACGAGAATGCGCCGCGGGGAAAGACCAACCCGTCTTTCACCACCAACCCCACGGCGGTCTCGGCCCGTTCTTCCTCCTCCTCCTCCCCGTTGTCGTCTATCTCCTTCAAACCTACCATGTTTTTATACGCTTGGTTCACCCATGAAACCCGGTTCAACCCATCCGATACAAGCCCTGGACACGTATCCTTTTCCAGATTCTTCATTTTCTCCACGTCCGTGCAGTTCCCCATCTCTCCTTCGTCAATGCAAGTTTCCGTCACACTCTCCACCACCAACGACGACTCAACCACCGTCGTCCTCTTCCTCCTCCGCCCCGGATTGGACAAGGACAACCCCATAATCTCTGCCTGATCTGCCGCAACCATTTTCTTCAACGTCAGACACAGCGATGGTGGATCTTGAAAACGATAATTATTAAAACCTAAAGCTCGATCGAGATCCCATGATCTTTCAACAACGATTGATTCTCTTAGATCTGCTTTCTCCGGCATCAACTGTAGGGTAACGAAACCCTTGTTTCCGCCGTTATCTTCTTTAGCTTCATCCAAGATTCGTTTCTTCCTATTATTTTTCTTACAAACCCTAACGTACCTTCTCTTTGTTCTCTTACTGGTAACAACCAAGTTCTTGCTCTTAAGCATAGACTCACCGGAACCTGAGTCTCCGGCGACCGGTTTTGGAGCAATCGGCCGGAATCTGAGCATTACCCGGTTGATTATCGTCTTATCGTGTGCACCCCCAGAGCACTTTAGCGTACTCCAGTGATCTCCACGCTCCATTTCTCGTTTTTCGAAGGAAAAAAGGAAAGAATCCCCAGAACAACCTCTCCCTTTCTTTTATGTTGAATTGTCTTTGGGTTTTTATTTTACAATTCGGATTCTTTTAGTTCTTTCTTTCACCAAAGGGTGGTTTACCGGAGAATAATGAGAGTGATAATCATAGCGGCAGCCGTCGTGGCAAAGATCCGAGGGGTACACGTGCCGTGATCTCGCGCCGCGACACCACGAAACAATTACGAGGCTCGATTGGTTGGGTGGGTTTTCGAAGCTTCTGATTGGCGGGAAAAAAGGATGGGCTATGTGTACGTGTCTTTAATTCCGTAAAAATAGGGGACACGTGTTGGCGTACCGGCATATCGCATAAATGTTTCTCTTTTGAGTGATGTTACTTTAATTAATTTTTTTGCCTTTTGTGAAAATATTCAGAGTTATTGGGAGATCTATTTCAAGATTATGTCAACACGTGGTGTATTGTTACTTGTTTATCCAAGAGTAAGTTCACTGTACAGTCACCAACAAGAACACTCGCAATGAAGCGCTTGAATCCAAATGTTGATTTCTTTCAATAATAAATTGCAACATAATAATTAGGTAAAGAAAACAACAACAACACATATTTACTCAATTTTAAAATTACATTAATTATTTTCTCTAAAGTAGATTGAGTAATCATTTTCAATTTTAAGAGAAGATTTAAGAGATTCGAATTCAATCAACTTTGTTTGTTAGATGTGTATTTGTTAAAGAGTTACGAGTTGAATTTATGAAATTTTAGTTAAGTTCAGTTGAATTGTTTAAGTTTTTGTTTAAATTTAATTGTAAACATTTATAATATTTGGTATTAATTGATTCTAATTTAATCGACTTTCTAAACCATGTAAAATACACATATATTTTTTCATATATAATATATATGAGACGGAATCAAAGGACTTAAATCGTACTTGAAAATTAATCTAATAATAATAAAATTTTGAGTTATTTAAATTCTTATTTTATAACTTAAACTTTATTTAAATTTTATAAAATTACGAGTTGAGATGAATTTTATCTACCCTATCTCAATGTTTACAAAATATCTAATTTAATTTTGATTTTTTTTAAATTGAACACATAATATATAAATTTTATAAATATTGAGAGTTATGTTTACCTTGATAGTTGATAGCAACTCATTAGTCATAAAACCTTGCAGTGAGTCATTTGAGGAAAGGTGTATGCAAGCGCGGGGGGCTGAGAGTGGGGTTAGAAAAGAACTGCTTCAACTGATGATGGTACGGGAATGGCTCGTGAATGAATGGTCTGATGTTGAGGGCGGATCTTTGGATAGATTTTTTTATGTGACGTGGAAGAGAGCCATTGGATGGAAAATAAGGACTTCGATGGTTCCAGGTGTCCCCTAATTCAGCAGCGCATGAGAGTGACTCAAGGTAAAAGGGTATCCCCCGGAAACACCAATTGTTTTCCATATATATTTTTAATTTCTTACCCATTTCTTTCTAGGTGTAAGTGTGTTTGAAGTACTTGAATTTTTGTTAAAAGAAAATCAATCAAATCTCATGATGCCTAAAATTAAGCTATTTAAAATTAGGCTAAAATTAGGTCAATTTTTGTGTAACTACATAAATTCTTACAATTTTAATAAGAATTTGTGTAGGATAGATAAGGAATTGTGTAACTACAGAATTTCTTATCATCTGTGTAACTACTTAATTATTGTGTAACTACACAAATTCTTATACGACAACTTAAATTCTTACGATTTGTATAAGAATACGTGTAGATTGTGTTGATTGTAAGAAATTGTGTAACTACATAAATACTTGCCATTTTTATAAAAAAAATTGTGTAACTCGCGCCTAATCTTAACCTAATGGCACGAGTGCTTAACCCTAAAAGCTGACATCAAGTCTTTAAAATTTTCACCCATTAAAGCATTTGAACGAACAAATTCGATCAATTGAGTCCTTTGATCAATTTTGATAATCATTTTTTATAATTTTTTTCTTGAGATATTACTATCATGTGACATTTACTATTTTTTTAGGAAACTAATTTTTATAATTGTATAAGTTTTTTTATATTTTTTTAGAATTTTTAAATAATTCTTAGATAAAATAAAAAATTCTAAAAATCTCAAGTGACAACACTATAACACGTCACGTTGCACCAATTTATCCAAAAAAATATTAAATTTAGCAGTTAATATTGGTCAAGGTGGTGAATTGATGAAATTTTGGAGTATAAGGCTTAATTGTATGAAAAAGAAACCCATGGGCTTAATTGTTTTTTTTCTTGCAAAAGTTCAAAGGCTTATGATATCCTTAAATATTCTTTTAATATTCAAATGTAATTACATGATAGTATTTGTTCTTTATTTTTAACCTTTCTGAAAGCACACACACTGTGTAGGCAATGTCGAAATGTGGAGCATAAATCAATGCCCTTTTGGCGCCCCTATATATGCCCTAAAGCTAAAAAATAGGTTTAGGGGTTAAGATTTAGGCTCAAGATTTATGATCTAGTGTTTAGTTTTAAAGGTTTAGGGTTTAGAATCTAAGACTTATAAATTAGGATTGTGACTTAGAATTTGAGTTTTTAGCTTTGGTATAGAGCACCAAAAGAGACATATGATTTTTGTTCCGGAATTTGGGGTAAGAGTTTGAGGGCTAACTTATTTTTTTAATTGGGGGCTTAAACAATTTTGTTAAATTTTTTTGAGGATTTAACTTATTTTTTAATAATTTTAAGAGATTTAGTAAGAATTTTTAAAAATTATGATATGAGATCTAATTAAAATATTCAAAAAATTTAAACTTAATATGGATTTTTAAAAATCTCAAGGCCAACTTATTTTTTAAAATTATGCATTCCCTTATACCTTCCTTCCCTGAGCGCAAACTATATTTCTCGAACTCGAATAATCTAAAAAAAATAACATTATTTTTTATCATTAAAATTTCAGATGAGTTAGATTTAATAATATTATTAATCATGATATTCATAGGTGTCGAGCACAATGAGGATATTACATTATATAAACCTCAGAAAAGTTCATATATTCGAAGAGCTCTCAATTTTAAGAAAAATTATTAGATGGGTCTGGCTCATCACGTTATTTATGGTCTCATCTAATAATATTTTTTCATGTTATTTTTTAAAGGTGAATCTTCACTTCTTTTCTATATGTAAAGAAAAAGTGAATAATTATTTGAAAGTTAAAATAAGGTGAATGCGCCTTATTAGCTGGGACTACGGATGACGTGGTAAGCCGAGTCCATCTAATAATTTCACCAATTTTAAACTCATCTAATCCTATATTGTCTTCTAAAAGTTTCTCCCAATATTATCGAGAAAGATATTTTTTATGCGTGTTCGTTTTATGGAATTTTAATGTTGTTAGATTATGCAAATAGCAAAAAGAAAAAAAAAATTGTTGGATTGAATGAATTAAAATACGTTAAACTATGATCTCTACATTAGTAACAACATTAGACGAACTCAACAACAAGTGTTCCAGTGAAAAACGAATGATGTTCATATTTAGAGACACGAGTTTATATCATTTTGTCTACAAAACGGATGATGTTCACACGTTAAACACCAATTGTTTTCCATATATATTTTTAATTTCTTACCTATTTCTTTTTAGGTGTAAGAGTGTTTGAAGTACTTAATTTTTTTGTTAAAAAATCAATCAAGTCTGAGAAAGTCTAAAATTAAGCGACTTAAAATTAGGTTAAAATTAAGTTAATTTTTGTGTTGCTACATAAATTTTTACAATTTTAGTAAGAATTTGTGTAGGATGGATAATAAATTGTGTACCTACATAATTATTATGTAACTACAAAAATCATTATCATTAGTGTAACTACTTAATTATTGTGTAACTACACAATTTCTTATATGATAACCTAAATTCTTACCATTTGTGTAAGAATATGTATAGATTGTGTTGATTGTAAGGAATTGTGTAACTACATAAATCCTTGCCATTTTTATAAGAAAATGTGTAACTTGCGCCTAATTTTAGTCTAATGGTACGAGGGCCTAATCCTAGAAGCTGTCATCAAGTCTTTAAAAATTTTCACCCATTAAAGCATTCAAACGAACAAATTCGATCAATTGAGTCCTTTGATTAATTTTGATAATTATTTTTGACGATTTTTTTGAGATATTACTGTCATGTGACATGCTACAGTTCTGTCATGTGACATTTACTGCTTTTTTTTAGGAAACTAATTTTTATAATTGTATACATTTTTTATATTTTTAGAACTTTTAAATAATTCTTACATAAAATAGAAAATTTTAAAAATCTCAAGTGACAACACTATAACACGCCATCTTGCACCAATTTATCCAAAAAAATAATTAGATTTAGCAGTCAACATTGGTCAAAGTGATGATTTTTTTTATCAAGCAAGGAGAAAAACTAGCATTACGAAACAGAAAACACCATACAACAAAGCTTCCAAGAAGCGTACAAACCATCATCCACAAACGAAAAAGCGAAAGCTGCAGAAAATCTAGACCAAAGATGAGCAACAAGACACACCACAGACAAACAAAGACCTAAGGTAAACAAACACCTTATGCAAAAGAACAAACAGCCGTGTCCACCATCAACATTGGGGCAATCTCGGCAAACCTTAACAGGCCTGGAAGCATTATTGTAGAACTAAGTTTTGATATAATATTTGAAAAATGTTTTGGACTAAATTGCAAAGAATTTAAAATGAGTTTTTAGTCAAAAACAACTTGAAAATATGTTTAAGGGTTTTAAAGGCTTTGGAATGGACTTAAAGTACATTTAAAGTGGTCAAAACCTGTATTTTTAAGTACCCGTATCGATACGGTATAGAAGGGTATCGATACGTTTTAGGGTTTCAAGCCACCAGATTTTCCAGTAGCCAAAACCCGTACCGATACGCTTAGCCGTATCGATACGGTGAGCTTTGAAATAGCCCAACGGCTAGTCGCGTACCGATACGGTTGTATCGCGTACCGATACGCCTAACTACCCCAACGGTCTTTTAAATTGCAGGACCGTACCGATACGCTAGGTAAGCGTATCGATACGCATCAGCTGAAGAAGCCCAACGACTCTTTCCTCATTGAGACCGTATCGATACGGTTGGACGAGTATCGATACGCCAAGCTGCAGAACTGCATTTATGGTGGGAAATAAAGACTCAAACGGCTCCAAATTGATCCCAACGGCTAGCAACGGCTACAAACTCAATTGGGAGTATAAAAGGGACCTCCTAGCATCTTGTAATGGTTAATGCTTCAATTGTTACAACATTATGATGTCAAAATTTGTCTAGAGCTTAAATTGTTTATTTCTTGCTTAGACAACACTTGTGAGCTTACATTGTTAAATTTGCTCAAGTGTCTAGGTTTTGGGTGAGTGCTTAGAATTGCAAACAAACACCTTTTAGAGGGATTTCTAGTTTGCTAAGTCTTTCTTTGTAAAGAGAGTGTTCCTTCAAGCTTTGGGTAGAAAGCTTTGAGGGTTGTAACGGTTTCCTCCTAATCCGAGAAAAGGGGACGAAATTCTTAGTGAATTTGTTGGAAATCCTTAGTGGGGAGCTAAGGTAGTGGATGTAGACCTTGGTTAGAAGGTTGAACCACTATAAATCCTTGTGTCAAATTGCCAATTTTTCACCTCCCACTAAAACACCCAATTATCCAACTTCTCCACACTTGGCGAGCAAGAACGGTTGATCGAATCGAGCACCACACAACTCAACAATTATGCTGGGGACAAAACGTGTCTTCCAAATTGTCTGGCAAGGTAACATCACCATGGCTTCGCCTGAGAGCTCTATCCAGAGGCAGGCTTCCGTTACTACGGTAACAGCCCTTATCAAGGCAATAGACACGATGATCCTCAACCAAACAAAAACCAGAAAACCAAGACCCCTGCTCTTTCCAAGCTGCATCAACCGTGATGAGACTATTAACAGAAATCCAGAAACATTGAGATGGCAACAAGATAATTGAAAACCACGTAGCCACTGGAAACCTAACAACTTCCTTGGGAGGATTACGCACAGACAGACACCTATTAGCCTCCCGATCATAGGTGTCAACGCCGAAAATGATCATAGTGTTGTCGGATAACTTTCGAGGGAGTTATCTGATTCAAGGTCACGTGCTTCGATTGGTTTTGTGGATGGTCCTGGTTCATCCCCATAGCGAATATGAATTTCTTCGTTGAGGAAGAAATTATCATCCACACACATTGAAGGAACCTTCGTTATATTCTTACCAAACGGATCAACCCCAAGCTCGATTAAACCTACTTCATCCACCATGATACGGGAGCATTCCATTGAGAATTTACGTCCGGCCGCTTTGCGGATGAGCGTGAGACGTTTAGTTCCAAAAGTCTTCCACTTCTTCTTCCTTTCGATGTCATGGATAGTCCTTGATGAGTTTAAGAGTGACGATGGGAATAGGGCTGCTTTCAAAACTTCGTCGTTTGCTACAAAACTTTTCTCCGACATACACCAGTTACGTGGCGCCACTTGCACGATGGCATTGGATACTTGTTCCCATAATTCTCGACGTTTGACTTTGCTAAAATATTCACCTTCGTCTTCCTCACGTTTCCTTTTTTTGCAGGGTTGAGACCACCATCTTATCAAGTCCCTCCGCCAGGACACTCCCCCATGAGACCTTGGAGCACCCTAATGATGATGGCGGGTTGTTGTTGAGAAATATTTTGATATAACAATTATGTGAAAAATGTTTTGGACTTATTTAAAGATTTCAAAAATAATTCAAAAGTCCTTAAAACTTGAAAAATATGTTTAAAATATTTTTGACTTTGCACCTATATCGAATATACATTTTAAAGTAAAAAATTAGCCAAAATTGTGTTTTTAAGTGGAAGTTTCGAAACCATCCCTATAAGGTTTCGAAACCTCTCTGGGCAGTAAGCTATTGTTTTTGAAACCTTAACAAAGGTTTCCAAACCTCTATTAAGGTTTGGAAACCTTGGCACAAAAGTTTCGAAACCTCTATGAAGGTTTCGAAACTTTGGCCCTGCAACGGCCATAAACGGATAGTTTTTACAAATCCCCTCTTAAGGTTTCGAAACCTCTTTAATGGTTTCGAAACTATTGTGCAGGAGAGCATTTAAAGCTCAACTTTATGACTTCCCAACGGCTTCAAAACATCTTCAACGGCCATAAACGGCTAGAATATCATTCCACACTATAAAAGCAACCTTGGGACACTTGAAGATGGTTAGAGACTATATCCAAGCTTCATGATCAAGAGAAATAGCATTTAAGTCTTTATTCTTCATTTCTCTTGTATATATTGTATAGAGAGTGTTTTTCATTGTTTTATTCTTTGCACTCTTGTGAGCTTAATTCTTGTAAACACCCACCTTGTGAGGCTTTCATTGTTTACACAAATTACCTTGTAAAAGGGAGAGGTTCTAGTTTAGCCTAAGGAAAAACTAGAGTGGTTCTATCTTAGCCATTGAAAAGATAGGGTTGTAAGGTTATCCCTTTGGCCTCAAAAAGAAGAATTCATAGTAGTGAATTGGAAAATCCTTAGTGGTGTGCTAAGGTAGTGGATGTAGACTTTGGTTAGAAAGTCGAACCACTCTAAAATCATCGTGCAAATTGTCTACTTTTTTATCGGTTTTAGCCAATTCTTTCGGGAGTTCAATTCAACTCTCTTGACGGTTTTAGAAGATCGATTCGAGCGTGCTACAAACCCAACAGTTGTGATTTCCTGAGATGGAAACATCGAAAGCAATCGCCATACTGTTGCTTTCACAGTTTGTATCAGCAAACTTTGCAGTCAAGCTTGAGTGCCTTGGTTCAGTTATAGGGGAGATCTTTAGGGTTGGATTTCCTTCATGTAACGTCTCGTAAGAAGGTTCCCAAGCCATGCAAAAGTCTCCAGAAGTCTGAGAAAAGTCAGCCTATTTTGT
Organism: Hibiscus trionum; assembly: GCA_030270665.1. Classification (NCBI taxonomy): domain Eukaryota; kingdom Viridiplantae; phylum Streptophyta; class Magnoliopsida; order Malvales; family Malvaceae; genus Hibiscus; species Hibiscus trionum. The sequence goes on from BSYR01000025.1 coordinate 20,360,639, forward strand.
TTCCGAGAAAGGCAAAATCTCGTTGACTTCATGACATAGCGAAGTGACAACTGAAAAAAACCTTGGATGATGGCCCTGCTGTTTCAGAAAATTCTAAGGATTTTCCTTCCCTCGGATGAAGCGATACTTTGTCTTTTCTGTAGACCTTAGGCTCCATGTTGTCGAGAGCCGCCGGCACTACGCGATGACTACCATCACTAGAGAAAGGAGTTGGTTTCCGGGGCCTACCACCAAAGGAGGCTCGGAGCCACGAGCCAAACCTACCAGTGAGCTTGAACATGGTGGTGTCATTGTTACACTCCCGTTCGACGAGCCCTATTCTTCCGCATCAGAAGCAAAACTTCAGGAGACCCTCGTATTTAAAAGCAACCTCAAGGGGCTTGTCCTTCTTCCTGTCGAGAATGACACTGGTTTTTAGGGGATCCTCGACTCTAATAGCCACCCTCAGGCTCACCGACCCAAAACGATGGGAGTTGCTGTCGTCGTCCAAGGAAGAGCCGTAAAAGACTGGAAATAATTTGCCGATCCTCCTCACATTTTTCGGTGTGATTAAACCAATGGGTAAGTTGTGAACTTGTACCCAGAATTCTTCAAGGGAGAAGTCAATCTCTTCAAGGGCCTTCTCCGGCTGCCACTCTTTCAGGATTAGAAGAGAATCTTACATTGCCCATGGTTTATTGCTGAAGATTCTAAGCCTCTCTTCCGATGACTGAAAAATGAAGAGGAAAAAAGTTCTCCCAAGGTCGTGGCATTCGACAATGTCGCTTTTCCAGGCCTTTCGAATGATAGACGTTAGAGCCAGAGGTTTGATGGTTGAAAGCGTCAATAACTTCCCCACCAGGGACTGGTTTTTCAAAGTGGAGTTAACCTCTCTATCCTCATTTAATTCTAACTCATCAAGAAACTCTTGACTAAAGAGGTTAGGGTCGGTGGGGTTGTTGCTTAAAGAAGAAAAGATTGACATGGCTTCAAAAAGGGTTGGTAGCACCTGGGTTGACTCGATAAAAGTGGGGAAAGGACCGAAATGAGGTTGACTTGCAAAGAAAAGAAAAGGAATAAAAGCAAGGGAGGGAGAGGGGAAAGAGAGACACGAAAAAAGGAGAGGAAAGAGCCAAAAGAAAGCTAAGAAAACTAACCCCTAACCAAAGAGGAGCAAACCTCACTGGTCCGACAAAGTGCTAAGAAATCAGTGAGAGGAATCTTTGAGAGAGGAGAGCTTGCTTTCTTTTGGTCAAAGTGATGAATTGATGAAATTTTGGAGTATAAGGCTTAATTGGATGCAAAAAAAAACCATGGGCTTAATTGTTTTTTTTTCTTGCAAAAGTTCAAAGGCTTATGATATCCTTAATCATTCTTTTAGTATTCTAATGTAATTATATGGTAGTATTTATTATTTGTTTTTAACCTTTTTGAAGGCGCACACACCGTGTAGGCCATGTCGAAATGTGGAGCTTATCAATTCTCTTTTGGTGCCCCTATATATATGCCCTAAAGTTAAAAAAAATAGGTTTAGGGGTTAAGATTTAGGCTCAAGATTTATGGTCTAGTGTTTAGTTTTAAAGATTGAGGGTTTAGAATCTAAGACTTATAAATTAGGGTTGTGGCTCAAAATTTGAGTTTTTAGCTTTGGGCATATATAGGGCACCAAAAGAGGCATATGATTTTTGTTCTGAAATTTAGGGTAAGAATTTGAGGGCTAACGTAATTTTTTTTTAAATTGGGGGCTTAAACATTTTTTTTAAATTTGAGGATTTAACTTATTTTTTAATAATTTTAAAGATTTAGTAAGAACTTTTAAGAATTATGATAGGGGATCTAATTAAAATATTCAAAAAATTTAAACTTAATATGGATTTAAAAAAATCTTAAGGGCCAAATTATTATTTTTTAATTTCAAAAGCCAATTTTTTTAAATTATGCATTCTTATACGTTCCTCCCCTGCGCAAACTACATTACTCGAACTCGAATAATCTAAGAGAAATAACACTATTTTTTATCATTAAAACCTTAGATGAGTTAGATTTAATAATAATATTAATCATGATATTCATAGGTGTCGAGCACAATGTGGACATTACATTATATAAACCTCAGAAAAGTTCATATCTCTTAAGAGCTCTCAATTTTAAGAAAAATTATTAGATGGGTCTGGCTCACCACGTTATCTATGGTCTCATCCAATAACATTTTTTCATGTTATTTTTTTAAGGTGAATCTTCACTTCTTTTCTATATGTAAAGAAAAAGTGATTAATTATTTGAAAGTTAAAATAAGATGAATGAGCCTTACTAGCCGGGACTACGGATGACGTAGTAAGCCGAGTCTACCTAATAATTTCTCCAATTTTAAACTTATCTAATCCTATATTGTCTTCTAAAAGTTTCTCCCAATATTATCAAGAAAGATATATTTTATGCGTGTTCGTTTTAAGGAATTTTAATGTTGTTAGATTATGCAAATAGCAAAAAGAATTTTTTTTTGTTGGATTGAATGAATTAAAATACGTTAAACTATGATCTCTACATTCAGTAACAACATTAGACCAACTCAACAACAATTGTTCCAGTGAAAAACGTATGATGTTCATACTTAAAGACACGATTTTATATTATTTTGTCTACAAAATGGATGTGCATTATCAAAAGATTAAAAATATATATAAACATATACTACCTTATAATAACCTTTAGACTATTAAAAAAATAACAACATTAAACGGTCGCTAAGTTGATACATTGTGTATTTTTTAGCCGTGAGATTAAACTATAGTCTCCATTTCTTATATATGTTAAATTCATCTTTATTATTAGACTGGATAATTAATTTGATTATTATTATTTTTTAAAATATTTTAACTTTCAACATTTTATTTTTTATTGAAAAGATTATTTTGGATATAAATCGTTATTGACTAACGGTAAGGCCGGTTGTTAACATCGCATGTCCACATGCTTTATGTATTGATGTGAAAGCAATATTTTTATTTAAATTTTTAATTTTTTTGAATCTTTCATTTTTTACAATATCATGTTTTTTTTTAAAAATAATTTTAACATGTTTTTTTTAGTTTTAACTTTCATATTTTTTAATTTTTATAAAAATCAATTAAATCGTTAGTCTTCTTAAAATAAATGTTATCCATGTGCCACATAATTATCCTATGTGGACAGCCAAATCAACACAAAGGAACACCAAGTGAATAAAATTTGCTTGTCGTTTTTTGTGTCATTTTATATGTCTCACCAATAATTTTTTGTAACATGTATAATTAATAAAACAAAAATAATTAATAAAATAATAATAAATAATCATTAATACACGTGACATAAAATCATTAATAGAACATATAAATAAACACAAAAAAGAGATGATCAATACCAATCAAATGACTAAACTAATGCAATTCACAGGTATGAAAGACCAATTGAACGCATTTTTTTGGGAAAGAGATTAAATGAATTATTTGGTGGTAGATCGAAGGCTAAAATACTTGGCTAAAACTAAAACCCTAATGGAGTGGGCATTAATGGCAATATAAAAGACTTGGGTCCCAAATAGTAAATGATTAAAAAAGCATTTCAATTGCACATGGAGTGAATTCACACGTTATGAACGCCATATTATTATTGGAAACAAATAAGAACGCAACAGCCAATTGTCAATTACTTGTACTGTAAGTTTCATTTTTATCATTCCAACATGCAAATCAATCGACAGAGATTCTAAGAAGGAAAGATGCATTGTTCTTCACCAAAACAGAAAATGATCATGTGCTACTTTTAGTTCTTGGCCTTGATTGAATTGTTTTCTTTTATCCGTGCTCGGTTGTCCAACTTGACGAAGCGTTTAAGATCTTCGTACGGGAGTGTTTCAATGTTTTTCCTCCTTAGTTCACTCAATGCCGGATGTTTGTTGAGCAGATGCCATAGCCAATCAGGGTACTCAGAATCGGGCATGATCTTTGGAGCAGCTCCATCCTTGAGAATATTTGCACCAACTACTGTCGTTGATTTGACTTCTTTGCTGAGTATTGATGCTTTTGGCGCATCGCTGGCTGCCCCTTTAGAACCCTTCTTGGCTTTGCCAACCGCAGCAGCAAATGTCCGTTGTCCGAGAGCAACTGCCTCCTTGGAAATAATGACACTTCTCCATGATCCACTTCGAGTTAGTGCCATGGCTATATCCCTGTAAAACTTTATGTCATTAACTACATAATTGTAGCAATGTCTAAAGAATGAGAAGTACCACTTATTTACCAACACTAATATTTACAAAAACCTATGTTACTCAAACTCAAGTGTGAGGCATATTCAATTTTTTCCCCAAGTTTTTTCATTTATATAGAGAGTTTTTAGCATATCACATCGTCGTACTCATATCCATATCAGACAGAGATATTGAACACAAATATTTCTAGAAAAAAGAAGAGTCGGAGTAATAGAGCACAAAACCGGAGATCTAAAGCATCGACCTTTATGAAATGAACCAAAATTAAGTGTTGTGGAATCATGCAAGGGCTTTTCTATGAGCTTTTTCCCCTGAAAAAAATCTCTATTCTTTTCCCTCCCAAAATGCCAAAAATTCAATACAAGAATCACTCAATCATAATTCATAGACATGATCTCTCTATACGGTTGATCCACGGTTACAAAAGAATATGTTCAATCACCTGCGTTAAACGACTTTATTTTCCTTGATGCACTCGTCTCGACATTTAATCAGATATGGACATGGAGATATAAGTGATATAACCTTCCAAAGAGACATGTAATTGTATCCAACATTCATACATGATCCTACTAGCAAAGACAACCACAATAGTCAACACACTTTTTAGGATCCAATTTTTACTCCCATCTCTTCACTTTACCCATACTCAAGTTACACGCGCAGTAGACATGTTCGATGGACAAGCCAACTCCTAGACCCCTAAAATATCGAGAAAAAAAACTTGTAAAGGTCGTACTCATGTTGGATGCAGAAGTGCGTTTGATGCATTTGCCTGGCTCAAAACATGCTCAAGAAGATAAAATTATATGCAGGAATGACAACCATGAAATTTTCTACAATACATCATATCCCATCAGAGCTCCTTTGTAGCATGAAAGTAGCCATATATACTAAATGTTACTCCGTTTCTACATTTTTCTTCAAGTACCCTATCCGGACATGAGTATAATGATATGAGAATCCTCAAAATACATCGAAAAACTTCGAAAACAATCCAACATACCCATATGACCAGGGTTTCAAAAAACGGCCCGCGACAGCTATAGCGGCCGCTATTTAGCGGTAATGCCGCCGGCCGAAACCGTTATCGGCGAAAACAACGGTGGAACGCGGAATCACACTAGTAGCGGTGGATTGCGGTCGCAATTTAACGGGTAGTGGTAAATAACGCCGCTATCCTTGTTTTCTCCCGTTACTGTAAAATCTAAAAAATCCATAGGCGGGCGATAAGGGTGATGTAAGAGTGTAAAGGGAGGCGAGCTGATGAGACTTACAGGGAGAGGATTGGTCGACGTTAAGGAGAGGGGATTGACGGCGTGCCGACGACAAGAGGTGAAATCGCGCGGCACTAGATGCTGGTCTGATGACAACGGCGTGAAAACAACCCTTTTAAGGTTTGAAAGCCAAAGAGTAAACGAACAATAAAAAGGGATTTAGGTTTTGTCATTAATATTATAATCTTATTTTATTATCATTAAAAAAATTATTGGTTATGAAAATTCAATTAAGAAAATGTATTAAGAGAACCATGAATTTGATATAAAAAAGGGCTCATTAAGGATTTTTAATTAAAATCAACTATTAGGGTTTGACCCAAAAATAAAAGATTAAATTATGTTTTGAGCACCTATTTAATTATTAAGCCTTTATTTTAAATTATATTTTAAGTTAATTATATTATTTTTATAAAAAAAATTATATTAATTATAATAGAAATTATTAACTAATTAAAATATATTTATTTTATAAAAAATATTTATATTTTGATTTTTTTAATAATTATATTTTGAGTTAAAAGAACCATTTGTATTTGTTTATGATACTAATCCAAGAAATTTCATTCTACACCATTTATATGTATGTACCTCTTAATATAATAAAGACGACTCATATTTGTGAGACTTGGTACGAAATCGTTAAACTCTTTAAGTCTTTAACTCTATAATCAAAGTGAACAATGGTTGACCATATTGTCACGGACCGCCAGTTCCAGTTCGAGTCACATGCACACATGATTGCCCAAGAGATTACAACTTACAACGGAGATTTTGGGACTAAAGAGACCATCAGACTTAGCCCGAATTATGGAAGATTCTAAAAAACAACCACTTTGACCTATGTAAACTTTCCATGCAAGTATATGATTTGTTTTATTAGATAAAAGATACATTCTAGGGAATATTCCTTTGAGACCAGTAGCCTCGCAAAACGGGATGTCCAACCAATATATTTGGATTATATCGAAGTTATGTCTCTAATTGAATAATGATTTACCATGTTTGCATTCACTTCAGGGAATGAAACAGATCCAATAATCACATTGAATAAACATCACGCTTGCATTCTCTTCAGGGAATGCTCCATCATTGATAATCGCATGGAATAAACATCATGCTTTGCATTCACTTCAGGGAATGCCTCCCACGGAAATTCTTGTCAAGATGAATTTTTGTAACATGAACTTGAGAGAAGTCTATAGTCAATTTTTTCCGACGTAGAATAAATATTGCTTTCGAGCAAAATCATCATGATTTATCGGACTTTAAAATAATAATTTAAAGAATAAAAATAAAATTAGAATTTACCGATGTTAATTTTTCTCTTAAGGACAATGAAGACATAACAAACGGTCAAAACGACTTCTCACAATCTTTTTCTGTCATGTCTCTTACCACGCCATTCAAACATATCATGTAAAACTCAAAACACGGTTAAAAATATCAAATATCATCAATATGATAAAATAAACTAAATATTAATAAATAAATCACAACAAATATGTAGGTACTAAAGTAAATAAACCAGAAAAATATGAAAAACTTGACAGAAATTTACTATTTTCTCTTAAAGTTTATGCATATGCAAAACACAACATAGGAAACTATTTTTTATCGAAACAATAAAAAAACACTAACAAAAATATAAAAAATAATTGATTGATACTGAAATTAAAATACAACCAATCATGGTATACACATATATGTTAATTCGTCCTTTGATTTGTGAGAAACCACAAATTCATCTTTACCCAATGCTTAAATACAATCGAACACGCCCCTCTTTGGTTTTTCAAAAAAAAAGTTAAAATATAAAGAGAAAGGTAATAAGTAACAAAAAGAAAATTAAGGAAGAAAAAAAAAACTTATCTTTGGTTCACCCCGGAATCGAATTCTTTCCAATAATTTTTTTTAGATTTGAACGACGAAGATCTCAGTTGATTAGAAGCTCGTGTTGTTAATAAAATAACTAGGAACAATGAATAAGAATAAAATAACAAAGAGATGAGAAAAAGAGGGAGATTCATATTATTATCCAAACTAGACTTGTGTATAATGCCTTCATCTATTTATAGGCATACGAAGTACATAATACATTAAACTCTAATTAATGAAGATAATATTCCTAATGATAAAGTAAATTAAATCTCTTAGATAAAATTCTTATCATTATAGACATCTACATAGATAAATATTCATAACAAAATTAATATATCAAATCAAATAAAATTTCTAACATTAAAAAACTAAAAAGCTGAAAAAGGGATAGAAGATAAAAGAAAAAATTGTTCCAAAAAAGATAAAAGAAAATAAAAAAACCTAGAAAGAAAAACTTACAAAAGAAAGGCTTAAATAAAAAATAAGTGCCCAAACTACTGCTTTCGTCCCACTAAAACTGTCACATGTTGACATTTTTCTGGTTAAATATTTTTTAACTTTGACTATAATTTATTTAAATATTTTAATTAATTAAAAATTATAAAAAATAGATTTAAAAACTAGTTAATTCAAAGTTTTTAAAATATTTTTTATATTTTCATCAATAATAAATTTTAAATTATAAGAGATCAAAGTTGAAAAAATTTGACAAAAAAGTTAACATGTGACAATTTTAGTGGAATAAAGGGAGTATATATTTTTTAAATTTTAGGTGCATAAAGTATTTTTTTTTATAGAAATAGGTGTCTAATGTTTACACCGTTATAATTTTAGGTGTCTGGTTGTTAAAGGGTGTTTAAAAAATATGTTAACCAATCAATGTTTGAGACGTGGAAATAATTTGATTTTTTGAAGGAAAAAACCCAAACTTTTCAATTTTTCAAAAAATTCTAAAAATTTACAAAAAAATCCCTAAAAATTTCCAAACCTAAAAACCAAATCATCCCCGATTATCGCCCCCAAGCTCACCCCTTTGGTCGTTGAACCTAGCCGGTCATTTTTTCCAATACGACGTCGTCAGAAACGATGAACGACGTGTCAGTTGAACGTCGAACGACGAACATAAAATCGACATTCGGCTAAAACGTCGTTCGTCATTTTCAGCGATGCCGTATTGAGAGAAATGATCGGCTAGTTCCGACGATCAAAAGGGTGGGCTCAGAGGTGATAACCGGCCACGGAAACGGCGACGATTTGGGGTTTAAGTTTGGAAAATTTTAAAGATTTATGGACTATTTTGTAAAATTTGAGGAATTCGGGATTTTTTGAAAAATTGGAATTTTTGAATAAAAAAGTGTTTTAATTTTTAATTTTGAAAAAAATAAAATAAACATGTCAAGTATCATGTTTTGATTGACTAATAGATTTTTTAGCGACAGTTAATTATCAAACACCTAAAATTATAATGGTTAAAACTTTAAACATTTATTTTTACTAAAAAAAATAGTTAAAGTACCTGAAGTTCAGACGAGACGTAATTTAAGCATTTATTTTTATATTAAGTCAAAAAGGAAACCTAGACGGCCCGTACCATGGGCACGATAAAATTGCTGTTGAGTTAATCAATAGTAATCGTTAAAAGTGTGAGTTGCTGAATAAATTTATAGAGTAGAGATGATACTAATTTTGTTAATTTACGAAAAAAAAATATAACTTATAATTGATTTTTAATTTTTTTATATTTTAATTTTAATCTTAATCTTACTTAGAGGGGAAGGAAAGAGAGGACTCCAGGGAAAAGAAATGATATTCTTAGTGGATCTAGAACCCATAACTGAAGAGAAAATGAGGGAACAAAGACGAGCAACTTAGTACCATCCGAAACTGCGATACCTGCAATAGTGATATTCAGGGATTTAAATAGTGGTGTGTAAACGTAATAGTGAATGTTATATAACGATTTTGGCACCATCCGAAACTGCGATACCCGCAGTTGTTATGTCTGCATTGAATAGAAATCTTTCGCTCATTTTTGGTTCCCTTATTTATACCACACACTAAAAAAATTAAGTTTAAGATTTAGGTTTAAAGTTTAAGATTAGAGTTTAAGGAATAAGAGGTAGAGTGTATTTTTTAGAGTTTATGATTTAGAATTTAGAATTTAGGGTCAAAGCTTAGAGTTTAATTTTTTAGAGACGGGACATAAAAAAGGCACCAAAAAGACATAATTTTTGTCAGTACATAATAGCATTTGTTATGTCTGCAACTGTAATATACGTAACTTGACAGCAACTACAATTTAAATCCTGGTGATAGTGTAATATTCATATTATATTTGTATTCAATTAATTAGTAAAACTAAATTTGATCAAGAAAACTATTTTAGAATAGATTAAGTACAGAACTGCTTAAATTCTGTTTATTTCTCTCTCAAAAAAAAATCAGGAAGTCTGTTTATTGTGTTTCTTCTGTTTTGGTAGGTTGTTGTGGAAGGTTTTTCCCTGAGGAATATGTGTTACTGTATTTGTAATCGTTAGGGGCGGACACATGATTTTATATTAGTAGAGGGGAACTTACAAAAATTTAAGGAGACGAAAATAAATTTTTAATAGAAAAAATATCGAAAAATTTTGAAATAAATTTTAAATTATATATAAAATTTAAAATTTTAAAGGGGCGATGTCCCCTCTGGGTTCATCCCTAGTAATGGCTATGGTTTTTACAATTATTTTAGTACAAATTATATAATATATATATATATGTAACCCCCTCGTCCCGGTCTGGCCGGATGACCGGTCCAAGTGGGCTACACGGGGAAAACCGAGCGAAAACCAATTAAGGTTCCCCTCGGTTAGCAACCCTATTTTTATTTTCTTTTTCTAGATGCTTGTAATAAATCCTATGTGATGGGACATGCAGTGAACAAACACGGATACAAAACCCACAAGACATGCAATTTAAACAACCAAATTTTCCCTTTTAAGCAGGCCGTATCGATACACCTACAGAGGGTATCGATACGCCTTGACCAAAGTCAACCCTCTCAGTCAACTCAGGGAAGATCGTATCGATACACCCTTAAGCGTATCGATACGCCCTTCTCGGTCAACATTTCGAGGTCAACGAAATAGAACCGTACCGATACACTACAACCCCGTATCGATACGACCTAAACCCACCAACTCCTCTGAATTTCAGAGAGTTGGGACCGTATCGATACACCCTTGTATATCGATACGCTCAGCCTGACTTGAATTCCAGAGAGTTGATACCGTATCGATACACCCCAGTGTATCGATACGCCCAGCCAAAACTGAGTTCTGCAGGCAAGAACGTATCGATACACCCTTGAGCGTATCGATACGCCCTGCTTTGCAATACTCTAATTTCAGCAAAAACACATAAGGCTCACACTCTAGATGTATAACAAAACCTTCCTAGACACACCCAAGCATTCCTACCACCTCTATTAACTAAAAATTAGCCATACAAGGCACCCAACATGGACGAACATCATTCAAAAGACATGGTTATAAGCCTCCCAACAAACACTTAGACATCAACATAACATGGTTTACAAATCCATCAACATAAGGCATTAACAACATATCATAAGGAACATGCCATCAAAACAACCTTAATCATTTAAAAGGCGTACATATTAAGACATATTTACACAAGCAACATCTCAAGCTTAATTACAATTTTCTAAACTCTATACCCCATTGTCTAGGCAATTTATCAAAATACAAACCATACTTGTAACTAGCTTGAGAACTCCAAAAGCTCTTTCCTCACCCGATTGCCTTCCGAACTCTAACGATCTGCACGTTGGAAACAAAGAGAGCGTAAGCCAAATAGCTTAGTGAGAGAGACTCTATAAATCACAACGCACAGTTTTTCCAAAACATGTTTTAAATATAAGAAGACAATGAATGCACAAGGATCAATCTCAATAACAACAACACACATGGTTTGCACAAGCACAACCAACATACAAGTACGGTGGGACTACACATCACCATTTCAACTAGTGGGTTTCCAATGGGACTACACATCAAAGGAATACCCAACCAGTGACTACCGGTGGGACTACACATCACCAGAGTCTTATACTTTTGCTACCGACGGGACTACACATCACCGGAGCAACGACAACCATCACGTGAGGCACGAACTCAACTCAACTACACAATTAACCACTCAAATGCACTTAAAGCTCATGAATTATAAACATTCATCATACCACAACAACATGAGAGTAGAGAGGCTTACACACGGGTTTAGGTGACCCTTCAAGGTCCCACCCAACCCCAAGAGAATCCATATCGAGCACAATGCATAATTCAACAATTCTACTCACCGTTGCTACCCAAAAGAAGATCGAAGACCAAGCTCACAACTCCGAAATCCTCAATTTGTCCCCGAAGCTTCACCAACCAACTTTCTCGTTTCTACACATTCAACACAATTTAAATAATCTCAATTCAGTCCATATTCCAAAGTAACCAACACAATTACATACCAAGCACACAACATCAAAATCCATAATCTCGAGCAGCCCCTAAACACCTCTCAAACCAATGATTCCAAACTTTAATTTGCTCTCTAAAGCCTCCAAAACAACACTTATATATAGTCTAATCATCAGCCATCAAAATTTCACCTAAAACATCCCCAAAACTCAACTTAAAACCTCTCAAAAACCTCATTCTTCCCCAAATCCGAAAATTCCATAAAACGTTGTAAAAATCGATTTTGTTGATCCTTTTTGAGTGTAGACAACTCAAATAACTTAAACAAATAGAAAATTTGATTAAAGACCTCAAAAACAACATTTTTGAATTCAAAACCCTCCAAACCTCAAATTTCAAAACATGTATAAAAATGAAAACAAATGGTATCAACATGTAGAGAATAACAAGGACAAGTCAAAAACGTCCTTACCTTTGAAAAATCTTCAAAAACGGATGAGTTATGGAATGAAATAGTATCTCTAAAGGGAGAGAGATTTTTGACGTTGGAATGAAATGGAAGAGATGTGTAGAAGATGATGACTCAACCCTTATTTTATAATTGTTTAAAAATTTAATGTTCAATGACCAAAATGCCTTTAAAGAAAAAGGGAAACCACAATAGTGCCATCCATGGCTTTTGGGCTCAATTTAAAATTAGTCCAAATCTTAAAACCCGAGGCCCAAACCATTACTTTATTAAATAAAATATTAAAATCGAAACCCGAGACAATACTAAAATATTATTTTCACCTAGCCCCTAAACCGGGGCGTTACAACTCTCCCCCACTTAAGGAATTTCGTCCTCGAAATTACCTGGCGGAAACAAGTACGGAAACTGCTCAAACATGTCAGCTTTCCTCTCCCACGTGGCTTCTTCCACACCTCTATGTCTCCATAAGACTTTGACTAACTCAATAGTCGTGCCACGCAATACCTTGCTATCAGAAGCAAGTATCTCAACTGGTTCCTCGTTGTAAGATAAGTCCGGATTTAACTCTATTTCTTCCACTGGCATAACATGGGACGGATCTGATCTGTACCTTCTAAGCATCGACACATGGAATACATCATGAATCTTCTCCAGCTCAACTGGGAGTCTTAATTTATACGCAACCGGACCAATTCTCTCAACTCTCATAAGGCCCTATGTACCTTGGGCTCAACTTGCCCTTTCTCCCAAATCTCATCACTTTCTTCCAAGGTGAGACTTTCAAAAACACTTTATCTCCCACGGAGTACTCTACCTCTTTCCTCTTCAAATCGGCATAGGACTTCTGCCGATCTGAAGCCGCTTTCAAGCGATCACAAATCAACTTTACCTTCTCAGTGGTACCCTTAAGCAACTCGGGCATCGGTATAAGCTTCTGTCTAGTCTCGGCCCAACAAATCGGGGTCCTACACTTCCTACCATACAAGGCCTCATAGGGAGCCATCTCAATGCTCGACTGAAAGTTGTTGTTATACGCAAACTCCACTAGTGGTAGGTGTTTCTCCCATGTCCCCTGGAAGTCAATGATACAACACCTTAACATATCCTCCAATATCTGAATCACTCTTTCCGACTGTCCATCCGATTGTGGATGATATGAAGTGCTGAAGTTCAACCAAGTGCCCAAAGCTCGATGCAAACTCTCCCAAAATCTAGAGGTGAATCTCGGATCTCTATCCGACATAATCGACTTCGGTACCCCATGTAGTCTTACAATCTCACGAATATACAATTCGGCCAACTTGTCTAAAGTATACGTAGTATGAACCGGTATGAAGTGAGCACTCTTGGTGAATCTATCTACAATCACCCACACTGAATTTTTCTTCGAAGGAGTCAACGGAAGTCCTGACACAAAGTCCATAGTGATACGCTCCCACTTCCACTCCGGAATTTTCAACGGTTGCAACAACCCTGAGGGAAACTGGTGCTCAGCCTTAACTCTCTGACAAACCATACATTTACTTACGAACTCGGCTACATCCCTTTTCAAGCCAATCCAATAATATTCTTCCTTCAATCCTCGATACATCTTCGTGCTACCCGGATGCATAGCAAAATGACTATTGTGAGCATCACTCAAGATCATACGTCTCAACTCAGCATCCTCCGGAACTACTATCCTATCCTTATAACATAGAATCCCATTCTCTCCAAAACAATACTCGGTTAGCCTATCTTCGGCTATGTCTTGTACGTGAGGTGCCAAAGACTCATCCCTCAACTACTTCTCACGAATCAACTGGATCAATGATGGCTTAGCTTGAAGTTCGGCTACTAACCCACCATCTGTAGACACACTCAATCTTGCAAACATCGCTCGCAACTCAACGGCCACCTTTCTACTCAAGGCATCGGCCACCACATTCGCCTTGCCCGGATGATACTCTATGGTAAGGTCATAATCCTTAAGAAGCTCCATCCACCTTTGCTGTCTGAGGTTTAACTCCCTCTGAGACATCAAATATTTCAAACTCTTGTGGTCGGTATACACAGTGCACTTCTCACCATAAAGATGATGTCTCCAGATTTTCAACGCAAACACCACGACAGCCAACTCTATGTCATGTGTGGGATAATTCTTCTCATGGACTTTCAATTGTCGCGAAGCATAAGCCACCACCTTACCATCTTGCATAAGCACACAACCTAGTCCCACGTACGACGCATCACTGTAAATCACAAACTCTCTCTCCGGCTCAGGTTGAACCAAAATAGGAGCTTCGGTCAAAGCTTTCTTCAATTTCTCAAACGCTCCTTGTCTCACATCTGACCATTCGTACGGAACATTCTTCTGTAACAATTTGGTCAATGGTGCCGCTATCTTCGAGAACCCTTCAACGAACCTTCTATAGTACCCCGCCAAACCTAAGAAACTGCGGATTTCGGTCACTGATTTCGGTTGTTTCCAATCCACAATGGCTTCTATCTTCTTGGGATCTACGCTAATCCCACTAGCCGAGACCACGTGACCTAGGAAGACCACCTCCCTAATCCAAAACTCACACTTACTTAGTTTGGCATACAAATGATTCTCAAGTAGGGCCTGAAGCACTAACCTTAAGTGTTCATCGTGCTCCTCTTCGGTCCTAGAGTACACTAGGATGTCATCAATAAACACTACCACAAACCTGTCCAAGAACTTATGGAACACTCGGTTCATCATATCCATGAAGGCTGCTGGAGCGTTGGTCAACCCGAAAGGCATCACTAAAAACTCATAATACCCGTAACGTGTACGAAAGGCTGTCTTCGGTATGTCCGCATCCTTTACTTTTAACTGATAATATCCAGACCTCAAATCAATCTTTGAAAACACGGAAGCACCTCTCAACTGGTCTAGTAAGTCATCTATCCTTGGCAAGGGATATTTGTTCTTCACGGTCACCTTATTCAACTGTCTATAGTCTATACACAGTCTCATACTACCATCCTTCTTTTTCACAAACAACACCGGAGCACCCCACGGGGAAACACTAGGCCTAATAAAGCCTCGGTCAGTCAACTCTTGAAGTTGTGTCTTCAATTCTTTCAACTCCTTAGGTGCCATTCTATACGGAGAAATCGACACCGGTGCGGAATAAGAATATGTCTCAATAACAAACTCAACAGCTCTATCTGGAGGTAAGCCTGGTAGTTCTTCCGGAAAAACACTTGGAAAGTCGCATACAGTCCTGATGTCCTGAGGTCTCACCTCACTCATATCCGGGTTCATTACGTAAGCTAAGTAAGCCTGACACCCTGCACCCAACAATCTCTGGGCTTCCAAAACCGAAACCACATTGGACAAAAACTTGACATTTTCCCCAACTACCACAACCTCAAAGTCATCGGTAAGCCTCAAAGAGACTCTCTTAGTCTCGAAGTCAACCCTAGCTCTATGCTCCACAAGCCAATCCATGCCCAAAATCACATCAAAGCCATAAAAGGGTAATTCCATCATATCGACCGGAAACACATGGCCTTGAACCATCAAAGGACACCTTCTATACACTTTCCTAACTACCACTGTATCACCAAAAGAGCTAGTGACATTTACACCTACCTCTAGCCAATCACAAGGTAATCCTAATGACTTTGCGCGCTCACCCAAAATATACGAATGTGTTGCCCCCGAATCTATTAGAGAAAGCAAACTCAAAGTTTGTAATGTGAAATTACCTGCAATGACATCAGTATCACTCCCAGCCTCTCGCTTGGCGTACACCCTAGCCGGTCCTCCTCCCTCGGGCTGGACTGCTGCAACATGAGCCAAGTTCCTTTGACCCTCATTCCTTGGCTGAAAGTTCCCACGGCCGCGCCCACGGCCTCTCTGATGCTCAAAACTCCTTGTTGGGGCTGGTCCTCCCTTAACTGGGTGTGGACAATCACGCCTCAAATGGTCTCGGGAGCTACAGTTCCAACACGGCCCGAATCTACCCATACACTCACTTGAGTGGCGTCTCCCGCACCTAGTGCACTCAGAAATATATCCAACGGCCCCATGGCCCTGACGACCCTGACCTTGGTTACCACCCTTAGGTCTCGTATCCTGCTGGTACCTCTTATCCTTATGCCCCTTGGCATAATCTCTATCCCAGTTCGCATGTCTCTTCCCGGAATCAGATCCACCAGCACGTGTTCTAGAGTTCAGGTTCTGCTCTATATCCTTAGCTCTAGAAACCAAGACATCGAACTCAGTGTAGTTAGAGGCCAACATGTAAGTCTTCACATCAGTAGTCAATCCATATCTATAACGCTCGCATCGTTCCGTCTCATTCGGAATCAATTATGGCGCGTACTGGCTCAACCTCACAAACTGGACCTCATACTCAGACACGGTCCTATTACCTTGAACCAAAGCCATAAACTCTCTTTTCTTTTCATCCAAGTACCGAGCTACTAGGTACTTCCTCTTGAAAGCATTCCGGAAAAACTCCCATGTGATATCCACCTCGGCCATACCGGAAACAACAGTGGTCCACCAAGCATAAGCATCTCCCTGAAGTAATGAAACAATGCACCCCAACCTACGGGCATCCGTACACTCCATCTGACCCAAGATGCGAGTAGTGCTCTCTAGCCACCCTTCTGAACCTTCCGGAGACAACCCACGAAACTCAACCGCCCCCAAATTACGAAGTCTCTCTAGGGGTAGTCCTGTCCCCGCACCCTGAGGTGGTGCTGCAACATGCATACCAGCCAAAGCTGTCTGAAAGGCTCCGGCTATGGTATGAATCAGATGAGCCACATATGGACCTGCCTGACCTTGGCCCGCTTGAGCCCCAATTCCTCCCTCATTAGCCTCAGCCTGAGGCCCAATACCTTCACCTCCGACGTTTCCTCCATCATCACCAGGAGCATTAAGAGCAGGAGGCGCATTTTCAGGTGCCTGGCCACCCCTCCTAGGCCGTCCCCTCGGTCGCACCATAGCAAATAAAGTAATCTAAAACAACAACACACAACAGTAAAGAAACGTTAGGTTAGCAAAGGGGCAAAGGACTCCGGTTCTCAAGCTCTTTTAAACCAAAACAATTTCCATTTTTTTTGACAACAACGCCTAACAATGGGGACTCGAACCAACTCTCAACAATTACAAGATTACCATAGCATGCATTCATACACCATGCTTAAAGACAAAATTTAGGCATACATAGCAAAACACTAATAATACCTTATCTTTCCTCACTTACCAGCCCGAGGTCTCGGAAACCTCAGGCTCTGATACCAATAAATGTAACCCCCTCGTCCCGGTCTGGCCGGATGACCGGTCCAAGTGGGCTACACGGGGAAAACCGAGCGAAAACCAATTAAGGTTCCCCCTCGGTTAGCAACCCTATTTTTATTTTCTTTTTCTAGATGCCTGTAATAAATCCTATGTGATGGGACATGCAGTGAACAAACACGGATACAAAACCCACAAGACATGCAATTTAAACAACCAAATTTTCCCTTTTAAGCAGGCCGTATCGATACACCTACAGAGGGTATCGATACGCCTTGACCAAAGTCAACCCTCTCAGTCAACTCAGGGAAGACCGTATCGATACACCCTTAAGCGTATCGATACGCCCTTCTCGGTCAACATTTCGAGGTCAACAAAATGGAACCGTACCGATACACTACAACCCCGTATCGATACGACCTAAACCCACCAACTCCTCTGAATTTCAGAGAGTTGGGACCGTATCGATACACCCTTGTATATCGATACGCTCAGCCTGACTTGAATTCCAGAGAGTTGATACCGTATCGATACACCCCAGTGTATCGATACGCCCAGCCAAAACTGAGTTCTGCAGGCAAGAACGTATCGATACACCCTTGAGCGTATCGATACGCCCTGCTTTGCAATACTCTAATTTCAGCAAAAACACATAAGGCTCACACTCTAGATGTATAACAAAACCTTCCTAGACACACCCAAGCATTCCTACCACCTCTATTAACTAAAAATTAGTCATACAAGGCACCCAACATGGACGAACATCATTCAAAAGACATGGTTATAAGCCTCCCAACAAACACTTAGACATCAACATAACATGGTTTACAAATCCATCAACATAAGGCATTAACAACATATCATAAGGAACATGCCATCAAAACAACCTTAATCATTTAAAAGGCGTACATATTAAGACATATTTACACAAGCAACATCTCAAGCTTAATTACAATTTTCTAAACTCTATACCCCATTGTCTAGGCAATTTATCAAAACACAAACCATACTTGTAACTAGCTTGAGAACTCCAAAAGCTCTTTCCTCACCCGATTGCCTTCCAAACTCTAACGATCTGCACGTTGGAAACAAAGAGAGCGTAAGCCAAATAGCTTAGTGAGAGAGACTCTATAAATCACAACGCACAGTTTTTCCAAAACACGTTTTAAATATAAGAAGACAATGAATGCACAAGGATCAATCTCAATAACAACAACACACATGGTTTGCACAAGCACAACCAACATACAAGTACGGTGAGACTACACATCACCGTTTCAACTAGTGGGTTTCCAATGGGACTACACATCAAAGGAATACCCAACCAGTGACTACCGGTGGGACTACACATCACCAGAGTCTTATACTTTTGCTACCGACGGGACTACACATCACCGGAGCAACGACAACCATCACGTGAGGCACGAACTCAACTCAACTACACAATTAACCACTCAAATGCACTTAAAGCTCATGAATTATAAACATTCATCATACCACAACAACATGAGAGTAGAGAGGCTTACACACGGGTTTAGGTGACCCTTCAAGGTCCCACCCAACCCCAAGAGAATCCATATCGAGCACAATGCATAATTCAACAATTCTACTCACCGTTGCTACCCAAAAGAAGATCGAAGACCAAGCTCACAACTCCGAAATCCTCAATTTGTCCCCGAAGCTTCACCAACCAACTTTCTCGTTTCTACACATTTCAACACAATTTAAATAATCCCAATTCAGTCCATATTCCAAAGTAACCAACACAATTACATACCAAGCACACAACATCAAAATCCATAATCTCGAGCAGCCCCTAAACACCTCTCAAACCAATGATTCCAAACTTTAATTTGCTCTCTAAAGCCTCCAAAACAACACTTATATATAATCTAATCATTAGCCATCAAAATTTCACCTAAAACATCCCCAAAACTCAACTTAAAACCTCTCAAAAACCTCATTCTTCCCCAAATCCGAAAATTCCATAAAACGTTGTAAAAATCGATTTTGTTGATCCTTTTTGAGTGTAGACAACTCATATAACTTAAACAAATAGAAAACTTGATTAAAGACCTCAAAAACAACATTTTTGAATCCAAAACCCTCCAAACCTCAAATCTTGTATAAAAATGAAAACAAATGGTATCAACATGTAGAGAATAACAAGGACAAGTCAAAAACGTCCTTACCTTTGAAAAATCTTCAAAAACGGATGAATTATGGAATGAAATAGTATCTCTAAAGGGAGAGAGATTTTTGACGTTGGAATGAAATGGAAGAGATGTGTAGAAGATGATGACTCAACCCTTATTTTATAATTGTTTAAAAATTTAATGTTCAATGACCAAAATGCTCTTAAAGAAAAAGGGAAACCACAATAGTGCCATCCATGGCTTTTGGGCTCAATTTAAAATTAGTCCAAATCTTAAAACCCGAGGCCCAAACCATTACTTTATTAAATAAAATATTAAAATCGAAACCCGAGACAATACTAAAATATTATTTTCACCTAGGCCCTAAACCGGGGCGTTACAATATATATATAAAATTAAGAAAACAATAGGATAAGATCTTCACATTATTCGATTGTGATTTGTGACCTTATACATGATTGTTTTCCAATTGCAAAGAATCTCTGCAACTTTTTTATTGTATATAAACACAAAATTTATATATAAATCATTATTTTTAACCTTTTATTTGTTGCATTATTGATACAAAATGTGCCAGCCTAAGTATAAATTCAAGCATTATAAGTTAACATTAATCAGGCAAACGTTTTCTAAGTCTTCCGTTGTTTGTTTTGTGTACACAACAAAATGATGAGCTTAGGAACACAGGCTAAGCTTCCGGTTATAGATTTCTCGAACCCGAACCTGAAACCAGGCAGCCTTGAATGGGATTTGGTGAAATTCCAAGTTCGAGCAGCATTGGAGGAGTACGGTTGTTTCGATGCTTCGTTGGACCAAGTCGCGGAGCTTCGAAACGCCGTATTTGGAGCCATGGAAGAGATGTTCGACTTGCCTTTAGAAACAAAGAAGCTCTATGTCTCCGACAAGCTCTTCCGCGGCTATTTCGGGTCTCCGTCGGGATTGCTTGAAAGCATGACGATTGATGAAGCGCAGAGTGCTGAAAACATCGAACAACACCTGACTACCACCTTGTGGCCTCATGGAAACATAAGCTTCGGGTTCGAAAAAATAACTCTTCCGACTTACCATTTTTTTCGATTAATTACTTAATTAATTGGTTTTCAATTGGCAGTAAAACTCTGGTGTCTTTCACAGAGATGGCATCAAGATTAGAGAAGACAATTAGGAGGATGATTTTGGAGATTTTTGGTGTGGAGAAGTACCTGGATGAACTCATTAACTCCACAAATTACCTTCTAAAGCTCATGAAAAATAAAGGGCCGCAATGCAGCGAGCCAACCCCGAATATGGTGACCCTGTTGTATCAGAATGAGGTTGATGGATTGGAGATTCAAAAGAAATCAGATGGCGAATGGATCAACGTAACACCCTCGCCCGACTCCTTCGTAGTCATGATCGGAGAGTCCCTCGGCGTAAGTCACTTATGTATACATGTTCCACTTGGCTTCAATGCTTGTTTAAAACAGATAAAAGAAGACAATCTTATTGCAGGTATGGCTGAATGGTGGATTATCTGCTACTTATCACCGTGCCGTGGTGAAGGGGAGCAAGGCAAGGTACAGCGTCGGATTATTCGCAACCCCGAGAGGAGGATACCGAGTGAAGGCACCAGAACAGCTTGTGGATGACAAAAGTCCCATGCTCTTCAAACCCTTTGACTACGAAGAATTTCTGGGATTTTACTTAGCCCAGGTCATTCGTGGTGGTACTAGACCTGATCTTAAAGGTTACTGCGGTGCCTAAGATTTGAGCATAAATGATTGTTCTATGTAATGTGAGGAACTTTGTGCTGTGCAATAACAACATAAGATTTCAGTTTGATCCACATCCGTATTTCTCAAACTTCAGATACTTTCCAACTTCACAAGTTATATAATTTAGAGATTTAAATAGAGCTCGCGCTCGCGTTGTAACATTAGCTAACTCAGTTTCGGATTACTTTAGACACACAACCTTGTTAGCAGCAGACATCTTTAATGAAATTGAAAAGCTAGTGCACAATTTTAATTGGGATTAGCCAAGAGGAGATAGCATTGGTAGAACATGATCATGAAAATTTCCTCTTCATTTCTCTTATATCCCACAATATAAACATGAATATTTTTTACTTCATTTTTCTTGATATATATATATATATATATATATATATAAATGATATGACCTTTGGAAGATATACTCTAAATCTGGCAAAAGCTTGAGAAAAAAATTGATTTTTCACCTTGTGAATTTACAAAAATATAAGTAATGTTATGACCATGTTTGGTAAATAGTGGTTTGAGCCAAAATTAGAGGTTTGAGCTAATATTAGAGGTTTGACTGGTGGATGTTTGGTATGGTGAATAGGGGATTGGGGTAAAACCTTTAATTTTGAAAAAGCTGCTAATAGGAGCTTTTTGAAATTAGATGTTTTGACATAAGAATTATAAATATCATTTTTACCCTTAACAATTATAAAAAATCTCTAAATAACCTATATTTAACATTTTTTATTTTAATTTTTCACCTTCACGTATTAAATTGAGACATTTATAAGCTAATTCTTTTTATTTTTTTCTTTTTATTCTCACACATTTATATTTGTATTTAAATTTAATAATTAATTAAATTATATTAAAAATAATTATATAAAATATAAATAATAAATTAATATATAGACCATTCAATTGCTTAGTAATGTTATATTAAATTATTGTTTTTAATAATCTAATTAATATTAATAGATACAAAATATTAATAATTAATAAATTATTCAAACAAGAGTGATATGTCATTGTATTGCTCATGTTTTGGCAGGTTTTTGTGGTGGGTCTTCACTCTTCAGTGAGGTTGTATCTGCTATAAAAATATATGGCTGATTGAGAAGAAAATAACAGGATAATATATTCACATTAATCTAAAAAATTATTTAGTTGGGAAAAAATTCACACACATACATATATATTATTTTTAGAAACCACTAATTTTATTTTAAAATGGAGAATAACCAATAGTAACTTTTAAAAGTTGCTGAATAAAATAGTAATGAAAAATTTTACAATGTGCGGCGAACACCGATAAACACCACTAACGTTGAACACTATTAAATTAATTAATAAAAATTAAAAACCTCAAGGACTCAACATACAATTATAAATTATTTTCATATATATTATATTTTTTTAATTTTTTAAATAATTAGACCAAATACAAATCTTAGTCAATTTAAAAAATAAAAATTCAAAACTCTAAATTTTAAACCTGAAACCCAAACCCCTAAAACATAAATCATAAATTCAAAACCCTAAACCTAAAACTCTTTTAATTTTAAAAATACACAAACAGTGTACATGTTGATTAAAATAAAAAAAATACAAGCGTAAAATCCAGTCCGATAATCCTCTTTTAAATTTTGTTATTTCTTCTATGCTTTTTGCTCTTTCTCCGAGCTCTATGTATCCCTCCGCTCTATAGACCTACATTATCAGCCTCTCCACACTCTTATCCACCATTCATGGATGGAAATCATCTGCCCCAAAATATGCCCCTATTTGTGCCCACACTTTAAAATAGTGGGTTTAGGGTTTAGAGTTTGAGGTTTAAAGTTGGGGCTTAGGGTTAGGGTGTAGGGAATTAGGGGTAGGGTGTATTTTTTAGGGTTTAGAGTTTGGAGTTTAGGATATGAAAATTAGGGTTATGGAGCAAGATTTAATTTTAAGTATTTTTAGGCAGGGGGCATAGAAGGAGGCATGGTTAGGGGGCAGGAGATTTTTACCCACCATTCATCCCACCAAAATAGAGATGGGTCTCTCAACAAGCTTTTATTTAGGGATGTTTTTTTCTTATACGGACCCAAAATTCTAAATTCGAACATTGAGTTTCGACTATATGGTTATGGTTTATAGTTTAGGGTTTATAGTTTATGGTTTACAATTTTAGGTTTAGGGTTTTTTATTTTTTAAATTGACTAAGATTGACATTTGATCCAATTCTTAAAAAAAGATTAAAAATATAATATACATGAAAAATATTTAATTGAAAATTTATTTTAAATGATTTATAATTATATATTGAGTCCTTGAGATTTTAATATTTATTAATCAATTTAATAGTGTTCAACTATGTTCAGCATTAGTAGTGTTTAACAGTGTTCGTCGAGCGTGGTAGACTCATCTAATGGTAAAATATTACAATTTTTTTATATTTAATTCTTGTAAAATGATAATTTTTCTTTAATTAAATAGTGAGGTATTAAATGATAGTTTTTCAATCGAATTGATGTCGAATTAACTTGTGACACTAAACTCAATAAAAAATTATATTAAGATAATATAGATTAAATACATATATAATTGCTTTTTTTTAATATTGCACATAAGTACTAGGAAGGAGGATTATTATCCTATACACTGGCGGTGGAAACTGAAAGTTTCTATAAGCGCCTTAGTTTTAGGTATTAGAGTTTAGGGTGTAGGGTTTAAGTGTAGGGGGTTAGAATTTAGGGATAGTGGTTAAAATTTAGGGTTTATGATTATAATTCAGGGTTTATAAATTAAAAACATAAATACTAACCATATTACCCTAAGACTAAACCACAACCTCTAAATCCTAAATTCTAACACTAAACCCTAATTTCTAACTACTATCCCTAATTATAAACCCCTAAACCCTACCCACTAAACTAATACCCTAAATCCTAAAATTAAAACGCTTATAGAAACTTTCAGTTTCCGCCACTAGTGTATTAAATATAAATCCCTAAGAAGTGGTCACATCTATTTTAATCTAAACAAATTATTTGATTGTGATTTGAGACCAAACTCAATTTAATATATATATATATATGAAATATATAATTGCTTAGGTACTCTATTATACTGCATATAACCAAGTATTAGAAGGTGGTCCAGATTGTTGTGGTAGCCGGTAGGTTTATCCTTGTGTGGTGCTGTATGAGCTATTGCATCTGCAGCTACGATGAACTCCTGCTATTGAACTTGTTATCACAATTAATTTAATCTAAACAAAATTATTTTGATTGGTTTTTGTATTTAACCTTTCATTTGTTGCATTATAGATACCAGTACTCTGAAAGTTGGATAACCAAGAATTTATTCTCTAATTTCATAAGCTTACAGAGTAATATGCCAAATTTCAATGGTGGCATCCAAGTATAAATACAAGCATTTTATGTAGACATTGACCAGGCAAATTTTTTCCAAGTCTTCCATTGTTTTGTATACATAACAAAATGGTGAGCTCAGGAACACAAGCTAAGCTTCCGGTTATAGATTTCTCAAACCCCAACCTGAAACCGGGCAGCCCCGAATGGGATTCGGTGAAACGCCAAGTCCGTGAAGCGATGGAGGAGTACAGTTGTTTCGAGGCTTCGTTGGACCAAGTCATGGAGCTTCAGAATGCAGTAATGGTAGCCTTGAAAGAAGCCTTTGATTTGCCTTCTGAAACAAAGAAGCTCTATGTTTCGGACAAGCACTTTTATGGGTATTTTGAGTCTTCAACAGGATTGCTTGAAAGTATAATGGTGGATGAAGCACAGCTTGCTGAAAGCATCGAGCAAGGCCTGACTACCACCTTGTGGCCTCAAGGAAACATAAGCTTCAGGTTCAGTATACGCATGGATGGACCGGGCTGGGAGCCGTTGCCTCCTAAAAATTTAAAATTCGTATACGATTTAGATTTTTTTTTTAAAATTTTCAAAAATCTATTTTCTCCCCTTAAAAGTTTTATATTTTCGTCCTTTAACATAAAGTTATGTGTCCATGGCTGAGTACAAGGTTAATTAACCCCCTTTTTTTTTCCAATGAAAATATAATGATCAATTTGTGTTCATTTTGACAGTAAAACTCTGGTGTCTTTCACGGAGCTGTCGTCGAGATTGGAGACGACAGTCAGGAGGATGATTCTGGAGATTTTCGGTGTCGACAAGTACGCGGATGAGCTCGTTGACAACACAAATTACATGCTGAAGCTGATGAAATATAATGCGCCCCCGAACGGGGAGCCGACCAGTGGGGTGTTTGCTCACTGCGACAAGAATATGGTGACCCTTTTGTACCAAAACGAGGTTGATGGATTGCAGGTTCAGAACAAAGATGGCGAATGGATGGATATAAAACCCTCGCCCAACGGTTTCATAGTCATGGTGGGAGAGTCCTTCTGCGTAAGTCACTTGTTCATCATACATTCCCCAATGTTTGACAAATCACATTAATGTCGGGTTTCAAAAACACTTTCTTACCTTACATACTTTTCAAAAACAATGTTAAACTGACGCTAACGTTATTACAGGCGTGGCTGAATGGGGGATTGTCTCCTACTTATCATCACGTGTTGATGAAGGGGAACAAGGCAAGGTACGGCGTGGGATTGTTTTCAGGCACCAGAAGAGGGTACCATGTGAAGGCGCCGGAAGAGCTTGTGGATGACAAGAATCCCGTCGTGTACAAGCCCTTTGACTACGAAGAATATTTAGGGTTTTACTTTGCCCAGGTCCCTCTTGGACGTGCTGGGTCTACTCTCGAAGCTTATTGCGGTGTTTAAGATTTGGACATAAACCCTCCTATGACCTTATGTTGTTACGGTTTGATGTAAAATACGTCTACTACTATGGTTTGAAAAATATCCTATGACCTTATGTTGTTAAGGTTATTGCAGTGTGTCTAAGATTTGGGTATAAATAATTGTTATATGTAATGTAAGGAATTGTGTGACCAAGCTCTTGTTATATATATATAAATTTGTTATATAAGTTTTTGCAGTATTTGATCCATACTAGTTAGTTGATAAATCAGATACCAATAAGTCAATAATAAATAAACTAACTTTACTTTTCAACCAAACGGACAAAAATGTTGTATGGAAACAAAGACGTCCAGACGGAATGAATTATATCGCAACAAAGAAAGAAATGGTCAGCATCTTCAATATAAACTTTACACTGTAACGACCCCTTTTTTTTTAATTGATGACGCGACTAACGTATCAACATCATTTGAAAGGACAAAATTATTGATTGAAATAGAGTGTTGGCCGAATATAGATGAGATGGTAGAGATAGAGATTGAAGGTAAGATTTTTCTCGTTAGAGTTAGAGAGACAAAAACCATACCAGAGGATAGTTTTAGATGTTCATGTATGGAGGAAGAGGACAATCTACCTGAGGACGTTAAGGGCAAGGAGGTAGTTAATGATTTCTTTATAAAACAAGACTTGACAAAACAAGCAAAAACAATCAACGATGGATATACGAGGCCCCAAAAACACAAACAAGGGCAATTGAATACAATGGATTACAGTGTGGAGACAGAATCCAATGCGGGAAGATGAAAGTAGGGATGCGGTAGGAAAAAACAACAATGCTCAGGTTGGTGAGGGTTGGTTGCCGGATGAGGAGGTGAGTAAGGTCGATCGTGAGGAGAGATCATAATATGGACTTGATATTTCGATGAATGAACTGCGTAAGGACATATCCGAGAGCCCATTGTTGATGTTGAAAGGAAATTTTCCGCTTTCAATTTGTACAAAGATTGTTAAGACTATATCAACTAAAGAATGTGCAGTAATAGAGGTTAAGCAAAAAAAGGGATCATAGAAGGCCTAGGGAAAATACGGAAGCAAAAAAAAAAAAAGCATTATCTAAGGCGCTACATGATAGAAGAAAGGTGATACTTTGCGAAGTAAAGGAGACTTTGGAGTTTAGTAAACTCCTCGAGGCGAGTACTATTGGCAGAGAAGAGGATGACATAAAGGACATCGCAAAGGTTATTAAAGGAAGGGATTGTGATCGATAGGTGTGGGTAGGATGCGGATGCTGTCGTGGAAGATACAAGAATTGAGTTTGGCGTCAAAATTGAAGTCGTTTCAATTTTATTGTTGCTATTTGTGTTGTGCAAGAAGGGTGGAGCAGATTCAGAGACTAATTTTTTTGAGTAGATTTAGTATGTTGGTGCGTGTGTGCAGGGTCTATGCGTGCCAGAGGATATTATGTTGATACTGGCTGGTGTTGTTTATGTGATTTCTGGTTTAATCTGGAATTGTTTATTTAACTCATTTGTGGGCGTTGTTTTGAGGTTTTATTTCGAGTCATTTTGTGGTGTCTTGTTTTGTTTTTATGAGTTGTTTTCTTTTGTTCATGGACATGTTGTACTCTTTTCCTCCATTTAGGATTAGAGAAATTTTTAATAAGGCACATGATCATGTTATAGTATGTATGATGCTCTATCAATAAAATCATACTACTTTGTCGATAAAAAAATATAATTGCTTATGTCTGAACTATACTAGCATGGATGTGCTGAGGGGGTCTGGAAATCCAAAATTTGTATATAATTTAGAAAATTTTTAGAATTATTTTTATGTATTTTTTATTAAAAATCTATTTTCGCACCTTAAAATTTTATAACTTCGCCCCTAAAAGATTATAAGTTCGCCGCCTAGCATAAAATCTCGTGTCCATCCATTTATACTAATACTACATATAACTAAGTATTGGGAGGTGGTCCAGGTTATTGTGGTAGGTTTTTCTGTGGGGGTGTGCCGTGTACGTGCCATTGCATCTTCTATGAGAACTCAGGTTATTATATTTGTTATGATTGTGGCATTCACAATTATTTCAGTCTAAACAAAATTATTTGATGGTGATTTGTGAATTTATATTGCAAAGAATCTCTGTAAATCTGGAAGATTTACTTGATGGATATATACTATTGTTTTGTTTTATGAAGTTGATTTATATTAGTATAATATAGATTAAGTCTGAGCTGCATTAATAATGCACGTAAGTACTAGAAAGTGGTCACAACTATTAATCTAAACAAAATTAATTGGTTGGTCTAAGTACTAAAAAGTGGTCACAACTATTAATCTGAACAAAACCATTTGATTGTGATTTGTGACCTTATACACCATTGTTTTGTAGTTGCAAAGAATCTTTTTTATAAATTAATTCGGAAGATTTATTTGGTAGGATACTATTGTTTAATATTATGTGTTTTTATTTTTAATAGTATTTGAAAAGAAGAAAAATTATTTGTTATGAGTGGTTAGTTTTATTAAATAAATGATTAAATATATATATTTAATATCTCGATTATATAAATTCTTTTTAGTCAGGTAAATAATTCTTGTTCTCAAGTTCAAACTTGAAATAGGCACATTCTTTAAATTGACATCTAAAGATTTTTTTTTTTTACTTTCAAGTTGGTACTTGAACTTTAATTTTCTCCATTGATTTGATAGGTTTATTAACAATGTTAATTTTTGATGATGTGATAACATAAGATTATATCGCATGCTAATGATGATGACATCATGTATTTTAAAAAAAAAAACTTTAAAATTTGTAAAAAAAAAAATTAAAAATACCAAAACAATAGATAAAATTAAAGTTCGAGTATTAACTTGGGAGCAACAACTTGGTAGAGGGTGCTTAGTTTAGATATCAACTTGAGAGTAAAAATTAGTTAAGTAATAACTTGAGAGAATGTATCTAATTCAGGTACTAAATGTATATCTAAACCTTTAATAGATAAATAAATAATACAATAAAATCACAAATCTAAAAAAAAATAAATAAGAAAAGCTTGCAAAACTAAAGTAGATTACTCATATTAACTACTAAATAATGAAAATAGGACCATACACGAAAATGATTAGAAAACCCCAACTAAACAATTAAAAAGTAGAAGATGCGATTAAATACCACTATCGACGGTGAAGGATAGACATCAACAACCCTAACATAAAAATAGACATAACGATGGCGGCACGTTGACAATAATTTTATCATAACTCAAGCATGGCCTTTATGGGGTGATTGCGAGCACTATAAGTATGAGAGAATTAATTCGATGGTTCAAATCAAAGGTGAAACATCAAAATAACCAAATAAACATCAACATAAGAGGCGATGTCAAATTTATCACTAAAAAATGTACAACAATAGCAGAAAAAAAATGTTCACCTTTTTCATAAGCAAAAGAGAAAACTTATTAAAATAAAATAACATAGAAACTCAAGAACGTAAATAAAATAAAATATAAATATAAAAGAGATGAAAAAGAAAAAGAAGAGAAGATCATGGAGAATAAAACAAAAATAATGGTAGAGCACGGATGGCAGCCGTTTAACCAAACTCTAGTCGTTCTTTTTCTTATCAACTAATGAGGAAAAAAACGTTAAAAGAAAAGAAGAAGAAAAATAGGTGGCTAAAATATACGAGGTAGTGAAAAATTAAATTAAACTAAAATTAAACATTAAATATAAAAGAAATCAAGCAGAGGTTAATTAAAAGCTCATATAGATGAAATATATTATTGGCTATGTCTATTATATTGTAGATAACTAAGTATTAGGAGGTGGTCCATATTGTTGAAGTAGGTTTTTTCTTGTGGGGGTGCATGTGCTATTGCATTTGTTATTATACTACTTGTTATGATTGTGATTTTCATAATTAATTTAATCTAACCATACTTATTTGATTGGTTTTTGGATTTAACCTTTCATTTGTTGCATTATATATACCGGTACTCTAAAAGTTGGATAACTATGTTTATTCTGAACATCAAGTGGTCACAGTAAAAAAACGGATGATGTTAATCTTAAAAGATTTGGGTTCAATCGCTATGTTTATAAGGTGTGTGTGCATTGTCAAATGATTAAAAATATGTATAAACAAATACTATCTTCTAATCACCTTTAGACTATTTAAAAAAAAATTACGTTTATTCTCCGATTATAATAAGTTTACGGAGTAATGTTGCCAAATTTCGATGCTAAATGCGAATAGAATTTTTTTGCCTCTTTTCGGTGCCCCTATTTATGCCCTACACTAAAAGTTAGGTTTAGGGTTTAAAATTAAGGATTGTGGTTAGGGTTTAAGGAATTTGGGGTGGGGTGTATTTTTAGGGTATATGGTATAGGGTTTAGGATTTAGAATTTGAAGTTAGGGCTTGAAATTTAATTTTTTTAATATTTTTTAGTGTTGAGGCACCGAAAAAGGGCATATGATTTTTATCCGTTAACTATCATATCCTAAAGTTGCCATCCTAAGCATAAATTCAAGCATTATATGTAACACCCGGGTTCGGGGGTCGGATGGAAATAATATTAAAATATTGTTTCGGGTTTCGGTTTTAAAATTTAAAATAATAAGGTATTATTTTGGGCTTCAGATATTCGAATCAAAAATTTTATGTTGGATCAAAATTGTTTTGGGAATTAAATCCCATGGATTTTATGATAAAGGAGAATTTGCCATCTCATTAATGGCAAGATGGTAAATATGAGAGCTTTCAAATTTAAAACCCCCTTTTATGTTAAACAAGCCTTGTCATCTTCTTCTTCTTTCTTATTTCCTTTCTTCACGTCAAAAGGGGGAGCTCCTCTCCATTTACTATTTCATCTCATTTCTTCTTCAATCTTGGAGCTTTTTGAGAGGTAAATATATTTTTGACTTGGCCTTGTCTTCCTCTTCTTGTTGGTACCAATATTTCTCATTATTGTCCATGATTTTGAAATTGAAAGTTTTAGGGTTTTGTTTAAAAATGAGAACTTTATGAGTTTTAACCTAAGCTATTGATTTATTATTGTTAGGTAAGTTGTTTGCAACCCTTAAGGTCCAACATATGTGAATTTTAAAGTATTTTAACACGATTCCGAATTTGAGTTTTGGTGGGTTTTTAGGAGGGTTTTTAGTTGAGTTTTGGGTGTGGTTTGTGTTGGAAATTGAGGGTTGATGTTAGGGTAATAGTTGGGGGCTGTTTTGGGATCATTTGTGGGTGCAATGGGTGTTGGAAACATGGATTTTGGAAGGGGTTTTGGGGCTGTCCGAGATTGCAAATATTGGGGTTTTTTCATGGCTTGCAACGTTGTAAATTGTGATTGAATTGTATTCCGGGTTGGTCTTTTGATGTTGGGCTGATTTGGAATTGTTTGAAATGTGTTTGAGGTTGTTTAGAAGCGGAAATTGGTGTTGGAGAAGCTTCGGGAAGAAATCCGGAAATTTGAGGGAGGTTGCTTGCTTGGCTTGGAGCTTGGAAGCTTAGGTGAGTGGTTAAATGTTTTTGAAATGGTTTTGAGTATTTGGTTCAAGCATGTGAACCTAGGATGGGCTTGGTAAACCTACCTAGAGTTGGGATTAGAGTGGTAGCCTAATCCCAAGCTTTGATTAGAGACTTTGGTTGCACTCCTTAATGATTGTATGTGCCTCGTGTTAAATTGTGATGGTGTTGATTATGTATATGTTGTATACATGTATGTTGAGGCATGTTGGATGCATTGTTATATGCATGTTAATGATAGATATGATATGTTTATACACATGTGCAAAATATGATGTGATATGGTTGTTAATAATGTACATGTGGTGTTGTCATGTGAAATGAGATTATGAGGTGATTGCTTGATCCGAGGATCACGGTGAGTACATGCTATGCATGGAAATGTGGGTTGTGCATGACGGTGAGTCATGGTGAGTACGTGCTATGCACGGAAGCTATAATAAAATGATATTGTGAAAGATTATTGAAATGTGTAGTATTGGCACTAGTATACTTGGGTACAAATGATCGATCATTAGGATGTTAGTGTGCACACATGAGTCTAAATTCGCGTGTGGCCTTGGTGGCGTTGAGTCACCAAGGAGGAGTACGGGTACGCCCGGAAATTGTATTTATATTAGTCGATGATGAGTGGAATCCCATCGACGGGGCGTGAGGATGAGTGGAATCCCCTCCGCGTGAAATGAGGCGTGAGGATGAGTGGAATCCCCTCCGCATGAACGGTGATGAGTGTAATCCCACCGTCAGGTAATGGTTGTGTTGTTGGATGTGAGTTCCAACGGTTATCCGTGTATTCGAGTCATAGCTAGGTGCCAATACGGATTGTAGTTTATGTTGCCAATATGTGATTAATTGTGAGCCAACGTGATTTGGGATGTGTTGCTAACATGGTTTAGTATATGCGATTTCATGTGTTGTGGATTTAAACATGTTGAGCATGACATGATATTGATTATATGTTCATGCATCATTTAGAATTATGGCTCGTGTGGATCGGAGGTAAGAACATGCATTTTATCGTGGTTGTAGCTCGTGCTTGGACCCTGCATTGTCGAGGTTTGTTTTTAAAGAGCTCACCCTCACTAAGCTTTTATGCTTACGCTCTCTTTTGTTCGACAATGCAGATAAATAGCTTGTGGGTGGCAAAGGCAAGGGAAGGTCTCCAAGTGTTGCTTTTGGTGAGCTCAATGTATGAATTTTAAGTAATAGAACGTAATAGTTAAGCAATGGGATAGGAATTGTTGATTCGGGTCTTGATGTATGTCTATGGTTGACTTGGTTTGTAAGCATGATATATCTTGCCAAATGCTAGTACGATGGATGTCTTATGAATGCTCAAGTTGCTTTGATTGGCATGTAAACTTATTTGAGATGTATGATGCTTTTTAGTTCTTTTTAATGTCTTCAAGCATGCTTGTATGAAAGGCTCCTAATGTGTAACTTGCTATGTAAGAGGAATTGTCTAAATCCATGCTTGTATGTGTTTGAGTGTGTCAAATCTAGGATGTATGCCTCTAGACTTTGTTTGATGGTTTTGTGTGCCTTTAGGGGCCCTATGGGACCTTCATACTTGTTGAAATACCCTTAAATCTGAATTTCAAAAGGCTGCAGACAGCCCGCGTTTCGAAACGGGCTGGGTCGTTTCAGAACGGGTAAGGCTTCAGGGACCCCGTATCGGAACGCGTTTCGATACGGTATGGCCTTTGAAACCCCTGTTCCGATACGCGTTTCGGAACGTTTTGGCTACTGGAATTCTGAGAAATTCACGAGATGAAGGTGTACCGAAACGGGTATAAGGGTTTCGAAACGGTCAAAATCTCGTTGACCACGAGAAGTTGACCGTTGAAGGCGTTTCGGAACGGTTGACCACCGTTTCGATACGGCCCCTTGTAAAGGCTCTAGGACAGTTGACCTGGTCAAGGCGTTTCGATACGCCTCAAGGGTGTTTCGAAACGGCCTGTTTAAAAGATTAAAAGTGGGCTGTTTAATTGCTATTTTGGGTTCGAATGTTTGTCTCATGTATTTTGTTCCGCTGTTTGACCACATAGGACTTAATTGAACCTTTAGAAAAGATTAAGTAAAAGAAAAAAATAGGGTTGCTAACCGAGGGGGAACCTTAACGGGTTTCGCTTCGGTTTTCCCCGTGTGGCCCACTCGGACCGGTCATTCAGCTAGACCGGGACGAGGGGGTTATATTTGTTGGTATCAGAGCCTAAGGTTACCGAGACCTTGGGCAGGTAAGTGAGGTAAGTTTAAGTTTTGAATTGATATGCACGATGATGGCTTGCTTTGTAAGTATGATTGCTTGTATGACAAGTATGTTGATTGTTTGTTTAAAAGCATGTTACTCGTTACCCGTGTATGCTGTGATGTGTGACTGATTGATTGAGAATGTACGTTGTTGGATCATATGCATATGTTTGCTTGTTTAACAAGTATGCCTTGTTATATGCTTGGTTGAGCATGTATGTGTGCTGATTTGTTTGAAACATGCTGAGTAGAGTCCCATTGCTTCTATTACATCGGAAAAAGGATTTTAAGTGAGGGAAATCATACTTGAGCCACTTAGACCTTTCCTTTGCTAACCCAACTTGTATGTTAAATTGTTGATTGATTTATTGCTTTTAATAAGTTTGGGGCCAGTGTGTGGGCCGTGAATCGGTAAGTGGAGGTTGTGGTTTTGAAAATGTGGATGATGTGGAGGAAGTTCTTTGCTATATTTAGGGGAGTATGGTTGTACCGGAGTTGAGGTACAATTTGTTCGCTCGAGTCCGCGTGCATGTGAGTTGATTCTTGTTGGTGAAGGGACGATTTGACTGATTCTGGTATTAGTTAGTGAAAAGCAGCGAAGACCTATGAGTGGGAGTCAAAGTGGTATCGATGTTATAGTAGATAAGCCCTTGGTACAGTTTTGATTTTGTCTCTTCCGATTGGTTCTGAGTCCGTACTTCCGTATGTTGTTAACGAGCATGCAAGTTTGAATGTGCCCGATGAGGTGTTAGAGGTGGGTATGAGCACCTTAGTTCTTTGAGCGAGATCAGGGTAAGGGTCTCGTGTGAGTAAGCTGAAGTTCAGAAATGCTAGTTGGTGATCGTTAGGATTCAGCCTATGGTTTTCATACATGACAGTCAGTCAGTATCCGTGAGTGGAAATCGACTTGTGTGATGGGGCCAGTGTACGTCTGAGTTGTCTTCTAGCAAGAGGGAGAGATGAAGTCGCTTCCGATATAGTGGAGCCGAGAAAGAAGTCTTAAGCTTTAACTTCAGATTGTTTGGTAATGGGATGTTTGAGTCGTCGGGACTGATGATATAGAACTGGTTCCAGCATAATAGTTTGTGTGTAATCAGAATTGAGTTTTGAGGTTTCGCAATGCTCTAAGAATGATTTAGAAGAGTTAGATTTTGTTGAAGGACCAGCCTGAAGACAAAAGGGCCGAAGACTAACAGCTGTGTACTTGTGAAGTTGCAATTTTTGCAGAATCGTCCGTTTGTGTGAGCGTGCAAAAGGTTTTGATGTATCTCTGTTGAGATTTTAGACGTAGGGACACATGTGACTAGCCTTTTGGGGAGATAGTAGTGATCAGAAAGATGTGCAGAAGATGTTTGTTGGTGGTTCAGAGTTACTAGTTTCTAGTAAATGTGAAGTGATTGTCTTCCTACGGTTTCGATGTACCTTTTGACAAGGTTTGACTTGAAGAGCACATAGTTAGTGTATACGTTGAGACAAAGAGAGAGTTGCCTTGAAGTTGCAGATTTCTGTGTGACTATAGTAGTAGGCGAGGAGGCGAACTTCTTGTCGAATGTTGATTCAGCTTTGGGGGTTGAAGATTGATTGAGTTTAGTTGGCAGGCTTACGTAGCAAGTGTGATGAATTTGATTTTTAATGAAGATTAGACCACAGAATGCTAGAATAGTTTGTGTTTTCCTAGAAGTGTTTGGGAGATTTATCCGGTTTGTCTCTTGATAGAGAAGAATAGTTCGTTGTTGAGACCGTCTCCGAGGTTGCTTCTGTTTTGTTTGCTCTGTAACTGATGAATCCCAGAAGAATTGAGAATGTTGAAGAAATAACTTCGAGGTTAGTTGGACCTTAGATTCATTAGGCCTAGTGCATCATCTCAGAGTTCTACAGTGTAAATTGTGAAGAAGAAAGAGGGACAGTACGAGAATGTGTTCAGATTACATACAGTCGATACGAGGGACAGTGAATAATTAATATCTGTTTCCGAGTGTTAGTGAATTGTTGATCAGTCAGTGTGTGCTTCAGTCTGATCGAAGATTAATTTGGGACCTGATTATTACCAGTTGAAAATGAGAGGAGTTGATGTACCGAAGACAGCTTTTGGGGCAAGATGCGATCGCTTTGAGCCTGAGTTGTGCCGCCTTGTTTGACTAGCATGTTAGTTACTTTTGTAAGAGATGTTGAGTAGAATAATTTCCTGAGTTCCTTGATCAGTTTGTAGTAATTCTCATAGATGATACATGGGTATATTCACGTACCGAAGAAGACCGTGACAAGCTTTGAAGTTAGTGTTATAGATCCTATTAGGTAATTAGTTGTATACCAAGTTGTGCAACGTGAACTTCGAGTTAATGAAGATGTTCTCCTAGGACATGTAGTTCAGCCGAGTGTGTTAGAGTAAATCCCAAGTAGGCAAAAGAAGATATGAGTGGAAGAAATTGAAGACTGTGACAGATATTTATGGTTACTAGGTCTAGCATTGTTACTTTCAGAGAATTGTAAATAGCCTTTTGAAGATAGTTGCTCCATTGATAGATTGCTACAGAAGAATGTTCAGTTGTATGGTCAGATGCAAGACAATGAGCCCTTGAGGAACTGAAAGAAACTTTGAAGAGAGCTTCGACCTTGAATCAGCTTATCAGAGGAAGAAATTGTGAACCATAGTGATGCGTTACATGTAGAGTTAGGTTGTGTGTTTATGTAAGACA
Source organism: Hibiscus trionum (assembly GCA_030270665.1). Classification (NCBI taxonomy): domain Eukaryota; kingdom Viridiplantae; phylum Streptophyta; class Magnoliopsida; order Malvales; family Malvaceae; genus Hibiscus; species Hibiscus trionum. The sequence continues at coordinate 20,397,393 of BSYR01000025.1, forward strand.
GAAGATTTATGGCTTGATCATCGAGATAGTTGAAAGACCGTGAGAAGAGTTATCCGATATGAGACACAGAGTTAATTACAGTTGTATTTGCTTCGAAGACTTATAGACAAAGCTTGTATAGTAAGAAATGCACAGTGTATATGTACGTATCATTAGAACTCGAAATATTTGAAGACTTAGGAAGGGTTGAAACTTGAACAACATAAAGTGTTATAACTGCTTGAAGACTGCAATATCAAGATTGAGTACCCTCCGAAGAGAGTCAACGTAGTAACCAATGCTTCGAGTTGTATCTGTTGTTAGATTAGTAGTTGAGTTGCGAGTTGTAATTGCCGGATTCAGTTTACCGAATGATAGTAATTTTGTGGCCAAGTTTCATGTTAAACATACATTGAGTCAGAATGCTTGAAGAGAAACAGTTGCAAGACAGGTTCTTGGCACCTCACGTGCAAGACATGGTAGAAAGAAGACCTTCAGAATACAGTTTCAGAGATGATAGAGTTTTGCACTTCAGAGACAGAATAATTGTACCGATTGACATAGTGTTATGAGACGTATTGTTTTGGCCGAAGCACACGGTAGTTCATTTATATTGCATCCGAGTAGTATGAAGACGTATTGTGGGTTGAAGATGAGTACTTCTGGATTGAGTTGATAAATAATGTGGTTTAGTATAAGGGTAAGTGTGTAAAATGCCGGCGTGTCAAGACCGAGTACCAGTTTACTTCTAGTTGTTACATCCGTGGAAGGTTCTTGATGGAAGTAGGTAATAGAGATCCGAAATTTCTGCTAGATTGTTTTTGAAGACGTCTGCATAGTGTTTGGCTAACTGAGGAAGTCAGATGATCAGTCAGAGAAAGTCATCGATCGAGTTTTTAAACAGTGTTGTATGAGTTTGTGAATCGGGCTAGATCTGTTGTTTATCTGTTGCGGTTACCACCAGAGTTAGAAAGAGGTTTGTGACGTGATGTGTGTATCTATGATTCGGGAATGTGAGGCAGATCTGTTCTGTGCTATGTTTGTGGAAGAGATCGAAATGAGTTTGAAATTGACATGCCTTGAAGGAATCAGTTGGGATCTAGGTGCAAGGTAGCAAGTGTTGTGTGGTAAGTCTTTCGAGTTGGTTAGTATGTTGTGGTGAGAGAGGAATGCGTGGAGGTGCATGTTTCAGTGGCCCTCCGTGATCGATGAATTTCGGGGACGAAATTTCCTTAAGTGGGGGAGAGTTGTAACACCCGGGTTCGGGGGTCGGATGGAAATAATATTAAAATATTGTTTCAGGTTTCGGTTTTAAAATTTAAAATAATAAGGTATTATTTTGGGCTTCAGATATTCGAATAAAAAATTTTATGTTGGATCAAAATTGTTTTGGGAATTAAATCCCATGGATTTTATGATAAAGGAGAATTTGCCATCTCATTAATGGCAAGATGGTAAATATGAGAGCTTTCAAATTTAAAACCCCCTTTTATGTTAAACAAGCCTTGTCATCTTCTTCTTCTTTCTTATTTCCTTTCTTCACGTCAAAAGGGGGAGCTCCTCTCCATTTACTATTTCATCCCATTTCTTCTTCAATCTTGAAGCTTTTTGAGAGGTAAATATATTTTTGACTTGGCCTTGTCTTCCTCTTCTTGTTGGTACCAATATTTCTCATTATTGTCCATGATTTTGAAATTGAAAGTTTTAGGGTTTTGTTTAAAAATGAGAACTTTATGGGTTTTAACCTAAGCTATTGATTTATTATTGTTAGGTAAGTTGTTTGCAACCCTTAAGGTCCAACATATGTGAATTTTAAAGTATTTTAACATGATTCCCGAATTTGGGTTTTGGTGGGTTTTTAGGAGGGTTTTTAGTTGAGTTTTGGGTGTGGTTTGTGTTGGAAATTGAGGGTTGATGTTAGGGTAATAGTTGGGGGCTGTTTTGAGATCATTTGTGGGTGCAATGGGTGTTGGAAACATGGATTTTTGAAGGGGTTTTGGGGCTGTCCGAGATTGCAAATATTGGGGTTTGTTCATGGCTTGCAACGTTGTAAATTGTGATTGAATTGTATTCCGGGTTGGTCTTTTGATGTTGGGCTGATTTGGAATTGTTTGAAATGTGTTTGAGGTTGTTTAGAAGCGGAAATTGGTGTTGGAGAAGCTTCGGGAAGAAATCCGGAAATTTGAGGGAGGTTGCTTGCTTGGCTTGGAGCTTGGAAGCTTATGTGAGTGGTTAAATGTTTTTGAAATGGTTTTGAGTATTTGGTTCAAGCATGTGAACCTAGGATGGGCTTGGTAAACCCACCTAGAGTTGGGATTAGAGTGGTAGCCTAATCCCAAGCTTTGATTAGAGACTTTGGTTGCACTCCTTAATGATTGTATGTGCCTCGTGTTAAATTGTGATGGTGTTGATTATGTATATGTTGTATACATGTATGTTGAGGCATGTTGGATGCATTGTTATATGCATGTTAATGATAGATATGATATGTTTATACACATGTGCAAAATATGATGTGATATGGTTGTTAATGATGTACATGTGGTGTTGTCATGTGAAATGAGATTATGAGGTGATTGCTTGATCCGAGGATCACGGTGAGTACATGCTAGGCATGGAAATGTGGGTTGTGCATGACGGTGAGTCATGGTGAGTACGTGCTAAGCACGGAAGCTATAATAAAATGATATTGTGAAAGATTATTGAAATGTGTAGTATTGGCACTAGTATACTTGGATACAAATGATCGATCATTAGGATGTTAGTGTGCACACATGAGTCTAAATTCGCGCGGGGCCTTGGTGGCGTTGAGTCACCAATGAGGAGTACGGATACGCCCGGAAATTGTATTTATATTAGTCGATGATGAGTGGAATCCCATCGACGGGGCGTGAGGATGAGTGGAATCCCCTCCGCGTGAAATGAGGCGTGAGGATGAGTGGAATCCCCTCCGCATGAACGGTGATGAGTGTAATCCCACCGTCAGGTAATGGTTGTGTTGTTGGATGTGAGTTCCAACGGTTATCCGTGTATTCGAGTCATAGCTAGGTGCCAATACGGATTGTAGTTTATGTTGCCAATATGTGATTAATTGTGAGCCAACGTGATTTGGGATGTGTTGCTAACATGGTTTAGTATATGCGATTTCATGTGTTGTGGATTCAAACATGTTGAGCATGACATGATATTGATTATATGTTCATGCATCATTTAGAATTATGGCTCGTGTGGATCGGAGGTAAGAACATGCATTTTATCGTGGTTGTAGCTCGTGCTTGGACCCTGCTTTGTCGAGGTTTGTTTTTAAAGAGCTCACCCTCACTAAGCTTTTATGCTTACGCTCTCTTTTGTTCGACAATGCAGATAAATAGCTTGTGGGTGGCAAAGGCAAGGGAAGGTCTCCAAGTGTTGCTTTTGGTGAGCTCAATGTATGAATTTTAAGTAATAGAACGTAATAGTTAAGCAATGGGATAGGAATTGTTGATTCGGGTCTTGATGTATGTCTATGGTTGACTTGGTTTGTAAGCATGATATATCTTGCCAAATGCTAGTACGGTGGATGTCTTATGAATGCTCAAGTTGCTTTGATTGGCATGTAAACTTATTTGAGATGTATGATGCTTTTTGGTTCTTTTTAATGTCTTCAAGCATGCTTGTATGAAAGGCTCCTAATGTGTAACTTGCTATGTATGAGGAATTGTCTAAATCCATGCTTGTATGTGTTTGAGTGTGTCAAATCTAGGATGTATGCCTCTAGACTTTGTTTGATGGTTTTGTGTGCCTTTAGGGGCCCTATGGGACCTTCATACTTGTTGAAATACCCTTAAATCTGAATTTCAAAAGGCTGCAGACAGCCCGCGTTTCGAAACGGGCTGGGTCGTTTCAGAACGGGTAAGGCTTTAGGGACCCCGTATCGGAACGCGTTTCGATACGGTATGGCCTTTGAAACCCCTGTTCCGATACGCGTTTCGGAACGTTTTGGCTACTGGAATTCTGAGAAATTCACGAGATGAAGGTGTACCGAAACGGGTATAAGGGTTTCGAAACGGTCAAAATCTCGTTGACCACGAGAAGTTGACCGTTGAAGGCGTTTCGGAACGGTTGACCACCGTTTCGATACGGCCCCTTGTAAAGGCTCTGTGACAGTTGACCTGGTCAAGGCGTTTCGATACGCCTCAAGGGTGTTTCGAAACGGCCTGTTTAAAAGATTAAAAGTGGGCTGTTTAATTGCTGTTTTGGGTTCGAATGTTTGTCTCATGTATTTTGTTTCGCTGTTTGACCACATAGGACTTAATTGAACCTTTAGAAAAGATTAAGTAAAAGAAAAAAAATAGGGTTGCTAACCGAGGAGGAACCTTAACGGGTTTCGCTTCGGTTTTCCCCGTGTGGCCCACTCGGACCGGTCATTCGGCCAGACCGGGACGAGGGGGTTACATTTGTTGGTATCAGAGCCTAAGGTTACCGAGACCTTGGGCAGGTAAGTGAGGTAAGTTTAAGTTTTGAATTGATATGCACGGTGATGGCTTGCTTTGTAAGTATGATTGCTTGTATGACAAGTATGTTGATTGTTTGTTTAAAAGCATGTTACTCGTTACCCGTGTATGCTGTGATGTGTGACTGATTGATTGAGAATGTACGTTGTTGGATCATATGCATATGTTTGCTTGTTTAACAAGTATGCCTTGTTATATGCTTGGTTGAGCATGTATGTGTGCTGATTTGTTTGAAACATGCTGAGTAGAGTCCCATTGCTTCTATTACATCGGAAAAAGGATTTTAAGTGAGGGAAATCATACTTGAGCCACTTAGACCTTTCCTTTGCTAACCCAACTTGTATGTTAAATTGTTGAATGATTTATTGCTTTTAATAAGTTTGGGGCCAGTGTGTGGGCCGTGAATCGGTAAGTGGAGGTTGTGGTTTTGAAAATGTGGATGATGTGGAGGAAGTTCTTTGCTATATTTAGGGGAGTATGGTTGTACCGGAGTTGAGGTACAATTTGTTCGCTCGAGTCCGCGTGCATGTGAGTTGATTCTTGTTGGTGAAGGGACGATTTGACCGATTCTGGTATTAGTTAGTGAAAAGCAGCGAAGACCTATGAGTGGGAGTCAAAGTGGTATCGATGTTATAGTAGATAAGCCCTTGGTACAGTTTTGATTTTGTCTCTTCCGATTGGTTCTGAGTCCGTACTTCCGTATGTTGTTAACGAGCATGCAAGTTTGAATGTGCCCGATGAGGTGTTAGAGGTGGGTATGAGCACCTTAGTTCTTTGAGCGAGATCAGGGTAAGGGTCTCGTGTGAGTAAGCTGAAGTTCAGAAATGCTAGTTGGTGATCGTTAGGATTCAGCCTATGGTTTTCATACAAGACAGTCAGCCAGTATCCGTGAGTGGAAATCGATTTGTGTGATGGGGCCAGTGTACGTCTGAGTTGTCTTCTAGCAAGAGGGAGAGATGAAGTCGCTTCCGATATAGTGGAGCCGAGAAAGAAGTCTTGAGCTTTAACTTCAGATTGTTTGGTAATGGGATGTTTGAGTCGTCGGGACTGATGATATAGAACTGGTTCCAGCATAATAGTTTGTGTGTAATCAGAATTGAGTTTTGAGGTTTCGCAATGCTCTAAGAATGATTTACAAGAGTTAGATTTTGTTGAAGGACCAGCCTGAAGACAAAAGGGCCGAAGACTAACAGCTGTGTACTTGTGAAGTTGCAATTTTTGCAGAATCGTCCGTTTGTGTGAGCGTGCAAAAGGTTTTGATGTATCTCTGTTGAGATTTTAGACGTAGGGACACATGTGACTAGCCTTTTGGGGAGATAGTAGTGATCAGAAAGATGTGCAGAAGATGTTTGTTGGTGGTTCAGAGTTACTAGTTTCTAGTAAATGTGAAGTGATTGTCTTCTTACGGTTTCGATGTACCTTTTGACAAGGTTTGACTTGAAGAGCACATAGTTAGTGTATACGTTGAGACAAAGAGAGAGTTGCCTTGAAGTTGCAGATTTCTGTGTGACTATAGTAGTAGGCGAGGAGGCGAACTTCTTGTCGAATGTTGATTCAGCTTTGGGGGTTGAAGATTGATTGAGTTTAGTTGGCAGGCTTACGTAACAAGTGTGATGAATTTGATTTTTAATGAAGATTAGACCACAGAATGCTAGAATAGTTTGTGTTTTCCTAGAAGTGTTTGGGAGATTTATCCGGTTTGTCTCTTGATAGAGAAGAATAGTTCGTTGTTGAGACCGTCTCCGAGGTTGCTTCTGTTTTGTTTGCTCTGTAACTGATGAATCCCAGAAGAATTGAGAATGTTGAAGAAATAACTTCGAGGTTAGTTGGACCTTAGATTCATTAGGCCTAGTGCATCATCTCAGAGTTCTACAGTGTAAATTGTGAAGAAGAAAGAGAGACAGTACGAGAATGTGTTCAGATTACATACAGTCGATACGAGGGACAATGAATAATTAATATTCGTTTCCGAGTGTTAGTGAATTGTTGATCAGTCAGTGTGTGCTTCAGTCTGATCGAAGATTAATTTGGGACCTGATTATTACCAGTTGAAAATGAGAGGAGTTGATGTACCGAAGACAGCTTTTGGGGCAAGATGCGATCGCTTTGAGCCTGAGTTGTGCCGCCTTGTTTGACTAGCATGTTAGTTACTTTTGTAAGAGATGTTGAGTAGAATAATTTCCTGAGTTCCTTGATCAGTTTGTAGTAATTCTCATAGATGATACTTGGGTATATTCACGTACCGAAGAAGACCGTGACAAGCTTTGAAGTTAGTGTTATAGATCCTATTAGGTAATTAGTTGTATACCAAGTTGTGCAACGTGAACTTCGAGTTAATGAAGATGTTCTCCTAGGACATGTAGTTCAGCCGAGTGTGTTAGAGTAAATCCCAAGTAGGCAAAAGAAGATATGAGTGGAAGAAATTGAAGACTGTGACAAATATTTATGGTTACTAGGTCTAGTATTGTTACTTTCAGAGAATTGTAAATAGCCTTTTGAAGATAGTTGCTCCATTGATAGATTGCTACAGAAGAATGTTCAGTTGTGTGGTCAGATGCAAGACAATGAGCCCTTGAGGAACTGAAAGAAACTTTGAAGAGAGCTTCGACCTTGAATCAGCTTATCAGAGGAAGAAATTGTGAACCATAGTGATGCGTTACATGTAGAGTTAGGTTGTGTGTTTATGTAAGACAGAAGATTTATGGCTTGATCATCGAGATAGTTGAAAGACCGTGAGAAGAGTTATCCGATATGAGACATAGAGTTAATTACAGTTGTATTTGCTTCGAAGACTTATAGACAAAGCTTGTATAGTAAGAAATGCACAGTGTATATGTACGTATCATTAGAACTCGAAATATTTGAAGACTTAGGAAGGGTTGAAACTTGAACAGCATAAAGTGTTATAACTGCTTGAAGACTGCAATATCAAGATTGAGTACCCTCCGAAGAGAGTCAACGTAGTAACCAATGCTTCGAGTTGTATCTGTTGTTAGATTAGTAGTTGAGTTGCGAGTTGTAATTGCCGGATTCAGTTTACCGAATGATAGTAATTTTGTGGCCAAGTTTCATGTTAAACATACATTGAGTCAGAATGCTTGAAGAGAAACAGTTGCAAGACAGGTTCTTGGCACCTCACGTGCAAGACATGGTAGAAGGAAGACCTTCAGAATACAGTTTCAGAGATGATAGAGTTTTGCACTTCAGAGACAGAATAATTGTACCGATTGACATAGTGTTATGAGACGTATTGTTTTGGCCGAAGCACACGGTAGTTCATTTATATTGCATCCGAGTAGTATGAAGACGTATTGTGGGTTGAAGATGAGTACTTCTGGATTGAGTTGATAAATAATGTGGTTTAGTATAAGGGTAAGTGTGTAAAATGCCAGCGTGTCAAGACCGAGTACCAGTTTACTTCTAGTTGTTACATCCGTGGAAGGTTCTTGATGGAAGTAGGTAATAGAGATCCGAAATTTCTGCTAGATTGTTTTTGAAGACGTCTGCATAGTGTTTGGCTAACTGAGGAAGTCATATGATCAGTCAGAGAAAGTCATCGGTCGAGTTTTTAAACAGTGTTGTATGAGTTTGTGAATCGGGCTAGATCTGTTGTTTATCTGTTGCGGTTACCACCAGAGTTAGAAAGAGGTTTGTGACGTGATGTGTGTATCTATGATTCGGGAATGTGAGGCAGATCTGTTCTGTGCTATGTTTGTGGAAGAGATCGAAATGAGTTTGAAATTGACATGCCTTGAAGGAATCAGTTGGGATCTAGGTGCAAGGTAGCAAGTGTTGTGTGGTAAGTCTTTCGAGTTGGTTAGTATGTTGTGGTGAGAGAGGAATGCGTGGAGGTGCATGTTTCAGTGGCCCTCCGTGATCGATGAATTTCGGGGACGAAATTTCCTTAAGTGGGGGAGAGTTGTAACACCCGGGTTCGGGGGTCGGATGGAAATAATATTAAAATATTGTTTCGGGTTTCGGTTTTAAAATTTAAAATAATAAGGTATTATTTTGGGCTTCAGATATTCGAATCAAAAATTTTATGTTGGATCAAAATTGTTTTGGGAATTAAATCCCATGGATTTTATGATAAAGGAGAATTTGCCATCTCATTAATGGCAAGATGGTAAATATGAGAGCTTTCAAATTTAAAACCCCCTTTTATGTTAAACAAGCCTTGTCATCTTCTTCTTCTTTCTTATTTCCTTTCTTCACGTCAAAAGGGGGAGCTCCTCTCCATTTACTATTTCATCCCATTTCTTCTTCAATCTTGAAGCTTTTTGAGAGGTAAATATATTTTTGACTTGGCCTTGTCTTCCTCTTCTTGTTAGTACCAATATTTCTCATTATTGTCCATGATTTTGAAATTGAAAGTTTTAGGGTTTTGTTTAAAAATGAGAACTTTATGGGTTTTAACCTAAGCTATTGATTTATTATTGTTAGGTAAGTTGTTTGCAACCCTTAAGGTCCAACATATGTGAATTTTAAAGTATTTTAACATGATTCCCGAATTTGGGTTTTGGTGGGTTTTTATGAGGGTTTTTAGTTGAGTTTTGGGTGTGGTTTGTGTTGGAAATTGAGGGTTGATGTTAAAGTAATAGTTGGGGGCTGTTTTGAGATCATTTGTGGGTGCAATGGGTGTTGGAAACATGGATTTTGGAAGGGGTTTTGGGGCTGTCCGAGATTGCAAATATTGGGGTTTGTTCATGGCTTGCAACGTTGTAAATTGTGATTGAATTGTATTCCGGGTTGGTCTTTTGATGTTGGGCTGATTTGGAGTTGTTTGAAATGTGTTTGAGGTTGTTTAGAAGCGAAAATTGGTGTTGGAGAAGCTTCGGGAAGAAATCCGGAAATTTGAGGGAGGTTGCTTGCTTGGCTTGGAGCTTGGAAGCTTATGTGAGTGGTTAAATGTTTTTGAAATGGTTTTGAGTATTTGGTTCAAGCATGTGAACCTAGGATGGGCTTGGTAAACCCACCTAGAGTTGGGATTAGAGTGGTAGCCTAATCCCAAGCTTTGATTAGAGACTTTGGTTGCACTCCTTAATGATTGTATGTGCCTCGTGTTAAATTGTGATGGTGTTGATTATGTATATGTTGTATACATGTATGTTGAGGCATGTTGGATGCATTGTTATATGCATGTTAATGATAGATATGATATGTTTATACACATGTGCAAAATATGATGTGATATGGTTGTTAATGATGTACATGTGGTGTTGTCATGTGAAATGAGATTATGAGGTGATTGCTTGATCCGAGGATCACGGTGAGTACATGCTAGGCATGGAAATGTGGGTTGTGCATAACGGTGAGTCATGGTGAGTACGTGCTAAGCACGGAAGCTATAATAAAATGATATTGTGAAAGATTATTGAAATGTGTAGTATTGGCACTAGTATACTTGGGTACAAATGATCGATCATTAGGATGTTAGTGTGCACACATGAGTCTAAATTCGCGCATGGCCTTGGTGGCGTTGAGTCACCAAGGAGGAGTACGGGTACGCCCGGAAATTGTATTTATATTAGTCGATGATGAGTGGAATCCCATCGACGGGGCGTGAGGATGAGTGGAATCCCCTCCGCGTGAAATGAGGCGTGAGGATGAGTGGAATCCCCTCCGCATGAACGGTGATGAGTGTAATCCCACCGTCAGGTAATGGTTGTGTTGTTGGATGTGAGTTCCAACGGATATCCGTGTATTCGAGTCATAGCTAGTTGCCAATACGGATTGTAGTTTATGTTGCCAATATGTGATTAATTGTGAGCCAACGTGATTTGGGATGTGTTGCTAACATGGTTTAGTATATGCGATTTCATGTGTTGTGGATTTAAACATGTTGAGCATGACATGATATTGATTATATGTTCATGCATCATTTAGAATTATGGCTCGTGTGGATCGGAGGTAAGAACATGCATTTTATCGTGGTTGTAGCTCGTGCTTGGACCCTGCATTGTCGAGGTTTGTTTTTAATGAGCTCACCCTCACTAAGCTTTTATGCTTACGCTCTCTTTTGTTCGACAATGCAGATAAATAGCTTGTGGGTGGCAAAGGCAAGGGAAGGTCTCCAAGTGTTGCTTTTGGTGAGCTCAATGTATGAATTTTAAGTAATAGAACGTAATAGTTAAGCAATGGGATAGGAATTGTTGATTCGGGTCTTGATGTATGTCTATGGTTGACTTGGTTTGTAAGCATGATATATCTTGCCAAATGCTAGTACGATGGATGTCTTATGAATGCTCAAGTTGCTTTGATTGGCATGTAAACTTATTTGAGATGTATGATGCTTTTTGGTTCTTTTTAATGTTTTCAAGCATGCTTGTATGAAAGGCTCCTAATGTGTAACTTGCTATGTATGAGGAATTGTCTAAATCCATGCTTGTATGTGTTTGAGTGTGTCAAATCTAGGATGTATGCCTCTAGACTTTGTTTGATGGTTTTGTGTGCCTTTAGGGGCCCTATGGGACCTTCATACTTGTTGAAATACCCTTAAATCTGAATTTCAAAAGGCTGCAGACAGCCCGCGTTTCGAAACGGGCTGGGTCGTTTCGGAACGGGTAAGGCTTCAGGGACCCCGTATCGGAACGCGTTTCGATACGGTATGGCCTTCGAAACCCCTATTCCGATACGCGTTTCGGAACGTTTTGGCTACTGGAATTCTGAGAAATTCACGAGATGAAGGTGTACCGAAACGGGTATAAGGGTTTCGAAACGGTCAAAATCTCGTTGACCACGAGAAGTTGACCGTTGAAGGCGTTTCGGAACGGTTGACCACCGTTTCGATACGGCCCCTTGTAAAGGCTCTGGGACAGTTGACCTGGTCAAGGCGTTTCGATACGCCTCAAGGGTGTTTCGAAACGGCCTGTTTAAAAGATTAAAAGTGGGCTGTTTAATTGCTGTTTTGGGTTCGAATGTTTGTCTCATGTATTTTGTTCCGCTGTTTGACCACATAGGACTTAATTGAACCTTTAGAAAAGATTAAGTAAAAGAAAAAAAATAGGGTTGCTAACCGAGGGGGAACCTTAACGGGTTTCGCTTCGGTTTTCCCAGTGTGGCCCACTCGGACCGGTCATTCGGCCAGACCGGGACGAGGGGGTTACATTATATATACCGGTACTCTAAAAGTTGGATAACTATGTTTATTCTGAACATCAAGTGGTCCCAGTAAAAAAGCGGATGATGTTAATCTTAAAAGATTTGGGTTCAATCGCTATGTTTATAAGGTGTGTGTGCATTGTCAAATAATTAAAAATATGTATAAACAAATACTATCTTGTAATCACCTTTAGACTATTTAAAAAAAAAACTACGTTTATTCTCTGATTATAATAAGTTTACGGAGTAATGTTGCCAAATTTCGATGCTAAATGCGAATAAAATTTTTTTTGCCTCTTTTCGGTGCCCCTATTTATGCCCTACACTAAAAGTTAGGTTTAGGGTTTAAAATTAAGGATTGTGGTTAGGGTTTAAGGAATTTGGGGTAGGGTGTATTTTTAGGGTATATGGTATAGGGTTTAGGATTTAGAATTTGAAGTTAGGGCTTGAAATTTAATTTTTTTAATATTTTTTAGTGTTGAGGCACCGAAAAAGGGCATATGATTTTTATCCGTTAACTATCATATCCTAAAGTTGCCATCCTAAGCATAAATTCAAGCATTATATGTCGACATTAATCAGGCAATTTTTTTTCTTCTAAGTCTTCCATCATTTTGTTTTGTACGCAAAACAAAATGATGAACTCAGGAACACATGGTAAGCTTCCGGTTATAAATTTCTCAAACCCAAACCTGAAGCCGGGCAGCCCTGATTCCTGAATGCGATTTGGTGAAATTCCAAGTCCGTGAGGCATTGGAGGGGTACACTCAGCGATGGTAATTGTGGTAAGAGTTTAGAGAACAATTTAAATTTTCAAAAAATTTAGAGGATCAAAATAAAATTTTAATTTTTTTAATAATTTTGAAAAATTTAATAAGAACTTTTAAAAATTATGAGTGCAGATTTAATTAAAAATATTTAATATTTTAAAGTTTAATATGAACTCTTAAAAATATTGAGGCGCCAAATTATTTTTTTTTTTAAATTTTAAGGGTCAAATTCAAAATTTTCAAATTTTAGGGGGTCATGACTCTCCTAGTCCCTTAAACCTTCTGCCTTAGGTATAGCTGTTTCGAGGCTTGGTTGGACTTGGACCAGTTTAACATTACTTTTAGAAAGTACGGTGAAAAAATATTTTTGAAAATGATTTTGAAATCGCGGAACTTCAAAACATAATATTTGAAACCATGGAAGAGGTTTCGACTTGCCTTTATAAATTAAAAGGGTAAACTTCACTGGAGGTCTCTTTTATTTGGGTCGTATTTTATTTTGGTCACCCATTTAAAAAAGTTATTTTTGTCACTTACATTTTTTATCTATTTTATTTTGGTCACTGTGTTGTTAACGCCCGTTAGTCGATGATGTGGAACATTAGTCGAAAGGGTCAATTTCTAATTTGAACCCTAAACTTTAAACAAAATATTAATTTAAACTCTATCAATTCTACTTGTATCCTATAATATTACTGCTCTGGCCACCTTTCTTGGTTGTTGATAGTTCCGGTGCTGATCCTTGGGTGATTACAATCGTCCCAAGTCCCATGGTCCGATTATTATTCAGCTGAGCAAGCATGAGTTGCTGCTGGTCAAAGGGCTGAGGAGCCTGTATAAAAGGCTTTTGCTGCTGAAGTAGCCCAGTGCTCAGTTGGTCCAGCCCCTGAAAACAGATAAAATGAAAACCATTCAAAGGAGACAATAGGTGAAAAATAGAAGCAAATTTTTATAAAATTAGGTAACCAAAGCTAGGGTTAAGCAAAATTCCAGTTGAAAAACCGAAATTTTCGACTCGATTTGAGGTGAAAAAACTCAACTCGTCTTGACTCGACTCGAAAAAACTTCAAATAAAGTTTGAGTTGTAAAATGAAAATTCGAATAACTCAAAAATTTTAGTAATTAGTGGATTGTTTCTTTAAGTTCGAGTCAAGTCCCTCAATTTTTCCTGATATATATATACCGGTATAAAACTGAAGAAATATATGTCCCACATGAAAAATATATGAAGAAATATATATGCATATCTTATTTGATTAGAGAAATTCGTTTAAATTGGAATCAAAGTGTACTATAACATGATAAATAATTACAATTAAATTTGTATGGGAACTCGAAAACTCGACTCGAACTCGATTCGAATTTCATAAACTCGACTCGAATCGAAAAAATTTCAAATAAAATTTGAGTTGTAAAATATGATCTATCAACTCGAATAACTTAAATTTTTTTGACTTGAGTCGACTCGACCGAACGCTCACCCTAACTAGAGCAAATCAAAACTTACTGTTAATGGCCAATTGGTCATCCTTTCAAAGTTATATTGACCCTGAAAAAAATATCACATTATTTAGTTTCCAAATTCCTAAGTTATATGATCTGAGCATATCACAAGGACAAGGCGCCTTAGTTGAGTTAATACTATCATCAGTTTACCATTTTCAAAGGAAAAATGCAATTTAAATAAAACAACCTGAGAAAAGAGAAACTTGCCTGAAATTCCTATTAAAGATCCATCAGACCAGCTCTAGGGTTCAATACCTGATTTATCTCGCTCTTACTATCCTGCTTCCATGTGAAAGTTCACAACATGACCAAGAGAGGCAACATGAGAGAGAACAATTTAAGGTGACCCTACCGGTGTTGTTCCTGACAGTTGTTGACTCGAGCTCGATTCGAATTTGTGGAGATATAATGGGGTAAAAATGAGGTTGAGAGAACTTAGGGGTCAAACTAATATTTTAAGTTCAATGGTCAAAATTAAAAATTAATCTTTTTGACTAACGTGATATGTCATCAAACTAACGTGTGTTAACAGCATAGTGATCAAAATAAAATATGTCAAAAACATAAGTGTCAAAAATAACCTTTTGTCGAAATGAGTAACCAAAATAAAATATGGTCCAAACAAAAAGGACCTTGGGTGAAGTTTACCCGAACTAAAAAGTCTATGTTTCGGACAAGCACTTTCGCGGCTATTTGGGCATCCAATCCAATTAAAATATACTAATCAATTGGTGTTCATTTGGCAGTAAAACATCAAAATTTATATGAAATTTTAAAGCAATCCAAATTTAAACATCAAAATTTATATCCCAAATCCATAATACATTTTTCTCCCAAGTAAGGTGTTTGGCCCATTCTTATCCAGACATATTTTTCTCATCCTTTCCTCCTCTTCCTCCCCCTATTTCTCGGATCATCAATTTGAAGTAATTAAAATTTCATTTTTCATTTTTGGTTAAATAGATTTAGTGTTAGAAATTTAAAATCTTAAAGAATCGATTTTTTTACTGATCAAGCAATTTCTATTCTAATTTAATATCACCTTTTATTTTATTTGAAGTCATTGACATAACGATTTTAACTATTAAAGAGTGGATGGGGTGCCGTGCGACTTAATACTAATAAAGCGCATCGAGTAGAAGATAGTTGTGCAACTTGCGGAGGGGAGGTTCGTAATGATAAAGGCTATTAAATTACAACACTCTCGAAGAATATAGGAATACATTTAACAATTGAAATGGAGTTGTGGGATGTGTATAAAGGTTTATATTATACATAGAATTTGAAAGTTAAATAGTATATTTTCAAAGTATGTCGTACTGATTGATGGCTGAAGTTTATTAAGTTTGGTTCCGAACCAATAGCTTCATAGTCTCTGACTGTATTTTGGCAGAGACTTCACTTAGCACCTTGATGCAACGCCGACCAATGTAAGCGTCCAACGCTTATCGAAGCTTTCTCAACTGGTAACGTTTTCGGACTGCCCGCTCTAATACCAATTATTGGAAACTCGACGGACCCAACACACCCACCATGGAGGACTTAAGACTGACCACTAGTTCTACACCAACTCCCTGAGTCAGTTAGTCTTTCTATCTTTTAATTTTTTAGTGCACAACAACTTAGGCAGCAGTGACGACCATACACCATTTAGACGGTAGAACCGACCATATACTTTTAGGCGGCAGTGCCGACCATATATCATTCAGGCGGCTAAGTCGACCATATAATAACCAATTCAAATACACTAAAAAATACGTAAACTAAGACCTAACCGAGAAATTTTTAATTACAAGAACAAATAATAATTTTATTAATACACAGAAAATGTTACAATACAACACGTAGCTCACTATTTCTCTAACACTAACTCAATGACTTGCTTCACTCACTCTTGCACTCACCACTCTCTATCTCACGTGTACACCTTACTTGCACACTTGCACCACTCAATCATACTCTCCCAACTTGCACCTACACTCACGTCACTCACACCTCACTTGTCTCTCAACTTGCACACACACTACACAACCTATTTATAGGCCATCTATGTCGGTTTAGGCTTAAATATTTTACATTAATTAATTATTAGTATAATACTATATACCGGGGGATAATTCTAGAAGAGTGGAGAGCTATATATATTTGATATCTTTAGACTTTTCTAAAATATTGGGGAAAAGATGAGAAGTCAGTGGCTTGTTTAACATTATCGTTTCTTACATACCTCGAGAAGGCAACATACTAGTTCATGGATTGACAAAAATAATTGGCAACATCCACACGGAATTGAAGAATTGCATAGCTCACAGCCACATGATATGATTTTGTATATATTGCATATGGAATGTATTGTTTAGAGTAGTCTGGTTGTTTTCATCATTTAGACTTATTTTTTTTAAAAGAGCGAGTAGATGAATAAAACAGTAAGGTGATATTTATCGAGTAAATTTATAAGAGTTAATATTTGATGTATTGTCATTTGTCAGTGGAATTTTATCTTTCTACAAGCGGGCTTTAAATAATGTCATGTGTTATTTTAGGGGCATTAAACCTTACACACTAAAAATCAAATCCTAAACTTTAAATTCTAACTCTAAACCTTAAAAGTTGACCCTAAACCTTAAAATCCTAACCATAAGCCCTAATCCTAAACTATAAAAACACACCGCTTATGAAAAATTTTGTTTTCCACCATCAGTGCATCAAATCATTTTTCAAACCATGTAAATAGTTTTTGGACTATATAGTACTGAATCACTCAAAATACTATAAAATGTTATAATTTGATCATTCGATTATACAACTAAATAGGCCTCCCCTTAAACCTGGTATACATTGTATTAGCCAACCCAACAACTAAAGACTGCACAACATGCAAGGAAATTGGGATAATTTTTTTTTTATCAAAACAGGAAATTCATTCAAACAAGGAAAAGGATACAAACTCAGGCACCAAAACTAAAGCCTGGAAACAAACAATGGGTACCAAAGACCCTAAACGAAAGTAACAACAAAGGGGATTTTATGAACCCAAACAAAGAAACCTAAGCAAGTAAACAGTGCTGGCAAACGGCGGCAGATTGAGGGGCCGAACTTTCGAATCCATAAGCGGATTCACCCTACGGAAAATCTTTGGTAGTCTATCGACCGTTGATCCAAAGGGTCGGGCTGAAGAGAACGACAAAATCAGGCCGCAATGGCCGGTAAGGAGGCTGCAGTCGAGCAGTTCAACCCTAAAGAAGAGAAGAACTTAAAGGGAGGCAGCAAAAGGCACACCACCAGAGAGCCATGCTGACGAGGCTTTGTTGGAGGACGGAGCTGAAAGTCCGAGCGTCCAAGGAGAAGCACCGGACCGCTTACAAGCAAAGGAATCGAGCAACCAAAACCTCTCTGAAAGAATCCAGAGAGGGGAGGAAGAAGAGAAAGAAAGGAAATGGGAAACCTTTTCTTCCGTTCCCCAACGCTCCTCCGAAAAAAATCGGTCATGTTCAAGAACCACGGTCGCCGGGGACAAGAATCCCTTCGAAACAGGCCGAAGGCGAGACATCAACAACCGACTTCCGAAGAGAGACGAAAGATTAAATAGAAAGAAAAAAAAGAATAAAGGAAAAATAAACAAAGAGGGATGGGAGGCCAACCGCCAAGGGAGGGAGCAGCTGGCCGCCGCTGGTTCTGCAACTTTTGGGGGGCAATGGGGAAGTTGGAGGAGAGGAGAGGAGCGGCTAGGGTTTCAAAAGAGTAAGTTAAATATTTTAAGAAACTGGGACAAATTAGGGGAATATTATCTCTTGGAATTAATTTAGGAAAATGAGAATCTTTAAGTTTTATTTTGAAACTACGGTAAATTGAACTGTAGAGGTAGAAGACGCCACTTGTAGGTGGCATCCTTAGTTTGTTTAATATTTTTATAACGTAAAATGTCTGTATGTGGCGTCTTAGACCTGTACTGAAAAATTTACCACATATTCTTAAGTATATTTCAATGTCTCCTATTTTCCTGAATTTAATCCCTAAACACTCAACAAAGCCAAAAAAATGCCTCTTGATCGAGTTCTAACTACTCTCGAATCTGATCTGACAGGAAGCATTAAGGAGACTTATTTTAAAATAAAAAATAAAAACATGTAAGGAAAGTGAGGGGAGATGATGTCTTGTAAGGCTAAAATATTGCAAGTGATAATGGCTAAACCAAATAAAATTGAGGGACTAATGGAGGAAGATGATAAAAGGAGAAGAAATTGAAAATGGGTTATAATATGGATTAAGATGGCTGTATACCCCAAAGTTTTTTAGAATTAAGACCAAATTATAGTAAGATATAAAGGTTAATGTATAAATTTATAATTATGTCAATATTATTATTTGTTACATCAGCTTTCTGTTTAAAAATTATTAGTCAACTATTATCTTGTAACTTACGATAATTTGAATGATCAATTTGTAATATTGTATACTTGATTGACCCAATTAAAACGTACCTTACGATCACGGAACTATTTACGTAATCTATTCTTTATAGAAATAATTGGCATTAGATTTCTAATACAAACACTGAGATTCCAACTTGTAGAAAATTAGATAATATGACCATCTTTCATCACTTGAATAATTAGTGGATTTTAATTAACTTTTAATATTAAATTCAATAAAAAATTAGAAAATATTCTATGGACCAACAACGGTGGAAAACTTGTTTTTCACAAGCGCCTAGTTTTTAGGTTTTAGATGTTAGTGTTTAGGGTTTAAGGCTAGAGTTTTAGTGTTTGTGGTTAAGTTTTAAGGTTTGAAAATAAATTTATAGTTTAAAGTTTAGAGTTTAGAGCTTTAGAAATAATTGACATACATAACAACTTTTGAAGCTCACTTGTGGAAAAAAATTCCTACCACTAGTACAACAAATAATTACCCATAGAAAATTATAGGCTTAATGACCCAATTAGCCCCTGAAGTATATACAAAACACCGAACTACTCCCTAAAATATTTTTTTGGACGTTTTGTCCCATAAACTGAAAATCATAACTTCTTTTGGCCCCTTCGTCTAACGGCGTTAAAAAAAATTCACAGGCCGACCAGAACGCACCACGTGTCACTAATAAACAAAAAAAATCAGTGGACTTATTTTAAAGGGGTAAATTTACGCTAAGCTGTAAAATTCTTATTTTGTTCAATTTAGTCCTAAAAATCGTTATTTAACCTGAATTGACCCAAATTGCTTTCTAATTTTGAAAATTAGTCCATTACTTTTAATATGTTGATGTTTTTGTTCAATTTAGTCCTAAAAAATTTATTTAACCCACAATTAACCCCTACTATTTTATAATTTTTACAAATTAGTCTAATATTTTTAATATGCTGATATTTTTGTTCAATTTTGTCATCAAAGTATTTATTTAACTCACAATTGTTCCCTACTACTTTATAATTTTTATATTTTAGTCCAATATTTTAAATATAATTATATTTTTTTGTTCAATTTAGTCCTAAAATCTCTATTTAACCCAAAATTGACCCATATTTCTTTGTACTTTTTATAATTTACTCCAATATTTTAAATATAATTGTATTTTTGTTCAATTTAGTCAAAACAATTTAACCTGAAAGTAACCCCAATTTCTTCTTAATTTTTTTAATTTAGTCCAATATTTTAAATATAATCATATAATTTTTCAATTCGGTCCAAAAAATCTTTATGTAACCTGAAATTAACCTCAATTTCTTTCTAATTTCTATAAATTAATCCAATATTTTTAATATGCTGATATTTTTGTTCAATTTATTCCTCAAAATCTTTATTTAACCCACAATTGACCCCTACTACTTTATAATTTTTAGAATTTAGTGCAATATTTTATATATAATTATATTTTTGTTCTATTTAGTCCTAAAATATATATTTAACCCGAAATTGACCCTTATTAGACTAAATTTGATTATATTTAAAATTTTGGAATAAATTATAAAAATTATAAAGAAACATGGGCCAATTTCGGGTTAAATATATATTTTAGGACTAAATAGAACAAAAATATAAGTATATTTAAAATATTGGACTAAATTATAAAAATTATAAAGTAGTAGGAGTCAATTTTGGGTCAAATAAAGATTTTGAGGACTAAATTGAACAAAAATATTAGCATATTAAAAATATTGGACTAATTTATAAAAATTAGAGAAAAATTGAGGTTAATTTCGGGTTACATAAAGATTTTTTTTGACCGAATTGAAAAAATATATAATTATATTTAAAATATTAGACTAAATTATAAAAATTAGAAAGAAATTGGGGTTACTTTCAGGTTAAAATGATTTTTTTGACTAAATTAAATAAAAATATGATTATATTCAAAATATTAGACTAAATTATAAAAACTATAAAGAAATATGGGTCAATTTCGGGTTAAATAGAGATTTTAGGACTAAATTGAACAAAAAATATAATTATATTTAAAATATTGGACTAAATTATAAAAATTATATAGTAGTAAGGATCAATTGTGAGTTAAATAAAGATTTTGATGATAAAATTAAACAAAAATATTAGCATATTAAAAATATTGGACTAATTTGTAAAATTTATAAAATAGTAGGGGTTAATTGTGGGTTAAATAATTTTTTAGGACTAAATTGAACAAAAACATCAATATATTAAAAATAATGGACTAATTTATAAAAATTAGAAAGCAATTTGGGTCAATTCGGGTTAAATAATGATTTTTAAGACTAAATTGAATAAAAATAAAAATTTTACAAACTTAGCGTGTAATTTACCCCTTTAAAATAAGTCATGCTAAATTTTTTTGTTTACTAGTGACACGTGGCGCGTTCTGATTGGCCCATGAATTTTTTTTAACGCCGTTAGACGGAGGGGCCAAAATAGGTCATGATTTTTAGTTCAGGGGTAAAACGTCCAAAAAAATACTTTAGGGGACAGCTCGGTATTTTTTGTATACGTCAGGGGCTAATTGGGTCATTAAGCCAAAATTATAT
The DNA here is from genome assembly GCA_030270665.1 of Hibiscus trionum. Classification (NCBI taxonomy): domain Eukaryota; kingdom Viridiplantae; phylum Streptophyta; class Magnoliopsida; order Malvales; family Malvaceae; genus Hibiscus; species Hibiscus trionum. The sequence goes on from BSYR01000025.1 coordinate 20,418,234, forward strand.
TAACATACATTAAATTCATAATTTTTTTTTGACAAATCTTAAATCTAATCCTAATCTTACTTAGAGGAGAAGGAAAGAGAAACTCTAAATATAGGAAGGGAAGTACTCTTAGTTAGTCTAGAATTCATGACCTACGAGAATATAAAGAAACAAAGATGAACAATTGGTCAATCGACCAGACATGTTTGCTCCATTAAATACATAATTGTTTGAGTCCGAATTACATTAATATTGGATACATATAACAAAGTATTAGGAGGTGGTCTGTCATTGTATTGATACTGTTTTGAGGTGTATCATGTGTTGTTTCATCTGCTATGATTAACAATAACTCCTATTATTGTATCTGTTATGATTATGGTTTTCACAATTTTTTTAAATAAAATTTATATGATTGATAAAGATAAAATAAAATATAGGATAAGATAAGATATTGACAATGATCTAAGTAATTTCTTTATATATTACTGTTTTTTATATTTGATCTATTTGTTAATTGATCCATATAAGATATTATAAAAAATTATTACATGGTGATTTTATTAATCTAATTTAATCATTGATAATATTAAGATTCGAACATTTAATCTTGCTTAAAAAAGCTAAAACCTCATCTTACTAAATCAACTGATAATTGATACACAGTAATTGCTTTGAGTTGCAAAGAGTATTTGTAAATTAGGCAGATTTATTTGGTATATATATATTATTTTATTTTTTAATTAAAATTGTAAAGCAAAAAAAAAATTAAACTGAAAATAAAGACAATCATTATAATAACCTTTCATTTGTTGCGTTATTGATACAAGTATTCTGAAAGTAGGGCCTATGAATTTATTCTCTAATTATATAAGCTTAGGGACAAACTAATACGCCAAATTTAAATGGTAAATGCAAGTTGATTATAATAAACCCCAAACGTGCCATCCAATTATAAATTCAAGCATTATTTGTTGACAATTGACATAGGCTAAGCTTCCATCATTTGTTCTGTATACTTAACAAAATGGTGAGCTCGGGAACACAGGCTAAGCTTCCGGTTATAGATTTCTCAAACCCAAACCTGAAACCAGGCAGCCCTGAATGGGATTCGGTGAAATTCCAAGTCCGCGAAGCATTGGAGGAGTACGGTTGTTTCGAGGCTTCGTCGGACCAAGTCGCCGAGCTTCGAAACTCCGTATTTGGAGCCATGGAAGAGGTCTTCGACTTGCCTTTAGAAACTAAAAAGCTCTATGTTTCCGACAAGCTCTTCCGCGGCTATTTCGAGTATCCATCAGGAATGCCTGAAACCATAACGATTGATGAAGCACAGAGTGCTGGAAACATCGAACAACGCCTGACTACCACCTTGTGGCCTCACGGAAACATAAGCTTCGGGTACGAAACAATAACTCTTTCGACTTACCGTTTTTTCGATTTAAATAGTTTGTTTATGTTAATTACTTGATTAATTGGTGTTGAATTGGCAGTAAAACTCTGGTGTCTTTCACAGAGATGGCATTAAGATTAGAGAAGACAATCAAGAGAATGATTTTGGAGATTTTTGGTGTGGAGAAGTACATGGACGAGCTCATTGGCTCCACAAATTGCCTTCTAAAGCTCTTCAAATATAAGGCGCCCCAAACCAGCGAGCCGACCCTTGGGGTATATGCTCACACCGACCAGAATATGGTGACCCTGTTGTATCAAAATGAGGTTGGTGGATTGGAGATTCGAAAGAAATCGGATGGGGAATGGATCAACGTACAACCCTCGCCTGACTCTTTCGTAGTCGTGATCGGAGAGTCCCTCTCCGTAAGTCACTTATTCATACATGTTCCACTAGGTTTCATTGCTTGTTTAAAACTGAGAAAAGAACATAATCTTATTGCAGGTATGGTTGAATGGTGGAATATCTCCTACTTATCACCGTGTCATGGTGAAAGGGGACAAGGCACGGTACAGCGTCGGAATATTCGCAACCCCGAGAGGAGGCTACCGAGTTAAGGCTCCAGAAGAGCTTGTGGATGACAAAAATCCCATGCTCTTCAAACCCTTTGACTACGAAGAGTTTCTGGGATTTTACTTAACCCAGGTTGCTCGTGGAGGTGCTAAAGCTGGTCTTACAACTTATTGCAGTACCTAAGATTTTCAGTTTAATCCATGTATATCATTTGGCACAACTTTGTGTTCCCATGTCTGCCCCTTAATTTGTTAAAGCATCCGCCATGTCTCCGGTATTGCAGATTTCATCAATTTAATCTCAAACACTGCTATCTAAACTCATTGTTGAGAGTTGTTGGTTTATATTTATATTTTGGTTTTTCCAATGTCAAGAACTCCTACCTATAGCCTATAATATTCAAGATTGAAAACAAATTATTGCTAACCAATAACATCATTTGTAACTTGGGAGGGACCAAGTAAGAATATTTTGTTTTACTTTTCTAAACTTTCAATTCTAATTCCGTCCCTACTAGATTCTCAAATGATTCTATATTTATCATATATGCTTTATAGACAAAAATTACCTCAAACTGGACAAAGTAAATTTTGATTTAGCCTTAAGGGTTGAGATCCAGCTCATTATTGTTTTGTTTATTATTTTTTAATACATTAATTATTATCATACGTACGCATATGAGCCACTTATATAACTTATGCTTTTTTTAACAAGAGAAATTTACCGGATTATATTTAAAGTGATAGAATTACAAAAGAATTACACCGCAAACATTTAAATTTAGAGTAATTTTCACCTGTAGTTCCTTTTGTTTGGGGTTTATTCTATTTTGGTCGCCCGATTCAAAAAAGACCATTCTTGCCACTTACGTTTTAATCGTGTCTATTTTAGTCTCTTTGGCCATTAACATCCGTTAATTAAATAATAATAATTTCTAATTTAACCCCCAAACTTTCAAAATTTTATTTTTCATCATCTTCCTAAAAACTTTTTTTAGTGTTGGCAGCATGGTTTAGACTTAAACACTCTCATGTAGCAGTTGGTGCATTGGCTTCTTTAGCCCCTATATTACAGTTTGGTAAGATAATCCCATAGTTGAGCTTCTACGATGTCGTTTCTCAAGATTTTAAGGTCCATTCCAATTCTCACATAGAGATGACTTTGTACTTAAACTGTACATTTCTTAAAACTAAAATAGGAATTCAGGATGTAAGCCAGAATTGCTATGAAGTGATAAAGGGGAGCTGGGCAGTACTAGAGGCAATTTTCAGTGAGAAAGAAGGCTTGGCTGAACTAAGCAAAACTTTCAAAATCTACAAGTGAGTCATGAACTGAGATTATGTTAAGTAAACTTGTCTGCGAAGTTTGATCTGATTGTTAGATTGTTGTGTAAGTCATTGCTATTGTTATGAAGCAATTTTTGTTATGCACTGTACTTAGTTTCTTAAGAATTAATCACATTTCTTTCTTCAAAGTTCAGGACCCTTCATTCAACTGCTTCTATTTTAGGTTGGCTATGGACTGCTTTTGTTTATACTGCCATGATCAACTATCCAACCGAGGCAAATTTCTTGAAGCCATTGCCTGTTTATCATGTGCAGCAAATAAGACTTGTAAATTAGTGTTCTGCATTGAGCTCTATGTTCTAACATTTTCGAAAATCTCTTACCAATTTCTTCTTTTCGGCATTTAAACCATTCTTTACACGTAGATGTGCAAGATAATTGATAAATCTCCATCAGGAGCAACGAAGCTTAGCCGCGCTTTTGCACCAGCAAGCTTATATTACAACGAAGCTTAACCGTGTATTTTGGGAAGATGGTGAAAAATAAAATTTTGAAAGTTTGGGGGTTAAATTAAAATTTAATTTTTTTAATTAACGGAAGTCAACGGTCAAGGGACCAAAATAGACACGATTCAAAACGTAAGTGACAAGAATTATCTATTTTTTAATTCAGATGACCAAAATAGAACAAACCTCAAACAAAAAGAACCACGGGTGAATATTACCCTAAAATTTAATGTTCAATAAAATTCAAAGGGGGTGAAAGACATAAAAGAACAAAAGCCATCGCTTTGAAAAGAACTTGTATAATTTTTTGAAAGAAATTCAGAAATTAGTTACTTTGACCAGAGTACTTTATGAAGAAAGCAAAATCTTCAGCCGCTTGTTCTTGGCATATCAACAAAACTACAAATCATAATCATAAACAAACAAACAACTATCACAAAAATAGACCAAAACTGTTACAAAACAGACGAAAAAAATGTCACAAAAACAGACAAAGAAACAGACATAAAAATAGGTGTAGTATGAATCTGTTAAAGTAAAACAAAAATAATAAAAAAAAACTTAAAAATAAAAATTCACCATAAAATGATGAATTTTATTTATATATAAATCAGCAAAACGGTCAAAGACCGTTGTTAGTATTAAAAAATACAACAAATAAGATGAAGTTTGAAAACTGGAAGAAAAAAGTTTTGTAACTGCCGCAAAGCAGTAGTGTAGTGAGAGAGGTTTGAAAACTTAAACAAACGAGATTAAAAAATGTATAACTTGTGTTTTTAAATGGCGATGAATGGATAAATTTTTTTAATTTTTTTTGTGTCTCTTTCTATGTCCTAACATTAAAAAAATAAAATTAAGTCATAACTTTAAATTCTAAATCTTAAATCATACACCCTATACCTTAAAAAATACATCATGTCTCAAATTCCCTAAACCCTAACCACAAACCCTAATCTTATACCCTAAACACTACACCCTATAATTAATTTTTAATATAGAGCATAAATAAAGGCACCGAAAAGAGACAAATGATTTATATTCGTGATGAATAACAATTAAATTTATATTAGATAATAATAGATGAAAAATAATGGATGAAGAATTTAATTCATATGTTAAAATTGCTTCCACAAACAATAGATTTATTCTACTACTCAAACTGGCTCACTCTTTTTTTTTAATTTTATAACTTTAAATTTAATATTGTAAAAATTATCATATTTATTGATAAATATGATTTTTAATATATATTATATACTTATATCCATAAAATATATAGCTCTCCTTATTGCTTGATTTTGGTATATAGTATGGTTATATTTTGATATACAAGTGGTTTAAAAAAATTTACACAATCCTTCATATTTAAACTATAACATCTAAAACTTAAATTCCTAACCCTAACACCCAAAAATCTAAAACTTAAACCCTAAACTTTAAACTCTACTTATAAATCTTAAATCTTACAACCTACAACCTAAATCCCTAAATCCTAACCTAAACCCCTAAACCTTAAAATTGGAAAGCTTGTCACAAACTTGTGTGTCATAATATTTTTCATATAATTTTACATTATTAAAATATAAAAAAGCGCATAAAAGAGAAAAATAAAATAAAATGAAGACCTTTCATTCAAAGCGGAACCATTGCAAAATGTGTTGCATATCTACCATCAGCGTGTGTAATGAATGCCATCTTATCTTAATTTAGTTGGTATTATTAATATTTTTCAATTTTAATTCATATGAATTAGTTTTTTATTTCTTAAAATCAATTTTACCAAAATTGAAATATATATTGGAATTATATGTAGGTTCAAATTAGAATTTTGAACTCACTTTAATGATTCAAATTCGTTTAAATAAGGTCAATTTAGTTTTTAAAAATAAAGATACAGATTTAAACTGAAAAGGCAAGTTCAAGTTTCTGATTGGACAAAAAACTTTAAGTCAAATTGAACCTTAAAGTAAAGTTAAAGTGCGGCTCAAAAAATAAGTTTCAAATTAAACTTTAAAACTAAACTCGTGTACCTAATTAAACTCAAAAAAAAATTAAGTACTAAATTACACATTAAAACTAAATTGAAGTATCAAAAGATGTATTTATCCAATGTAGATAGATAGGCCCAAAATATTATACAAAAGCCCAACCGTTTTATTGTTATTTTAAAAAAAAAAAGAAATATTGGTACATAAACCCTAATAAAAACCCACAGTTCCGCTATCGAAACCTAAAACCCAGCTGAAAAGTAAGCAAGGAATTCAGACAAATGGGAAGCAACCAAGCAGCTGTCTCTTTCTTGAACAACCTCGCTCGCGCCGCTTTCGGCCTCGGCGCCGCCGCCAGTGTCCTCAACTCTTCCATGTACACCGTCGACGGTGGCCAAAGGGCGGTGATATTTGACCGTCTCAGGGGAGTATTGGAGAAAACCGCCGATGAAGGAACCCACTTCTTGGTCCCATGGCTCCAGAAGCCTTTCATCTATGATATCCGCATGAAACCCCACACTTTCTCATCTGTTTCTGGAACTAAGGATCTCCAAATGGTCAATCTTACCCTTCGAGTTCTTTCCAAACCCAAGGTAACCCAGTAATTTTTTTTACTTTTTTTGTTCTTCAGGTTAAATGGGTTTGTTTGATTTGTGGGTTTTGTTTATGTTTTTGATGAATTAACTGAGAATTTTTGTGTTTTTGGATGATTTTATGAAATGGGTTTGTTGCAAAATGGAAAGTTTTGTTCATTATATCAATGGAATCATAGTTGATGAGTTTTTGAACTTGTTGAAAAAATTCTAAAGAAATGTAGCTTTTGTTGTGTAATTATGGTTGTTGAATCCATGGATTTGGTTATGTTTATTTGAAGATTAATGTTTTGTTGATACTGTTTTTGCAATAAGGTGGAGAAACTTCCTGAAATCTATCAACATCTAGGTCTAGAGTATGATGAGAAGGTGCTTCCTTCCATCGGCAATGAGGTCTTGAAGGCCGTGGTTGCACAGTTCAATGCTGATCAGCTTCTCACCGATCGTCCCCAAGTGTCGGCCTTGGTCCGTAATTCACTAACGGAGCGTGCGAAGGACTTCAACATTGAGCTAGCTGATGTTGCCATCACGCATTTGTCATACGGTGCTGAATTCTCGAGGGCTGTGGAGCAGAAGCAGGTGGCACAACAGGAGGCGGAGAGGTCTAAGTACATTGTGGCGAAAGCTGACCAGGAGAGGAGGGCTGCTATTATCCGTGCCGAAGGTGAAAGTGAAGCTGCGAAGCTGATTTCTGAAGCAACTGCAACTGCTGGTATGGGGCTGATTGAACTGAGGAGGATCGAAGCATCAAGGGAAATTGCTGCAACTCTTGCCAGGTCACCTAATGTTGCTTACCTGCCTGGTGGCCAGAACATGCTTCTTGCTCTGAACCCGTCGAGGCCTTGATAGTTGCTTGAATGATGTAATTTTGCATACCCCATAAATGTTACCTGTGAATTTACAGTCATCTTCATGTTGGTGCAAACTATAACGTGAACTTACTTGCAGCAAAAGAACACTGTTTCCTTTATGTTAAAACGATGAGGTTGGTTTCTATTGTTCTCACGATTTATGTCGGAATTGTCAAATATTTTGTTTGCTATATAACATGTTTGTGGTCCGTCTGAAATCAGCAAGTAACATTTAGGTTGGTCTGTGATTCCTTGTATTTGTTGAGATTGTGACCCCATTCTTTCGATCGGAGTCTCTTTTTAAAGTAGATGTTTGACCTATATCCGGATATAAATACGGGGATATGATCCTCCAAGAACCTTCTAAGTACATAGAAACCCGTATTCAGCACTTGAACCTAACATAGTTTTGTGTTCAATTCTTTTATTAGAGGTGGGTGCCGACTGCCGAGACGTCTAAGATCATATGAAAAATATGCCATTTCTCCAGGAATGAAGCCAGCAGAGAAAAAAATCCTGCATCATGTATTTGATTTGCTTCTTAGGAGTTAGGAGTTAGGAGTAGTATCTGAAACATTAGAAAACATGTTTTGGTACGTCATACCAGTGTCGTGCACTCATTTTGCGTCGACACGGACTTGCAGTTTCAAAAAAACAAAATTTTCGTCCAAATTTCTCTTTCGCAACAGCAAGCTCTGCCTAAAACCATTCAGATATTGTCACCGGATACCAAAAGCAATGTCTTAGGTACCTACGAAGACCATATATTTAAATAGCAAAACTGTGAGTCCGCGCAAGATTTGGTAGAGATGAGCCGAGACCTGAACCGATTTACTCGACTTGAGACGCGTTATAGACACAAACATGATGGCTTAAACTTGACCTGAATCCGAACCAAAATCGAACTAAACTAAAATTGACTCAAATTTAGTTAAACCAAAAATCAACCCGAATTGAAATAAAATGAATTCGAAAACAACCAAAATCGAAAATTAACTCAAATCGAAAGAAACTCGAACCGAAAATCATCCGAACCGAAAATCAACCCGAACCAAAAGTAACCCGAATTTAATTTCTTCAAATATGTATGTTTTATTCTCATTTTGTATTTTATTACTAATTAACAACTACGTTTAGTAATAGTTTAATCATTTTTCTCCTTTAAAAGATTATATTCATATATTGACTCAAATTGAAAGCTGATCGATTTGATATTGACTTGACCTAAAAAGCAATCGATCCGATATTGACCCAACCAAAAAAGTCAACTGATCCGATATAGAGCTTACCTAAAATGTCAACCGATCCGATGTTAACAGTACTTGAAAATCAATCGATCTGATATTAACCCGACTCAATCCGAAATAATACAAACCCGAATTAAATCTGAATCAGACCCGATTTGAACTTAAATTGAAAACAATTAGAACCGAAAATCAACCGACTCGAAGTGATCCGACCTGAACCACCCGTTTACCACCTAGTACGCGCCAATAAAATTGCATCAGAATGAAGCTAAATTTTCTCCCTTTTTTTTCAAAGTTGAATCTTTCTTTCGCTGTTTTGAGGCATCTAAAATCAAGAAACAAAACCAAGCCAATCGAATAAACAAGAAAAAGAAGTAGGCCCATCACATGAATCAATTATCAGAGAAAAAACCCAGATGGAAACATCATTAAAACAAGATTTTGAACTGCAGAAAATAAATTAAAGGAAAGACCTTGGCGGATTCAGCGTCGATGCCTTTTCAAAGGCAATGGCGACGAACCATCTACGATCATCAGCTGTAAAATAAAAGATTTCAGATTTTCTTTTAGTGGATTGCTTCCGTATAAAATATAAATTCGCGCTTTGAATTTGTTTCTGCTTTATTCTTATACTTTACTTTCTTTCCTACTCCTCCAGTCCTCATTTATAAAAGTAGCTAAGATGGATCCAGTAAGGAAATGTTTTTTTTTTGGGGATTTTAAAACTGAATTTATATTTACCAAATCATTTATTTGATATTCTAAATTCCATAAGTTAAAAATATATAAAACCAGTCATATAAATGAATGGACAGAGATTTTATATTGATGGAAAAAATTTATATACAATACAAATATAATTATTTTAATAAATTTAACAATTTATTAAATTGTTATTTGAGATACTATTGATGAAAACAATTCACAACCTGTCTTAAAATAATGACAAATACAAATAGTATTTCTATTTATTTTTAATTTCTTTTTAAAAAATAAATATATTTATTACTATAACATTATATAAAAATATATAAAAATAAAAAAATAATATATATAATAACAATATATATAATATATAATAATAATAATAATAATATATAATATATCTAAAATAGATATAATATCAGAAATAAATTAAATATAATATTCAATATATAAATAAATTAAACCAAAGATATATTACATAATAACCCTAATTATTTGTTAAAATATTAAAATTAATATTATAAAAACTATCAAGTTTAAACCAAACCTAGTGAATCCCTGAACCCAACAAGTGTCTAACTAGAAAAACGGATGATGTTTATCCTGGGAGAAACAGATTCAAATCGCTCTATTTACAAAATGTACGTGCATTGTTAAAGTTTTAAGAATATGTATAAACAGATACTACCTTATAATCACCTTAAAATTAGGGCGTTTGCGCTTGTAGAAACGATGCATGATATATTTTTTCATTTGTTGTTGGGTTCATACATTTCTTACTGTGAACATTTCTTTTCAGTGTTTGTCCATAATTCTTTTCATGGTATTCATGTTAACCAATTTATTTTTAATAGCCTTAAAGAGTTTATAAAATTATATTTGTTTATATTTTTTTTAATTTGAGTCTCTTAAGGTGAATAACTATCCTTTTTTTATTGGAACTATTCGTTGGATTCATGTTGACCAAAATTTTAAACTTTAGTAACTCAAATCCTCAAGCCTAATATTGATGCGAATAAAATGTAAGTATTGAATTCACGATTTAGAGAAGAGGAGAGAATTGTCAATTAAGAACTCTTAACCACCTACTCTAAAAGTTGTTGACTAAATAACTTGGTGTTGGTTGACATGTTTACGAATTTTGTAATAATAAATTTGTCCATTACATTTAGTCCTTATTTTTTATATTGACCGGAATTCACATTTTAATGTTTTGTAGAACAAATGGTGGAGTTATTTCGTACCATCATGTCGATTGTCAATACAATCACAGTAATTTTATATGGATGGATAGAAATGTTTTTGGCTCGTCACGTCATTTATGGTTCATTTCACTAAAAATCAGTTATATAATTTTTTTTTATGTTACTTTTTTTGAAAATGGATCTTCATTTTTATGCAATGTAAATAGAGAGTGAGTAGTTATATAAAAATTTATTATAAATAGATTAGTGACATGGAGAAAAAAAATTATGTGGCTGATTTTTAAAAGATGAAGACCATAGATGACGAAATGAGCCGGAAGCATAAAATAATTTCTTAGATGGATGGGTACCCACAATGGTTAGTTGCAATTGCTAATGATGCTTTGCCTTTTGGTTCATCTGGGATGTTGGGTCCCAGTCCAGTGTGAGACCAGTAATTTTAATTTCCTTTTAATGGATCATGTAATTTTATCAGGAGATCAAAATGTTGGCTAACGACCAATACAATGGAGAAAAGAAAATATTAGTGGAAAAATTTCCACAATCAGATTCAATTAAGGATGAGCAAAACTCAACTCGAAAAAATCGAATAATTCAACTCAACTTGAGACGAAAATACTCAATTCTTCTTGACTCAGCTCAAAATTTCAATTAAAGTTTGAATTGTAAAATAGAAATTCGAATAACTTAAAATTTTTAGTAATTAGTGGATTTATTTTTAAGTTCGAGACGAGTCCTTCAAATTTTTATGATATATACATACCGATATATAAAAATATGAAAAAATAATCACATGTGAAAAAAATATATATGTGCATATCTTATATGATTAGAAAAAGTCGTTTAAATTGAAATCAAATCATACTATAACATGATAAATAATTACAATTAAATTTTTATAGAAACTCGAATCGAAAAAAATTCAAATAAAGTTTGAGTGGTAAAATATGACGCGTCAGCTCGAATAGCTCAAAAAAAATTTACTCGACTCGATCCGATCGAACGCTCATCCCTATATCAATGCATGGAATAATAACCCTAATAATAATCATTTTTCCTGCCCTACCAAAAATATTTCATTTGACCAATTTATATCTTCCACTAAAACAAAATAAAATACATCATCTATCTCACATGGGTAAATCTGGAAAGGGTCAAAAGCCCGTAGTGAAAAACAAAACAGCTAATCTCAATACGAAAAATAAATGCTAAAAAATCCAATCACTCTCATCCCTTCTCTTTGTTCAAATTAAAATGCCAAAACTATGTTTTTGAAATCATGACAATGGCACAATCACCAAAAAAAGGTCAACAAAAAAGTTCATTTCCCTAAACTCATTTCTAAAAAAATGATGGGAGGGTTTGGATGTACCTGTAACTCCATTTTTGATGATTCGACAATGTTGGATTGTGTACCATTGATGGTGGTTTGTAAGTTCTCGAAAATGTGCATATCGATTTTAGTGTTTGTGCCAATGTCGTCGTCTTCCGAACCGAGTTGTTCCTGTCCATGCTTGTGCAATATTCAAGGCAAAGGAAATGATACCGACAGCACCCATGGCGTACAATGCTTTATATGGTGCCAATGCCATGCCAGAGAGATAGGAATAAAACCCGGCAAATAGGTAAATCGAATTCAGTCTCACTTCCTTTCCCATGATGCGTGGAAAGGGCAATTCGGAATTTAACAATGACTCCGAACTATAGATACCGTGAAGAATCAAACAAATGCAAAGGAATGAATCTAGAAATCTTGGGAAGCTCTGATGCATTCCTATTCTCTGCAACCGCGGAAAAGGTTTCGTAAGATGATAAAAATAAATAAAATGGATGCATTTTGGTGAAAACTCGGGGAAATTGGGCAAATCCGATACCTGCAACCAAGACACCAGAGAGGGAACAAACATTAGTGTGGCAAGAAGATGCAGCACCAGTAAGCCATGTCGAAGGTGGAAAGTATCTTCTTGTGTCTGAATATAACTCGAGCTGTTTTCCTTTGAAGGGGAACCGGGTTTGGGTTTAAATTGCTGAGACAAAGAATTGCCTTCAGTTCTGTAATCGGATTCCTTTTTTCGTGCATTGCTGCGAAATGAGGCTGTCAAAGAACTATTACAGGAAAAAATGGAGTAACACTTAGTATCACCTTAAGCACTCACAAAGAAACGAATGTGTTTAGCATTTACCAAGAGAATACAAAATAAAATGCATACAGCAAATGGTGGATTGTAAATGCTAAAGTCCCGGAAATCCGGGATATGTTAAAATCTATGTAGAATTAACATGAACTTACTTGCACAGCGAACTATGACAACACAAAGCATGTGATAAGAGCAGTATGAATAGGCCAAGTGCCGGATGTACGAACGTAGACAAAATAATTGCCACTGATACTGGAACAAATAACGGATTGGCTCTCAGGACCCTTACCACCTATTACCAAAGTAAATCAAGATCAACATAATATAATATATACTGCAGTATAATATAAAGTATTGACCGTGCACATAAAACTAAGACAAATGGCGATAAACCTCCAACTACAGGAAAAAGTTAAAATCAACAGATATGACTTCAATTGCACACGCTTACAAGTGTCTCATACGGGTGGTACCTTTCCATATAGAAAATTTGAGAGAACCGTGATTTACACAAGGTTGGAGGTGGTATCTTTGACATGGTCCCCATTTATAGAGTTATATAACAAAAGAAAATATCCTATTTAACCGGAATAATACTTCTAAAATTCCTGATATATGCAATTTGATAATGAATCCAAATAATTTGAGAGATCTCAGAAAAGTCGGTATAGATAGTTGCGAACAGTTTACCTTTAATGAAAGGAACCTTGAAGAAAGATTCATAAACCACTGAAGAAACAAAAAGCCAAAGTTTCCTTCCCATAGTTGCCACCTGGAATCAATTAAACCTTTTATTTAACCACAAGGTAGTAAATCAAAATAGAAATGAATATTATATGATTTCTATCTACAGGAAATCACACAACTCTTATAAAAAAAAGCGAGAGAATTCAAAAGACTTATAACATAAATTGGAAGTAAAATAAAAGATAAACATGTTTAACTTTTTTTCATTCTTTTCTTCAAATATATAAAACATTCTTTATATATTGTTCACAAAGTTAGAGTTCACCAACCTCGTTTTTATGAAAACATGTAAATACGCAGCCACGTAAAAGCCCAAGTGGGATACCAATATCAGTAGAATTACAATCCCATTTGCCAAGAGGTAGCAAATTATTGACACAATGGTAAAGCTAGAGAATGGAGGGAATGGTTGAGATGATAGAAAGGAAAAGAACATGGAAAACATAATGGGCACAAGAACAAAAGGCAAAAATGGGAATGGTATTCTTAAGTTGGACTCCACAGCTTTCAGTATAGAAGGAATTGGCCTTGCATGCGCTTGTCGCATCAGAGCAAAAAATATAACAGCGACACAGAAGCCAATTATCTGTATGAGAAAATGCAATATCATGTAAGTACCATAGAGTGCAAATAGCATATAAATGGAAACAGCAGCAGATGATTCTTTAGAATCTGGTATAGCATCTTTTTTTCTCTTTCTCTTCAGTAAAAGTCCTAAGAGGTGACCATAATATACATTATTTCAATAATATGTACAAGCTGGGAGGGTATCTTCCATCAATTTGCTTCAGCACATGGAACTTAAAGAAGGAAAATCCTTTATTTATGATTTTGGAGCAATATGATAGGAACGCTTACACAATGAGTGTGCATATGCCAGAAAATCCACTACAATCGGCTGTTATATAACATGCTTCCACTAGTTCCATCATCAGACTCATTTCATACAGATATCTCTCAGACATCTAATATTGAGAATCTCACCAAAAACAGCTTCTAGTTACTGCTCCCACATTTTTATATAATAGTTTTTTTCCATAAGAATCTAGAGGATGACCTCTGGCATCTACAATTGTTATAGGTAGCAGACCACAGCACAAAATTTCAATGCCAAGCTGCTTACTGTGACTTATCAAAAGTTTAGAACTGGATAATATCATTTGTAATACCAATATGTTGATAGTGCAGAATATCTTCACCCAAGTGAACTCAACTAGAGATCATAGCATTTCAAAAGCGGCATTCACCAGATTACTTCTAATAAATTTTGTCAACTAATAGAAACTAGCATCTAAATCCAAAGGCAAGGAAGGAAAATATTAAGTATGAGGATTAGATTGGAGCACCTGTGAAAAATATAGAAGACAAAATCTGCTAGCTGCGGTGGTTATAGAAACAGCTATGCTTGCCTTATATGCACAATGAGGGTCAAGCTGTAGTGGTATCACGAAGAAAAAAGAGCTTTAAAACTTAAGAACAGAGCAACTAAATTCTGAAATGGAAGTAACATTTGCATGCAAGAAAAAATATGGCTCGTCACCAGTAAAATAACAGTCGTTTTCTCTGTCCCAGTAGAAGTCCAAAGTGCTGGGGAAGAATCAACAAGAAGAGTTTCACTGTACAAATTAGGAAATACATGAAGACCTGATGTAGGATCCCAAGCAAGTGCTACAGGTGGAAAACAACGCAGTTTGCAAAGCTCTGGATGGTTCAGCAAAAAGAAGAAAGGAAAACTAATGAGTACAGTATTTTGAGTGGAAAAGAATAAAAAGTATGAAAAGTATTTAAAAGCCAACAAGAAAAAGTAACAACAGAATATATCCAGCAATCATAGATCATAGCAAAAATTTGATGGGTTAATTGGTAGCATGACAATCAGGTGACCAAAAAGATTTCTAGAATTTCAAGATTGCAATTAAAGAAAAAGGAAAATAAGACTCTTACTAGCGTTTCCAGTATCTCCAGCTTCATCAAGAATCCCAGAATCTTTGATTCCACAGCCTGCAGTTTTCAAAGAGAAACTAACAGGCAAAAGGCCTAAACTAACTGCAAATGACAGATTGAAAGCAAGGGGGT
Organism: Hibiscus trionum; assembly: GCA_030270665.1. Lineage (NCBI taxonomy): Eukaryota > Viridiplantae > Streptophyta > Magnoliopsida > Malvales > Malvaceae > Hibiscus > Hibiscus trionum. The sequence continues at coordinate 20,433,518 of BSYR01000025.1, forward strand.
GGTCCTCCTTCAAGAAGATATCCTGCACATCATTGAAATCATTCAGTTTCACCAATAATTTTCAGTTTACTTTTTGAGTGGAACTAGAGAAAACAGGTTTTGTTCAAGTTTCAAACCCCATGGCTGCATTTCAGATATTCACCTTATGGGAGTGTATTGATAGAAGCATTGATACAGGAGAGAACTCTATTTTCCCTTCATCTGGATTAAAGAACTGTCCAACTGCCATTGAAGTGGCTGGTGGAGGCCTGCCTGAAATAGTCTGAGCACCACAAAGTCACTGCACACAATTACTCAAATTATTTTGAACTATATGTTAAATGAGAGAGCAGCACAACCATTAAAAATGTCCAACAACAGAAAAATTGAATACAAAGAAGCATAGCATTTTGGCATACAAAAAAATGCATCTTTCACATGCAAACTAAGATTTGATATTCTGAACAGGCTCAAGTTCGATAGGCTCCGCCATAGGTTGAAATTTGGAAAAGGAAAGAAATAGTAGTGACTAAAAAGTGTTATCACACATCCATCCTTTTAGATTTCACAATTTAGCTTTCTACTCCTTTACTTTTAAGGGAAAGTGCTTTTCAAATATAGATAACTAATGCCCTAAGCTATCAATAGCTAACCTATCAAAAGTATCTTATAATTTCACGATATATTCTCATAGAGGTGAATCCTTAAGATGAATAAGCATAGAGAGAAACAAATTTCCAAAAACAACGCTAGTCCATAATAGTTGATGTTGTAAAAGGAAGGTTACCGGACGAGGTGCAACCGAGATAGTCAGGAATCTGAAGCCATTCATTTCCTCAGGAGCCAAATGAAGTACAGCAGATGGAGGTGCTTGCTCAGTCTGACTGCCAGGCTCAACCTGGTAGCAATGTATATAAAAACAGGAGTATCAATGTCAACCAAATTACAGTTGAAATGAGAAGGTTCGATATGTTGTTGCTCCATTGCAAACAAATTTACTAACAAAATCTGTCATTAAAGCTTTGATATTCCCCAAGACTATTCCAGTCCTACATGTAAGAGATGCAAGAAACCTGCAACAAACTCACAACAGATTCACAAAACAAACAGTAAAGTGATCCATACCTGCCGTGGTGCTGGTCCTGCAGGAATTTGCACCATCTTTGATGTCACTTCCAGAACCCTTCTACCGGCAGGCAAGTCAGAAGATTTCCCTTTTTGGGGCCATAGATGAACTCGGACTCCAGAACAAGGAGCAAGGTTTGTCACAAATATGAAGTGGCTTTTTCCATTTGCCCCCTAGATATAGAACTACACGTAAGTGAATGCATTGTCTATAAAGATAAAATACACAAAAAGGCACAAGTGAATTTTTTGGGGGGTGTCAATAGATCACTAAGCTGAGGCTGAACAAGCAACTGAAGAGCAGCTTTGGTAAAGTTTTGCAGCTTAGAAGTAATTTCTTCCTTGAGGAGATAAAAAAAAATTGTGCAATAGATGGGTAGAAATTGCTTACACAAAAGTCCATTGAGAAAAAAAAGCTAAACATTTTTTGGATGCATGTAAACTCACCAAATTCTTTATGTCCAACCACCGCCTTCTCCCATCCATGGCCAATATGGTGACAGTAGTAGTTTGAATATACAAGTCCCTCTCAAGGATATCATCATTCCAATGAAAACTGCTAGGACAGTCAGACAAGGTATGCACTTCTGGAACTGCAACATGACATAAAATATCATAAATTACAATCATCTGGAATCATATTTGAACTATCATTTCAAGCAATTCTAGTTCAATCATGTGATTGTAAATTCTTCTTAAGGGCTAGGGTAATTATCATGCAGATATATTTCAAGAAAAGAATACCAGCAGTGTCTTTTACATCCTTAGCAGGAACATGAGTGGACCAAGATGACTGAGGTTGCCTCTTCCAATTGAAACTTTGCGGTATTTCACTATGAAGCATCTTTGTGAATATGGCAAGTCTTTTTTGAGTTTCAGGAAAAGGCTGACCTGTTCTGGAGTCTACCAAACTAAGCAGGGTATGTGAAACCTACGTGAAACATTACATTAAAAAATGTTAAGAACAGGAATGCTATGAAAGGCTGAAGCAATACCTCAATTTTAGTCACACATCACAACCAAAATGGAGGTTCCTAGGTCAAATCCCTCTCCCAACCTAACCATCTAAATTAGAGAGAGAGAGAGAGAGAGAAGCAGTCTAGAAAGAGAGATTCAACTTACTTGCACAACTAGTTGATTACACCATAAAATAGTTTGATGTTCCATAGATAGCCATACATTTTTCATGCTTGTACTGCTTATCACAAATCCATGAGTGGGAGGCACAATACCATCAAGGGATTCTAATTTTGAGCGAACCTGTAATCAGAAAGGAGAGCAAGATTAAACATTTCAAACAAGATGTGTTAATAGTGAAGCCATAAAGCATCCTTCTCTTTTTATACAAGCAAAAACCTAATCCAAACTGTACAGCAGAACAGAAGTTGGAGACATACTTGATAATCATTATAACCACCAGAAATGGAAACAACGACGACATTGGATAGTTTTGGGCCAGACACATAACGCCCTGTTCGAGTGGTTTGAACCTCATACCCCTTTTGCCATTCTTGATTTATACTGTTATAATAGTCACCCAGGGATGGCTGCAACGCGAGAGGAGGTGCCCTGGATGGAAATAGCAGATTCTTAAAGAGAAAAACAAGAAACTTTACACAAAAAGATACAAGAATCCACAAAGATCTCACTGGTGAGGGCTTGAAAGAGTTAGAATAGTCTCAACAGCTGATTTCCTGAGACGGGGGTGAATCGTTGCAGCTCTAGCAACAAAACCACCCATAGAGTGGCCAATCAATATGACACTTTTTGGCAAGCTACCAGTTGTTGCAGTACCATCACTTTCCCTGGCATCATGGGATTCTTTGTATTGGTCCAAAATCTGCAAGAACAGGCATAGCGTCACATAACCTTCAATGCTAAAGTTGAGCAAAATAATTAGATTTTTTTTATGGCCTGGTATGATACTTTAATACAAAGTTACAAACAAGCATCACAATCTTTGATGTTATATAGAGTATTGCTTCACTTTTTTACTCTCTAAACCAAACTGAGAAACTTGAAAACTTCATCGAATAGGAACCTAATACAAAAGAATTTGGAGATCAGACCTGCGCGTTAAACCTTGCTCTCAATATAACATTTTTCATTGATCTCATTCCATATGTGTGTGAGTGTGTAAACCAGGCATACTTACATCTTTCACTTGTGCAAAAAAGATTCGGTTAATTTATCTCATCAAGGAATTTAATTTGAAATACTGAAAGCAGATCAAGTGATAACACTGACCTCAGATAGCTACGAACAAAACAATCAAGGTTTATGGTCAGGCTAAAAACTAAAACTACGTTCATGCAATCAGTCAAATAAAGAAGTTCAAATGATAAAAGTAGTACCCTGTGAATAGCATATACAACATATTCAGTGTGCTCTTCAAGTATCCGACCATCCATCGCAGAATGTTCACCCTCAAGATCCACAGCAAACCAATCTAGTCGATTAGCATATTGGTTCGGTAATTGAATGTCAGCCATATCCACAATACCTCCCTCCTCAGAAGCTAGATGAGCTTCTCTATAGAATGTACGTTCAAGAGGACCCCCTTGATAAGCTCTATCGGATTCAGCTGCCAAAGACCTCACCTGAAAGACAGACCCAAAGTTGTAAACCGTACACCATTTTGAAACCATTCACAAACAGAAACAGAATAGCATAATTATGAGTTCTTCAGCATGGACAACAACAAAGCACACTAATAATAACAGTGGTAAAAGAAGGACCTTGCCTGTTTGTAGCTACCGCCATTGCCCGGAATAAAAAGAAGGGGGATTCCATTGAGTTTCTTTAAGTGTTCCTTAAAGTCAATCTTTTTCCAACCTTCATGGTACAAATACAACCCGTATTTCGCAGATGACACGTCCTCCGTGGTGGAAATCGGGATATAAGTCGGATACATATACGTCATAATACAACCATTTGATATAGGCTTCAATAAACCATACAAAGCAGCTACACTGATCCATATCACCGCAACCACAAAAATCATTGCTCTCAAACTAGGTCTAAACCCTCGCATTCTTGAATCATCGTTCTTATTATTGTTCCTTCTTTCAGTTTCCATGTTATTCAACATTCACTTCTCACCAAAAATCAAAATCTATATACAAATATTAAAAAATAATCAACCTTAAGAATACAGAATTCGAATAAACATTAAAATTTTAAACTAGAAACAGTTAAAAAAATATTCAGCTCAATTATCGGTAGATCTACTTAATAAAACAACTTTTAAACTAAATTAAGCTACTTAATTAACTTAATTAAAGCTAATTTAGTGAAAATGATAGAAAGAAATAGTTTGAGAAGCTAAAGATTAATAAAAGCTAAAAGAAGCTTTCGGATTATGAAAGCTAAAAGATAAAAGAAGCTTTCAGAGAATTAAGTAAAAGTTGATCTGATTTGAAAATGGAAGATTGAGGAAGGCTATGGAAAACTAGAAATGTGAAAGGGAAACCTGATCGGAGAAGATGAAACCCAACGCCGTCGTTTAAACGTCGAAGCGTGACAGGAGAAGATCGTGAAGTGGAAGCGAGTCGGAGAGAGAGCGCGTGAGCTCAACGCGATTGCTTTGGTTCGGAACGAGACGAAAATGGAAAGACCAATCAAATACGAAATGTGCATCTGAGGAATTTTGGATCCGGGCCCCATTTAAGTGATGGCGGATCTTGTTGTTTTGTGTGTGACCCGATTCATATGGCTGAAGTGGGCTGGATTGATTATTGGATCGGGGCTCCGGTTAAGTGTTGGTGAATTACAAAATCTATGTAAAAGATAATTGTACTGTAATTATAATGTAACGTTTTTTTCTTCCAATTTATAGTAATGCACATTGGTTTGTCAAATTTTTGTTCTAATTTAGTACACTACACCCTTTTAATGTAATGTTTGCAATCAGTTGTTGAAAAATGTTATAAATTTCTTTCAACCAAAAAGGAAAAATAAAAAAATATAATAAACTTGGGTTAAATCAAAAATCAATTGAATTATTTGAAGTTAATTTGTTTCAGTTAATTATTCAATAAATAGTTAGACACCATAAAACATCAATTAATTATAGTTCAATTTTATTAATAATGAAATTGATCATTTGAACACCTTAAAACTCTCGCACAGTAATTATACATGATGAGATATAAACTTAGATATTCAAATACTAATAACTCGACCTTACAATTACAGTCAAGGCTTCATTGCCAACAAATAATTAATGTTGTTTCTTAAAAAGTAATTTCATAAATGGAATTAAAAATATTATACTTATTAGGGGTGTGCAAAACTCGACTCGACTCGAAAAATCGAATAACTCGACTCGACTCGAGGCAAAAATACTCGACTCGTCTTGACTCGACTCGAATAACTCGAAAAAATTTCAAATAAAGTTTGAGTTGTAAAATGGAAACTCGAATAGCTCGAAATTTTTAGTAATTAGTGGATTTATTTTTAAGTTCGAGACGAGTCCCTCTATTTTTTATGATATATACCTAATGATATATAAAAATATGTCACATGTGAAAAAATATATATGTGCATATCTTATATGAGTAGAGAAAGGAGTTTAAATTGGAATCAAACCCTACTATAACATGATAAATAATTACAGTTAAATTTTTATAGGAACTCGAAAACTCGACTCGACTCGAATTTCTTAAACTATACTCGAATCAAAAAAATTTCAAATAAAATTTGAGTTGTAAAATATGACTCGCCAACTCGAATAACTCAAAATTTTTTGACTCAACTCGACTCGATCGAACGCTCTTCCCTACTAGCGATATAATTTGGTTTAAGGATGTTAGAATTCTTCAAACTTGTAAAAAGAAAATCAATTAAATGTCTAATTATTTTACACCCAAATAAGTTCTTGTATTATGAACTTTCATCAAATTACTCTTTTTATCAACATTGACCATTGATTATAACTTTTTCTATCAATTACGGTCACATATCACGTCACGATGTTTTCACGTAGAATTTACCAGAAATTTATTGATTTTAATAATTTTTTTAGTTTTTTTATAAATATGCAAACAGCATGTGATAAAATTGTAATATTCTACGTGATAGTAACATCTCAGAAAAAAAAACACATTTAGACTTGTTGATAAAAATTGATAAAAAAACTTAATTAATTTAATTTTTTGATTCAAGTGCTTAAACGATTCAATTTTTTAATTAAAAAAATTAAGTGGATCCAAAAAATTTAAGAACTTAACTGATTTTGTAAATATTTAAAGGCTTTCGTTCTACTTAATTCATGTCTATTAACTTCGTTGATATTGAAAAAAAATCAATTGTGGGGTTAAAAAATATAAAAATGATCTTTTATCAAAAATATATATATATAAATGATCTCACGTAAAATGTGTTATCATAAGCAATAAAGGGTTAATCCTTGAATTTTTAGAGTTGGAGTAATTATAACAGTTAGAATGCAAGAGTTCGACTAGTGATTGATGCAAACATTCCAAAAAAATAGTTTGAGTTTGCGAATGAATGTGTGAATTTAAAATATAAAAAAAATCACTTGGTCTGGTGAGATAAGACGATGTATTCTTTAAATAAGGTTAGAGGTTCAAATTTTAACATTATGAACGGAGAAAATTAAATTAGGAAGTTTGTCCTCATATTGAATCTCTACAAAATCTAATTTAAATTGATCAATTAATAAATCGAATATCGACGATTAAACTAAATAGTTTCATATTACCTTTTAATTTCTTACAAAGTTTTGAGGATTGTTCAAGACAATCACATTTGTTGTGTAATCTCTTACACATGATTTGCTCAATTGTAACAAAAGCTTTGTTATGTTGTTAAAAAATTTAACTGTCTAGCTCTTTCCTTTCTTAGTTCTTAAATCGAGTCTCTCGTTCTTTTTCTCAGTCTCCTAAACACAACTTTTGAAATAAACAATACTTTAGTCGTCTACTACCAAAGTCTATCTTTCTCTTTATATAATATGTACGAAAATTTGTTGTTAAGGACTAAGTTGATGTCTTAGTTAAAGTTTACGGGTCAAATTAATTTTATCAATTTCACAAAAGTCAACGATAGTGCGATATTTTTTTATTTTATCGACAATTTTAGTGACCAAAACATATCCTTTGAAACTTTAATACCCAAAATAAAAACCCACTAAAATTCTCTACACCATTCTTTTCTACATTTGAAGTTCTTTAAATGATAATAGTATCCATGGAAACTTAAAATTTATATACATGATGTAAATTTATTTCTAAAATTCTCTACACCATTCTTTTCTACATTTGAATTTAACTTTTTTATCATTATATTAGAAGTTTGGCTTTCTTCTCCTTTTCTTAAACTATTTTTCTTCTCCATATTTTACTGTCTCTATTTCCCTTGCAACTCATTTCTTTTATATTTTCATTGAATTTCTCCACTTAGTTAAACTTTTGTTGAGTTATTTGATTTTGATATAACTTTTATGAAAAAATGATTTTAGACTTAAACTAATTTATAAAAATAATTCAAAGTCCAACAAACTTTAAAAAATATGTTTTAAAATTTTAAAACCTCAAAAATATGTGTTATTAATTGATTTATAATTACAAAATATTTTCTAGTTGATTAAAATATTTGTAAAGTATTTAAAAATGGTTTTAAAGCCTTTAAAACATAAAAGCACTATTCAGTCACTATTTGGCACTATTCACGACACTGTTCATACACGGATACTGTTCATGAATAGTGTTGGTTCCGAAACTATTCTCTTCGGTATCAAAACAGGGCTGGTAAAAACTCAATTTTGAGCCTGTAACGGCTATATTTTGATAAAGTATCGAAACCTTTATAAATGTTTCGAAATCATTAAGTGCAGGGGTTTAAAATGCTCGAAAATTTATTTCCCAACGGCTCCAAACCACCCAAACGGTCACAAACGGCTAGTAGCTCATTCCACACTTTAAAAGAAGACTTGAGACACTTGAATATGGTTAGAGAGCATATCCACGCTTCATGATCAAGAGAAATTAGCTTTCAAGTTTTATTTTCTCATTTCTCTTGTATATATTGTATAAAAAGTGTTTTAATTATTTTATTCTTTACACTCTTGTGAGCTTCAATCTTGTAAACACTCACCTTGTGAGGTTTCTTTGTTTACACAATTACCTTGTAAAAGGGAGAGGTTCTAATTTAGCCTGAGGAAAAACTAGAGTGGTTCTACATTAACCATTGAAAAGATAGGGTTGTAAAGGTTTCCTCTTGAGCCTAGAAAAAAGGAAGAATTCATAGTAATGAATTAGAAAATCCTTAGTGGTGTGCTAAGGTAGTGGATGTACATTCGGTTGGGTAGTCGAACCACTCTAAAATTATCGTGCACAATTGTCTAATATTTTTCGATTTTAGCCAATTTATTCTGGAAGAAAAATCAACCCTCTTAACACAATCAATTGTAGTGCACTAAGCCTAACAAACCTCTAAAACATCAAGTCACCCCACTAATTTAGGGAAGAGTGGGTTTTGCTGTGGAGTTTGGAAAGTTAGGGGTGTAGGCACGACTAATTTAGGGGATGAGGGGCTTACCGGCGAAGGGTGGCATTGATGAGCGTTAGAAGGACGACAATGAAGCAGCGGCGACAAAACTGCATTTAGGGGGAAGAGGCGCGACAAAATATATTTTATATAATTTAATAATAAAAAATGTTATTCCTAAATATTATGACACATGTAAATCATTGATTGGTATGAAGATTTTATATACTTTTTAAAAAATAAATATTTAATTAAAAAAAGAAATATGAAGGATTGAATTAAGAAATCAATAAAACGTTGAGGACTAATCTTGTTATTAACCCTTAAGTAAATGGAGAATATTTAAAAATAAAATAAATGCCACGTGTCAAAATATGAGTTGTCATAGTGGTACACGTCAGCTTCCGTGACGGAAAAGTGTAAACTTATTGACGGAATAAAAGTTCTTGGCCATGTTTGGTAAAGAGAGGTTTGATCTAAAATTAGAGGTTTTGTAACGCTTGGGTTTGGGGCCCGGGAGATAATCAGGTTTGGTTAAACCGGTCCGGGTTAAATCAATTGAAAGAAAACATTTTTACTAAACAAAAATGGGTCTTTTAAATTAAAGGAATTTTAAAAAGGGCCTTTTGGTAAAAAGTGGTCAAATAGATTTATTGAGATAGGTTTTGAGTTAAAATAAAATATATTATTTCAAAATTTTGCTATCTCTTCTTCTTCCCCAAGAGTTTTTACGTTAGAAACTCCACAACCATAGCCACAACCTATTTCTCATCAATCTTCACCATTTGGAAGTTGAAAGAGGTAAGCAACTTGATTTCTTAATCATATTTTCATTTCAAACTTGCTAGTAACATCTCCTTTTCAAAAGAATGGAGATTTTTCAAGTTCTCCATTTTGGGTAAAAATGAGATTTTTGAGGGGTTTAGATTATATGGTGAAAACAATGGCTTGAGTGAGTTTTAAAGGATGTTTTGAGTGTAAAATGGTGCTAAGATGTTGGGTTTAACATGAAATCCCAGATTTTGTGAAAATAGGTGATTTTGATAAATGAGTTTTTGGGTTTTTGGCTTAGAAATGGTGGATAAGGGTTCCTAATGCTTGGGAGTTGTTGGGTTGATGTTTTTAGAGCATTTGAACATGGTTTGGATGTTAAATTGATGGGGATGTGGCTGACTTGAGGTTAGTGTATGTTTGAGGATATTTTGAGTTAGTTTGAAGTAGAAATGAGATGCTTGTTATTGTCGGATTTTGATGGTAATGATTTCAACGAGTTAGAATGTTAAAAGATGTATTAATTTTTTGTTTTGATTTGGGTAGAAGCAGCTGATAACGATTCGAGTCTTTCGGACGTCACATCGGGAGTTGCGGAAGCTTGAAGGAAAATCGTTAGCTTGTTTCGGGTTTGAACTGGTGAGTGGTAATGGTTTGAAGCTTTAAATGTTTCAAGAGATTTTTTCGGGGGTTTGGGTGGAGCCTTAAGGGCTAGCCTAAACCCAAGAGTAAGTTTGCTAATTTACCTTGTTTCGTTAAGTGTTGGTGTGTGTGTGATTATTGGTGTTGTCGTGTGAAATGTGAATTGTCTTTACTTTCCATTTTAGTGTTATTGTGTAGTCGTTGTTGATGTCAAGCCTCACGTGATGGTTGTCGTTGCTAACGGTAATGTGTAGTCCCACCGGTAGTGACTAGTAGAAGAGTATGGTGATGTGTAGTCCCATCGGAAAACTGCTAGTTGTTGTGAACGGTGATGTGTAGTCCCACCAGGAATGTTTGTGCATGTGCAAACCACGTTTGGTCAATGCTTGTGTTTAGTTCGTCTCTTACTTATATGATTTTGATTTTCAAAACTAAAATATACGTTTTAAACTGCATTGTTTTTGTGTTTAGAGCTCCGCTCACTAAGCTTTTAAGCTTACGCTCTCTTTTTTCAACAATGCAGATCGTTAGAGGTTTCAGGAGGCAAGTGGGCAAGGGAGGAGTTTTTTGGAGTTCTTGTTTGCTCAAAGTATGAATTTACATGTTGTAATAATGCTTAGACAATGGGATACTATGCTTTTATGTTTGGGAGTTGGTGTTCAAACTCCTATGTTTGGTTTTGTTTATGTTGCTCGTATGTTTTAGATTAAGTTGAAGTTTGTTATGCTTTTGGTGGATTACTTTGTATTTTGGCTTGTTGGCGCTTTTGAAGGCTAAGTGCTCTTATGTGCTTTGGACATGAAATCTATTTGTCGTGTGTATGCATGTTTGAGGTCGTGTTTAGGGTGTCTTGCCTCTAGATTGATTGTATTTTAGGTTGCCATGTGATTTGTGTTGTTTCGGGGTAAATTTGTGAACGTTTGGAGATGTTAAATTATGTTTTCGGGCCAAACTGTGCTCATGCGTTTCGGAACGCTCGATATGGTTTCGAAACGGTCGATGCTCCAGGGGTATCCCTATCAGAACGGGGGTGGTGCTATTTCGGTACAATTTGTCACTGGAGGTTCTTGTTTCGGAACCATATAGGGTCGTTCCGGTACATTTGGTCACTGGAGGTTCTCGTTCCGGAACAAGGTGGGACCGTTCCGAAACGACTTGATATTACTTTTCAAATGGAGCCCGTGTTTCGAAACATGCAGCCCTGTTTCGAAACGCATGCAGTTAAAATGTTCAAAAGGTATCTTCAAGGGTTTTCAAATGATGCATTTTAGTCCCTAAGGCTTGTATGCTTCCTAGATAAGTTTATATGTGACCCTTGTGATGATTTTGCCTCGTGTGCATGTAATTTGACTAACAAACAACTTGGTAAGTTTAAATCATCGTGCGCCTTCTGATTGGTTCGTATTACCGCTTTCGTTCTTCCGTTGTTGCCTCCACACATAGGATTAAAGATGATAATCTAGTCACGTTAAATAAAATGAAAAAATAGGGTTGTTAATCGGAGTGAGACCTTAACGGGTTTCGCTTCGGGTTTCCTCGTGTAACCCATTCGGCTCAATCTGTTGGCTAGGCCGGGACGATAGGGTTACAAGTTTGACCGGTCAAATCCGCTAATTTGAATGTTTGGTAAAGAGCGGATTGAAATAGCGGATTGGGGTGAAACCTCTAATTTTGAAAAAGCTGCTAATAGGAGCTTTTTAATATTAGAGATTTTGACATAAGAGTTATAAAGATCCTTCTACCCTTAACAATTATAAAAAATTTCCAAACAACCTAAATTTAACCATTTCTATTTTAATTCTTCAACCTCACATATTTATATTATGACATTTGTAAACTAATACTTTTTGTTTTTTTTTCCTTTTTATTCTCACACATTTATATTTGTATTTAAATTTAATAATTAATTAAATTGTATTAAAAATAATTATATAAATAATAAATTAATATATGAATCCTTCAAATATGCTTAATAATGTTATATTAAAAAAAATTCATAATCTAGTTAATATTAATAGATACAAAATATTGATAACTAATAAACTATTTAAATAAATATCGAATATAATTATGTCTTTATATGTCGTTTTGCTTGTTTAAATAATCAAACAGCTATCAATTAATTTTACCAAACACTTTTATACAATCAGCTAATGCAATCTGCTAGTCAAATCAGCTAATGCAGTCAACTATCCGCTATCAGCTAATGTAATCCGCTATCATCTATCACTAATTGTCAAACATGGCTCATATATGAAACTGAGAACGAAAAAAGTAAATGTACTAAACTGATAAATTAAGTATAGTTCATGTACCAATAGAGTATTTTACTCATAAAAATACAAAGAAAATATCAATTTTTTTACAAATTTGTATAGAGTAAATGCCTACAATAGTATACTATTTATAACATTTTTTAAACATGTTATTGATTTTCCATGTCATCGTGAAGTAAAACAAATATATGTAAAAGAAAAAGTCAGTTACTAAAAAAACGTTATCTTTAAAAAAATTCGAGAGAACTTATCCTTGCATTACTCGTGTACGGTCGGACACTAAAACAATAAACGCTCAACAGATATCGAAATTTACCAAAAATACCTAATCATTAACTATTTAATTTTTCATCTCATCAACATCCTTGAGCAATACTAACAAAAAAGTTATTGTTCTTTTAGCTTATCAATAAAAAAAAATAAGATGGCAAAGATTGCTTTGGTTGTATTATTGTTGGTCTTAGTCCCCTCGATTCAAATCGTGGTAGGTCGAGCTGCAGGAAGAGTTGCCGAAGGACCACAGGCCGATGAAAAAAAAGAAATGTTCATGTTCGGCATGGAAGCCATTCTCCACGGTCTCGTAAAGCAAGGAGTAATAGATGAGAGTAAAATTCACGAAGAGGATTTCGCAAAAGCTTTTGAAGTCGCTAACGGTAAAGAAAAAGATTCGTCAATGGACCAGTCTTTGGAAGAAGAAAAAGTACTTCTGTATACAGGTCTCAAATACTATATCCAGCAATTAGCGAACAAGGGTTTAATAGATCGCGATGCCGTGGAGAAGAAGATCTTTCATGTTCTTCCGGGCGGAGGGAAAATAATATCACTCGAGTTAGATTCAGAGGTCAGTGATGCATTTGAAAAGGCTTACACAAGTTGAAGATAATGTTGAAGTGTAAAGGCAAAATATGATGCCTAATTGCATTAAGCGATGCACCTTCAATGTAGCAATAAATCTAAATGTTGTGAAATTTTTGAAGTTGAAATAAAATCATTTTGTGATACATAAATTTCTATAGAGGATAGAAATTAAAGATCTGGTTGAGAAGATATTATAACTACGATTCTTTTAAGAAAAAGAGAAATATGAACAAAAAGATTAAAAAAAAGCTCATAACTTTCCTTGAACACTAGAAGTATGTTGTCCTTAATAAAGCATGATCCACAACCCAGTTAAAATTATGCATGTAATAGGATGAGAAAGCCGCGATAGTCTACTACTAAGGATGGTTTAAAGGTAAGCAGCTAGGTATTGCTTAAGTAGGTTTTGAATTCGAGGCCTTGTGTGTACAAAAAAATTTCGTTAAAAGATTTATCCATCATAACCAGGTGTGCGACACGGTCGATCTAAATTATTCAGGATAAAGTTTAAAAAACAAGAGGAGCAAAAAAAAAACCGTGATAGTCTGTTGAATGAGAACGAAGCAACTAGCCAACTAGCTAGAGATAAATAATTGACCTTCCATGTGCTAAGCTTAGCTAGGACTTTACCAACTACGAAAGCATAGTCACATTTAGGGATGGTAAACAAATTGTACTCGGCGAATTTTAATCTGATCTAATTTAATATGTTGATTTTTACGAAGTTTGAGTTTCCGAGTCAGATAATTTTTATTTTAAAATTGGTTGAATTGAGTTTAGTAAGAACTAAAGCCGTCAATGGGCCAGAGCAACAGAGGCGCCCGCACATGACCCCAGCTTTAAAAATGATAGAGCAGCAAGCATTTGGATGATCTTAAATTGAGTAGAAATGAAGAATGGGGCTCACATATTTGAAAGTAATAAAAAATTAAAACTTAATTAAAAATAAAGGAAAAAAAAAGAGGAGGAGTGGGCCCTAAAAATTTTACTTAAAATTAGTCGAATCGAGTCGAATTTAGTAAGAACTCACCATGTCCCAACCCAAAACGATTACAAAAATACCTTTTTATATATTTATATATTACCAAGGTACCATTCCCTAAAAAAATTATATATTACCAGTTAGGTTCTGATAAAGATATATATTAAAAATTAGCATATAAGATACTAGAATTATAGCATTAAATTACAATTTACTTGATTTTATGTTTTTAAATTGAATAAATTAATATTTAATTCGTTTATTCTTTTTTGGATAAAAAATTATGGCCCTGTTTGGCAATTAACGGATAGCGGATTATATTAGCTGATAGCTGAAAGCTGATTGCATTAGCTGATTTGACTAGCGGATTGTATTAGCTGATTGTATAAAAGTGTTTGGTAAAATTAACGGATAGCTAATAGTTGTTAGATTATTTAAACAAGCAAAATGATATATAAGGACATGATTATATTCAATACTTGTTTGAATAGTTTATTAGTTATCAATATTTTGTATCTAATTAATATTAATTAGATCTATAAAATTATTTTTAATATAACTTTTTTAAACATATTCGAATGCTTTATATATTAATTTATTATTTATATAATTATTTTCATATAATTTAATTAATTAATAAATTTAAATACACATATAAATATGTGATAATAAAAAGAAAAAAAAGTAAATATGATTAGTTTATAAATAGGGTGAGGAAATATTTAATTTAGGTTATTTTGAGATTTTTGGTAACTGGTAAGGGTAAAAGAGTCTTTACTAATCTAATATCAAATCTCTAATCTCAAAAAGCTCATATTATGAGTTTTTTTCAAAATTAGCGATTTCACCACAATCCGCTCTTTCAATCTGTTGTTCATCAAACAACAATATTAGTGGATTTGACTGGTCAAACATCTAATTATGTCTCAAAACTCTAATTTTTGCCTAAATATCTCTTTACCAAACATTACCTATGTAAAATAAAAATTATGCCAGGTCGAGTCATAGTAAGAATTGTGTTTTCAATAAACTTTTTGGGTCGAATAAAATTATATTTAAATTTAGGTCAGGTCAAATTTTATCAGGATCATGTCGAGTCGAATTTGGGTATGTCAAAATCTCGTCTTGACCAGTCTTATTTAGGGATGATAATAAGACAGATTAGATTTTTTGTCGTCCTAACCCCGACACCAAAATTGTCTACACTCGATCTCAACTTGCCCCAAGTTTTTTTTTTTGGTATTCTGCCCCCTGAACCCACCCTGATTTTTGTGGTGAAAATGCACCCCGATTCAACCTGAATCCTATATTTTCTCACAAACCAACAATCTTCCATCCAACGAAGTGTTTTGTTGATTGCATCCAATAAAACTAAACTTCCTCACCAAAGAAAAGCAACAATATTTTAGAGTAAACAAACATATATTACATCATTGTGTCATTTTTATTTATGAACAAAAATCTAGACAATAATTTTTTTAAAACCATAAAAAATAAAATGTCGAACACAAAAACTTATTAGTAAAGACTTTAATAAATTGTTCAAAAAAATAAAGACTTCAATAAATAAATACCATATCAAGTTCAAAAATGAAGTAAGGTAATAAAAAAGAAAGTCTTGAAAGGCTAAAAACCAAAAGAAACTTGAGAATAAGGAAGAAAACAAAGGTAGAGTTAAGTTTTTATACGAAAATTTCGTTGGCTCCTCCAACATTAATGGATAGCATTGATGAAAGTTTTCATTTTATGTTTTTAAATTGTCATACCCAAAATATTGCTCGGAAAAATCAACAACTATTAACCTTTTATATTTTTGGCTTAATTAAAAAAAATAAGGGCTTAAAATATACTTTTTAAAATTTTAAGTGTCTAAAGTATTTTTAGGTAAAAATAGGTATTTAAAGTTTTAACCGTTATAATTTTAAGTAAGGATGAGAATCGGGTGGGGCGATGACGGTTTTACATTCCCCACTTCGTCCCCAACAGTCCAACACGTTCGGTTACGGTTTTGGGAATTCCCATGAAATGCTTCGAGGATTTTTTTCGTCCCCATATCCTCTCTGCGCGGATCTCTAGGGTTTTCGGGGAACCCAATGCCCAAAAATATTAAACAAAATTACTATTTTACTGACTAGAATAAATGACCAATTCAGTCTAAAATACAAAGTTTGGATACTTCGATTGGAAGCAGTTACGAGATGATGAATATTGAAAGGGTGTTGTGTTGGAGAAGATTTAGACGAGGGTTTTAGCTTATATCTAAAATTTAAGATAGAACAGAAACTTTAGTGTTTTGAGAGAAAGTTAAAACGATAATAATATACTTATAATTTTTTATTAAGATATATATTAGGGGTATATAAATAAATAAGTATATATTTTTTAAAAATCTTGTAAAATATCGGGATCCTTGTGGATATTTTTTGGGATCTCCACAGTTATTTATACGGTTACGGTTCAGTTATTCCCACGGTTCAGATATAGTAATCCTCGTCTCTATCTCCATTTGAACTTCGGTGATAAAACTGCCCTCGTCCCCGTGGGTAAAGATTTTGATTATTCCCTGTACCCACCGGTTCGGATCCCCACGATTTACGAATATTCTCCACTTTATTTTCACCCTAATTTTAAGTGTTTGACCGTTTAAAAAAATCATTACCCAATAAAAACGTGACACTGATATATTTTTTAATTATTATATTAAAAAATAAAAAAAGAATATAATTTTAAAAAACTCAAAATTTTTAAAATTCTCCAAAAAGCACTAAATTCTTGATTTCCAAAATCACATAACTCTTCAAATTATCGCCGTTACTGCCGCTTTTGCAGTCGTCAGACACCACTAATACCGTCGTCGGAAGCGACCGTCCATTTCCCCAAACCACCCATCGCCGACAACCTCCGGTAAATGTGTTAATCGAACGCCGTTCGAATAGAACCACTCACGTTCACCGTCTAATTAGCACGCCTCCCATTAGTTACCGGCGATGGGTGGTTGAGAAAAATGAGCGACGACTTCCGACAAAGGTAGTGGTGGTGTCCAGCGACGGAGGCAGCGACGATAATTTGAAGAATTTGTGACTTTAGGTATTATTATTTTTGGTTTTTTTTAATGTATTTAAAAAAAAGCAGGCCACATGTCACGTTTTTATTGTGTAACCATTTTTTTAACGGTCTAGCACTTAGAATTGTAATGTTTGAAACTTTAGACACCTATTTTACCAAAAATATGCTTTAGGCACCTAAAGTTTAAAAATGTATAGTTTATGTACTTATTTTTTTTATTAAGCTTATATTTTACTATTATTTTATTTTTTTAATACGTTAATTTTACAACGAGTGCTACACACTGATATGTACTACTAATATGAAATATAAATAATTGGCTAAGTAATTATATGATTGTAATTGTTAGATCAATTAAAGTTTGAGT
Organism: Hibiscus trionum; assembly: GCA_030270665.1. NCBI lineage: Eukaryota > Viridiplantae > Streptophyta > Magnoliopsida > Malvales > Malvaceae > Hibiscus > Hibiscus trionum. Next base: position 20,451,096 of record BSYR01000025.1, read on the forward strand.
AAAATACACTAAATAGTCCCCCGATTATATGTATTTTTATCAAACTTTTCGACTATAAAAAGTTACAAAATAGTCACCTGCTTAAAAAATAACAAGTTAGCCCTTTGTTTTACTTTTAATATTTCACCAATTAAATTAATGTTCAATTAATTCATAACACCAACTCTACCAAAAATTATATATATATATATATATATATAATTTTCATCATTTTATTTTCCATCAATCATATAGAGTTATGATTTCAAAATTTCTATTAAATTTAAGTTTAGTATTAACTTTTATATTTTAATTTAACATAAATTTGTATTCACTTTTGCAACAATATTAATTTATTCAAATTGTTAAGACATATTGAGGGGAGTTTTTCCATAAATATGACGTTTTAATTTATTTTTTCTCATCATTTTATTTCTCAAAATATTACATTTTGATCCGTGAATATAAAGATGATTTTAAAAGAGTTTGTCTTTAAACAGTAAATAGACTAAATTGAATAAAATATTAAAGTCGGAGGTCCCGACTTTAATATTTTATTCAATTTAGTCTATTTACTGTTTAAAGTCGAACCCTTTTAAAATTATCTTCCTATTTATTATTCAAAATGCTATATTTTAAGAAATAAAATAGCCGATGTCAGAAAAAAAAATTAAAACATCATATTTATGAAAAAATTCCCATATTGAGGGATTCTTTATCCTAGATTGAGTAATAAAAATTAGACCATTGCTCATCGCTAAAAAATAACAGCAATATTTTTATTATTATTATTTTTTAAATCAGATGATCATTTTGTAAACGATTATAGTTGAAAGACTCAACAAAAAAAAGCCTATAGTCGAAGGACTATTTTTATATTTTACTCCGAAAGCTCTGTCTCTGTACCAACACAGTTATAAAAAAAAGGAACACGCTTAGAAAATTATTTTAAGAAAAAGCTTAGACAAAAGTAAAAGAAAAAAAACAAGTCAATCTCGACAAATATCCTTTTCTTGGTTTGGCGTAGATCTTAAGTGTTCATTTGCTGATCAAACAAAACAACAGAGGAAAGAAATGGGAGATCAACTGGCGAGAGGAGAAGAATTCGAGAAAAAAGCAGAGAAAAAGCTAAGCGGCTGGGGTTTGTTTGGCTCCAAACATGAAGACGCCGCCGAGCTCTTTGATAAAGCTGCCAATTGCTTCAAGCTCGCCAAATCCTGTAATTCTTTGCAAACCTTTTCTGTTATCTTTTTACTTTCTTGAGAAAACGATGGATTAAATGCTTTTTTTAAATGAAACGATTGAGATCTTCTGATTAGTATTGCGATTCAGAAACTGTATTCTATAGTTCATTCCTTTTTAGCGAAATGCTGATCGGAGAATGGTTGGAAGGAAATGAAATATCGGAGATCTTTTGGTTAGTGTTGCTATTGAATTTGAGGAGAACGAAATAAGGATTTGCTCGCATTCGATTGTTTTTTATATTATTATTCTTCGCTATCTTTAATTGTTATTTCCTGTTGTATTTATTGACTATTATGGGTGCTTAAATGCGATTGCGTCATTGTTTTACTTCAGTTAAGGAAATGTGAAATAGGGTTACTTTAAGATATGGATATTGATGGATTACTGTATAATTCAATTCAATTCCGATTGCGTCATTCTTCTGGTTCAGTTAGATAATGTGAGATTTAGGGTTTCTTTGACATCACATTATCTATTAATTACTTTATAGTTCAATATGTATTTGAAATGTGATGAAATTGATTACTTGGAAAGCTGCAATTCTAACCTGTTTTATGTTTTTCTTTTTCTCAAGGGGACAAAGCTGGATCAACTTATGTAAAGTTAGCAAATTGTAACTTGAAAGTAAGCCCTTCGGTTTGGTTCTTTGTAATTAACTGTGATTTAAGATTTGGTTTGACCCTTTTTTGTTTTATGTTTCTATAGTTAGACAGCAAACATGAAGCTGCTCAAGCTTATGTTGATGCTGCTCATTGCTATAAGAAAACAAATGCAAAGGGTAAGTGCGGAGTACATAGTTTCTCCTAAATGTTCTGGAAGTTTAACTGCGTTTACCCCACAACTAATTTTGTTCCTATGCAGAGGCTATATCTTGCTTGGAACAGGCAGTGAACATGTTTTGTGATATCGGAAGGCTCAGCATGGCTGCAAGGTATTATAAGGTATTGTTTATCCATTAATATGCAAGTCTTTCAAGGGGAAAATGAATTTATCATTCGTTATAATTGCTTACGCATATGTGATTGCCATTCATTTTCATAAGTCTCATTTAGCATTGTTTTTGGCACGACTTATGGTGCCAAAAGTTATATTTTGCTTCAAATTCAATGTTAAATGGTAAAAGTTTTCTTTTGCGTTTAAAATCATGGTTTGACGACCCGAACTAAAATGCTATGAAAATGAAGCTTTTTTCACTGCTATACTAAACATTTAATATTGACCATTTTTTAACAATTTTTTTCCAACACATGGTATTATAATCTAAGGGTTTTCTCCCAACAGTAATATTAAACAAGCCTATAGTACTGTTGAACATTCATGGCCATAACTTTGTATGTTGATGGGACATGCAGTTATTCATAGACATGGGTGCTTCTTGGTGTGCAGGAAATTGCTGAATTATATGAGTCTGAACAGAACATCGAGCAGGCCATTGTTTTTTATGAAAAGGCTGCTGATTTCTTCCAAAATGAAGATGTATCGACTTCTGCCAACCAGTGCAGGCAGAAAGTAGCACAATTTGCTGCTCAGATAGAACAGTAAGCATGCTCAACTTCTTGTAGGCACTGTTCATGCTAATTTTTAGTTGTTTCTACTACTGTCGATGGTTTGTAAAGTTGTAAAAAAAAATTATACAAGCATGCCTATTTAAACTCCACAATATAAATTCTAAATCACTAACCCTAAATCCCAAAATCATAAATTCTAAACCTTAAATTCTAACCTCAAACTCTAAATTTGAAACCATAAAATATAAACCTTGAACCCTAAATTAAACTTGCTTGTGGAAAACAAGTTTTCCACCGCCAGTGTATGAAATATTTTCTCAATTTTTAATAGCTCTTCTTTTGATATTTCTCCAGATACCAGAAAGCGATTGAGATTTATGAAGATATAGCCCGACAGTCACTTGCCAATAACTTGTTGAAATATGGAGTTAAAGGACATCTTCTTAATGCTGGCATTTGTCAACTTTGCAAAGGTGATGTTGTTGCAATCACTAACGCATTAGAACGATATCAGGTTGTACTTTGGCCCTTTTGACATGATAAAACCTTTACTTTTTAAACTTAGTTTGGTTATATTAAACTTATGTATGCATTTCCTTTCTTCAGGAACTGGATCCAACTTTTTCTGGAACACGAGAATATAAACTCTTAGCTGTAAGTCATCCTAAGGAAATGCTTATTTCAATTTTATAATTTATTTTTCTATCACTAAAAAGGATAAACTGGTTCCATTTTCTTCTTTTGGCTGAAGATGATTGATCGGTGGAGGCAGTTACTGCCTTACTTTCTAACAGAAAACATGTTAAGTATACAATATGAATATGATTCATTTACTTCAAATGGTAGTAATTTTTCAGCATCTAGTTCTTACTCTGAAATAGGTATCTTACTGAACTTGTTTTTTTGTTTTGTTTTTTGTGACAGGATATTGCTTCTGCCATCGACGAGGAAGATGTCACAAAGTTTACAGATGTTGTCAAGGAATTTGATAGCATGACTCCATTGGTATGTCAATTTAATTCCGGTACAAATGCTTCTTGGATGAACTAACAGTCCGGAGGTCAAACCAATTAGACCTTTAGTTCTCATTGAACCGGTTGAACTAGCTTGTTCATGTAAATGTGATTTTAATTATTTAAAAATGATTTTAATGTTAAATAAATATTAAATATAGTAAATCTTAAAAAAATACTTAATGGTGTTTTCTTTCATATAAATTAAAAGGTCCAAATCTCTCTCATCATTTTAAAAAATAAAAAATAAAAATATATATTAAACCAGTTTTCACCCTTTTATTGTGTTTGATTTTTTACCTGTTGAACTTTTTTCTTCTGTTTCAGCTAATAAACGGTTTCATTATGTACTAGATCGGTTGGACCATTGGCTCCTTGTCCAACTGGTTCAATCGGCTGGTCAATCCGGTTCAATAACTATGGGTTAGAGTGGTATAGAACCAATTTGTTTCTGGTTGTGACCCCAGAAATTACAAACTTAAACGTGCTTGCTGTTTCCTTGAAATGCATTACAGGATTCTTGGAAAACAACCCTTTTACTTCGAGTGAAGGAGAAGCTGAAAGCTAAAGAAATGGAAGAAGATGATCTTACCTAAAAGAGGTTCATGTCATAACAGTTTCGGGTTTTTTTTTTTTAATGATTGCTTTGTGTTACGGAGTCATTGTCTAGTTATACTCTTTATACTCCCATGCGACAATCGGTTTATAAGATGTTTTACTTGTTTGACTTTAAATTTGAGAATACTATCATGCTGATGATGTGAAGTTGAGGCTCTGTAATTGAAATACTCCCGTGTTTTGCTTTGATGTGTGAAAGGAGGTCAAATCTAAATGAAGAATAAAGTTAAATTATAAGCCGACTTGCTGCAAAAGAGAAAGAGCTGGGTAACCCCTTTCGCATCAACTGGCAGCCCTTCTATGTATCTTAATAGATATTGTAGGGAATTTCGGCCGACTTTTTTGCTGACAGATTGTGAAGCTGAATATGTCAAAACGGGCTATACTTTACCGGTTGGTGTAGATGGCGATGTTTGGTAATGCGTCATTGAGCACGAGAGGCTCTTGTTGGAGTGGGCAGAATGCAACTGGCTCTTAGAGTTTGTGAATTTTACATCGACTGTGTATTAGAGCCCGACTGGATAACCTGTGAATGGTTATTTGCTTGAGAGGATGAAAATTCGGGAGGCAATGTTGATCCATATGGTTTACGATCACAAATATGCAAAGAAGATTGCTTTAGCTAACCGAAGCTTGCAGAAGATATTGGTTCTACATTTTAGGAACATGCAGCTTAGTTTTCAAGTTACATCTCGGTAAGTCTAAGCTCTTTCGATCAAGGACATGCTACGAACGGAGGAATTGAGTTTAATTTTATCGTATTCGTTGGCATATTATTGGTATAATATACAAGAAAATATACAAGACCCCAGTAGAGTAAAATTCAGCTTCTTTCTCCTCTAGGTAAAAATTGTTCAATATATATATATATATATATATAAGAAAATATGAGTTTGAGCATACTTAAGCGCTTAATATCTTCCGGATTATGTCAATAATCACTAGAGTAAGTGATTAAAACTTTCAGTTGACACTCTCTCCTCTCTCCTAAGTTGTAGGTTCAAAATTCATTAGGAGCAAATTCCCCATCCCCTTCCTTAGGTAGAAATTGTTCAATTTTTTCCCGATTTATGAATAAAGAAAGATCTGAATAGTATAAACATTATATTAAATATATCTTTAAAACTCATTAAATATTGTGTAAACACTAATATGTACTAAATAATAATACGGGATAACATAAATTATAATTATTGCTGGAAATAAACTAATAATTAACATTAAAAATTAGAAAGAATTGTGTAACCTTCATTTAAAAAAAAATTATTGTTGAGATTTACTAATTGATCGAGTGATTAAGTATGTTTATATTGTCTCACTTTATGTCGGTTTAAATCTTAATGTTTGACTAAAAAAATGTAATTATCTCTCTATTTAATTAAAAAAAACTCCATTCTTCCTAAATCCTTTCTTATTCCCCAAAATCACCATGATCGAATGTGAAATTCATTATTGTCATAGATAGTGATCGAATGTAACTTCAATTCAAAAGATTAGTGTTTCATATGAGGAAATTTAATATACGAGTTATCGATTTTTTCAATCTAATTTTATTTTATTCATAAAGACAAGAAGATTCATGAAGACTTATGGATTTTGACGGTATGCTAATCTTTATTGAAGCACTTATTTTTCTTTATACTTTAGATTTTTGTATGAGATTTTGGTAGACTAGTCCTCATTGTTCTCCCTTTTAGATATGTTGTATTTGTGATATATTTCATGATTTTTTAAATAAAAATTCAGTTGCTATTGTCAAAAAAAATTACTTCATTAAATATTAAGGTTTGAATTTTTTATCTATAACTTAAATTAAGGATATCGTCACACCTACTAAGGCCATGTTTGGCAATTAACTGATAGCTAGTAGCGAATTGCATTAGCTGATTTGACTAGCGGATTGTATTAGCTGATTGTATAAAAGTGTTTGGTAAAATTAACTTATAGCTGATAGCTGCTAGATTTTTTTTGAAGAAAAACTGTTAGATTATTTAAACAAGCAAAATGGCATATAAGGACATGATTACATTCAATACTTATTTGAATATTTTATTATTTATTAATATTTTGTAAAAAAATTACAAAATATTCCCAAAAAAATTTAAAAAATAGATTTCAAGAGTTTTCGACAAAACATCCAATTTAAATGAAAGCTAATAAAAATAGATTGCACAATATACTAATCATAAAATTCAACAAATCAAAATGACTACTAACACCCAACAGAATTACAATGCTACTGCTACAACAAAGACAAACAGAAAGTAAACAAATTGAAAACAACATTAAGAACCCCGAGTAATTTTATATTTAATTTTAGTAAGTGTTTAAAAGTTTCATAAAAATAAATAAAACAGGAAATCGTTGTCATAAAACATACGAGAATTAACATAAACTTTTTAGATGGGAAGTGAAGAGTAAAATTTTAATTGAAAATATTATATAAAATTTTAAAAATTATCCAATTATAATTGGACATGTGTTATTAAAAAAATTAACTTTTACATGTATCGTTTTTATTTGTTCAATTTTAAAATGTAGAGTTAATATATACTTTTTAAGGGATTTGTTTGTTGAATTTTAAAATTACAAGATTTGAGGGACATTTAAATTAAAATATTGAAATCAAAGATGTTGGACTAAAATGTTAACTTTTCGGAACTAAAATGGAGTACAAAAACATTATACTTGGACCAAATTATTACTATATCAAAGATGATGGAAATGAAGCACCTATAGTAATTCAAACACTGAAAATAAAAACGCAAATTATTATACTGATAATAGTAAGAGCCTTTATTTTACGCCTGACCTAAGAAACAGTTTTGCATGGATTCCATGCATAACCTTAAAAAACTCCATGAAACTGCATGTCCAAGCTTAAAAGAGGAAGAATCCGGCGACAGCCGCTACACCACCGAAGACGGAAGAGGCCTTGAGAGTGGTGGCACCGGACGGTGCTGGTGCGCTGGCCTCGGAGCTGGATGTAGGGCTGTCGGAGCTAGGGACTTCGGCAGCTGGTGGAGAGGATTTCGAGGCCTTGGGTGGTGGAGTAGAGGAATCACCATCATCGCTGCTGGTGGTGGGCGCGGGGGAGCTGCTGCTGGCGCCCTTGCCGGAGGAGCTAGAAGGGCTGGGAGAGGGAGGGGATTTAGAATCGCTGGAGGAGGGTCCACTGGAGGATGATTTTGGTGAATCGGAGGATTTGGTTGGTGATGGTGGTGAAGGAGAGGAACCTTCGTCTCCTCCTCCTCCTCCTCCGCCGCCGCTGCTGCTGCTGCTTCCGCTATCGCCGCTGCCTCCAGAGTTGTTCTTGCTGCCGGAGTCGTCGCCGGAGGAGGGAGGTGGGGAGGAGGGGGAGGAGTTCTTGGAGGAAGGAGGAGAGGCAGAAGGTGACTTGGAAGGTGGCGAGGAGCCACTTTTAGATGACGATGAACCCCGAGGGGATGGCAAAGGCGCTGAATTCCTGGCGAACGCCGAGACAACCGCCATGAAAACGAGGACAACGACGAGAACTTGACCGGCCATTCTAATTTCTTTATCAGTTTCCGGCTATTGATTCCTTTGTTCTCTTTTCTGGGAATTTTATTCAAAAGAAGATGCAACGCAGCACTGTTTATAAAATATAAAAAAGGAAGGGGAAAAAAAGACTTGAAATTTAATGCTTAAGAATGATTTCAATGGCGATCTGAATATTTGTGGGATCAAATCAGTGATTTATATACATGTTTAATCAGTTGAGTGGCATAGAAATGCAACACTTTGCTTCAGTTTTACACTTGACCGAGTTTCATGGGTTCGTTAAAAAGAAAACTAAAACTTTGCCAAAACAAGGTTTTGTTATTGTGTTGTTTGATTCGTTTGCGTCAATGTTTGAATTAGCTTTTAAATATAAAACATTATAATATTACTTATTAAATTATGTTGGTCCATATCTCTAATATTTTTTCGATAAAAATATTAATATTATCTTTGTTCATGTTCCAGATCCTTGAAAACAAACAATGAATTAATCAAACACAATTGTTTTAGTAAAACTATAGAAGTTATACATCAAACACAAACCTTAAACAGAGGAACTGAAATTTTTTGTAACAAAAAATTAGATTTTGAGTCCCATATGAACATAATTTATTTAGTAGCAATAGTGGTGTAAATGAATCGAGCTTGAACGAGTAAGACTATGTTTATGTTCGTTTGTTTATTTCTAAAGGTGTTTATGTTCGATTCATTTTTGTTTAAATTTTTAATATTGTGTTCATGTTCGTTTATTTATTTTTTAAGGTGTTTGTGTTCGTTTGTTTAGTGTTCGCGAATGTGTTCGTTTAAGTGTTCGCAAACTTGTTCGTATTCGTTCGTGAACATATTCGTTTATATGTTCAAAAATGTTAACTAAATAAACAATAAATAAATAAATAAAACAAAAGCAACAAAATAAAACTTACATTTTAAGTTGAACTTATATAACATCTCAACAACAAAAACTAGTATTTAGATACATCAACAAGCATTTTCATTCTATAAATGAGTTTATAAACGAGCCTATAAACAAGCTTATAAACGAGCTTGTTCGTGAACACAAACGAACCGAATACACATCTGTTCGAGTTCGTTCGTTTATTAAACGAACATAAAAATTTTGTTTATACATATTTATTTAGCTTAATAAATAAACATACACGAACAGTTCGTTTAACGCTATGTTCAGTTAGTCCCTAAGCAATAGTAGTGTATTTCTTTAAATTATATCCGACAGTAAGTGTAGTTAATGAAGATTGAGCCAAAAACTGCTATTATTCTGTAAGAAATTGCTACCTTTTGCCTTGTAGCACCGTCAATAAGGGGCATAAATCAAGGCTTTTAGAATTTCCATGTTGTCGATGTACATCACGTTCAGATCAAAGAGATTCAGAAGCAATTAAACAATGATCAACATAATGATGAAATTTCTCTCCGGTGACTTCAACTTTCCGATTCAGTGGAAGGCTCCGAGATACGGTTCCAGGACGTCGTTGGAGGGATTGAGTAAGAGCAGGCGGAGGCAGTTCAAAATCAACCCTTAACATTAAATACATTTAGAATTATCATTTCATATACTGATAGTGAAAAATAAGTTTAAAATTGTGTCGATTGAGTTGTAATTCTACTCGTAAGACAATTGAGTTTTAATTTAATCAACACTTATTAAAGAACATAAATTTGGATGTGTTTAAGCACAACTACCTCTAATATAAATGTTTTCAATAACTATGTGTTGTTTAAGTATTATATAAAACAATTTACTTGTACACTTTTTCCCACTAATAATAAGTTTATTGGAGTTCTCATGTAACGATTTTAATTGTTGATCTACTTTGAAATATTTGAACTTAATGAATTTTATGAAATAAACGTGTTTTGGGCTAAACTAAGTTGAAAGTTTATGACAATGATTTGGGCCCAAATGTGACATCCGAATCGAGCGTTTTACAATAACAATAAATATTATGATTATACAAATAATTAAAATTCAATTAATATATTAAAAGAGTTTTCTTTTTCAGAATAAGAACTTTTATTTTAAACTAAACTAAAGCAAATGTTCTTATATTTTTTTAGGCTTAAGGGTTTTAGAGGCCCCTAAACTTAAAAAAAAATTAAACCCTTAATGTTTTTTTGCACTCCCCATGTAACAATTGTGTCTTGGTTGTAGTTGGCAGCATAAAAAAGAAATACAAAGCTGATTAACACGGAGAGTAGCAAAGAAGATGAAGAAGTGGTCATGATTTTCTGGGTTTTGTTTGGAATGCGAGGTGCGAGATGAAAAATAAAAAAATAAAAAAAGGAAGCTTTGGAGAGAGTAAGAGCGCAGCTAGGGTTTTCTAGATAAATACAGAGTATATGTGATTATAAAATAAATAAATAAATGAATGAATAAATAAAAGCATCCTACTATGAACAAACCACACAAACGAAGCAACGACACAGAAAACTGTTACTCGTTTCTTTCTTCTACATTACTCATCCTTTCCCTTTCTTCTCCTCTCTTCTCTTCTCAAAAGAATATATTTCCACAGAACCTTGAAAACGACGACGTAGAGAACTATGTCTTACGATTATCTTTTCAAGTACATAATCATCGGTGACACTGGTTGGTACCTTAATTCTCTGTTTCGAAATTCCCATTTTTTTTAGAAACACTTTCATTTAAAACCAAATTTGGGATTTGATTTGTCGTGTTGCAGGTGTAGGGAAATCATGTTTGCTTTTGCAGTTTACGGACAAGAGATTCCAACCGGTTCATGACCTCACCATCGGTGTTGAATTTGGTGCTCGGATGGTCACCATTGATGGAAGACCCGTCAAGCTTCAGATTTGGGATACTGTAAAAACCCTAACCTTTTAATTCCCTTCCCCTTACTTTTTTTTATACGTTGTTGGGTTGTTTGGTGAAAAGGGTTTTAAAATTTGAAGTTTTTTAGCTGTGGCTTACGAGTGATTTAGGTTTAAGAGCCAAAATAGTGTTACTAAATATTCTAGATCCTGTAAAAATATTGATTTTGATGTATGGATTTTGGCTGCTGGATATAAGAGAATTTAGGGTTAGGGAACCAAGGAAGACAATTATGGGTTAATTTTGGAGTAGATTTCTGTTGGTATTAAATTGAAAGAGAAGTGAAAGTTTTTGATGACTCTTTTTATATGAAATTATATTTTCGGCCATATATTAGGTATTTGTTTAGCTGTTCTTTCGGAGCTCTATGAAGGGAACTTATTTATGAGTTAGCTATTCCTTTGTCATGTGCTTCCTACTCGAGGATTATGGAACCGGTAGCTTAGCTTATTTATGCATTTAATGGCTTATGCTTTCGCTAGGCCTACAAGTGAATGAAGTGGTCAGAAAACAGCTAGTGAATGAGTTTGGTTAGGCTTGTTTCATTAAGTTGAATGAATGAATTTAAACAAGATTTTTAAAGCTTGTTTGATAAAAGAATGAGTTTGAATATGGATAAACTTGATTTGTTTATGTTCATGAACAAATTCAATAAGTTGTTTGTAACCAAGCTCATTAAATGGTTGATTAAAGTTGAACAATTTCTTTTATTTTTGCCAAGCAGACTATTTTTTAGCTTAAGCATTAGTTAGCACAGTTCAAGTCATGATTTAAATTTTGTATCATTGAGAACTATGTATGAGATAGATTGAAAATAATCCATCGTCTTTTAATTGTTTTTTCCCCTTAAAAGAAAAAAAAATATATCTGTTTAAAATGGAGTCATAATATGTTTGAGAAATGGGATCTACAGAAAGGGAAAGGGGAATCTACTTATATTAATAAGCTCCTCTCATGTTTATTCACTGCCAGATCCAGTGATAAAAGTGCGCCCCACACAAAATGGTAATGTTAGTTGAATCTTGATATTCGGATTGTGGTTGGTTCATAAAGGTAGGCTAAAGTTTGAAACTTTTGAAGATATAAAGGAGAACTGGGTTTTTATTCAAACTCAGTTAAGTAAAGCTGAGCCAAGTTCAAACAAGGTTTTTTGTAACTCAACATGAGCTTGTTTGGCCCACCTTATTACCATCTAAACACGCATGCTGAACCCAAGCAATGTAATAATTAACATGCCCCGTTTTAGTTATCTCAATTAGAGGTGTGTTGTTGGTTGTGTGATCTTTTCTTATATCATTTCTCATTTAATTTTGGATTTGAGTCCCCCTCTTATGTGTGATTATATTTCAGGCTGGGCAAGAATCATTCAGGTCCATCACCCGATCTTACTATAGAGGAGCAGCAGGAGCTCTTCTGGTCTATGATATAACCAGGTAAGAGACATTTTTCTTTGTGTGGAATTATTTGCTAGCTATTGGAGATTAGTGAATCTGTTAATGCTAGGTTGTGATGTGCGAGCGTGCTTAAATAATGGGTGTGGATGAGGTGAAGGTTGCTTGTTTTTCCTCTCGGTTAAATTGCTTACAAAACCTAGTTCCAGAACATTTGGATTTTCTGCTCAACTGCAAATTTTATTCTTGAGCAGGAGAGAGACATTTAATCATCTTGCAAGTTGGTTGGAGGATGCACGGCAGCATGCAAATCCAAACATGACAATCATGCTTGTTGGGAACAAAAGTGATCTTTCTCACAGGAGGGCTGTGAGCAAAGAAGAGGGCGAACAGTTTGCAAAGGAGAATGGGCTTTTGTTCTTGGAAGCATCTGCTAGAACAGCTCAAAATGTTGAGGAGGTAAGTATTGACCTCCCTAAGTGGCATGGCATCATATTATTTATATTCAGTGCTATCATTTCAGTTGGAATTTATAGTTTTTCTTTCTTCCTTGAATCTTTTTTACTCTGACTTAAGAATGAGTGTTGGACATACACATGTCCGACACATATATGTTAAAACTTTTTCGAAGTTTCAAATATTTTGAGAATCATACCCCTATACAATGTTTGAATATATGATGGATCCGAGAGTTTTGGGTCGAGTACTTCAAGGGAAGTGAATACTGAATAGTCGGAATGACGTAGCTATGAATGGTTTTAACTAAAATTCTGAATCATCTTGTAGGCCTTCATAAAGACTGCTGCAAAGATCCTTCAGAACATTCAGGATGGAGTCTTTGATGCATCCAATGAGGTAATGATCAAGCCGCTTTGTTTTAGTGAAAATAAAATTCATAATATAATAAACTAGAATATTCCAAGTATATATCTGTTAAAATTTTCTAATAATGATTATTATATATCAAATTGAGAAAAACAAATGTGAGAATGATATCACGTAATCCATAAGATACGTTCTCTTGAATCTCGATGTTTCTTTCTCTATTCACCATGCTAGAGGTAGACTAATAATAACTATAGAACTTTGGAGTCTCAAACATGATTTAGCTAGATCGACTTTTTGACCGAGAGGGTTGACAAACTTGTTAAATGTGATTCAAACCTATAACCATCTCTACTGATTCGGGGACGAGTTCAGTTTCTTACTGAGAATGTCTTTTCATTGAAATTGCTGCAGTCATCTGGTATCAAGATCGGGTATGGCCGCGCCCAAGGTCCAGCCGGTGCAAGAGATGGAGCGGTTGCTCAGAGTGGTGGCTGTTGTGGTTGACATTGAATGGAAACAATCTTGTAAACCTGTGTTGTATTTGATCCTTGTGTACAATTTACTTCTTTCATCACAATCTCATTTCTTCGGATATATATCCTTGAAAAGTTGAGTTAGTAAGGAAACTGAATGTATAGAATTAATCCCTTTTTTAAAAAGAAAACCACTTTAAATCTAGTTGTCATTCGTACTGTAACATATATGTTTGATGTTTCCCGAGAATGTTAATGGCTATGAAAACTCAGTTGATCATGGTGGATGGATGCTCTACATTTTTTTCTTCTTTTTAAATTGAATAGATTGTTTTTTTTTTTTTTACTTATAACAATTTTGAGCCATTCTGTTAGCTGAGATGTAAAAATACATTGTATTTGGTTTTGACCTACATGATTAGTTGTTGAATGAAATCAAAATCTACTTTTTGTTACTATTCATTGAATATTCTGAAATCCCAAATATCATCTCATTTACTTTTTCATCAGTCATTGCTCACGCAAACAAATAAATTATAGTAGATTAATGGTTATTTGATTTCAACTAGTTAAACTACATACTATTAATCATATAAAAACAGCATTCATGTTATAAAATAGACATTTTCTATGTTGTTACAACTATTCATTTCTTTTTGATGTTTCTAACAATTTTTGGACATATGTATTGAGATACGATCTTCCATAAACCCTCAAAATACATTAAAAACTTAAAAAAATTTAGAGATACATGTTTCGGACATATACTCAAATCCTAAACTTACAAATAAATATAACATAAAATAAAGTTACTTATGACAACATAACATAGTAACAACAAGCAGTGTCCCGGACCGTGTGTATGGGCCCAAGACATATGCACACATAGTTATAAGTGTTTTGGGGAGATTTTTTAAACTTAATGAAATCATTAGACTTGATTCGATTCATAGAGGATTTTAGAAGACCCACATATTTGGACCTATGTGAACATAAGATTTGTTTATTTAAATATAGATTGTATCTTAAGGAATATTCCTCGGTTTGCACCATTGTGGTAAGTGGACTTTAATATTAGTTTTTAATGTAATTTATTAGGGACTATCGAATGGAAGAGTGTTCAACTATAAATAGAGATATTCACCCACCTCATTTATATCTACATAATAAAAAGGAAAATTATTACAAATTCAAGAGCCTTTCCATTATATCTACATTCTCAACATAACACTGTTGTATATGAAAATAATTTAATAGAGTTTGTATTGGGCAAAATTGTATAACTCTTCCTGAGAAACGCCATACATCGTATTTGTGATATTTTTACATTCTTCAACAAACGACCATCCTCTTAAATGCCCATCTAACTTTATAATATAGTGAAACGAGACTAATATTAAAAAATTATAGAAATAAATAAAATAATAAATGAACGAACGAAACACTAATAAAGTTAGAGAGAGAAAAAATGTTTCAAAATTACGGTGTTTGTTACATCATCTAATCTAGGTATTTTGTTCATAAGTTGCACATAGAAGAACTTATTCAATTCACCATTAACAACAATCATACCGTGCACTATCGCTAACTTTAAGTATTTATATGTAACTTAGTTTAATTATTTATCAAAATTAAAAAAAATTCTCCGTCAACCAGCAAGAAACAATAATTATTTTACAAAATGAAACCAACCATAGCAACATAACCTACGAAACAATTATTTCATGGATCATATAATCCGAAGACATTCATTGAACTTAAAAAGAAAAGGTTACAATAAAGACATAAGAGCATATACTTGATCCAATCGTCCAGCTACCGAGCATGCAATAATATAAATATAAAAGTAAACAATTAAATATCTCAACAAACACACGAAATGATGCCTGAATTGCAAAATTAGAATTATTGTATTTCTCACAAGTTGAAATAAAAAAAATGTACAAAGAGACTTACGAAAAAAATAAAATTCAATTATTCTATATAATTAACAAATATTTTGATGAATAATGAATTACCCAAATTTAATATGGTCAAGTTGATATTAGAAATAAAACCAATTTGTATTGATTCATTATATTTTTTTTCTTTAAATATCCATACACATTTAGGTGTGGGGTGAATAATTTCTAACATAAACCTTCTTTTTAGTCAAATATATGATCTCATTGATAGGAGAAAAGTATCGACGACAACTTCAACATCATCGGTCCCAAAAAATCCAAACATTAAGCAAAACTCAAAGGAAAAAAATTAATATGATCTCTAAATTTATTTTGTATTTAATGTGATCTTTTAATCAACCAAAATCTTGGTTGATCACGCAATTCATGACGCTTTCGTGACAATCTACTATGAGTGATGACATAACAAAATGGCTTAAATTTTTAAAATTTTGATGACTTATTTAATCTTGAAAAAAATTAAAATATTAAAAATCATTAAAAATAACTTGTTTGTCATAAAAAAACACTTCACAAAGCTGTTGAACAACAGGAATGAATCAAGAAAAGCACGTAAAAAATTATGACACATGACCGAGACTTGCTCAGTTGCGGTTGCCTATAAGAAATGTATGTGCTTTATAGAGATGAACATCGTACTTGCAACCCTTTCTGAACACGGAAAAAGCCAAAAATGTCCGAAAACTAGCAAGTTAATTTACTACAGCTAAAACCATTTAATCCACAGGTCCAAGGAACTGCTACTTAGAATCTTCCTTTTTTGCAAATAAAAAGCAAAAGAATAGTCACTTTTAGATATGGCATAATGACAACTTAGCTTCCGTTTTTCCGACTCTTCTTCTTCCTCGATGCAAAGCTGCTCGGTCCAATCTCTATGGACATTCTCTTTGCTCTACAACAAGAGACAACAATTAATTGATCCCAAAAATAAACTGATTCGCAATGCATTAATGTGAAGCTGGAAAAAAATACCAAAGCTCTTCGGAGATGATGGACATATACAAGGATTATAAACAAGATGAAACGAAGCATTATACCGTGTAGAAAGCTCTTCAGACTCCTTTCCCTGTTCTTCGTCCGCGGCCTCTGATGGAAGAAATACATTGAAATTTTAGGGACCGGGATTAAAAACAGATAGTTCAACATAATATTTGAAAATAGCTCATGGAAACCGAAAGAAACCAGATTTTTTAATCCCAACAAGTTAAGCAACGAAAATAAACTATGCTTATAAAAGATTCGTTCCTAAACTCACATTACACGGAAATTGTTTTAACAATTTATTGAGAAAAAATGTATAAAAGAACTTAGCACACACATAACATTTCTTGGCAGCACTGAATTGAGTTATTTAAATGCGATATTCTCACACAACTGATCTGGTTTTGATAGTTTACAATGACAACATGTTATTTCATTTAAATGAGACGGGCAAACAAGCTCTCTAATATGACAGCATTAGCATATAGCAGGTTTTGATACCAATAAACTTGGCTGAGAACGAAGCGAAATTCATGAGATAACTCTAACACGCAACCTGATGTTTTTCACCATTCATCCATATTCCGTACCGCACTCTAGTCAAAATTCATGTTAAATGTCCTCTATTCAAAAATTCATGCTAAAAATTAACATTATGATGCAGTATAAACTATGAAGTGCAGAATTTTTTTTAAAACCGTATCAGCTCAAGACAGAGGCCAATCACACCTGGTTCGTTTTCATCATCACTTTCGTCTGACTCTGAACCAGAACCCCATCGATCCCCTCCGTCATCAAAGTCCCAACGTTCGCCTACAGGGGGAATCCAGAACTCAAGCTCTTCGGAATCACTTTCATTTTCAGCTGAATCCCTAACTTCAGAGATAACTTCTTCAACTGTCTTTTCCTTCTTATTCTTCTTCTTCTTCTTTTTATTCTTTTCTTTCTTTGGCTTCTTCTCGCCTTCCTCAGCCATGGTTTCATCTGCTAACTCCTCCTCCTCCATTTCCTTTTGCTCTGTTCACAAGAATTTACCATGAATTAACATAAAATACACCACTTAATCTAAATAACCGGAGAGCAAGATTTGAACCTAATTTATTGAGAAATCGTTTCCCATTGATATGCTTCCAAATATGCTCCTCGGACTTATTCACGGTATCGCCAGTTAGTTTACAAATCAACTTCGAACTGATAAACAATCAAATAGAAACTCAGAATCAATCATATTAGCAGAAAACACATGAATATGAAACAAACAAAAGGTAAATGGTTCACCTAGAGGTATAAATGAAACACATATCCTCACAACTTAGATTTGAACCTAGGTATAATTGAAAATTCCAATTCAAGCTTGAGCACAAATAATCAAGCTTCCAGCTAAATATGAGAAACAAACTCATTTTTTTACTACGTAATCGAGCCTAATTGAGTAAGCACAGATAGGTTGCTTTTTATCTCGAATCAAGTTTAACCCTTAAAAGTGAAACTCAATCGAGCTCGAGCCAAGCTCTGAATTCGAATTTCAAGTCAAGTCAGATACCGAGCTACTCCAAGCTTGAATTCAGCTCATCTCCATTATACATCTAGATTCACCCTAACAGGATCCTCTATCATGAGATTTTGGAATCCCACAACAGAAACTTGCTATTGGTAATAGACCAAAACCCTTGTTTTTTACTGGAAAAGTTTGGCTAAATTCCCAATTTCTAACCCCAAAACATGAAAACTTTCGACTTCTTTGATTCTGGGTCTTCATAAAATAGCTCAGTTTAGCTGAAAATTTCAATCTTTGATCACCCTTTTCTTCATTTAACATAGACAAATAGAAAAAACAACTAAAAAACGAATTGGTTCTTGATTATACTAAGAAATAATTATTTAAATTCAATCAATGTAATAAAAAGAAAGAGGAAAGGCTTTGAATTTTGGGGGGTTCGTTTACCGGGAAAGAGGGTCTTGTTTGAACATGTTGAGAGGGGGATTGGAGTGAGATAAAGCAAACTCGATCAGTCCTAAACGACAACGTTTGCTCTGAGCATAGGTCTCCTTGTCTTTCACAACCATCTCGTGCCCTGTTTCAACGCACTTGAGCCTGCCGTTGGGGAGTTCCGAGAAGGTAGGAGGTCCCAACAAATTCGTCCCTTCTTTGCTTCCGCCGCCGCCACCTCCACCTCCGCCGCTTCCTTTCTTTTCTTCGCTTACCTCCCCCATTGCTGTGTCTATGGCTGCTGCCTAGTGTTGTTCTCTTCTTTTGAGTGGTTGTCTTGTCCCCTTATGCATGAAACGACTCCTTTTCTAGGTCTGTTTTAATTCAATTAAACGACAGCGTTTCACATAAAATTTAGACTTAAAAAGTTAATTTAACCTTCAGTAAAAAGAAAATAAAAATAATTATGTTTTTATAATTTTTGTATACTTAATTCAGTTTTTATAATTTAAATTCTGATTAATCAGGTCCTCGTAATTCAAATGTCGATCAATAAGTCTTCATGTTATGTTAACCGTCATAGTTGATCAATTTTAAATGTTAATTTATAAATAATTAAAATAATGATACATATCAGACTTTAAAAATATCACATCATAAACCGTAATCATAATTTATATAATTGAGTTAGGGTCGTAATATGTATATATAATAAGGTATATATGTGATGTTGGCAAATTAGGTTAGGATTATAATACATATAGTAAGAATATAATAAGTAAATTTAAAATATATGTTATTATACCTAGCGGGATAGTTCGTATCCCTGGCGAAATTTGTTGGATATTGTTGTAGATTTTTTTTTTTGAATCTATTTTACATCCTAGAATATTTTTTCAATCTATTGCATTTTGAAAAGTGAAATTTGAAGCCGAATTTTTTTATTCCATCTTGTTACAGTGTTTAGTTTTAGGAGGAGTCTACCACGTGCGACGAACACTGATGAACACTACTAATGATGAACATCGCTGAACACCATTAAATTAATTAATAAAAATTTAAAATTTTAAGGACCCATAATACAATTAAGAATTATTTTTAAAAATTCAATTAAATTATTTTTTATATACATTAAAATTTTATTTTTAATAAGGGTAAACTATATATTTAGTACCTCACCTATTTTCATATTTCTATTGAACCCTCATTATTTAAATATTATTTTAATTTGACCCTATTCTTTATAAAAAAATAATTTAACCCTTAACCATCAACCTAAAACCCTAAACTATTAAACCTTAAACCCTTAAACTCTTAAACCTATACCCTAAACCATATACCATTAAAAATAATTTCACCATCGTCGATTCAATTCAATTCAATGAATTGTTGAATTATCCTAAAAAAAATTCAATTAAATTATTTTTTATATATATCAAAATTAATTAAACTCGAATATTCTTGAACTTTGCATAACCAACGTTGATTATAGATCCGTAAAGCTTGAAACCATGTAGCCTCTCTGTATTACGTTTGTTTGAAAATATTTTCCATAGGTTTCTATTGAGGGGTGGTTTTAATAGACCTAGATTAGGTGCTGTGCGATTGAATTTTACAAGTACATCTTAAGGTTTTTGATTCGATTGGTGAGTTCTAGAACTAAAGGAATGATGGGAGATGTGATTTGCAAGGAGATGGGAATGGTGGCAGTGTTGGTTTGTTGGTTGTGTCGGCACTGCTTTTCTTTTTGAAATTAGTTTAGCGGAAAATCTTTCATTTTTACACGTTGGAGTATTAAAGTGTTCAATGTTAATTCTAAGAGATTCGAGTTTAATTAATTTTAATATATATATATATAATAATTTAATTGAATTTTTTAGGAGAATTCAACAATTCATTGAATTGAATTGAATCGATGATGGTGAAATTATTTTTAATGGTATATGGTTTAGGGTATAGGTTTAAGAGTTTAAGGGTTTAAGGTTTAATAGTTTAGGGTTTTAGGTTGATGGTAAGGGTTAAATTATTTTTTTATAAAGAATAGGGTCAAATTAAAATAATATTTAAATAATGAGGGTTCAATAAAAATACGAAAATAGGTGAGGTACTAAATATATAGTTTACCCTTATTAAAAAATAAAATCTTAATATATATAAAAAATAATTTAATTGAATTTTTAAAAATAATTCTTAATTGTATTATGGGTCCTTAAAATTTTGAATCTTTATTAATTAATTTAATAGTGTTTAGCGGTGTTCATCATTAGTGGTGTTCATCGGTGTTCGTCGCCCGTTGTAGAATTTTTCTTAGTTTTAATATTAAAAAATCATGAAAACATGTTGCTTTCTTTCCGTCTTAAAAAAAATGAAGACGTGTTCGTTTTTTTTTCTTCTAAATTCATGAAGACATGTTCCTTGGGTTCGGGAATTGGGTAATATTTTTGTGAATTAAGCTTGAGAATAGGATGGTTAGGGTATTAAAAAATATTTTAAATTGTGTAGGTATTGAATTTAAATTTTAAATTATTAAAGAGATGGTAAGGGTAAATAACGGGAATATTTTTTGTATTATTTTGTGTGTTGAATTTTTTATGTTACATAAGTGAGGTTAAAGTAAAATATAGAAAAAAATTTGAGAAAAATTGCGTAAAGAAGGAGGAGGAGAAGAAGAAGAAAAAAAAGATGAAAAAAATTTATAGTAAGTTTATTTTTTTATTGTGTTTTTAATATTTAAATTGTTTGTTTATTTTTTATTTTAGGATGTTGTTGTTACATGTAGATATTCATTTATAATTTTAATTTTATGTTATTGTTTAAGGAAAAAATTCGTAGTAACAATGTGATAATTTTGATTTCTGTATTTTGATTCAAAAATATATACTTATGATTTTAAACATGCAGAGACAATGAGTAATGTGTTTATGGCAGTTGTCCATTACGATGGTCAAATTGTGAAAACTGATATCGGTGTCATGTTTGAATCCAAAAACACTACAAAGATGAGGTTTTCAAAGAACATTTTCCTTCGAGAGCTGAAGCATGACATAGAAATTAAAATAGGAGATGCGATTGTTGATTTGCGGTACCGTAAAAGACATGTCATGATCCAGTCAGATATTCTGCAATAACTCTTAAAGATGATACTGATGTTAGAATCATGATTGCAGAGCATGATTCAACATGTATTTGAAGTGTTGACTTACATGCTGAAGTGCGTGGGAGATATAACGTTCCAGGCTCATCCAAAAATGTATTTGAAAGTTTTTCTTAAATGGGGTTCGACAGTGGGGTTGAGGACCATTCATATAGGTCTGAAGACAGTTTTGTTGCGATGTTGGAAAGTGGGACATCGAGTGCATTTTATCCATATGTCGGGCCTTCGACATTCCCGACTGTTGATCCAAGTGTTGACATTGACGTTGAGAATCTCCAAGGTCGATGGGAGAAACGCTTGCTGATTCTAGCGAAGATGAAGAAACCGCGGGTCTTAATTTGACTGGTGATGACCTTGGTAATGAGCCTATTTTTTGTAGTGGTGAATTTGTTTCGGCCAGGGATGACATTACATTGCATGAACATCCTGCTTACATGAACTTAATAGATTACGATGTGATGAGGGCACCTGAATTCCCGACCATGCCACAATTAAGTTCAGGTCCCTATGATGAATTATCGGTTGGATTTCAATTTGAAGAAAAAGAAGCTACATTGACTATTAAAAAGTATTTCATCGGAAATTATGTGGACTTCTTTGTTAAAAAAATCAGTCTGAGAACTCTGTTTGCAAAATATGTTAAATATGGAAAAGATTGTAATTAAAAGGCCCGAGTGTCTAAAAATTAGAGAAAAACTACTTGGGTGATTACAAAGTACAATAGTCACCACACTTGTTTACGAAATTTCATCAACCAAGACCACTGCCAATTAGACTCGAATGTAATATGTCACCACGTGAAGATGTTGGTTGAAGCAAATTCAAGGATTACTGTTTCAACGATTATGGCATCTATTAAGCAACAATTTGAATATAATAATATATTATGACGAGGGTTGGCATGCAAGGGATAAAGCACTGAAAAAAGTGTACGATAATTACGAGAAGTCGTATAATGAACTATCGACTTTATTACAAGTAATGGTATTATTTATTCCGGGGGACCATAGTGAGGTATAAAACCTTGGATGCATGCAACTGAGAAAGTTAACTTCTTCAAGGGAAGTAAATATTCCACCAATTATTTTGGGCGTTCAAGCCATGCATCAAAAGTTTTTCATATTGCAAACATATGGTCGAAGTCAATGGCACATGGTTGTACGAAAGATACAAACATGTAATATTGATTGCCATTACACAAGATGATGATCGAAATATCTTCTCGATTGCCTTCACAATTGTTTATACGGAGTCGATGGACTCATCGAAACATCTTAGCAGCAATTGAACGACCAACGAGCTGATAGACACCTCCGCACGCATATCCCTGTGTACACCATATTGGCAACAACGCTATTGAAAAGTGAAAAAAAAAACTTCACCTTCACATCGCGATTTTAGGCATGAGTAAGTAATTTTTATTTTGTCAAACTTGATTATTTATGTGTTATAATTTTTGTCGATGCTAACAACATATATTATGAAACAAGATACGAACTACTACGGTCAAGTTTTGAGAGGAATTTGACAAATTTGATGGAGTACGACGAAGATATTTGGGCGTGGGCAAACAATATCGAGAGGGAAAGTTGAGCCCAATCGTACGATGAAGGTCGAAAATACAAAAACATGACAACCAACCTTGTGGAGTTCAAATAACATTCCTTTGATTATTTTTCAGATAAAATAAAAAATATTTTAAAATTAAATAAATTTAAACTTCTAAATCAAAGTCAAAATATTACCTACTAACTAAAGAAAAATTTCACAAACTTCGAGTAACCGGTGTAAAAAATGAAATTCATTTTTATGCCCAAGCTTGCAATAACAACAAATGTAACACCCGTGTTTTGGGCCTAGGAGTTAACCGGGTTTATAGTCGAGTCAATAAAATTTAATTAAAAATCAATTCAACCTAAAATGTGGTGTAATTGAGCCCTTGTAAAAAGGGGAAGGACCTATGTTGTATTTAGACCAAAAACTTTCAAAAGCAAGACCTCTTTAACAAAAAAAAATTGTCTTCCCTCTTTCCTATCTCCTTTTCACGTTAGAAACCCTTTTCTCCCCTTTTCAAACTCTCCCAAAGCTTGGTTACTATTCCATTGGATTACTACTTCAATTCGAGGTGTTTTTGAAAGGTAAATAGGTTTTCCAACTCTCCTCTTTTTCCCCTATCTACTAATGGTCTTGGATTTCAAAGTTATGGGGTTTTGAAAATTAGGGTTTATATTAAAGTTTGGGTTTTTAAAGGGGTTTTCCAATTTGTTTTTATAAATTGTGTTAGGGCTTTGTTTAATCATGGTGAAACACACATTATATGTTAATTTGGTTAATTTTTAATGAATTTCCGAAGTGGGTTCTTAAACCCATTTTTGGGTTGTCAAGAACACCATTTTTGGTGGGTTTTAGGTTGAATACTAAGGGCTGATGGTTAGGGTATGATATGAGGGTGTTTTGGGATGTTTTGGAGATCATTTGGGTGTTGGGAAATGGAATTTTCAGCAAGGCTTAAGGGGAGCACGAAAATTGGAATTTTGTAAGATTATGTGGATTGGGAATTTGTAGAAAATGGTTTGTGTTTGTGAAGTGAGTGGATAGTTGAGCTTTAGCATTGAATTGTGGTGTAATAAGTGTGTTTTGTTTGGCTAGAAGCAAGAGGAAGCGTTGAAGAGGCTTTGGGACCGAATCCGGGTTCGTAGGAGGATTGTTTCGATTGCTAAGGAAGGGCGGTGAGTGGTTTCAACTTGTTTTAAAGTTTGGTTCGAGTGTGTGTGTGGGTGAAGTGTGCTTGGTAGGCCACTTCTAGTTGATTCAAGTTGTTAGCTTAGCCTTTAATATCCATATGCTATTGTGCTTACTAGCTATGCTCTTGTGTTTGTGGTTAATTGGTACATGTATATATATCATGATGAGTAGATATGTGATGAGCATGTATTGTGGTTGATGATATGTGTTGTGATAATGATAATTGGCACTAAATAATTACCGGTTGTAAATGATCGATCATTAGGATAGTGTGCACACAAATTGAGTCAAAACGTACGTGGCCTTGATGGCGTTAAGTCATCAAGGAGGAGTACGGTGATGTAACATTCCACCGGAAGCTTTTTATACATTTCTACGGGATGATGAGTGGAATCCCATCCGTAGGGCATGTGGCGATGAGTGGAATCCCGCACATGCAAGGTCCGGTGATGAGTGTAATCCCACCGAGGTAAAGTGTTGTTGAGGTTTAAATCCGCACAATCGGGGTAATTTAAAGTGGCCAATTAACTTGTTCATATATTGTGATATGTGATGTTGATTTATGATTGTTGATTATTGATGCTTGATGCTTAGTATGAAGTAAGATGCCTTACTATGCCACTTGAAAGACTAGCTAGGTCTACTCGTTTATATGTATTTGTAGGTTGTATGCGAGATTAGGATTACATGCTTGAACCCTGCATTGTTGATGTTTTCGTTTTAGAGCACCCTCACTAAGCTTATAGCTTACGCTCTCAATGTTCAACAGTGCAGATCATTAGCGTGGTGTTAACTCGGAGCAAGGCAAGAAGGGCTTTCCAAGTGTGAGGCTCAAGTACGGTTATTAATTTTGTAATGGTTAAGCAATGTGGCAAGAGGGTGTTTGTATGAGCTTATATGACTCATTTGTGATTTTGGATGTTTATGCTTGACTTGGTTTGTAAGCATGTCTACCTTGCCTAACGCTTTTAATGTATGACTCTTGAATGTTAACCTTGCTATGGTATGTAAACCCTTATGGGATGGGTGATGCTTTTGCTTGTCAATGTTTCAAGCATGTTTTGTATGAAAGGCCTTGTGTTTTTGTCATGGTTGTATGTTTATGAATACCCATGTCTTATGAGCGTTTGCGTATGTTAGACCTTGGTTGCATGCCTCTAGATTTGGTTTGATGGTGTTGTGTGCCTTTAGGGGGCCTTAGTGGACCTTTATACTTGCCAAGACTCACTTAAATCGGAATTTCAAAGGTTGCAGACTGCCAGCGTTTCGAAACGGGGAGGGCAGTTTCGAAACGGGTAGGCTTCAGGGACCCCGTATCGGAACGCGTTTCGATACGGTTTGGCCTCTGGAACCCCCTGTTTCGATACGCGTTTCGAAACGTTTTGGCTACTGGAATTTTGAGAAATTCACGAGATAAAGGTGTTTCGAAACGGGCCTGAAGGTTTCGAAACGGTCAAAATCTCGTTGACTACGAGATGTTGACCGTCGTGGGCGTTTCGGAACGGTTGACCACCGTTGCGATACGGCCCCTTGTATAGGCTCTGGGGCAGTTGACCTGGTCAAGGTGTTTCGAAACCCCTCAAGGGTGTTTCGAAACGGACTGCCTTCAAGATTAAAATTTGGGCTGTTAAGTGTTGCCTTGTTTTCGATCGATTGTTTCGTGTATGTTGTTCCGCTGTTTGATCACTTAGGGTTTAATACTCCTTTAGGCAAGATTAAAATAAGAAAAAAATAGGGTTGTTAACCGAGGGGGAACCTTAACGGGTTTCGCTTCGGTTTTCCCCGTGTGGCTCACTCGGACCGGTCATCCGGCCAGACCGGGACGAGGGGGTTACATTTGTTGGTATCAGAGCCTGAGGTTACCGAGACCTCGGGCAGGTAAGTGAGGTAAGCTTAATGTATTAAATGATTTTGTTGTTCGATGCATGTCTTGCCATGAATTCCTGAATATTTGACTGTTCGTATGATGTTTTGAAGCATGAATTGTCGTGTCTGGTGTAGAGTGTGTGCCCATTGCTACTATTACTTAATTGAAACGATTTTTGATAAAAAAGAGTACTTGAACACTGTTGGACCCTTGCTTTGACTAACGTAATCCTTATCTGTTTCTTGTTGTAGTTTATACCTTGCTAGTGGAACCATGAGACCACGTGGGAGGCCTAGGATGGTTCGACCGGAACCACGGGCAGAGGCTCCAGGAGTTGAGCCAGTAGTGAGAGTTGAGGCTCAAGTGGGAGAGCCTGTGGTTGGAGTTGGAGCTCCTCCACCACCACCACCACCACCTCCTCCACCGGGAGCGAGAGGTGAGGCCAGGGCCGAAGGAGAGGGACCACAAGGAGGCCAAGGTGGCCAAGGACCGGCCGGGATTGATTTAGCTCCGTTGGTTCAGGCAATTGTCGGGGCATTTCAGGCTGCTGTAGCTGGAGGTCAGGCAGCACACCATCAGGGTGAGGGCACCGGCTTACCTTTAGAGAGACTTCGGGGCCTTGGGGCCGAAGAGTTCCGAGGGGCTACACCGGAGAGGTCAGAGTTGTGGTTTGAGAAGACTGTCCGTATCCTTGCTCAGATGGGATGTACTGGTGAGCGCAAGTTGGGATGTGTTGAGTCTTTGCTTCAGGGTGATGCCTACACCTGGTGGGTCACCGTTACTTCGGGGATGTATGAGGCCGAGATCACTTGGGAGTTCTTCGAGACAACATTCCGGAAGAAGTATTTGGGTCCGCGATACCTCGATGAGAGGAAGAGAGAGTTCATGGCATTGCTTCAGGGGAGTATGTCCGTGACCGATTATGAGATCCGATTGGTCAGACTGAGTCAGTATGCACCTGAGCTTGTACCTACTGAGGTGGAGCGTTGTAACCGCTTCCGTTATGGACTGAATGAAGAAATCAAGACTTATACACTAGCTTCAGACTACACTGATTTTGATGTCTTGGTCTCGAGGGCCAAGGACTTGGAGCACAGTTTGAGTTTGACCAGGCGGTCAGGTGGATCTAGTTCGGGTAAGAGGTCCAGCAATTTTGATAGAGGTGATGCCAAGAGGCATCGGGACAATAGGCATCAGTATGATCATAGGCGTGGTGGCGGTAACCACGGTAGGGGCCACCAGGGCTAGAGAGCTGGTGGGAAGTTGCCCACATGTGCTACTTGCGGGAGGAACCACACCGGGGAGTGTTGGGGAAATTATCACTCTTGTTGGAGTTGTGGTGCTAGAGACCACATTAGACGTGACTGTCCACATCAGGTGGGACAGGCACCAGCTCAGGCTCCTGCTAGAGCCAACGACTTTCAGAGAGGTCGCGGGCGCGGTAGAGGTAATTTCCAGCCGAGGAACGATGGTCAGAGAAATTTAGCTCATGTAGTTGCAGTCCAGCCGGAGGGCGGAGGACAGGCTAGGGTTTACGCTCAGCGCGGGGAGCAGCATGACACCGATGTGATCGCAGGTAACTTCTCGATACAGTCTTTGGGTTTGCTTTCTTTGATTGACTCTGGGTCTACACATTCCTACATATTGAGTGAGCATGCACAGTCTTTGAACTTGCCTTGTGAAATGTTAGAGGTAGGAGTTAGTGTTACTAGTTCCTTTGGGGACACGGTAGTAGTTAGGAAGATGTATCGAAGGTGTCCGTTGATGGTTCAGGGGCACGTGTTTCCAGTGGATATGATGGAACTTCCTTTCTATGGTTTTGATGTGATTTTGGGTATGGACTGGCTCACGGAGCATAGAGCTAGAATAGATTTTGAAACTAAGCGGATTTCTTTGAGACTCACAGATGACTATGAGATTGTAGTGGTGGGTGAGAACGTGAAGTTCTTATCCAATGTGGTTTCAGTGTTAGAGGCTAAGAGGTTAGTTGAGTTGGGGTGTGAAGCATACTTAGCGTATGTAATGAACCCTAACATGAGTGAGGTTAGACCTCAGGACATCCGAACAGTATGTGATTTTCCTAGTGTGTTTCCGGAAGAGTTGCCAGGGTTACCACCGGATAGAGAGGTAGAGTTCAGCATTGAGACTTATTCTGATTCAGCTCCTGTTTCGATTGCTCCGTATCGTATGGCACCGAAAGAATTGAAAGAGTTGAAGACTCAGTTGCAAGAATTGACAGATAGAGGTTTTATTAGGCCTAGTTCTTCACCTTGGGGCGCACCAGTTTTGTTTGTGAAGAAGAAAGATGGAAGTATGAGAATGTGCATAGATTACAGACAGTTAAATCAGTTGACAGTGAAGAACAAATATCCGTTACCTAGAATCGATGACTTGTTTGATCAGTTGAGAGAAGCATCTGTCTTTTCAAAGATTGATTTGAGATCAGGTTACTACCAGCTAAAGGTTAGAGAGGTTGATGTACCGAAGACGACCTTTAGGACTAGATATGGGCATTATGAGTTTTTAGTCATGCCATTTGGGTTGACTAATGCACCGGCTGCATTTATGGACATGATGAATAGGATCTTTCATCAGTATTTAGATCAGTTTGTAGTTGTGTTTATTGATGATATTTTGGTGTATTCTAGAACTGAAGAAGACCATGACCGACATTTGAGAATTGTTTTGAAGACTTTGCTAGATCATCAGTTGTATGCGAAGCTCAGCAAGTGTGAGTTCTGGATCCGTGAGGTAGTCTTCTTAGGACATGTAGTGTCAGCCGATGGGATTAGAGTTGATCCGAAGAAGATTGAAGCCATTGTTGAGTGGAAGCAACCGAAGTCTGTGATAGAGGTACGTAGCTTCCTAGGCTTAGCCGGATATTATAGGAGGTTTGTAGAGGGTTTCTCTAAGTTAGCCGCTCCATTGACACAGTTACTTCAGAAGAGTGTTCAGTTTGAGTGGACAGATGCAAGACAGAGAGCCTTCGAGAAATTGAAAGAAGCTTTGACCCAAGCACCGATCTTGATTCAGCCTGAGTCCGGGAAGGACTATGTAGTCTACAGTGATGCTTCTTATGTAGGGCTAGGATGTGTTCTTATGCAAGACCGGAGAGTAGTGGCTTATGCCTCAAGACAGTTGAAGACCCATGAGCGCAACTATCCGACCCATGACATAGAGTTAGCTGCAGTTGTGATTGCTCTGAAGATTTGGAGGCACTACTTGTACGGTGAGAAATGCACCGTGTACACCGACCACAAGAGTTTGAAGTACATTATGACTCAGCGAGATTTGAATCTCAGACAGCGTAGATGGTTAGAGTTGCTAAAAGACTACGATCTTACTATTGAGTACCATCCGGGTAAGGCCAATGTAGTGGATGATGCGTTGAGTAGGAAGGTGGCCGTGGACTTGAGAGTTATGTTTGCTAGATTGAGTTTGTCCGGGGATGGTGGCTTGGTAGCCGAGCTTCAGGTTCGACCTACTCTAGGTCAGTTGATTCGAGAGAAACAGCTCTTAGATAGATCTTTGGCACCTCACGTGCAAGATGTAGCCGAGGGTAAACCTTCAGATTACAGTTTCAGCACTGATGGGGTTTTGTGTTTCAAGGATAGAATAGTTGTGCCAGAAGACAGTGACTTGAGACGTACGATCTTGACTGAAGCCCACAGTAGTCCGTTTGCTATGCATCCTGGAAGCACGAAGATGTACCGTGATTTGAAGAATGAGTACTTTTGGGTTGGCTTGAAGAGAGATGTAGCCGACTTTGTGAGTAAGTGCTTAGTGTGTCAGAGAGTGAAGGCGGAACATCAGGTTCCCTCAGGTTTGTTACATCCGTTGAGAATTCCGGAATGGAAGTGGGAGAACATCACTATGGATTTTGTTTCGGGTTTGCCTTTGACTCCTACGAAGAAGAACTCAGTTTGGGTGATAGTAGATCGTTTTACGAAGTGTGCTCACTTCTTGGCAGTCAACACTACATACACTTTAGATAGATTGGCCGATTTGTATATTGGCGAGATTGTTAGATTGCATGGTGTGCCGAAGTCCATTGTATCAGATAGAGATCCGCGGTTTACTTCTAGATTTTGGGAGTGTCTGCATACAGCCTTGGGTACCCGTTTGAACTTCAGCACTTCTTATCATCCTCAGTCAGATGGTCAGTCAGAGAGAGTTATTCAGATTTTGGAGGACATGTTGCGTTGTTGTATCATTGACTTTCAGGGTACTTGGGAGAAGCATTTGCCTCTAGTAGAGTTTGCGTACAATAATAGCTTTCAGTCGAGCATTCAGATGGCTCCATATGAGGCCTTGTATGGCCGGAAGTGTAGGACTCCAGTGTGTTGGGCCGAGGTAGGACAGAAATTGTTACCTATGACGGATTTGCTCAAGAGGACAACCGACAAGGTAAAATTGATTTGTGAGCGTTTGAAAGCAGCTTCGGATAGGCAGAAGTCCTATGCCGATTTGAAGAGGAAGGAAGTTGAGTTCTCAGTGGGTGAGAAGGTATTCTTGAAAGTATCTTCGTGGAAGAAAGTGATGATATTTGGCCGAAAGGGAAAGTTGAGTCCGAGGTACATAGGACCGTATGAGATTGTGAAGAGGGTTGGTCCCGTGGCTTATCAGTTGTGTTTTCCGTCCGAGCTTGAGAGGATACATGATGTGTTCCATGTTTCGATGCTTCGTAAGTATAGGTCAGATCCATCACATGTTATGCCCGTAGAAGAAATTGAATTGAATCCGGATTTGACATATGAGGAAGAACCAGTGGAGATCTTAGCTTCTGACAGTAAGGTGTTGAAGGGTAGATCGATTGAGTTAGTGAAGGTGCGGTGGCAACGTAGAGGTGTGGACGAAGCCACTTGGGAGAGGAAGGAGGATATGGAAAAGCAATTTCTGTATCTCTTTCAGTCAGGTAATTTCGGGGACGAAATTCCTTAAGTGGGAGAGAGTTGTAACACCCGTGTTTTGGGCCTAGGAGTTAACCGAGTTTATAGTCGAGTCAATAAAATTTAATTAAAAATCAATTCAACCTAAAATGTGGTGTAATTGAGCCCTTGTAAAAAGGGGAAGGACCTATGTTGTATTTAGACCAAAAACTTTCAAAAGCAAGACCATTTTAACAAAAAAAAAATTGTCTTCCCTCTTTCCTATCTCCTTTTCACGTTAGAAACCCTTTTCTCCCCTTTTCAAACTCTCCCAAAGCTTGGTTACTATTCCATTGGATTACTACTTCAATTCGAGGTGTTTTTGAAAGGTAAATAGGTTTTCAAACTCTCCTCTTTTTCCCCTATCTACTCATGGTCTTGGATTTCAAAGTTATGGGATTTTGAAAATTAGGGTTTATATTAAAGTTTGGGTTTTTAAAGGGGTTTTCCAATTTGTTTTGATAAATTGTGTTAGGACTTTGTTTAATCATGGTGAAACACACATTATATGTTAATTTGGTTAATTTTTAATGAATTTCCGAAGTGGGTTCTTAAACCCATTTTTGGGTTGTCAAGAACACCATTTTTGGTGGGTTTTAGGTTGAATACTAAGGGCTGATGGTTAGGGTATGATATGAGGGTGTTTTGGGATGTTTTGGAGATCATTTGGGTGTTGGGAAATGGAATTTTCAGCAAGGCTTAAGGGGAGCACGAAAATTGGAATTTTGTAAGATTATGTGGATTGGGAATTTGTAGAAAATGGTTTGTGTTTGTGAAGTGAGTGGATAGTTGAGCTTTAGCATTGAATTGTGGTGTAATAAGTGTGTTTTGTTTGGCTAGAAGCAAGAGGAAGCGTTGAAGAGGCTTTGGGACCGAATCCGGGTTCGTAAGAGGATTGTTTCGATTGCTAAGGAAGGGCGGTGAGTGGTTTCAACTTGTTTTAAAGTTTGGTTCGAGTGTGTGTGTGGGTGAAGTGTGCTTGGTAGGCCACTTCTAGTTGATTCAAGTTGTTAGCTTAGCCTTTGATATCCATATGCTATTGTGCTTACTAGCTATGCTCTTGTGTTTGTGGTTAATTGGTACATGTATATATATCATGATGAGTAGATATGTGATGAGCATGTATTGTGGTTGATGATATGTGTTGTGATAATGATAATTGGCACTAAATAATTACCGGTTGTAAATGATCGATCATTAGGATAGTGTGCACACAAATTGAGTCAAAACGTACGTGGCCTTGATGGCGTTAAGTCATCAAGGAGGAGTACGGTGATGTAACATTCCACCGGAAGCTTTTTATACATTTCTACGGGATGATGAGTGGAATCCCATCCGTAGGGCATGTGGCGATGAGTGGAATCCCGCACATGCAAGGTCCGGTGATGAGTGTAATCCCACCGAGGTAAAGTGTTGTTGAGGTTTAAATCCGCACAATCGGGGTAATTTAAAGTGGCCAATTAACTTGTTCATATATTGTGATATGTGATGTTGATTTATGATTGTTGATTATTGATGCTTGATGCTTAGTATGAAGTAAGATGCCTTACTATGCCACTTGAAAGACTAGCTAGGTCTACTCGTTTATATGTATTTGTAGGTTGTATGCGAGATTAGGATTACATGCTTGAACCCTGCATTGTTGATGTTTTCGTTTTAGAGCACCCTCACTAAGCTTATAGCTTACGCTCTCAATGTTCAACAATGCAGATCATTAGCGTGGTGTTAGCTCGGAGCAAGGCAAGAAGGGCTTTCCAAGTGTGAGGCTCAAGTACGGTTATTAATTTTGTAAAGGTTAAGCAATGTGGCAAGAGGGTGTTTGTATGAGCTTATATGACTCATTTGTGATTTTGGATGTTTATGCTTGACTTGGTTTGTAAGCATGTCTACCTTGCCTAACGCTTTTAATGTATGACTCTTGAATGCTAACCTTGCTATGGTATGTAAACCCTTATGGGATGGGTGATGCTTTTGCTTGTCAATGTTTCAAGCATGTTTTGTATGAAAGGCCTTGTGTTTTTGTCATGGTTGTATGTTTATGAATACCCATGTCTTATGAGCGTTTGCGTATGTTAGACCTTGGTTGCATGCCTCTAGATTTGGTTTGATGGTGTTGTGTGCCTTTAGGGGGCCTTAGTGGACCTTTAGACTTGACAAGACTCACTTAAATCGGAATTTCAAAGGTTGCAGACTGCCAGCGTTTCGAAACGGGGAGGGCAGTTTCGAAACGGGTAGGCTTCAGGGACCCCGTATCGGAACGCGTTTCGATACGGTTTGGCCTCTGGAACCCCCTGTTTCGATACGCGTTTCGGAACGTTTTGGCTACTGGAATTTTGAGAAATTCACGAGATAAAGGTGTTTCGAAACGGGCCTGAAGGTTTCGAAACGGTCAAAATCTCGTTGACCACGAGAAGTTGACCGTCGTGGGCGTTTCGGAACGGTTGACCACCGTTGCGATACGGCCCCTTGTATAGGCTCTGGGGCAGTTGACCTGGTCAAGGTGTTTCGAAACGCCTCAAGGGTGTTTCGAAACGGACTGCCTTCAAGATTAAAATTTGGGCTGTTAAGTGTTGCCTTGTTTTCGATCGATTGTTTCGTGTATGTTGTTCCGCTGTTTGATCACTTAGGGTTTAATACTCCTTTAGGCAAGATTAAAATAAGAAAAAATAGGGTTGTTAACCGAGGGGGAACCTTAACGGGTTTCGCTTCGGTTTTCCCCGTGTGGCTCACTCGGACCGGTCATCCGGCCAGACCGGGACGAGGGGGTTACAACAAACATCCACCAACACCCTTTTCTTTATCACCATTATCTAATTAAGTGGTCTTGCACAACTCATGGTACAAGAACACTAATATTGCTGATCCCCAACTATAATTAAGAGCTTTCGAAGACGATGACAAAAATAGTAGATACCGTGTGTGAACAAGGTTTCCAGATTTATTCAGGATCAATATTCCCCAGTGAGCTGTAAAATATATGCTCGACTTGCAGTATTAATCTATTACGGTGTATTACCGCCAGTGAGCTTGAACACTCTTTGCATTCAACTTAATTTGATACAAGACCTTTTCACATCAGTTCTAGATTGAACCTTTTTGAGGTATTTATGACAAAGACTTGCAGGCGAAGCCTCGGTATGCTTAACCAATACTGAGACCCTGATTAGCATGACCACTTCTTCGAGCGTAATAGTACATTTTCCACACGACATGTGAAATGCATGTGTTTTCGGTCTCCATCGCTCAATTAATGCGGTAATCAAACTGAGAACCAGCCTGTAATCACGAATAAATGTGGCATGATAAAATGCCTCTCGTTGCAACCATAGAATCATATCACTGTGTGAGTGATTATTCCCCATGCTTCGATGGTGTTTAAAGGTTTTCTTCCGTAGCATGCATTAATTTAAAAAAATTGTTAATAAATATATTAAATATTTATATAATCGATTCATTTTCTAATAATTAAATTTATAAAAAAATTGCATCATATCATCAACCGCAACACTAGTGATGTGTTGATTATATAATCTCAACAGAAGATCTTGATCGGACATCCATCTAACAAAGCAACATACATGACAAGTAAAAAAATATTAATAATAACAAATACCACTAAATCTAACCGTAATACTACTACTTTACAATTAATATTAATGTATAAAAATATTCATAATTACACCAAAAAAAAGGCAACTTACTAGTTTACAATTTGATGTTAAGAAAATTTTACTAAATTTACTTGAAATCTTCCTTCATTCTACTTCTTCTTTTAGGCTCTAAATTTTTACAACTTACGTGCATTACATTAAAATTATATCAATTATTAATAATAAATAAAATTTATTAATAAACCAACACCAACATACAAAATTTAAGTGCAATATTCGACTAATTTATCTTAAAAATAACTAAATCAAATTAATTAATCGTAAACAACAACATTCTAAATTAAAATGTAAATAATTATATTTAAAAATTATATTACTAAATAAAACAACTTACTAGTTTAAATTTTGATGCTACAAACAATAATTTTACGAAATTTGCTCTAAAATCTTCCCTTTTTTCTGCTCTACAATTTATTAGTCCATCGTCATTAATTTTTAAAATCATATGAACAACTATTTTAACATGTAGTGAATTAAAAACACATACTAACAACAACAACAACTTATTAATACATTTAAAACTTAAAAAACTAATGAAATAATATTACTAAAGTTAAAAATAAAATACCAAACTTTTCTTCTATATTTTTTTACCTTGACACAAATCTTCCTATTTAACACCGTATATAACACAAAAACATTAAAATTATATTAATCATCAATACTAAGTTCAGAAATTAAAAATCAAATTATTTTCTTACTATAATATATACAATTGTGAAAATTGAAAAAAATAAAACTATTGGAACTAAATTTAAAAACAAATTATATAAATTTAAAAATTTACTATATTTTCTCTAAATCAATAAATATCAACCCTTTCTCCCATTCCCGAAACACTAACACTGTAGCAAGACCGAATACAAGAAATCCGACCTTAAATTTTAACTGTTTAAAGTGAAATATTTTAAGATGTACAATAAATTCAAAAAAAAAAAAACCACAACAATATCCAGCCAATTTCGCCCGCATCCCCTTGTCCCCCAAAATAACAAAATTTCCTTAAATATTTCAACTTTTTTAAAATAAATTAATACAATGAAAAGTATACCTTCACCCTCCAAAAAAGTTATAATTCAATATTGATCCTTGAATTTTTCTTGGCTTCACCCCTGTATTTAACACATTCAAACCCGAATAATACAATCATTTCTTACAAAAGAAACCATTTGCTATGTTACTCGAAGCCTTTATTTCAACACATAGATACATCCGTATTTAACACGGATACGAACCCGAACACCGTAGATTGTAAGTACACGTAGCATATGAGATTTACAACAATAGTAGCATTTTGTTCAAACTTCTAACAAGAGCTTTTATATAAGCATTTCTTACAAAGCTGAATGCAGTAGCCTTGACCCAGAGCAGAAGTAGGAAATAGAGACTACTCTAATGTGCCCAGTTTTTCTTCATCAACCTCAAATGCCTTCCTTGCTTGCTTCAGCTCCTCTTGCATTGATAGCAATTCCGTAGCCCGATTTAGTTTCGGTAAGTCCTGCATCATCAATGTGATCACTCACGTTACGCTGGATATAATCGGGCCAAACTCAAGCTATAGGAAGCTTGAAATTCAAGACTCGAAACTCAGATCAAGATCTATGAGTTTCACTTTTAAACGTCAAGCTTAAATTTAAACTAAAAATCAAATTGCTCAAGCAACATTTATTCTTGTTTACCTAGTAAAAGATGAGCTGAATTCTCATTTTTTTAATTCTAAATGCTACTATTTATAATCGAGTTCAAATCAAAATTAAGGTTTTTCATTATTATCATTTTAAACTTGATCAGGCTCACGAGCTATTTATTTTGTTAAAACAATTTATGGAAATATACGGAAGAAGCGATGATATTCCAAGTGGCACAATGCATATGAGCAAATAATCTGGCATTAAAACTATGTTGCTCTGTGCACGACATTCATGTTCGGCATATATCCAGACATATGTATGAGAACATAACTCTCTAAATACATGAAAAAACCTAGGAAAATATAAGAAGTACCCATGTTGACACAAATGTGTATTTAACACTCACACTCAAATACAAGTAACATAACAACAAAGTACAAATGTGAGTTACCTTGCGGATGAGATATAGAAAATCCTCAACCGATAGCTTTCCTCTATTTGATCCGATATCTTGAGCTTTATGTGCCTAAAGACGACAATGAAGATATGGACATTACAACATGCTACCAACAACGCCATCTCATTGAACCAAATATCAAAATCAACAAAACATAAAAGGAAAATACCAGATCTGTTACATATTCCACCACAATGTCCTCCACAAGGGCCACGGTCTCTGGAAGTGGCTGAACTCACAACAATTGCAAGTCATAATTATGATCATATCCATGAAATAATCCTATTTCTAGAATATTATACAATCGCAAGTACATCGCTTTTGTTACTGCAGTTCATAAGCAGGGAAATGCGAGCAACTAATGAGCCATTCCACAATGTAGCATCCATAGTGTGATCTATCGGACCTCTATGCTTTTCCGACTCTTCATTCTTTTTGAATAATTCTTGTCCAACATCTATGTTAGAAAATATTTGTTGATTGATAGAATATAGTAACATAAAAACAGAACCAATGACAGAAATTATTCTCCATGATTTCATCTCGAGATTTTGAACAAACATATTAAAATAAAAGACAACTAAAGCAACTTATTTGAATTAGACTTATTTATAGGATTTTTTTTTACCAACTCATTGCAATGTTGCAAACTGTGTTGTTCCGATTCTTCATTTTTCTTTAAGTATCTATGTACGACACATATTCAAACATAAATATATAGATATGACCCTACAAGGACCATTACATGGGAAAGCTTAGAAAAAAACATAAAAATGCCAGACATAAACCAATTCAAACACTGACGTACAAGAACGGGTAACATAGGTTGCAAATATGCATTTAAAGCTTTTAGCCGTCTCTTTACAATCACTAGCCCAAGAAAATACCAGTAACTACAGAATGAAAAGTTAAAAAAACCATGGTTACGGACAAAAACACGGGCCAAGGAATTAAATAGCTGCTAACTTATAAATGCAATGAAAGATACAAAGCTCCTCAAGGAATTCAACAGAGGATATAACATTCATTAAAAATAGGTTAGTGGCCACCAAGCCAGCTATAAAACTTGGAGGAAATTGGTTGCACTTAGATTAAAGCATTGTTTAGCATTAACGATGGCATAGCTTTTGTCCAAAAGTTATGTTTCACTGCAAGAACAATACTAGTCGAAGCGGGTAAATAACTTTGACATTTTCAGTTAATCATGGTTTGACAACGAAATCCAAAAATGCAAGGAAATGGAATTGTATGGTTCGGAAGCTGGCTTTTGAATGAGATAACACCTAATCACTAAGCAGTTTTTGATAGATATGTCAAATACTTAAAAGTAATTAAACCGTATTTGTTCACCATACTCTTTTAACACCTAAGACTTTTCTACTAGCATTGCTAAATTAGAAACACCCTAAGTGATCAAGAAGGATTGCAGCCGAATATCACTATCCTGCGGCTTCGACATAGGTTTCGGCTCACTCACCCGGTAACATTCACCGCTTAGCTTCCTACTAAAGCTAATATCCAAGAAAGATAAACACATACAAACATTTCCAAGATAACAAAGATTACATAGCATACAAAAGGGTCAATTTTGATTCACAGCCCCATCATGATGCAAAATAAGGGTGTTTGCAAAACAAAAACTAAGTAATGAAAAGTGCTCAATGTTGAATTTCTGAATGACACTTACATTAGGATCATCTCCAAAACCATACATCATATGCTGCACTGTAACAAGAAAAAAATGTAAATTCATTAAATAAAAAAACAAGAAAATAAAAGAAATTGTGCAGGAAAAATTATATCAAGCGAGAAAGATTGGTGTTTACAATCTTTTTGGAAAACTCCTCTTTTGCGCTTGAAAGAAGTTTCTGAAGGCTGTGAAGAAGCAAGTTTTGATTTTGAAGAGGCTCCCGTTGATGGGTTACTCATCTTCTATCCCTGAAAAAAATATACTTTCCCACAGAATCGCGGAAAACAAACAACTCCAAGCAAAAAAAGAATCTATATTAGAAAACAAATACTGGGAAAGGGATTCATTTCCAAGAGACGAAAAGGAACGGAGAATCATCGTCGTTGAATTGAAGATTGCAGTTTAATGGGCCAATAATGTCTTCAGTTGGGCTGACCGACGGTATCTGTTGTATGTACTTGTGTGGGTATGTATACGATTGTACGTAGATAATAAAAAATAATTAAAACACGACATGTAATTGTTTTTTTAACCATGAGATCTAAATTTTTATTAAACTCTATTAAAGATATTATAAATACAATACATCAAAATGAGAAAAAAAATAACTAATTTATTAAAAATTTTATACAAATGTGCAAAGAAAAGTAAACATTTCTATGGAGATTAACATACCATCAAAACTCATAAACCTTCATAAATCTCTTTGTCTCTAGTTAAACGAGACGCTCCACGGGATGAAAAAAGTGGTAAGCGAATTAAATTATCAGACATATTCTTCTGCTATACAATTTTAATTACATTGACTAACAAACCATCAAACGAGTGAGAATCAATCTTTTTTATGACCACCGACAGAATTAAATCAGAAAACTAATACCGTAAGGATTTTCATACGAGCACCAAATGATTGTAAGGTATACTAAAATCGTAATAAACGATAAATGAGACAAAACACAAAAGGCAATGAAAAGCGTGCTATAAAAGCAGAAAAACGTGTGTCATAAGACTATAAATTTTTTATTAAATATTAAAAAATAAAATATATATATAAATAATTAAAATAATAAATACAGACAGTTAGCAAGACACAAAAATTTATACTGCCACAGGCTAATCAAACGGAAAAAAAAAATTAAAAAAAAAACCCTCGCGACGTAGGAGGTAATAAGAGAAGAGGTTTTAGGTTAAAAAGAGCTCTAATAATTTTATTCACGACATGTAATTTGTAAATGTAAATACGTGGGTGTTTCAAATTTATATAATATAAGTGGGAAAATATATTATTATTTGCGGTGAAAATTTTATTTTTACAAACGCCTCATTTTTTAGATTTAATGTTAGTATTTTAATATTTATAGTTAGATTTTAATGTTTGAGAATATATTTTACTGTTTAAAGTTTAGAGTTTAAGAGTTAAAATTTAAGAGTTATTGTTTAGGACCCTAAAAAGAACATGTAACAACTTTAAAAGTCTGGCTATGAAAAAAACTTGTCACTAACTGTAACATTTGCTTCTTCCGTGTTTGTATATTTTTTTGACAAATTTTAATTCTAATACTAATCTTACCTAGAGGAGAGGAGAATGAGAGACTCTAGAGGGAGGAAGAAGGTGCACTTATTGGGTCTAGAATCTATGACCTAAGAGAATATGAGGGAACAAAGATGAACAGTTTGGCCAACCGGCCAAATATGCTTGATATGTTTGTATAATTTTTGTAATAAAGTAGTTGTGTCTCATTAAAAATAGGTAAATTACATATATCATCACTCAATTATCTTCTCACTCTTATTTTGCTTACTCAACTTTAATTTTTTTTAATTTAATAACTTAACTTTTGAATTGCTCCTATTTGTAGCATAAACGTTATTTTTAGGTAAAGTACATGTCTATTTTATGGTCCATGTTCAAAATTCGTGACTTTCTCTTTTAATAATATCGTATCCAATGTTCAAACTCGAGCTTTCTCCTCAGAAGAGCAATGTGTTTTATCATTACACCTCACCTTTGTTGGTGTAACATAAACGTTATTTGTTAAAGTGCCATCTTACTCTTAATATGGTTCTTTTTTATAGATATTTATTTTGATTGAGTTTGTTAATTTGTTAAAGTGTCATGATAGATATTTACATAGATAGACATTATAGCAGAATTGATGATATAAATGAGAATGAATGATTAGTGTTACTTGAAGTACTTTTAAAAATTTGAAAATTTTAAAGATTTCAGCTTTTGAAAATATTTTTCAACCAAAGATAAAAAAAAAGTACTTATGAAAAAAACACAAAATTGGTCTAAATATTATGTTATTTTAAAACCCCATACAAAAATTATACAATAAATGACTTATCACGTCACTTTCAAGGCTACCAAGTATTTAATGTTGTTGTCAAATAGTATTTTGTGAATAAAATGTGTATATGATATTGTAAAGTAAAAAATAAATTAATTTAAATGGTATTCAAATTCATTATTCTTGTGAGAGATATATATACATATATATAATATCCATAATAAAAATCTAAAAATAATTTATGGTAATTATTACTAATATTTTGATACATGGAATATAAATTTTAAATATTTCTAACAATTAATATACATTATTTTTAAATTTTAATTCAAATATATAAACCACATTTTAATTATTATTTTGTATAATACATGTTTATTTTATGGTCCAAATTCAGAATTTGTGGTTCTTTCAACAATAAAAATTATTAAAATTACATAGAAATATAATCATCCCGCATTTATGATAAATTTAAATCAATTACAAAAAGAAATAATTATATACTCAATATAAACATTAAAAAGTAAATTATTATATACTCAATAAAAATCTTAAGGTAGTTAAGACGCATGCATGAAGATTTGACCGATAATGAATTTGATGGTTTAAAAACGAATTCCCCTAAGTTTATCTTTGTTTTGCACTAAAGTGTTACCTCAGTCTAAAATCACCTTCTTCTTTTAAAAATTATTTGCTTATTATTGTTTTCAGTTTTAAAATTATTTTAAAAAACTATACTAAATAAGAACTAATTTAATTAGGGATTTTATAGTTAAGAGGCATCATGGGCAGATGTAGAATAAAAATTGAGGTTGCGATTATTCTCACTTGATTTGTTGAGGTATGAAGTTTTCAATGGGGTAATATAAATTTTTTCATAAAAAATATTATATTTGACACTACTTAATTTGTTAGACTATGAGATCAACAATAGTTATTGTAATAGTATGAATATTCTGACCTCACTATATGGAAATCATAATTCCGCCACGGAGAAGTATAGATGATAAAAATATAAAAAAAATTGGTTAAGATGGTCATATGTTGGATATTTGTATTTTTTTATAATATTTGAATTTGAATCCATATAATTATTTTAATTATGTGCTTATTTGTTATACATTAAAAATTCAAGTATTACTATTAGAATACAAATATGTTTTTTTTTTATAAAAAAAACATATTTTACAATTATTCGAATTCAAAATTTTAAGTATAAATACAAAATCAAACATAAATTATTTGATATAGTTTTTGAAAATTACTTTTAAATTTTTATTATATTTCATTACAATTGTTATAATTTAATTTCTATAATACATTACAATATCCATTATCGGTATAAGAAAATATTAGTTCAAAGATAGTATTTTTTTAATGGTCTAAATTTGATTACAATGTAATATTTGTTCATACATATTCTTACCCATTTGTCAATGCACGTACACTGCATAGATAAAACGATTTGAGTCCGTGTCTCCTGGAATGAACATCATCCACTTTTCCACTGGGCACTTGTTAGATTCAGAGATAGTATTTTTTGAAGCAAGTTTAGAAATACTTTTAAAGCTTATATGTCAAATAAGTGCTCAAAACTATACATTTTGTTCCAGATAGGTGCCTAAAATATTTTTCGAGACAAATAGTTTAGAGATAGTATTTTCTGAAGCAAATTTAGAGATAATATTTTAGGTGTCTGACCATTAACGATTGTTAAAAATTGCTTTAACCAATCAAAACATGACACGTGACTCTGATTTTATTTTTCTTTTTATTTTTTAACTCAATTAAAAAATCTCTATATTTCCCAAAATCCACAAAATAACCTCAAAATCTCTAGATCCCCCAAACCTGGCCACTGTCGTCGCCGTTCATCATGCTGTCGGCGACAAAATAAAGTCTCATTTTTTTGTCGCAAGACTCGAACGTCGTTTGTCGGCTGATCGGTCGTCGTTTGCTGCCAGTTGTTTTCTTTTCCTTTCATGAGTTTGATTTTATTTCAACGATATGCACGTCGTCAGATAAGCTCTTATAGATGCCACTTTTTGTTTGCTATTTTCTTTGTATTGAGGACTTTTCACTACTTAATCGGTTGCATTTATTTTATTTTCTGTGCAGGGACTCAATTCTGGAATTAGCAGCATAAAGGTGCATTTCTGCAGTTTTATTTATTTTTCTGGCTGTGGCTGACATCATGGGCACGACGCGTCTGACGTGGCAGTTTCTAAAAGATACAGTCAGCGCAAGGAAGGACTCTGGAAGAATCAAGAAGATCTAGTCAGCGCAATCCGAGCTTAGGATTTTTAATTTTTAAATTTCAAAACAAACATTTTAAATTAAGTTATCTTTTTGCTATCTTTAGTAAATCTAAGCCTATAAATACCTTGTTTGGGTAAGGCTTTAGAATCATCTCTTATTTATGAGTTCTTGTTGCTACTTGCCTTCATTTCAATAGAAATATTTTCTTGTTTCATCTTTGCTTTTTATTTATTTTACGCTTCTTAAACATTTTTCCAAAAACATGCTAAGTATGATAATCAATATCATGCTTGGCTAATTTTCCCCAAGCCGAAAGCTAGTACAAATCAATTTCATGCGTGAGAATTGAATATTGCTTAATCCCTTCGGGATACATTTTTATCTTTCTGTTTAGATAGTTTGGCAATCGGCCTTACTAAAATCTTTAAACGTTTTTCAAATCAAAAAGGATCCGTTGGTATGGAATCGTTTAATCATACAGTTGGAAGGAAGAATCGGCCTGTGACACTTCGACTTCCTGTGAACACTCTTAGCGGCGGTCCGCTAAGGAAAGATGAAATCAGAAACGATTCTCGACGAGACAACTTTTGAGTCAGGTTTTTCCTGTTTTTAAACTAAGTATTTCGACGGCGATAGTCGTGGTT
Organism: Hibiscus trionum; assembly: GCA_030270665.1. NCBI lineage: Eukaryota > Viridiplantae > Streptophyta > Magnoliopsida > Malvales > Malvaceae > Hibiscus > Hibiscus trionum. The sequence continues at coordinate 20,494,739 of BSYR01000025.1, forward strand.
GATTTATTTAAGAATCGACTTTCGGAGATAGACTTGGGAAGATCAGTTACATGAGAGAAAAACAAGTTACGATGGGTTGGGCCTCGTAGACTGTAACCGACATGAATCCTGTAGTGAAAATCTATTTTCAATGATCGTGGGAATTGGCGAAACTAGCTCGAGGCTGCTTTCCTATTAGTGATTTTTCTTCATTCTTAACATTATTTACTTTTTTTGTTTTTTATTATCTTCATCACTTCAATCACACCAAACCCCCCTTTTTTATTTATTTGTTTTAGCTACTTCTGGGATCTAAATTACGACAAGGTTCAGTCAGCGATTCCAACAGAACTCCTTGTGGATCGACCATCTTCCTCTATTCTACTTTAATTTCCTTATCCTATTATTATTTGAATAGGCTTATTTATTTTATTTATTTTGGCGAGTAAAACGACGTTTGTCATCGTCCATCGACTATCGGCGTTGGGAGGATGGAGGAAATGATTGTGGGGTCAAGTGACGAAAGTGGTGGCACGTCGTCGGCAATTGGCGGCAACAACAACTAGAATCGAGATTTGGGACTTAAGAATTTAGGGATTTGGGGACTATATTGAGAATTTTTTAGAAATTTAGGATATTTTTGAAAATTCTATTTTTTTTAAAAAAAAATAAAAGAAAATAAAATAAAACATGCCACATGTCATGTTTTGATTGGCTAACAATTTTTTTAACGGCTGTTAACGGCGAGGCACCTAAATGGTAACTTTGAAAACATTAGCCACATGTTTGAGCCGAAAAATATCTGAAAAAAGAGGTGTAGTTTGGGCACTTATTTACCTATTAAGTTTTTTAAACTTATCAAAATGCCCTTAGTTATTAATTATATTAATTAATTATAGGTATAAAACATCATCATCAGAATAAATTTTAAATTATTATAAAAATATATTTAATTCGATCTAAATTAAGTTTTGATCTAAAAAAATTATATTACCTACAAGCAGTGACGGAGGTATGTGGGGGTGGGGGAGGGGAGGGACAATTGCCTCCCATCCCCCAAAGAAAATTTTTATTTTTCAGCTCTGTACTTTTATATAACTTTTTTTACAAATTAATTTATTTTTAAATTTGTCTCCCACTTTCAAACATTAATATTTTGCCCCTTAACTTAATTCTTGACTCCGTTCCTACCTATTAAAATCTCTCCTCTCTTTCCTAAACTTGTTTTACGCTTTTGAAAATAAGATATAGATTTACTGAAATATGAACCTATCTTTTGTCGACTAATAACTTATTTTCTGTTTATTAAAATGTATTTTACAAAACAAACAAAAAAGAAAAAAGAAAACATTTTTTTTTTCAAAACAAACGAGCCCATACAATATAAATATTACGAAACCAAGTACATATTATATTGTATCTCATCAGTGGCAGAAGACATGAAGGATGATTAGTGAGGGCCATGACTCCACAAGATTTTTGAAATTTCAAAAATTTTGAAAAATTTTAATTGAATATCCTCCTATAATTTTTAAGAGTTTAATTAAGCCTTTCAAATTTTAAAAACGTTTAATTAGACCCCCAGCTTTTTTGAGAAAAAAATGAATTAAACCTTCAATTTTTCTATAAATTTTAAATTTAGACCCCATAACCCTTTCACTAAATTTCATCATTGTTTGTATCTCATCGAAAAGGATATATGAAATGCAAGCGTGTTGAATTGGTTGGTAATGGTGGGGCTGAGGCTCGGAAAGTTGAAACAAACATGTGGTCATGGAGACCACGCACGCCTCACTGTTAAAGTTCTCAAACCAAACGCTCAATCCTCCTCCACTTTACGTTACATACTTTTTTTTGGTAAAATACATAGACGGTCACTGAATTTTGGTGAAAAAAAATAAAAGAGTAACTAAAATTTTAAAAATCACAAAATATCAATTAATTTTTATGTTTTATAACAAAATGGTAACTAGACGTTAAATACCGTTAAGTGACTGTTATAAAATTTGGTATAATAACATATTTAGTCCTTCATATTTATACATCTAATCAATTTAGTCCTAATTCGAAACAATTCACTAAATTTAGCCCCCGTTATTTACGCATTCTTTCAATTTGATCCTTAAAGCAAAATTCCAAAGTATGGTAACATGATAAATAATTACAATTAAATTTTTATAGGAACTCGAAAACTCCACTCGAATCAAAAAAATTTCAAATAAAGTTTGAGTTGTAAAATATGACGCGTCAACTCGAAATATTCGGATATTTTAAATCATTTTTTCCTTTTAAATCGAATATTTTTTAAAATAAATTATTTAATGTTTTCATATTTAAATCACATCGAAAATTTAATAACTACTTTAAATATTCAATTTAATTTAAAAATATTCGATTTAAAAGAAAAAATGATTTAAAATATTAGAATATTTAATAACTATTTTAAATATTTTTCTTTTAAATATTCGAATATTTAATAACTACTTTAAATATTCGAATATTTTAAATCAATTTTTTTCTTGTAAATCGAATATTTTTAAATTAAATCGAATATTTAAAATAGTTATTAAATATTAGATGTGATTTAAAAGAAAAAAATGATTTAAAATATTCAAATATTTCGAGTTATTCGAGTTGACATGTCATATCTTAAGATAGAAGTGAGCGTTCGATCGAGTCGAGTCAAAAAATTTCGAGTTATTCGAGTTGACGCGTCATATTTTACAACTCAAACTTTATTTGAAATTTTTTCGATTCGATTCGAGTCGAGTTTTTGAGTTCCTATAAAAATTTAATTAAATATTTGAATATTTTAAATCAATTTTTTTCTTTTAAATCAAATATTTTTAAATTAAATCTAATATTTAAAGTAGTTATTAAATATTCGATGTGATTGAAAATATTAAATATTCTATTTTAAAAAATATTCAATTTAAAAGAAAAAAATGATTTAAAATATTCGAATATTTCGAGTTATTCGAGTTGACGCGTCATATCTTAAGATAGAGGTGAGCGTTCGATCGAGTCGAGCCAAAAAATTTCGAGTTATTCTAGTTTACGCGTCATATTTTACAACTCAAACTTTATTTGAAATTTTTTTGATTCGAGTCGAGTAAAGTTACTATAAAAATTTAATTAAATATTCGAATATTTTAAATCAATTTTTTTTTCTTTTAAATCGAATATTTAAAGTTGTTATTAAATAATCGATGTGATTTAAATATGAAAATATTAAATGTTCTATTTTAAAAAATATTCGATTTAAAAGAAAAAATTATTTAAAATATTGGAATATTTCGAGTTATTCGAGTTGACGCGTCATATCTTAAGATAGAGATGCGCGTTCGATCGAGTCGAGTCAAAAAATTTCGAGTTATTCGAGTTGACGCGTCATATTTTACAACTCAAACTTTATTTGAAATTTTTTCGATTCGAGTCGAGTTTTCGAGTTCCTATAAAAATTTAATTGTAATTATTTATCATGTTACCATACTTTGGAATTTTGCTTTAAGTACCAAATTGAAAGAATGCGTAAATAACGAGGGCTAAATTTAGTGAACTGTTTCGAATTAGGATTAAATTGATTGAATGTATAAATATGAAGGACTAAATGTGTTATTATACCAAATTTTATAACAGCCACTTAATGACATTTAATGTCTAGTTACCATTTTGTTATAAAACATAAAGTTTAATTGTCATTTTGTGATTTTTGAAAGTTTGGTTACCATTTTATTTTTTTACTAAAGTTTAGTGACCGTCTCTGTACTTTAGCTTACTTTTTTTATAACCAATTGTATTTAATTTACCGGTCATCTAATTCAGGACCGAGATTATTTAAACTCTAAACCTTAAACCCTAAACATACATTTTACTCTCAGTTTTTTAATTATAATCTTAAACTTTAACCATAAATTTTAATCATAAATCTTAATTCTAATTTTTTAGTATGGAGCATAAATATGTGTATTAAAAAGGGAAAATTCTACCACGTGCGACGAACATTGCTGAACACCACTAACGATGAACATCGCTGAACACCATTAATTTTTTTTTAAAAAAAATTAAAAATATAAAGGACTAAAATTATAATTAAAATTATCTCTTAAAAAATAAAAATCAAATTTAATAGGTACTTTGTAATATTTTTTAATAGATTAAAATCAAATATACCCAACATTCCTAAACCCTAACAAAATCAATCTCTTAAAAAAATAGAAATCGGTTTATAATTTTTTAATAGATTAAAATCAAATATACTCAACTCTCCTAAACCTAAACCCTAACAAATTCAACCCTTCAAATTATCCATTTTCTGCATTTATGCAAATTCATTTATTACCTTATACATATATCTTATCGATATTGCTACATGTAGCTTCATCTATATGCATTAATCAATCATGTGCTAAACTCAAATCTTGGTTTCAAATTGCTATGTTTCTTGATTTTGAAATATGACCATTTGAGTTCTTATTTGATTATAATCTATTAAAAAATTTGTTATGGTTTAGGTTTAGGAGAGTTGGATATATTTGATTTTAATATATTAAAATTATAAATTGATTTCTATTTTTTTTAAAGATTGATTTTGTTAGGTTTAAGAATGTTGTGTATATTTGATTCTAATCTATTAAAAAATATTATAAAGTACCTATTAAGTTTGACTTTTATTTTTTTAAAGAGATAATTTTAATTATAATTTTATTCTTTTAGATTTTTTAAATTTAAAAAAAATAATAGTGTTTAGCGGTATTTATCGTTAGTGGTGTTCAGCAATATTCGTCGCACGTGGTAGACTCATCTATTAAAAAAAAGACATTGAGGATTTCTATTCAGGGCCGAGATTGTTTCATCCTTATTCGTCCCACGTTTGTATTGATGTTAATTATATCTACCCAATTTGTTTTATTACTGTTTTTTGTTTGTTTAAGAATAATTTTATTTTTGTAATAATATCAAATTAGTAATGTTGTCTTTCCTTTATAATTTCATTAATTTAATCTCTAAACCTTGTTAATTTAATATTAGGAAAGTGAGATAATATTACTACATGAACAAAATTACGCCTTAAACCTTTTTTATTTTGATATTATACAAATAATATTTATTATTACACAAACACAATTTTGATATTTTCATTAATATTTATCTATAAGCACAATTTTAATATTTTCATTAATATTTATCTATAAGCACAATTTTAATATTTTCATTAGTATTTATAGTTTAAATATTTTTATATTATTAAATTACATGATTACTCTTATTCTATAGTATATTATTTACTTTAACCTAATTTAAAACTCTTTTTCCTGAACTTCTAAATATGGGAGTAAATGAACCGAGCTTGAACGAACAAGACTATGTTCGTGTTCGTTTGTTTATTTTTCAACGTGTTCATGTTTGGTTCGTGTTAGTTTAAATTTTTAATATCATGTTCGTTTATATATTTTTGAAGGTGTTTGTGTTCGTTTATTTATTTTGAAGATGTTCGTGTCCGTTTGTTTAGTGTTCGCAAATGTGTTCGTTTAAGTGTTCGCGAACGTGTTCTTTTAAATTTTTAATATTGTGTCCGTGTTCGTTTATTTATTTTTGAAGGACTTCGTGTTCATTTGTTTAGTGTTCGCGAACGTGTTTGTTTAAGTGTCCGCGAACGTGATCATTTCTTCGTTCGTGATTATGTTTGTTTATATGTTCGGAAAAGTTAACTAAATTAACAATAAATAAATAAAACAAAAGCAACAAAATAAAACTTACATTTCAACATGAACTTATATAACATCCTTAGCAACAACAAAAAGTAGTATTTAGATACATCCACAAGCATTTTCATCCTTTAAACGAGCTTGCTCGTGAACAAAAACGAACCGAACACACTTTTGTTCCTGTTCGTTCGTCTATTAAACGAACATCAAAATTTTGTTCATACTCATTTATTTAGCTTAATAAACGAACATAAGTGAACGTTATACGAATGGTTCACGAACGGTTTGTCGAATGTTCTGTTCATTTACACCCCTACTTCTCAATGGTTCCTTTCTCCTTCTTATACTAAGGGTGAACACTTGATTGAGTCAAGTCGAATAATTTTTTGAGTTAGTCGAGTTTACGAGTCTTATTTTATAACTCAAATTTTATTTAAATTTTTTTCGAGTTGAATTTAGTGTTGAGTTTTTGTTCAAATTTAACTGTAAACATTTATAATATTATGATAGTCATATATTTTTTCATATGTGATATACATATATCATGTAAAATTGAAGGGCTTACTTGAACTTGAAAAACAATCCACTATATAATTACTAAAAATTTTGAGTTATTCAAAATCTATTCTATAACTCAAATTTTATTTGAAATTTTTACGAACCGAACTTATAAAATTATGATTCAAATATTTTCGCATCGAATGAAATTAAAAAAATTATTTTTTTTGAGTCGAGTCATCTCACCCCAAATCCCAACCGCTCACCTTCTTTCCTCGCCACTCAGTACTCACCATACCGGTCAACATCATGGAGACCACCACTCACGAAGTTCAAATCACACCAACTTTGTAGATTCCATTTCAGGCAACCAATTTCTTTCGAGTCATACAAAATTCTTTTGTTTTACATCATTATCCACCCCTTTTTTACCCGCAAATATCTCTTTAATTTCTGTCATCCATTGTTATTCATCTAACGATCTAAATCAATATAAAATTAAAATGTTTTACGCAATGTAACTGAATCTTACCTTATATATATATGTGTGTGTTATGCAAGCTAAATCCTTTGTATGTTCATAGCTCTGTTCTGATATAATGAAGACTGTAGAACCGTTGATTATTATTGTTGTTTTCTCAATTTTGAGTGTGGAAATTGTGGGTTTGGAGTACCTGAAAACCTGCGATTTTAGAGCAGTTTATAACTTTGGCGATTCCAATTCCGATACTGGTGGTAGCTCGGCTGCATTTTGGATAGCCGGGCTACCACCTGGTGAGACATTCTTCCATAGGCCGGTCGGAAGGGCCAGTGATGGACGTCTCATAATCGATTTCATTGGTAGAAACCATCTCGATTTATTCATTCCATTGATTTGAGCTTCTTTCTTTTAATTTTTGTGTTCATGTTTGCAGCCGAACACCTTGAATTACCTTACTTGAGTCCTTACTTGGATTCCATTGGAACAAGTTTCAGACATGGTGCTAATTTTGCCATTGGGGGATCAACTATTAGGCCTCAAAATGAATCCATGTCATTGAATGGGGTGAGTCCGTTCTCGCTTGATGTTCAAATCGTACAGTTCGACAATTTCAAGGTTCGAACCAGGTATTTCTACGGCCGAGGTAACCCCGGACATCGCCGTAATCTCCCGAGACCTAAGGACTTCTCCAAGGCTCTCTATATATTTGATATTGGCCAAAATGATATTGCTGCTGGTTTGAGGAAGAAGAATGATTCAGATTTCCATGCATCAGTTCCAGATATAGTCGATCAGCTAGCTAAAGCAGTTCAAGTAAGTCCCAATCATCATTTCAAAAACCCCATCTCGCCCTATCCCGTTGCCATCCCCAAATCGAATCAACATATATCAGAACTCTAATCAAAACCAACTGTTTGCATTCAACAGAATCTGTATGAACATGGAGCAAGGACATTTTGGATACACAACACAGGTCCAATCGGTTGCTTGCCGGTAAGCCTTCATCGGCACCATATTCGGCCTGAAGAACTCGACAAGCAGGGATGTCTCAAAGCTCAAAATGCCTACTGCATGGAGTTCAACAGGAAGCTTAAAGACAGAGTGATCAAGCTTAGGACAGAGTTACCACATGCTGCTCTCACATATGTGGATATTTATACTGCAAAATATGAACTGATTGGCAATGCTAAAAGGCAAGGTAAACTATATACAAATTATCAAATCAAATACACCCTCCTTTGTACAGAAAATAAACTCAATTAGAAGTATTTCTTGACAATGTTAAATTTGTTTTGCTTGGTAGGATTTGTTGATGCTGCAAATATTTGCTGCGGATTTCATGAAGATGAGATTCAAGTATATTGTGGGCACAAACAAAGCATAAATGGAACTGAAATCTATGCGGGTTCTTGTGAAAACCCTCTCGACTACATCAGCTGGGACGGTGTACACTACTCCGAGGCTGCCAATAGTTGGATTGCTCGTCGTATAATCAATGGTTCATTTAGTGACCCGCCTTTGCCTATTAAGCATGCTTGCCATAAACCATAGTTTTTGAGTAAACCATTCATGAAATCAACTTTGATAGGTCTCTGGTTTTCGGTTTCAATGGTGAAATAATGTTTAATGCTATGCACAGTGACGGAATTTGGATCGAACATTGACAGCGACAAAAAAAACTTAGGAATTCAAAAAATCTTCAAACAAAAAGTTTTGAGGAGGAAGACTTAATTTAGTTGATATTCAAAGACTTAACATTAAAATAAACAAAAAAAAACTGTCTTTCCCCTTCTGTCATCCATTTGACTCCATCCCTGATTATGTGTGAATTGTCCTTTTGGTGCCTTTTTTATGTAGGGAACATTTTTAATTGAATAAAATTATAGATTGTGTTGGATTCTATTTTATAGATTTTACGCTTAAATATATATTTGATACATGAATTAGGCATATTCTTTTAAGTTTACACTTGATAGGCTCAATGTCTTCAACCGAAATTAGCGCCGATGAAGGGTGTAGAAGTTTTTTTTGAAATTGGTAAAATAAAAATCGAAAAAGAAATGACAATTTAACACGATCGATTTTAGAGTGGTTCAACTTTCTAACCAATGTCTACATCCACTACCTTAGCATCTACACAAAAGATTTCTCAATTCACTAACAATGAATTCTTCCATTTTTACGGGTTCAAGGGGTAAGCTTATATCCTTATCTTTTCACGGGCTAAGATAAAACCCTCTCTCTAATTTTTATAAGGATCAACTAGAACATATCCCTGAACAATGAGGTCTTGATATTGTAAACAATTTACTTCTCTAGGTGAGTGTTTACACAATTTAGCTTACTAGGATTGGATTAAAAAAATTACAAGATATTAAAAAATAAACAATGAAAAACACAACTCTCTCTATCTTTAAGCTTGGATGTCTATCCTCTTGTTATTCAAATGTCCCAAGCTTCTTTTATAGTGTGGAATGAGCTACTAACCGTTTATGGCCGTTGTGGATGTTTTGGAGCCGTTAGGAAGTCATAAAGTTGAGCTTTAAATTCCCACATGCACAAAGGTTTCAAAACTACTCAAAAAGTTTTGAGTCGGATTTAAAAATTTGACCGTTGGAGCCCAAAGTTCCGAAACTTACTTAATATTTTCAAAACTTAAAAACTATCTGGAATCAGAAGTTTAGAAACTTCTGCAGAAATATGAAAACTTACGTAGAGAAGTTTAGAAACTCTTGTAAGAGAGAGTTTCGAAACTTCTTGTGAAGTTTAAAAATTTTGCTCCAGAAATTTTCAATAAATAAGTTATTTTGATTTTATGAAAATATTTTAAGTTGAGGAATGAATCAAAACACTTAGAAAATATTTTTAAACATATTTTTCAAGTTAAATAGACTTTAAATTGTTTTTGTCATATTTGTTCAAGTCCAAAAATATTTTTCACTTTGTTATATCAAAATAAATATCTCAACAACACTTAAAAGAGATTTTACCCCTAAATTAGTATGTGAACTAGGCATTTTCTCTCAAGTTGGTACTTAAAGAATTTTTGCTCTTACGTTGGTACTTGATCTAGACATCTTCTCCCAAATCGATACCAAAATTTATATTATATTTTATCAATTTGATCCTAATTCGAAACAACTCAATAAGTTTAACCTCCTATATTTAAAAACCTATCAATTTACTCTTTGTTCTTCTCCTATAAGTGTTAAATCACTTTCCTAGTATAAAAAGTTTAACATTAACTTGTTGTTAGCTTATAGTATAATGCAATTATCTAATTGTTGTTTTGATCTGTTAGGCTTACTTTATTTGACAGTATCGCAAAAATGACTAAATTGATAGACTTTTTTAAATATGAAGAGTTAACTTTATTAAATTGTTTCAGATTAAGACAAAATTGATATACTCTATAAGTTTTTGGACTACATATAATGAAAATATCAAAATAGCTAGTGGATAAAATTAAAGTTTAGGTTTCAAATTGAGAGTAAAAATTCTTTAGGTGTCAACTTGATAGAAAGTGTCTTGTTTAAGTACTAACTTGAGAAAATATGTTTAATTTAAGTAAAATTTTATATTTAAACCTAGATTTTATAATATGTGTTTTGATGTGGTGGGAAATGCATAATATTAGGCATTCAAATAAGGAAAATACTTTGATACACAAGCTCGTGTAAACTTTAGTTTATACAAGTCTTTCAATTTTAGTATTTAGAGTTTTAGGTTCGAGTTTAGGGTTTAGTGTGTAGGGTGTATAATTTAAGGTTTATGGTTAGAATATAGAGTTTAGGGTTTAAAGTTTAGGTGTTAGGGTTTGATATTTAAATTTTAAATTTTATAAAAAGATTGAATAATTTTTTTTACACAGCTTGTGTATCAAAATATAATCCTTCAAATAATATAAATTTTGTTGAAAGTCGGGATGCTATTGATGTTATCATGAAGAGAGGGAGGAGGATCGTTGCATTATCGCTACTTGCTTCAATTCACACGTTGATGACTGGTTATGAGGATGTAGTCTTTCGGCATGTTTTTTGCGAAAATAATTGCGTAGCGGATGCAATGTTTCATTTGTTTAATATGGATAGGTATGACACGAGGGTTTATCTATCACCGCCTTTAAAGATGGTGAACCTGATTCATGCTTATATGTATGGCTAGTTGTTAGCACGGGTTTATTGGTTTATTACTGTTGATGATGTACAAGCTATCATGAGTACTGTTTTTCCCATATAGGTTTAGAGGATTTTTAACGAGGCCTATGTAAACTTTTTTTTTTCTTATAAAAAATATATAAATTTTGTCCTCATAAAAGAAATATTTGAAAATTAAATACGTTAGACATGTTTCATAGTGAAAGAGGATTTCAAAAAGTTGTGATCGGAGTCCCTCATTTATATGTTTTTTTACTCTCTTTTTTTTTACAAATATGTCAAACAAATTTTATAGTATAAATTCATTATAAATAAAATTCTAGATTTAATTTATATTTATACACAGTTTCTTTAAACAAAAATACTCTTTAACATGCTCACGCCTTGTGTCCTGGTGGCAAAGGTAGATATTTATCATTCCTTGGGACCCGGATTTGAGCACCAGTAATGCATGATGTGTGTGCCGTCTTTAAAAAGACTAAGAAAGTTGAACAGATGCTACCCTTGCATCGCACCAGCATATTAAAAAAAATACTCTTTAACATAATTCCAGAAGTCGGAGATTTGAGTGAATTTTAATTCCATAGTCATATTTGTAATTATTAGGAGCATGCAGGATTTAAGTGTAATCTAATAAAGACAATTATCTCATACACAGACGGTATAAAGTATTTTTACACAAACGTATTAATTTTAGGAGTGTTCATAACTGGCTCAATGGATACCTAGAGCAATAATAAGTCTAATATCACTACCATAATATACTATTTTTCATCCTCATTTTCACTTTATTAACTTGCATTATGACTTTATTGGGTCTCTGAATACTTATTGAGCCAATTTTAAACACCCCTAGTCAAATCTAAGACTAAAATTTAAAATTAAAATCTCTAATCATAAATTCTTAAATATGAACCCTAAACATTAAACCTTAATTTTTTACTATAAGCTCTAAATTATACCCCTAACCTCTAAACCCTAAATTAAAACTCTAAAATCCTAAACTAACATGCTTGTAAAAAATAAAATTTCCACAGTTGGTTTATGATATAATAATCCATCTAATAAATAGATCTAATATAATAATATTAACAAATTTGTCGTTGTTTAGTGTTTCTTCAAAGGAAAATTTTACAACGTGCGACGAACACCGATGAACACCACTAATGATGAACACCATTAAATTAATTAATAAAGATTTAAAATTTTAAGGACCTATCATAAATTAATAATTATTTTTAAAAATTTAATTAAATTATTTTTATATATTAAATTTTTTTTAATAAGGGTAAACTATATATTTAGTACCTCACTTATTTCTGTATTTCTATTGAACCCTCATTATTTAAATATTATTTCAATTTGACTCTATTCTTTATAAAAAATAATTTAACCCTTAATCCTCAACCTAAAACCCTAAACTATTAAACCTTAAACCCTTAAACTCTTAAACATATACCCTAAACCATATACCATTAAAAATAATTTCACCATCATCGATTCAATTCAATTCAATAAATTGTTAAATTCTCTTAAAATTTCAATTAAACTATTTTTTACATATATCAAAATTAATTAAACCCGATATCCTAAAATTCTCCTAAAAAATTCAATTAAATTATTCTAACCACTAAGATCCATGCTTCAATTTTGCAAATACATCCAATTTCTCATTAGTAACGCAAGACTTTTACACACATTAATACATGCTTCAATTTGGTTTTATAGAATTTATTACTCATTTCGTTTTCGCTTTTCTTTTTCGACTCATTATCAGTCCCCTATCATTAAATTATTACAAAATAATGAAAAAAAATCTTACTGTTGTAAATTATTTTGTATTTGAAGTGCATGGAGTTGAAATGTTTGGAAAATTGAGGGACTAAATCGTGCAAATATCTCCAATAACCAAACCTCAAGTCTTACCCGTTACTGTTTCTAAGGCTGCTTCCATTTCGTCATGTTTTTCAACTAGTTCAGTTTGGCGAAATTTTGCCATTTTTTCTGGCTTTTTCTCTGTTTTTTTTCTTCTTTTCCGTTTTGTCTCGACTGAAATATATTTTGATATTTCTTTTACAAGTTTTTGGACTTTTATTAGAAGTTGATTGAAGTTCTCGCCTTCCGTTACTATATTCGAGTTTAATTAATTTTTTAGCAGAATTCAACAATTCATTGAATTGAATTGAATCGATGATGGTGAAATTATTTTTAATGGTATATGGTTTAGGGTATATGTTTAAGAGTTTAAGGATTTAAGGTTTAATAGTTTAGGGTTTTATGTTGAGGGTTAAGAGTTAAATTATTTTTTATAAAGAATAGAGTCGAATTGAAATAATATTTAAATAATGAGGGTTCAATAGAAATACGGAAATAAGTGAGGTATTAAATATATAGTTTACCCTTATTAAAAAATAAAATTTTAATATATAAAAATAATTTAATTGAATTTTTAAAAATAATTATTAATTGTATGATGGGTCCTTAAAATTTTAAATCTTTATTAATTAATTTAATGGTGTTCATCGGTGTTTATCATTAGTGGTGTTCATCAGTGTTCGTCGCACGTGGTAGACTCATCCTTTTTCAAATCAAATTCTAGTGTCATTCTAATGCATTATAATTATAATAAGCGGGATTCGCGATGTCTTTTTGTTATTTTTATTCAAATCAAGTCATATAATTATATTTTATAAAAATAAATTATTTATTCATTGATTACTATTATAGAAAAAAACTGTCATGTCGACATTAAAAATATGTAAACACGAATGATTAACAAATAAAAAATACATACACATGAGACAATACTTCACCAATAGTCATGGTCTCCAGTACCTTGTATTGGGTCGCAGTGTTGAATTAAATCTCTTTGGTTGAGAAGAAATAAATGGCAATACTTCAATTATGATTGTGTAAGAATATAGTGTAAAAATCACGACAAATCGTAAAAGTTATATTTACCTTATCTTTTTCTAAAATCACGTTTGGTGTTAAAAATTAATTTTAAATTTTTGGATCCAAACATGTGGGCACAGCGTTCGAAGCACATTTTCACGTATTTACTAGGTTTTAAGCGATAATATTATATATCCAGCTGGTTGTTTGTAGGCAACCCGTGATTTTAAAATAATACCTTCTGATTTCTTCATTTTTATTATATATGAAATATATATTTATAATGCAAACTAATCCTTTGAATGTTCATAACTCAGTTTTGGTGAAATGGAGAATGTGAAAGTGTTGATTATTATTGTTATTGCCTTTTCAGTTCTGAGTGTGGGAAGTTTGGGGACCTGCGATTTTCGAGCGGTTTATAACTTCGGTGATTCCAATTCCGATACGGGTGGTGGTTCGGCTGCGTTTTGGATAGCCGGGCTACCACCCGGCGAGACTTTCTTCGGTAGACCGGTCGGGCGGGCTAGTGACGGACGTCTCATAATCGATTTCATCGGTAAAAACCATCTCGATTTACTTTTTATGTATTCCATTGATTTGAGGTTTTTTTTAAAATTTTTTTGTTTATGTTTGCAGCCGAACACCTTGGATTGCCTTATTTGAGTCCTTACTTGGATTCGATCGGGACGAGTTTCAGACATGGTGCTAATTTTGCCATTGGGGGATCAACCATTAGGCCACTGAATGAGTCCATGTCATTGAATGGGGTGAGTCCATTCTCACTTGACGTTCAGATCGTACAGTTCGGAAATTTCAAGGTTCGAACCGGGTATTTCTACGAGCAAGGTAACGCCGGACATCGGCGTAACCTCCCGAGACCTAGGGACTTCTCCAAGGCTCTTTACGTATTCGATATTGGCCAAAATGACATTGCTGCTGGTTTGAGGAAGAAGAATGATACAGACTTTCATGCATCAGTTGCGGATATAGTTGATCAGCTAGCTAAAGCAGTTCAAGTAAGTCTTAATCTTCATTTTTTTAAAAATATTATTCGTATTCGAGTTCGACACATACATACTCGCCTATAAAGATCTAACCTTCTAATAATTCTCTTAAAACATGAAATTTTTTAAAAAAATTAAACATATTTATATCCAACATTTTAACTTACTAAAACGTTACTTCTTTTAATTTCAAAAGTATATATAATATATAATAATTCTTAATTTATTTATATATTTAGTTTAGTTTTGTGAAAATTAATATAAATACAAAAATGTAAAATTTTGAGACGAGATCAAGAAAAAAAAGTTGGTGTCGAGACTAAATTATTAAATAAAGTTTAGTCAAATTGGGTTCAACAAAACTCGTGTCATGTTCTATCCTATCCCGTTCATATCCCTAAATTTGAGTAACTTATCTATTGCATATAATAAAAGTTGTCACGTGCTTTAAAATTCTTCGATTTGAATGACAAGCAATGCTAAATTTGTTTTTTTAGGGTAATTTAATCCTTTGCAATGTTAAAGTATAGAAAAAAAATTGTATAAGATTATTTAATTTTAATGACTTTCAAATAAATATTAAAATTCTCATGAAATGGACATGATGTTAACCATATTTAGACATGGTAAACTTGATCAGAGACTCGAACTTATTTATCTGACCCGAGACACGATATAGACCGAACATGATGGTCTTAACTTGACCCGAATCCGAACTAAAATCGGCATGAATTTAGATAAATCGAAAATCAATCCGAACCAAAAATAACCGAAAGCAACCAGAAACAAAAATCAACCTGAACAGAAAATCAACTGAACCGAAAGCAACTCGAATTTAATTTGCTCAAATATGTATGTTTTATTCTTATTTTTTATTATATTACTAATTAACAAATATCTTTAATAATAATTTAATGGTTCAATATCATTTTTTCTCCTTTAAAAGATAATCTTTATATATTGACTCAAATCGAAAATTGACCGATTTGATATTGACCCGACCCGAAAATCAACTGATCCGATATTGACCCTACTCCATACCCGACCTGATCTAAAATAACATAAACCCGAACTAAATATGAATCACACTCCATCTGACCCAAACCTAAACTGAAATAAACCCGACCTGAACCTGAACCGAACGACCAGAATGCCACATTTAACCATATTTCAAAACAAAGTTAGAATTTGAATTGAATAACTCATAATATTTTTATTTTTTTAATCTTTAACATAAAATATTAGTATTAAGTTGTAATATTAATAAATTTCTAATCAAAACCAAGTGTTTGCAATTGCAATCAACAGAATGTGTACGAAGATGGAGCAAGGACATTTTGGATACATAACACAGGCCCAATCGGTTGCTTGCCTGTGAGCCTTCATTATCACGATATTCGGCCTGGAGAACTTGACAAGCATGGCTGTCTCAAAGCTCAAAATGCCTATTGCATGGAGTTCAACAGCAAGCTCAAGGATAGAGTAATCAAACTCAGGACCAAGTTGCCGCATGCTGCTCTCACATATGTGGATATTTATGCTGCAAAATATGAACTCATTGCCAATGCTAAAAAACAAGGTAAATTATATCAATTATCGAATTCGATATTCAATCTAATCAGTTTCATGCAATCGTTTTTAAAAGAGATTTAGAATTTGAATCTTAACATCCGCAACTATTTCTCTCTGTTTAAGTCTTTATATGTTTAAATATTAGTCAAATTAAACATGTCAATCCCTTCCCTTATTCTCCCAACTACATCCTCCTTTGTACCAAAAACAACCTTAATGGGAAGAATCTCTTGACAATGTTAATTTT
Organism: Hibiscus trionum; assembly: GCA_030270665.1. Taxonomy (NCBI): domain Eukaryota; kingdom Viridiplantae; phylum Streptophyta; class Magnoliopsida; order Malvales; family Malvaceae; genus Hibiscus; species Hibiscus trionum. Next base: position 20,511,280 of record BSYR01000025.1, read on the forward strand.
GTTTTGCTGGGTAGGATTTGTTGGTGCTGCAAACATTTGCTGCGGATTTCATGAAGATGAGATTCAAGTATATTGTGGCCACAAACAAAGCATCAATGGAACTGAAATCTATGCCGGTTCTTGTGAAAACCCTCTCGACTACATCAGCTGGGACGGTGTCCACTACTCCGAGGCTGCCAATCGTTGGATTGCTCATCGTATAATCAACGGTTCATTTACCGACCCGCCTTTGCCAATGAAACATGCTTGCCTGCCATAAACCCTAGTTTTAGGGCCTCTGGTTCAGATTTCAACAGGTGAACAATGTTCGGATAAGTTTTGCTTTGGTGTGCCTCTGGTTTGAAAGTTCAGGGGCCAAATTGAATCAAAAAAATCATGTACCAAAATGATAATAAAGTACAACTTTACGGGTCAAATACTATTTAACCCAAAAAAATAATTAAAATACCTAAAAGACAAACTAGACATGATAAGAATAATATGAATATGTCAAAATTTATAACATCAATTACAACACATGAAAATACATAAAAGTACACAAATTGACAAATCTAAAACCAATATAGTAAATATAAGGTTTGAGGTTAATGAATCTCGATATAGAGTTTAGGGTTTAAAATTCAAGGTTCGTAAATGTCAACGACGTTTGTATATACAAGGCTTCAGCTCTGGCCATTCAATCTCCCTACCATTTGAGCTTTTCTTCTCCTACAAAGGAAAACATAAACGGAAGTTAAGGAACAAAGAACCATGAAACTAATATTTCCCATCATTCATGAAAGTTTAACCTATGTCACTTCAGATATGAGTATATGTCCGAGACATGCATACATATATATCAAATACAAATACTTTAGAAAAAAATGAAGAGTACGAGTAACATAATTTAATAAAACGGATACGGACCTTTTTCTTGAAGTATAATAAAACGAACATCTTATTTGAGAAGTCCTGTACATATAAAAAACGAGTTAGTGAAGAACAAAGGGTTTGCATTGAAGTAAATAAAAGAACATTATAACCTTCAATTCTGAGGTAAAACCCATCTCACAAACAGCTCTCGTAAACTGGTTCGGATCTGCTCCACCATTATTCGGGTCGAACCTGCTCTTTACCTCGGCTATCAAAAGCCAACCACTTCAAAGAATGGAAATAAACCAGATTATTAACTAAAAACTCGTCCCAAAAAGGGTAATAACAAGCATTAAACAACATTTAGCAAACCTCGGCTTAAGAACTCTATATGCTTCCCGAAGAAAACTAGCATAGTTGGTCCCCATTAATGAAAGGCAAAAAACAGCAACATCGACTGAGGAAGAATCGAGCGGTACCTGCCATTAAAACTCAAACAAATCGGTTACTACTTTGAAAGCACATGACAACTTGTGCAAGCTCAAACAACGGAGCACATTCGCACGTGTAGAGTGGTTGAGATTCCAAAATTTATTCTCCGATCCATATATTATGAGCAATCCTTCCGAAAATGAAACCAAAAATCTCGGAAAAGGTAATTAAACTCGGAATTTGATATTCCGGTTTAAACTTTTGTGGCCAATAGTAGCAGATAGTAGTTTTTATACAGATGTTTTTTAATTGATAGTAGTAACGCAGTATACCTATGGTTATGGATGGACTGAAACTATGTAACAATATCCAGCAATGACATACGGCATTCGGTCAACAACAGTGATATAACAAGCTCGTAAAAGGGATGAAGAAGGGACATACATTTGACATATCACAAGCAATTACCGAAGGATCGTAATGACATACGGCATTCGGTCAACAACAGTGATATAACAAGCTCGTAAAAGGGATGAAGAAGGGACATACATTTGACATATCACAAGCAATTACCGAAGGATCGTTTGAGACAAGATCAAACGAGAAAACTCTATTCTTCACGTTTTTTGCAAGGCGTGCATCACCTGAAACACAATCAAGCAGGAAGACAATGAACAAACAGTCGAAGACAAGGTAATGACAGTTCATGTTACAACGAATACAAAGCAGCAAATCCGATTAAGCAGATTCTCACCACAACCAAAATCAGCTACGACTAAAGAAGAACTACGATCCTTCAGCCATTTTATGATCGTATTGACAGGCTGCTCCGGCCAATGTGACATTTGCTCCTGATATCCCGTATGGTACTGGCCAGATGAATGAAATGGATAAGTCAAAATGAAGCTTCAATACAAGACATCAACTGTGTTTCTCAGATTCGAGTGTGAGCATCAAATACAAGGTATGTGTCCTACATAGGTAAGGGGTTGTTATATTCTTGGAGAGTTCTTGGACTTGTTATATTCTTGTACCCTTGTCCGATACAAATAGGAAAGGGGTGTCATACAGCAGAGAAATATAGGAAATTAGCATGATTATATAGGAATAACAACTCAGCATCAATTAGGCCATGAACGAACATAACAATAAATTTAATGCAGACATCTACAATTGCTCTAACTCTTCCATTTTCTCTCAAAGTACCTGTGTCCAAGCATATACGGACGTGTATGATAGCCTCTAGATACATACTAGCTTAGAAAAAAAAACTAAACATACTCATTTGGACAGGCAATCTAATATCTGAAACTCACTCAAGTCCGAGCTTAAATCAAAGTTGAGCTGTCTAAGAATTTTGAAAGCTAAGGATTCAACTTTAGATGCAATTTTTTATCACAAGAAAATATAGAAAAGCCTGGTAAACTCAGGAAATACATTGAAAATCAGAGAAGCTAAATCAAAGAAAGTTTTATAATTTATATAGTTTACCATGTTAAACAATTCTGGGTCTTCTTTGAAATAGTCCAGAGCTTCTTTACCTCTAAGATAACACAAAAAAGGCCGACTTTAATAAAAATTTCAGCTATGAAATTTCTATCATTAATTAACCAGAGAAAGAAAGAGAGAGAGAAATACGTGCAAGTGTAAAGCTTTTCATTGATCATCCTAAAATGGCCACCAGCCAACCTTGCTCTCACCTGGAAAAATCAAATTAATCCCACAAAAAACATTGTATGTAACATATATATAAATGTATATAGAAAGTAACCTTGTCAAGAAAAGTGGAGGAACTGGAAGAAGAAGAAGAAGAAGAAGAAGAAGACTTGGGTGGATTTGAAGAAGCCGAAGAATGATTGGATTTGGCATGGTTTTGGTGTTGATGGGTTTTTTTCTTATGTTTGAGTGAGTGTTTTGGTTGCAAAGATTCTTCGATTCTTTGAGGTTTGTGGTGTTTTGCCCTTCCCTTCTTCCTGCTTTGTCCTTTCATGGTGTCTGCTCTGCCTTCGACAGCCTCCAAAACCCTTTGCTCTGTTTTTAGTTATTTGGCAGATGATAAAAAAATGGGATTTTTAATGTCATTGCCTAAACCCTAAACTCTAAACCCTAAAAAATACACCTACCCTTAATTCCTTACACCATACTTTGGGGCAGATGATTTTCATCCGTTGTTGGACGCTTTATCAGAGTTGCTGGTGATGCCCAAATTTCACTGCTAAAAGGCCCATAAAATGATCCAAAAGAATTTAGTTTTTATATTAAAAAATACTATATATTTTTTTCAAAAAAATTAATTTTGTAAAAAAATATCACCCCATATTAAGATTTTTTTTCATTGATTATAGAGTATTACAATCGCACCGGAATTTAAACACGTAAGATAAGACAATCTGAGACTTCTTGGTTACTTGGCCAATTAGTAAATCTCTCGTATTAAAATTATTTAATAGGTTAATAATTCATGTTATATAAAATTTTACATATTCATACATTTTTAATGTATTGGTCATGGGAGTGTGAACAAATCAACTCAATCAGACTCATTTGCAGTTTGCAGTTCAAAGTCTGAGTACAAAGATACTCAAATTCAGCTCGTTCAATAATTCAGACTACTCACCTTCCCATTTTACTGAGATCATGGTAATTTATCTGTGTTTCATCTCTAAGCATGTTCGAACCACAACGAAACATCTTTAGATTACTGGTTTTTTGTGAAACATATGTTACTGAAGCAAACTTCCAAGTCTGCAAGAAACATATGAATCCGAAAACATAATGACAATAACTTCATCCCACATTTCTATTCATTTGCATTTCGCGGAGCCGTTAATCATGCTTCGAGTTCAAAGGGGAGTTACAACATCTGCTACATAACCGAGTTAATACTTATAGCTTGTTTTCACAAGCAAAAGTTTAGACCATTGCAGCAGATAATTCAGCTGAGGTAATGGTGAAAACACTGTTTCTACGAAAGAAAAATAATCACGAGAATTAAAAGAAATCAATCTCTAAATAATTACCTGAAGGCTTCACATCTAAACCCGGAACCTTGTTACTGATAGGTGCTTTTGCCGCCTCGGTTCTGGAGGAGAAGTCCATCATGGCTTGCTTTGGCACTTCGGGTGGATTTGCACATCGAATGAGCGCCCAATTCACACTCTGAAAGAACGGATGCTGTTTAACTTCGGTAGCCCCACGTCTATATGCAAGTCGATTATGTGGTTCCTTTACAAGTAAACCTTTGATCAAGTCCCGAGCAGCAAAGCTCACGTTTGGATAATCTGGAAATCGCAATGGCTGACCAACTACATTAAAGAGAGTTGCCCGGTTCCCAGCCCCCTTGAATGGGGTTTTACCGAACAAAAGTTCATATAGAAAGATCCCAAATGTCCACCAATCTACAGCACTTCCATGGCCTTCACCTTTAATGATCTCTGGTGCCAAGTACTCGTGTGTGCCCACGAAGGACATTGATCGAGCATCAGTAGGTTCTGCTATGAGCTCAGGAAGAGGTCTCACTTGGCGGTCCGTTTCATTCTTTACTTTGCTTTTCTTTTCTTTCTTCGCCTTGCTAGAAAAGAAGCGTGGTCCAAAACACGCAGGTTGAATACAATCCGGCTGCATCACACAAGTTGGCTCAATGCATGCAGGCTGAGCACAGTAGGCGGAATTTTTTGATTCCAGGGTCGAGTTTGAAGACTTGACCAGAGTAGGAGAGACGGCACATCTGAGAGAGAGATCAAAATCCGAAAGCATTATATGACCATCTTCTCTCACCAAAACATTCTCTGGCTTAAGGTCTCTGTAGATGATCCCAAGCATGTGAAGATACTCCAAAGCAAGGAGAACTTCTGCCACATAAAATCTGCCAAGCAATGAAAATGTTCAATGCAAATGACAATAAATTAGAAGTAATGGCTTGGTTTAATCTTTTGGCCTAATACACAGTTTGCCCCTCGAAGTATGCCCTTTTCCCACTTTGCACCTTAAAGTTTTTTTTCGTCCAGTTTGCCCCTTCAAGTTTTCCTCCTCTACATTTTTTGCCCGAGTTAACAGACATTAAAAAAATCTGAAAATTTATCGCCAGAATCTGGAAAATTATAATATTTCCAGCGATTTTATGAATTTTCCGGGCCAGAATCTAGGTTCGGATGAACAAACGTTTTTTTAACATCTGTTAAGTCCAGGGGTAAAAATATAAAAAGAAAAATTTTAAGGGGCAAACTGGGCCAAAAAAAACCCTTTAGGGTGCAAAGTGGGAGAAAGGGTATACTTCGAGGGGCAAATTGTGTGTACTTGACCTAATCTTTTTTCTGCAATCAGTCCTTGTCAGACTGCACTCTCAGTTTATCACCCGGTATGCTGAAGAACAAAACTTATTTCAATCTGCAGATCTTATATGCTGCCTAAAACCTGAATGAACAACCTTTCAAAAAAAATCTGAATGAACAAGACAACAATCGGGAACCTGAAATGAACTCGGAGAAGACATTGTCGACAAAACTCAACCAAATTTAAAACTAAGACCTGCAAACTTCAAGAACTGCCGAAAGATGACATTTAGATAGGAGATTACAATCACGACTGCATGCTTGCTAATGCTAGCTGCTGAACTGAGATGACACTAGATAAGTCGATTAATGTCTTTTTATAAAGAACTACATCCCAACAAAATGAGCTTTCTAGCGGCGTTATATGCAACATATGATGCGGAAATGGAGCCGGTTGTCATAAAGAATCTTTAGTAAATCCATTTAAAAAAATGCAATGATGCAGACTTAAGCATAAAGAGTAACTGATAATGAGAAGACCAATAGCTAACCTGGCACCTTGCTCCGAAAAGTACTTTCCTGGTTGCCTTTGTCTGAGAGCGTGCAAGTCTCCTCCGGGGCAGAACTCCATGACCAAGCAAGAAAGCTTCTCAGTCTCAAAGTGCGTATACAAAGTCGGTAGGAAGGGATGATCCAGAGATTGGAGAATCTCTCTCTCTGTCTGAGCCCGGAGAAGCTTCTTACGACTTGCCAAAAGAGCTTTATCCATAACTTTCATGGCAAAATAAGTTTTAGTTCCAGTCAGTTCCGATAGATAAACGCTGCCTATATCCCCACATCCAAGTCTCCTTAGCACCCTAAAGTGCTTAAAGTCCAAGTCCCCTTTCCGATATCTAACAGCTTGAATTGCTTCCCATCTTATATCATTTGATTTGTGAGGCTTGTAGATGGCACTGCTTAGACAACTAGAGCTGCTTTCGTCACTAACATCACTGCCGGTGCTCCCTCGATAAATGCTTGTCTTCCTACTCTCAACTATATCACAGGAATTACTCACTTCGCCGCTCTCACCGGACTTGTCAACACTAGAAGCTGCACATTCACTAACTTCTGCGTCGGTAAAACTTTGTTTGGCTTCGGTGTACTGCGTGCCAGTGCACATACTATTTGAAGAACTCGGACAAAAGTTCAGTTCCGGTTGAGATCCAGTATGGTTGGTCAACTGCACAATGCCTCCCCTACATGAACCTGGTACAGTTTTTTCAGGTTCCAGCGAACCACTTGAATTCAAACTCATATGACCATCAATTGGCTGTTTGAAGCTACTAGATTTACTTTCCACCGTCAACACCTTCATCTGGCTCGAAATAAGAACCTCATTCTTTCCCACCAATTCGGATTTCCCCTTACTCGGTTTTCCCATATTAGGCAATTCTTCATGCTGCAAGTTGTCATAGGCTGTTTTGTATGACTGCTTTTGATAGCCTATAGAACCATTCGGATGTCGAATAATCCTTGCACCATTATTAAGAGCGGATCCATGTGATGTAGGAGACAGCCCTTCATTTCCAGATGGTTTCGGAGACGGAGGCCGAGACGAAGGCCTCGATGTCCCGGATGTTGGACCCGGGTTATCTTTCTCTATACCAGAACCAGGATTTTGACTCTTTGATGAAGAAATAACAAGTGATTCCATTGAACAGTTCAAAATGAAAACCTACCACAGCCAAACCAAAGTCCAATATAGCAAAGTAAAACCCCTCTCCTCTAAGATAAAGCCATTAATTAGAGAATCTTCAAACTTAAATGTCCCAAAAACACCAAATTCAACTGTTACAAAATACAAATAATAAGCTGTTCAAACCAAGAAATCCAAACTTTCAAATTTATAACAATCAAATGAGTGCAGAATCTTAGCCCTCGAAAACACATACACATTTATAACTTTCAAATTTCTCAATAACCCAAAAAATAAATACTTTTTTCCTTCCCTTTTTGAGAGTGAAAAATCCAAACTTGGATTATAAAAAAAAAAGCTTGAAAGAGGGGGGAAATCAAGTTACCTGATCATAGAACAGAGAAAAGAACGCAGTACAGCTTGACACTCTTCATGAAATGAAAAACCCAGAGGCCAGAATGCTGTTTGTTTGAAGAGAAAAGTGAAACAGCTTTGATTTTTTGGACTTGTTTGAAGAAAACAGTAATGATAATAGTTTATTTTCTTTCTTTTTCTTGTTGATTGAATGAAGAAAAGAAAAGAAAGGGTTAAGGTGTGTTGTTTTTCGTCGTTTTCTTGAAAGAAGAGCAAAGAGAAAGAGGAGAGGGAAAAAAAACAAAGGTAATTTGACAAGCAAAGCTTACACAGCCTGTCTTTGTCTTCAGATTGTTTCCTCTCAACTCTCAAGGCTTAAGCAAAAAAGTACCAGGGTAATTTTTTGGTTAAAATACACGAATAGACATTAAACTACTACGAAATATAATGTTCTTTTGTCATTAATCTTTTGAAAGTTATAGAATATTTTTTTCACTTTTTTAAATTGTTATGAATTGGTCATTAAATTTATCAAATTGATATAAAATAATAATTAAAATTTTAAAACTATTACAAAATAATTATTAAATTAGTAGAATCATTATATTGTTTTATAACATTAAGTTTAATAAATTTAATTGTTGTTTTATAATTTTTGAAAGGCTAGTGACCAAAAAAATCATTTTACGCTCTTATATTTCGGAGTGGTCAACATTCTTTTTCATCGTCGTTCGACTATCGTCGATCATCACTTGATACACAATTGATATTAAAATGTTCCTCTTTATGACATTTTTTTATTTAGCTTTTCTCAGAAACAACAAAATTCAAATAATAATTCCCACCTTATCTATATGTGATGCGTAATCTCCATCGTTAGATCAACATAAAATCGAGATATATAATTTTTTTCTTCTCGATTTTGTCATTGTTTGATTCTAAAAGAAAATACTCTAGCACTAGTTAATCGAGATAACATAAAAATTAACACATAATAAGGATAAATAAATGAACAGTCACATTTTGCTGGTTGACCAAACTGTTCATCTATGTTCTCTTATTTTCTTTAAGTCGTGAATTCTAGATATATAATGATTAAGATTGCAATTAGAATTTGTAAAAAAAATAATAAGAACAAATAAGTGTCTTAAATTTTATATATTTACATAGCACATTTTATAAAACATATAATGATTTAGTCTTGTATACTGGCAGGAATTAAAAACTGATCATATGTCTCGTTTATTAATGTTTAATTTTATAATTTAATTAAAAGCATGACTATTTTTTTAATCTCATATTTGAAAATTTTATCTATATTTGCATCTTTCTGATATACTAAATGTTGTACTAGTTTCACATTAAATTAACATTTATGCTTCTCATGTAAGGTTCAACTTCTTCATGTCCCAAGCACTTGATAATGATTTTATGATCTTTATTCTTCCTAATATGCATCATATACTACATGTACCACATAAAAGGCACACATATACCATGTTATATCATCATAATCATTATCATGAACACTATTTATATAAAATATATATGTATATTAAAAAAGCTTAAATATATATTTGGTACCCGAACTATACACATTCTCGCAAGTTGGTATTTAAAAAAATTTTGCTCCCAAGTTGGTACCTGAATTAAGCATATTCTCCCAAATTGGTAGTTAAAGAATTTTTACTCCCAAGTTAGTACTTGAACTAGACACTTTCTCCCAAGTTGATACCAAAACTTATACATTATATCAATTTGGTCCTAATTCGAAATAATTCAATAAATTTAACCCTTTATATTTAAAAATCTTATCAATTTACTCTTTGTTATGTTCTTAAATTATTTGTTTTCTCATGTAAATGTTTATATCACTTTCTTGGTATAAAAATATTAAAAATAACTTGATGTTATTTTATGGTAGAATGTAATTATCTCATTGTTGTTTTGTCCGTTAGGTTTGTTTAATTTGAAATTATTGCAAAAATCACTAAAATTGATGGTATTTTTAAATACAAACGATTAAATTTATTGAATTATTTCAAATTAGGATCAAATTGATAGAATGTATAAGTTTTTGGACTAAATATGTTAATAAAAGTATCTGAATAGTGGATGAAATTAAATTTTGGGTACCAAAATGGGAGGAAAAATTCTTTAGGTGTCAACTTGAGAGAAAGTGTCTAGTTCAGGTACCAGTTTGGGAGCAAAAATTCTTTAAGTACCAACTTGGGAGAAAATGTATAGTTCAAGCACCAAATGTATATTTAAGCCATTAAAAAAAACTTCTTCTCACGGGGTGTATGCCAATAGCACTAGGATTACATTAAATAAAAATATATTATATATTATAAAATAATATTAAGTTAAATTATAAAAATTTTAAAAATAAATATAGATTAATTTTGATTATGGAATTTTAGAGAATAAATAAAATAAAATATGAGAGACTTGACATGTCATTTATCATTAAACTAATTCACATTTCTTTGATTAGGAGTGTCGCATGACCCACATTAATTGATCATTTTTAATAAAATTAACGCTTTTTTGATAAAATGAGTAACGATTGAATACTTCATAGGTGTTAGTGACAAAAAAACGTTAAGTACCAGTATAGAGAACAAGTAAACACTAAAAGACGAAAAATTATATCATTGGTCATTCCCACCACGTCATTCGTAGGTTCAACTAATAAAATTCACCCAATTTATTAATTTATTCTATGTCATCTTTTACCGAGTGAAGATTCACTCGGTAAAAATTATTTTTAAAATTTGAGTCACAATAAATATGAATGAAGATTCACTCACTAAAAACATGACATTGAGAAAAATTAATGAAATAGATGAATTTTATTGATTGATGATCTCATGGAAGACATGGTGAGAAGGGTCCATAATATAATTTCTCCTAAAAGACAATTAGCGTATTAAATAAAAAATTAACAAATTCTGTAAATCAATTGAACTAAGACTAATAAAGCATAAAATAATATTGGATTTTTTTATACGCAGCTCTGAAGTCTATGTTTAAAACTATTAGATTCCTATAATTAATGCTTATTTTCTTTTTTTTTCAATGAAATTTATTAAGATGTTTAATTGCAGATATAATTAAGGGTTTTGCTATATACAATCTTGAGGGGTATGGTTTAGGATTTAGGGTATAGTGTTTATGGTTTAGTACTAATATGTATGATTATGGTTAGGGTTAAGGTTTAGGGATAAGGGATTAGAATACAAGGTTTTGAGTTATGGTTTTAGTATTTAAGGTTTAGAGTTTAAGTTTAGGGTTTGATGTTTGTTTTCAGAATAATTAATGGAATATTTTTTCTATAAATATTAATTATATCTACAATTAAGCATATTAATAGATTCTATTGAAAAAAGAAAGGAAATAACTATTAATTATAACAATCTTATAGTTTTAAAACATAGTCATCATGACTGGTATAGTAAAACTTTTTTAAAATGGTATAAAGGTGATTTATAAGATAATATTTACTCACATATATTATTAATCATTTGACAAGGTACATACAAAACGATTTGAACACATATTTTTTAGAATAAACATCATCTATTTTTCTATTAGGACAATTGTTAGGTTAAAAAAAAACCATTTTAAAATGGAACGAGGATCGATGAAGCCATTCACATGCAATCACGTGCACGTTAAAAAAGACGCACATGCAGGACTGTCATGATATTACCGGTGCACCCCACGGGTGACATGGAAACCAATGATTTTTTAATCTTTTAAGGGCATCCTGTCTTTAATTTAGTACTAATTAACGCCCTTAATCACGCGTGGCAAAAGTGTCTTTTTAACATTTGACCTTATCTCTTCGAAGAACAAAAATTGGGGAAATCAATATCTAATCTTTGATTAGGAGCACGATTTAAAGACATACGTCCGTTTGTGTTCTGTAAGTAAAGATTGAGTGAAGTACATTGTATGTAATTTAATGTTTTCGACCGTTGCTTGTCAGAACTAAAATTTTAAAGGTAAAGTACTTATTTCGATACGGCCTATAGCGGTCTCAAAATGTTTTGCTACTGGAATTTTAAGAGCTCAACTGTTTCAATACAGGTTTCGAAACGACCCCTTATTGTTTCGAAACGATTTCAAACGTTTCGATACGCCTCTTTAATGCACATAACGACTCTTTCTTTTTTAGTCGTGTTTCGAAACAAGTAGATACGTTTCGATACGAGTAGTTGCAGAACTGCATTTATGGTGGGAAGATGAAGTCTCAACGGCTATAATTATGATGTCAACCACCCAAACGGCTAGAAATCAATAAGAAGGTATAAAAGGAAGCATTTAAGCACCAGCAACAACTATTGAACCCAAAAGCAATTGCCAAGCAAATCAATCCAAACCCTTGTGCTAAATAGCAATATCTTGTACTCAAATTTGTAATTCTTCATTGTATATCTTTGTTTCATAAATTGGGTGTGTGGTTGAGTGTAAATTGGGCAAATTTTTATTTTGAGAGATACTCTTATTGCCTTGTATTCCTTTGTTCTTGTGAGGGTCTCAAGATCAATCTTTGGGGTGGAAAGATTGATCTTTGTAAAATGTTTAATCCTAAGCCTAGAAAATGGGAATATTTCAATAGTGAAATTGGTTGAAAATCCTTAGTGGTGACTAAGGTAGTGGATGTAGAGCTTGTTCTAAGCTTGAACCACTCTAAATCCCCTTGTCCTTCAATTTTTCATTTTTTCAATTTCATTCAAAACTTTTAAAGTCCAATTCACCCCCTCTTGGCAATTTTCATTCGATCAATCCACTCAACAATTGGTATCAGAGCTAGACTCTTGGAAGACTTTACATCCTCAAGAGAAGATCCTAGAATAGTGTGATCATCTACTTCAACAATTGCCATGACTTCTACTTCCTGCCCCAACCTCTATTAAGCTCAATCCACCACCAAGCAACCTTATTTCAATGAGGATAACTATCCCTATTGGAAGAATAGATTGAAGTTATTCATCAAGTCAAATGATTACATGGTGTGGAATATTGTGGAAGATGGCCCAACAATCCCATTGAAGATGACCGATGAAGGAAGGCTTGTGCCAAAGATCAAGTATGAGATGACCGATGAAGAAAGAAAGAAGCTCCAAATCAATGACAAGGCTCTCCATATAATCTTTTGTGCACTTAGTCCGGACATCTACTCAAAGATGTCTTCATGTACGAGCGCAAAAGAGGTGTGAGACAAGCTAGAGACCACATACGAAGGGACTAATGAAGTTAAAGAGACCAAGATTGGACTCCTCAATCTTAGCTACGAGAATTTCAAAATGGAGCCGGATGAGACCGTCTCCAAAATATTTGATCGATTCTCGATGATTGTAAATTGTCTCAAAGGTTTCGGAGAGGAGCTCCCCGAAGACAAGCTTGTTTGGAAGTTATTGTACTCTCTTCCCGAATCATGAGATGGGAAGAGAATGGCTATCATCAAAGCTAAAAACTTGAAGACATTGAAGCTCAATGAACTAATTGGCTCTCTCCTTACACATGAGATTATGAAACAAGAGAAAGAAGAAGAGAAGAGAAGAAAATAGAAAAACATGAAGTGGAGAAGAAAAGGCAAGGAATTGCTCTTAAGGACCTTTTACCTCGAGAGGGGAGCAATTCAAGTGAAGATGATGATTTCGAGGAATTGGCTATGATAGCCAAGAGATTCTCAAGGTTCATGAAATTTAACCGAGGGAGAAAGTTTCAAAGAAAGAAGGATTTCAAGAACAAGAGCAAGGAAGAAGAAAAAGATCAAATAATATGATATGAGTGCAAGAAGCCCGGGCATATAAGATCAGATTGTCCTCAGCTCAAGAAGAGGGAATTCGACAAGAAAAAGAGCAAGATGGCCAACATTGCCACTTGGAGTGATGAGGAGTCATCATCCGACGAGGAACATGAAGTGGCCAATCTTTGCCTCATGACTATTGACGATGATCCTAAGGTAAACTCTAACTCATCTAATTTCGATTTTACTTATGATGAACTCTATAATGCTTATAATGAGTTGCAAGAAGTTTACGATGAGTTGGTAGAAAAATTCAAGGAATCCGTTTTGAAAACAAGAAAATAATTTCCGATTTACAAACTCAAAACGACTCTCTTTCAAAAACCAACTCCGAGTTGGAAAAGAAGGTTTTATATTTGAACAATCTTTCAAATGATCTTAAAAAGAAAATTCTTGATGTTGAAAAACTTTTTTTTTCTGATTTTCAAGATTATCACACAAAGGAAGTGGATAATCTTAAAACTTATCTTGCTATTGGGAAAAATGGTTTTGAGAAAAGATGTTCTTCAAAAACCCGGTATGTAAAGAGAAAGTCATTTCACTACAAACAAAGTAGCTCTCAAAGGCATCCCAGAGCTAAAAAGATTAGGAGTGGGTGGGTTACTAAGGAACTTGTAACTTCTAAAAATTATGTTGCTATGTCTCCTTGGATTCCTAAAGGAACCAAGGTTTTGGGAGGTAACACGCATGAACCCAAAATGATTTGGGTACCAAAAATCAAAGTTTAATCGTTTGTTTGTAGAGGGAGCATTGCTACAAGGCCAAAGCTTCAAGTTAAAACTCATGGTACCTTGATAGTGCATGCTCAAGACACATGACCGGTGACAAGAGTAGATTCATGAAACTCAAGCCTAAGAATGGTGGAGTAGTAACCTTCGGTGACAACTCCAAAGGCCACATTGAAGGAATTGGCTCCATTGGTAATCATTCTTCTATTTTCATTGAAAAAGTGTTATATGTCAACGGTCTTAAGCATAATTTATTGAGCATTAGTTAATTATGTGATAAAGTGTAGAAATATGTGTTTTGATATAATAATTGAAAATAGTTTTGGACTAAATTGAAAAGATTTCAAAATGCTTTTAAGTCCAAACAACTTGAAAATATGTTTGAGGAATTCTTAAAAGGGGTTTTAATGTATTTTCTAAAGTCAAATTTTACAAAACCACCCAGGTGTTTCGAAACACTGCCTAGGTGTTTCGATACGACCATTTACAGTGTCAAAACATTTTGATATAGCTCTGTCTGTTTCGAAACGAACTTTAATCTCGATGAAGGTTTTTGCATGGCATTTTGATACGAGATTCATCGTTTCGATACGCCTATGTGGCAAAGACCTCAACGGTCAAAACCTCCCAACGACTATTTCCCAACGGTATTTTAAATTGCAGCTCAACTGTCACTCATACCGAAATGGTTTGTAACCATTTCGATACAGCTCAATATCATTTCAATACGGCCATAGGCGTTTCGATATGACTTGCTGTATCAAGCTTCAATGGCTAGTCCCGAAGAAGGTCGTTCTGATACGGGCTCGCCCTTTCTGATACGGACAGCTCCAAAACTACAATTAATGAGGGAAATAAAGTCTCCAACGGATCCAATTAATTCCCAACGGTCCTCAACGGCTACAAACTCATTTGGGAGTATAAAAGGGACCTTCAAGCATCAAGGATAGGTTAATGCTTCAATTGTAACAACACTATGATGAAATATTGTCTTTAGATCTAATTTGTATATTTCTTGTATAGACAACACTTGTGAGCTTAATTGTCAAATTTGCTCAAGTGTATAGGTTTTGGGTGAGTGCTTAGAATTGCAAACATACACCTATTAGAGGGATTTCAAGTTTGCTTAGAATTTCTCTTGTAAGAGAGTGCTTGGTCAAGCTTTGGGTAGAAAGCTTGATCGTTGTGACGGTTTCCTCCTAATCCGAGAAAAGGGGACAAAATTCTTAGTGAATTTGGTTGAAATCATTAGTAGGAAGCTAAGGTAGTGGATGTAGGCTTTGGGTTAGAAAGTGGAACTACTCTAAATCCTCGTGTTCAATTCTTACTTTTTTAGCTTCCACATAAACACCCTAAAATCAACCTTCTCCACCACTTGGCAAGAACCTCGGTTGTGACCATCGAGCTCATCATTAAGGGTTTATGTCCTTTTTGATGTTAATGAGTGTAAAATAGTGGACATTAAAACAAATAAGATAATGCTCATAGGTCATCGCATAGGAAATATCTACATGGTGCATTTAGATGACATTCATACATCCCATGCATGTTTGGTTGCTCATGATGAAAATGATGCATGGTTATGGCATAGAAACCTAGAACATGCTAGCATTAGTGTTTTAGAGAAATTAGTTTCCCAAAATCTAGTAAGAGGTTTGCCTAAGCTTAAATTCTCATTAGATAAAATTTGTGTTGCATGTGCTAAGGGCAAACACAAACGTGTTTCATTTAAACCTATTAATGATGTCTCAACAAGTAGAACATTACAACTAATCCATATCGATCTATTTGGGCCCATTAGGACAACTAACTTGGGTGAAAAATCATATGCATTTGTTCTTGTTGATGACTATTCTAGATATACTTGGGTTTTATTTTTAAGCACTAAGAATAAGGCTTTAGAAAAATTCATCACATTTTCAAAAATAACTCAAAATGATCTTGGTCAAAATATTTCTCATATTAGAAGTGACCATGGAACCGAATTTCAAAATCTAGGTTTTGAGGAATTTTATAACTCTAATGTGATTAGCCATTATTTTTCCGCACCTCGCACTCCTAAAAAAACGGGGTAGTTAAGAGGAAAAACTGAACTTTAGAAGAAATGACTAGGACCATGCTTTGTGAAAATAATTTACCTAAATATTTTTGGGCGGAAGCCACAAATACCGCTTGCTAAATTATAAATTGAGTAATGGTTATGCCAATTTTAAAGAAAACACCTTATGAGATTTTAAAATCTAAAAAGCCTAACATTAGCTATTTTCACCCTTTTGGTTGCAAGTGTTTTGTTTTAAACAATGGAAAAGATAATTTAGGTAAATTTGATGCAAAAAGTGATGAAGCTATCTTTCTAGGTTATTCTTTAAACTCTAAAGCCTATCGAGTTTTTAACAAGAGAACCTTAGTTGTAGAAGAGTCAATACATGTGGTTTTCGATGATAACCTCCTTCCGAGGAAGGATTCTTGTGATGATGATGATATATGAATCATTGAAGCCAATGATGGTGGCGAATCATCAAAGGTGAATGAGGTTCTAACCAACGAAGAAGAAGCACAAGAACCACCTCTAGAAGCTTTGCAAGACATGGTTCTTGAGGAAAAGAAAGTGAGCTACCCATGGGGGTACAACTATGTCAAAGGTGGTGAAATCTTGGGTGATCCATCCAAAGGGGTAACCACTCGATCCTCTCTCAAACTCTTTAATAATGTTGTATTCATTTCATGCATTGAGCCTAAGAATATCATAGAAGCATTAAATGATGATTTTTGGATATTGGCCATGCAAGAAAAATTAAATCAATTTGAGAGAAGTATGGACATTAGTTGATAGGCCTAGTAATAAATCTACTATATGGACAAAATGAGTTTTTAGAAACAAACTAGATGAGAGTGGTAACATGGTGAGGAACAAGGCTAGGCTTGTTGCTCAAGGTTACACTCAAGAAGAGTGAATTGATTTTGATGAAACCTATGCACCCATAGCTAGAACGGAAGCAAGATGCTACTTGCATTTGCATGTTACAATGATTTCAAGCTTTTTCAAATAGATTCAAAAGTACATTTTTAAATGGTTTTATAAATGAAGAAGTGTATGTAGAACAACCATTGGGTTTTGAAGATCCAAAATTTCCAAACCATGTTTTTAAATTAACAAAAGCTTTATATGGTTTAAAACAAGCTCCAAGAGCTTGGTATGAAAGACTCTTAAATTTTTTTATTAAAAGGGGTTTTGAAAAAGGAAAGGTGAACACAACACTATTTATTAAAAGCAATGACAAAGATATATTAGTAGTGCAAATATATGTTGATGATATTATTTTTGGATCTACTAATGAACTTCTTTGTCAAGATTTTTCTAAGTTAATGCAAGGTGAGTTTGAAATGAGCATGATGAGGGAGCTCTCATTCTTCTTGGGAATCCAAATCAAACAAATGAAGGATGACATATTCATCAATCAAGCTAAGTACATAAATGACATGCTCAAGAAGTTTGGCTTGGAGCATGTAAAGTCTCAAGCTACACCAATGAGCTCATCCATA
Organism: Hibiscus trionum; assembly: GCA_030270665.1. Classification (NCBI taxonomy): domain Eukaryota; kingdom Viridiplantae; phylum Streptophyta; class Magnoliopsida; order Malvales; family Malvaceae; genus Hibiscus; species Hibiscus trionum. The sequence continues at coordinate 20,528,959 of BSYR01000025.1, forward strand.
AAGCTTGACAAAGATGAAGGAGGTAAGTGTGTCGATTCCAAGCTTTATCATTCTATGATTGGATCATTGCTTTACCTTACCGCAAGTAGACCGAATATCATGTTTAGTGTTTGCTTGTGTGCTAGGTTTCAAGCTAGTCCTAGAGAATCACACCCTATAGCTGTTAAGAAAATTTTTAGGTACCTTAGAGATACCCCTTGTTTAGGCCTTTGGTACCCTAGAGATTCCACCTTTAACCTTCATGCTTATTCGGATGCGAATTATGGGGGTTGTAAGATAGATAGAAAGAGTACCTCCGGAACATGCCAATTCCTAGGTAGTTTGCTCATATCTTGGTTCTCTAAGAAACAAAATAGTGTAGCCTTATCTACTACCGAAGTGTAATATATATCGGCCGGAAGTTGTTGTGCTCAAGGCCTTTGGATGAAGCAACAACTTTTAGATTATGGAATTGAGGTAGGTACCATACCCCTTAAGTGTGACAATACTAGTGTCATATTTCTCTCTAAAAATCTCATCCAATACTCTAGAACAAAACACATAGAGATAAGACACCATTTCATTAGAGATCATTTCTTAAAGAATGATGTTGTTCTAGAATATGTGGACACCTTAAACCAAATAGCGGACATCTTTACCAAACATCTAGACAAAGAGCGTTTTTGGACCCTTAGGAGAGAGTTAGGTTTAACCAGCCTTTCTTGACCATTTAGAGGCATTTTTTGCAAAATTGCTTGAATCCATTTTGATTTGCATGCTTATGTGTTTTTGATGTTAATTGCTTCTATGCTTATAGTTAGGGGAGTATGCACATGTTTTTGCCTATAAAACTTGCTCATATATCATGTTCATGCATTTAAAGTTGATTGAAAATCAACTTTTCTGCCATTTTGTGCCAAATCTGCATATTCTAGCACAGGTGTATCGAAATGAGTTACCCTGTTTCAATACGGGCTACCTTACTAAAGGGTTTTTGCCCTTAAAGGTTTCGAAACGGTAGGAAAGGTTTCGAAACGTGCACTTGAAAGGGATGTCTCTAAAATCATTAGGATCGAAATGGGTAAGTAGTGTTTCGAAACGGCCCCGACCTTCGAAACGGTGGTCTTTTGGTTTCGATACGTGTGTTCCGAAATGCTCGTAACCGTATCGAAACTGTTACTCGCTGTAAAGGCTATTTAATGCCTTTCCATCTTTAAAAAGGTTTCTTACTAAACCCAAACTCCTCTTAAACCCTAACATAAATTTTCCTATATATTCCCACTAAACCTAAACGTTTTTTTTACACACAAAATTGAGGGTTTTTGCTCTAAACAACAATCCTAAGCAAGCTTCAACAACTTTGTGCATTATCATCCATCTATTCCTCAAAAATCCCAAATTCAAGGTATTTTCCTATTTTCTTTTTGTAAAACCTATGTTTGATTTTGATATAACAAAGTGCTTTAAGGACTAAATTGAAAAACTTGAAATAAATTTTTAAGTCCCTCAAAAGGTTTCAAATCAACAAGGTTTTGCTCTAGTTTGAAAAACTCAAACTCCAAAATATTTTCTAAGTGTTCCAAGGTCAAACTGCTCAAAATCGTCAATGCGTATCGAAACGCTCCTTGTCGTATCGATACATTTCTTACAAACGTGTCCACATGAGAAATCCGTTTCGATACGCCCCTTACCGTATCGAAACAGGGTATCGAAACATATTGCATCTGTATCAATACGCTCTCTCTATAAAATCAGAATGAGTTTAAATGTTGTACCGATACGGTATCACCTGTATCGATACGGTTTTTAAGGAATTTTAAATTCAAAAGCCTTAAATGTTTTTGACCATTGGGCGTTAGTTGGTAGGTAACAAATTTTTAAAGAGTTGGTTACCCGTACCGATACACTTGTACCCGTATCGATACAGATTCCTCCAATGAGCTTTGTAGGAAAAATTGCATTGATACGGTCTTGCCCGTATCGAAACAGATCCCTAACCCATACCGATACATCTACACACGTATCGATACACCCCTCTTGTAATTGTGCAACAGCTCTTTCTTTTTTTTGAGACAGGTATCAATACGGCTCCCCGCGTACCAGCCGTATCGATACGATAGGCTGCAGAAGTGTATTTATGGTGGAAAGATAGGGTTCCAACGGCTATAATCAATTCCCTAACCACCAAAACAGCTAGAATTAATAGAGAAGGTATAAAATCAAGCCTATTGAAGACCAGCAACAACTATTGCATCAAAGAGAAACATCTATACAAAAATCCAAGCTCAAAGTGCCTAATTTCTTATTCTTGTAAAATCATAAATTGTGTTGTGTGAAAATCTTATCTTGTATTCCAATTTGGGTTGAGTGCTTGTATCAAAAGGGGAAAATTTGTATTGTGAGATATTTCTATTGCCTTCAAATTCTTCTTTGTATCCTTGTGAGGGTTTGTTCAATTTTGAGTAGAAAATTGACCGATATTGTAAAGGTTACCTCCTAAGCCTAGAAAAGGGGAAGAGCAATTAGTGGAATTGTTGAGAAATCTTTAGTGGGAGCTAAGGTAGTGGATGTAGAGTTCATTTGAAACTTGAACCACTCTAAATTGCCTTGTTCTTCAATTTTATTCATTCCACTTATTCACCAAAATTTTAAAAAAACCCAATTCACCCCCTCTTGGCTTTGATCAAGCCATTGATTCACTCAACACTTTTTCTTTTCAATTTTCGTTTGATTTCTTTAGTTTAAATTTTTTTTTTTTGCATATATTACTTGTATATATTATGGACTTTGATGGTTTTGCAAAAATTTTCTAAAAATCTAAAAAAAGTTATTCGAATATAAATCTCTTTAACCGTATTTTTTAAAAATTATTTTTAGTGATTTTCTTGTAAAAACTTTGTTTTGAACCTTTTTGTATATTCTTTACACCTATATTGCATATTATCAAACCTTGATTATAAGATTATTATTGGATTTAATGTGGATTTCTTATGCATACATATTTATTTTTGCTTGCTTAATATTTTTAGGATGGCTACCTCCAAGAAGAGAGCTAGAGTTTCAGAAGAGGGTCAAGGGTCTGAACCATCCGAGAAAAACCTCCCTAGACCAAATCTCGCTTATCTTTTTAAAAAGATTTTTCTAACCCCTACCGCTCAACAAGCCTTTAAATACTACCAAACTATCGAAATTTGATCAGAGCGTGTAGTTGATGCTGATTTACTTGATTACGACCGATTTCACTTTAGATACTATGACCTTTTAACCCGTTGGAATTTCAAGGTCTTCTAAAGCATTCCAGAGTCATGTACCGAAATATTGTGTTGTTGTTCTACTCCAATGCAAAATGTATCTTTAGTACTGACCATTCTCAAGTTGTCACCCTTGAGTCTTACCTTTTGGGGAAGAAAATTCGTATTGAGCCATCTACCCTTGTCAATCTGTTTGGTCTCAAAGATGAAGGCATTGAAGATGAGAGTTCACTTGATCTCCATATCGGCCAAGTTACTACCTTGGATATCCATGATCGATATCTTCATCTTATGATCTCATGGTGGTTCCGTCCATCCGGTGGGAAGTTTTCGCACATTCGAGAGGTGGATGATTTTTGGCTCAAGTGCTTCTGCCAAGAACAACAACCGAACCTTGTGAATATTATGTTTGCGGAGATGGTGCACTTAGTAAAGCATCGCAACATCTACTCCTTCACATATGGTACCGTCTTATGCTACATCTTTGTTCTTAGTGGTATTGATTGCTCATTTGATATTGATGAGCCTCTCAAAGAGAAGCTAAAAGAGACTACACTCATGAAGCATGGTTTTCGCTTCAATGGTGATGATTAGGTTTGTGTCTCTCGAGGTGAACGTGCTCAAGCTCAAGCTCTTCCTCAAGATTAAGTCGCTCCACAAGCTCCTAATAATGATGCAATGATGCTTTTCCTCACCGAGCAATTCACCAGCTTACGTACTCACACGGACAATTGGTTCAAAGCCTTGGAGGATCGCTTTGATGGTATGAAAAATCGTATTGCCGCTATTGAGAATCAACAATCTTCCTCGGATCTCTCCTTCACCGCCTTCTATAGTGAATGACAACACTTTAAAAGGAGTCAAGAGAAAGATGACGATGACATAGATGAAGATGAAGACCATGATGAGCCCTAGTCTAACTTGCATTCATATCATATCATCTAGGACTGTATTATTATGCACCTATTATATTTTTGGACCTATGCTTTAGTTTATTATTTTGGATTATACTTTTTAGGATTTAAGTTTGGATTGATGTTATTTTGTTCTTGGAACTTATGCTTTATGAATTATGATTTATGTTGTTTGGTTTAATGTTGCCTATCTTTTCTATTTCTTATTGACTTATACTTATTATGATTTTAATCTAACAAAAAGGGGGAGAAAAGTGTTTAAGCAAAATTTTAAAGTTTTCAAAATCTAGCTCAAACTAAGGGGGAGTTCACTTAAAAATTTTACTTTGGTTTTGTTATATCAAAAAGGGGATATTGTAAAACACTTAATTTAAATTAACTTGATTTTGATATAACAAATACTTTAAGGACTATTTTGCAAAGTAAATAAATTTTTAAGTTCTTAAAAAACTCAAAATTGACAAGTAAAAATTTAACCTAAAATGTTTAAAGGTTTAAAAATAATCCATATAAATTTTTCTAAGCGTTTTCAAGCTAAATCTGTAGATTTTGCCTAGGCATTTCAATATGGCTAAGGCTTGTTTTGAAACGTTTTGTCACTGAAATTTTTCATATCGAACAGGTCTCGAAACGACCTCATATTGTTTCGATATGACCTTCATCTGGGCAAGTCAAACCTTGACTTTGTTTCAAAATGGCAGTTATATGTTTCGATACGAGAGTTAAACATTTTCAAATTGGGCATTTAACGCTTTCGACCGTTGCTTGTCAGAACCAAATTTTTAAAGGTAAAGTACTCGTTTCGATACGGCCTATAGTGGTCTCAAAACGTTTTGCTACTGAAATTTTAAGAGCTCAACTGTTTCGATACAGGTTTCGAAATGACCCCCTATTGTTTTGAAACGATTTCAAACGTTTCGATATGCCTCTTTAATGCACATAACGACTCTTTCTTTTTTAGTCGTGTTTCGAAACAGGTAGGTACCGTTTCGATACGGGTAGTTGTAGAACTGCATTTATGGTGGGAAGATGAAGTCTCAACGACTATAATTATGATGTCAACCACCCAAACGGCTAGAAATCAATGAGAAGATATAAAAGGAAACATTTTGAGCACCAACAACAACTATTGAACCCTAAAGCAATATCCAAGCAAATCAATCCAAACCCTTGTGCTAAATAGCAATATCTTGTACCCAATTTTGTAATTCTTCATTGTATATCTTTATTTCACAAATTAGGTGTGTGATTGAGTGTAAATTGGGCAAATTTGTATTTTGAGAGATACTCTTATTGCTTTGTATTCCTTTGTTCTTGTGAGGGTCTCAAGATCAATCTTTTCATCCTAAGCCTAGAAAAAGTGAAGATTTCAATAGTGAAATTGGTTGAAAATCCTTAGTGGTGACTAAGGTAGTGGATGTAGAGCTTGTTCTAAGCTTGAACCAACTCTAAATCCTCTTGTCCTTCAATTTTTCATTTTTCCAATTTCATCCAAAACTTTTAAATTCCAAATCTCCCACTCTTGGCAATTTTCATTCGTTCAATCCACTCAATGGGCTCCCAGTTTGATAATCGGCAGATGTAATAGCTCGATAAACATAATCATTTTATTGTTGGACAATTGACAGAGTAATGGAACAAACTCATTACGACTTCAACATCGCCTGTTAGTAGACACAACCACTCCACTAATGAATTATTTGAATATGAAAGGTTGAATGTATTGATTATTTTGAATTACGACTAAATTAATAGAATGTATACACCTTGGAATTGAAATTATTTTTATATCAAGTTTTCCATTTCAATTTTAATAACAAAATAACATATTTGCCCTATAATTTTAATTGAGTGACTAAATTATTATTTAAAAAAATGACATATTTGTTATAAACACCTATAATGTATTTTACCCTTGCAGATTACTAGAATAACATTTATTTAATTATATTTTAATTCAAAATGAAAATTTAGTAACTAGTTATTATTTATTTTATATTTATCTTTGGACTATAATAATATTTAATATTTGTTTATTTTAAACATAAATTAAATTTAGCTATGAGTTATGTGAATATCGATTTTCAGTATATTTAAAAAAATACATATCACATGATATACTTACATATTTATATTTGATAAACAAAAAAAAGTTAAAGTTAAAGTTAATTGAATTTATTTTTTAATTTTAATTGCATATTATTTTAAAAAATAATTTAATTAATAAAGATAAAAATGACAACAATGTTGAGGGAAGGAAGGTCAAAAGAAATTAAAGCCACTTTTATTAGACGAATAAGAAAAAATTCATTTGAGATTAACCTCACTTTATCGTCTAAATATTGAAAATTTTCAATAGTTTCAAAATCTTAATCATCCGCGAGTAACTTTAGTATGTTAATTACAATTTTAAAATAAATATTAAGATTTATACCTATATAAAATGATACAACATAAACATTATTAATTAAGAGAAATAATTTTTAATTAGTGTATAGATAGCGTTTAATTTGATTTCATTATAACAAAAACAATAGTATTTAATGTTACTAATTTAATCTTTATAAATTGGTTTTAGTAATAGGATAAATATTCTATACACAGGAGATGGAAACTGAAAGTTTTCACAAGCGCCTTAGTTTTAGGGTATAAGGAGTTAGTTTAGGGTATAGGGTTTAGGTGTATGATGTTAGAATTTAGGGATAGTTGTTTTAATTTAAGGTTTAGGGTTATAATTTAGAGTTTATAGGTTAAAACCTAAATCTTCACCATATTACCCTAAAAACTAAACCCTAACCTATAAACCCTAAATTATAACCCTAAACCTTAAATTGAAATAACTATCTCTAAATTCTAAGCCCCTACACCTAAACCATATACCGTAAACTAACTCATTGTACCCTAAAACTAAGACGCTTGTGGAAATTTTTAATTTTCGACCGACAGTGTATATAGGATATTAATCCTTAGTAATATTTGATTTGGTTTTAAATTAATTTCTCAAACGATGTTAACAAGCGTTTTAAAAATATATTTAAGAATTTAAAATAATTGAATAAGACAATTGTCACCATTTTAACGATACTTGTGAAATTACTCTTTAATTGGCATTGTGGATTAAGGCCGCTTGTAGAGCAAAACAAAAATTACTCTTAATTTTTTAAATAACTATTTAACTATAACTACTCATGCCGTCTCAATAAATTTATATTTTAAATTTTAACGGTAAAAAAGTTAAATTCAACTTTAACGTTATATTTTTTGTAAAAAAAAAAAACTTTGAATAGAGTATAATCTACACATAATTCTCAAAAAAAATTAATTTATTAACATTTAAAACTACATACATAAAATTTTGATAATCTCAAAAAATTTAATGTGAAAAATTTAATTACGATAGAATTATAATAAATAAATGGAATAATTGTAAATATCTAATTCTATGCTAACTAGTAGCCATTGTCATCATGTGAATTCATATATATATATATTGTACTGTATGTTGTCTCATCGTGTATGTGTTGGATTCTAACATTTGTTTTGTAAATATAGTTATTTTATTGAATAAAAAATTGGGTAAACTACACTACATACTACTCAGCTATGGTCGTTGACTCGAAAATGCCACTGAACTTTAAAAAAAAGTTCAAAACTAACATTGAACTTTAGTTTGTAACTCGAAAATACCACTCTGACGTTAACTCTTAACACCCCGTTAAGTCAAAACGACGTCGTTTGGTGCGGCTGTTTTGAAGCTTAATTTAGCCCAAATCGAGGTTTTGCTGAAGAAAAAATTATTAAAACCATGTACTTGGAGGGTTTGAACTCAAGACCTCCAAATAAAAAAGCTAAACCTTAATCACTAAACCAACTTAAAATTATATAATATTTCACCGCAAATATTATATATCTCAAACTACTTGAGATTAATTCAAATTATTTTGTGAAATAAATAACACTATATATAATATAAAATATATTATTTGTATACATATATATCAATATATAAAAATAAAAGTGTATTGTTTTTATTCTTTAAATAAAATTTATAATATATATATCATTTAATAAAACTTCAAAATATTCATAAAAATAATATATTTATATTATTAATAATATATAAAAAATCTAAACCCTAAATCATATACCTTAACTTATAAAGCCCAAACCATAAACCATAAACCTTATAGTTTGAGGTTTAGGGTTTATAGTTTTTTATATACCATTTATAATATAAATATATTGTTTTTAATAAATATATTATTTCAATGAGTGTTTTTTAAATAATATATAAAAAATCATAAAATAATATTTTTTATTGATATACATAAATAATATATCTTATATATTAATATTGTTTATAGTATTATTTTTTCATAAAATAATTTAGTTGAACTAAATGGATAAGTTTATATAATTTAAATAAAATATATTATTTTTATATTTAATATATTATTTACGATATGAATATATTATTTTAAAAATCCAATATATTCATAACATTAATATATAAAAAAATCCTTAAGCACTAAAACCTAAGCCCTAAGGTTTAGGGTTTAAGGGTTGGGGTTTGTGGATTAATAGTTTAGAGTTTTTATATATTATTAATAATATAAATACATTTTATGAATATTTTTGGATTTTAAAATAATATATTTATATTATTAATAATATATAAAATTATAAAATATTATTTTTATATATTATTTTTAATATTTTCCTCCAAGAAAATGTCGTTTTGGGATAAATTAGACTTCAAAACTGTCGCACCAAAACGACGTCGTTTTGACTTAACGGGGTGTTAAGAGTTAATGTCATGTGGTATTTTCGAGTCACAAACTAAAATTCAGTATTAATTTTAAACATTTTAAAATTTGGTAGTATTTTCGAGTCAACGAACTATTCAATGGTGTAGTTTACCCTAAAAAATTATTAAGAAACCTAGTTGGGGAACTTTTTTGGAGTTTTGTAGGGTAGGTGTTAGGCATAGGGCATAGGCTAGTTGGATAGTGTTGCCTTTTGCTTTTTATAAATGCCTTTGAATTCGGGTCCCATTAACTAACCTTCTTCTCTTTGGCCTCGGAATTTCATGATGATCGGACGGTCATGAGGGAATCTTCCCTAAGCATTGGACGGTCCCTATGGAAGTCGGGGATTGAAAAGATGCTTGATGCTTCCAACCTTCTTGTCATTCTTTGTGATGTCGACACGTGTAAATCCGGTTGTTATCAAGCCAAAGACCGAAGCTGTGGGACCCCTGTCACCCATCACATTAACATGTTACTCCATTATATACGCGTTATTATATAAAAAATCTTTTTTAAATCTTTATTTACGAGAATGACCACAATTAATATTATTCGATTGTAATTTAGTTTGGAATATTCTATAATCAAAATTAAATTAAAAAATCAATTTAAGGAAAACTTAATTTGGAATATTAAATATATAATTATGTTAAAATAATTAAAATTTAAAAATTATTATTTTTTAATAGTTTATGTTTGTTTTCCTTTTAAAAGTTTAAAATTTGATTATTTTAATATTATTATATATATAATATTCCAAACTAAATTACAATCGAATAAGATATATATTATAGTTAGTATTTCATATCAAAAATACTTATTTGACCTAGTAGCAAACCCATGCCACAACCCTTAAGGATTCCTAGCTTCGAATCCTACCAAGGGCGAGTATATTGTTTGTTTTTTTCTTTCTCCAATCGTATAACACATATATTGTTATTAATATTGCATATCACAAGTATATGCAAACTCGCGTGCGCTACTCCCCCAAGGTCCAGGTTGGAGGGGGAAAATTAATTAATTATACCACCTAATAAGATGGTGACACATGTCACCACCTAATTAAAATAAATAAATTTTTATTAGATTAAAATTGAGATCAAATTGATAGATTGTATAGATAAAGGGGTTCAAATTTGTAATTATATCAATTATTTTAACAGTCCCGTCAACTTTTCTGTTTTTTTAACGACATGTGGCTACATTGGAACCAATTAAATAGTTATGTGGTATATTTAACACAATTAAAAATATAGTGGTCAAATCGACACCAACCCCATAGTTCAGTGGTCATTAGTATAATTTACCCTAAAATTTAAATGCTATATTTCTTACATAATATCTTTTTGTATACAATATCATGATCTTAATAAATATGAAACACTTTTACATTATGAATTTTTGATTTCAAATATTCTACAATAAGTAGGATATTTAATTTAAGGCAAAAAAAATTTATCAAAAAATTTATTAATGATAATTACGTTAAATTACCATGCTTTAGGATCTTTTCAAATAATTAGGATCTTTACACATAATTATAATTTTTCATCTACTAAAAATCTTTCAAAAAATTAGGATCTTTCAAACGCCCAAATAATCACTTTAAATTACTTTTTGTATACAGTTAAACATCATCTTCTGAATACTTTAGATTAAAAAAATAATTACGCCAAATTATATATGTCAATAATTATAATATATATTTTACACATTAAAAAATTAAATTAATTAAGTTATATTTTAATTAAGTCAATTAATTATAATTTATTTTTTATTAGAGGTTGTAACGGTTAAGGGGACCTTGCTATGTGCACAGTGCGAGGTCCCTACAACAATTATCATGATATATTAATATGCCTTTTCAAAATTTCGTAGACCTCGTGTTTTGAAAAATGCGAATTCTTATCAAAAATGCAAATTCCAATACATTCATAGACTAGCATAGATGGATAGGAAGTGCTATATCTGGATGTCAGAGCGAATTACGAATAACAAATTTTAGAAGTCAAACAGATTATCATATTCATATATTCAATTTTCTTCATTACATATTCAACAACAAAAGAAATTAAGACTGCAAACCCTTAAGGGCTTGAAATTAGAGTAAAACAAGCCAACTTTTGTAACAACACATTGCCTATCTTCTATGTGTTTAAATGATTTTATTATTTAAAAAGGAAAATAAAAAGAATAAAGAATATTTATGTCATCCAAGCAAGCTATTGCCGGAGAATAGTTTAAATGATTGTCGATAAAAATCGAATTAGACCAATCGTTCTTTTTTTTATCATAAACCTAGACTTTCATTAAAACACAAAAGATAGCAAAGTGCAGGTGGCAATTGGATCATAGAAACCTGCATGCCCCTGCATACAACCATCAACGTAGAAATAAAAACATAAAACCCTAGCGACGGTGGGGCTGACGCAGCAAGCCCGGAAACTATTTGAAAGCCAATCAGTGGCAACAACAGAAACACACGTGAGACCTAAAGACATGTACCAAACCGGGAATACAAAACACATAACAGAAAAAGGATAAAAGCGAGCCATACGTGAAACAGGCCAAAAGACGACAACCCGAAATCTTAGTGAAAGCTCTATCCAGAAGCAGGGTCCCTTGAACTCAGTCCAAGGTCTTGTCAACTGAGACGGGGAAGGCATCTGACCTCGCAACGGCAGGCAATCAAGGGGAAAGAGACAAGTAACCTCCTTGTTCCATGGAAGTGGCCAATGCCTAGCTGTAACTAAGACCTTCACACCGAAAAGCCTTGGATCATCAGGCCTGTAGAAGTACCAATTGATCCTAGGGGAAGGCAAAAGTTGTGAAGCCCCCTTCGAGACCTTCCAACTGAAAAAAGGGCCTGCATAATCGATTCACAGTGGCTGCGGATAGCTCCCGAGAGAGCCATCCGCTTCAAGAATCTTTAAAGCACTTGGCACAGAGGGTTGAGCAGCTTGCACCTTTGTTGTGGCAGCTTCATCATCACTCAGAACAACTTCTTCATTAAGGGAACAACCATCATCGACAATCATGGAAGCCATAGTTGTGGTTTTTTCTCAAATGGATCAATTCCTAATTCTTCAATGCCAAATTGATCCAGCATAATCCTGGTCCTCTCCATTGCATGCTTCCTTCTGGCAGCTTGCTTGATTAGTGTCAGGCGATTAACTCCAAAGGTGAAACCTCGTTTCTGTTTCTCAATGTTGTTTATGATAGGGGACGTGAAGATGAACAAGCTTGGGAAGAGTGCAATCTTTAGAACATCCTCATTCGCAACTGCTCCAAAGTAGTTGGCTCCCCAATTTCCCGGGAAAATCTGGAAGATCCCTTCGTTAATGTAGCTCCACAGTTCTCTCCTCTTTGACACAAATATAAAATCATCACAAGTCTCATCCCTTTTACGTTTGTGCTTGTTTGAGACCTCGAGTTTCCCCGCCCCTTCAATTATCGTGTCCTTAAGCAAATTCACAGAATGGATCCCTTCAGAAGAGGAATGACTTGGTTATGGTCTGCAGCCTCTACAAAATCCTTATACTCTAAAGGCATAGAGTTGGGGTTCTTGGCCTTAGCAAATTGAGAGTTGTCTGTTAAGTTTCCATTTAGGGAAACATCCACCTTTTCAATCTTTCCACTCTCGGTATTTGCTTGTTCAAATGGAGGAACTTTAATGTGGCTTGCTGGCAAGGAGGACCTCGTACCCTTGGGAGTAGTAATCGAGGTGGCTATGGGATTGCAACCTATCAATTCAAGCTTTTCGGTGCTGTCTGCTACAGCCGAAGGAGGGGAGAGTCGTGCAAAATGCTCTTGCAAGGGCTTCCAACGAGCTTGGGACAACATTTTCCTGGCTTCTTCTCCCAAGATGGTGTAGCTCTGAGCCAGTGACCATATTTTTCGGTTGTTTTAAACAGCCTGGTATCATGCAAGCATTCCTTCTCAGCATGACCAATTCGACCACACTTATAGCAAAACTTAGGCAAATATTCATATTTGAAGGAGATTTCGAGGGGCTTGAAAGTTGGCCTGTTGAGCATGAAACCTGTTCTCAGTGGATCTTCCACCCTGATTGCCACACGCAAACTTAACTGGCAATCCCATTTCACAATGCTTTTGTCATTCAGATTCGAACCGTAGCATTTAGGGAAAAAGATTCCCAATTTTCTTCACATTCTCTTGTGTGATAAGCGACAGAGGAAGATTGTGGACCTGAATCTAGAATTCTTCCAAAGAGAAATCAAGTTCCTCGAATGCAATCTCAGGGAGCCACTCCTTGAGGATGAGCATGTGATCTTGGACGACCCAAGGCCTATTCCCGAGTATCCTCAATCTGTCATCCGGCGTCTGAAATACAAACATGAGAACATTATTTCCCAAGTCATGGCACTCTAAATTAAGGCATTTCCATGCTTTCCTAAGGATCACGTTTAGTGTATACTGTTTGGCCACAGTGTCGGAGATGACTTTGCCAACGAGAGCGTGGTTCTTAATGGCAAAATTTATTTCGACGTCTTCATTGAGGTCCAGTGATTCGATGGAATCATTCTCCTTGATCTTTGTAGATGGCACACGTGAATGAGAAGGATCCGAGACAATATTTTGAAGAGCCTTGTCTGGTGATGGAGTTAATGCCATGGTGTAGTTGAAAAAGGAAACTAAAAAACAGTTGGCAGAGAGGAGTAAAGGTACTTAGAAAGGTAGGTAGTTGCGTAAAGGTGGCAATGTTGGGGCAAACGGGAGCAGTATAAAAGCACAAAGGCGACAGGGGTTAAGGCAACAAAGGTTGAGAAGAGAGGAACCGAAAATGAAACCTACGAGCCAGTGACTCAAATCTCACAGTATATCGGAAAGAGGATGTGTGCTCAACTAAGATAGAAGTTTCTTCCACTAATAAAGACTTAAACATCTTAGAGAAGGCAACGTGAACCTTAACCACGAAGAAAGCTAGGAGGAGTTTAGCTCTTTCGGGCCATCCGATTTAGACCAATCGTTCTTTCAAGAGTGTTGGAACACATATATTTGATATTTATATACATGTACTAAAATCACGCTGCACGTGCTCTCCATGTCCTATATACTACTGCAAGTATTATTAGGGTTTAGGGCGTAAATTTAGGATTTGATATTTATATACATGTACTAAAATCATGGCTTATGGTTTCATTTTAAAATTTAGGATTTGAGGTTTTCATTACAAGGGTTAGGGTTTAAGGTTTAGAGATTGTGAGTTGTGATTTCATTTTAGGGTTTAAGGCTTCATTTACAAAGTTTCAAGGGTTTATTTTTAGAGTTTAGGGTTTTGTATTTAGGGTGTAGGGTTTAAGATTTCTTTTCAAGTTTTGCGATTTAGAGTACCCATAAGATTTATTAAATTAGCAGATAATACAAGTTCACAAAGCAGAAAAGAGTATACAATGGTTGATCTAGTTAATTCGGGGGCCGGTGTAACACCCCTAATAATAAAAAAAAAGAAAAAGAAAAAAAGGATGGAGTGAGAGTTGTGGGAATCGAACCCATAACCTCAAAGGGTTTAAACCAAAGCCCAGCCAATTGAGCTATTGAAGCTCTTGGTTATAAGCTACCATTTCTAAATTTTGTTTAGATCCTAAAAATATTATAATAATAAATTAATTAAAATATCCTACCTACTCTATCGAATATGTTTCATTGGGATCAAATTCTCCCAAGAGTTCCAGAAAAACAACTCACACTCGTTATTCTCCTCTCACCCCTAACCAAACCGGCAATCGCTGTCATGCCTCACCGCTCCGCCGTGCGCGACACCGCCACCATCGGCGTGTGCGCCGACCAACCCCGAGCCCAGCGCCGCCAACCACGCGCGCTGTCATCCGACCGTTTGCGGCAGAAACGGATCTGGAAGTATATAGGGTTTGTTCGCAACCTTTCTCCGTCGTTTCCGGCCGATCCACCGCCGTTCATGGCTCACCGTGGGCACGGCTGAGATCCTTGCGTCTGGATCTGCAAAACCTGAGCTTGCTGCCTCCGTTCGCCGCCATTAAGCCCTTCGTCGGAGCTTCGACAGTTCCGAGACTCCTATCACATTTTCGGTAACTTTCGGCCTTTATCCGGCGATGTTTCGGTTGAATAATTTCGGGTTAAACATTTTGAAAACGAAAGGCTTTCTTTTCAGGTCAAAACGACATTTCGGGACTTTTCCGGCGAGATTCCGGTCGCCGCCTGCGACCTTTCTGATAAGGGTAAGAAACGGGTCGGACTCGACCCATGGACTCTCCGACCCGACCCGGCTGAGTTGACTCACCCGAGTTGACTCACCCGAGTTGACTCACCCGAGTTGACTCACCCGAGTTGACTCAGTTATCTTGACCCAGTTGACTGCTGACGTCATGCTGGCGTCAGCGTTGACTTCTGCTGACGTCATGCTGACGTCAGCGTTGACTTCTGCTGACGTCAGCGTTGACTTCTGCTGACGTCAGCGTTGACTTTGTCCGTTGACCAAAAAGTCAATTTTTCCGAAAACTCCTATTTTATGTTTTTCGACGTCCTGAGTCCGTTTTTGAAGCCCGTTTTGCAAAATTCTGACCCGAAGGCCTCCGAATCTGACCTTGAACCCGAAAGTGTTTAATTTTGTTAAGAGCTCTATGGATAAGAACTGAAATGTTAATTTGTGTATTTGAAGGTATGCAAGTATCTTGGTATTCGAAATGTCATGGGACATCCAGTTCGGATTTGAATGCGATCGAATGTAGTATCATGAGTCAACCGGTATAACTCGGAACTAAGGTAATACACTACTACCCCTTGTATGCTTTATGTACATGTCGATATCCGGTTAATGCTTGCATGCTTATGATGTCGTATACTGTAAATTCTGCCTAAACTAAATTAGATTCGAGCAATAAGTATGGATATTAATAAGACCAAATTATCCGAATAAGATTACTAATGGGCTAACAGTATCAGAAGTTCTAATAGTTAAATTCAGTTAATCTGCAACTCAATCAACACTGTGTAAGAATCGAGGCCCAGGATACGGAGTGAGAGATGTTAATTATGGATTTTACGAAAATGCCCTTGGAGCATAAGTATGACTAAACTACCCCTATGATAAAGGAAATGACCTAAAATCTGCATTCGACCTGATTATGCAATACATGTGATACAAACTCGGATAATCCCTCAAACTCTGTATAACACTTGAATGAGAATTCTCTGGAAATATTGTTGAAATTATAAGTCGATCCTTATGACAGTAATGCGTGAATTAAATGAGAATGATCGTAATGACCAAAAAGATGGTAATGCCCTCGAGCACCGTAATGTCTGATTAATTTGAATGACGTTATACCCTCAAGTTCTGTATTGAATGAATCGTCTGTAAAGGGGCGGAGAGTTATGACGACTTAGTCTCGTTTGAGTACGTGAATGATGAAGGTACTGAATGGTAATTCAGAAAGAAATGGTGGATTTACCCCAATTTCCAAAACGACTTAACAACCCTCTTAAGCTAAATATGCAATTATACAGTTGATGAAACTCTGAGATTTCTAATAAAACTTTAAGGGCTAAAGCGCCCCTAAGTGTTAGGAAGCACACTCATGTACGATAATCACTCCTGATATTAAAATAAGGTTGGAAGTTTTTCCGCATAGAATATAAGTTCGACTACTCTGCGGCAAGTCTGGTGGTGAAATACGAAAGCAACCGTTCATATATACTATACAGCCAGATACATTAGAAGGGTTGGTTAGAAATGCAAGGTTGAGGTATGTTAGTTCGAATGGTTTTGGAGGCTCGATAAACTTCTGGAAATATTAAATATTATGAATCGTTATATCATCATTAATGGGCTAAATTACAAAATCACTCTTGATAGTTAAATGACCAAAATGTCATCGTTGGCCCAAGTAATCAGAATAGCCCTGAATGTATCCGATATCGTGACAGACCTTGACGTAGAAATCTCTGGGTGTCTGATTGGAAGCCTAATAAGCAAATAGAATTCCCGAGCCGCTGTTTATGCCTGGTTGGTATAAATTACCAAAATGTTCGTGTATGATAAAATGACCATAATGCCTTGTAAGCTTAAATGGCTGAATCACTCAGGATATGCCAAAGCTCTCAAAGATCTTGATGTATCACCTCCTAAATATCTGGGTTAAGCCGTTAGTATGAACCCCTTCTAATAGGAGCTACGTTTCAGAAATCTATTCAAATCGTCACAAGCTTAATATGTCTCATTCCGTGTGTTCCATCTAGTGTGTTCCATGTGTGTGCTAATTTCTGTTGAATGAACTGCATAATGACATTCTCTGCCTACTTGATAGTATGATATGTTAGCTTGATATATGATGGCACAATCTGTTTACATGATGAATAATGAGTGTCTGCTTTGCTCAATAGTATGCCCATTTATCTGTCAAAAGCATGAACTTCTGTTTCTGATACTCTGAATAGAATATGTCTGATACATGTATTATGTTACTCATGTCTGAAATCTGATTACCGATTGTCATCTGGGGTATACTGTTGGGTTATGATATGAGGTCTCTGTCGGTACAGCCCTGATCAAGCTGGTAAATCCTTATGGACTCAAGGTCTCCCCTTGAGTGGCACCTATGCCCATCGGGCCTAGGGTAAGTCCTTATGGACCTAAGGCATCCCCTTAGGTGGCACCTATGCCCATCGGGCCTAGGGTAAGTCCTTATGGACTCAAGGTCTCCCCTTGAGTGGCACCTATGCCCATCGGGCCTAGGGTAAGTCCTTATGGACCTAAGGCAGCCCCTTAGGTGGCACCTATGCCCATCGGGCCTAGGGTAAGTCCTTATGGATGCAGTTCTGGGGGACTGCATATTGGTGTAAGGTTGGAGGGTATTTATTGTAAACTTCTGTATGAACATTGGACATTTGCATTTAATCTGTTATGTGCTCATATGATATGATGCTAAGTACTTATGTATGTTGATCTGTACTTATGTATGTTGATCTGTACTTATTGGAACACACTAGATGCCAAACTCTCTGATTCCTACCTCGTATATTATCAGCCTATATAATTTCCGTCTAATTCTCAAGGTCTGATTAAAGAAAAAATACCATTATTCTTGAGTATGTTGAAACCCCAAAATAGTAGAACAATGTTACCCTGAAATTACGAAAAGGGAAAAGAGAACTGTCACTTCTTGGATCATCATGAAATTGTTATGCTTACCATATGTCTGCATGAGCTTATAGCATCTTTTGGTAGTTCTGTATTACTGAGCTTTCCCAAGCTCATGTTGTTTTTACCATCGCAGGTTAAAGGAATATATCATGGTATAACGTTTGACATCAGTGTTCGGAGTTCTCTCGGCGTTGCTTTTGGAGTACGGTACCGACATAGTTAGTGGGCATATATGTCATGTACTGTTTTATGACAGTGTCTGAAAAATATTTTATGAAGTTTTTATTATGTCTTTAAATGACATACCGAAATGGTATTTTTAAATTGAAGTTGGTTTTACAGTTTAATAAGTGTTTTTCAGAGAAAATGTTTTATGTGTATTTTTACCGTGGGTCGCTCTTGTGACCCTAATGTGACTTCCTAGGATCCGTGAAATGCATAGGCGGGTCTAGGGGGTTACATTTAGTGGTATCAGAGCTTAGAGTTGTGTCATTCTGGGTAGATCGGCCGATCGTCTGTCATAGGATGTCTGGTCTGTACATGCCCCTAGATCATAACCGTACTCCTCCGAGCTGAAACTCTGATGTTGAATCCTTTCTCCTAAAATAACCAAATCTGAGTATTCTGCCTTCTATAGCTCAACATCTGCTTACAGGAAATGTCTATAACGTTCGTCTGTGTTTTGAATTAAATGGTTGAATTTGAATCTAGATAAGGAACTTGAGATGGTCTATACTTGTGAATCAGATTAAGAATAAATGTTTGATAATGCGGGATGACTCACCCGAGTTGACTCAGTTATCTTGACCCAGTTGACTGCTGACGTCAGCGTTGACTTCTGCTGACGTCAGCGTTAACTTTGACCGTTGACCAAAAAGTCAATTTTTCCGAAAACTCTTATTTTATGTTTTTTGACGTCCTGAGTCCGTTTTTGAAGCCCGTTTTGCAAAATTCTGACCCGAAGGCCTCCGAATCTGACCTTGAACCCGAAAGTGTTTAATTTTGTTAAGAGCTCTATGGATAAGAACTGAAATGTTAATTTGTGTATTTGAAGGTATGCAAGTATCTTGGTATTCGAAATGTCATGGGACATCCAGTTCGGATTTGAATGCGATCGAATGTAGTATCATGAGTCAACCGGTATAACTCGGAACTAAGGTAATACACTACTACCCCTTGTATGCTTTATGTACATGTCGATATCCGGTTAATGCTTGCATGCTTATGATGGCGTATACTGTCTCAGGCGAAAAAATAGGCAGACACTCGTTGATCTTCGAATCTGAGTACGAGGTCCACAAAAATTGTAAATTAAATATAGAAATGATTAAAAATAATTAAACTAAACTATATTCATATTAAACTTAAACTTAATATAAAAATTAAAATATTGACCTCATTTGTAGATTTCTTGTCAATATATTGCCTAATAGAATGCATCATAGTAGGAAGCCCAACATGACTTAAAGCATGGAACCACCTACATAACATCAAAATATAACTTTAATATTTAAAAAATATATATTAGGAAAATAACCAATTTATAAATAAAATTTAGTTAAGATTATGTTCCTTACCGCAAACATAGTGGATAGGCATAGGCAACTGGCGCGGACAACTCAGGGCGTAAAAATGGCATTCTAAACCACGCCCAAGCCTGAAGCAGCAAAAGACATCCTCCGATGTCGTGTCTATCAGCACTCACGGCCCTGCATAACTCCCTATACAGAAATGCAAGTATTGCCGAACCCCAACTTAATTTACCAGCATCTTCGAAATCCCGCAAGTGCCGCAACCACAACATGTGAACTTTGTTGCGAGTTTTGTCAGCCACCAATATTCCCCCAATGATCTGTAAGATATACGCCCGAGCATATGCCTACAATATGAAAAAAATATTAAAATATAATAATTTTATAATTTCATTACTACTAACAAAAAATTAATTTTTTTACCTTCTTAACATCTTCATTGGCGTCACTCGGTAAATTAGAGAATTTCTCACGCAACCACAGCAGATTCACACATCCGCCCTGTAGTTTTTCTGGCTGTTCCCCTAACAACTCCAGACACAAGCCCTCCCAATCGTCACTGGTGGCACCGATGATAGCCTCCTCATCTACAGTCAGGCCAAGAATATGCGACACATCTTCTAATGTGATGGTCGCCTCGCCACATGGTAAGTGAAAGGTATGTAACACCCGTGTTTTGGGGTTAGGAGTTAGTCGCGTGAGTTGGTTCGAGTCGGTAAAATCAATTTTAATCCAAATTGACCTTGGCTTGATCTAATTGAGATTTAAATAAAAAGGAGTGGCCATTTTGGTAATTTAGCCAAAACAAAAAGTAGACAACCTTTTTGAAATAAAAAGAAGAAGAAAGCTATCATCTTTCCTCCCCTCTTTCATTCTAACGTGAAAATGAACTAAACCCTCCCAAAAACCCCTAACTACTATTCCATTTGATTTCTTCATCTACTCAAGGGCATTTTCAAAGGTAATTATATAATTGCACTCTCCTCATCATCCTCTTCATTTACCTAGTCTTAGAATTTAAAACTACCATCTTTTTGAAATTTCAAGTTTAAAGAAAGTTTGGATTTTTAAGGGGTTTTTCAATTTCTTTTGATTTGTTGAGTTGGGTTTTAGTTTAAACTCATCATAATACACATAATATCTTGAAATGGTTGATTTTGGGTGAAAACCCGAAGTGGGTCTTTGGGGCCATTTTGAGGTGTCTAAAAATGGATTTTTGGTGTGTTTTAGGCTTGGGTTGAAAGGCTGATGGTTTAGGGATAGTAGGGAAGTGTTTTGGAACCTTTTAGATGTCATTTGAGTGTTTGAAACCATGGTTTTCAGCTGGGTTTTGGGGGAGCTCGAAAATGGAAATTTTGGTGGTTAGTTGAGTTGAAATTTGGTGAAGTTGGCTTGTGTTTATGGGTTGGAGTTGGTGACTGATTTTAGCATTGAATTTGTGAGTAATGGTTGTGTTTTGATTGGCTAGAAACCAGAGGAGACATCGTAGAAGCATTGAGATCGAATCCGGGAGTTTAGGAGGCTTGCTTTCTTGCTTGGTTTGCTAAGGAAGGGTGGTGAGTAAAACTTTAAATTTATTTTAAAGTTGGTTCAAGTGTGTGTAGTGGATGTGTTGGAATAAGCTTGGTAGGTCATTCCTAGTTAGGAGTTAAATTGGTAGTTTGACTCCTTGATTTCTAAAGATGCTTATTATACCATTGCCTATTTGATCTTGTGAAATATGAATTGACTCGTATGTGTATACCTTGATATGTGTGTGCGATGAATATGTGATATAATTTGTGGATGTGTGATGTGGTTAAAGAAATTGGCACTAATTAACTTACCGGGTGTAAATGATCGATCATTAGGATTAGTGTGCACACAATTGAGTCAAAACGCGCGTGGCCTTGATGGCATTGAGTCATCAATGAGGAGTACGGTGATGTAATATTCCACCGAAAATTTATTTATATTATACGTGATGATAAGTGGAATCCCATCCGTAGGGCATGTGGTGATGAGTGGAATCCCACTCATGCAAGGTCCGGTGATGAGTGTAATCCCACCGAGGTAATGTTGTTGTTGAGAGTAAATCCGCACATCCGGGTAAACTAATAGTGGCCAATGAACTTGCTCTATAATTATGATGTTGTGATGTTGGTTTATATTGTTGAGTTTAGTATGATGTGAGATGCCATATTATGACTCTTGAAAGACTAGCTAGGTTGCCTTGTTGATACCTATGTATGTTGTGTTCAATGTTGAGGATTGCATGCTTGAACCCTGCATTGTTGTTGTTTTTGATTTTAGAGCATCCTCACTAAGCTTCTAGCTTACGCTCTCATTTTCAACAATGCATATTATTAGCGTGGTGTTAGCAAGAAGCAAGGCGAAGGGGCGTTCCAAGTGTAGTTGCTCAAGTATGATTTAGTAATTAACGTGGTAGTTTAGCAACGAGGCTATTATGTGTTGCATGAGCATTGTTTGACTCATAAGTGTTGTTGGATGTTTATGTTTGGCTTGATTTTGTAAACCTTGCTAAGTCCTTTGAATGCTTGTGATGATGGGATATGCTTTTGGATGTTTAGGATGCTTTTGGTTGGCATGTAAACCTTGTATGTGATAACTTGTGCCTTATGGCCTTTTGAAACTCTTAAGTATGCTCATTTATGCAAAATCTATCTTTTGTGTGAATGCCATGATGTATATGTGTATTCGTTCATCCTTGTTGCTTTACATGTTAACTCATGGTCGTTGTGTGTTGCATGGACGATTGTATGTGGCTAGGGAAGTCATAATATGCATTTAGAGTTAGAGTCTTGTGAGTTTTTGCGGAGAATGGAGCATTGCAGAGCAGGGCGTATCGGTACACCTAAGGGCCGTATCGATACGGTCTTGCCTGCATAGCTTAGTTTAGGCTGGGCGTATCGATACACGGGGGTGTATCGATACAGTTTTTGCTCACTAGAATTCTGAGTTTTTGGCGTATCGGTACAGTGTTGGGGCGTATCGATACGGGTTTATCTCGTTGACCACGAGATGTTGACTGAGAGGGGCGTATCTATACGCTCAAGGGCTGTATCGATACGGTCTTCCCTGGGTTGACTGTTTGGGTTGACCTAGTCAAGGCGTATCGATATCCTTGATTGGTGTATCGATACGGCCTACCCTGTAAGTGTAAAATGAGCAGTTTATTGCGTGGATTTTGGTTCGAATGTGTTTCTTTATTGATGTTTTCCGCTGGCGTGATCACCTAGGATTTAATATGCCCTTAGAAAAGATTAAAATGAAAGAAAATTTTTAGGGTTGCTAACCGAGGGGGAACCTTAACGGGTTTCGCTTCAGTTTTCCCCGTGTAGCCTACTCGGACCGGTCATCCGGCCAGGTAAGTGAGGTAAGCTTTGGGTGTTAAGTAATTGTATTGTTTTGGTGTGTGCTTTGCCATGAAATCTTGTTGTTTGATTGTTCATATGATGAGTTGAAGCAAGAATTGTTACGTTTGGTGTAGAGTCGAGTGCCCATTGCTACTATTGCTTAATTTAAAAGGGTTTTGTAAAGGAAAGTACTTGAGCACTGTTGGACCCTTGCCTTTGCTAACGTAATCCTTATCTGTTTGTTGTTGTAGTTATTATCTTGCTAGTTGTACCATGAGACCACGTGGAAGGCCTAGGATGGTTCAACCGGAACCACGGGCACAAGCTCCGGGGATTGAGCAGATTGGTGGGGCACAGGCTCCTCAACCTCCTCCACCTCTTTCTCAGCAAGAGGGAGGTGAGGCGGGAGCCGAGGGTGTTGGACCTCAAGTGGGCCAAGGACTGGCCGAAATTGATTTAGCTCCCTTAGTTCAGGCGATAGCTGGGGCTTTCCAGGCTGCAGTGGCTGGGGGTCAGGCAGCGGCACAGCCTCAGGGAGAGGGTATTGGGTTGCCTTTGGAGAGACTCCACAATTTGGGAGGTGAAGAGTTCAGAGGGTCGACACCGGAGAGGTCAGAGATGTGGCTAGAAAAGACCGTCAGTATCTTGTCGCAGATGGGATGTACTAGAGGACGCAAGTTAGGGTGTGTTGAGTCCTTGCTTCAGGGTGATGCCTACACTTGGTGGGTCACCATCACTACGGGTATGGAGGAGGCCGAGATTACTTGGGAGTTCTTTGAGTCAGCATTCTGTAAGAAGTATTTGGGTCCTCGATATCTCGATGAAAAGAAGAGGGAGTTTATGGCTTTTCTTCAGGGGAGTATGTCTGTGACCGACTATGAGATTCGATTTGTGAGACTGAGTTAGTATGCATCTGAGCTTTTTCCTATTGAAGTGGAACGTTGTAACCGATTCCGTTATGGGTTGAATGAAGAAATCAAGAGGTACACTCTAGCTTTGGACAACACTGATTATGATGTCTTGGTCGCTAGGGCCAAGGACTTGGAGCACAGTTTGTAACACCCGAGTTCGGGGGTCGGGTGAAATTAATAATTTAAAAATAGTTCGGGTTTCGGTTCCAAATTTTTAAATAATAAAATAATGGTTTGGGCCTCGGGTTTTAAGACAAATAAAATTTAGTTGGACCATTTTCAAGACAAGCCCAATCTTGCCATGGTGTCATCCATTGTAGTTCCCTTAATTCATTAAGGGTGTTTTGGTCTTTTGACCCCCCATTTTAAACAAACCTAAAATAATGTATTTTGAGTCATCTTCTTCCCATCCCCACTATTCACTTCAACGTCCAAAAAGAAACCCTCTCCCCTTGTTACTATTCCATTCAATAGCTTTCTCATTTCTGAAGATTTTGCAAAGGTAATTTCGTTTTTGACTTACCCTCATTATCCTCTACAAGTTGATGCCTTTTATTTTCATTTCTACACATGTTTTGGAATTTGGAGTTTGGAGGGTTTTGAATTAAAAATGTTGTCTTTGAAGTCTTTGATTCTAGTTTTTGATTTGTTGAAGTTCTATAAGTAATCTACAACCTAAAAGGTCCAACAAAACTGATTTTTTTACAAAGTTTGGGGTGATTCCCGAAATAGAGTTTTGGGGAGGTTTTTTAGAGGTTTTAAGTTGAGTTTTGGGGGTGTTTTAGGTGGAATCTTGAGGGCTGATGGTTAGGCTATATATAAGTATTGTTTAGAAGGCTTTAGGGAGTAATTTGAGGGTTGAAATCAATGGTTTTGAAGGGTGCTTAAGGGCTGCTCGGATTTTGGAAGTTTGAGCTTGTTTTCAATGGAAAAATTGATGTTTTGTGCTTGGTATGTAATCCGGGTTGATTATTGTAGAACATGGACTGATTTGGGATTGTTTGCTTGGTGTTGGAATGACTAGAAACGAGAATTTCGGTTGGAGAAGCTTCGGGGACGAATCCGGGGATTTCGGAGTCTTGAGCTTGATCTTCGATCTTCTCTTGGGTAGCAACGGTGAGTAGGATTATTGGTTTTTACATTGTGCTCGATATGGATTCTTTTGGGGTTTGGGTGGGACCTTGAGGGGTCACCTAAACCCGTGTGTAAGCCTCTCTACTCTCATGTGGTTGTGATATGTTAATTGTGTATACGTTGTGATTGTTCGAATGCATTTTAAGTTGTTAATGTTGTAGTCGTGTTGAGTTCGTGCCTCACGTGATGGTGATTTAAACTACGGTGATGTGTAGTCCCACCGGTAATGACTAGTAGGGTATTACTTTGATGTGTAGTCCCATTGGAAATCCACTAGTCGAAACGGTGATGTGTAGTCCCACCGTACGTGTATGTTGGTTGTGCTTGTGCAAACCAAGTGTTGTGGTTGAGATAGACCCTTGTGCATCCATTGCTTTCTTGCATATAAATCGTGTTTTGGAAAACTGCATGTTGTGAATTGTAGAGCCTCTCTCACTAAGCTAGATTGCTTATGCTCTTTTGTTTCCAACGTGCAGATCGTTGGAGTTCGGGAGGCGAGCGGGCGAGGGAGGTGCTTTTTGGAGTTCTCAAGCAAGATTAAGTATGGTTTGCTTTTGTAATTATGCCTAGACAATGGGGTATAGAGTTTTAGGAGTTGGGGTCAAACTCCTTAGGAGATTATGTTTGAATATTTTAAATTCTTGTTATGATGTGCTTGCTTCTTGGATTGTGACCTATGATTATCATGTCGTTTAATTGCTCATGCCTAAACATGTATGATGTTGGCCTATGTATGCCTTATGCTTGACTACCTTGTGTATAATGCCTATGCTTGCTATGTATGTTTCTTGTGGAATTGTATGAAGTCTAGATAGGTATGATTCTTGTTATAATCAATGTTTGTAAGCTAAATCTCAATTGTGGTTTGTTGTATGTATGATTGTGTGTGCTTAGGAGTGTTTAAATGTGCATCTAGAACCGTATGTGAAGTCACCAAGTAGTGAAATGAGAAGTTGCAGAGCAGGGGTATCGATACGGATAGACCCGTATCGATACGGCCTTCTCGTTCCAGGCCATGCGTTTCGATACGCGGGGAGGCGTATCGATACCTTTTTGGACACTGAGGTTACTGTCCAACTTGGTATCGATACCAGTCTCAGGCGTATCGATACCTTTTTGGTCACTGGAGCTACTGTCCAACTTGGTATCGATACCGGTCTTTGGCGTATCGATACGGTCATCTTAGCTTTGACCGTGAGAAGTCAACCGTTGGGGAGAGTATCGATACACTCCTTGGGTGTATCGATACGGTCTCCACGGGTTGACTTTGACCATTTGACCCAGTCAAGGTGTATCGATACCCCCTAAGGTGTATCGATACTGCCTGCAGTTTAAGTCTAAAATTGGGCCGTTAAATGTTGGTTTGGGTTTGTTTGATATTCTCGTGTTTGTTGTTCCGCTGTATGATCACTTAGGATTTAATACTCATCTAGACAAGATTTAAAATGAAAAAAAAAGATAGGGTTGCTAACCGAAGGGGAGCCTTAACGGGTTTCACTTCGGTTTTCCCCGTGTAGCCCATTCGGACCGGTCATCCGGCCAGACCGGGACGAGGGGGTTACATTTATTGGTATCAGAGCCTGAGGTTTCCGAGACCTCGGGCAGGTAAGTGAAGTGAGTTAAGGTATCATGAGGGTTTTGCCATGAATGTCTAAATTTTGTCTCCAGCACGGTGTATGAATGCATGCTATAGTGACCATGTTGCTGTTTGAGTGTTGGATCGAGTCCCCATTGTTAGGCATTGTTGTCAAAATAAAAATGGAAAATTGTTTTGGTTTAAAGAGCTTGAGAACTGGAGTCCTTTGCCCCTTGCTAACCTAACGTTTCTTTGTTGTTGTGTGTTTGTTGTTTTAGATTACTATAATTGCTATGGTGAGACCGAGGGGACGGCCTAGGGCGGGTGACCAGGCACCCGAGAACGTGCCTCCTGCTCTTGATGCTCCCGATGGTAATGGAGGGAACGTCGGAGGTGATGGTAATGGGCCTCAGGCTGAGGCTAACGTGGGAGGTAATGAGGCTCAAGTAGGCCAAGGTCAGGCAGGTCCAGATGTGGCTCATTTGATTCAGACTATAGCCGGAGCTTTTCAGACAGCTTTGGCCGGTATGCAAGCTGCAACACCACCTCAGGGTGCGGGGACAGGATTACCCCTAGAGAGGCTTCGTAATCTGGGGGCAGTTGAGTTTCGTGGGTTGTCTCCGGAGGGTTCGGAAGGGTGGCTTGAGAGCACTACTCGCATCTTGGGTCAGATGGAGTGTTCGGATGCCCGTAAGTTGGGATGCATCGTCTCATTGCTTCAGGGAGACGCTTATACTTGGTGGACCACTGTTATTTCTGGTATGGCCGAGGCAGATGTCACATGGGAGTTTTTCAGGAATGCCTTCAAGAGGAAGTACCTCGGGGTTCGGTACTTGGATGAAAAGAAAAGGGAGTTCATGGCCTTGGTTCAAGGTAATAGGACCGTGTCTGAGTATGAGATCCAGTTTGTGAGATTGAGCCAGTACGCACCAGAGTTGATTCCGGATGAGAAGAAGCGACGTGAGCGCTTCAGATATGGGTTGACTACCGATGTGAAGACCTACATGTTGGCCTCCGACTACACTGAGTTCGATGTCTTGGTTTCTAGGGCCAAGGATATAGAGCAGAACCTGAGTTCTAGAGCACGTGCTGGTGGGTCTGACTCCGGGAAGAGACATGCGAACTGGGATAGAGATCATGCTAAGAGGCATAGAGATAGGAGGTACCAGCCGGATGCGAGGCCGAGGGGTGGTAACCATGGTCAGGGCCGTCAGGGTCAAGGGGCCGTTGTGCACATTCCGGAGTGCACTAGGTGCGGGAGACGCCACCCAGGTGAGTGCATGGGTATGTTTGGGGCGTGTTGGAACTGTAGCTCCCGAGACCATTTGAGGCGTGATTGTCCACACCCAGTTAGGGGAGGACCGGCTCCAGCGAGGGGTTTTGAGCATCAGAGAGGTCGTGGGCGCGGCCGTGGGAACTTCCAGCCGAGGAATGAGGGTCAGAGGAACCTGGCTCATGTGGTAGCAGTCCAGCCCGAGGGAGGAGGACCGGCTAGGGTGTACGCTCAGCGAGAGGCTGGAAATGACACTGATGTCATTGCAGGTAACTTCACATTACAATCTTTGAGTTTGCTTTCTCTAATAGATTCGGGGTCAACGCATTCGTATATTTTGGGCGAGCATGCAAAGTCATTAGGATTACCTTGTGATTGGCTATAGGTAGGTGTAAATGTCACTAGCTCTTTTGGGGATACTGTGGTAGTTAGGAAAGTGTATAGGAGGTGTCCCTTGATGATTCAGGGCCACGTATTTCCGGTTGACATGATGGAGCTACCCTTTTATGGCTTTGATGTGATTTTGGGCATGGATTGGCTTGTAGAGCATAGAGCTAAGGTTGACTTCGAGACTAAGAGGGTCTCTCTGAGGCTTACCGATGACTTTGAGGTTGTGGTAGTTGGGGAGAATGTCAAGTTTTTGTCCAATGTGGTTTCGGCTTTGGAGGCTCAGAGGTTGTTGAGTTCAGGGTGTCAGGCTTACTTGGCTTACGTAATGAATCCGGATATGAGTGAGGTGAGACCTCAGGACTGTGTGTGACTTTCCGAGTGTTTTTCCGAAAGAACTACCAGGCTTGCCTCCAGATAGAGCAGTTGAGTTTGCTATTGAGACCTATTCTGATTCTGCACCGGTGTCGATTGCTCCTTATAGAATGGCACCGAAGGAGTTGAAAGAGTTGAAGACACAGCTTCAGGAGTTGACTGATAGAGGCTTTATTAGGCCTAGTGTTTCCCCGTGGGGTGCTCCGGTTTTGTTTGTGAAAAAGAAGGATGGTAGCATGAGAATGTGCATAGACTATAGACAGTTGAATAAGGTGACAGTGAAAAACATATATCCCTTGCCAAGGATAGATGACTTGCTAGACCAGTTGAGGGGTGCTTCCGTGTTTTCAAAGATTGACTTGAGGTCTGGGTATTATCAGTTAAAGGTAAAGGATGTGAACATACCGAAGACCGCTTTTCGTACGCGTTACGGGCATTATGAGTTTTTGGTGATGCCTTTTAGGTTGACCAATGCTCCAGCAGCCTTTATGGATATGATGAACCGGGTGTTTCATAAGTTCTTGGACAGGTTTGTGGTAGTGTTTATCGATGACATCCTAGTGTACTCTAGGACCAAAGAGGAGCACGATGAACACTTAAGGTTAGTGCTTCAGACCCTACTTGAGAATCAGTTGTATGCCAAGCTAAGTAAGTGTGAGTTTTGGATTAGAGAGGTGGTCTTCCTAGGTCACGTGATCTCAGCTAGTGGGATTAGTGTAGATCCCAAGAAGATTGAAGCCGTTGTGAGTTGGAAGCAACCGAAATCAGTGACAGAAATTTGCAGTTTCCTAGGTTTAGCGGGGTACTATAGGAGGTTTGTTGAGGGGTTCTCGAGAATAGCGGCTCCGTTGACCAAGTTACTACAGAAGAATGTTCCGTATGAATGGTCAGATGCGAGACAAGAAGCGTTTGAGAAATTGAAGAAAGCTTTGACCGAAGCTCCTATTTTGATTCAGCCCGAGCCGGGGAGAGAGTTTGTGATTTACAGTGATGCGTCTTACGTGGGGCTAGGTTGTGTGCTTATGCAAGAAGGTAAGGTAGTGGCATATGCTTCCCGACAGTTGAAGGTTCATGAGAAGAATTACCCCACGTATGACATAGAGTTGGCTGCAGTGGTGTTCGCGTTGAAAATTTGGAGACACCATCTTTATGGTGAGAAGTGCACTGTGTACACCGACCACAAGAGTTTGAAATATTTGATGTCCCAGAGGGAGTTGAATCTTAGACAACGAAGGTGGTTAGAGCTCCTTAAGGATTATGACCTTACCATAGAGTATCATCCGGGCAAGGCAAATGTGGTGGCCGATGCCTTGAGTAGGAAGGTGGCCGTTGAGTTACGAGCAATGTTTGCAAGGTTGAGTGTGTCTACGGATGGTGGGTTAGTGGCCGAGCTTCAAACTAAGCCATCTTTGATTCAGTTGATTCGTGAGAAGTAGTTGCGAGATGATTCCTTGGCACCTCACGTGCAAGACATAGCCGAAGATAGGCCTACCGAGTATTGTTTTGGAGAGAATGGAATCCTATGTTTCAAGGATAGGATAGTGGTTCCGGAGGATGCCGAGTTGAGGCGTACTATTTTGAGTGAGGCTCACAATAGCCCTTTTGCTATGCATCCGGGTAGCACGAAGATGTATCGAGGATTAAAGGAAGAGTATTATTGGGTTGGTTTGAAAAAGGATGTAGCCGAGTTCGTAAGTAGATGCATGGTTTGTCAGAGAGTCAAGGCTGAGCACCAGTTTCCCTCAGGGTTGTTGCAACCATTGAAAATCCCGGAGTGGAAGTGGGAGCGTATCACTATGGACTTTGTGTCAAGACTTCCGTTAACTCCTTCGAAGAAAAATTCAGTGTGGGTGATTGTAGATAGATTCACCAAGTGTGCTCATTTCATACCGGTTCATACTACCTATACTTTAGACAAGTTGGCCGAATTGTATATTCGTGAGATTGTGAGACTACATGGGGTACCGAAGTCGATTGTGTCAGATCGAGATCCAAGATTTACCTCTAGATTTTGGGAGTGTTTGCATCGAGCCTTGGGCACTTGGTTGAACTTCAGTACTTCGTATCATCCGCAGTCAGATGGGCAGTCTGAGAGGGTAATTCAGATATTAGAGGATATGTTGAGGTGTTGTATCATTGACTTCCAGGGGTCATGGGAGAAACACCTACCATTAGTGGAGTTTGCGTATAACAACAGCTTTCAGTCGAGCATTCAGATGGCTCCTTATGAGGCCTTGTATGGTAGGAAGTGTAGGACCCCGATATGTTGGGCCGAGGCCAGGCAGAAACTTGTGCCGATGCCCGAATTGCTTAAGGGAACCACCGAGAAGGTGAAGTTGATTTGTGATCGCTTGAAAGCGGCTTCAGATCGGCAAAAGTCCTATGCCGACTTAAAAAGGAAAGAAGTAGAATACTCCGTGGGGGATAAAGTGTTCTTGAAGGTCTCACCTTGGAAGAAGGTGATGAGGTTTGGAAGGAAGGGCAAGTTGAGCCCAAGGTACATAGGGCCTTATGAGATAGTTGAGAGAATTGGTCCGGTTGCGTATAGATTGAGGCTCCCAGTTGAGCTAGAGAAGATTCATGATGTATTTCATGTGTCGATGCTTAGGAGGTATAGATCGGATCCGTCCCATATTATGCCAGTGGAAGAAATAGAGTTAAATCCGGACTTATCTTACAACGAGGAACCAGTCGAGATACTTTCTTCTGATAGCAAGGTATTGCGTGGCAAGACCATAGAGTTAGTCAAAGTCTTATGGAGACATAGAGGTGTGGAGGAAGCCACGTGGGAGAGGAAAGCTGACATGCTTGAGCAGTTTCCGTATTTGTTTCCGTCAGGTAATTTCGAGGACGAAATTCCTTAAGTAGGGGAGAGTTGTAACACCCGGGTTCGGGGGTCGGGTGAAATTAATAATTTAAAAATAGTTCGGGTTTCGGTTCCAAATTTTGAAATAATAAAATAATGGTTTGGGCCTCGGGTTTTAAGGCAAATAAAATTTAGTTGGACCATTTTCAAGACAAGCCCAATCTTGCCATGGTGTCATCCATTGTAGTTCCCTTAATTCATTAAGGGTGTTTTGGTCTTTTGACCCCCCATTTTAAACAAACCTAAAATAATGTATTTTGAGTCATCTTCTTCCCATCCCCACTATTCACTTCAACGTCCAAAAAGAAACCCTCTCCCCTTGTTACTATTCCATTCAATAGCTTGCTCATTTCTGAAGATTTTGCAAAGGTAATTTCGTTTTTGACTTACCCTCATTATCCTCTACAAGTTGATGCCTTTTAGTTTCATTTCTACACATGTTTTGGAATTTGGATTTTGGAGAGTTTTGAATTAAAAATGTTGTCTTTGAAGTCTTTGATTCTAGTTTTTGATTTGTTGAAGTTCTATAAGTAATCTACAACCTAAAAGGTCCAACAAAACTGATTTTTTTACAAGGTTTGGGGTGATTCCCGAAATGGAGTTTTGGGGAGGTTTTTTAGAGGTTTTAAGTTGAGTTTTGGGGGTGTTTTAGGTGGAATCTTGAGGGCTGATGGTTAGGCTATATATAAGTATTGTTTAGAAGGCTTTGGGGAGTAATTTGAGGGTTGAAATCAATGGTTTTGAAGGGTGCTTAAGGGCTGCTCGGATTTTGGAAGTTTGAGCTTGTTTTCAATGGAAAAATTGATGTTTTGTGCTTGGTATGTAATCCGGGTTGATTATTGTAGAACATGGACTGATTTGGGATTGTTTGCTTGGTGTTGGAATGACTAGAAACGAAAATTTCGGTTGGAGAAGCTTCGGGGACGAATCCGGGGATTTCGGAGTCTTGAGCTTGATCTTTGATCTTCTCTTGGGTAGCAACGGTGAGTAGGATTATTGGTTTTTACATTGTGCTCGATATGGATTCTTTTGGGGTTTGGGTGGGACCTTGAGGGGTCACCTAAACCCGTGTGTAAGCCTCTCTACTCTCATGTGGTTGTGATATGTTAATTGTGTATACGTTGTGATTGTTCGAATGCATTTTAAGTTGTTAATGTTGTAGTCGTGTTGAGTTCGTGCCTCACGTGATGGTGGTCTAAACTACGGTGATGTGTAGTCCCACCGGTAGTGACTAGTAGGGTAGTACTTTGATGTGTAGTCCCATTGGAAATCCACTAGTCGAAACGGTGATGTGTAGTCCCACCGTACGTGTATGTTGGTTGTGCTTGTGCAAACCAAGTGTTGTGGTTGAGATAGACCCTTGTGCATCCATTGCTTTCTTGCATATAAATCGTGTTTTGGAAAACTGCATGTTGTGAATTGTAGAGCCTCTCTCACTAAGCTAGATTGCTTATGCTCTTTTGTTTCCAACGTGCAGATCGTTAGAGTTCGGGAGGCGGGCGGGCGAGGGAGGTGCTTTTTGGAGTTCTCAAGCAAGATTACGTATGGTTTGCTTTTGTAATAATGCCTAGACAATGGGGTATAGAGTTTTAGAAGTTTGGGTCAAACTCCTTAGGAGATTATGTTTGAATATGTTAAATTCTTGTTATGATGTGCTTGCTTCTTGGATTGTGACCTATGATTATCATGTCGTTTAATTGCTCATGCCTAAACATGTATGATGTTGGCCTATGTATGCCTTATGCTTGACTACCTTGTGTATAATGCCTATGCTTGCTATGTATGTTTCTTGTGGAATTGTATGAAGTCTAGATAGGTATGATCCTTGTTATAATCAATGTTTGTAAGCTAAATCTCAATTGTGGTTTGTTGTATGTATGATTGTGTGTGCTTAAGAGTGTTTAAATGTGCATCTAGAACCGTATGTGAAGTCACCAAGTAGTGAAATGAGAAGTTGCAGAGCAGGGGTATCGATACGGATAGACCCGTATTGATACGACCTTCTCGTTCCAGGCCATGCGTTCCGATACGCGGGGAGGCGTATCGATACCTTTTTGGACACTGAGGTTACTGTCCAACTTGGTATCGATACCAGTCTCAGGCGTATCGATACCTTTTTGGTCACTGGAGCTACTGTCCAACTTGGTATCGATACCGGTCTTTGGCGTATCGATACGGTCATCTTAGCTTTGACCGTGAGAAGTCAACCGTTGGGGGAGGGTATCGATACACTCCTTGGGTGTATCGATACGGTCTCCATGGGTTGACTTTGACCATTTGACCCAGTCAAGGTGTATCGATACCCCCCTAAGGTGTATCGATACTGCCTGCAGTTTAAGTCTAAAATTGGGCCGTTAAATATTGGTTTGGGTTTGTTTGATATTCTCGTGTTTTTTGTTCCGCTGTATGATCACTTAGGATTTAATACTCATCTAGACAAGATTTAAAATGAAAAAAAAGATAGGGTTGCTAACCGAAGGGGAGCCTTAACGGGTTTCACTTCGGTTTTCCCCGTGTTGCCCATTCGGACCGGTCATCCGGCCAGACCGGGACGAGGGGGTTACACAGTTTGGGCTTGACCAAACGATCTGGTGGTTCTAGTTCTAGCAAGAGATCCAATGACTTTGATAGAGGTGATGCCAAGGGGCATCGGGACAACCGGTATCACTATGACCATAGACGTGGTGGAGGTAACCACGGTAGGGGCCAACAGGGCCAGAGGGCTAGTGGGAAGTTGCCCACGTGTGCTACTTGCGGGAGGAACCACACCGGTGAGTGTTGGGGGAACTTCCACTCATGTTGGAGTTGTGGGGCTAGAGATCACATTAGGCGTGACTGTCCACATAAGGTGGGGCAGGCACCAGTTCAGGCTCCTGCTAGAGCCAATGACTTTCAGAGAGGCCGTGGGCGCGGTAGAGGTAACTTCTAGCCGAGAAATGATGGCCAGAGGAACAAAGCACATGTAGTTGCAGTCCAGCCAGAGGGCGGAGGTCAGGCTAGAGTTTACGCTCAGCGTGGGGATCAGCATGACACAGATGTGATCGCAGGTAACTTCTCGATACAGTCTTTGGGTTTACTTTCTTTGATTGACTCTGGGTCTTTACATTTCTATATATTGAGTGAGCATGCACAGTCGTTGAATTTGCCTTGTGAAATGTTAGAGATAGGAGTTAGTGTTACTAGTTCTTTTGGGGACACTATAGTAGTTAGAATGATGTACCGAAGGTGTCCGTTGATGGTTCAGGGACATGTGTTTCCAGTGGATATGATGGAGCTACCTTTTTATGGCTTTGATGTGATTCTGGGTATGGACTGACTCACTGAGCATAGAGCTAGGATAGACTTTGAAACTAAGAGGATTTCCTTGAGACTCGCGGATGATTATGAGATTGTAGTGGTGGGTGAGAACGTGAAGTTCTTATCCAATGTAGTTTCGGTTCTAGAGGCTAAGAGATTAGTTGAGATGGGTTGCGAAGCATACTTGGCCTGTGTGATGAATCCAAACATGAGTGAGGTTAGACCTCAAGATATCCGGACAGTGTGTGACTTTCCTAGTGTGTTTCCGGAAGAGTTGCCGGGGTTACCACCGGATAGAGAGGTAGAGTTCACTATTGAGACTTATTCTAATTTAGCTCCTGTTTCGATTGCTCCGTATCGCATGGCACCGAAAGAACTGAAAGAGTTGAAGACTCAGTTGCAAGAGTTGACAGATAGAGGCTTTATTCGACCTAGTTCTTCACCTTGGGGTGCACCAATTTTGTTTGTAAAGAAGAAAGATGGAAGCATGAGAATGTGTATAAATTATAGACAATTGAATCAGTTGACAGTGAAGAATAAGTATCCTTTGCCTAGAATTGATGATTTGTTTGACCAGTTGAGAGGGGCATCAGTCTTTTCGAAGATTGACTTGAGATCCGGCTACTACCAGCTAAAGGTAAGAGAGGTTGATGTACCGAAGACGACCTTTAGAACTAGGTATGGTCACTATGAGTTTTTAGTCATGCCTTTTGGGTTGACTAATGCACCGACTGCTTTCATGGATATGATGAATCAGATTTTTCATTAGTACCTAGATCAGTTTGTAGTTATTTTTATAGATGATATCTTGGTGTATTCGCGTACCGAAGAAGACCATGACCGACACTTGAGACTAGTTTTGAAGACTTTGCTAGATAATCAATTGTTTACGAAGTTGAGCAAGTGTGAGTTCTGGATCAGAGAAGTAGTCTTCTTAGGGCATGTAGTGTCAGCCGATGGGATTAGAGTTGATCCGAAGAAAATAGAGGCCATTGTTGAATGGAAGCAACCGAAGTCTGTAACAGAGGTACGTAGCTTTCTAGGCTTAGCTGGATACTATAGAAGATTCGTAGAAGGTTTCTCGAAGTTAGCCGCTCCATTGACACAGTTGCTTCAGAAGAGTGTCCAGTTTGAGTGGTCAGATGCAAGACAAAGAGCCTTTGAGAAATTGAAAGAAGCTTTGACCCAAGCACCGATCTTGATTCAGCCAGAGTCTGAGAAAGACTATGTAGTTTACAGTGATGCTTCCTATGTAGGCCTAGGTTGTGTTCTTATGCAAGACAAGAGAGTAGTGGCTTATGCCTCAAGACAGTTGAAGACTCACGAGCGTAACTATCCGAACCATGACATAGAGTTAGCTGCAGTTGTGTTTGCTCTGGAGATTTGGAGACATTATTTGTACGGTGAGAAATGCACAGTGTACACGAATCACAAGAGTTTGAAGTATATCATGACTCCGCGAGATTTGAATCTCAGACAGCGGAGGTGGTTAGAGTTGCTAAAAGACTATGATCTTACGATTGAGTACCATCCGGGTAAGGCCAATGTAGTGGCCAATGCTTTGAGTAGAAAGGTAGCCGTGGACTTGAGAGCCATGTTTGCTAGATTGAGCTTGTCCGGAGATGGTGGCTTGGTAGCCGAGCTTCAGGTTAGACCTACTCTAGGTCAGTTGATTAGGGAGAAGCAGCTCCTAGATAGATCTTTGGCACCTCACGTGCAAGATGTGGCCGAGGGTAGACCTTCAGACTACAGTTTCAGTACCGATGGGGTCTAGTGTTCCAAAAATAGAATAGTTGTTCCAAAAGACAGTGACTTGAGACGTACGATCTTGACTGAAGCACACAGTAGTCCGTTTGCTATGCATCATGGAAGTACGAAGATGTACCGTGATTTGAAGAATGAGTACTTTTGGGTTGGTCTGAAGAGAGATGTAGCCGACTTCGTGAGTAAATGTTTGGTGTGTCAGAGGGTGAAGGCGGAACATCAGGTTCCCTCATGTTTGTTGCAACCATTGAGAATTCCGGAATGGAAATGGGAGAATATTACCATGGATTTTGTTTCGGGCTTGCCTTTGACTCCTACGAAGAAGAACTCAGTTTGGGTTATAGTAGATCGTTTTACGAAGTGTGCTCGCTTCCTGGCAGTCAATACCACTTATACTTTAGATAGATTGACCGATCTGTACATTGGTGAGATCGTTAGACTGCATGGTGTGCCGAAGTCTATTGTATCCGATAGAGATCCGAGGTTTACAGCTCGATTTTGGGAGTGTCTGCATACAGCTTTGGGTACCCGTTTGAATTTCAGCACGTCCTATCATCCTCAGTCAGATGGTCAGTCAGAGAGAGTTATACAGATTCTAGAGGATATGTTGCGTTGTTGCATCATTGATTTTCAGGGTACTTGGGAGAAGCATTTGCCTCTAGTTGAGTTTGCGTACAATAATAGTTTTCAGTCGAGTATTCAGATGGCTCCGTATGAGGCCTTGTATGGTAGGAAGTGTAGAACTCCAGTTTGTTGGGCCGAAGTGGGACAGAAGTTGCTACCTATGCCAGATTTGCTCAAGGGGACAACTGACAAGGTGAAATTAATTTGCGATCGATTGAAGGCTGCTTCGGATAGGCAGAAGTCCTATGCCGACTTGAAGAGGAAGGAAGTTGAGTTCTCAGTGGGTGAGAAGGTATTCTTGAAAGTGTCTCAGTGGAAGAAAGTAATGAGGTTTGGCCGAAAAGGGAAGTTGAGTCCGAGGTACATAGGACCATATGAGATTGTGAAGAAGGTTGGTCTGGTTTCTTATCAGTTGCGTCCGAGCTAGAGAAGATACACGATGTATTCCATGTTTCGATGCTCCGTAAGTATAGGTCTGATCCATCACATGTTATGCCTATAGAAGAGATTGAATTGAATCCGGATTTGACTTATGAGGAAGAACCAGTTGAGATCCTAGCTTCTGACAGTAAGGTGTTGAGGGGTAGATCGATCGAGTTAGTGAAAGTGCAGTGGCAACGTCGAGGGGTGGACGAGGCCACTTGGGAGAGGAAGGAGGATATGGAAAGGCAGTTTCATTATCTCTTTCAGTCAGGTAATTTCGGGGACGAAATTCCTTAACTGGGAGAGAGTTGTAACACCCGTGTTTTGGGTTAGGAGTTAGTCGCATGAGTTGGTTCGAGTCGGTAAAATCAATTTTAATCCAAATTGACCTTGGCTTGATCTAATTGAGATTTAAATAAAAAGGAGTGGCCATTTTGGTAATTTAGCCAAAACAAAAAGTAGACAACCTTTTTGAAATAAAAAAAGAAGAAGAAAGCTATCATCTTTCCTCCCCTCTTTCATTCTAACGTGAAAATAAACTAAACCCTCCCAAAAACCCCTAAATACTATTCCATTTGATTTCTTCATCTACTCAAGGGCATTTTCAAAGGTAATTATATAATTGCACTCTCCTCATCATCCTCTTCATTTTCCTAGTCTTAGAATTTAAAACTACCATCTTTTTGAAATTTCAAGTTTAAAGAAAGTTTGGATTTTTAAGGGATTTTTCAATTTCTTTTGATTTGTTGAGTTGTGTTTTAGTTTAAACTCATCATAATACACATAATATCTTGAAATGGTTGATTTTAGGTGAAAACCCGAAGTGGGTCTTTGGGGCCATTTTTGAGGTGTCTAAAATGGATTTTTGGTGTGTTTTAGGCTTGGGTTGAAAGGCTGATGGTTTAGGGATAGTAGGGAAGTGTTTTGGAACCTTTAAATGTCATTTGAGTGTTTGAAACCATGGTTTTCAGCTGGGTTTTGGGGGAGCTCGAAAATGGAAATTTTGGGGGTTAGTTGAGTTGAAATTTGGTGAAGCTGGCTTGTGTTTATGGGTTGGAGTTGGTGACTGATTTTAGCATTGAATTTGTGAGTAATGTTTATGTTTTGATTGGCTAGAAACCAGATGAGACATCAGAGAAGCATCAGGATCGAATCCGGGAGTTTAGGAGGCTTGCTTGCTTGCTTGGTTTGCTAAGGAAGGGTGGTGAGTAAAACTTTAAATTTATTTTAAAGTTGGTTCAAGTGTGTGTAGTGGATGTGTTGGAATGAGCTTGGTAGGTCATTCCTAGTTGGGAGTTAAATTGGTAGTTTGACTCCTTGATTTCTAAAGATGCTTATTATGCCATTGCCTATTTGATCTTGTGAAATATGAATTGACTCGTATGTGTATACCTTGATATGTGTGTGCGATGAATATGTGATATAATTGGTGGATGTGTGATGTGGTTAAAGAAATTGGCACTAATTAACTTACCGGGTGTAAATGATCGATCATTAGGATTAGTGTGCACACAATTGAGTCAAAACGCGCGTGGCCTTGCTGGCGTTGAGTCATCAATGAGGAGTACAGTGATGTAATATTACACCGGAAATTTATTTATATTATACGTGATGATGAGTGGAATCCCATCCGTAGGGCATGTGGTGATGAGTGGAATCCCACCCATGCAAGGTCCGGTTATGAGTGTAATCCCACCGAGGTAATGTTGCTGTTGAGAGTAAATCTGCACATCCGGGTAAACTAATAGTGGCCAATGAACTTACTCTATAATTATGATGTTGTGATGTTGGTTTATATTGTTGAGTTTAGTATGATGTGAGATGCCATATTATGACTCTTGAAAGACTAGCTAGGTTTCCTTGTTGATACCTATGTATGTTGTGTTCGATGTTGAGGATTGCATGCTTGAACCCTGCATTGTTGTTGTTTTTGATTTTAGAGCATCCTCACTAAGCTTCTAGCTTACGCTTTCATTTTCAACAATGCAGATCATTAGCGTGGTGTTAGCAAGGAGCAAGGCGAAGGGGCGTTCCAAGTGTAGTTGCTCAAGTATGATTTAGTTTAACGTGGTAGTTTAGCAATGAGGCTATTATGTGTTGCATGAGCATTGTTTGACTCATAAGTGTTGTTGGATGTTTATGTTTGGCTTGATTTTGTAAACCTTGCTAAGTCCTTTGAATGCTTGTGATGATGGGATATGCTTTTGGATGTTTAGGATGCTTTTGGTTGGCATGTAAACCTTGTACGTGATAACTTGTGCCTTATGGCCTTTTGAAACTCTTAAGTATGTTCATTTATGCAAAATCTATCTCTTGTGTGAATGCCATGATGTATATGTGTATTCGTTCATCCTTGTTTCCTTACATGTTAACTCATGGTCGTTGTGTGTTGCATGGACGATTGTATGTGGCTAGGGAAGTCATAATATGCATTTAGAGTTAGAGTCTTGTGAGTTTTTGCTGAGAATGGAGCATTGCAGAGCAGGGCGTATCGGTACGCCTAAGGGCCGTATATGTAACGGTCTTGCCTGCATAGCTTAGTTTAGGCTGGGCGTATCGATACACGAGGGTGTATCGATACGGTTTTTGCTCACTGGAATTCTGAGTTTTTGGGGAGTTTTTGGCATATCGGTACGGTGTTGGGGCGTATCGATACGAGTTTATCTCGTTGACCACGAGATGTTGACCGAGAGGGGCGTATCGATACTCTCAAGGGCTGTATCGATACGGTCTTCCCTGGGTTGACTGTTTGGGTTGACCTAGTCAAGGCGTATCGATACCCTTGATTGGTGTATCGATACGGTCTGCCCTGTAAGTGTAAAATGAGCAGTTTATTGCGTGGATTTTGGTTCGAATGTGTTTCTTTATTGATGTTTTCCGCTGGCGTGATCACCTAGGATTTAATATGCCCTTAGACAAGATTAAAATGAAAGAAAATTTTTAGGGTTGCTAACTGAGGGGGAACCTTAACGGGTTTCGCTTCGGTTTTCCCCGTGTAGCCTACTCGGACCGGTCATCCGGCCAGACCGAGACGAGGGGGTTACAAGGTATGTGTCTCTGGCCTCCACCTCTCCACAAGCGCGTTGATTAAATCAACGTCTAATTTCGCACTTCCTCCAATAATCCTCGACACATACCCAAATCCGGCTTAGGCTATGTAATCGGCTAGACGAGGATCCGGGGCCGTCCTCATCCGAGTGATATAAACCTCCAACCGACGTTCTACTCCATTCTACAAATAATTAAAGACGCACACAAATTAATAATTCCATATTTGAATGTCACAATTTTTTATAGTGTACAATAAAATACTAAACACATATTCGAATGTAAACTATTTTTATGTCTAAAATTAAATACTAAAAAGGAGTCCAAATGTTCATTATTCTACAATTA
Organism: Hibiscus trionum; assembly: GCA_030270665.1. Lineage (NCBI taxonomy): Eukaryota > Viridiplantae > Streptophyta > Magnoliopsida > Malvales > Malvaceae > Hibiscus > Hibiscus trionum. The sequence continues at coordinate 20,569,967 of BSYR01000025.1, forward strand.
AATACTAACGATATATTCGAATCAACATTATTTTTTATGTCTAAAATTAACTATTTTTAGTCTATAAGTAAATACCAAAGATATATTCCAATTTAACTAATTTTCTTAGTCTAAAAATAAAATCTAAAGATATATTCGAATTTTACTATTTTTTTTACTCTAAAAATAAATACTATTTACATATTCAAATCATGTCGGCAATACTAAATTAAATTTACATATTCGAATTAAAGTAAAAAATAAAAAAAAAACTTACATTATTTCTACGATAATTGCATACGTGTCCTTCATATAACCTCAGCAAACCCGCCATTATCGCACTCGCTTCGAATTCGCGTTCTACTCAAACTTGGGAGAGAATTTTCAGGGGTGAAAATTCTCTCCCGACTTCCCCCAATTTATAGAGAAAACGCGTTCTGGAGGGAGGGAATTCAAACCGAATTCGCGTCCTGCAGAACGCGAATTCGGTTCCCCAACCGTCCGAATTTACTCACAATTTACTACGATATTTTGGGGTAAGTATCGTTGAATTCGCGTCTTGCGGGATGCGAATTTTGTTTTGACTGACACGGCACAGGAATTCGCGTTGTCTGCAACACGAATTTGGAATTCGCTTTTCCCAGGACACGAATTTGTCCTACATGGCATGAAAGGGGGTATTTTTCCGAATATTAAACTTCGGGGGTTATTTTTCCCATTAAATTCCCAAAAGGGAATATTCAAACCAATTAGCCCATGTACATAGGGTGTGAAATATTAATTTGGAGCCAGTCCAAAAGCGATGTCCTTGTCCTGTTGTATAAGCCGATGCAGTTGTGGGGTATGAGAGGGGAGGAAAGTAAACCCCAAAAGAGCATGTTTCCGATTCCGAGCAACTAAATCAGCTGCTTGATTTGCTTGATAAGTCAATGTTATGACCAGCATATCCACACTATAAGCAGGGATGGACCGAGAGGGTACTGGGGGCAATCGCCCCCCCTAAAAATTTTAAATTACCTTATAGTATAGGTATTTTTCTGTATTTTGTTGTCAATATCTAATTTTGTACCCCTAAAAAATTATAATTTTATACCCCTTAAATTTCAGTTGAGGTAAGCCGAGGAGAAAAATTATTAATTAGAGGTATAGACAAAACTTAACTGAAATTAGAACTAAATTCATGACTAAATTGAATAAAAAACAAAAAAAATTGAGTGTACAATGTGAGTGGACTGTTTTGGAAAGCATGTGAAAATGGGAGGAGTTATGGAGAAATATACATGTTTTAGTATAAATAAAAATAAAATAGCGAGATATATATATATAACTAAAGATGGGATTGAAAATATAAAAGTAATTTGTTTTAACAATAATATAATAATATACTTATACATCGGGATTAAAACTTAAAAGAAAACAAAGAGAAAAAGAAGAATGGGAAGTGCAAGCTGCATCAGTGATATTTCTCCTCCTTTCGACAATTTTTTTCTTGGGTTTTGATTTGAATTCAAAGAACTTCAAAATTGAGGTAAGAAATTTATTGTTTGATGTATTTTCAAGTTATTTGAAGGTTTAAATTACATTTCCATCCATGTTTTAAATATTTACATTATCTTTAACTTCAAGCTAGGTTTAGAAACTTTAATGGTGAAATAACGGTTTTATCATATTTCTTTGATTTGAAAACACCATAAGTTTTCTTTTATGTTCAATAAGAGACTTATAACATGTTCTTAACTTAAAATCATCATATTGATAATAAATTTTGAAATTTCTTCTTGAACCATTCTTAATTTAGGATTAGTATAAATTCTAGGATTATTAGGTGGATTATTATTTTTGAATAGGTACTTATGATCTATTGATTATAGTAGAATGTATAATTAAGGTTTAGAGTGCTTAAATTGAGATTTACCAAAAAAAAGCTTAAATTGAACTAGTTTAGCTAGTTAAGAGAAAACATGCAAGATGATGTAACTTTTATAATTTGAATATTTCAATGTGATTGTCGAGGTACTAAAAAGTAGAATATGATATTGTTTTCAAAGATCGAAGGAGCACGGAACCTCTAAAGGTCGATATGGGTAATCAGAAAATCGGTTTTTTCTTCAAAAGAAAGGGTCTTTCTGGAAATAATATTAATTCTTCTCCTACTAAAAATTTGGTTGATCAAAAAGAGCTCGATCTTGATAGTGATTTTCCTTCTATTAGTAAAAGCTCTCTAACTCCAAGTCCGACACTCGTCAATTCTTCTGTAGTGGATAATCGTCCAAGTAAAGCTCCAAGAGTTGAACAAAAAACCTTTGATGCATTCACTATTGAGCGTGATCCTGGATTGCAAAATTCTATTTGTGATTTTTCTCCAAATCAACGAGATGAAGTTCGTAGAGCATATATTGAGAATGGGCCTTATCAACCCATTCCTTCTAATGATCCAAAATATGTTGATAAGTATGGGCGGTAATTTTTGAGTTCATGGTATAAGTTGTTTCCTGATTGGTTAGAATATTCACCAACCAAGGATGCCGCTTATTGCCTTCCATGTTTTCTCTTTAGCAAGTCCTTTGGACATTTTGGATCAAATGCTTTTACTCGTGATGGCTTTTGTAGAACTAAGTTTTGATATAATATTTGAAAAATGTTTTGGACTAAATTGCAAAGAATTTAAAATAAGTTTTTAGTCAAAAACAACTTGAAAATATGTTTAAGGGTTTTCAAAAGGCTTTGGAATGATTTAAAGTGTATTTTAAGTAGTCAAAACCATGACTTTCAAGTGACCGTACCGATACGGTATTGGACTGTACCGATACGCCTTAGGGTTTCAAACTACCAGATTTTCCAGTAGCCAAAACCCGTACCGATACGCTTAGCTGTATCGGTACGGTGTGATTTGAAAGAGCCCAACGGCTAGTCGCGTACCGATACGGTTGTATCGCGTACCGATACGCCTAACTACCCCAATGGTCATTTCCCAACGGTCATTTGAATTTGCAGAACCGTACCGATACGCTAGGCAAGCGTATCGATACGCATCAGCTGAAGAAGCCCAACAGCTCTTTCCTCATTGAGACCGTATCGATACGGTTGGACGAGTATCGATACGCCAAGCTGCAGAACTGCATTTATGGTGGGAAATAAAGGCTCCAACGGCTCCAATTCAATCCCAACGGCTAGTAACGGCTACAAACTCAATTGGGAGTATAAAAGGGACCTCCAAGCATCTTGTAATTGTCAATGCTTCAATTGTTACAACATTATGATGTCAAAATTTGTCTAGAGCTCAAATTGTAAATTCCTTGCTTAGACAACACTAATGAGCTTACATTGTTATATTTGCTCAAGTGTTTAGGTTTTGGGTGAGTGCTTAGAATTGCAAACAAACACCTATTAGAGGGATTTCTAGTTTGCTAAGTCTTTCTTTGTACAAGAGAGTGTTCCTTCAAGCTTTGGGTAGAAAGCTTTGAGGGTTGTAACGGTTTCCTCCTAAGCCTAGAAAAGGGGACGAAATTCTTAGTGAATTTGTTTGGAAATCCTTAGTGGGGAGCTAAGGTAGTGGATGTAGACCTTGGTTAGAAGGTTGAACCACTATAAATCCTTGTGTCAAATTGCCTATTTTTCTCCTCCACTAAAACACCCAATTATCCAACTTCTCCACACTTGGCGAGCAAGAACGGTTGATCGAATCGAGCCCCTAAAATCTCAACAATTGGTATCAGTGCTTGGCTCAATCAAAGGGGATTCACATCCTATTGAGAAGATCCGGCAAGCTCGATCAAAATTTCACCAACCGGCTCAAATGGCGCAATCCATCGACAAACCGCCCTTCTTCGACGGAAATCACTATGCCCATTGGAAGACAAAGATGAAATTCTTCTTGAAGTCAAAAGATTACAAGCTATGGGACATAGTTGAAGATGGTCCGTTCGTGCCTCAAGGAAGCAAAGTAGAATGGAGTGCCGACGATCGCAAAAAGATGGACCTTAATTGCAAAGCCATGCACATGCTCTTTTGTGCTTTTGGCCCAACCATCTATGAGAAGATGTCTTCTTGTGAGAGTTCCAAGGAGGTATGAGACAAGCTTGAAGTCACATATGAGGGAACTGATGAAGTCAAGGAGACCAAGATTGGGCTTCTCACCTTAGAGTATGAGAACTTCAAGATGGATCCGGAAGAGAACATCGAGAAGATGTTTGATAGGTTCTTCACCATCACCAATGGTCTTAAAGGTTATGGAGAAGCCATCCCGGAAGAGAAGCTTGTTCGAAAGCTCATCTACTCCCTTCACGAGTCATGGGACTCAAAGAGGACCACCATCATCGAAGCCAAGAATCTCAAAACCTTGAAGCTTGATGAACTCATGGGGTCACTTCTCACTCACCAAATAATGAAGAAAAACAAAGAAGAGGAGAATAAGAAGGAAGAGATTAGAGAAATGGGGAAGAAGAAGATCATGGAGCTAGGCATAAATGCTAGTGCCGTAGCTCTCAAATCCTCCACATGCCATCATGTAGATTCAAGTGAGGAGGAAAGTGAAGATGAAGAGATGGCCTATCTCTTCAACAAATTTTCCCGGTTCATGAAGAGCAAAATGGAAAAATCCAAGCATGAATCGATGGAGAAGATGAAGGACTCCTACAAATCCAAAAAGAAGGGATCATCTTCAAAACAAGCATATGTGGCCACATGGAGTGATGAAGACTCCACCGATGATGAAGTAGCCCACCTATGCTTGATGGCCCTCAATGAGGGAGAGGTAACTTCTAACTCATCTATTTCAAATTCTTATACATTTGATGAGTTGCAAGATGCCTATGATGAGTTGCTTTTGGAATTCAAGGCATCATTTTCTAAGAACAAAAAGTTGATTTCAAAAATAAAAAATGAAAATGATTTGCTTTCCAAAACAAATCTTGAACTTGAAGCAAAATTGAAAGATTTTGAACAAAATGTTTTGATTTAAAAAATTTGCTTCTTAAAGTTCAAAAAGAAAAAGATTTGATTTCCAATGAACTTCAAAAGAAAAATAGTTTTGGAAAATCAAACTTTTATGTAAGACAATCTAGTGCCCCTAGATTTGTGAATGGAAAATGTTTTAGAAGTGTTTGGGTCCCAAAAGGACTAACCACTTCAACTAAAAAGGATGAAATTGAAAAATAGATTCCTAAGGGGACTAAATTTTGTGCTACTAATGTCTATGGATCCAAAGCAATTTGGATACCAAAAATTACTTGATTGTCTTTTGCTAGGTGTGATGGAGAGTGATCAACAAGTCAAAAATTGAGGGGGAGCTCCATGCACACAAAGGAAGAACACTTGAAGAAGGAAGGCTTCACATCCTCCCTTGGGTTCAAGTGTTGGTAAAAATCTAGTTGCTTTTGTGTTTATTTGATTTATTTTCATTTATGTCAACTAGATAATCATATATGTTGAACTAACATTCTCATGATGCTTTGAGTAAGGGGGAGCCTATCTTAAACCAAAATTTTAAATGTGTCAATTTTTTTGCCTCCTAAGTTATTTTGAGCTCAATGTCATTTTAAATTCTTTTTGATAGAACAAAAAGGGGGAGAAATTAGTTTGAAAAATTGAATTTTCTACCCAAATTTTAGATGTGAAATCAAATTGTTGAGTTGATCACACAATTGCAAATGGCCAAGAGGGGGTGAATTGGCAATTAAAAATTTGGTGGGAGGTATGAGTGAAAAATAAAAGATGACACAAGTGGTTAGAGTGGTTCAAGTTCTCCAAATGAACTCTACATCCACTACCTTAGTTCCCAATAAGGATTTTCAACCAATTCACTACTTGAATTCTTCCCCTTTTCTTGGATGAGGAGGTAACCTTACAAATTGATTAAGCTTTCTACCCAAAGCTTAATTCACTCAATTTACAAAGATAAGGATTTGGTAAACTCAAACAATTCCTCTCAAAGGATAAATGTTTACCCAAATACAATTTCAAACTCCCCAAACTCACAATACAAAATAACAAATAAACTCACTAGAGTTGGGTACAAGAATTTGACTTTGAAGAGCATTAGGGTTTGGATTTTTGCTTTGATGTTGCTTGTGGGTTCAATAGTTGTTGCTTGGTCAATTGAAGCTTATTTTATGCCCTTGCATTGATTTCTAGCCGTTTGGGTAGTTGGGATCATCAATAAAGCCGTTGGGAGAAATTTTCCCGCATTAAATGCAGCTCTGCAGCCTACCGTATCGGTACTCGGGAAGGGCATATCGATACCTGCATCAAAGAGGAAAGAACCGTTGTGCCTGAAAACAGAGCGTATCGATACGCATATAAGGCATACCAGTACGATTTTAAGGGGCGTGTCGGTACGGATGGCCGTTTCGATACAGTTTTTGCTCACTGGAATCCCAAGTCAAGTTTTCATAAAAAGCGTATCGATACGCATAGCAAGCATATCGGTATGGTATAACGATCTTTTAAAAATTGGGAAACCAACCAACTGACAAGTAACGGTCGAAAAATTAAATACTCAGATTTTTCAAAGATATGCTTATCGTATTGATACGGTTGCAAAGCGTATTGGTACGGTTTCATGAAAAGAGTTGCCCAGATGAATATTGTATCGATACGGTTGCAAAACATATCGGTACGGTATGTCCATTAAAATTCCAGTGGCAAAAGAGGGTATCGATACGCATAAGGGTATCGATACGCCTGGGCGTTTTTGTATACTTTGGTTTGAAAATCAAAATTCCAGTAGCCAAAGAGGGTATCGATACGCATAAGGGTATCGATACGCCTGGGCGTTTTTGCATAGTTTGGCTTGAAGAACATAGGAAAAGACTTAGAGAATTTTTATATGTTTAAGAACTTGTCTTTAAATATTATTTTGTTTAAAATACTTGTCAATTGTGAGACTTTAAAGAGTACTTAAAAATTTATTGTTTTGCAAATTGATCCTAAAGTTTATATGTTATATCAAAATCAATTTTGGTTTCACAATCTCCCCCTTTTTGATATAACAAAACCACAAATAAATTTTTAAGTTTTTGAAACCTTGAAAAGCTTTCTCCCCCTTACTTTAAGATAGATTTTCAAAAATAAAATATAGACTCTATGATCCTTCTCCCTATTTTTGTTAGATCAAATAAAAATACAAGGATAATAGCAACATAATAGCAACAATAATTCATTAAACTTAAAGCATCATAAGAGTTCAAATGCATAAACTACAAATTAAACATAATAGTTCAAATGAATAAACTTCAAAGCAAACATCATAATCCAAACTTTAAAATCCTAAAAACATAGATAATAGGCATAGATTTAGATCCTACAAACAAGAGTGCAATAACAGAATATAAAAGACTAAATGCCCTAAGATGAGATGCATAAAATACGCGTCATCTTCACCATCGTCCTCGTCCTCTTCTTCTTCTTCATCTTGAGATGGTTGATTCCTTCGGTTTTGGTTGAGCCAAGCACCATGGAAGGCGGTAAGAGAGATATCCATGGAGTTTTGGCTAGAAGCCATGGTGTCCATCTTCTTCTCCATACCTTTGACGCGACCTTCTAAGGATGTGAATCGAGTATCCATCACGGTAAACCCGGCTTCCATGAAAGTGAACTTCTCATTTAGAAAAGTCATTAGAGTACCCATGGAGGAGGAATCAAGTGGAGCACGGTGAGAGCTCGAGTATCCAAATGTGTGATCAAATGAATAAGGGGGAGCTTTATTTGATTTCACATCTTTAATCTCTTATTCACAATTTTAAAGTTAAAGGGGGAGAATTCCAAAATATTTTTCAAGTTGGTTTTATTATATCAAAAAGGGGGAGATTGTAGAACTAAGTTTTGATATAATATTTGAAAAATGTTTTGGACTAAATTGCAAAGAATTTAAAATAAGTTTTTAGTCAAAAACAACTTGAAAATATGTTTAAGGGTTTTCAAAAGGCTTTGGAATGATTTAAAGTGTATTTTAAGTAGTCAAAACCATGATTTTCAAGTGACCGTACCGATACGCCTTAGGGTTTCAAACTACCAGATTTTCCAGTAGCCAAAACCCGTACCGATACGCTTAGCCGTATCGATACGGTGTGCTTTGAAAGAGCCCAACGGCTAGTCGCGTACCGATACAGTTGTATCGCGTACCGATACGCCTAACTACCCCAACGGTCATTTCCCAACGGTCATTTGAATTTGCAGGACCGTACCGATACGCTAGGCAAGTGTATCGATACGCATCAGCTGAAGAAGCCCAACGGCTCTTTCCTCATTGAGACCGTATCGATACGGTTGGACGAGTATCGATACGCCAAGCTGCAGAACTGCATTTATGGTGGGAAATAAAGGCTCCAACGGCTCCAATTCAATCCCAACGGCTAGTAACGGCTACAAACTCAATTGGGAGTATAAAAGGGACCTCCAAGCATCTTGTAATTGTCAATGCTTCAATTGTTACAACATTATGATGTCAAAATTTGTCTAGAGCTTAAATTGTAAATTCCTTGCTTAGACAACACTAATGAGCTTACATTGTTATATTTGCTCAAGTGTTTAGGTTTTGGGTGAGTGCTTAGAATTGCAAACAAACACTTATTAGAGGGATTTCTAGTTTTCTAAGTCTTTCTTTGTAAAAGAGAGTGTTCCTTCAAGCTTTGGGTAGAAAGCTTTGAGGGTTGTAACGGTTTCCTCCTAAGCTTAGAAAAGGGGACGAAATTCTTAGTGAATTTGTTTGGAAATCCTTAGTGGGGAGCTAAGGTAGTGGATGTAGACCTTGGTTAGAAGGTTGAACCACTATAAATCCTTGTGTCAAATTGCCTATTTTTCTCCTCCCACTAAAACACCCAATTATCCAACTTCTCCACACTTGGCGAGCAAGAACGGTTGATCGAATCGAGCCCTTAAAATCTCAACAGCTTTCGATCTTAAAAGAAAGTTAATGAAGGATCTAATTGTGCATTCCTTCTTCATGTCGGAAAAAATACAAACTTACCCCACAAGAATACAATGATAAGCTATCATGATTTGAAAAACTCTTTGCAACATATTCAAAAAGTGATTGAGAAAGAAAGCTCTGAACAAGTTGCTAGAAATCAATTGCAACTCAAAGTTTCTATAGAAGTTTTAAAGTGGTTGACATTCCAAGGTTGTGCTTTACGGGGCCGTGATGAAACAGAAAATTCAACTAATCGTGGTAACTTTCTTGAATTAGTAAGTTTTTTGGCTTCTTACAATGATGAGGTTGCTACAGTTTTGAAAAATTCTCCAAAAAATTCAAAGTATGTTTCTCCAAAAATGCAAAAAGAGATTCTTTGTCTTTTTCGATCTAGGATCCAAAAGTATATTCGAGAGAAAATTAGAGAACAAAAATTTTGGGTCATAGTTGATGAAGCTCGTGATGAATCAAAAAGGGAACAAATGGCGATTGTATTGAGATATGTTAACAAGGAAAATTTTATACGTGAAAGATTTTTTGATATAGTCCACGTGAAGGAGAAACTACTTTGTCTGCATTGAAGAAGGAGATTTGTGATGTTCTTTCACATCATTGTTTAAATATGAAAGACATAAGAGGTCAAGGATATGATGGAGCTAGCAATATGCGCGGGAAATTTAATGGTTTGCAAGCATTACAATTGACCTTGGTGGCGGCATCCAAAGAAGTGATTTCGGTTGCACAAATTTTATCATATTTGACTATCATTATAAATTTAGTTATCTCATCGTGCAGGAGACAAGATCAGTAGAGAGATGCCCAAACAAGTTATATTGCAGATATGATTGCTATTGAAGAATTAAAAATAGGAAAGAGAAAAATTAGATTGGCACTATACAACGTGCAGAAGATACAAGATGGGGTTTATTTTTAACTTCTCTTTGTAGTTTGCTCAAGATGTTTGATGCCACTTGTTCTGTTCTTGAGAACATTATAAGTGATGAAAATTTGACTCAAAGAAGTGAAGCAAATAGTGTTTATGATGCAATGACATCTTTTGAGTTTGTATTCATCTTACACCTCATGATAGATCTCTTGAGTATCACTAATGATTTTAGTCAAGTTTTGCAACGTAAGTCTCAAGATATACTAAATGTTTTGTGTTTAGTATCAAGTGCAAAGAAACTTATAGAAAAATTTAGAGAAGAAGGGTGGGATCCTTTACTTGAAAAAGTAATGATGTTTTGTGATAAACATAATATAGAGATCCCCAATATGAATGCTCCATATAAAGGTGGTAGAGGGAGGCCTCGACTTTAACGAGATGCTATCTCAGTTAGGCATTATTATCATGTTGATATATTTGTCTCTGCTATTGACTCTCAAATGCATGAGATGAACATTAGATTCAAAGATGACATAATGGAGTTACTTGAACTTAGTTTTGCTTTAGATCCAATGGATGATTATAAATCATTTTGCATTGCTGATATATGCAAGCTTGCAAATAAATTTTACCCAAAAGACTTCACAGAGCAAAAAGGATTGCACTTGAAAGTTTAACTAGAACATTTTGAGTTAAAAGCTCGTGGGAGCCTTGAATTAAGAAAGGCGTCAACAATTTTAGAACTTTGTCAAGTGTTAGCAAATACTCGAAAGTCAAGTATTTATCATCTTTTTTATTGACTTGTTCATCTTGTTTTGACTCTTCATGTTTTTACTACGACCACAGAACGAGCTTTTTCGGCTATAAAACTAGTGAAGGCTCACTTGCGTAACAAAATGGAGGATGAGTTTTTGTTGAGCTACTTAATAACATATATTGATAAGAAAATTGCTCGTTGTTTATATGTAGATTCTCTTATTGAAGACTTTGATCTAATGAAAGAGCGTCGAGCACAATTTCGAATGCTTACTTTTGACATGTAAGAAAATCTTTTTGCAATATTTTGTAGGTTCGCAATTATTACTTCTCTTAGAAGTTTTTTTTTGTTTGTTCTTAAGTGTTTCCGGAGTTAGCTTATAAGTCAAATTTCTGTATTTTGTAAGTTTTCTTCATCTCTTAAAGGTAAAACTCAAGCATATTAATGCAAATTGTAAATTATTGTTTTTGTGAAAGGGAAAATGAGAATGGAGAACTTTTTTATGTGTACATTTTGTTCTTGCGTTTATTATGATTGTTATTTTGCATTGACTTGTGTCATCATAGTTTATATAAAAGTTCGCCCTCTAACATAAAATTCTGAGTCCGTTCCTGATTATAAGGCTATATTCAGAACAGTTTCTCCAACGGACATTAAAACGTCAAACAGAAAACAATACTAAACATGGTATAATTATGCGTCGTACTAGCGTTGTGGATAAATGCATGATAGGACTATTACGATGTATCTTAGCCAAAAAGCTGAAGTTGTTTTATACGATATATCTTAGCCAAAAAGCTGAAGTTGTTTTATAAGTCTAAAATTTCAATCGACTTGCATTGAATTTTCGGGTAAAATCTGGGCACTTCCATAAATTAATTGCAATCCTAGATTTTAAGATAATTTTTGAATCATGGCTTTCATATTAGTTGTCCCCGTTTTTTCGGCTGATTTTGCACCCCAAATGGAAATTCTAGGGATGGGCACGGGTCGGGTCGGGTTTTTAGCCCACCCGAACCCGACCCGAAACTAATTACTCTAAAATCGACTCCGACCCGATCTAATTTTTAAAAAAACCCGACCCGAAAATAAATATTCTAAACCCGACCCCGACCTATAAAAAAAATTAATTTTAGGGACTTAATTGTAAAAAAAATAATTTTAAGAGGCATAATTATAAAAAAAAATAATTTTAAGGACTAAAATGTAAATAAAAAATTAATTTTAAGGACCTAATTATAAAAAATATATAAACAGGGGGTATTATTACAAATATCCCTAAAAAATTTAAGGGAAAATTACACTATTAGTCCCGGGTCGAGTCGGGTCGGATTTTTTCACCCTAAAACCCGAACCCGACCCGACCTCACCCTACACAAAAACTCGACCCAACCCGAACCCGATTTTTTCATAAAAATACCCGACCCGATTGGGCCGAGTTGGGCCAGAACCCGTCGGGTCCGGGTACCGTGCCCATCCCTAGGAAATTCCTCCAAAGCTGGTTTTTCCCAATTTATTTGAGACAGCCGATTGGCAGCCAACGCAAAAATTTTAAATTTCAACCCCCTGACCCGAGTTTAATATATGTTTATCTCGTCCCGATACAATAAACGTATAACCCAACTCCAATCCAATCCTAAATTTTTAATAAAAAACCCGATTGAATTTAACCCGCCCCAAAGAAAGTTAATAAAAATATTAAATATATATTTATAAATAAACCGGTTAAGGAATTTTCACCATAAACCCAAACACAACTAGGGGTGAGCGTTCGATCGAGTCGAGTCAAAAAATTTCGAGTTATTCGAGTTGACGAGTCATATTTTACAACTCAAACTTTATTTGAAATTTTTTCGATTCGAGTCGAGTTTAAGAAATTCGAGTCGAGTCGAGTTTTCGAGTTCTTATAAAAATTTAACTGTAATAATTTATCATGTTATAGTAGGGTTTGATTTCAATTTAAACTACTTTCTCTAATCATATAAGATATGCACATATATATTTTTTCACATGTGACAATATTTCTTCATATTTTCATATATCAGTATGTATATATCATAAAAAATAGAGGAACTCGTCTCGAACTTAAAAATAAATCCACTAATTACTAAAAATTTCGAGTTATTCGAATTTCCATTTTACAACTCAAACTTTATTTGAAATTTTTTCGAGTTATTCGAGTTTATGAAATTTCGAGTTGAGTCAAGACGAGTCGAGTATTTTTGCCTCGAGTCGAGTCGAGTTATTCGGTTTTTTCGAGTCGAGTCGAGTTTTGCTCACCCCTAAACACAACCCATACTTCTTTAAAACCCGATCCAAAAATCAAAAATCCAAAAAAGAAAAATCCAATCCTACCAGATCGAGTCTTATCAGAACCCACGGGATTTAGATTTTAATAAAAAAAAGGGAAAACTACACCACTGACCACCAAACAAATTGGGGATACCTATTTGGACCACCGAACTACAAAAAACGTCAATCAGACCACCGAACTTATAAAATCAACCTATTTTGACCACCGCCGTTAAAAACCTAACGGTGGAGTGATGGAACTGCCACGTGGCAATTGACGGAAAAATTTAAAAATTACACATTTGGTCCCTATTATTTACACATTCTTTCAATTTAGTCCTAATTTTAAATTAATAAAATAAAAAATTATTTAATTAAGTGGTGACACGTGTCAACACCTTATTGGAGGACTTTAATTATTTATATTTGATTTTATTAATTTATTTTCCCCCTCCAATCAGGTGGTGACACGTGTCACCACCAATTTAGAGGAGAAAAATAATTTTCTCTACTTTGCGTTTAGCATGAATTGAACCTAGGTCTCCAGGTTGTAAAGACCATGGCTTTTCCACTGCACCAAGCACAACCTTATGCTATAATTCTCCAGATATAATATATACCTTATAGTAGTTTCCACATTTATAAGCCAAAAGCTCAAACCTTAAACACTAATTTCACATATATATAAATCTCAAACCCTAAACTCTAACCCTAAATATTTTAAATTAAACCCCAAACCCTAAACATTTCAAATAAATTCCACAAGGTTAGAGTTTTTTTTACGTCTGGGCATAAGCTCAATACCTCAACCACATTCTCCCCGAAATTGAGCGAAGAACGGAGGAAGAAGAAGGTGGATTCTTGGTGCAGAGCTGTGGAAAGAACATTCGGTTTGGCCGATCTTGAAAATTGATGCAACAACAGTTAATTCTGTTTCAACTTCCTTGTAACATTGTCTTACTTTCTGTAGTGTAATACCCATTTTATGTCCGGGCCATAACTATTTATTTTTCGCTCGAATGTGTTATATTATTAATATATATATATATATGTAAAGCAAAAAAAAAGAAGAAAAAAATAAGAAAGGATAAAAACCGTGGATGCCATGCAAGGCATCCACGTGAAAGTCACTTTTGACTCATCCCCCTCCCCAAATTAGTATAAATAGGGGGAGGCAGCCATCAAGCAAGACACAAAAATGGCCAATTAAATTGGCACGCAAAAGGCCATTTAAAATGGCGAATGGGGCAGTGCCCCTTTCGAACCTAGGGGCAGTGCCCTTTTAATGGTTCGAATAGTTGATTCGATTGGAGGCCCTGTCGAGGTTCGTTCGAATCAATTTTTGGGTTATAGCGAGGTGATGCGGGGATCCTGCTAGGGGTCGGGTGAAGTTCTTATTTCGAGCTTCTAGTAGGGTAAATTTTGATCCTTATCTTTGTATTTATTTTAATGTTCTCTTTTTGTAATAAATATCTTTGTATGCAATATAAGATGTTTTTATATTTGTTTGTATGTTTTTATTTTATATGTCATGTTTCTATATTTTAATTTTATTTTGTATGCAATGTTAAAATTAAATATATTCATTTATATTGTTTAATTGAATTTTAAATTAAAAACTTTTATCAGGGGTTATCATGAAAAACGTACCCCGGGCGTAGGGGTGCCGCTTTCCTTTAGTCCCTATTATAAAAGTAATATTTTTATTCTAAATCTTAATTTTCAAAATAGACTTCTTTCAGTCGGGAGTCTAACGGAAATTATGCTCCGGGCGTTGGAGTGTACCTTTCCTTTCATAAACATACATTTTTAAATATTATTTTAAATTAAGGGATCACATTGATAAATTATATTCGAATTCATAATTCCACCATTAAGACATTACATAATCGACAGGTACCAATTTTTGGGCGTTGTGGGGGTGCTCATCCTTCCCCACACGTAACCGACTCCCGAACCTATCTTCTGGTTTCGCAGACCAAAACTCGTTATTTTAATAAAAACAATAAAAACAAATTTTATTAAAATAACCGGGTTTTTCAGGTGTTCCAATCGCACCTAAAGTAAAACAAAGGATTGGTGGCGACTCACCCGTTGTTACAGCTTGGCGACTCCGCTGGGGACCTTTTTTTAGAGAGTCAAGCCACAAGTCGATTACTTTTTTTGTCTATAGGTGGAAATTATGACTTCAATTTAATTAATTTGTGATCCCTTTTCTTTAAAGTTTTTTACAAAATTTTTATAAATTTATTTTTTGAGTTATCATATCATGAGCTCTATACCCGAGCTCCGTCCCTTAAGTGGGAGCGAGAAACCACGCCTTCGTGAGGTACCCCCTCCGTGTAGGATGGTGAAACGCTTCCGGGATATAGGTCCCTTTGTCTTCGTGAGACCTCTGTCTCCGTGCAGACCTAGGGAAATGTATCCTCCTGAATCGATGTCCTAGCGACAGTTCGGGTACCGTTACTTTAGAACCAAAACACATATAACAAACCCTAAGAGCTTACCCCTTGAAGCCAAACCAAAACTCTGCCCGTTAGCAGTCACCCTATTTAGGTTTTGATGACTTTATTTGCTATATATGTTCAATTTTCTTTGCTGCTAATTTTTGTCTTATTCATCATTCAATTCATCCATTTGACTCTTTTATTATGAACTAACTTGTTTCTTCTCTTTGGTGATCACGTTGCATTAAGTCATTCATTTTGCATTAATCGCATGACACCTCCATAATATTTTGCATTTCATCAGCATGAAGTATTGATTCACGTCTGGTTCTCTATTTGAAAAATTATCATCGGGAGAAAATCTAGTTCCCTAGATATCAATGCAACATTCAAAAGTTGCGAATAAATCCCGTAAATTCAGAAGTTGAACCACGGGAACCATTTTTGAATCAGTGCTTTCTCATCTTCCATTTACATGCATACATTCTATTTTAAATTAGTACCTTCGCATCTAGAACATGTACCTTGCATTTACATGCATTCATTTCGGAACTTTGAAACCGATCTCGGGATGCCCCATGTTAGCAAGTACCGGATAAAGCAAAGTTGACCAATCTAACATGATGCAAGAGCCCAGTCCAGGGGCATTTTCAAATAACATTTGCACTCATACAGACATCATACCTCTACAAGGCCCCAAGCTGAGAACATTCCTCGACGAGTTTAGGAAGCGAGCTTCCGATGCCAAGTTAGACATTTGCACCCTGGACGACTGCATCAATTATTGTCTGTAGCACTTTGCCAGAGCCAAAAAGTGATGAGCTGCCATGAACCAACAGCAAATTTATAGACCCGACCGGGGGGCAACCTAACGTGTTCACAAGAACAATGACAGCTCTTCAAGAAGAGATGAAAACATACTTCAAGCTTCGAGTTCGCTTCAAGAGCAGTCTTAGACAAAAATGTTGAGGCATTCACTCGAGGGAGTAATCCCAAAAGATGATCAAACCCAAGGAAGGTTGGGGGCATCCTTACAAACAAAGCAACGAGCATTGAGGCAAAGATCTGGTAACTTAGAGTTAGGGGGATCCCTCTGAGGGGCAAAACAAAATTTCCCATTCATCATTCTACAATAACTGCATACAACATACAAGTTATCATGCATTTAGGCTAGATACATGCATCAAACGCAAAGCTAGGTGCATCCATAGCACATTTATGTCTTGAACGTATAAACAGGTTCATGAAAGAGACTGAAGACCCCAAATGTGGAGGCAACAACATGATGACCGACCCTTAACCCTGAAGGAGGCCAAATACTCAAAAAAGCTCGAACATTCAGGTAAAACGACAAAATTTTCTGAACATATTACTAACTAGTATTCCACTTCATTTTTAGGTCATAACTTCATGCGATGAAGTTCCAAAGTCAACTTTTTCCCGATCTTGCCTCCAAAAAGGAAAGAAGAAGACGACGTCGGAGTCATTCACCTTATCCAGAAAAGGACAATGAAGCCTGGGGGCAAACTTTTGTCGGGGCAAATTTCGAAGAATCAAAAAATCAAACTAAGACCAAAAGAAAGGGACTTCTACAAGAACTCCATGAAGGCATACATGAAAGCATACGCATCATTCCATCGTCAAAAATGTTCATACATCATGACATCTAATGTTTCAGGAAACATTCATTTCGACATGAAAACATGTGCATAATTGCATTGTCAAACATGTTCACGCATCATGATAAGCATTCCGACAAGAGTTTCATGCATCTTTGCATCATCACAAAAGCAAGCACATGAACATCATCTGCATAAATACTATCAGGAGCTAACTTGGAACTTGTTACTTAAAGAGTTTCTTAACTCCGTCCTTTCTTAAGGGCACTTTTTCTCAAAAACACGAGTTTCTTAACTCCGTCCTTTCTTAAGGACACCTTTTCCCAAAATTGGAGTTTCTTAACCCGTCCTTTCTTAAGGGCACTTTTTCTCAAAAACAAGAGTTTCTTAACTCCGTCCTTTCTTAAGGGCACCTTTTTTCGAAAACACGAGTTTCTTAACTCCGTCCTTTCTTAAGGACACTTTTTTTTTCAAATTTTGAGTTTCTTAACTCCGTCCTTTCTTAAGGGCATTTTTTCTCAAAAACAAGAGTTTCTTAACTCCGTCCTTTCTTAAGGGCATCTTTTCTCGAAAACACAAGTTTCTTAACTTCGTTCTTTCTTAAGGACACCTTTTCCCAAAATTGGAGTTTCTTAACTCTGTCCTTTCTTAAGGACACCCTTTTTTTCAAAATTAAAGTTTCTTAACTCCGTTCTTTCTCAAGGATAACTTTTCTCAAAGCAGGAGTTTCTTAACTTCGTCCTTTCTTAAGGAAACATTTTCTCAAAACAAGAGTTTTTTTTTACTCTGTCCTTTCTTAAGGACATATTTTCTTAAATTTCGTCATTTCTTAAGGATACTTTTTTCTCAAAAATTAGATTTTCTTAATTCCATCCTTTCATAAGGATAGTTTTTTCTCAAAACCAGAATTTCTCAAATTCATCCTTTCTTAAGGATCGTTTTTCACAAAACGCAGAATTTCTTAATTCCATCCTTCCTCAAGGATCGGTTTTTCTCAAAACCAAAATTTCATAAGTCCCTCCCTTCTTAAGGATAGTTTTTTCCTGAAACAGGAATTTCCTAATCCCATCATTCTACAAGGACATCTTTTTGAAAACCAGAATTTCTTAATTTCGTCCTTCCACAAGGACTTTTTCTCAAAACATTAATTCTTTGCACAATGATGTTTTTCTAAAAAAAATTGATCTTTCCTCAAAGATCTTTTCAACTCTACCTCTTCTTACAAATAATGAAAATTTGAAGGTCTAATATCCTCAAACAGGAAGGAGCATATCGTTATCAATAAATTCCAACATCCTTGACATGAAGGACTGGAGCAAATATGAAAATGTTGTCTGGCACCTTCAACTAAAGATAGCACAGACAATTGTTAACAAGAACCAACATCCTTGACATGAAAGAGTGTATCAATCAAATCAAACATTCAATTCAAACCTTATAGCTCACGAAGAGTTAGTTCATGGCTCATTTTGACCAGTCACTCTTTTAACTTTTGCAGGTCCTATCTCACCCGTAACATGGTGTAGCGGATCAACTTTTTTAGATTCTGCCTCCCCGTCAGAGCGAAATAAGCACGACAACAATTT
This sequence comes from Hibiscus trionum, assembly GCA_030270665.1. Lineage (NCBI taxonomy): Eukaryota > Viridiplantae > Streptophyta > Magnoliopsida > Malvales > Malvaceae > Hibiscus > Hibiscus trionum. The sequence goes on from BSYR01000025.1 coordinate 20,588,441, forward strand.
CATCTCCCTAAACAAGTAGTGGAATGAGAACAACAACATTTTCATCTCCCTAAGTTTGCAGCGGAATGGGCACAGACAACAAGTTTAGCTCCTTGGAATTACGATGAAATGAACACAACAACAAATCTGTCTCCCTGAATTTGCAGCGGAACAAGCTTCAATAATTTCATCTACTTGAATTTGCGGCAGAACAAGCACGATAACAAGTTCATCTCCCTGAATTTTTAGCGGAATGAGAACACCTAACAATAATCTTGTCTCTCTGAATTGGTAGCAGAACAAGGCTACGACAAACTTGTCTCCTTGAACATACAGCAAAATAAGCACAAACATAAGTCCATGAACGCGATAGCAAATCTGTTACCTTGAATTTGCAGTGGAACAGATCATCTCTCTGAGGTTGCAGTGCAATAAACATACCAACAGATCATGTCTTCTTGAAGATGTAAAGAAATAGGTCACCTAATTCAGGCTTATTACTTTTCCAAGAGCAGACAAGACAATCAGAGCCCAAGAGGGTTGTCACTCCCTGCCATGATGTAGCATATCCTACATCCTCTAGAGTTCGCTTTGAAGTTAATAATGCAACGCACCAAGTGTTGTTCCAAGTGTTGTTCCAAGGCTCGCTTTGCCATTGGTGGTACGGCACACCAATTGTTTTTCAGGTCTATTTTCGCCGTAATATGTGCGACTAGACCAAAATCCAGATTATGCTACGATGATAGAGCCGTAGCAGATCGAACTTCAGACCATGCCTCTTCATCAGGTGTTGTAGCTCGGTCAACTTCTGGTCATGCCTCTTCGTCAGAGTTTTAGCTTGACCAAACTTGAACCCTTGATCCTGCCTCCTCGTCGGTGTTGTAGCTGGATCAAAATCACTTCAGACCGTGCCTCTTCGTCAGGTGTTGTAGCTCGGTTAACTTCTGGTCATGCATCTTCGTCAGAGTTGTAGCTTGACCAAACTTGAACCCTTGATCCTGCCTCCTCGTCGGTGTTGTAGCTGGATCAAAATCACTTCAGACCGTGCCTCTTCGTCAGGTGTTGTAGCTCGGTCAACTTCTGGTCATGCCTCTTCGTCAGAGTTGTAGCTTGATCAAACTTGAACCCTTGATCCTGCCTCCTCGTCAGTGTTGTAGCTGGATCAAAATCACTTCAGACCGTGCCTCTTCGTCAGGTGTTGTAGCTCGGTCAACTTCTGGTCATGCCTCTTCGTCAGAGTTGTAGCTTGACCAAACTTGAACCCTTGATCCTGCCTCCTCGTCGGTGTTGTAGCTGGATCAAAATCACTTCAGGCCGTGCCTCTTCGTCAGGTGTTGTAGCTGGATCAAAATCACTTCAGACCGTGCCTCTTCGTCAGGTGTTGTAGCTCGGTCAACTTCTGGTCATGCCTCTTCGTCAGAGTTGTAGCTTGACCAAACTTGAACCCTTGATCCTGCCTCCTCGTCGGTGTTGTAGCTGGATCAAAATCACTTCAGACCATGCCTCTTCGTCAGGTGTTGTAGCTTGGTCAACAAAAATTTCTTGATTTCCAAATTTTTTCCTCATCCATGTTGTAAAAGAAAATCGTCAAATCTTGTTCCTTTGTCAAAATTGCGGCTGAATCGAAGCTAATTTTTGACAAGTCCGACAAAAATGTCGGCACAACGTGCTTAAACACGGTTAAGTTTAAGACAATGGGTAATTCAAATGTCCATCGAAAATCCATTGTCACAAATGGTCGAAGGAAAATAAATCCTTTGGGAAAAATCCAATCTCATGATTGGTAGAAACTGATTGTACCCAGGGGAATGGTACAACTAGCCCGGAGCAAACGGTTACCGGTAAAGGCAAATCAAAACCGTTGATCCCTGTGCATTTGGGAAAAATGCAAATCCGAAAGCCGACAGAAATGTAGGCATAACGTGCTTAAACACGGTTAAGTTTAAGAGAATGGACAATTCAGATGTCCATCGAAAATCCATTGTCACGAATGGTCTAAGGGAAATAAATCCTTGGGAAAAATCCAATCTCATGATTGGTCCAAACTGATTGTACCCGGGGGAATGGTACAACTAGCCCGGAGCAAACGGCTACCGGTAAAGGCAAATCAAATCCGTTCATCCCTGTGCATTTGGGAAAAATGCAAAAGAAGTGTAAACCAAGGACACTCTTCCTTGTCTCGTTGAAGGGATTCTAGTACTAATCAGATCTTCTCGCATCAACGGAGTTGCAGTAGATCGACCCTTCTTTAGATCTTCTCGCATCAATGGAGTTGCAGTAGATCGCCCCTTTTCAGATCTTCTAGCATCAATGGAGTTGCAGTAGATCGACCCTTCTTCAGATCTTCTCGCATCAATGGAGTTGCAGATGATCGACCCTTCTTCAGATCTTCTCGCATCAATGGAGTTGCAGATGATCGACCCTTCTTCAGATCTTCTCGCATCGATAGAGTTGCAGATGATCGACCATTCCTCAGATCTTCTCGCATCAATGGAGTTGCAGATGATCGAGCTTTCTTCAGATCTTCTCGCATCTATAGAGTTGCAGTGGATCAATATTTCTCCTCCAGATCAAGCTACCTTGTTAAATGGATCAAGTTTTGTAGACCTCGTCGCTCTGTCAGTGTCGCAGTTAGGTCAAGTTTTCTCCAAGTATTCGTTAATGTCAGAGCCATAGCAAGCCGGACTTATTTTGCTTCTCCCACGGGTCTCCGTAGTCTAAAGATTATCTCCCCAGCGGATCGTTCCATTTTGAAGATTCTACCTACAAGAGCGGCCGAACAGATCAAGCGAAGTTCAAGAAGAAGCGTGGCCAGAAAAAGGAACCTAGACCCGAACATACATAAAATGGTTATCCTTTTATCTTTGCTCTATTCCTGTTGCACAACAATGAGCAAAGGGGGGCAGCTGTAATACCCATTTTATGTCCGGGCCATAACTATTTATTTTTCGCTCGAATGTGTTATATTATTAATATATATATATATGTAAAGCAAAAAAAAAGAAGAAAAAAAAAAGAAAGGATAAAAACCGTGGATGCCATGCAAGGCATCCACGTGAAAGTCACTTTTGACTCATCCCCCCTCCCCAAATTAGTATAAATAGGGGAGGCAGCCATCAAGCAAGACACAAAAATGGCCAATTAAATTGGCACGCAAAAGGCCATTTAAAATGGCGAATGGGGCAGTGCCCCTTTCGAACCTAGGGGCAGTGCCCTTTTAATGGTTCGAATAGTTGATTCGATTGGAGGCCCTGTCGAGGTTCGTTCGAATCAATTTTTGGGTTATAGCGAGGTGATGCGGGGATCCTGCTAGGGGTCGGGTGAAGTTCTTATTTCGAGCTTCTAGTAGGGTAAATTTTGATCCTTATCTTTGTATTTATTTTAATGTTCTCTTTTTGTAATAAATATCTTTGTATGCAATATAAGATGTTTTTATATTTGTTTGTATGTTTTTATTTTATATGTCATGTTTCTATATTTTAATTTTATTTTGTATGCAATGTTAAAATTAAATATATTCATTTATATTGTTTAATTGAATTTTAAATTAAAAACTTTTATCAGGGGTTATCATGAAAAACGTACCCCGGGCGTAGGGGTGCCGCTTTCCTTTAGTCCCTATTATAAAAGTAGTATTTTTATTCTAAATCTTAATTTTCAAAATAGACTTCCTTCAGTCGGGAGTCTAACGGAAATTATGCTCCGGGCGTTGGAGTGTATCTTTCCTTTCATAAACATACATTTTTAAATATTATTTTAAATTAAGGGATCACATTGATAAATTATATTCGAATTCATAATTCCACCATTAAGACATTACATAATCGACAGGTACTAATTTTTGGGCGTTGTGGGGGTGCTCATCCTTCCCCACACGTAACCGACTCCCGAACCTATCTTCTGGTTTCGCAGACCAAAACTCGTTATTTTAATAAAAACAATAAAAACAAATTTTATTAAAATAACCGGGTTTTTCAGGTGTTCCAATCGCACCTAAAATAAAACAAAGGATTGGTGGCGACTCACCCGTTGTTACATGTAGTTTTTCTTTTTTATTAATTTATAGACAAAAAAACCCCATGGTTATATATTCAACTGAATAAATTGTAATAAATGATTAATGTAATGCTGTTGTTGTAGTCATTGTTTTGCTTCAATGGCAGTCATACATATAGGTTTAGTTTTTAACATTTTCCTATTAAGTGTGGGATTACTTTGGAAGTTGCCAAATTTCTTAAAATTTTATTTTAAATTAAACTCCAAACCCTAAACATTTTAAATATTTAGGGTTAGAGTTTAAGGTTTGAGATTTATATATATGTGAAATTAATGTTTAAGGTTTGAGCTTTTGGCTTATAAATTGTAAACTACTAAAAGGTATATATTATATCTGGAGAATTATAGCACAAGGTTGTGCTTGGTGCAGTGACAAAACCATGGGCTTTACAACTTGGAGACCCAGGTTCAATTCATGCTAAACGCAAAGGAGAGAAAATTATTTTTCTCCTCTAAATTGGTGGTGACACGTGTCAACACCTTATTGGAGGACTTTAATTAATTTAAAATTAAGACTAAATTGAAAGAATGTGTAAATAATAGGGACCAAATGTGTAATTTTTAAATTTTTCCGTCAATTGCCACGTGGCAGTTCCGTCACTTCACCGTTAGGTTTTTAACGGCGGTGGCCAAAATAGATTGATTTTATAAGTTCGGTGGTCCGATTGACGTTTTTTATAGTTCGGTGGTCTGATTGACGTTTTTTATAGTTCGGTGGTCCAAATAGGTATCCCCAATTTGTTTGGTGGTCAGTGGTGTAGTTTTCCCTAAAAAAACCCAATCAAATCTAACCCGCCCCAAAGAAAATTAATAAAAATATTAAATATATATTTATAAATAAACCGTTGGGGAATTTCACCCTAAACTCGAACCCGACCCAAACTTCTTTAAAACCCGATCCAAAAATAAAAAATTCAAAAAAGAAAAATCTAATCCTACCGAATAGGGTCTTATCAGAAAAATCCAACCGTAGTTGCACGACATAAATTTAGATCATGACCTGTTTTGATAACAAAACCTACTTAACAACCACATGGTTAAAAATCCAGAACACAATATTCCCGTCATTTAACCAATTTCTGAATTTTACCAAATGATACCCAATCTAAACACATTAACAAAGTCTTTTTTTTTCCTGAAGGCACATTGGAGTTGATTTCCAAAGAGAAAGATGCATGATTCATAGACAAATTACCGGGTTAACTGTCATGTCTATTGACCGATTAGCTCAGACTGCACTCCGGCTTGTACATCGGTGGAACCGGTCTCTGTAGCTGGTTTTGAATTGTTGTTAGGTATCCAAAATGTAAGCACGGTTGATGCAGCAACGAACATGGCCCTACGGGGAGCCCACTTCAAACAAGCTGCAACTCCTATGTGGCTGTTCCAAGCGACTACCTGGAAGAGAACACAATAAATAACCAGTTATTAGAACAGTCGGTGTATGATTTAAGAAATGCTACTGCATTCTCAGACTATAAAAGATCACGGCATTTTCCACAATAATAACAAAAATAATGAACAAGGGAAATAGGTCCCACCGGGGAGGCATTTTTCTTTCAAATTCGACAGATTCTTAGACATGGGTAGGAAAACTTGTAACATACTCATGTCAAATACATACCTAAATCCAACATTCTCGCATGAGTCTGAGAAACATATCTCCATTAAATAAACAATCATGAGAGCACTAAAAGAAGGGTCTCAAGAACAAACAAAATGAAAGTTGTTAATAGGTTTTTTGCGAAACTGCATATGGTATATACTGCTTTCCTTGTTTTCCTCGTTTATTTAAGATGAGCAAGAAAGAAGAGATGGCCAGCGCTCGCTAGAACTCATAATGGTAATGTATTTGTAATTTCATAGAAGCTAAGCAAGAAAAAAAAAAGCACTTGAAGAAAACAGGCTGCAGTACCTCATTTCGCATGTTGATATTCCAGGCATGCAAGGTTCCATCCCCTGACCCTTCAATTAGTAAAAATTAAGCTATGAGAAAAACTGATAAAAAATTGTATCTCAATACATAGAAACATTCTCAGTATTCATTATAGTTTACTTGTATGATTATTCAATGTAAACGTAATGAAAAACATAATCACAAATGCACATATTTTACTTGAGGAGCAACTAGGAGGAGGAATTGGCACCTGAGATTACATACTGACCATCTGGAGTAATGGTTGCCTCTATAGTTGTATTGGGAGATGGTTCTAAACTGAACCCACATCGCTGCACAAATTTTACATCTAAGTACTAAGTCAAGACGTTGTCCTATGAGATAGAAACCAGGTCTAAAGAAAAGGTGAGCTACAGCCTTTCGGAACCAACTTTTTGGGTAGAACAGGTTCAATTAGGGTAACTAACCTTCTCTCCTCCATATGCATCAAGAACATATATGTTGTTATTTGTGGTTGTCAATAGCATTGATTTGCCATCATTGCTGAATTTGATATCGCAAACCTCAGCTGTGTCTCCACCGACTAAAAATGTATCGAAGGGGCCCTATATTAGAAGAAATAAATCAAACTCGTCACAATAATAACCCCCCCAAAAGGAAAGAAACAAGGCAAACTCACGATACTGATATACCAGAACACATGCAAGTGCTTAATGGGTTAAAACTTAAAACCTTGTCATAGGAGCGAGAATCAAACAATTTAATAGCCCCTCCTTCCATAGCCACAGCAAAGACGAGGCCTTGTTGGTCATATGCTACAGTAGGTCTACCACGTAGGTGTAAAATTCCCTGAAAACTACAAGAGTAAGCATAAATCACATTTGTGTAAGATTTGATGATGAAATGCGGATTAAAACATAAGCTCATCTGCAAACCAATAGTATAGCAAAACAGTTGGATAATGAGAATAGCTCATTTTGGAAACTTTCTTTTTCGGCCTTTTTCAGACTTAATGTCCCTCAGTCTGCCTTGTTTGGGGAAATGGCTAAGGAGGAAGAATTCTGCTCTCAATTAAGCACACTTCTATTTCTTAAAGGAAAAAAATATCTTCATAATTTATAAATCACTTCTTAGTACCCAAAATTTGCATAAAATTCAAAGGAAACCAAAAACCAACCTGACAGGCATTTACACGGAGATCCCATATCCTGACACTGTGGTCAAGAGAACCTGACATGAAGCTATCATTTACCGGAGACATGCAGAGGGAAACAACTCTGCAGCAGCAGATATAGGGAAACTAATTAGAATAATAATGTTGGCAAAGCGATAACAGAAAGGCTGGTCGAGAAAGGGTAATGAATTCAAGGAAACATCTCTTTAAGAACTAAAGGTTTTCCATTTTCATAGTTTTAATATGTTCTACAAACAAGTGATGCAGATTAATGTATGGATATACACACAGATTTCAAAACATGCGACCGGAACTTTACATCAAAAACCTTCATTGAAATATTGAATAACTAAAGTAACATTAAACATGGGCATTCAAGTGGCTCTTTTATTCCATAACTGATTGCTTGAATTACATGCAAATCACATATGAACCAGATCTCTTTCTCAACCTATTTCAACAACATAAATATGTCAAGAATTACCAACCTCTCTTTATGTCCTTTGAAGTAGCGAAGACATCGGTTATCATACATAGAAAGATACCTTAAGGCTTCTGTAAACAAAAGAGAAAAAAGCAGATACAATAACTGTTGTTTGGTTAATACACATAGGAATAAAGCTTAAACAATCCTAAGAAACACACCTCCAGTTGATTCCAAATTGTGTCTCGAAGAGCATATAACAGAGCTTGGATGATGTGTGAAACATATTCGATCCGCACCATGTTTCTTATGATATGTTGTCTTTATCAACCTAAACCAACATTAAAATGATATGGCTGAAAATGATCCTGACAATTAAATTTCTAATAAACCTAATTTCATAGCAGAGATAAAAAAACACTCAAAATTCAATTCATACGAAAAAAACTAAAACTTTCTCGAAACAAGGATGAAAACGATCAAAACACTAGAAGAGCATATGACATAACCAGGATGATGTGTAAACCAACATTAAAGCCCATGATTTGCTGTCTTTATTTATCAACCTAAACCAATTAAATTTCTAACAAGAAACCTAGTTACTATGATATGTTTTCTTTATCAACCTAAACCAATATTAAAATGATCATTAATGCAACTAATGAAAATGAAAGTAACACTTAACTTTTAACTAATAACAAGCAGAAAGCATTGAAACATTCAAAATGCAAATCATACCAAAATCTAAAACTCTCTCTCTCTCTCTCTCTCTAAACTCGCTATTAAAAAATTTGCTATTAATTAAATCAATAACAATACATTGCTTCTCTTTCTCTTGTTCCTTCTATATTAGATTACAGTAAAAAAGTAAACGGAAAAAAAACTAACTTAGCATTGGCAATGTCGAAAAGGCGAACTGAATCATCCTCACTGGCTGTCACCAATAGATCATCCTTTCGGTGAAAGTCAAGTGAATTTATCTTTCCTCCCTGAAAATAGTTAATCAAGTAAAAATAAATCAATTTGAATATTCAGAGACGGAGATTCGAATCAGTAAGCTGAAGTGAAATACCTTCCATTAATTGAATTAATGCATTACAAAAATATCAAATGAATCAGAAGTTTGAAGCAACTGTTCTTGTTTTTTTTTTCTTATATATTTTTTGTAGGGTTTACTTTAATGGCGGATCTAAAAGAGAATCAAAGAGAAAAACTAGTAATGAAAATATTACGAAGTCTGAGAAAACTGCGCCAATCGACATGCTGCGCACTGTTTCGTCGTCAAGCTCGGTAATTGACATCGTCGTCGCCATTTTTTCTCTCTCTTTTTTACTCTACTTTTTTTTTCCTTTACGAGATGAGGGTTTTAGGATTTAAAGATGAGATAATACAAAATAAACGACGGCGTAGGGAAAAAGCATGTATTGACGGCTATATAAAAGGGTAAATTTTTTTTTTTTGTTGTTGTTCAAAGGGTAAAATATTTTCTTAGTCCTTTATATTTATTGATCTTTTAATTTGACCTTTAAAAACTATAAACTATAGTGTTCAATTAATAGTGTTTTTTATTTATTTCAAAGATTAAAGGAGAAATTGAATTTTTTTAAGTGTGTGAGATTAAAAATGTTGTTTTTCTTTTTATAATTGTTAGGCTGGTATCTAACAACAGGGATGGTAATCGGGCGGGGCGAGGCGAGTTTTTAGCCGCTTTGAACTCATCCCGGTTTATAAACTTTTAAATTCGACCTGACCCGACCTGAAAATTAAAAAAAATATTCATCGATGGTAAATGTTAGATTTGGTCAATCCACCATCATTGTCACAAAATATGGTTTTAAAGGACTTTAAACTTAAATAAAAATAATAAAATAAAACTAATTTTAAATTACCCGCATAAAAAATTACATATGTAAAAGAATAAACTTGAAACATTGACCGTCAGAAACAAATATGTTAAAACTTGAACAACATCTAACAAAAAATTACGATAAGCACGAACCCAAAAACAAAAATAGCTTAAAACCATAAAAGTGTTTATATATAGTGGTATTTTCATCAATAATATATATAATTAAAAATATATCGGGACGAGATGGGAAATTTTTAGCATATACCCGAACCCACCTTGTCCCGTCTCGATGCTTTCCAATACTCACCCGCCCCAGTCCCTAAAATTTAAGAAAAAAATTTGATCAAATCGAAACGGGCACACCGAATCGGGTCAAGGTAGGATAATTTTACCACCCTGCCTAACAATAAAATTAGATAGAACTAAGTTAATTAAGAAAAGAACTGAAATTTTCAAAAATAAAGTACAAAAGCTAGATTTTAAATTTCAAAATAATACAAGTCTCCTGAAATATTTAAAACTTTTGGGCCATATATTTTCAGCTAGTAAACCCTAGAAATGAGCTTTTGATCAACTTAAATTATAATTTCAGATTTGTTTTAAAATATTTTAATTACAAAAACATATATTTAAAAGTCTGACACAAACCAACTTGCCTCAGCGGCTAAGGGAACGATTGTTGTTTCTAGAGATTAAAGGTTCGAGCACCAGCAGCTGCAGCAGGGTAATTGAGCACTCATTGTCAAATAATTGAGAGTATATTCAGAACAAATACTGCTTGTAATTATCTTAGCTTTAAAAAAAAGTCGACAATAAACATAATTTAAAAAATAAATAAATAAACAGGGACAAAGCCACAAAAGTATATACCCATGATATTCTTTTTTGTTGTGATGCAATCTAAAAAGTTCGGACTTAATGAATTTAACGAGTGGTTTCAGTGTAAACTAGTTGTTTTAGTGTAAAATAAGATTATTTTAGAATAGTCGGGTTCGAGCACTTATATATACAAGGTGTGTATATAGTCAAAAATATATGTAGGCCCTGTTTGGCAATTAGCGGTTAGCTGATAGCGGATTACATTAGCTGATAGCGGATAACTGATAACATTAGTTGATTTGACTAGCAAATTACATTAACTAATTGCATAAAAGTGTTTGGTAAAATTTGACTAATAGCTTATAGTTGTTTGATTATTTGAACAAACAAAATAACATATAAGGACATGATTATATTTTATACTTATTTGAATAATTTATTAGTTATTAACATTTTGTATCTATTAATATTAATCAGATTATAAAAATTAATTTTTTAATATCATTATTGAGCATATATGAGGATGTACATATTAATTTTTTATTTGTGAAATTATCTTTTTAATATAATTTTAATAATTATTAAATGTATATGTATATATTAATTTCTTTTCTATACCATTATATTTTAAATATAATTTTATTAATTATTAAATTTATTCATTTTATTAATTTTTTATTTATTAAATTATTTTTTTAATTTTATTAGTTAATCAAATTTATGTTATTTAGAGGATTTTTTTATAATTATTGTTAAGTTAATCAAACAATGGCTAAACATCAAGAGGGGGTGAATTGGTAGAATAAAAATTGAAGGGTGCAAATAGGAAATTTAAAAGATGAAGACAACGATATTTAGAGTGGTTCAAGCTTCGAACAAGCTCTACATCCACTACCTCATCACCCTACTGAGGATTTCAACAATTCACTAATTTGAATTCGTCCCCTTTTCTCGGCTTAGGAGGAAACCTTACAAACCTGTCAATCTTTCTACCCAAAGATTGACCCAAGAACACTCTTTACAAGAGAAAGATAGGCAAACTTTAAAAGTACCTCTCAAAGGCTAATTGTTTACCCAATTACAAATAAACACTCCTCAAACTCTAAAAAGATTCAATGAAAACTCAAGGAGTTGAGTACAAGAATTTGACAATAAGTACTAAGGTTTGGATTTGATTGGTTGGATGTTGCTTTGAGGTTCAATGGTTGTTGTTGAAGCTTTTGAGGCTTGTATTTATACCCTTGCATTTATTTCTAGCCGTTAGGGTGGTTGAGGTCATCAATAAAGACGTTGAAGCCTTTATTTCCCACCATAAATGCACTTCTGCACCTGCCCGTATCGAAACATGAAGACTCGTACCGATCTCTGTCTCAAAACAGAAAGAGTCGTTACATGTAATAAATATGGGCATATTGAAACGCGGAAACGCGTATTGAAATGGTATAAGGGGTCGTATCGAAATGGTTTTGGTCGTACCGATGCAATTTTTTCTACTGCCAAAATCCGTCGAAATGGCTCTAAGGCGTACCGATACAAGATGCTTAAAATTCTTAAACCCTAAAGAAGGTTGTATCGAAACGTTTTCTTCCAGTGGCCAAATAAGGTTTGGTTGTATCGAAACACCCTTGGGTGTATTGAAACGCTTGTACGTTTTTGTATTGTTTGGCTTAAAATACTTAGAAAATTTTATAGGGTTTAAGTTTTGACTTTAGAAAATAATATGGGTTCTTAAAATTACTTGTCAATTTTGAGTTAATTGTGAGACTTTAAAGTGCTTAAAAATTTATTTACTTTGCAAATAAGTCCTTAAAACAATTTGTTATATCAAAATCAAACATATGTTTTACAATCTCCCCTTTTTTGATATAACAAAACCAAAGTAAATTTTTAAGTACTCCCCCTTTCTTTAAGCTATGTTTTGAAGAAAAAAAATAGCTTAACCCTTCTCCCTCTTTTTGTTAGATCAAAATCAATGAAGAACAAAAGGATACAACCAAGACATAAAGCAATAAAACATAAAACAATGCAAAATTAAAGCAACATAATATCATTAGGCATAATAAACGAAAGCAAAGGTTCTAAAATATCCAAACATAATATCCAAACTTGAATCCTAAGAAATCAAAGCATATGTCTTAAAAGGAAAAAACATAGATAGGTGCATAAAAGGGAAATCCTAAGAGATAATATGCAATGAGATGCAAAATTCAAGGTTCGTCTTCATCGTCATCTTCATCTTCACCATTATCATCGTTCTTCTTAGATTGCCTCCACTCATGATGAAAAGCCGCAAGAGACATGTCCAAAGAAGTTTGTTTAGAAGCAATCGAAGCAACACGATCATCAATGGACTTGTGGTGATTCTCAAGGACGGTGACTCGCTCCACCAAAGATGTGAAACGAGTATCAATAGCGGCAAATCTGACATTCATGTTGGTGTCCATCAAGCCAATAGATGTGTGCAAGCTTCTAAATTGCTCGGTGAGAAAGGCCATGAATGTCGCGTTGTCTGATTAAGCGCCTTGAGGTGGAGCCGCTTTAGGAGCCACTTGACGAAGTTCATCGAGAATGGCATCGGGTGGAAGCTCGGCGAGACGAGCCCACTCATTGTTGATGTAGTGAAACTTAGCACAAATGAGGGAGGTCTCATTGATTTGATCCTTGAGACGCGATGGTTCATCATGAGAGCAATCTATCTCTAATTGAGTAAACAAGTAACTCAAAGCGGTGACATAGGTGAAGAAAATAACTTGATCGGTGTGACGATATTGAACAAGGTAAACCATCTCGGCAAACATGATTTGAGCAAGATTTGGGCGTTTCTCTTCACGGAAGCATCGAAGCAAAAAATCTTCAACCTGGTAGATGGATGAAAATTTTCCACCGAAATGGCAGAACCACCAAGTGATCATCAAGTGAAGAATGCAATCATGAGCATCGAGAACGGTAACGGAACCACTCAAGATATGTCCTAATGAGTCCTCATCGGCTATACCCACATCTTTAAGACCAAAAACATCGGTTAAAGTCTTAACGGTAACCCAAAACTTCTTCCCCATCAAATAAGATTCAATATCAACCACGTTCTTTTTGTCAGGACCAACAATACACTTGGCATTGGCATAGAAAATCAAAACAAGATTTTTGTAGACAAAGGTGGTAATGCAAAAAATTTCATCATTCTCGTCTGTGGTGCGAAAACACCTTGGGTAAATAACCGCAAGATTTGGGCGAGTAATCCCATCATTCTCAACATTGGAGAATTCTCCAACTTTCGTAGTTCTTGTCCTCTTTTTAGGAGGCATAGAAAAATCTGAAAATAAATCAAGGCACAAGAAAATAATGTATGCATAGCCATCACATTCGATCCAAAAATAATCCAATTGATCAAGGTAGGAAAAGAAAATTCTATACAATATAGGTTAAAAATATATACATATATAAAAAGGAATTTTGGTAAAGAAAATTTTGAAAAATAGTAAAAAATAAATATACTGTATAATTTTATATTTGAAACAAAAAATTTGGATTTTGAAATAAATTTTGCAAAATCTTGAAAACCCATACTATATATGTATTTTATGTACAAAAATTAGCATAAAATAGTATAGTAAAATAAACGAAATTGAAAAGAAAAGATTTTTACCTTAATAAGGGATTAAGGATGAATGCTTGAAGATGATGTACAATTTGATGAAATAGCCTTGAATTTGAAGTTGTTGAGTAAAAACCCTCAAAGATTTATGTGAAAAATAAAGAGTTTTGATGGGTATTTATAGGATGAAAACCTAATGTTTTTTGGGAAATGAGATTGAGTTTTAATGAAAGTAGGTTTGAAGATGGAAACCAATTAATGACTCAAATTTATAATATGTTACCGCGCGTACCGATACGCCAAAGGGCGTATCGAAACGTGTTTACGTGTACCGAAACACTTTACCGTACTGGTACATGTTTAACTGTACTGAAATCCGATTAAGCTTTCTCGTATCGAAACATGTTTAACCATTTCGATACCATCTATCTAATATTTAAGCTTAGGGATTTGCTCAAGCATGTCGTATCGAAACAACCTTGCCTATTTCGATACACCTTTCCCAGAAGATACATTTTGGGCACAAAGGTGTCCAAAAATTAGATTTCTAATGCTCATAATTTCATGGATATGAGATATGAACAAGATATATGGACTAAAGCAGATACATACTCCCCCTAGCAACAAGCATAGATGCAAAAGGAGGCAAATCAACATAAGTATGGGCATTAAATAATTTCAAGCACATTTTTGGTCATTTGGGACCTAAAAGGGTCAAGAAAGGATGGTTAAACCTAACTCTCTCCTAAGGGTCCAAAAACATTCTTTATCTAAAAGTTTGGTAAATATGCCTGCTAATTGGTTCAAGGTATCAACATATTCTAGAACTACATCATTTATTTAAGACATAATCTCTAATGAAATAATGTCTAATTTCTATATGTTTTGTTCTAGAGTGTTGGATGAGATTCTTAGTGAGAAAAACGACAGTAGTGTTGTCACACTTAAGGGATATGATATCTACTTAAACACCATAGTCTAAGAGTTGTTGCTTCATCCAAAGAACTTGAGCACAACAACTCCCTAAGGATATGTACTCTGCTTTGGTGGTAGATAAGGATACGTTATTTTATTTCTTAGAGAACCAAGATACGAGCATACTACCTAAGAATTGACATATTCCGGAGGTAATTTTCTTATCTATCTTAGATCCCTCATAATCCGTATCGGAGAAAGCATAAAGGTCAAAGGAGGAATCCCTAGGATACCAAAGACCTAAATTAGGTGTATCTTTAAGGTATCTAAAAATTCTTTTAATGGTAACTAGGTGTGATTTTCTAGGGCTAGCTTGAAACCTAGCACACAAGCAAATACTAAACATAATATCCGGTCTACTTGCGGTAAGGTAAAGCAAAGATCCAATCATAGATCTATAAAGCTTAGAATCGACACACTAACCTCCCTCATCTTTGTCAAGCTTGATTGATGAGCTAATTGGAGTGGCTTGAGGCTTTACATTCTCCAAGCCAAACTTCTTGAGCATGTCATTTATATATTTTGCTTGATTGATGAAGGTGACATCTTTCCTTTTCTTGATTTGGAGCCCTAAAAAGAATGAGATCTCTCCCATCATGATCATCTCAAATTCATGTTGCATTAGCTTAGAAAATTCTTGGCAATAAAATTCATTATTAGAACCAAAAATAATATCATCAACATATATTTGAACTACTAAGATGTCATTGTCATATCTTTTAATGAAAAGTGTATAAAAATGTATATCCACCTTGCCTTTTCAAAACTTTTTTGAATTAAAAAGTTTGAAAGCCTTTCATACCAAGCTCTAGGAGCTTGTTTTAAACTATAAAGAGCTTTAGATAGTTTGAAAACATGATTTGAAAATTGTGGATCTTCAAAACCTGGTGGTTGTTCAACATAAACTTCTTCATTTATAAAACCATTTAGAAAAGCACTTTTCACATCCATTTGAAAAGGCTTGAAATCATGATAGCATGCAAATGCAAGAAGCATCCTAATAACTTCCATTCTAGCCATGGGAGCATATGTTTCATCAAAATAAATTCCCTCTTCTTGAGTGTAACCTTGAGCAACAAGCCTAGCCTTGTTCCTCACTATGTTACCACTCTCATCTAGTTTGTTTCTAAATACCCACTTAGTTCCTATAGTAGATTGATTACTAGACCTATCAACTAATGTCCATACTCTACTTCTCTTAAATTGATTAAGTTTCTCTTGCATAGCCAATATCCAAAAATCATCTTTTAATGCTGATATTTTTAGGTTCTATGCTTGAGATGAATGCAACATGATTAATAAGTTTGAAAGAGGATCTGGTAGTTACCCTATTGGATGGATCACCCAAGATTTCACCACCTTTGACATAGTTGAACTCCCTTGGGTATGTCACTTCCTTTTCTTCAAGAGCCAAGTTCTTCAAGGCTTCAAGAGGTGGATCTTGTGCTTCCCCTTATTTAGTTGGAATCTCATCCACCTTTGATGTTTGTCCTCCATCAATGGCTTCAATGATCCCTACATTATCATCATCACAAGATTTTTTCCTCGGAAGGATGTTATCATCGAAAACAACATGTATAGACTTTTCAACAACCAAATTCTTCTATTAAATACTCGGTTGGCTTTAGAGTTTAGGGAATAATCCAAAAATATTGCTTCATCACTTTTAGCATCAAATTTACCTAAGTTGTCTTTTCCATTGTTTAAAACAAAACATTTACAACCAAAAGAGTGGGAATAGCTAATGTTACGCTTTTTGGATTTCAAAATCTTATAAGGTGTTTTCTTTAAAATAGGCCTAATTATTACTCTATTAATAATATAACAAGACGTATTAGTGGCTTCCGCCCAAAAATACTTAGGTAAATTGTTTTCACAAAGCATGGTCCTAGCCATCTCTTCTAAAGTTCTATTCTTCCTCTCAACTACCCCATTTTGTTGAGGAGTGCGAGTGGCCGAAAAATAATGGCTAATACAATTTTCATTACAGAAATCTTCAATACCCATATTTTGAAACTCAGTTCTATGATCACTTCTAATATATGGGATTTCAAGATCACGATCATTTTGGGTAATTTTTGTAAATATGATGAAATTTTCTAAAGCCTCATCCTTAATATTTAAGAATAGAACCCAAGTGTATCTAGAAAATTCATCTACCAATAAAAATGCATATGACTTACCACCCAAGCTCATAGTTCTAATAGGCCCAAATAAATTCATGTGGATTAATTGTAACACCCTACTAGTCGAAACATCATTAATGGGTTTAAATAAGGTTCTCTTTTGTTTATCCTTAGTACAAGCATCCCACGTTTTATCTAATGAAAATTTTAGTTTGGGTAAATGTGAAACTAAAATTCAAACTAAAATTTATTTTGATATAACAATTTTAATTATGGACTAAATTGCAAAACAAATAAAATTTTAAGTATATTTCAAAGTCTCACATTTTGACAAGTCATTTTGAACCAAACAATATTTCAAGTCAAAACATACTTAAAGGTTCAAATTTCACTAAGTCTTTTCTTGTGTTTTCAAGCCAAACTTCAACAAAATGCCCAGGCATATCGATACCCTTATGCGTATCGATACAGTTTATCTACACTAGAATTTTAATCGTTCATAGCGTACCGATACGGTCTGTACCCGTATCGAGACGATATTCATATGGGCAAGACTTTAAGCTATAGAGTATCGATACGCATTGGAACCGTATCGATACTGATTTCTTATCAAAATATCATTTTGCTATAGCGTACCGATACGGAACGTCACCGTATCGATACAATATGTTGAGCTTTGCAAAATCCTTGAATTTATTTTTCGACCATTGGCTTGTCAGTTAGTTGATATCCTAAATTTTAAAGGACCGTTGAACCGTATCGATACGCTAAGGGAGTGTACCGATACACTTTTTATCAAAACCAAACTCAGGATTCAAGTGAGCAAAATCCGTATCGATACGCCTAACAGTATCGATACACCCCTTAATACCGTACCGATACGCCCTCGAAGCGTATCGATATGCTTTGTTTTTCAGTCACAACGGCTCTTTTTATTTGAGACAAGTACTGATACTCCCACGAGCCGTACCGATACGGTAGGTTGTTGAGCAACATTTATTGCGGGAAATTGCAGCCCAACGGTTCTATTGATGATCTCAACCACCCAAACGGATAGAAATCAATACAAGGATATAAAAACAAGTCTCAAATGCACCAACAACAACTATTGAACCTACAAGCAACATCAAAGCACTCAAATCCAAACTTTGTTCTTTTAGAGTCAAATCTTTGTACCCAACTCATCGTGTACTTCATTGTGATTCTTATTGTAAGTTTGGGGAGTGTTTTATTGTAATTGGGTAAACATCATCCTTAGAGAGGAATTTGTAAAGTTTACCAAAAACTCTTCTTTGTAAAAGTGAGTGGATTAAGCTTTGAGTAGAAAGCTTAATCGAATTGTAAGGTTTCCTCCTCATCCAAGAAAAGGGGAAGAATTCAATTAGTAGATTGGTTGAAAATCCTTAGTGGGAGCTAAGGTAGTGGATGTAGAGTTCATTGGAGAACTTGAACCACTCTAATTGCCTTGTGTCCAAAATTTTATTCTTCAAATTTCCATCCTTAAAATTTTTATCGTCAATTCACCCCCATCTTGGATATTTGTAATTGTTTGATCAACTCAACAGTAAATCTCTAACTAGATTTCGAGAAACCAATTTTTCTAAAACACTTATACTAGCATGCCAGAGTTTCTTATGCCACAACCATGTATCATTCTCATCATGTGCAACTAAACATGCATGGCATGAATGTATGTATGTCATCTAAATGCACCATATAAATGTTTTCTATGCGATGACCAATGAACATTATTTTATTTGTTTTAAATGTTCACAATTTTACACCCATTTTTATCAAAATGAACATCAAAATCTTTGTCACAAAGTTGACTAATGCTCAATAGATTATGCTTTAGACCATTGACATAGAAAACATTTTCAATAAATGTAGATGAGAGATTACCAATGGAGCCCATGTCTTCAATATGGCCTTTGAATTTGTCACCAAATGTCACAATTCCTCCACTTTTTGGTTTAAGCTCCAAGAATCTACTCTTGTCTTCGGTCATGTGCCTTGAGCAACCACTATCAAGGTACCACTTATTTTTACTTGAAGCTTTCACCTTGAAGCATTGCTCCCCCTACAAACAAAGAGATTAAGCTTTGATTTTTGGTACCCAAAATGATTAGGGTTTATGAGAGTTAGCTCCCAAAAGCTTGGTCCCCTTAGGAATCCAAGAAGCAATTGCATTTACATTAATAGAAACAATGAGTTCCTTAGGAACCCATATACTCCTAAATTTTTAAAGGCAGAAGGTCAAAAATAGCCCCCAACGTTTCACCTTTTGGTCATTTTAACCCTATTATTTTTTGGTGCAAACAACCACCTAACGTTTTTTTTTTCCGTTTAAATTTCACCCTTCTTGAATGAAAACTATTAGTCAACTAACAATCAACACCTGAGGTTGAAATGACATGTCTGTAGGGTATGGGGAGATGACCTGGCACTGCCATGTTGCACTTTGCTGATGTGGCGATTGGTTAAAAATATTTAAAAAACAATTAATTACTTTTTTTTTTTAATTTTTTAAAAATTTCACGTCAGCAAAAATGCCACGTGCCAGTGCCACATCATCTCCCCATGCCCTGCAGACATGCCACGTCAGCCTCAAGCGTTGATCGTTAGTTGACTAACGGTTTTCATCCAACAATGGTGAAATTTGAACGAAAAATGAAACGTTAGGTGGTTGTTTGCACCAAAAAAAAATTGGGCTAAAATGACCAAAATGTGAAACGTTGGGGGCTATTTTTAACCTTTTGTCTTTTTTAAATTTAGATTGCTTTTGAAAACCTCTTTGTTTGGGGTAAAATGATTTTCTCTTAACATATTGAGTTTTTGAAGAATTTCCCTTTTCAAGAGCATGTTTCCCAATAATAAGAGAATTTTTGAGATTATCCACTTCCTTTATGTGATAATCTTGGAAATCAAAAAGAAGTTTTTCTTGGTCTATGCTTTTCTTTTTAAGTTCATTAGAAAGATTTACCAAGTATAACACATTCTTTTCCAATTCGGAATTGGTTTTAGAAAAAAGATTCATTTTGAAGTTTTAAATCGGGAGTGAATTTCTTATTTTTCAAAATGGACTCCTTGTATTTTTCAACCAATTCATTGTAAACATTTTGTAACTCATCATATTCATTATATAATTCGTCATAAGTAAGAGATGAGTTATAGTTTACCATATGATCCTCCTCAAAGGCCATGAGGCAAAAATTGACCACTTCCTCCTCTTTTTCGGATGACTTATCGTCACTCCAAGTTGCCATTTGAGCTTTGAGCTTGTTCTTCTTTCCAAAGCTCTTCTTCCTCAATTGAGGGCAATCAATTTGGATATGGTCGGGCTTCTTACACTCATAACAAGTGAGTTGGTCATTTCCTTCCTCTTTTCCTTTATTCTTGAAGTCCCATATTCTACTTAATTTTCTTCCTCGATTGGACTTCATGAATCGAGTGAATCATTTGGCCAACATGGCCATCTCTTCTTCCTCCTCCTCACTAGAATCACTTTCGTTGTATGAAGCTTTGAGTGCGATTCGTAGCTTCTTCTTTTCAACCTCTTTCTTCTCTTCTTTCTTCTTCTCTCCCTTGCTTCATGATCTCATGGGTGAGTAGAGATCCAACAAGGGCGTCTAGCTTGAGAGTCTTCAAATCTCGAGCTTCGATGATGACCGTTCTCTTACTATCCCAAGACTTCAGAAAAGAGTATAGTAGCTTTCAGACTAGCTTTTCTTCGGGAATGACTTCACCAAAGCCTTTAGTTCGTTTACGATGAATGGGAGCCGATCAAACATCTTGGAGACACTTTCGTCGGCTTTCATTTTGAAGTTTTCATAACTCAAATTGAGCAACCTGATCTTTGTCTCTTTGACATCATTTGTTCCTTCATATGTAGTCTCTAGGGTGTCCACACTTCTTTGGCACTTTCGATTGAAGACACATTTGAGTATATGTCGGGACCGGGAATACAAAATATCATGTGCAAGGCTTTGCCGTTGACTTGCAAACGTCTTCTATCTTCATCGGTCATTTCAGTTTTGGTATTCAAACCAAGCCTTCCTTCACCGCCTCTCTTCATCGGAAAAGAAGGACCGTCTTTTACCACGTCCCAAACCATATAGTCGTTTGATTTGATGAAGAGCCGCATTCGGTTCTTCCAATAGGGATGATTATCCCCATTGAAGACTGATGATTTGGTGATAGATAGAGACTCTTAGAGGTTTTGGCCGGAGGTGGATGCCATAACACAATGTTGATTGAAATGCGATTGATCAAACTCTTCCAAGATCTAATCAAGAGGATGTTAGTTCTTCCAATGAGTGTAGCTTTGATATCAATTGTTGAGCTTATCAAACATTGGCTAAACACCAAGAGGAGGTGAATTGGTAGAATAAAAATCGAAGGGTGCAAATAGGAAATTTAAAAGAGGAAGACAACGAGATTTAGAGTGATTCAAGCTTCGAACAAGCTCTATATCCACTACCTTAGCACCATACTGAGGATTTCAACAATTCACTAACTTGAATTCGTCCCCTTTTCTCGGCTTAGGAGGAAACTTTACAAACCGGACAATCTTTCTACCCAAAGATTGACCCAAGAATACTCTTTACAAGAGAAAGATAGGAAAACTTTAAAAGTATCTCTCAAATGCTAATTGTTTACCCAATTACAAATAAACACTCCCTAAACTCTAAAAAAATTTACAATGAAAACTCAAAGAGTTGGGTAAAAGAATTTGACAATGAGTACTAAGGTTTGAATTTGATTGCTTGGATGTTGCTTTGAGGTTCAATAGTTGTTGTTGAAGCTTTTGAGGCTTGTATTTATACCCTTGCATTGATTTCTAGCCGTTAGAGTGGTTGAGGTAATCAATAAAGACGTTTGAGCCTTTATTTCTCATTATAAATGCACTTCTGCACCTGTCCGTATCGAAACGCGAAGGCCCGTATCGATCCTTGTCTCAAAATAGAAAGAGCCGTTGCAGGTAATAAATAGGGGCGTATTGAAACACATGAACGTGTATCGAAACGGCTTTGGCCATACCGATGCAATTTTTGCTACTGCCAAAATCTGTATCGAAATGGCCCTAAGGCGTACCGATACAAGATGCTTAAAATTCTTAAACCCTAAAGAAGGATGTACCGAAACAATATAAGCCTTTATCGAAACATTTTCTTCCAGTGGCCAAATAAGGTTTAGCTGTATCGAAACACCTATACGTTTTTGTATTGTTTGGCTTAAAATACTTAGAAAATTTTATAGGGTTTAAGTTTTTATTTTGGAAAACAATTTGAGCTTAAAATTATTTATCAATTTTGAGTCAATTGTGAGACTTTAAAGTGCTTGAAAATTTATTTACTTTGCAAATAAGTCCCTAAAACTATTTGTTATATCAAAATTAAACATAGGTTTTACAATTATCAATGATAAAATAGTCTTTACAAATTTTTTATCCAAATCTCTAACTAAAAAAGCTACTAAAATGAGAGGTTTCACCTTAATTCGCTATTACAATTCTCTGCTTAGCTCTTTACCAAACATCCAAATTAACAGATTTGACTAGTAAATCTCTAAAAATGCTTCAAACCTTTAATTTTAGCTCAAAAAATTGTTTATCAAACATGACCATATACATACTAGGTATATACGCGTGGTCAAAGGTAAACTTATTGCCAACTATGTAATCACATCGTATATTAAAAAAAATTCAACTTAGTTCGACCATGTAAGATAATGCCTCCTTACGACGTCGTACTTGTACTGTTGCTACTTGCTAACTATCAGAGAAGCAGCCGGCTAAGCAGAGAAACTCGCATCGGTGAAGAAGATGGCATGGACGGCCAAATTTCTGCTTCCCATTAGACAATCATTTTCTCAATCCCGGCAATTACGTAAGTGTGATCAATCTAAAGTATCATTTTCTCCCTCTATTTTTCCCTTAGTTTTTTTTTTTTTAATTTTCATTTACAGCAGTTCACGGAAAGATTGGACCTTTGAGAACATGGGTTGAACCTAGACTGCAAAACATAGCCTCGAAGTTTGAGTATAAGCTAAATATACAGACAAAATGTGTTCGAGGTTTCTGCCCATCAGGCAAGTTCATTTTTAATGGGTTTTCTTTGATTTTTATGTAATTTCTGTACTTTTAATTCCATTTTAGCAATTTTGAATGTTACCCATTTGACTAAACTTGCAGTTTCTCTTGATTTTTGATTTTATGGATACCCTTTTCTTTTGTTATTGGAAATTTTCTAGATTATTTTCTGTCTGATTTTATTTTTATTGTAATTGTTGAACTTCAAGTGTAGATGAAAGATTGTTCCATGTTGAAAAGAATTGTTTTCCGAGTCCAACCGGGTTGATGAAACATCTCATGAAATTTAAAAGTCATGATTTGATGCCATTTCCATGGAAGATTGTCCCATATCTGATATATTATTTGTAATTATTGAACTTTTGTGTAGAAAACTACCTGTATTGGACAAGTATTTGAGTACGGGTAAGATGATATGACCTTCGAAGAATCCTCCAAATACATAAAAAAACCAGGAGAAAATTGAATATACTCATGCCAGGCACATAACCTAACCGACACTGACACCTGAGTTTGGATAACATGGCTCTTCGTTTTTGATTGAGGCATTGTTTATCATTTTTCTTCTTGGTTTATTCTTTATTGTTTGTTCTTAGATGACATTTGGTTCTCATTGTTGACAAACCTTGTTGATATTGGTATTTTTTTCTTCCAGGAAGTAGAAATATAAGAAGCATATTTGGTGTATCGGTCCTGTTTGGAGCTATCTACTGTTGGCCTCGTTTTTCATATGCCATGGATGGTGAGTGGATTGATGTTGCTCCAACTATTTACTTTTTCTTGAATTACTGATCTCGAACACATTTTCTTATATGGGTGTGATGATATTATCCTCCAAATACATAGTAAAACTTTTGAAAAATTGATCTATGTTGGACACTATTTGTATCCGACACTTACACCCGAGTTTTGAGTAACATAGGAGTTGATTGCCTGGTATAGACTTATAGAAATATGCCTGCAATCTATTACTTCTGGTTATGCATGATTGTTTCTCGTATATGTTTTATTCGTGTTTTAATAGCTGGCTCGGTTTGAATTTAAAATGATGTAGATCTTGACATTTTTGCGGACGGAAATCATTTAGAGTCATGTGATGCTTCAGAAGGAGAAGATGATCGACACAAACTCTGGTTGTTGATGAGGAAACTCTGGCTGCCCCTTTTTTTTGTATTTACTGTCTTGGTGAACTGGGATAGTCCCTTTGCAGTTACAACTAGGATCCTTCTATTCCTCCTCAGCACCAAACCGAGCCCTTCATCGATTTATCTTTTTGTTGAAAAGGTCAGTTCCTTTCACTTGGCTTCTTGAGTTTATGTAAGCACGTCTATGTTGTTCTAACTCCTTATTTTTCTTGAAAGACCCATGTCCTACACTCACGTTGGACCATATTTTGGACATCGGTATGATTATATAACCCTCCAAATACATGGAAATAATAAGGAAAAATTACATTTTTTGGATATATACTCAGATTACTCGTAACCGACATTCAAACCCAAATCTGAGTAACATACAAGCACTCAGCTATCTATAATTCTAGTGCAATGTCTGCCTGGTTGTACAGTCATATATGTTGCTCTAGTCATTTTCTGCTTTACAAGCTTTGACCGCAGTTTTCGGTTTTGCAGTTACGCCACGGATATATGCGTCAAAAACCCATTTTCTACAGATTTAAGGTATGTTTTATCAATCTAAATTCTTTTAATGCTTGTTGATTAACAAAACTTTGAGGTTTACCTAAAGATTTTTGCTTTGATTTGGTAACTTTTTCCCTTCAGTGCAATTAATTTTGTTTGTGAATTGCTTAAACCTTGTAAGTTACCATCTCATTTATATCAATAGCAAGCTAAAACTATGTTACTTAGTCTCGGATACGGGTACCTGTCCAACATGGATGCTAAAAGCAAAATGAAGAGCTGAGCAACATAGAAAACTGAAGTTACCCTGCCAACAACTATTATTCTCGTTGCTTCATTTCTCGGATGGACCTATGTTGCTCCGACTCTTCATTTTTGTTGAAATACCTGTATCCAACACTCATGTCCAATGCATATTCAAAATTGAGTATGGAGATGTGATCCTCCAAATATATAGAAAAATGCTTTTTTAAAATTAAGGGATGGACTTTACCAACTTCTTACATGGGTAACATTTTTTCCAACCCTGTAGTCATATAAACAAATGAAATTTTATAGACATCAGATAATTTTTTCCATGATAAAAAGAAAATTCACTCAATGAGCATATAGTCTAGAATCTGTTTCGGGTATAATGTTCTTGATTTTCTTTTTGAGCTGCTCATATTAAACGGAAACTACATTACCATGCAGTCACTGCATGCCAGAAAAGTCGAAGTCCAGGATTACAAGCTTCTCTGCCTTGCTACCGTCGAAATCGGGGACCAGAAGTTACATTTGATCGGAATTCTTGGCAGTTGGTGGTCATTGCCATCATCGCTGGGTCTATATTTCCTTGCTCCGGAGCATTTCTCTAGCACATCACTGTGATAACAAGGTAAATTTATCTTCAAAATCCAAGTGGCTCAAAACATGAAGGCTCGAAGCTTGTCTCGAGCTCGGTGCGAGATAAAAGCCGTTGAATCATCTTTTAAGCATCCTTACCTTATGGTTGCCAAGTACATTCTTTACCATTAGCCATTACCTCTTGACCCACCAATTCGTATACTCGTATCGTTCTCGTATATGTTGCTATATCATAATAATGTTTAGTGTAAGGTATTTTATATTATATAAATTTAGATTAGTTAATAGATTGTATTTTATATGAACTTACTCATGTTGGATTTATCTATTTTGGTACCATAACTTTTAATTTTCTTACAACTTTGATATGCATGTCTCAAATCTGTTCTTCCTCATCAGATCTTATACCGGAAGGCAGTAATCTTCATCGTTGGCGGAGTTTTCATCGGAAGAATGAGGACTGCAAAACATGGCTGCCTATTTGAGGAAATTAGATGAAGGGGAGTGAAGAGGGTGCAAACGGTCAACGAAGACAGCTCCATGAGAGTTGCTTGTTCCAGTTGAAAATTTGTCTCCGGGAAACAACAGCATCATTGTGACAATGGCTGCCACCGGCCGTCCACTTCCGGTCATGCCGGATATCACTTTCTGTAACCTGCAACCATGGATGGAGTTGTTATATCTTCCATTTACTGTTAGTGTCAACTGTTGTCTTTATAAATGAAATATCAGTGTACTTTTTATGGTCACCAAACTTTTAAGGTGCATTCATTTTGGTCACCAAACTTTTAAATTTTTCATTGGGGTCATCCAACTTTTATCCCGCTTTCATTTTGGTCTCAACTTTTTTTCTTCATCCATTTTCTTCTCCTTTCATTGCTCTGTTTTAGTCTCCTTTCAGTTTGCCTCAAATGCTTCACTTTGATTCAATAATTTGTTTGTTTCCAAATATTCTTGCGTCTCAAATGACAGCTGCATTATCAACACTGAGTGCAGTGCCTTTTGCAAACTTCGGATTCCTCCTAATTCCAACCAAATCCCTAATTTGTTCTTGTTTAATAGGGTTTGGTGTTGCAGCAAAAGCAACAAGAATTTGGAAATGAAGGTTCACGATCGCTCTAAATTCACCGTTATCAACGACCCTCAGTCGCTCAACCATAAAATTTCCGCCATTCGCATTGTTGGCCCTTCCAAACTCCATTTCTTCTCTTTTTCCTTTTTAGATTTCCAACATAATGCTTGTTCTCTGCTTTACATTTTCCCTTGATTGCAGTTTTACTCCCTAGTTTCTTTTTTCTGGGTTTTGTTATAGTTGCTCTAGTTTCCTTATCACACTGATTTGGATATTGTGCCCTCCAAGGTTCCTGATGTTTACCAAGTCTGACATTAGTTTCCTTTCATCCTGTCTTTTGAATTTGTCATCAATAATTCAGGGTATAATAGAAGTTAACGGGAGAGACCAAAATGAAAGTAGCCTAAAATTAGGTGATTGCAATGAAAATTTTAAAAATTTGGTAACCAAAATGAACGCACCCTAAAAGTTTGGTGACCATTGGTGTACTTTATCTTTTTTTTTAATATTATTAAATATTTATTTTAAATTTAGTGTTTAAGCGTTAAAAAAAGTAAGTTATCAAATTGATATGTCTGATTGATTGAGTCATTTGAACCAAAAATCAAATATGAAACCAATTGGATCTTTTCTAACATTGATACTAATAATTTAGAAATTGTGATGCACTCGGTAATTTAAACTCAAATGAGTTGTTTTTATTGGAGTATTGTTAGAACTAAATCGAATTAATCAACTTAATTGATTTAATAAATAAATGATGGATTAAATCAGATAGAATCAATTAATTAAATTGATTTAATAAAATGTTGATAGATTTAATAATTCAACTAATGTTATATAACCTAACCGTCTTAAATTATAAAAATATTATTTCTGGACTTCAACCAACACGACAAGAATTTATATTTAATACATAAGTGGTAAAAAAAATCCACAAGCGTATTAATTTTAGAGTTAAAATTTAGGGTTTAGAGGTTGAATTTTAGGTTTAAGGGTTTAAAATTTATGAGTTTTGGTTAGAATTTAAGGGTTAGGGTTTAGAATCTATGGTAGTATAGTTATGAATTTATGTTTTAATCTACAAACCCTAAAATCTAAGCACAAACCATTAATTCTAAACCACTAAACCCAAAGACAGATCTCAAGTCAAGCTAGTGGGAGCCTTGGCACCCCTTAGGGAAATTTAAAATACACCCCTCAAATTTTTAGTAATTTTAATTAGGCCCTTCAAATTTGTTAAAAATTTTCATTAAGTCTTATTTTTTTAATATATACAATTAGACTTTTTTTTAAAAAAAAATTAGAACTTTAGATTTTTTTGAAAAATATTCTCACTAAATCCTCAAATTTTTCTCAAAATTTTTGATTAAATCTCCAAAAAAATTTAAAAATTTTGATTAAGTCCCATCAAACTGTTACACCAAGATCCACCCTTAACTAAACCTAAACTCCTAATCTATAAACCCTAAAATTAAGATATTTATAGAAATTTTTATTTCCATCGGCCGTGTGTGTAATAATTACACTCAATACCTCATAATGTACACTATAAGTCTGTAATATGTTTTTACGTGGGCCGAAATTGATATTTTTACCCTTAAACTTTAAAGATATCATTATAATTTTTTAATTTTTTTTTCTTTAAATTTTGATTTTTTATTAAATTGAACTAATTAACAAAAACATAATGAACTTTTATTATTTTTAGAATTTTTTGCATTTATCTATTAATTGGTTTAATTTAATAAGAATTTAAAAAATAAATTTTATACATTTAAATAAATTTTAAAAAAATTAAGTTAAAATTTTATGTAGACTGAAAAGAAGAATGAGCTAAATTCCACATGAATGATAAGAAGAATGTCCTTGCGAAAGGTGGGGTGGATCAACAAGCATGGTCTCGGGTGTTATTTTGAGGGGCAGGCTGCTGTTTGGTGTTGACTGGGTGGTGCTGCGTTTGTTGAGTTATGCTGGTGTCGAGGGTGCAGTGCGGTTGTATCCTTGTTGTGCTTAGTGTTGTTGTTGGTTTTTTTTTGTTTCTTGTTTTTACATTTGTAAGTTGTACTCTTTTTTTTTTTAATTTAATTTTTTTTAATGAGGCACGTGTTGGTGTCTTTGTATGATTTTTCAGTTCAATAAAAATTATATGTTTCAGATAAAAAAAAGTACAACAGAATGTGACATTTAATTGATTTTATCGTTAAAAAAATTTCATTAGCTAATAAAAACATGACACGTGGCATGTTTTATTTTCAAAAACATTTTAAAATTAAAAAAAATCTTCAAAATAGTCCCAAAATCCCTAGATTTTTAAATCCTAAATCTCGATTCCAGTTCTTGTCGTTGTCAATCGCCGACAACGTGCCCACCACTTTTGTAACCGGACCCCACAATGACGAGGCCACGACCATTTCCCCCATTCTTGGATCGTCGATAGTCGATGGACGACTAAACCCTATTACCGAACACGCAAAAGAAAAAGAAAACGATCGACTGCAAATGACAATCGATTCACCGACAAACGACGATCAGGTCTTGCGGCAAGAGAAGAAAGTTTCATTTTGTCGTTGACAGCGTGATGAGCGGCAACGACAGTGGTCGGATTTAAGGATCTAATAATTTTAAGGTTATTTTGTGAATTTTGATAATTATAAGGATTTTTTAAAGTGAGTTAACGGTGGAGCGTCTAAACATGTAACTTTGAAAATGTTAGGCACCTAATTCGCCCGAAAAAAACTTTGGGCGCCTATATGAAAAAAGCATAGTTTAGGCACTTATTTAACACTTAAGTCTTAATCATTTGATAACGTACACATACATTGTAAACAAAATGGTTGAATTCGGATCTTTTAAATGATCATCATTTATTTATTTTATAGAGACCACTCGTTGGCTTCATATATATATGTATAGGATATTAATCCTATAAACCCTAAATTATAACTCTAAACCTTAAATTAAAACAACTATCCCTAAATTCTAACCTTGCACGCCTAAACCCCTAAACACTATACCCTAAACTAACTCTCTATACCCTAAAACTAAGGCGCTTGTGGAAACTTTCAGTTTCCACCGCCTGTGTATAAAATATTTATCCATATATATATATAATGACAATTAAATGAGTCGTAAACTGTAGTATTTTCTATATGTATATATATATGAGATAATATTGATTATATGATATAATTTTTTTTTGAAAGCTAAGGTGATTACAAGTAGTATATGTTTTATATCGAAAATTTTAAGTTGATCATTATTTTTTTTAACCACTGAAGCAAGTTGGTTCGTGTTGATATAAAAAAAAATTATATTGATTTGAATAGATGTAAGTTTTTTTATTTTTTAGTTTCAAAGAAGTCTACTTATCTCCCGCACGTGGTTTGACATTGAAAATGATTTTTTTTATATAAAACAAGCGTTCTTTATGCAAATGGGTCCTCAAGCAACTACCCCAACTTACTCATAACTTCTGTAATTGTCCAACAATAGTGTGAAAAGAAATAAAAAATGAACACGAAAGGCAGAAGTCAAAGTTATGGTCTTAAAAAACTGCAAATTGCCAGCAAATCTGATATAATTCTTTATAAACAACAACTAAATCCCAAAATTTTAAAATTTAACAAGGTGTTGAAAATCCTAGGTGTGGGGAAAAAAAATAAACAAAGCTAAGGAAATGATACAACAACAAAAAAAATCAGAATTTGACAATAAGTACACTTTGGCATCTCGCCACCTTCCAAAACTTTTGCAACATTATGATCCTTGGGATTCAAGCATATACCTTGATCCAAACTCTGTGATGTTCGGGATCCAATCACCGTACGCATCGGGGTATGGTTTTTGTCATCTTTGGGACAACCATAGGTCTCTAAAAACTTACCATTACGTGCAGTGATGCGAAAGAGAGACTCAATTATCGATCATTATAAACTTGCTTCCGTGGAATGATAATTGTGTTCTTGATGTGCCATCCGAACTACTGAGTCCTGGAAGATTCGGAGGAAGTACCAGAACCCTGAATTTTCCTCAAAGCATTTGATATGAAACTGTCTGTGCTATAAGATCCTGATGAAGTTGCTGTTCCAAACACATTAGCATTTAAGAATGGCGGCTGGTTAGGCATCGGAATTTCGTAATCTTTATCGGTTAACATCTGAACCACTTCCTCCATAGATGGTCTTAACAGAACTGATGCTTGTGTGCATAATAGCCCAACTTGAAGCACACCGGGGGCCTCTTTTGCCGACATTTCATCTCTTATGCAAGGGTCAACAGCTTCAGCCAATGCATTTGACTTGTAAAGTGTCCAAACCTGAGGTTGAAGATATCAAATTCAGTGATCTAAAAGCAACAAAAAGTAGTAACCCGAAACAATTTCATTGATAATAAATTGGGTTCAATGACCGGATTTCAGACGTCTTCCTTTCATCACTGCACGCATAGGGATTAGGTCATCACCTCCGCATACTCAACACTAAAGGTATTGTCCTCTTCTGGCCCAAGGGAAGCATAGGTTTGATGAAAAAACCTTGAAAAGGCCTAGAGGTATGTGAGGGTGATCAACCAAATCTCGATACGTGCAGTGACATGGGAGAGAGATGTCTGCATCCTGGTTGTTACATCGGGAGCTTACTGTTTGTAGAAGGGAACCGGACTTTGTGAAGCTGCTATTCTTTTTACCACATACAATCTCAAGAACAAGTACTCCGAAACTATAAACATCGGCTTTCTCAGAAAGTTGTCCTCGAACAAGGTACTCAGGAGCCATGTATCCACTGCAAGAAAATCTCAAACCAAGTTATTAAGAATGCTTTAATGGAAACATCATAAACCCTATAGGGATCCATGGCTAAATGTGTTTTTAATGCAGTACTGCTCAAACTTTGGACCAATGTCATATGTAATATAAGATGAATATTTCTCTAAACTTACAGTGTTCCAGCAATCCCGGTGCTAAGATGACTCTTTTCAGTAGCTAAACATCGAACGAGCCCAAAATCCGCAATCTTCGGATTGAGATTCTCATCTAAAAGAACATTGCTGCACTTGATGTCCCTGTGGATTATCCTTACTTGAGAACCTCCTCCATGAAGATGAGCAAGACCCTCAGCTGTTCCGGCGATGATATCGAACCTCTGCTTCCAGTTTAGAAGTTTGGACTTCTCCTCATCTGCATTTGAAAACTAAATCATCTACATTTGAAACTAAAAGCATTTACACATTTGAGATAGGCACAAGAATTTAATTGTTCTACATCATTTCTGATGCAAGTTCGACATATGTTTTTAACATATATTTAGACATTGATACGAGTCTGAGTGTCAAATACAATATGTCTTGGACATAGGCACGTTCAATCTTTTGAAGTTCATACATGTATTAGGTTTACTTGAGCTGCAAGATTTTGTTTAAATTAATTTGACAAAGCTCTAAATCCCTCAGTCAGTCTTTAGAAGGGGGAAAAGAGATTTAAACAGTAATCACAACATGATGCTCGAAAACACTACTATGAGTCTATGACTGTAATTTAAGCTTGGGAACGGATAACTTCACAATGTTGCCACCAACAACAGATTCAAAGTTTTATCAGGTGAAACCTATCTAAATATGTTCAAGAAAGGGAAAAAAATAAAGGGCAAATTGATTTAAGAGTAAAACATTACCAAAAATGAACTGATCAAGGCTCTTGTTCGGCACATATTCATAAACCAGAAGACTTTCAGGGCCCTCAATGCTAGCACCAAGAAGCTTCACCAGATTCTCGTGTTGAATTCTGCTGATCAAATTTACTTCATTAAAGAAGTCATCGACCCATTGTCTTGTATTATATATCAATCTCTTTACAGCTACAGTTTTTCCATCAGGAAGAATCCCCATGAACACTGAACCAGCTCCTCCTTGCCCTAATTTCCTTGAAGGACTGAAATAATCTGTTGCTTTCTCAAGAGTATCATACTTGAACTTCAAACCCGATTTGTCGAACCTTTTCGAAATCTCACCGAGATTTTTTAACTCTGGAAAATGAATTTGATGGTTAATATAGAACCGAGGACTAACACATAAAATTGGAAGTGGAACACTATTGATGTATAATTTTCAGTTCAAATTGTGAAGATTTAACATTGAGATTTTGTACCTCTTTTCCTCTTTGACAACCTTGCATATATAGCATAAGCTGCAGAAACAGAAAGTGTTAGGAATGCAGACGATGCCGAGACAATTGCTACAATGACTCCGATTGAATACCCTGCAAAATAGAAAAAGAACACATTGTACTTCAACTGGGAAAAATAATAAAGTTCCAAATTTCTCGACTCAAGGATTGTCGAACTGCACCTACTATCGTAGCACATTCTCGAATGACAAAACCATAAAAACTTTCTTATATCTGAAGCGGATAACACCTTACAGAAGTTGTAGTCCAAAAATCCTTGCATCAATCATGTCTCACTAATAAAAAAGGATAGCTATGTCTCTATTACAATCTCAAACAAAACCACCCAACAATCCCACTGGTTCCAGCAGAAAATCCAGCAACCAACAACTAGATATCAACAGAATTCATAAAAGGCTAAATCCAACAAAAGAAACTAAATTGAATAGCAGAATCTACTCTAGAACAGCCAAAAAGTACTCTACAACCACCCCCTAAATACATAGAAATCTAGGAAAAAAGTATCAAACACAAACACATATCCGACACTCCAGCCAAGATAATTTCAACATAAATTTAGTATATTTCTACATTAAAATCAATCTCAGAATCTTAAAAAAACAAAAAAAAGAAGCAAAAGAGTTACCATGATCACCCTCGGAATCTGCCCCGTAGAACCTTCTTGTAGAGTACCTCAAATAACACCCTGCATTCAAAGCTCTGCCTTCATCCTTGGGCACGCATTCTCTCACCGACTCCGACGCTTTCTGCAGGCACTGCCGACACTCCGCCGGCGTAAGACTCTCCCAACACTGCGCCAATGCGTACACTCCATCCAACCCCACCACCCCAAATCCATTTCTTGTCAAAGCAATACTCGTTACATTCCCGACCGCGTGATCGACGTTTCTACCAAACGAAATCATCCTGCCGTTGTTATCTAGACCGGCCATTGTTGCGTTATTGGAGCTGCAATTGACGGTGTCGAAAGTTGGCGAAACGGATTCGTGAAAGAAGTCCCGATTATAATCGTAACGCAGGAAGCAGCCGTCGAGGAAGATTCGAGCCGAGCGAGGAAGGCAACGCGGGATTCGAGTCCTTGCCTCGGCATGGCAAAGGAGGCAATCGGTTCTCTCCAAATCTTCATGGCACTGAGCCAATCCATACATTGGAGGCGTGGAATTGAGACGATAGGAAGCAAAGCGATTGTCGCCGATCTGCTCTGACAACTGTTTCATCACTTCAGTGAAATCCGGAACGATGTTCGTCGCGTTTGGCGGCGGGGGATCACCGCAGTAAAGCCCGGCGATTGTGATTCTTGGATCAGAGAAAGAGGCGGGAACTAAAAAAGATAAGATAAGCAAGAAAACCCATCTCCAGTATGATTGTTTGAAGGCTGAAAACCCCATTGATTTCATGTTTAGCCTTCAAATTTCCTTCTTTTTCAAACTTTTTTTCCTGGGTTTTGAACTTAGTTTTTGTTTAATAGTGTTAACCTCAGGGAGGCTAAATTTCACCAGTTTTGGCTGAGATTAGTGCGCTGAGGAGCTTTACATATATTTCCATGGAAAGGAAGTTGATAGAAGAAAATTTCGCACCAATCAAATGGAATTTTCTTCGCTTCTGTCGTCTCTTTTAAGTAGAAGAAAAGATATTCCAATTGAGACAAACCTCAAAATGGTTTAATGTTGAAGTGGAACGAAGACTTGGAATGGAAAACAATGGATGAGGCTCACCCACCATTCAAAATTAATAGAAAGATGGAAATATAAATTTTAGTCCTTAAAATTGAAATATTTTCACAACTTAGTCCCTAAACTTTTTTCCAATGTCCATACTAACCCTAAAACTAAACATAACATTTTTTTTTAATTATTAGTCCTTTTTGATGATCTAACACTCTATTAGAATGAGACACTAGATTTATTAAGCAAGGTTAGAGTTTCAAATCATAATGTTGTGGATGGTATAAATTGGGTTGAAAGGGTCACCCCTACGATAAGAGTGTTCATGAACGGTTAACCGTACCGAACCAACTTGTTGATACGATTACTGGAAGTATTGGTTCGACATTTTAATAAACTGTTATTGTTCTGTTTAAACCAGTTACCATCTAAGTGGTTAATATGTTTATTCGGTACGGTTACTCAGTTAACCATGAACCGTTTTTATATCGGGTGTTATAAATAACATACCTATTTATTATTACTAATTTTAATAACTTAAACGAATCAATGCAAATAATTCTTCATTTTTTATAATATTAGGCACATCATATAACATAAGTTAAAATAAAAAGAAGTCGGTAACTCAACGTACTTTGTAACTTAATTAATCATCACTAAAATAAATTTTTAATTTTTTACCGGTTAATGTTTCACCAAAAAATCATAATTGTTACCGTCTCGTTTAACCGCTGATTTTACTAGTACACTTAACGTACTATTTTGGCGAAATTTTTCTAGACTGGTTACCTACCATTTACTTCGTTTTTTTTTCTTCAGATTTCGATACGATATATAGGCTCGACTTTTTATGAACAATCTTATCCTATAATGGTCTCTATAATATTCGATCCGAATTAGTCAACTAATAAATTAAATATTAATGATTACAAAAAAAAATTGTCAACAACTAAAAAGTTAATTCCTCTCAATAAGTGAAAGGAATATTATGGATACACTTTATTATTATTATTATTATTATTATTATTATTATTATTATTATTATTATTATTATTATTATTATTATTATACCAAGATTCGAACCTATACAAGATGGGACACGATGAATATTCTTAGCTACTAGACCAATTAGTGAATCTCGATACACTTTTATAAGAGATAATTAACATATAATATAACATAAAGTCTTTTATTATATAAAGTATTAAATGAATATAACACAAATAATTTTATATATTTGAATCATTTTATTATGAATTATTAATATATCATTGTGTAAAAATTATAAATATTTTAAATATAATTATACATAAATAGAAATTTATTTGATACACCTGATTTGTAATAAGTCTATCTATCTTAGGATAATAAAAAAATATATCTATTTTTAGGGTCTAGAATTTAATTTAGTGTTTAGGATTTAAGATTTGAAGTTCAAGATTTAAGACATTAAGGTTAATAATTTAGATTTTAAATTTTATAGTTTAAATAAGAAATGTTGTGTAACTTTTTTTTATCATGCTCGTGTATAAAAATAACTCTATAAATAATATATAAATACACGAACTTCTTTACGTAAATCATATAACAAATAAATAAATACAAATTTCAAAATTTACTAAAATAAATTTTTTGAAAAAAATAAATCATAACTATGGCATAAATCTTGTGTTAATTATTGCTCTCTCTATCTTCGTCGTCTTCGGCCAAAAGCTTTAGACCTGAGAAGTGAATGGAGTCGGCTATGGAGTCGACCCAAAGCGCAGCTTTTTTTTTTTTGGGGGGGGGGGGGGGCAAATTTGTTGACCTCAGAAGAAAGAAAAGGGGAAATTTGGGGTTGGCCCAAAATTTTGTTGAGTTATTTTATATTAAGACTTAATTGATAGGTTGTATAAATTTTAAGGACTAAAATTATTATTATCCCAGGCCAAGTCACTACCTCCGTTAAAACTTAATGGGAACTTAAAGGCCAGGGATCAAAGTGAGAGATATATGTACCATTACCATTAGTGATAATTTTGCCAAAAAAATAGTTTGGTGACCAAAATAGAAAAATAATAATAGTTGGGTGACTATTGTTGTAGTTTACCCAAAATAATATTTTAAAATTATTTGTTTTTCTACAAATTCTAGAAAATCAAGTAATCATAAAAGATTGACATTTTTGTCTATTTGACTTGTTCCTTGCACCATAATCAATGTCTTCTGGAATACTTTATCTAATTTATTCATGAAATACTAACATATGGAAGATGACTTTTTATTTTATTAATATACCAAATAAAAAAGATTTTAATGATAAGAAAAAGAGGAAATTCAAGTCGACAAGAGTCCAAATTAACAAAGATTAATTCAGCCTGGTTAATTATTATTGATGCAATATATCACAATATAAATTGATAAATACAATTACTAGTCTAGTTATGGTTCTGGGGAGATAATAGATCTTTTGTTTTAGTTTTGTTTGATAATTATAATATAGTCCCCATACTATGTGTTCTTTTATTTTGTTAATCTTAAATAACTCATACATATTTTATGAATATGACTATTTAAATTCACGTCACCTAGCACAAACCAACTTGTCTAAGTAATTAAAGGAATAGTTGTTGTTCCTAGAGGTTATAAGTTCGAGTACCAACAGCTGCAGTAGGGTAATTGAGCATGCATTGTCAAATGGTTGAGAGTATATCTAAATTAGATACTACTTGTAATCACCTAGTTTTCATATAAAATTTTTTTAGGTCACCTAGAAAAACAACGCTCCCTATTTCATTAGATCATCCATTGGATTCTTTAGTTTTGTTTTTCTCAAATTCTAGCTTTTATTGTTAATTTCTTTTGTTCTCTCTTTTTATTAATACATTAATGGTTTGACTATAAAATATATGTTTTTTTTATAGAAAATTATGTACTTAATATTTTATTTCGTAATCAATTTTAAAAAAATTTCTTCAACGATTGTTAAAAGAATTTCACCATCCAATCATAGACATAACACATGATATATTTCTTAATTTTTATTTAATTCTTGTCTGAAAATCATTAGTTTTTAAAAACCCAAAATTTTTAATGCTCTTAACAAAGTTTTCAAATCCTCATCTATCACCGTCGAGCACTACGTGTGCTGCTGCAACAAGGTCTCTTCCTCCCGTCGCACGACAATGCCCAATTTTGTGTTCACCTATTGACGTTTTCGTTCGATTGAAGATTTCACGCTCGACGTTTTGTAACCCCCTCGTCCCGGTCTGGTTGGACGACCGGTCCAAGTGGGCCACACGGGGAAAACCGAAGCGAAACCCGTGAAGGTTTCCCCTCGGTTAACGACCCTAAAATTTTCTTTTTATTTTATCTTGTCTATAGGCATAGTTAAAACCTATGTGAAGCACAGCAGCGGGAAATACAAACATTGAGACATACACCGACCAACGAATACATCAAACAGCTCATTTTAGCCCTTTACAGCAGGCCGTTTCGAAACGCCCTTAGGGTGTTCCGAAACGCCTTGACCAAGTCAACAGGCCAGGGTCAACCATAAGGTGACCGTTCCGAAACAGGGGTGACCCGTATCGGAACGACCTTGACGGTCAACAGGCCAGGGTCAACCATAAGGTGACCGTTCCGAAACAGGGGAGACCCGTATCGAAACGACCTTGACGGTCAATATCTCGTGGTCAACGAGATTTGACCGTTTCGAAACTTCAAAGGCCCGTTTCGGAACGCCTTCATCTCGCCAATTTCTCAAAATTCCAGTAGCAAAAATGTTCCGAAACGACCCCCATCCGTTTCGAAACGGCAGGCCAAATGCAAAGGGACCGTTCCGAAACAGGATGGCCCGTTCCGAAACGCCCCCTGTCTGCAGACTCGTTCTGGCTGTTTTAAGGCACAAGGGTGCCCCAAAACACCACCAAAACACCACACAACACCATAAACATAGAACTCAAGGCAACCCAACAATTAAAGCATGCTTCAACAAGATTAAGGCAGGTCTAAACATTTAGGCAAGACATCATAGACATGCATTCACACAACATCATTCAAGCATAAAGGTAACCTCTAGGACATATGACCAACATTCAACAAGAGCAATTTAGGCATGAGATACAAACCAACATGGCAACATGAACCATACAAAAGCAAGGTACTAAGGAGTCTACACATGCTCCTAACAACCAACAACTACCCAACAACAAAACATGTCCCATTGCTCAAACTATTACATATCCAAACATTAAAAATCCATACTTGAAGCACTCAAGGCTAACAACCACACTTGGAGCCTTCCACTTGCGCAAGCAACCCACGAGCTAAGGATCTGCAATGTTGAACAAAGAGAGCGTAAGCAATGATGCTTAGTGAGGGTAAGCTCTAAAAACAAACCTCAACATTGCAGAGTCCGAGCACGATCTAGCCAAGGCATTTTACAAACATACCAAGGATCCACAAGAGCCACAAGATAAGATGCATGAGCAATATATACAAGTAAATGTCATGATCAACAAGCTCTAACTTCCTCAACATAAGTAGCCACATCAAGCATCCAAATAAGGATCATTTATCATAACACATTGATACAATTAACAATCAACATTGGCACCTAGCTATGACTCAAATACGCGGATAACCGTTGGAACTCACATCCAACAACACAACCATTACCTGACGGTGGGATTACACTCATCACCGATCTCACGGAGGGGATTCCACTCATCCTCACGCCCCGTCGATGGGATTCCACTCATCACCGACTATATTTAAATACAATTTCCGGGCGTACCCGTACTCCTCCTTGGTGACTCAACGCCACCAAGGCCACGCGCGACTTTTGACTCATGTGTACACACTAACATCCTAATGATCGATCATTTGTATTTAAGTATACTAGTGCAAATATTTTACTCATTCCACATTGCTCATTTCAATCATTTCCGTGCTTAGCACGTACTCACCATGAACACAATCATGAACCATTACCATGCATGCTTTAAGCATTACAAATCATGCCTCATCTCACATGTATAATACAATATACATAAGCATTCAAATCACAAGACATACGAGGCATATACATTCATACATTTAAGTTCATCCAAGGGCTCTAGATCAAGTTTAGGATTAGGCTACCACCCTAATCCTAACTCTAGGTGGGTCTACCAAGCCCAACCTAGTCTATACACTCGAACCAACTATTTTAAAACTAAGTAAAACATTTAACCACTCACCTAAGCTTCCAAGCCCAAGGACCAAGCAAGCAACAACCTTCAACTTCCCGGATTCACTTCCGATGCTTCACTGATGTCCAAACTTGACTCTAATCAATCCCAAACACAAACAAAACATCCACAATCAAAATCTTGTCATCGAAACTAACCCGGAATGCAATTCAACCACAACTACAATGTTGCAAGCATGAATAATACTCATTTTTCACCAATTCGGATGGCCCAAAAACCTTGTCCGAAAACCATGTTTTCAACTTCCATTACACCCTCCAATGATCCCAAAACAACCCTTACCTATAGTACTATCAAGAGCCTATCAAAACCCACCTAAAACAGCCCCCAAAACTCACCCAAAACCTCTCAAAAACCCCATTTTCACCCAAGTCCGAAAATTGTTCCAAATCATTTGAAATTCACATATGTAGTATCATTTGGCTCCTATATTCCATAACTAACCATAACAAATCGAAATATTAAGTTTAGCTACACAAAGGCACCATTTTTAATCAAGATTTCCAAAACTTCCATTTTCGAAAACCTTTATGAAAATGAAAAAGAAGAGTACTTTCATGAAGGGGAAGATGAGGAGAAGTCAAAAATGCTATTACCTTTCAAAACGGAGTTGAAACGAAGAAGAGAGGTGATGGAACAGTGGATTTGGGTAGGGAGCTTAAGTTCCCGTTGGTGAAGAAGGGGATGAATAGTGGATGATGGGTGTTTTTGTTTTGTTTTAGTTTAAAAGCCCAATGACCCTTTTGCCCTTAATGAAATGATATATTCACAAGGACATAGAATCCATGGCTATTTGGGGTTTAATTTTCAAAGCATAGTCTATCATCAAATTAATTAATTTGAAAACCAAACCCGAACCATTATTTAAATCATAAAACCGAACCCAAATAATATTAAAATATTATTTTCACCTAACCCCTAAACCCGGGTGTTACACGTTTGCGGTTCATTTAGCCGTTCATTTGTCAATTTTTGATGATGTAAAGTTGAGGCTATTAGTTGGGGGGGGGGGTTTTGTGAAGGAATGATGAGAAGTAGTGGTTGAATTGGTAGTCGGATGAGAGAAATTTAGGGTTGAAGATTGTAAGGATTTGAGGTTTTTTTGAGAAATTAAAAATGTTAGGGTTTGTTTGATAAAATTAAAGAATTTATAATTTTTAAAAATAAAAATTAAAGATAATTACAAGAATAGATCACATGACATTTTAAAATGAAAGATTGGATACCTACTTTTCTAAAAAAATATTTTAAGAACTTATTTCGGAAAAAATACACTTATTTTATAGTTAAGTCTAAATTAATTCGATTGATTATTTTATTAAAAATTTTTTTATCATAGACTCAACGCTTGAGCGAGTCGAGCTTAAACAAGTTCCATTGGACTTGTATATTTAGCAGAGAACTCGATCATTTGTAATCGAATTCGAACTAAAATAATTTTTTATTAATTAAAAATAAAAGGATCTAAGTTAAGCATAAATATTCGAATCAAATAATACGATTCTTAAATTTAACCCCGGCAATTCGAACTGTTTGAATTATTTTCTATAACAATGGAGTCAAATTCAAATTTACGAATATTTTTCTGGCCAATAAAAAAGAGCCTAAATCGCGGGTCCAAAACTAGGCTGACAAATTTGACTTTCCTTGGCCAAGCTTGGAAAATGATGTGTCAACTATCAATTTTCTTTCAATCCACCAAAATCCAACCACTATCTCTATCTTTTTAAAATTTAGTTTATTTTTAATGGAAAATTTATTTTATTTTAATTGTCTTTATTGTTTTGACTTTTAAATCCCTAACCACGAATCTAGAATAATCACACTTTCCTTTCACTGCATGTATTCACATCCGATTATATTTAACATATAATATAAAATGGTTTTATTATAACTGTTCAAATTATATTTTTTTGTTTCACGTGTTTTTTTGTCAAAGTAAGTGTTTAACGTTTTATTTCGTTATGTTTTATTATCGATTCGTTAAAAATTCATCATTCAATAAATGCATGACATATAAACTATTTTTTTAAAAGAACTTAAAATTATTAATTAAAAAAATCCTAAAATCTTTAAAATTTCCAAAAACCTTAAAATTCCTAATTCTAAAAAAAAAATATCTAAATCTCTAAATTCATCCACCATTGTCGCTGAATCATCCACCACCGCCACCCTTTCGTCGTGAGACCTTACTATCAAATGCTCTCACTTTTTGTCATAAAAATCTGTGAATGACATGTCAATTGAATGTCAAAAGTTAAAGTTCGAAAGTTTTCAATTGATCGACGAACGACGAATAATGAGCGAATGAAATGACGAGATCTTGCGATGAAAGAGACTTCATTGCGACAATGACGTCATGACGATCGAGGTGGCATAGGAAGAATGGGATTTAAGATTAACGATTTGAGGAATGTTGGGTGGTGTGAATTTAGGATTTTTTTGAGAATTTAGAGAGTTTTAGGGCTTTTATTAAAAATTTAAGAAATTAAAATTTATAAAAATAAAAAATTATAAGATATTAAAACATCAAAGTTGCATGTCAAGTTATGATTGAGTGTCAATTTTTTTAACATATTGACATTAAAATGGTAATGAGATGTAATATCAAACACATATTTTATCTAAAATAAAACATAAGACACATACTTTGACAAATAAAGACTTTAGACACCTAAACCAAAAAAAAGTGTCATTTGGCACTTATTTTGTAATAAAGCCATAGAAAATCAATACATATAGGGTTAAAGTTTATTAAAAATTATTGTACTATATTTAAAAGTTCATTTTATTCCTTACTATAAAAAAATATTTTAGTCTATAATCTCTATACGTTTAAAAATTTAAAATTTTGATCAAAAACGTTAAAGTTGTTGTCAGTTGACTTAAATGTTTTGGTTTAAACACTCTTAGGTGTTGAAGTATGCCCAAAGACCAATCATGAGATGATTGTAAAAGATATATTTATTTTATCTTGTTTATTAATATAAAGCCATTATTATTATTATTATTATTATTATTATTATTATTATTATTATTATTATTATTATTATTATTATTATTATTCCGTGTGTTTATAAATAAACTGAATTGTAATAAAGTCCTTAGAATAATATAGTTATTCTTAAAATGTCCTTAGTCGAGTATTATTGTGGGCATAGACAACAATAATATATTACGACTAATATGTAGTTGATTGATGACAAAGTGTTGTCATTGACATGGAGATGTCAAAATCAATACATATGTATGTGTTAGAGAACGACATACTGGATTGACCCACTATGAGCATTTTTCATGGATTATTATGTGACAATCACAATATTGCTTATAGTGATAACTACATGTATCATCCTCAGACTTGAGATCATCGTTATTTCAACATTGTGAGTGACATATTTTGATACAATCAAACGTGTGTCGTAACTGACTACACTATAAAGATTGATATTGGATATGTTGCAATCTATGTAGCGGAATATGGTTGATCAAGATATGATTTGTCCCTCCTACATAATATGAGCAATATCATAGGCCACTTGATTGAGTGAGACTAGAAGTGCATGGTCATGCTCATAGTTATTCGTTTATAATAGTCTACTCAAGATATCAACAAATATTATATGTACTATATAAGTGTGACTATTCCATGACTTGTGTCCGATCTAGATCTAAGGACAAAATGATGTAATACATAAAAGAGTTAATTACGAAAAAGGTTATGTCGAACCACGATTTCCTGTAACTTAGGTAGCAATGATGTATTGCTAGATGCCACTCATTGCTTGTAATATTAGAATTGTTCTAGATATTATTGTTAACTTTACATGAACCTACAATGGTCACACCCTATGATTGAAACGAACAAATATTGACTAGATAACATGTGTACAAACTTGTTGTGCACGAAATAAGTAAAAATCAAAATTATTATGACTATTGTAATTATAGATAATTTCGTTTATATATTTTTAATAATAGATAATTATTGTAATTATCATATACTATTAAAATATATATGCCTAAAGAAACCTGATTGAAGTAGAATTAGATTCAACATATTTAATTATATTCAGTTAAATATATTGTATATTTAAGGAATCCGAATTTAATTAGAATTAGGATTTTGAATGCTATATAAAGACATAAGGTCTAACAGCAAAGTATGCTTTTGCGAAAAACCTCTTTAATAGTTAGAGAAGAGAAAATATTGTTCGTTTTGTTCGGGTGGACCGTGTAGAGGTCGAAATGCTATTGTGACGACTTGAATTCGATATCGTGCTAGAAGAATTAT
This sequence comes from Hibiscus trionum, assembly GCA_030270665.1. Classification (NCBI taxonomy): domain Eukaryota; kingdom Viridiplantae; phylum Streptophyta; class Magnoliopsida; order Malvales; family Malvaceae; genus Hibiscus; species Hibiscus trionum. Next base: position 20,632,357 of record BSYR01000025.1, read on the forward strand.
ATTCTCCTAACTTCATGCGATTTTCCAAATTTAATTAAGGTAACGTTTCATCCCTTTTCACCCCAGATTCGTTTCTCGTACATGGATCACTAGTAAAATACGTCAGCTAATTTTTCCACTGCGCCATGGGGTGTATCGATGTTTCCCAATATTAGGTCCCTCTTGATTTTGAATTCGAGCAAATAATTTCTCTCAAAACATTTTTGTGAACTTTTAAATAAAAAATCAATTACTTATGAAATTTAAATGCAAAACTAATTTATATTCCAACTTCAAACTCCACTGTATTTGTTTACGATAATTATAATTACAAGTCAAAACATAAACAATTATTTAAAATGTTTTAGCTGAAAAAACATATATTAAATTTTCTTAGAATTTATAGACTTGAAGTGAGATTAAGAGTTTAATTAAAAATGTGATATAGAAATCATAAAATAAAAGTATTTAGAATTTCACTAAAATTTTCAAAAATATGGAAAATATATAATTTGCTCTTTTTATTTTATTTTAAAATCAATCCAATCATAATTGGACACGTGTCATGTGCTGACTGAAAATGTCAATATCATTATAAAATTATTCTTTCAAAAATAAATTCAATAAGTTATTCTTTTTTATTTAAGAGGGACTAATTTACCCAATTTCAAAATTGAAAGAGACTTAAAAGGGCGTTTAACAAAAACATTGAAGTCAATTAACTATAACTTTAAAATTTTGGACAAAAATATTCACTTTTCAAATGTATTTGGACTAAAATATTTTTGTTTACCACCACCACCACCACTACTACTACCATACCACTACTACCACCACCACCACCACCACTACTACCACCACTACCACTACCACTACTACCACTACTACTACTACTACCACCACCACCACCACCACTATCACTATTACTACTACTACTACTACTACTACTACTACTACTACTACTACCATACCACTACCACCACCACCACCACCACTACTACCACCACTACCACTACCACCACCACCACCACCACCACTGCTACTGCTACTGCTACTGCTCCTGCTCCTGCTGTTGTTGCTACTACTACTACTACTGCTACTGCTACTACTACTACTACTGCTGCTGTTGTTGCTGCTACTGCTACTGCTACTACTGCTACGCGTCATATCTTAAGATAGAGGTGAGCATTCGATTGAGTCGAGTAAAAAAATTTCGAGTTATTTGAGTTGACGCGTCATATTTTACAACTCAAACTTTATTTGAAAATTTTTCAATTCGAGTCGAGTCGAGTTTTCAAGTTCATATAAAAATTTAATTAAATTTTCGAATATTTTAAATCATTTTTTTCTTTTCAATCGAATATTTTTAAATTAAATCGAATATTTAAATTTGTTATTAAATAATCGATGTGATTTAAATATGAAAATATTAAATATTCTATTTTAAAAATATTCGATTTAAAAGAAAAAATGATTTAAAATATTCGAATATTTCGAGTTGACGCGTCATATTTTAAGATAGAAGTGAGCGTTCGATCGAGTCGAGTCAAAATTTTTCGAGTTATTCGAGTTGACGCGTCATATTTTACAACTCAAACTTTATCTGAATTTTTTTTATTCGATTCGTGTTTTCAAGTTCCTATAAAAATTTAATTATAATTATTTATCATGTTACCATACTTTGAAATTTTGCTTTAAGGACCAAATTGAAAGAATGAGTAAATAACGATGGCTAAATTTAGTGAATTGTCTTGAACTAGGACTAAATTGATTGAATGTATAAACATAAAGGACTATATGTGTTATTATACCAAATTTTATAACTGCCATTTAACGGGATTTAACGTCTAGTTACCATTTTGTTATAAAACATAAAGTTTAATTGCCATTTTGTGATTTTTGAAAGTTTGGTTACCATTTTGTTTTTTTACCAAAGTTCAGTAACCGTTTGTGTACTTTACCCTATTTTTTTCTTGGCAGCTCATTTATCTCTCTTAATAGTTTGGCAAACGAAAGTGATATCCAAGTTGCTTCCAATAGGTATGCTTTCACAATTTAAACTCAATGTATTTTTATTATGCTCCCAATATGTATGCTTCCAATAGGTCAAGTGGATTAAGTATGACTGATAGGTAGTTTATTATGTTTAACTTGACTTTTTACTTAATTGCCTTCAAGAGAAGCTGCAAAATGTCCCACCAGGAATTCTCGATATCAATGAGAAGATACAGTCAGGTTTTGGAGTTCAACAAAAGGAGAGGTACGATCGATGCATTTAAAAAATAATACTATGTTATTATAATATTGGCTTTATAAAAAATGCAAAATTTAAATTGTAGGATCGAGAGCGCGTTGGAGTTACTAGCAGACAGCAACAAAAGTTTACTCACACTGCTGGGTCGAAGAGTTTTGCTCGTATAGCTAATGACGATGTATTATTTTTTAATTACTGATTAGTTTTTAATGTATGACTTTTTCTTAAGTATTATTTCTATTATACGTTGTAGCAACTTGCAACTGGCACTAGTGTTGGACGGATAAAGCTCTTCGACATCACACACAAAAAAAAGATGGCTCTCCTATGACTTCCGAAGCTGTAGAAATTATGGTATATTCATTGGACAAAAAATTTAGATTATATTATATTTATATCAATAGTATAACATTTGAATTCGTTATATAATTTTAATTGATTACCAGACAAAGTTGAGGGGAAAAAGAACGGAGTATGAAGCTACGACTTCAACTAATGGTTCTATTAATATGGATGAGATTGAAAATCAAGTTATTGCTGATGTTTTGGGTCTTGAAAGATATGGTCGGGTTCGCTGTCAAGGATCATTCGTTACCCCGACAAAATATTTTGGACCTAATTCGTCTCAGTACATGCCATCACAGAGCCAGTCTTCTCAGGAAGAAATTAATCGTTTGAAACAACAGTTAACTCAATTTTAAGCCGAGGTAGAACCGAGAGAAGCTGAGAGAGAAAAGAGAAAAGCTGAGAGAGAAAGGAGAGAAGCTGCGAGAGAAGCTGAGATAGCAGCGAGAGAAGTTGAGAGAGAAGCAGCATATCAGAATCTCCAAAGAAAATTTCAAGAAATGACGGCGATGTTAAGATAGAACCAACCAAAGAATCCGCCGTCTTAGTTGATTTTAGGTTTATTCATGTGTGAATTTAAGTGAGCAATGTTAAACTACATTTTAATTTATCGTTGAACTATATATTTCACTTTAATGTTAGACTTGAATTTGTTTTTGTTGCTTTTACTTAATGCTTGTAATAGATTTTTAGGATTTGTTGATACAGATTTGAGTAGTTTACAGTTTATGAAATGTAGTATGGAGAAACAATAGGCTTAGTTGCGTTTGTCCGTAAAAAAAACACCGCTAAAAGTTAGTAACATATCGCGACGTTTGTTCAAAAAATGCCACTATTACAAGATCATTAGCAGCGTTTTAGAAAAAAAACGTCACAATAAATTGCAACCTTTTGCGTCGTTTGAAGGTGAAAACGTCGCTAGAGAACAGTCTCTTGCGGCGTTTGGAAAATAAAACGCCACTAGAGAGTAGTCTCTCCCGGCGTTTGGAACTGGAAACGCCGCCAAAGATCAAAATCTATCGCGGCGTTTGGCAAATCAAACACCGCTAGAGAACAATCATTCCCGGCGTTTGAAATCTCAAACGCCGCGAAAGATAAAAATCTATCGCGACATTTTTGAAACAAAAACGCCGCTAACTATTGCGGCGCTGCTTCTAGCGGCTCTTCTGGTGGTGCTTTTTCTAACACCGCGAGTATTTTTAGCGGCGCAAAAAAACGCCGCTATAGGCCTAAAAACGCCGCGAAAAATCTGTTCTGCTTATAGTTAATAAAGAACATTAAGTTCTTTGCATTAGCATTAAACGCATGGTAAATCAAACCGGAAAACAAATTTAATGCATATAGTAATGAGCATTAAATTCTTTTGTTAATTGGATGTACTTCGGTTTATTTACTAATTATTTTTTTGGGCATTAAAATATAATTATAATATTTGAGAATTTTGTAACTTATGATATTTATGGAATTTATAATTCCTTGAGATGTTACAATCTAATTTATAATGCCTAAATAATTTCTTGAACGAAACTGATGAAAGGAACTACGTTTAAATGTTTTTTTAGTGGCCACACAAATAAAGCGCGCTGGATAACTTTTTGAATTGAAGTTATATATTAAGTGGTCATTGTTCAATATTGAAAAGTTTACTCAAAGTACTATTTTTTTCTACTTTCAACTAGGGGTGGCAATAAGTCGTTCGGTTCGGGTCGTTTCGGGTTTATCTAGAATCATTTTAGGTTCGGTTCGGGTCAGTTCGGGTCTAATTCATGTATGTGATGAGTCGGATCCGGTTCGGGTATTGGATCGGGTCAAAATTGGATTGGTTCTTTTTAGGTCGGGTCAATATCGGATCGGTCGCTTTCGGTTCGGGTCAAAATCGGGTCGTTCGGGTTGATTTCGGATCGGGTCAACATTTGAATTTTCGGGTCAATTCAGTTTGAGTTAGGTTTAGGGTTTGAGGTTCAGTATTTATGGTTTAGTTTAGAGTTATTGGTGTATGAGATTAATTCTGATCCAACTTGTTAATCTATGCATTTGAATTTGATTAAATATTTAAATCAAAGCTTCATGTATCCATATCAAAATTTTGTGTATAATTATATTAAATCAAAGTTTATTATATATGTAATAATAATAATAATAATAATAATAATAATAATAATAATAATAATGTCTGAAATGAATTAATTTATTAAATTTAGGATCTAATTGAGCTAACTAAAATCTAGAAGCATAAATTACGGACATAATTAAAATAATTCTAAAACTAAATGTGAAATTTCAATTAAATTAATCTAAATTGAAACTCAATTAAATTAAGAAAAAAAGAAAGACAATTGATAAAAATAGAGAGAGAAAAGACAAAATTTGGAGGGAAATAAGCCACCAATTTTTTAAACTAGATTGAAAAGAAAAAGACAATTGGTAAAAATAGAGAGGGAAAAGATAAAATTTTAGAGGGAAATAAGCCACCAATTTTTTAATCTAGAGATTACTTTTTAGGTCATCTTACATTTAAAATGTTACATTTTAGTACTAATATTCAACTTTAAGTTTTAGTTTAATTTAATATAGTCACAAGTATCCCCACGGTTTAGACTTCAGATATAAAAATCCCCTTCTCGTAGTGATATTTAGTCTCTAAAAATTTACTTTTAGTCGAAATTAACTAATCTTTGTAATTTAGTCTATTAATTTAATATAATAATATTTTTGTTCATTTTAATTTCTAAGATTTAATTTTTAGCCAAAATGACATAAAATGTTATTATACCACAACTTTGACAAGAGCAACGGTCTCTTCCATGGTATAGTACAAAAAGATAATAAAACATACTTCATTTTATTATTTATTATATTGTTAAAAATAGATAATATTAAAAATAAATTATTCATTTATTTTACCTTAATTTTCGGGTTAAAATCGGGTCGATATTTGGTTCAGCTTTCGATTCGGGTAGCATTCGGTCCGGGTCCATTTCGGTTCAACAAAAAAATTTGGGTCGATTTCGGTTCGGTTCAGTTTATTTCGGGTTTTGGGTCAACTTCGGATCATCATGTTCGGGTCAAAATCGGGTCTTGGTTCGGATAATTCGGCTTGAGTTTCGGGTCAAGTTTACCAGGTCTACTTTCAACTATGAATCCGTTTAAAAAATATTATTATCAAGTTTTAAACGGTCAAGCCTGAAACAAAAATTTTCTGCCCCGAACCATGCCACAATTTATGTCCCATACTAAAAAAATACGTCTTACCTCTAATTTTTTAAACTCTAACCACAATTCCTAACCTTAAATCTTAAACCCTAAATCTTAAACCCACTTTTTTTAAAATGGGACACCAAAAAAGGACAGAAAGCGGTGGCAGAGATTTCCATCCTCAAGCCTGCCTTTAAATATTGAAATATTCAGGAATTATATCGTTTTAATGATTGGAATTGATCTATTAATCATGTTATGTGGTATGCCAATTCTGAATTAGTACGCCATTTCTTTGTGCTATTTTTTTAAAATAGCATTTAGATGCTTGCTCTTGTGATTGTTGGTACGTGAAGATGAGCAACCATCTATTTTCATGTGAGGGTAAAATTATTTAGTTATTGAAAACTAAGCAGAAAATATTTTTTATTCTTTTTGTCGTACTAATAATTTCTTTTGAGAAATTTATAAAAACAACAAGATAATTGAAATTTCGGAGAAGTGCAAATCAAGTACTCTTCAAGGAGCAGTCTAATTCCCGATCTAAAGATAAAGACGTGAAATATTAAAGATAATGACTTTATTACTATCAATAATTTTTTTAAAAAAGTTTTATTACTGTTAGTAAATTATTTTTCAAAGGCTAATCTTGTAAAATCTTCTTTAATTTTAGAATTAACAGGATTTTTAAAGAGAGTTAATTCATATGGAGTATTTATGTGGGAAAATTTCAGATCATGATGAGAAGGTTAATTTTACAGGCATGGTGAAAATAAACAAAGTTTACTTGAAATTATGGTTCTACCAATGAGGTCAAATTATTTAGACTTGTTATGCTTTTATATACATGAATTAGTTTAGATGAGCCTTTAAGTTAGTCTTTAAAATTTAGTGGATATATTATGGACTGAGATAAAGCACTAGTATAAAGACTAAGACTAAGGTAGTAGCGAGCCTAAAATATGTATGCTTAATAAGATACTATTGTGAGTAAAAGTATCAAGCATAATTTTTTAAGAGACCTTAATTAAAGAAAGAGAAAATTCATAAATAGCTTATCGGAAAACATTATAAAAATGCATGTTTAGGATTGGTTCTATGAAAGACTTGGTTTTTAGGTGTGCTTAGTGCGCCACTTCTCTTTCATGGTAACCTACCTGGTGCATTGTTTTTTAATGTGCTCACTTTTATATAAAAAAATACTATGACAAATAAAATCTCTTTAAACTTAGTGTAGAAGTTAAAATAGTTGAGATTAATTTGGTTGAGTAGAATACCGAATTTAGTCATAGTAAATAAAACATGTGATGGTCTCTTTAGGGCTATTGTGTTGAATAATATGAATAAGAATATGATAGACATTAGTACTACTAAAATATTACTTGTAGCTATTAAATCTCTTTGAGTTATTTTCCTAAGCAGAGGAAAGAAAAGAGATAGTATATTTTAAGAATTGTGTTGAAATCTCTTGTAATAAACTTGAGATAATTTGCTTGTTGTTAGGAAAAAGTTAAAAACTCCTCATAAATATTTGCATAGCATTTCTAATTTCCTGAATTAGGAAAAAGTTAAAATTCTCTTTGAATGAGATAAAAGGAATTTCATCATCGTTTAAGATTATGCATACTAATCTCAATGATTAGTATTTCTCAAAACATTGAGAATATAAACATGTGTAAACAAGATTTGAGTTTGTTAAAACATATATAGTTTTATGGATAAAACTCATAGTAAACTTTACTCTAGTATGATTGAGTATTTGTTTACAAGTTGTTTAAAGATACTTATGAATTTATTTCTATCATAAATATGTTAGAAATGTGGGGTGTCTTAAAATGATAATTCAAGTTAGAGAGGAACCTAGTTGATCCGCTTACCAAAGGGTTAAGTCGAAAATTGGTTCTGGATTTGTCGAGGGGATGGTCTAAAGCTCATTGGTTGAGAAATTCTTGGTGGATACCCAACTTAGTTATCTAAGTTCAATGTAGTCAAACGAAATCATGGAGAGTACTCATAGTGTACATTTTTACTACCTATCCCTGTGACGAACAATTTACATGCCCAAGTTGAGTTTTATTACTCTTAATAAATTCATAGCCCAGGCTTGGGGTGATTTTAGTGAGAAAGACTTGATAAATTTACCAATTTTGGATGAATATGTACTCTTAATAAGTTCATAACCTAGTGTTGAGTGGGTGGTCCTAACGCGAAGAACTAGATGAACTTGCCGCTAGAAAGGATAAGTTTTCTTAAACTCTTAATGAATCCAATCCCAAAAGTTTGGGTGATCCTATTTGAGAAGTACATATTGAATTCACCGATTAAAGATGTTGAGTACTTATTCTTAATGATTTTTTATCCGAGAGTTTGAGTGGTTCATTTAAGATGAACTTGAAGAAATTCACCTTATTTATAGTGAGGTTGAGCTACTGTAAAAGCTCTTAATTATTTCATAGCCCGGTTTCAGGTGGTTTATGCTAAGATAAACCTGATGAAATAACCTACGTAAGTGAGAAGGACTAGCCACCTTCTATGAAAAATGTTGGTCCGTTTTACTAGTACACTTACTAGAATCCTGAAGAAAGAAGGTTATATATGTATACTTTCGTATATATACTTTTGTTGACACATCGAGGACTTCGGTGGATGAAGGGGTTAGTTGTGTGTTATGATCACCCTAATCTTAGAAAGTTCAAGATTCGTTCACTTATCTAAGAGAAGAATTACTCATCATCACTATTTCTAGTTCCAGATACGTTCATTAGTGCTTAAGCAACTAATCTCGCTATTTCTTTTCTCATGTTTTAACTTCAAATGCTCTCGTTTTTACGAACGATAATCTTTCACATCGGTGGGGGAATGTTGTTAATGCTCAATTAATTTTTATTTTATGGCCATTTAATTCTATTATACATAGAATTAATTTGTATTGTGGAAATGACGATTATACCATCACTATTTAGCCTATAAATAGTGGGCAATTTTCACTCATTTCATGTATCCCTAAGCAAATGTCATTTGCTTTGAAACACTCTTTGGTTTTCATAAACCTTTCCTGGGTGTTGTTTTGAGTTGAGAGAAGAGCAGTACCATCAAAGTTCACTCCATCTTTCGGGTGTATGAAATTTGAAGAGTCGTCCTAATCTCAGGGCCGTTCGTCTATTATAGTGATTACACACATCGGGGCGAATTCGCTTCTAAGACAGTGGTTAATACCACAACACAGTTTGGCATGATTTTCAATAATTTTGAATGCACTATTGCAGACCTCTAAGGCAGGATCTATTGGTTTCATTGTGCTTCACACCTTTTCTTTAGATTAGGATTTTAAATTTTTGTAGTTCGATGGTCAAAATAAAAACGCCTTTATAGTTCAGTGGTCACTGGGTTAATTTACCCTTATAATAATTAATTTTCCCGTCTTCCTCTATGAATACGCATTTTTACCTAAATTTTGAGTGTGACAATTAAAAACAAAAGCAAATATATACATCCACCAAAAAATACCGAACTATAAAAAAGAAAAAAGCAATGGCCATTGTTACAAATTACAGTGATCTTGATGTTCAAGGCTTTGCAAATTATCATTGGTTTGGGATTTTCCTGGAAAACTATCATCACTGACTTGGGATTTTGCTCGAAAACTGTGGAAGCTAGAAGATTCATACAAAAATGGAGGTTTTGTCGGGGAAGGCATATCCATGTCTTTATGTCTTAAGATTTGAAGAACTTTGGACATGTTTGGTCTTAATGATGGCTCCGCTTGAGTGCAAAGCAAACCCAAATGAATTTCCCTCCTTATTTCTTCGATTTGATCTCCCGAACGCAAGCTTTCATCGATGATTTCTGTTGTTGTGTTCGATTGAAAATGCTCCCATGCCTTGCAAAAAAAATATCAATAAGATTAGTGACGTTTCTCAAAATATTACAATCCGAAAAATAGGTACAAGAAAATGGTTTTTATGACGGATTTTCGCCGGAAACAATCGTAATTGTTTCCGGCGAGTTATTGTAATACAACATTTAATTATTTCACGTAGTTTTCATTTAAAAATTGAATGAATGAATGGAAAATGTAAGAAAGATGTGAGATTGTGATTACATCGGTGACCAATGTTTCGAAATAATTGTCGGACTCGATTTTGGTGTTCTTCACTCCGCTGATAATTTCAAGCATTACGACTCCGAAACTGTAAACATCTATTTTCTCTGTTAATATTCCTTTTGCTATGTATTCCGTAGCCATGTATCCACTACAAAAGCCAATCAAAAGGTATTCGAGTTACGTTAGCCCGACTCTTCGATATATGTATAATTATATGTCGTCTTGGTTACAACGTATCACAAAAATCAACGAGAATACGGATACTTACAAAGTGCCGGCGACGGTGTTGTTGACGAGATGAATCCTGTCGGTATTGCGTGAACAGAGCCTGGCGAGGCCGAAATCTGCGATTTTGGGTCGGAATTTGAGGTCCAACAAGATGTTACTGGCCTTGATGTCCCTATGAATAACCCGAACTTCGCAGCCTTGGTGTAGATACTCCAACCCTTCGGCTGTTCCCATTATAATCTTATGCCTTCTTGCCCAATCCAACTCTTTCTTCTTCTCAGGATCTTTCTTCCATGGGGCCATCAGAACAAGGTCACCGTTTTGTTTTAGTATTGAGCTAATCGAATTAAATCGTAGTAAATTTCTATGTTTCTCTTATTCAGACATCTGAGTGTCGCGATATGGGTATGTTCGTTCGTATTCATGTCACATACATCAGACAAGGGTGTCGGGGCATCTATGTTACTCCGACTCTTAGTTTTTCTTGAACTATCAATATTTGACACTCGTGTCTGACACATTCGACACTCATATTCGGATACGGAGTTTACTATAGATAGGTATCTTACCAAATAAGATGCAATCAAGGCTTTTGTTGGCAAGATATTCATAGACAAGGAAGTTCTCAATAATGGTGAAGCATCCGCCGAGGCAACGAACCAAGTGCCTATGTTGGGCTTTGCTGATAATATCCAATTCGTTGTATATTTCTCTGCTTCGGCTCCTTCCATTTACATATAAACGTTTTACTGCGATCTCTCTTCCATCTGGTAATGTTCCCTACACAAATAGTGTGGAGCATCTAAAGTTTTACCATATCGAGATTCGGTTCGAAATCTACACTAAAATTCGAGCTTGATTCTATATAAAGCTCGATCAGACTAGCTAGCTATGGAGGTTAAGTATTAAGATATTTGAGTTCGAGATTAAGTATTAATGAAAAAGAGTCATAGTTTATACCTTAAATACTTCACCATATCCTCCGGAGCCAAGCTTGTTAGCTTCATTGAAGCAACCAGTTGCTTTCTCTAAAGTAGAAAACTTGAACTGCAAGAATTTCATGGCCTGATCCAGTGCGGCGAAGTCCAACTCTTTTCCTGTGTCTTGTAACACAAAAAAACAAATTTAAGGACCAATCTAGAGAAAGAAAAATCAAAGTGTCAAAATTTCTCTTTCTCGGCAATAATCCGAGAACGGAGAAGGGATTGTATATGTTGAAATTCGAATATCGAAACAACTTAATCAAATGAATTAAATACGAATCTTAGAGCTATTGAATTAATGGAAATAAATCAAAATTCATGTATCACGATATTTTTCCGGCTTTGTAACCTCACCTTTCCATTCACGTCGAGGATTCATCTGTTTATAAGCCATTTTCCCCAACCGCATCCCAACCGCAACGGCCAATGTGCAGACGGTAGCCGTTATAAGGACGTAAATTAGGAATGATATTATATTAGCATCTACAAAACAGAAACCAAGCTAATTATTATATTCGAGGAGTGTTAGAGCGGTAGCACTTCTTTTAAATGTCAAATTTTCATGTAATTTAAGTATTTTATATTATTTTTGTCATCCTTAAATCAAGTGTCCGTGGTTCATAGGTGAATGAAACTAACATTGGACTTCGGCGACATAGGTGAAGTGAGCGAAATCGGAAGTGGAATAACGCAAGAAACAGCCGGCGTTGAGCGCACGGCCTTCCTTGGCGGGCATGCAGTGGTAGACATGGTTGACGGCATCGTTGAGGCATAGAGGAGCACATATTCTTGTCCAAGATCTTCCAGCACTGTGCCATCCCGAGGACGGTGGTCCCGTTGATCGGCTCTTTGAACATAGCGAACCCTTTGGTGTTGGGAGCCTTGTTGACCATCTTGGGCAGCATCTTCTTCAAAACCATCTTGAAATCGTCGCCGGTTTCGACATCGACGCTGCATCTCTACCTTCCATTCAATCCCCAAAGGGGAAATTCAACAACTTGTTATAAATCAAGGAGGAAATATAATGGACAATCAAAGTCTAGACACACACAATTCGCTGGAATATGATGTTATGATGTTATTTTTTTTATTTGACGTCCGTAACTACGATAAACATGAGACAAAGTATCAATAAATTTATTAAATTATAAGATTTTTGGATCAAAACATAAAATAAATTCCTATAAAACGTTCATAAAAGATATAGGACAATATATATGTAAAGAAACTCACTTTGCTATCGGCATCCGAAGTGACTTCCCTATAGAAACTATAATTGTTAGCCCTTATAAAGCAACCATCTGTTGCGGAATACGATCGTCGGATAGAGCAAAAACGCAACTGATAATTTGAGAAAATAATAATGAAGATAAAAGAGACACAGATTTTACGTGGAAAACCCCTAAATAATATAGGGTAAAAACCACGGACAAGGTAGAAGAATTTCACTATGAGAAAATAGGAATTACAACTTCTCTCAGTCTAATAAGGAGAAAACAATGACAATTCTCTCTTGATAAGAAAGGAGAAAACAACTCTATGAAAACTCTCTAATTTCTCTAGTATTGGGAGGATGTTAGAATGATTTGGGATGTGTAAGAATGGCAAATGGCCATGCTATTTATAGTTGAGCTTTAAGGACTAAACTTGTAAATAGCCTAAAGTTTAGGGACCAAAAAAAACAATTTCCCCATGCCAAAAATTCAACCAAATTATTGCACCCAATAATGCACCACTTTTGCACCGAAAGGTGCTTGCTTTTGCACCGAAAGCATCAACAATCTCCCACTTGAAGATTTGATTGGAACAATCATATCTTCACACCATTCTTTCTACCTCGTACTTTCCATGTTGCTTACGTCTCTAACAAGTCACAAGAGGATCGACACCAAGTAAACTTATCAGTGTTGATTGCTTTTGTCATGAAATCTGCTATGTTGTCATCGGTATGGATCTTCTACATATCTATCGTCCCTTCTTCCACTTTCTCACGAATGAAGTGGTATTGGACCCGAATGTGTTTTGTTCTTGAGTGAAAAGCAAGATTCCTTGCAAGATGCAAGGCGCTCTGACTGTCACAAAACAAAGAGACATTCTCTTGTTTGTGCCCGAGCTCCTCCAATAGCATTTTCAACCATATTGCTTCTTTACTGGCTTGTGTAGCTGCTACATATTCTGCCTCCGTTGTTGACGTAGCCACAACCGATTGCAGTTTTGAAACCCAGCTTACAGCTCCACCAGCAACTGTAAACACATACCCTGTTGTAGATTTGCTTTTATCCAAATCTCCTGCATAGTCAGAATCGACATACCCGCTGATAAGAAAGTCTGATCCCCCGTAACATAATGCAACATTTAAGGTCCCTTTGATGTATCTCAGGATCCTTTTCACAGCATTCCAATGCTCTCTGCCTGGATTCGCCATGTACCGACTAACCACTCCCACTGCTTGTGCAATGTCTGGTCTTGTACAAATCATAGCGAACATTAAACTTCCCACTGCTGATGCATACGGTACTCGAGACATCTCCATCCTCTCTTCTTCACTGCTAGGACTCATACTGGAGGATAATTTAAAGTTAATAGGAAGAGAGGTATAAATTGGCTTACAATCTTGCATGCTGAATCGTGACAAGATCTTTTTCAAGTAATTCTTTTGTGAAAGCCAAATCTTCCTACTACTTCTGTCTCGGTGAATTTGCATCCCTAGAATCTTGTTTGCTGGTCTCAAGTCCTTCATTTCAAATTCCCTAGCCAGTCGTGCCTTTAATTCTTTAATATGATCTTTGTTGGGGCCTGCAACCAACATGTCATCTACATACAACAACAATATAACAAAGTCGTTTTCACCAAACCTCTTGAAGTAAGCACAAGGGTCTGCATTAAGTCTGTTGTATCCAAGGCTCATGATGAAGGAGTCAAATCTCTTGTACCAACACCTCGGCGCCAGCTTTAAACCGTACAGAGATTTGTTCAACCTGCAAACCAAGTTCTTCTTTTCTTTTTCTTCAAAACCTTCAGGCTGGAGCATGTAAATCTCTTCTTCAAGATCTCCATGAAGAAAAGCTGTTTTAACATCTAGCTGCTCTAGATGTAAATTCAATGTAGCACACATTGCCAGGACAACTCGAACCGTTGTTAGTCGAACCACAGGAGAAAAGATTTCATTGAAATCAATACCTTCTTTCTGAGCATATCCTTTGACCACCAGTCTTGCACGATACCTCTCCACTTGATCGTCACCATTTCTCTTGATTTTGAAGACCCATTTGTTACCAATTGGCTTCCTTCCTTGTGGTAGTGGCACAAGTTCCCATGTATTATTTTTATGAAGGGCTTCGATTTCTTCTTGCATTGCCGCCATCCACTGCGAAGCATCTGAGTTGTTCATTGCCTCCTCGAATGATGATGGCTCACCGTCCTCCGTTAAAAGGCAGTATGCAACATTACCTTCTATAACATAATCAGAGTGCCAATTGGGGCGTCTTCTCACACGATCTGATTGACGAGTTGTTGGAGCTTCAGAATTCTCTGGTTCTGGTTCCTCGAGCTCTGGTTCTGCTTCAGAACAATCACTCTGTTCAAACTCATTTTCAACATGTATCTGTGTAGTCTCTGGCTTTTCTTTATCAGTGCTATCATCTTCTTCTTTTCTTTGTAGCTTATCTTCTACAAAAATAACATCTCTGCTGATAATCACTTTGCGGGCAGTGGGATCCCACAAGCGATACCCCTTTACTCCATCAGCATACCCCAAGAATTTACATTTTCTGGATTTTGGATCCAACTTTGAAATTTCTTGGGCATTGTACATCATGTACACAATACTTCCAAATATATGGAGGTTTGAATAATCAACTGGTTTACCAGTCCACATTTCCATCGGTGTCTTCAACTCAATTGCAGTTGATGGAGCCCGATTCACCAAATAACATGCGGTATTGACTGCTTCTGCCCAGAAAGCTTTTTCTAGCCCTGCAGCTCTCAACATTGCTCGTGTTCTTTCTAACAGAGTTCTGTTCATCCGCTCTGCCACTCCATTTTGTTGAGGAGTGTATACTGTTGTGAACTGTCTTTTGATGCCTTCTTTTCTGCAGAAGTCATCAAATTCATCACTTGTATATTCACCTCCATTATCTGATCTGAAACACTTGATCTTATTTCCAGAATCAAGTTCCACCCGCGCTTTAAAAACTTTGAAGGTTGAAAACACATCTGCCTTCCTCTTGATAGGATACACCCAACATCTCCTAGAGTAGTCATCAATGAAGGAGACAAAATACTTTGCTCCGCCTAGGGATGTAACCGGTGCTTGCCATACATCAGAATGAACCAATTCTAGAACAGCCTTGCCTCTAGAATTTGATGTGTTGAATTTTAATCGATGCTGCTTACTTGTAATACAATGTTCACACAAAGGAAGTGATACCTTTGTTAAACCCGGAAGTAGCTTTTGCTCCACAAGGACTTTCATTTCCTGTTCTGACATGTGTCCAAGTTTCCGATGCCATAACATGGTAGAATCTGAACTACATGAGGCAACAGAGGCTTCAGCTTCTAGCAAGGTCTCTCCCTTCAGCATGTACAAATTTGCAGCTATCTTTTCACCTTTCATTACCACAAGCGCTCCATGGAACACCTTCATGATTCCTTTCCGTGTTTCAATCTTGCTTGCATTATTATCCAACAATCCGTAGGATAATAAGTTTTTCTTCAAGCCTTTCACGTGTCGCACATCTCGAACAACTTTGATTGTCCCGTCATACATCTTCAATTTGATGGTTCCAACGCCAACAATCTCCAAGGCATGATTATTGCAGCTGTACACAGATTCTCCTGAGATAGGTTCATAATTATAGAACCATTCTCTTCTTGAGGTCATGTGATATGTGGCTCCCGAGTCAATAAGCCATATGTCTGCAAATCTTTTTCTGCCTTCCATGGCTGTTGCTGCTTCACAACAGAGAGCATCTCCATCATCTGAAGTGTTTGCCATATTTCCTTGAGGATTGGAGTTTTTAGGTAAACTCCAACAATCCTTCTTCATGTGACCCTTCTTTCCACAGTTGTAGCACTTTAAATTCTTCTTACTCCTTGACTTTGATCTACCATGATTGTGACTGCTACTTTGGCCACGTTCTGTTGATCTTCCTCTCATCACCGTTAAGGCCTCTGCTTGTTGCAGATTTCCTTGTCTGTCTTCCTTGTTCTTGCGCCGATTTTCTTCTTCTAGAACAGCAGCTGCAACGTCATCGAAGACTAGATCACTTGTAAGGTTGTTGTTTGTCAAGTTGATGATGAGTTGATCATACGAATCAGGTAGACTTTGAAGCAGAAGTTCAGCACGTTCTTGTGACTCTATTTTATAGCTTAGGGATGTAAGCTGAGAAAATAGAGTATTCAACGTGTTTAAGTGCTCTGTCACTGAAGTAGATTCTGACATCCGAAGAGTGTACAATTTCCTCTTAAGGAAAATTTTATTGTGCAACGATTTGACCTCGTATAATTTTGCGAGGTGATCCCAAATCTCCTTGGCTGTCTTCTTCTCCTCGATGCTTGATAGTACTTCATCTGCTAATGCTAAATGAAGGTCTGCAATAGCATTCTCGTCCATCTCATTCCATTTCTTGTTATCCGTAAAATCTGCCGGCCTTTCGCTGATAGCCGCTAGACATCCGTTTTTTCTTATGATGGCCTTTATCTTCAATTTCCACAGTGAGAAATTTCTCCCATTGAACTTCTCAATATCAAATTTCGTTGCCATAGCTTCTATTTCAGATAGCTCCCACTATTTCACCTTTTTGACGTGAATAGTGCCCACCACCTTCAATGAATGAGTAATATCTAACTTACTTTCTTATGATGGAGGATCCACTTTTCAGTGGCAACCAACAGAGAATACGGTAAGTAGATATACGCACCCAAATCTGGCTCTGATGCCAATTGTTGCGGAATACGATCGTCGGATAGAGCAAAAACGCAACTGATAATTTGAGAAAATAATAATGAAGATAAAAGAGACACAGATTTTACGTGGAAAACCCCTAAATAATATAGGGTAAAAACCACGGACAAGGTAGAAGAATTTCACTATGAGAAAATAGGAATTACAACTTCTCTCAGTCTAACAAGGAGAAAACAATGACAATTCTCTCTTGATAAGAAAGGAGAAAACAACTCTATGAAAACTCTCTAATTTCTCTAGTATTGGGAGGATGTTAGAATGATTTGGGATGTGTAAGAATGGCAAATGGCCATGCTATTTATAGTTGAGCTTTAAGGACTAAACTTGTAAATAGCCTAAAGTTTAGGGACCAAAAAAAACAATTTCCCCATGCCAAAAATTCAACCAAATTATTGCACCCAATAATGCACCACTTTTGCACCGAAAGGTGCTTGCTTTTGCACCGAAAGCATCAACACCATCGAGGTAAACACGACCGCCGGTGGTCGGGAAACATGCCTGCAGAATGTTACTGATCCTCGCAAAGCATCGGGAGCATTCGACCCTCGAAAGATCACTAGTGCATTGAGATAAGACGTGAAGTTTATCCGGGGGCTTTCCGGCTTCCTGAAGTGCAAACTTGTTCCTATACATTTCCGGCTCCATGCGTTGGAGGATCAACGCATAATTCTTCAAGTAATCATCCTTGCTCTTCACGGTAGCCGTCTCGCACGATCGTGAGACAAGATCGAGTTGATTGTCTGCACGACAAGATTGGATCGAGAAGGCGATTAAGAAGAAGATGATCAAGAGAACTGCCATGGAAAGGAGGGAAAAGAAGAATGACTAGTTGAGAAAATTTGGATTTTCTTTTCCCCTGTGGTTTTGTTTGCGTCGGTTATTCATTTGTTTTAATATATATTAGATTTGGTATTCTTATTTCAGTTGTTTCAAATCGGGCTTGTTTAGCTGAATTTTGTTTTGTCGGTAGGATATCTTAAGTTTTGTTTATATAAATAAGGGAATGCTATCAAATTCTAGTTCTTACAACGGAATCTTTTTGTTAATAAACATTTTAGTAAAAACGAAAGTTACGATATGGCAACGAGTTCATGAATTCTTTTTTGACATAAAATCATTGATAAAATAGATAAATAGACATATAAAAGGAGTAGATAAAAGAAGTAGACGAATTTTGTTCATGAGTTTATTAGATTGGGATACGAGCCCATTAATCGAACTTTATTTGTTTTTAGTTTTTTTATTTGCGAACAAAAATTTTCCACCCTTATCTATGTTTTAACAATAAAAATTAATCCCTACACTTTACTCTAAATCCTAAAAAATAAACCTTACAACTTACATCTTAACTTTAAACATTAACTCTAAATATTAATCAATATAGAGGTTTTCGTTACCTTCCGACAAGAACAAAGGGCATGATCCTCTCTCCAAACCCATGAAAAAGTTCAAGTAACATACTTACATTATTCCAGATTCCTCTTGGAATGTTACCTTCCAAATCAAGATAAAACCTAGATTACTTCGATTCTTTATTTTTATTAACAACCATATCCAACACCAATTTTTTATGCATATTCTCCAATAATATTCCAAAATAAGTGAAAAAACTATGAAAAATTGAACATATTTAAACATGCTTGTATCGAAATTCACACTCGGATTTGAGTAATATCGAATAAATTAAGGACGGACGCAAGACTTTAGGTTAGGGGGTGAATTTATAAATTTTTAGGGGTCGAGGGCGAACCTATAAATTTCTAAGGGTTGAATCGTATAGCAATTTTAGATTTTTAGGGGGTGACCTCCCCTCCAGTAGGGGTGTTCATCGTAGATTAACCGTACCATTTAGTACAAACGGTTGGTTAACCGTTATAGCGGTTATTAAACTGTAACCTAACCATTAAGAAACGGTTAAATGTTAAGCTTTTAAACAGTTAACTGTTATAGCAGTTAACCGATATTTAATGATTAACCAAACGGTTAATCATTAACCGCTACTTAAAGTTTTACAAATGTTCACTAATTTTTTTGAGAATAATAAAATTATCTATTCGATAAATATTATATTAATTTTTAAAAAAATATTAAAATAAATAATTTCTAACCACAAAGCTCATTTTATGTCTAAATAATTTCATAACGGTTAACCATTAACCAAACGATGCAAGTGAACACGTCGCAAGTAATAAATGTTACTTATAGTGCCCTAGGGCCTATTATATGGGCATTGTATTTTGATTATTGAATTTATAAATTTGCATATGCTTTTGTTTTTTTAAATATTATTATTCAAAATATTCCTAATCAGTTATTATTGTGGGAACAATAATAAAGATTAGTATGAAGTTTGATAGATATTCATTAGATGAATATGTGAATAAGATTCAAATCAAATTCATATATGTAGTTGAACCATGTCTTTTCTTTTAATGCACAATTACAGTCCATGAATACAAAATCAGTTAGATTAAGAATCCTAAAGTCTATGAGTAAAACATACTATATTTTTTTCGATGAACTCACCCATGGTTGGGATTGTGGTGACGATTTCGCCGAGCTTGAGCTTGCATAAGATAGTGGTTTTACCAGCTGCATATGAATCCGAAATTCAGATTTCAGAAACAATGAAAGGAACCCAGAAATAATCAAACCAAGCCATAAGCAATAGCAGGTTAAGAAATAAGAAAGATGAAGACTTTGAATATATAATTGAAAGGTGATTCGATTTGATGGATCTTTTTTACATGTTTTGAGAAAACGGAAATTGGTTTCAGAAAACAAGGAAGATGGATAATCCAAAACCCACTATTTCTCTGACGTCCGATCAATTATTTTTTGAAGAAGAAAAATAAAATTTCAATTGCAAAAATTATTTTCGCAGCCGGGGGTTGAACCCGGAAATTCAAACAAGAATATTAGCCATTGTGCTACTGCAGATTTGTTGATGTCCGAACGCAAAGTTTAATATATATATATATATATATATATATATGTTTAGTAGAAAAGTAATTGGATAAATTGCTGCACAGATCATTGTATTATGAGTGAGTTCAAAATCCGGTCATCTTTTTCACAAAGCCATGAATTTAAACCTTTGTGCTACTAGACCTAACAAACTTGACCCGAGACCCAAATTTAACACGAAATCGACCCAAACATGATAACTCAAAATTCGAAATAAACTGAAATTGAACCGATTTTTAGTTGAACTGATGGACCCGAACCGAAGATAACCCGAAATAAATAAAGAATTTAATTTAAGCTTGGATGGGTAATACACAATCTAATTCTCTTGGAGAGCCTAACCTAACCCACTATTTCTCTGATGTCTACTCTATTATTCTTTTAAGTGAGAAAAAAATAAAATTTTGTTATGAATATTTATATATGGATGTCTATCATGATTAGAACTTTATCTAAGGAGTTTGATTTACTTTATCATTAGGAATATTATCTTATTTAATTAGAGTTCAATGTAATATGTACTTCTTATGCCTATAAATAGATGATTTGATGAAGACATTGTACACAAGTCTATATTTGAGAATAATACAAATCTCCATCTTTCTCTCATCTCTTTGTTCTTCCATTCTTGTTCTTTATTCTTATTATCGTTCTTTGTTATTTTATTCACAACACGAGTGCTCCAATCAAATAGAAAAGTCATGCGCTTGAATCAAGATGGAGAACGAAAATTGAATCGAACTACATGTCATTAAAGGCATTAAAAAAACACATGCAAAGTGGTCCCGTGGCCACTGCTCGGTATTGTTTTATTTATTTATGTTTGTATATATATATATATATATATATGTTTCTAATGTTTTGATTAATGACATGTGATTTTTATCTTTGTTTTTCGAGGGACTGGATCGAATGAGCAATATTGTGCTTTACACAAAAAAATCACTATACGACTCATATATGCCCACAAAACTACTTTACGAATATGTAAGAATTCTTGTTCTTCTTGCTTTCGGAGGGACTAGATCTAATTATTTTTATCCTTGTTTTAATTAACCACTCCACGAGCCGTTGAAACATTGTCATGGTCATTGTTTTATTTATCCTTGTTCTTCTCGCAGATTTTTATCGATCTAATTATTTTGATCTATTGTTTAAAGTCGGGTATGATTAACCACTTCGTGGTCATTGTTATATTTATATTATATTATAATTAAAATCAAAATATATATATTTATGTTATTATTTTCATGAGAGTTTATGTTTTAACCATATTTTTGAGTTTTATATAATATGCTTAAATGGCTTGGAAAGAGACCTGACATAAAGGGATTATGAGAAGTTTTTTCGGTCATTTGCTATGTCTCCATCGTTCTCGAGAGGAAAATCATTATCGGTAAATTATACTTTTATTTTTATTCTTTAAACTACGATTTTAAAGTGCGATAAATCATGGTGATTTTGAATCTACAAGAAGACTGTTATAAAGTCTATATGTGCTCGAAAGTAATATTTATTCTACGTCAGAAAAAACTCGACCATAGACTTCTCCCAATTTCAAGTTACGAAAATTCGTTTTGATCCAAAAAGTTTTATGGGAGGCATTCCCTGAAGTGAATGCAAAGCATGATTTTTATTTCATGTGATTATCAATGATGGAGCATTCTCTGAAGTGAACGCAAGCATGATGTTTATTTCATGCGGTTATTGGAATTGTTTCATTCCCTGAAGTGAATGCAAACATGGTAAATCATTATTCAATTAGAAACACAATTTCGATATAACCCACTTAATCATTATTTTAGACCTTTAAAGACCACTTAATAATAAGTGGGTGTAGATTATAATCATGAGCTTGTATAGCTCAATTGGTGCCCCACTTGTGACTTGTGAGTTCAATTCCCCTTGACAGCAAATTCACATTCTTTTTCTATATTGAGGGTGTTACAGTTACAGATCCATTTTACATGTTTTGAGAAAACATAAATTGATTTGCAGAAAACGAAGAATTTAATTTAGCTTGATGGAAGGAAGGATCCAATCTATTATTGTTTTAAGTAAGAAAAAATAAAATTTCAATTGCAAAAAAATTACGCAGCCGGGATTTAAACCCGAAAACTCTATCAGAATATTAGCCATTGTGCTACTGCAGATTTGATGACATAAGATCACAAAGTTTACCATATAGCTTATGTTTTAGTAGAAAAATAATTCAATAGATTGCATCACAGATCACTGAACTATGAGTGAGTTTACAATTTGGTTATCTATTTCATAAACTCTAAATCGATTGTAATAATCATATATTTTTTTATTCATGTAATGAACAATAACTTTTTAGTTACATTTAAGTGACCAAATGTAAACTTATTCAAAGTTAAACGACCAAACTCTAAATTCTAATTTTAAAAATTTAAATCTAAATAAGACCGATGACATTCAAATATAAGAGGTTGTGGAGTCCAATTTTTACATGTTCTATGTATTAGAAATTTTTATTTTTTTAAGAGAAGAACTTCGATACACACGTTGTGTACAATCCTTTCTGCTTTAAGGGCTATGGATTTAGTTTAAAGTTTAAAATTTATGATTTATAGTTAAAATTAAGGTGTAAGGTTAAGAATTTAAACTTAATTTTTTAAAGAGTAGACATGTAGGTTTGTGTATAAAAAATTATTATTTAATATATACAACTATTTTATTTTTATAGTGGATTTGAATGTGATCTCCTATTACAAAGAATTCAACCATTCAGATATTATGTTAGATTTGAGTATGAAACTTTAGCAAAGGTTTCAAAGCCTTTATAAAAATTTCGAATCCATGACTCTATAACGGCTATATTTTTCAAATCCTCCTTAAAGTTACGAAACTTCTGGTAAAAGTTTCAAAATCTCTGTGCAGGTTGAAATTTAAAACTCGATTTTATGACTTCACTACGGCTCCAAAACATTTTCAACGGCCATAAACGGCTAAAATATCATTTCACACTATTAAAGTAAGCTTAAGACGCTTGAAGATGATTAAAAAACATATCTAAGCAAGATGATCAAGAGAATTTAAGTTTAAATCACATTTCTTCATTTCTCCTGTACATAGTTTAAGAGAGTGCTTAAATTGTAAATATTTCACTCTTTCTAGTGACCTTAAATTGTGTAAACATTCATCTTGTGAGGTATTTAGTTTACCAAACAAATCTCTGGTAAAAGGAGGGGTTCTAGTTTAGCCTTAATGAAAAATTAGAGTCGTTTTTTCTTAGCCATTAAAAGATGGGGTTGTATGAGTTACCTTTTTAGCCTAGAAAAGGGGAAGAATTCGTAGTGAATTGAAAAATTCTTAGTTGTGTGCTAAGATAGTGGATGTAAGTTTTGGTTAGAAAGTCTGACCACTCTAAAATTATTGTGCAAATTGTCCATCTTTATATCAGTTTTAGCCAATTCAACTAAGGATCAAAAACAACCCTCTTGACAGGATTTTGGTGATCGATTCGAGCGTGCTACAAGTCTAATAGGTAATTTGATGGATTTTTTTGACAAATGCTAATTCTATTTTAATCGTATTTAGAGAAAATGAAGACTCTAACAGCTAGACCAACCGACCAAATATATTTGTTCAATTTTAAGTGTTTGGTTTCAGAAAATAAAAAATTCAATTTAAGCTTGGATGGATAATACACAATCTGATTCTCTTGAGAGCCAAAAAATCACAACTCACAATTGGGTCGCTTTATTTATCAACTGAGTATACATTAAATACTTAATTTGACAAAAAAATACTTTAAGTATATACTTTGACGAACAAATCATTTAGGTACCTACTTTGGTCAAAAAATATTCTTTAGGTACTTAATCTGATAAAAAATATATATATTTTATATACTTATTTTGATAAAAAAGTACTTTTGAGTTCTTAAATGAAAAAGTTAGTATACTTTAAGTAATTATTTGTAATATAAACATTTTTTATAGTGGATTTGAACGTAGTATTTGAGCTCATATTACAGAGAATTCATATTTCATCTCAAAGGGTGGTCGTTGGTCCATATAATATCAAATATATGCTTTGCTTAAAGCATAAACACATTGATTTGAGGTCGAATGATTCCAAATTCACATGAACTGTATAATATTTTATTCGGATTATAAATGAGTGTAAATAAATCAATCTGACATGAATGTATCATGTGTTTTCAAAGTTATTTCATATATAGGTTGAATACAAATGTGGAAAATAGAAAGTTTAAGGTAAAATCAAAGAATTCAAATACCATGACAGGTCTAGTATGAATTGAATGTGGGTATCTGGCATGGATACTTGGAGAAAAATGAAAATTCGGCTAAAATCCTTACGGAAGAAAGAAACGTAGAACGGTAATGAGAGAAGTCCGATTTCCGAAAGGCCGGAGTGATTTATGTGTTGTCTACAAGTAATGGCTAATGCAGAGGTACATCAAACAAACCGAACATTCCGTCACTACAAAAGCTACCAGATCGAGCTGAAGCTCTCAGTCTCTGGTTTCCGGAGTTGCCTGAGTCTCAACAAGTTTAACTAACAACTGCAACATCAATCCTTTCATGCCTGAAAAGGAAACAAAACAATGTACATAAGCGAAAGCAGAAGCTATTTATGACTTATCTAATGCAAATAAGATATATATATCGTTCATTCCATCATATTCATATGACAAGTGCCTGTTCTATGACGGAACATTGTTTTTCCTATGTTACTTGGGCTAGGGCGTGAGTGTAGGATATAGATATATGTCAACACAGATATGTTCAATTTTTCCAAGTTTTACTATATATTTGAAGGGTTTTAGAGGGTCATATCTTTGAGCCCATGTTTGAAATTATGTTGTTCATAGGTACTTCAACAAAAAATGAGGAGTTGTTATGCATTGCCTTGCTAGCAATGTTGTTGGAAAGCCAATCAATCCCCTCGTAAAGGCCCTCTCCGGAGGTTGCACATGTACTTTGGATATACCTGTAATGAACATCAAACGACATCAGAAAAAAAACATGAACGGAGAGAGCATAAAACATGCGAGGAGAAAAGATGAACAAGTGATGTAAATGTTGCCAGTGCTGCTAGCGGAGAGAATGAAGACCAGGCTTATCAGTTAATTCAGCAGCATTCATTGCATTGGGAAGATCTTGTTTGTTGGCAAATACAAGCAAAACAGCATCTCTCAATTCATCCCTAAAAAGGGGACAAAGTTTACCATTAGCATATTAAGCCCAATGGGTTTTCCGTATTTGACATGGTAAACATACCTCATTCAACATCCTATGCAACTCATCCCTTGCCTCCACCACATGGTCCTTGTGGTTGCTATCTACCACGAAATGAGATCCTGAGTGTTCTGGAAACAATGCTTCCACAAAGGACGGATCTGTGCTTGAAAGAAAGTTCGTGTATATACAACGCTTTTGAGCAGCATAATACAAATACACAGATGCCCCAATTCTAACAGCAAAAATGCTGATAAGGATTCATTTCTAGAATGATAATCATCATCTGTCCTAACGAATTATCAGGATGCAGAATGCTACACCCATAGGCATTCTGTTTCTGCATTCTCGGAAATAAGGCATCATGGTTTATCATTTAAACATAATGACATTGTCAGACACGGCCAGGATATATAAATGAAAATGAGACCCTGAGTGTTCCAGAAAGAATGCATCCACACAGGATGGATATCTAATTGGAAGTAAGTTTGCAACTACATGAAGCTTTCAAGCAACATAATACAAATATGTAAATGTCCCCAACACAAACAGAAAAAGTGCCGATAAGGAATTCTTTTCTTGAATTATAAGCATCATCCGACATCAAGAAAGATCATACTGCATAATATTTTGCATTCTAGAAACTACGGCTTCAATAAATTATCCTCTAAACATTGTGATATTTTATATGTTGTCGGCTATATGCATATGGTTGAACATGATGCAAAAAGTTGCCCATACGAACACCAAAGAATTCATTCGTTTTAAGATGCATACCTTGTCCTGACCCCCCGACATCCCAAACAACAAAGCTGATATTCTTGTATTTCACTGTCTCAACATTGAATCCTGCAAAACATATAAATAAACCTTTAACATGCAGACTTTGGTGGTTTCATCTAATTATGAAAAGACGATCCATATTCCATGCATTAGTCTTTATATATCTACTTCGAGGTCGAGGATCAATAAACCTCTTAGATGGTAGTACTAACTGGAGTACTAAATAATCCAACTCTTTCCCATAAATCTTATTTCAGGAAATCACCAACTCAACCAACTGGAAAAACTGCATCTAATAACGGTTTCTTTCGAGTGGGATATGACAAGTAGGAACTCAGACATCTGTTTCAATGCATATAAAACCGAATTTCCGGTCTAGAATAATTGATCTTCTAAACAAAGATAAAATCAGTGTTGCTTGGACTTAATTTTATTTAAATACTCATGTCCAACACCCGTATCTGAAATATATTCCGATATGGGTTGAGGGATATGATCCTCTCTCTAAACATACTTAGATTATTCCAAATTTTTATGCATATCCTCCTCATATGAGTACCTGGATATGATTCTCCAATCATATTCCAAAATAAGTACATAAAAACTAAGAAAAATTGAACATATTTAGACATGCTTGTATCGAAACTCAAACCCGAGTTCGAGTAATATTGAATAAAAGTACATGGTTCACTTCACATGCCACTATATAACAGCCCTGAACATAATCATTCATCAATTATGTACAAGGTAAGGAGATTCACATTCAACAAACAGGTAAGATCAGACTTCATTACCCGAATTCTAAATCAAAATTAAATCCCTAAAGTCTATCAGTGGTGACATTTCGCGGACCTTGAGCTTGTATAAGATAGTGGTTTTACCAGCTGCATCGAGGACCCAAACTGATGAAATGAATTCGAAATTCAGATTTCAGAAACAATGGAAGGAACCCAGAAATAATCAAACCAAGCCATAAGCAATAGCAGGTTAAGAAATAAGAAAGATGAAGACTTTGAATATATAATTGAAAGGTGATTTGATTTTATGGAACTTTTTTACATGTTTTGAGAAAACGGAAATTGGTTTCAGAAAATAAGGAAGATGGATAATCCAAAACCCACTATTCCTCTGATGTCCGATCTATTATTCTTTGAAGAAAAAATAAAATTTCAATTGCAAAAATTATTTCCGCAGCCGGTCATTGAACCCGGAAATTCAAACAAAAATATTAGCCATTGTGCTACTGCGGATTTGTTGATGGATAATCCAAAACCCACTATTTCTCTGATGTCCGGTCTATTATTCTTTGAAGAAGAAAAAATAAAATTTCAATTGCAAAAATTATTTCCGCAGCCGGGCATTAAACCCGGAAATTCAAACAAGAATATTAGCCATTGTGCTACGGCGGATTTGTTGATGGATAATCCAAAACCCACTATTTCTCTGATGTCCGGTCTATTATTCTTTGAAGAAGAAAAAATAAAATTTCAATTGCAAAAATTATTTCCGCAGCCAGGAGTTGAACCCGGAAATTCAAACAAGAATATTAGCCATTGTGCTACTGCAGATTTGATGTAATAACAATGCAACGATTTATATATATCAATGAGTTTAAAATTCCAAGCACAAATCACTGTACTATGAGTGAGTTTAAAATTAGGTCATCTATTTCACGATCGGTCCTTTATTTATCCATTTGAACAACATAATCACTTTGATATTAATATTAATTTAGGGTTTGTGGATTGAGATGTAGAAAAAAGGACTCATAAAAGAGGTCCAAGAAGAAAGAAATAAGCTTGTTGATTGAGATGTAGAATAAGGTTAGGGTTTGTCGGGATGTAGAATTTAATATTAATATTTTAAATTAAAAACTAAAAAATATTAAAGGGTTATTCAACCCAAATTTAAACTTTATTTAGAAATATGATTAATTGTATGTTGAGAGCTTAAGAATTGTAACATTTATTTAAAATTTATTAAAAATGATAGTGTATAACGGTGTGTGTCGTCCGTTCTATATTCATTCATATAAGATTATTATAAAATAGAATATGGACTTAATTTTTAAACGATACATATAACCATCTTGGTTGTAGAATTTTTTCTCCTTTCTATATTCAAATATCAAATTCTTTTATGATCTTCTAAATTATTAAAAAATTATTTTATATATGTATTCTCAAAATTTTAATTTATCTTGATAACAGTTAATTTTTTTATTTTATAATTGATTCCTTCGAAATTCAATATCAAGATCTGGAAATCGATAAGAGATGATACCAATATTGATACATCACCAACTACACTGAAGAAGGATAAGTAACAAGCAAATTTTCATAATTTTTTTCTGCAATTTTTATTTTTATTTTTAACTGCTGTATTGTTTCTGCCGAAGAATTCATGAAGTATGCCCGATTGATACCACAAAAAGAGAAAAAAAAAAAACAAATGAGCTAACACAGATTACTACGTCTCTTCGCGGAAATTATATCATGGGCCCTTCACCATCTATGTAAAATGGAAACCAATATCATTTAGACTCTTCGTTTTTTTAAGTATTTGTAATCAACATTAGTGTACAAATATTCGGACATGGATATCAGAATATAATCCTCTAAAACATATGAAAAACTTTTTAAAGAAACTCGAAAACATACTCACATGGACAAATATTCATATCCAAAAGCAACTCCCAAGTAAGGATAAGGTAGATGGAGAATACAAAATGTACCAGCTTCATATAATGTACATCCAGTTATTCCAAAATGCATGGTCCATTGATATTATTGTGTTTAAATGGAGCTATGATTTGCTGCTCTCAACTTGACATTTTTAAATCAAATGAAAAACTCAATGAGATCCTAA
Source organism: Hibiscus trionum (assembly GCA_030270665.1). Taxonomy (NCBI): domain Eukaryota; kingdom Viridiplantae; phylum Streptophyta; class Magnoliopsida; order Malvales; family Malvaceae; genus Hibiscus; species Hibiscus trionum. The sequence goes on from BSYR01000025.1 coordinate 20,661,260, forward strand.
CAGAGTGCATATGTCTTCAAAATGAGAAAAGAAGTCTCCGAACATCGGAATTCACCTGAGCAGCAAAAGTGTCTAGTTGGTCAAAGCTGGTTTCCGAAGCTTCGACTCAAGATTTACTGCAACTGCATCGATGAATTCTTCCGTGTTCAAGTAAAACTCTCTGGTTACCCTGAATTCATAAGACGCACCAAAGTTAGAGTTTACAGTTTGTGTTTTACCACATGTTAGTGGACGTTTAAAGACGACATAAACAAAGTGGTATGTGGAAGTAAGAACCATCAAATGGAAGACCGCATTGACAGGGTAAAGTTCACTTATATTGTTCCGACACTTCATTTTTCTTGAGTGTCTAGTTTTTGACACTCATGTCAAAGGCCTACCCGAACAAGGATATGAGGATATAATCCTCCAAATACATAGAAAAGCTTAGAAGAAAGCGAATATACTCATATCTAATACATACCCGTATCAGACACCAACTCACCCCAGATCGAGTAACATAGAAGATCACAATAGGAAAATCAACAATGACAAAAATCATACATCGAGAGGAAGGGCAACATACTTAGGTCCGTGGATTAAAAGGGCAAGATCCTTGGTCATTTTCCCAGCCTCCACTGTCTCGATGCAAGCAGCCTCTAACTTGTGAACAAAGTCCAGCAATCTGTCGTTGTTATCTAGTTTTGCCCTGCAAAAGCAATTGCATGAAAGTTCAAATGAAAAAAAAGAAATATTATAAACAGAAAAGATAATGAATGAAAATCATAAACAAAAAAATATAAGATACCTGTGCTCCAGCCCTCTTGTCCATGCAAATATGGAAGCAATGCTGTTTGTACTGGTTTCCTGTCCCTTTTGATGAAACCTGAAATGCCGTGTTACGGTCCCATGAGCTGCCTCAGCTTCTAGTGTCTTCCCATCAGATGACAGCTGCAGAATTTGTTATTACAAAGATTTGCATTAAATGGGCCAAATGGAGAAAGTAATATAGAAAGATAAGAATCAAAATCGTTTGATACAAACCAACACAGAAGTCATCAAACCCAAAGAACCAAATCCTGCACATAGCAAACATGCATTAGACTCCACAAGAAACTGAGAGATAATTTCAAACTCGAGCATTGATTTATAAATGATTAAGCTTATTAACACAAAGAAATATATCCATTCATATCAATAGGCATTTCAAAAAAAAATTGCATGCTTTATTATATTAATGGACAAAGCATTCAAGTAAATTGTCAGTATCCCTTTTTTTGTGTGTGTATGCAGTGTAGGCTAGATATCATTTAAATCTTTCAACATAAACAGCACCTTGAGCAAGTAGATCACTTTGGACATCTCCATCATAATTTTTGCATGCCCAAACATATCCCCCTTCACTCTTAACAGCATAAGCCACCATGTCATCAATTAGTCGATGTTCATACCTAGACATAAAATCCATCGAATATTTTCACATATCTAAAGAGAAATCTTAAGCATACATTCCCTAAAATGCAAAAACCAAACCATATTGAATGTTCTTCAAACTTGTCCTTCCACTTTTGTTCATACACCTCCTGAAATATGTCCTTAAACCTGTAATAAACTTCCTAAGATAAGAATTCTGCATTTCTTCCGCAAATAAAAAATCTGAGTAATCTCGAAGAAAGATATAGTCCAACTTTGTAGAACATGGGGAGGGGAATAAAGAAAACATCACCTGCCATCATACTTCTTCAGAATAGTGTTTTTTGTGCTCAGGTAAAGAGGCCACTTCTTCGAAAAAGCCAAAGACATAGATGAATCGGCAAAAGCACGAATTGACTGAACAATCACACAAGGATTTATTAAATTAGTTAATCAAAAGAATGCGAACTTATACATGTGAATGTCAATATATCTACATATGCACTACATTTACATACAATACATACATTGTATTGGAAAACTGAACAAAAAAATTTCAAACCTCGTCTACATTATACATAGCAAGAGCTACACCAGGGCCTTTAAAATTATAGACATCAAGCTCCACTGGCTTGTCTCCACCTTCTGGGACTGAAATAGAAAAAAAAATACAGTTGGAATTTAAGAAATAAAACACTTTCCAGACTAATTCAATGGCACCATGCCCATGAAGGTTAATCAGCTCACCAAAAACCATCTTGAGCTTTCCTGGTCCAGTAATCACTGTATCAGTGGCTCGATACTGATCACCAAAGGCATGTCTGCCGATACATATGGGTTTCTTCCAACCTGTAACAGGGAGAAAAAGTTCACGGAAGCTTTCCAAAATATTTCAGTTAACTGTCACAGTCGGAAGAAAACATTACCAGGAACAATTCTTGGTATATTCCTGCATAGGATAGGTTCACGAAAGACAGTACCTACAAAAAGAAGCCACTCTCAGACTGAATATACGAGGAAAAGATATCAGTAAAAATGATGGAAGTACAGCTAAGCATCATAATTTATCTGTTCTAAAAACACTGGATATATATATAAAATTTAAAATCTTATTTCAGCACACATCCACCTATCCCTGCTTGTGGAAGACAAACCTTTCAAACTTCAGGATACTATTTAAACAATTAAAGGAAAATCAAATCAATTCATGCACGTACACCAACTATTCAACATTTATCCCTGAAATGAGAAGTATAATGAGAGGTTATTATATGAAAGACGAACCATTTAAGATGTTCCTAATTGTTCCATTAGGACTTCTCCACATAGATTTCAGCCCAAATTCCTTTACTCTTGTCTCATCTGCATGATACACACAACCTAACTTTAGTGCTATGAAAAGCTAAAGAGATTAAATCATTTTAGATACTACATATAACAAGGGAACACATCATAAAAAAGCACAAGAATGGCTAACCAGGAGTGATTGTGGCGCATTTGATGGCAACATTATACCTGAAAGAAATACAGATATTGATTACGGCTGCAGGTTTCAAGATGTGAATAAAGGAAACATGAACTTGTTCAAAACTTCAAGCCTTTGTTTCCTTGAAACAATTTAAAAAACATGTTGCCCCTTCTGGTAGGGAAGGAAAGTAAAGGTTTTGATCTAATTGCTAAGATACATGTATACTGGAACATACCCGAATACCGAACATTCACACTCAAGTCCGAGTAACGTAATACTAATCATCACAATCAATAGAACAGAGCAATGATTATGCCTGAAAGTCCTGGTAAAAGACTACTTACTTTAAAGCTGCTTCAGCACTTTCAACTGTAACTTTGTCATCAGTAGCATCACGATTCAATATCCCCAAATCAAAGTATTTCACGTCCAAATTCAAATACGGGAATATAAGCTGAAATCAAACAAACAAGCACCAATCAACCACTAATTATTAACAATTCAGGAAATGCAGAAAGAAACTCAAAAACAAATCATGAAATTCATATTCATACCTTGTCTTTTATCATACTCCAAATAATCCTCGTCATTTCGTCACCTAATTATAACAAAAACAAATCAAGCAAAATCAACGGTTAAAAAAACAGAAAATATAAATTCTAACGTCCTCGTTTGGCAGCGTTCTAATACAATATATGTACCGTCCATTTCGACAATCGGATTTAGAACTTGAACTCTATCGAAACTGGTGGAAGAAGCGAAACACCGAAGGGAAACGGCGCGTGGAAAGTGAGAGGAGAAAACGACTCGGTTGCTGACGACTCCATTGCTGAAGAATCTAGAAGAAAGGAAAGAGGTAGGGTTCTTATTTCTGAGAGCGAGAACAGAGGAAGAAGAAGAAGAAAAAGAAAACGAAGTAGACATCATCATAGAGGAGGCGGGTGAACACGAGTTAGTACCGAGTCGGACTCGGAGAGCCTGCTTTAGCATTTCTTTCTTTTACTGTGCGTTTCAACGCGACGCTCTCATTTTAAAGAGAGCGTTTTACCGTATTGAACGTATTGGCACAACCGCACAAGGTTAGACAACTGGACCGCTAACTGAACCAGTCTCATATTCTTTTTCGGCCCGTGACCTAAAATGTTACACCATAACACAATTGAAAATTTGAAATGTTATGTTTTTTAATGATATTTTAGAGTTTATATTTTCACAATAAATTTTAAGATTTATCGTAAAACCACAAATAAAGTTTAAAATTTATCAAAAAAACCACTAACATAAAAATATTATTAAAAAATATAACATTTTAAGTTATTTGGTAACATTATTAATTTTGTGTTTTGTAGTGCTTTTTTTTCGGCTTAAATTAGGTTTGTACTCTAAACTCACTCATATCATGATCATAAAGTTATTATATAAGTTTTTATTTTGATCAATTATATTTTAAAAATCACGTTATGATCACTAAAATTATCGATAAATCATTAAAGGTTCACTTTGACGCATTAGGATGTTTACATGGCATGTTAACAAAAAAGTTAATATCTAATTTTGCCCCTAAACTTAAATAAAATCAGAAAACATCACTCCCATTTATATCCTTGCACAAGATTGGATTTGCTTACATTTTCGCAACGTCATTAGACAAACGATAATAGGCGTTTCTCCTTTGCAAGTTGAACATTTGGGATCTTCATAAACCAACTTGAAGGAACACTACGTATATATGTAAATATTATCATGATTTTAGCTAATTAGCAAAAATTTAAGAAAGATGAGTTACTACTAAGCTTGATTTTAGAACACTTAATTTGCTTGATTTCAGGATATGTCTTGATTTATTTTCTTTCTAAAATTGATGTACTTTGTATAAACGATAATTTTAAGATGAAATTGAAATATTTAAAAAGTTTGGGAATTAATTTAGAATGAGGGTCATAGTTTGGGGATGGATATGGAACGTTCAAAAATTTTGAGACCAATTTAAAATGAGATCCAAAATTTAGGGATGAAAATGAAACATTTAAAAATCTAGTACTAATTTAAAATGAATGTCATAGTTTGAGTACATATAGTACAATGGACTCTACTTTGTAATATGAGTTCACATACTAAAGTTCAAATCCACTATAAAATATAAAAAGGTATACACTAAAAAAATAGGGTAAATTATGTCAGGTACCACTAAATTATAGAGGGTGACTCGTTTTTACCATTGAATTTTAAATTGGTTTAAATTTACCACCAAATTTTATTTTTCGACTCCTTTATACCACTGCGCCGTTAACTTTCTAACGTCAACATGATGGCTTGGACGCCAGACCAAAACGGCGTCGTTTTGGTGCCGCTATTTTGATACTAAGTTGCCTAAAACGGCGTCATTTTGCTGGAGGAAAATATGAAAAATTATGCAAGTAATGGGATTTGAACCAAAGACCTTTAGAATCAAAGGCATTATCTTAACCACTAAGCCAAATTAGTATCTTTGTTTTATTTTTAGCACAAATAGTATATATTCTAAATTGCAGTTTATCATATAAATAATATTACTCTATATAAATAATATAAATATATTATTTTATATTAGAAATATATTAATATATAAATAAAAAATAGAATAAAATAAAAAATATATCAATATTTTTTATATTATAAATAAAATTAAATGTATAAATAATAAATATATTATTATAAAAATAAAAGATTGATTGTTAAAACTCTGAAATTTTCAAAAAGCCTAAATTCCAACAAAACATTAAACTCTAAACCCTAAAATATTTATAAATTTTAGGATTCAAGGTTTGTAGTTTAGGGTTTAAGATTTTGTTGGATTTTTTGGGTTTGTGAAAATTTCGGAGTTTTGAAATATTATTATGAAAACTAAAAGATTAATTTTCAAAACCCCGAAATTTTCAAAACCCCAAAAAATCCAACAAAACTATAAACCTTAAACCCTAAAATTTATAAATAATTTAGGGTTTAGAGTTTAAGGTTCTGTTAGAATTTAGGTTTTTTGAAAATTTCATGATTTTAAAAATTAGTCTTTTATTTTTATAATAATATATTTATCTATTTATATATTTAATATTATATATAATATAAAAATATTTGTATTTTTTTATTTTTTTTATTATTTATATATTAATATATTTCGAATATATTTATTAGAATTAATATATTTATATTGAGTAATATTATTTATATGATAAACTGCAGTTTAGAATATATACTATTTCTGCTAGAAATAAAACAAAGATGTTAAGTTGGCTCAGTGGTCAAGATGATACCTTTGATTTCAAAGGTTCTTGGTTTGAATCCTAATGTCCGTATGATTTTTTATATTTTCCTCCAGCAAAACGACGTCGTTTTAGGCAATTTAGTATCAAAATAGCGGCACCAAAACGACGATATTTTGGTCTGGCGTCCAAGTTATCACGACGTTAAAAAGTTAACGACACAGTGGTATAAACGAGTCGAAAAATAAATTTTGATGGTAAATTTAGACCAATTTGAAGTTCGGTGGTAAAAACGAGTCACCCTCTATAGTTCGGTGGTACCTATCATAGCTTACCCAAAAAATTAATACACAAACATACATGTTTACTCTATAAAAAAGGTAAATCATTTGGGTGACCACCCAACTATTAGGTGTGACTTGTTTTGGCCATCGAACTACAAAAATTCAAAATTTGACCAACCAACTATTTAATTGGACATATTTTGACCACCAGCCGTTAAAAACTAACGGAAAGATGACGTGGCAGTTAAACAAAAATTTGTATAATTATAGATTTGGTCCTTGTTAGTTATCTATTATATTAATTTGGTCTTAATTTTAATTTATTTAAATAAAATTAATCAACCAATTAGATGATAACACATGTCATATAATTGGGAAAATTTAGCAAACGAGAATGCTGAGGATTGAACCTACAACCCGTAGAGGTTTAACTGCGTTAATTCTACTAATAGACCAAGCCTTTAAGTTGTTTTAATTTTACTAACTTTGTTTATTTAATGTGTAGAACTAATGTCTCAATATAATAATTGAAAAATGTTTTGGACTGATTTAAAAAGTATTTAAAACATTTCTAAAGTCCAAACAACTTGAAATTATGTTTAGGGAAGTTTTTAAAAGGGTTTTACATGTTTTTCAAAGCCAAACTTTACAAAACTGTCCAGGCGTTTCGAAACACCTTAGGGGCGTTTCGATACGGGCATTCCAGTAGCAAAAACGTTTCGATACTCGTATCGAAACGGGCATTCCCTGGATAGGATTTTTGCCCAGCGTTTCGAAACAGGATATGTCGTTTCGATACGCCCACGTGGCATTGACCACAACGGTCATAAACCCCAACGACAACTTCCCAACTAACTTTTAAATGCAGATCGTTTCGATACGGAGAATAGGCGTTTCGATACGTGTTCCGAAACGGCAAAGGGGTGTTCCGAAACGGGTGCCCTGTCAGACTGCAACGGCTCTTTCTACTTAAAGGCTGTTTCGAAATGGGTTCGAGCGTTTCGAAACGGGGAGCTGCAGAACTGCATTTATGGTGGGAATTAAAGTCCTCAACGGCTCAAAATCAATCCCAACGGCTAGAAACGGCTATAAACTCATCAAGGAGTATAAAAGGGACCTTCAAGCATCAAGTAAAGGCTAATGCTCATATTGTCAAACAACAAATGATCAAGAATTGTCTTAGTGCTTAAATTGTCATTTATTGTATAGACAAATACTAGTGAGCCAAAATTGTCAAATTTGCTCAAGTATTTTAGGTTTTGGGTGGGTGCTTAATTGTGCAAACAAACACCTATTAGAGGGTTTTATGTTTGCTTTCATTGTCTCTTTGTAAGAGAGGGTTTCAATCAAGACTTTGGGTAGAAAGCTTGATTGTGTATAAGGGTTACCTCCTAAGCCTAGAAAAGGGGAAGAGCAATTAGTGGAATTGTTTGGAAATCCTTAGTGGGGAGCTAAGGTAGTGGATGTAGACCTTGGTTAGAAGGTTGAACCACTATAAATCATTGTGTCTATCTTTATTTTAGCTTCCACAACCCTTCCACCCAAAAATCCACCTCTCCACCACTTGGTGAGCAAGAACGGTTGAACGAATCGAGCCCCACACAACTCAACAATTGGTATCAGAGCTTGGCTCAATTGAAGGGGATTCACATCCTATTGAGAAGATCCGGCAAGCTCGATCACTTTTTCATCAACCGGCTCAAATGGCACAATCAATCGACAAACCGCCTTTTCTTTGACGGAACCCACTATGCCCATTGGAAGACAAAGATGAAGTTCTTCATCGAATCTAAAGATTACAAGCTATGGGATATAGTTGAAGATGGTTCGTTCGTGCCTCAAAGAAGTAAAGCGGAGTGGAGTGCCGACGATCGCAAGAAGATGGAGCTTAATTGCAAAGCCTTGCACATCTTGTTTTGTGCTTTTGGCCCAACCATCTATGAGAAGATGTCTTCTTTTAAGAGTGCTAAGGAGGTATGAGACAAGCTTGAAGTCACATACGAGGGGACCGATGAAGTCAAAGAGACCAAGATTGGGCTCCTAACCTTAGAGTATGAGAACTTCAAAATGGATCCGGAAGAGAACATCGAGAAGATGTTTGATAGGTTCTCCAATATCACCAATGGTCTTCAAGGTTATGGAGAAGCCATCCCGGAGGAAAAGCTTGTTCGAAAGCTCATCTACTCACTTCCCGAGTCATGGGACTCAAAGAGGACCGCCATCATCAAAGCCAAAAATTTGAAGACTTTGAAACTTGATGAACTCGTGGGGTCACTCCTTACTCATCAAATCATGAAGAAGAATAAAGAGGATGAGAAGAAGAGGGAAGAAATTAGAGCTATGGGAGAGAAGAAAATCAAAGGGCTTGGCATCAATGCAAGTGCCATGGCTCTCAAATCCTCCACTTGCCATTATGTCTATTCAAGTGAAGAGAAGGATGAAGATGAAGAGATAGTTCATCTCTTCAAGAAGTGTGCCCCGTTCATGAAGAAAGCTTTGAGAGAGCTTGAACGAGAACCCAAAAGAAAGGAGAGGGCAAATACTTCAAGCCATAAGAAGAAGGCACATTTGGCTACTTGGAGTGATGAGGACTCCACCGACGATGAACAAGCCAAACTTTGCCTTATGGCCATCGAAGAAGATTCAAGGGTAACTTCTAATTCATCTACTTCATGTTCTTACTCTTTTGATGAATTACAAGATGCCTATGATGATTTGGTTTTAGACTTTAAAAATCACATTTTGAAAAACAATAAAGTGATTTCAAAGTTGAAAATTTAAAATGATTTGATTTCTAAAACCAAACTTGAACTTGAAGCAAAACTCAAGGAGTTTGAACTAAAATGTTTTGATTTGCAAAAATTGCTTCAAAAAGTTCAAGAGGAAAAAGATTTGATTTCCAAAGAGCTTGAAGAGAAAAACAATCTTGGAAAATCAAATTTTTATGTTAAACAATCTAGTGCCCCTAGATTTGTAAAAGGAAAATGTTTTAGAAGTGTTTGGGTCCCAAAAGGACTAATCGCTTCAATTAAAAAGGATGACATTGAAAAATGGATTCCTGAGGGGACTAAAATTTGTGCTACTAACGTCTATGGATCCAAAGCAATTTGGATACCAAAAATTACTTGATTGTCTTTTGCTAGGTGTGATGGAGATGTTCAACAAGTCAAACATTGAGGGGGAGCTCCATGCACACAAGGAATAACACTTGAAGAAGGAAGGCTACACATCCTCCCTTGAGTTCAAGTGTGGTAAAATCTAGTTGCTTTAGTGTTTATTTGTTTTATTTTTATTTATGTCAACTAGATGATCATATATGTTGGACTAACATTTTGATGATGCTTTGAGTAAGGGGGAGCCATTTTAACCAAATTCTTATTTTTGTCAATTTTACCTCTATTGTTATTTTGAACTTAATGTTTTAAATTCTTTTTGATATAACAAAAAGGGGAGAAATGGTTTGAAAAATTGCATTTTCAAATGAATAAGAGGAGCTTTATTTGATTTCATATCTTTAATCTCTTATTCACATTTTTAAAGTTAAAGGGGGAGAATCCCAAACAATTTTTCAAGAGAGTTTTATTATATCAAAAAGGGGGAGATTGTAGAACTAATGTTTTGATATAATAATTGAAAAATATTTTGGACTGACTTAAAAAGTATTTAAAACATTTCCAAAGTCCAAACAACTTGAAATTATGTTTAGGGAAGTTTTTAAAAGGGTTTTACATGTTTTTCAAAGCCAAACTTTACAAAACTGTCCAGGCGTTTCGAAACACCTTAGGGGCGTTTCGATACGGGCATTCCAGTAGCAAAAACGTTTCGATACTCGTATCGAAACGGACATTCCCTGGATAGGATTTTTGCCCAGCGTTTCGAAACGGGATATGCCGTTTCGATACGCCCACATGGCATTGACCACAACGGTCATAAACCCCAACGGCTACTTCCCAACTAACTTTTAAATGCAGGTCGTTCCGATACGGAGAATATGCGTTTCGATACGTGTTCCGAAACGACAAAGGGGTGTTCCGAAACGGGTGCCCTGTCAGACTGCAACAGCTCTTTCTACTTAAAGGTTGTTTCGAAATGGGTTCGAGCGTTTCGAAACGGGGAGCTGCAGAATTGTATTTATGGTGGGAATTAAAGTCCTCAACGGCTCAAAATCAATCCCAACGGCTAGCAACGGCTATAAACTCATCAAGGAGTATAAAAGGGACCTCCAAGCATCAAGTAAAGGTTAATGCTCATATTGTCAAACAACAAATGATCAAGAATTGTCTTAGTGCTTAAATTGTCATTTATTGTATAGACAAACACTAGTGAGCCAAAATTGTCAAATTTGCTCAAGTGTTTTAGGTTTTGGGTGAGTGCTTAATTGTGCAAACAAACACCTATTAGAGGGTTTTAAGTTTGCTTTCATTGTCTCTTTGTAAGAGAGGGTTTCAATCAAGGCTTTGGGTAAAAAGCTTGATTGTGTATAAGGGTTACCTCCTAAGCCTAGAAAAGGGGAAGAGCAATTAGTGGAATTGTTTGGAAATCCTTAGTGGGGAGCTAAGGTAGTGGATGTAGACCTTGGTTAGAAGGTTGAACCACTATAAATCATTGTGTCTATCTTTATTTTAGCTTCCACAACCCTTCCACCCAAAAATTCACCTCTCCACCACTTGGTGAGCAAGAACGGTTGAACGAATCGAACCCCACACAACTCAACATAATGGTTGTTTTAATGCATTTAGATTCAACCATTTGTAACAAGGAGTCGTCTAAAAAATTTGAAAGATTTCATATCAGCTTAATCTTGCTTCCAAACTGTCTGATTTTTCATGAGATTTGCATTTTTTTTCTTCATGGCCGACCCTTTTAAAGCTCACATTCTAACCTATCTTTTTTTTCCAAGCTCAATATCCATTCCTTTTCTTCATCCAGGTCCAGCTATTTTTTGCTTCATTGAAATCTCATATTTTCACCAATCAGGACTATGGCTGCGGACGCTAAATTTTATGTTCTTCTAAATAGGTCTTTGTTTTTTCTTTTTCTTTTTCTTATGATTTATGTTTATAGTTACTGTAGTTAACTCTGGAACCAAAACTTTCGAGTTTCTCGGGCTAAATGTCTACCTTTCAAAGTTAATCGGGCAATTTTTGTTAGACAACTCCTTGTTACAAATGATTGAATCTAAGAGCACTAAGACAACCATTAAATAAACAAAGTTAGTTAAAACTAAGTCATTTGAAGGGTTTGGTCTATTGATAGAATCAGTGTAGATGAACGAGTTGCAGGTTCAATCCATGTGTTCTCAATTGTTTAATTTTTCACCTAATCAAGTGACACGTGTAGTCATATGATTGGGGTGATTGGTTGCTTAATTTTATTTAATTAAATTAAAATTATGACCAAATTAATATAATAGGTAACTAAGATGATCAAATGTATAATTATACAAAGGGTAAAATAATTAAATCATCACTCAACTTTGCTCTATGACCTATTTTGGTCACTCAACTTTCAAAACGATTAATTTACTCAATGAACTTTAATTTTTGACATATTTTGATCACTTCGAATTATTTTATTAATATTTTAGTATAACTTAACATATTTTATTATTATTAAATATAAAAATCATTTAAAATAAAAATAAATTATTTTTGTTTATTATTAAATAAAAAAATACAAAGAAAAAACCCAACCCTGTCACTCAACCACCATTCACCACCCCACTTAGTCGGACCAACCACGACCAGTGACGGAGCTTAGTAGCTCTTGGGAGGGGTTGTGGCCTCCACAAGGGAATTTTTTTACCCTTTAATTTTTTATATTTTTCTAGAAAAAATTGGGATAATTATGAATTTGCCCCCCATCTTTCAAAATTTATGTTTTGCCCCCACTCCAAATCTTGGCTCCGTCCCTGATCACGGAGAAATTATTACATGGTCTCGGACCACCACGTCATCCATGGTCCCTATCCACTAAAAATAAGCCACATAAATTTTTTCCATGTCATTATTTTATTTATAATCAACTTCTCGGACGGTCAAAGCTGATTTACATCGACGGACGAGATTACACAAAATCTTTACAAAATCTCTAAATATCTCAGCATTATCTAAATAAATCATTTGAAATAATTAAAATGGATAATGTTTGACTAAGTCTTCTAGAATCTTTTATGAACCGGGCTAAGTCTGGTGGTCTTTTCAAGCATGACTACTCTATCAGACCCCTTGTAGCTAATTATGCATATAACTCGGACTCAAACTGGCGGCACGTGACAATTATCTTTTGCAAATCACAAAAACCGATCAAACATACAAGTTTTTTTAATAAAAGTCGTTAGTCTTATTAAAAAATATCCAAGATTACAATAACGTTTACAACTATCACCATAAACTAAATACATAATTTGGGCATTTTCCTATAATATTGACATTATCCACTTTAGATCATATAAGGACCGTACATGGAAAAGGTTAAAAACCCAACCAAAAGATTTGAACAAAAAATAGACACGAATAAACCTGACTGCATCGACAAACAAACCACAAAAAAGGATTAATCTATTGACAAACCACCGATAACCGCAAAATCAGAGCCAAACGTCGTGAGAAACTATCCACAACGCAAACTATGTATCCTTCAATCCGATGATCCAAAGTAAGAAAGATTAACAAGATTACAAATAAAACATCATCTTGATCAGTTGTGGTGTTGTCAAATCCAACCCTGAGAAAATATAAAATAAAAACAACGGCCAAATGACCGAGAAAGAAGACAAAAAATGTACCAAAAAAATAATAGAGATAAACGTGCCATAAAAACAAGAAGAAAAAAACCCACAAAACAAAATTATTCTTGTAAAAATATAAAAAAAAAATAAAGAAAAAATAGAACCGGATAGAAGACCAACATAAAAATTGGTGTCGTTACCGGCTAAAAAAATGTAAGCAAAGGAATATGATTGTGCGGCGCTATTAGGGTTATGAAAAAGATGACTTACAAGTTATAACACCTGATTAAAGCATTCGAAACATAAGAAAATTTTCTCTACCTACAGCTACAGGGGCATCGTTCTTGTTTATCTCAATCTCAATCTCAATCTCAATCTCGTTGACTAAGAATGACGGACCCAGATGCTGAGCAAGAAGCACAACGCTTGAAAGCAGTAGCAGAAACCAAATACAAGGATTCTAACCTGAAATCTGCTCTAAAACATGCGAAGAAAGCTCACCGTCTTTGCCCAAACCTGGAAGGCATCTCCTCAATGCTCACTGCCTTTAAGATTCTCCGGGCGGCATCCGAACTCAACGCTACGCCGGACTGGTATAAAATTCTCCAGGTTGAGCCCTTTTCCCACATAAATTCTATCAAGAAGCAGTATAGGAAACTGGCATTGATTTTGCACCCCGATAAGAACCCATTTTTAGGATGTGAAGAAGCGTTTAAGCTAGTGGGTGAAGGGTTTAGGATGTTTTCGGATAAGATTAGGAGGAAAGAATATGATATGAAGCTTAGGATTAGGATTCAGGAGGAAAGGGTTGTTGGACTTGAAGGGAATGGTGATGTTGGTGAGACATTTTGGACTGCCTGTTCGCGATGTAGGTTGTTGCATAAGTTTGAAAGGAAGTATTTGGGTCATAATTTGGTTTGCCCAAGCTGTAAGAAGAGCTTTTTAGCTGTGGAGGTCGATGGAGAAGGTAGTGATGGTCATGGTGAGAGTACGGAAGAGGAAGACGTAGGTGAGAGGTTGAAGAGGAAAATGGATGGTCCTGACAGTGTTGGGTTGGAGGGGGCAAAGGGTAGTGGCGAGACAACCGTAAGGGTAGGCTTAACGAAGAAAGCTAGTAGTGAGAATTTGAAGGAGAAAGAGGGTTGTGAAGCGGATGTTGGTGAGTGGGGTGTGGGGAGATTAAGGAGCAGAGGTTCCAGGAGGACAGGAACTGTTGGGCAGATATTAGCGTGGTCTGTTGCTGCAAAGGTGGGCGATGATGAGATGGAGGAGAGATCAAAGTCAAAGAGGGTAAAAGTTGCAGAGGAGACAATGACGCTTGCGGAAATGCAGATGGAAATGAAAAGAAAGGTGAATCAAGGAAGGGAAAAATCGAATAGAAAAGAAAAGGTGAAAGATGTGGGTGACAAGGAGAAAGAAAGAGAGAGACACGAGCCTAAACAAGATAGCCTTTCAAAGAATGAGAAACCAAAGGCATCAGGGAAGAGTACGGATTTTGAGATTGAGAATCAGGGGACTCCACAGGCAAGTGTGAATGTGGGGATTATGACACGCTCAACTAAGAAAAGAAGTGTAGATTTGGAAGCTAAGACTCAAGAGGCTGTGAAGAAGAATCAAAATCCAGAGATCACAAAGCAAGGGACTTCTAGGAAGAGAGTGAATTTGGACATTGGGAAGCGTCGTGGTTCCAAGAGTAGGGACATGGAAGTTGTGCCTGTGGAGGACTCAGATTTCCATGATTTTGATAAAGATAGATCAGAAAGGAATTTTAGAAAAGGGCAAGTGTGGGCTATATATGATGATGATGATGGAATGCCTAGGAATTATGGTTTGATTGAGGAAGTATTTTCAGTAAATCCGTTTGAAGTGTCGATAAGTTGGTTGGATTTTCAGAATAATGGGGATGACAGATTGATGGGTTGGGAGAGACTGGGATTTCATGTAACCTGTGGGAGATTCAAGGTTGGCAGGAGGAGTTCCATCAACTCTTTGGACATCTTTTCGCACATGGTAGAATGCGAAAGGGCAGCTAAGGAATTTTATAGGATTTATCCAAGGAAGGGCTCGGTTTGGGCTGTTTATAATGAAGCTAGGGTAGGCGCAGCAGGAAGAAATCTTTCCACTAGAGATAAACACTGCTATGAGATAGTTGTGCTTCTAACAACCTATAGTGATATTCATGGGTTGAGCATGGCATATCTTGAGAAGGTTGATGGATTCAAGACGATATTTAAGAGACAGGAGATTGGATGTCAGGCTATTAGATGGCTTGAAAAAGATGATATTAGATTGTTTTCACATCAGATTCCTGCACGGAAGCTTTCTGGTAACGATGTCCCTGATCTTTTGAAAGACTGCTGGGAACTTGATCCTGCTTCACTTTCTCCTGATCTTCTTGCAATTGGCCGGGAAAGATGATATGCATTTCAGAATCCTGATTTGCTTGTTTAGGAGGATCCACTATGACTTGAGTACAATACCCTGCAGAGATGAGTATAAATTCTTAGTTGCTTTATAATATCTATACATGTGAAATATTGCCATTCCTATGGATGGTGACTTGCATACATTGTTGCAACTTTCTGTACTTCTTAACATGGTTAAGCAGGCATTTGTTTACTGCTAAGTAGAGGATAGGTGCAGTTAAATGACTCTGTAAGTTGACTGAAATATAAATCCTACAGGCAGATTAGAATCTGCTGCTAATCCGAGACATTCGGATTTCGGCCGCATAAGCTCATTGCTGGGCTGAAGAGAGCCACTTTTAATTATCTAGGTAAAATGTTTGTACATGTCTACCTTGAGTGGCATCGCATTCACCAATCACCACTAGTGCAGCAGCAGCAGGGGTTCCAAAATCTTCACACATGCCACATTAGTTTCCAGTAACTGGAGAGAGCAGAAATACTCTACAATCAAGTCGAATTTTTTTGTTTCAGTACAGGTTTTTCTAAAAGTATTATTCCGGTTCTGTTATTGTCCATAGTTTTAGACATAATCGGATATCTATCCAACCTGTTATTTACAATACTTGTAAATTCTGTATATTAAAATATATTCTAGTTTAGCGATTTTGATGACTCTTTTATTCTTTGAATTTTTTTGGTATTAAATTCAGTTACTGTGGATGGAGTGTGAACTCTCACTAAACAAAGTAAAAGAAAATATTATTCGAACCGAACCAAATATTTTGGTTAATCTGTCAATTGATTATCTAATTTATTTGTACGTTTAAGATCAAGAATTGAATCATATGAATCCATTAATTAATCGAACACAATTTTGCGCATCCTATATTCAACTATACAACTGGTAAGAAATTACAATAAAAACTCTATAAATTAATAATATCGGGATTACTTAATTTTATTAATTTAAAGAGGTATTAATTAATCGATAAATTAATAATTTATTAATATAAAGAGATATTTTTCGATTCAACGAATTTACATTATTCTTAATGATTAGAACATATACATTGTATTAACTAATTGGATGATGTTTTATGTACAATATGATTAATTAAATATAATATAAACCCCTAAAAAAACAAAGTTCATTGTAGTATGTAGTACTAGTTAAAACTTAATGCAACTTTATGTATAGTAAAGAAATCAACCACTATATAAACAACATCAAACATTCCTAATTAGTCAATCCAAATAAAGGGACAATAAATATTAGGTAATCATATTTTACTAAATTGTCTTAGTTATATTTGTAATTTTATAGAATTGTTAATTTATAACATTGAAGGGACCATAAATTTATGTAAGGCTCTTCCAAAAAATTATTATCTTATTAATTTATCGAAATTATTAATTTAGACCTTGGGCCCATGTCGAGACTGAAAATATTAGAGTACGTTTAGTTTCGGAGAATACAAGGCATTTTCATTTCATTTTCTTGAAAAATAAAAAATTTGAAGAAAACTTGGTTGCAAAAATCGAAAATAATTTTTAAAAAATGAAAATAAAAATAGTGAAAATTTGAAAACATAAAAAAGATGTTTTCATCATTTTTATTGAAAATATTTTAAAATAGTGAAAAATATGAAAACAAATGATTTTAAATTTTAATTATATTTAACCTGAGTTCGAATTCATCTAATATCAATTTTAGAATTTTGGTTTATTTAATCATATTTTATTTTTATTAAAATAATATTTTTAATAATTATACTTTAATTTAATTATTTAATGAGTAATTATTTGTTTTTTTTTTGTATTTGGCTTAAAGATCAAATTAGTCCTCAACAAAAATAAAAAAAATCAATTAATCCATTATTATTTTTTTGTACCCGATTTAACTCTTATTAGTCGAAATACACTCAATTTAGCTCTTTCGTAACGGTTGAATAAATTTCGACTATTAACTCATTCAGAATCAATAGATGATAACTCGCGGCACACTCTGAGAGTGTTACGTCTTTAAACCATAAAAATTTTAAAAAATATATAAAATTTTAAAATATTTTTTAATTTGACCATTTACTAATTTTTTATTTCAAAACAATCATAGTTTTGATTTTTTTTCAAATTATTCTTTATTAAATTTTTTAATTCAAATCTTAAACCTTATTATTATCGTCAGAGAGATTATTAATGTATTGAGTATTAATTTATAGAAGTTGTATTATATATTCAAGGACTTGCATGAATCTGATCACGATCATGGAAAGAGACCCACTAAAATATTAATGATGAAATGCTTGTTAGTAAAATAAATAAAAAATGGAATAAACATGTATCAGTTCTAGTAAAATAGGATCAATTTGCATTCGAATGAATTCTCAGCTTCCAGGTTCCGTAAAGATCAGTCATTTTGACCGTCAGATTTGGTATTTTGATTGTTAGCCGTTAAATTCACAGTTTTTTCCCCTCAGATCAATCGCGCTTGGGTTTTTCCATTGGCAGAGGAGGAAGATAGAATAAAAGAATTAATTATAAAATAGGTGCCTAAATTATATTATTTTTTTTATAATAGGTGTCTAACTTATTTTTTGGCTGAAATAGATGTCTAACGTTTTTTTGTGTGTCTGAAATAGGTGCCTAAAATTTCATTTTGTTACTGTTTTAAGGTAATGCCGTTAATTTTTTTAATACCCAATAAAAAATTGACATGTATTTTTATTTAATTTTTTAATATTTTTTCTTAAAAAAATTGAAAATAAAATAAAATATTTTTTAAAAAATATAAAACTTCTCAAAATTTTAAAAGCAGTCCCAAATTCAAATACCCAAATTTCAAAATTGGCGCCACTATCGCCGCCGGTACTCTCGCCGGACCTCACAACTGTCGTCGTCAGAGTCTTCCGCCCATTTCCCCCAACCACCCATCGTTGTAACCAGTGAGAGGTGTGGCGATCGAACGTCGAACGATTAGAGCTTTTCGCGTTCGTCATTTGTCATCCGGTTGACGTGCCTCCCGTCGGTTACCGGCGATAGATGGTTAGGGAAAATAGACGGGGGACTCTAGTAACAACAGTGATAGGGTCCGACGAGGCTATCAACGGTGCAATGGCGTCAATTTTGGGTTTTGGCATTTGGGGTTTTAAGGATTTTAGGATTGTTTTGTAATTTTTTTTAAATTTTGGGAAAATTTTGATTTATTTATGAAAATAAAAAAAATAAAAGCCACATATCAAGCTATAATTTGGTGATAAATTTTTTTGAAAAATTAACTTTAAAATGGGTAAAAATGTAACGTTGGACACTTATTTCAGCTAAAAAAATAATTTAAACATCTATTTTAAGCAAAAAATAATAATTTAAGCACATATTATAAAAAATGGCAAAGTTTGTGCATTAAAGAAAGAAACTGTGAGGAGAAAAGTACGTTAAAGGTACACAATTTTCGACTTTGATATCTAAATTCCGTTTGAATGAAATAGGGAGTTGATAGTTAGAGTTAGGGTTTCCCCCCTAAATCATTTGGAATAAAAGAAAGATGAATAGATGGGGTGATTACCTCACTATTCATATGGACGGTGCTAAACCAATTAAAGAAGAGGAGTGAAGTTGTTGGAACCAAGTAAGAAAAGCCTTAAAAGAGATGGTTCTCTTTTGTTCTTTGCGTAAAAGCCTTAAAACTCCAGGGTTCTTGAATGTACTTGTCGATCATGGCACGATGGTTGTTGCTCGGTTTTTCATTCCTGATGGTTGGTTTTCACCATATAACGGGCCTATTTTATATTTGAGTAAAACTCACCGTTTTAATAGTAGTTTAAGTAAAACTGCGTCGTTTTGTATTTGAGGGATAAAACCCTCATTGAGCTAGGTTTTTGGGAATCGATCAATTGAATGAAAAATATCTGGTCTTCCCCTTTCTCCTGCTTCTTCTTTTATCTTTGCTCTGTTCTATCTTCTTCCTTAATTAAAATTCTTGTTCTTCAATTTGTGGTCTTACAAAGGCATCAGAGCCAAACAATCCTCTCTTATTCTTCCTTCTGCTGCGTTTCTATCTTCGATTTTCTCTTTGTTTTCTTCTGATTTTTTAGTGATGGGTGATGATTCACTTTGGGCCGAGTGCCGCGAGTTGCGGATTTTGCTTGAACGCTATTTGAAGCTACTACCACAGAGGGATTTCATAGCCCCAACGACGACAGATTTGGTTAAGCTGCAATCTGAAAATCGTTTGAAAAGCTCAGATGAACTGATGGTGTTTGATGAAATGATTCTTAGAACAAAGCAGAATGCTCAAGAGCGAGGGGATGAGCCGAATCAAATTCTCTTGGTAACTATAAGTCATATGCTCTATCCGATTACTACAAAAACCTTATATCAGGTTTTCTCACCACATGGGTTGGTGGAGGAGATAGTTCAACTTCAGCAATCAGTTGACTTTCAAGTCTAGTTTCGAGAAAACCAGAACGCCATGTCTGCTAGAATAGCTCTTCAGGGTCGTAATATTTACGATGGATGTTGTCGGATGGATATTCAGTTTGCTAAGGACGCAGGATCAACAACTTCTTCTAGCATGAAACAAGGTTTCGACGGGTTATCTTTTACACCTGGACAGGATTTGGCAAAAATCCAATTCAAATTTCAGCAACCTCAGACTCTAACAATAGTTGCTACTGGCTCCGATGACTCGATTGTGAGTGTTGTTGACCATAGGTTGAAAAGATGTGAGAATTCGAATGGAGAATTTCCCAATGCACTGCATTCTCCATCGTCGTTGACTCCATTGCTAATGGTGGAAATTCCAACCGATGTTGGTTCAGAGGATCTAAATGAGAAGGGAATGGATTTACATGCTGTTTTTCAGAAAGTGAGGTTGAATTCTCTTATGGAGGATGAGAAGGTTGGTCACCGATTCTTAGAAATGGATGAAGGCCACCAAATGTGCCAATTTAATCAGCTGAAGAGTACCATTAAACGCATTGATGAGCGAGGTGGGATGGATGTGGAATCAAAAGAAGTGAACCAACTTGTTGACGGGATCACTTCAATGGACATCAGGAATCACAGAATTTCATTGCTGCCACCTGGCGAGGGAGGTGCAAGTATGTCCATAATTCACCAAGATAAAAGTCTGCTGATTATTAGTGTTTTTGTTTTGGTTGAGAGTGATGATCCATATGGGTTTAGGCTACTGTTAATGGAAGATGAATTAAGGATAGTAGATAAAAACTTATTGCGGCATGTGAATAATGTTATGGATGTGAAAGATCCCTATAGATTTAGGTTTTTAGTGATGGGGAATCATTTAAGTGACTTAAAATTTAAAGACCCTTCCTTACCATTTTTAATGAGTATACTCTTAATGAAGCACCTGAACTTGTTGTGGTTGGGACATTGTTAAAGGAGCTTGATGCTAGCAAAAAGCTGAGCACCCTAGTTGAAGGAGAATCCCTGATGAATGATGGGACATCAATTGTGGTTTATCAATTATTCTATAGAATGGTACTTGGACAAAATTGTAGTTGGAATCTTATTATTGAATTTTTGGTCAAAGTCTCACTTGGAGCTGTGGATACCATAATTGTTTTTAGGATACCATCAATTTTGTGGCTTGGATTTATTTTCAATGAGATTGTGATTGAGATTACATTGACACTTGTGAGCTACGTTGTTTACTTTAATGGTCAAGAAGGTATTGAAGTTTATGGTGTTTTGGTAGTGATGACATTAGGAATGTTTTGTGCGGCTGTTGCAAAGATAACCTTTAAGGGTGCTACAACCATCTTGGGAAGCAATGCTTTAATTGATCTGTTAGAGGTTTTCAACAGAATGGTTGTTTTTGTTTGTACCTTTTTAACAAAAGATGAGCTTGTAGGCACACTGCATTCTTGTATGCCTGCTACTTGTGACAGAACCAAGCAGTCAACTGAAGGGGTTATCCTATCTGTTATCGAGTTTGTAACACCAAGAGAGATTAAGCTGAGTGACACTGTTGTTTCAAGAACCTCTAAATATTTGTTCTCAGTCGCAAGGCATATTTGTGTATTTAAAAGGGATCCAACAAAAGGAGAAAATTTAAGTTTTCTTCCTGAAACTCAGTTGGAGGATGAAATGCTGCAAGCTGTTATTTTTGCCCTTACTTCCTTCTTCAGAGGTGGTGGTAAAATTGGAGACTTAGCTGTTGGACCGAGCTACTTTACATTTTCTGTTGCACTTTACTACAACTTGGAAGTTGTCATTGCCTTGTTATCTCTGGTCGACATGAACCACTGCGTGCATTTTGACTTGCATTTAAGGCATTCTTACAAGTTGGACGTTTTTGACCCCGGAGGTATTAAACTTGCCTACATCGACATGGAAACTGTATTGTTGGTTGATCTTTAGTTTTTAACCATTGTCGACAATGAGGAACTACTGCTGGTTCATACTTCATTTTCGATCAAGGCTAAGAGAGCATGGGGACACGTTTGGTCTAATCATCGGAAAAAGGAGGGTCTTGTTTTAATCCTTGAGGACAAGAATTATTTCGAGTAGGGGGATTTGTAACGGGCCTATTTTATATTTGAGTAAAACTCACCGTTTTAATAGTAGTTTAAGTAAAACTACGTCGTTTTGTATTTGTGGGATAAAACCCTCATTGAGCTAGGCTTTTGGGAATCGATCAATTGAATGAAAAATATCTGGTCTTCCCCTTTCTTCTGCTTCTTCTCTTATCTTTTGTAACCCCCTCATCCCGGTCTGGACGAATGACCGGTCCGAGTGGGTCACACGGGGAAAACCGAAGCGAAACCCGTTAAGGTTCCCCCTCGGTTAGCAACCCTATTTTTTTTAATCTTTAATTAATCTTGTCTAAATGCATTATTAAATCCTAAATGAAGCACTACAGCGGAAACACGAACGATATATCAACGACCCGCCAAATCTGCACATTAAAACAACCCATTTATCCTTTCTAAGCAGGCTGTATCGATACACCTCTCGAGTGTATCAATACAGCTCTCAAGTGTATCAATACAGCTAGTGTATCAATACAGCTATCTAGTGTATCAATACAGCTATCTAGTGTATCAATACAGCTAGTGTATCAATACAGCTCTCTAGTGTATCAATACAGCTAGTGTATCGATACAGCTCTCTAGTGTATCGATACAGCTAGTGTATCAATACAGCTCTCGAGTGTATCGATACAGCTAGTGTATCGATACAGCTCTCTAGTGTATCGATACAGCTAGTGTATCAATACAGCTCTCGAGTGTATCAATACAGCTCTCTAGTGTATCAATACAGCTAGTGTATCAATACAGTTCTTGGTCAACTAGGTCAAACCGTATCGATACGCTTAGTCACCGTATCGATACGACCCACACTCCACAACTCCTCAAAATTCCAGAGAGTTGGGACCGTATCGATACACCTTAGTGTATCGATACGCCTGACCAAAATTGTGCCCTTTAGGCAAGAATGTATTGATACAGTCCTTAGGTGTATTGATACAGCACTGAAGTGTATTGATACAACACTTAGGTGTATCAATACGCCCTATATTGCAAGACTCCCAATTTCAACAAAAACATACAAGAACATATATAGGAAGTCTATGAACATAATTTAGGAAGCAATAAAGCATATACACACATGCAAGAGCACCTACTTAAACCAAGGGAGTCATTCAAACATGGTGTAATGCATTCATACATAACATTGCAAATAAAGAGCAATTTATGCATATATGGACATACACAAGATCTCAACAATGCCAAAGACACAAGTTAACACATATAAAACTTACACATTAGCTAAGCAACCTAAACATCCAAAAAGGACATACCATCACACACAAGCATTCATCAAGGCATGCATCACTCAAGCATTCATCAAGGCATGCATCTTAAGTGATATTTACAAGTCGAACAAGGCATCCAAGTGCCAAACCAAATAAACATACATCAAGACATCCAAAACAACAACACCTATCCCATTTCTTTACTATTACAATCTTTCAATTTATAAATCATACATTGAGCTCACCAAAGCAACACTTGGAGACCTTTCCTTTCCTTTGCCACCCACAAGCTATTTATCTGCATTGTCGAACAAAAGAGAGCGTAAGCATAAAAGCTTAGTGAGGGTAAGCTCATCAAACAAACCTTCGACAATGCAGGGTCCAAGCTCGAACAATTATCATGATATTATACATGATTTTACCTTCGATCCACATGAGCCATAAACATAGATGATGCATGCACAATTATTCATTAATATGTCATGCTCAACAGGCTCAATCCATAACATATGTAAACACATACATTAATCCAATTTGGAAACACATTCCATATCACATTGATACACATATCAATTCATATAAGCATGTATGCATAATCTCATATTGGCATAAACATACTTTCTCATATTGGCACCTAGCTATGACTCGAATACGCGGATAACATGTTGGAACGCATTTTCCAACAACACAACCATTACCTGGCGGTGGGATTCCACTCATCACCGTTCACGCGGAGGGGATTCCACTCATCCTCACGCCTCATCTCACGCGGAGGGGATTCCACTCATCCTCACGCCCGTCGATGGGATTCCACTCATCACCGACCCTGCATGGACGGGATTCCACTCATCGCCACATGCCCTACGGATGGGATTCCACTCATCATCACGTAGAATATATATAAATTTCCGGTGGAATATTACATCACCGTACTCCTCCTTGGTGCCTTAACGCCACCAAGGCCACGTACGTTTTGACTCAATTTGTGTGCACACTCATCCTAATGATCGATCATTGTACCCAAGCATACTAGTGCCAATATTAATCAAATTCAACAACCTTTGATATTCAGAGTCATAATATGGCATCTTACATCATATTAAGCTCAACATCAAATATCTCAACAACATAATATCATTTTCAAGAGTCATAATATGGCATCTTACATCATATTAAGCTCAACATCAAATATCTCAACAATGTATTATCATAATGTCATGTTCAAGAGTAATAATATGGCATCTTACATCATATTAAACTCAACATCATCATACACAATTTACAATCCAAACCACATGCATAGCAATGCATCAAACCATGCCTCAACAACATGTATAACACATTATACATAATCATCATAACACAAATCATCATGAGGCATACCATCAATTAAAGAGATCATCCAATGTCTCTAACTAAAGCTTAGGATTAGGCTACCACCCTAATCCTAACTCTAGGTGAGTCTACCAATCTCAACCTAGTCCACATGCTCGAACCAATTACTCAAAACCATTTAAAATATTTTAACCACTCACCGACTACTTCATTAGCACAAGCCGACAAGCCTACCAAGCATCCAAGTTTCCGGATTCGAGCCCGAAGCTTCACCATTGATTTCTCTTGCTTCTAACCATTCAAAAACAATATATTAACCTCAAAATCAGTCACAAACCCAAAGTTTAACATCAACACACAAATCCACTTCAATTCTCACAATTCAAAGCCAAGTTCATTCTTCAATTACTCATTTTAACATATTATGTGTATTTTAACATGATTAAACAAAGCCCCAACTCAATTTATCAAAACAAGATGAAAAACCCCTTAAAAAATCCAACTTTGATATGAACCCTAATTTTCAAAACTCCATAACTTTGAAATCTAAGACTATAGATAGATAGAGGATAAAGAGGAGATTAAGAAAACATAATTACCTTTCAAAAACCCCTTGAATTGATGAAGAAATTTGATGAATTATCAAATTTGGGTTTGGGAGAGTTTGGGATGTTTTACACGGTGGGGAGGGGAGGAAATGAGAAAGATGATAGCTTTATCTTATGATAAGGTTGTCATTATTTTTATTTTGGTTAAATTACCAAAATGATCCCTCCCTTTCTTTCTAAACTCAATTTGCTCACACTAAGGTCAATTTGATTAAAATAAATTTTACCGACTCGAACCAACTAACCCGACTAACTTCTAGCCCCAAAACACGGGTGTTACAACTCTCCCCCACTTAAGGAAATTTCGTCCTCGAAATTCATCGAACAGGAAGAGTCACTGAAACATGCTCCTCCACACATTCCTCTCTCACCACAACATACTAACCAACTCGTAGACTTACCACGCAACAACAGCTATCTAACACCAAGATCTCAATTGATTCTTCGTTCCACGCAAATTTCAAACTCAACTCAATCTCTTCAACAAACATAGCACAGAACAATTCTGACTCACACTTCCGAATTTTAGATACACAGACACATCACAACCCTCTTTCTAACTCTGGTGGTAACCGTAACAGATAAACAACAGGACTAGCCCGATTCAACAATCTCATACCACATTTCTTGAATACTCGACCCATAACTTTCTCTAACTGACCATCTGACTTCAACAGGTAACCAAACACTATACAGACACCTTCAAAAGTAATCTAGTTGGAACCCCGGATCTCTATTACTCACTTCCATTAATAATCCTCCACGGATGCAACAAACTAGAAGAAAACTGACGTTCGGTCTTGATACGCTGGCAAATTACACACTTACTCACATGTTGAACAACATCATCCGTCAACTCAATCCAAAAGTACATATCTTCAACCCATAATACGTCTTTACACTACTCAGATGCTATACAAATGAACTACCGTTTGCTTCGACCAACACAATACGTCTCAAAACACTATGTCAATCGGTACAACTATCATGTCTCTAAAAAGCAAAACTTTATCATCTCTGAAGCTGTATTCTGAAGTTCTTTCCTCTGTTATGTCTTGCACGTGAGGTGCCAAGAACCTGTCTTGCAACTGTTTCTCTTCAAGTATCTGACTCAAAGTAGGTTTAACATGAAATTCAGCCACAAAACTGTTATCATTCGATAAACTGAATTCGGCAATTACATCTCGCAACTCAACCACAAATCTGACAACAAAATAACTCGGAACATCGGTTACCACGTAGACTCTCTTCAGATAGTACCCAATCTCAATATTGCAGTTTTCAAGCAATTCTAACAACTCATGTTGTTCAAGTTTCTACCCTTCCTAAGTCTTCAAATATTTCAGGTTCTGATGATACGTACATACACATTGTACATTTCTTACCACACAAGCTTGTCTCCAAATCTTCGAGGCAATTACAACTGTAGTTAACTCTATGTCTCATACCGGATAACTCTTTTCACGGTCTTCCCACTATCTCGATGAACAAGCCACAATCTTCTGTCTCGCATAAGCATACAACCTAACACTACATGCAACGCATCACTATGGTTCAATTTTTTTTTTCGGATCAAGGTCGAAGCTCTCTTCAAAGTTTCTTTCGGTTCCTCAAGGGCTCGTTGTCTCGCATCTGGCCACACAACTGGACATTCTTATGTAGCAATCTGTCACAGTCTTCAGTTTCTTCCAACTCACATCTTCTTCTGCATAGTTAGGATTTACTCTAATGCACTCGGCTGATCTGCATGTCCTAGGAGAACATCTTCATTAACTCGAAGTTCACGTTGCGTAACTTGACATACAGCTGATTTTCTAAAAGGTGCTACCCCACTAACTTCAAAGCTCGTCATGGCCTTCTTCGATACTTCAACTTTTCTCACTTTCAACTGGTAGTAAACGAATCTCGAATTAATCTTCAGAAAGACTGAAGCACCCACTAACTGATCAACAAATCGCTGACACTCGGAAGCGGATACTAATCATTCGCTGCCACTGGTTTCAACTGTCTGAAATCTCAACACATTCTCGTACTGCCGCTCTTTCTTCTTCACAAACTGTACTATCATACTCTAAGATGATGCACTAAGCCAAATTAATCTAAGGCCTAACAGTTCTCGTAGTTGATTCTTCAACATTCTCAATTCTTCCGGGATTCATAAGTTACAGAGCTAACAAAACAGAAGCAATCTCGGAAACGGTCTCCATGACGAACTCTTCTTCTCTATCAAGAGACAAACTGGGTAATTCTTGTAAACACTTGTAGGAAAACACAAACTATACTAACATTCTGCGGTCTAATCTTCGTTCAAAAATCAAATCCATCACAATTGCCAAACAAGTCTGCCAACTAAACTCAATCAATCTTCGACCTCCACAGCTGGATCAACCATTCAATAAGAAGTTCACACCCTCGCCTACTACTACAGTCCCACTGAGACCTGCAACTTCAAGGCAACTTTCTATCTTTATCTCAACGTATACACTAACTCTGTGCTCTTCAAGCCAAACCTTGTCAAAACGTACCTCAAAACTGTAGGAAGACGATCATTTCACATCTACTGCATACACATAACCTTGAACCATCAACAAACATCTTCTGCACTTTTTTTTTGACCACCACTATCTCACCACAAGGTCTAGTCACATGTGTCCCTACTTCCAAGGTCTCAACACGTACATCAAATTTTCTTACATGCTCACACAAAAGGAAGTATCCGTGGAAATTGCAACTACACCTGTGTACAGCTGATAGTCTTCGACCCTCTTGTTTTCAGACTGGTTCTTCAACAAAATCTGATTCTTCTAGAATATTCTTAGAGCATCTCGAAACTTCAAAATGCAGTTCTAATCGCACACAAACAATTATGCTTGAACTTGTTCTGTAACATCGGTCCTGACGACTCAAAACATCCCACTACCAAACAATCCGAATTTAAAGCTCAAGACTTCCTTCTCGGCTCAACTATATCGGAAGTAACTTCATCTCTCCTTCTTGCTGGAAGACAACTCAGACGCACACTGGCCCAATCACACATATTGATTTCCACTCACGGACACTGAACGACTGTCTTGTATGAAAACCATAGGCTGAATCCCAACGATCACCAACTAGCATTTCTGAATTTCAGATTACACAAACGAGACCATTACCCTGATCTCGCCCCAAAGAACTAAGGTACTCATACCTACCTCTGACACCTCATCGGCTCATTCATACTTGCATGCTTGCTAACAATGTACAGATTTAGAATCAACCAGAAGGGAACAAGCTCAAAACTGTACCAAGGCTTATCTACTATGACATCGATATCACTCTGACTCCCACTCATAGGTCGTCACCTCTTTCACCACTAACACCAGAACCAATCACATCGTTCCTCATCAACAGGAACCAACCCATATACACAATAACTCAGTCAAACAATTTGTACCTCAACTCTGGTATAACCATACTTCCCTGACTAAAGTGATGAACTCCCTCAACATCATTCACCTTTTTCAGAATCCACCGTTTCCACTTACAGATTCACAATCCATGCCTTGACCTCAAACTTACCAAGAAGCAATAAACTAACAACAACAACAACAACAACACATTAACATACAAACTGGGTTAGCAAAGGAAAAGGTCCAAGTGGCTCAAGTATGATTTCCTCACTTAAAATCTCTTTTTCCGATGTAATAGAAGCAATGGGACTCTACTCAACATGCTTCAAGCAACTCAACACACATACATGCTCAATCATGCATATTACAAGGCATACTTGCTAAACAAGCAAACATATGCGTACGATCAAACAACATACCTTCTCCATCACACAATCACACATCACCGCATACACGGGTAACGAGCAACATGCTTTTAAACAAACAATCAACATACTTGTCACACAAGCAATCATACTTACAAAGCAAGCAATCATTCATTTCAGCATACTCGAATAACAAGCAACATGCTTACATGATAAGCAAACACCGTGCATATCAATCATAAAACATAACTTACTTCACTTACCTGCCCAAGGTCTCGGAAACCTTAAGCTCTGATGCCAACAAATGTAACCCCCTCATCCCGGTCTGGACGAATGACCGGTCCGAGTGGGTCACACGGGGAAAACCGAAGCGAAACCCGTTAAGGTTCCCCCTCGGTTAGCAACCCTATTTTTTTAAATCTTTAATTAATCTTGTCTAAATGCATTATTAAATCCTAAATGAAGCACTACAGCGGAAACACGAACGATATATCAACGACCCGCCAAATCTGCACATTAAAACAACCCATTTATCCTTTCTAAGCAGGCTGTATCGATACACCTCTCGAGTGTATCAATACAGCTCTCAAGTGTATCAATACAGCTAGTGTATCAATACAGCTATCTAGTGTATCAATACAGCTATCTAGTGTATCAATACAGCTAGTGTATCAATACAGCTATCTAGTGTATCAATACAGCTCTCGAGTGTATCAATACAGCTAGTGTATCGATACAGCTCTCTAGTGTATCGATACAGCTAGTGTATCAATACAGCTCTCGAGTGTATCGATACAGCTAGTGTATCGATACAGCTCTCTAGTGTATCGATACAGCTAGTGTATCAATACAGCTCTCGAGTGTATCAATACAGCTCTCTAGTGTATCAATACAGCTAGTGTATCAATACAGTTCTTGGTCAACTAGGTCAAACCGTATCGATACGCTTAGTCACCGTATCGATACGACCCACACTCCACAACTCCTCAAAATTCCAGAGAGTTGGGACCGTATCGATACACCCCAGTGTATCGATACGCCTGACCAAAATTGTGCCCTTTAGGCAAGAATGTATTGATACAGTCCTTAGTAGGGGTGTTCAAAAAAATCCGATCCGATTGATCCGATCCGATTATCCGTTGATCCGATCCGAAATTTCGGATATCCGATCCGTTTTTTATTTTTCGGATAATTCGGATCGGATATCCGAAAATTTCGGATCGGATACGGATAGTGGTTTTACATTCGGATCGGATATCCGATTATCCGGTATCCGAAAATTCAATTTTTTTTATAGGTATAAAACTTATTATATTCGATATTTTTACTTGTTATATATGAAAAATTGAAATTTTTATGGATACAATATTGTTATATTCAATAATTTATTAATTTTTATATTCGAAAACCTAAATTTTTCATGGATAAAACCATTAAATTAAAAAATAATCAAATAAATTCATAAATTTCGGATATTCGGATATCCGAATTTTCGGATATCCGGTTTTTTCGGATCGGATACGGATCGCTATTTAGGTGATCCGAAATTTTCGGATATCCGAATTTTCGGATCGGATCGGATCGGGTATCCGAAATGAACACCCCTAGTCCTTAGGTGTATTGATACAGCACTGAAGTGTATTGATACAACACTTAGGTGTATCAATACGCCCTATATTGCAAGACTCCCAATTTCAACAAAAACATACAAGAACATATATAGGAAGTCTATGAACATAATTTAGGAAGCAATAAAGCATATACACACATGCAAGAGCACCTACTTAAACCAAGGGAGTCATTCAAACATGGTGTAATGCATTCATACATAACATTGCAAATAAAGAGCAATTTATGCATATATGGACATACACAAGATCTCAACAATGCCAAAGACACAAGTTAACACATATAAAACTTACACATTAGCTAAGCAACCTAAACATCTAAAAAGGACATACCATCACACACAAGCATTCATCAAGGCATGCATCACTCAAGCATTCATCAAGGCATGCATCTTAAGTGATATTTACAAGTCGAACAAGGCATCCAAGTGCCAAACCAAATAAACATACATCAAGACATCCAAAACAACAACACCTATCCCATTTCTTTACTATTACAATCTTTCAATTTATAAATCATACATTGAGCTCACCAAAGCAACACTTGGAGACCTTTCCTTTCCTTTGCCACCCACAAGCTATTTATCTGCATTGTCGAACAAAAGAGAGCGTAAGCATAAAAGCTTAGTGAGGGTAAGCTCATCAAACAAACCTTCGACAATGCAGGGTCCAAGCTCGAACAATTATCATGATATTATACATGATTTTACCTTCGATCCACATGAGCCATAAACATAGATGATGCATGCACAATTATTCATTAATATGTCATGCTCAACAGGCTCAATCCATAACATATGTAAACACATACATTAATCCAATTTGGAAACACATTCCATATCACATTGATACACATATCAATTCATATAAGCATGTATGCATAATCTCATATTGGCATAAACATACTTTCTCATATTGGCACCTAGCTATGACTCGAATACGCGGATAACATGTTGGAACGCATTTTCCAACAACACAACCATTACCTGGCGGTGGGATTCCACTCATCACCGTTCACGCGGAGGGGATTCCACTCATCCTCACGCCTCATCTCACGCGGAGGGGATTCCACTCATCCTCACACCCGTCGATGGGATTCCACTCATCACCGACCCTGCATGGACGGGATTCCACTCATCGCCACATGCCCTACGGATGGGATTCCACTCATCATCACGTAGAATATATATAAATTTCCGGTGGAATATTACATCACCGTACTCCTCCTTGGTGCCTTAACGCCACCAAGGCCACGTACGTTTTGACTCAATTTGTGTGCACACTCATCCTAATGATCGATCATTGTACCCAAGCATACTAGTGCCAATATTAATCAAATTCAACAACCTTTGATATTCAGAGTCATAATATGGCATCTTACATCATATTAAGCTCAACATCAAATATCTCAACAACATAATATCATTTTCAAGAGTCATAATATGGCATCTTACATCATATTAAGCTCAACATCAAATATCTCAACAATGTATTATCATAATGTCATGTTCAAGAGTAATAATATGGCATCTTACATCATATTAAACTCAACATCATCATACACAATTTACAATCCAAACCACATGCATGCATAGCAATGCATCAAACCATGCCTCAACAACATGTATAACACATTATACATAATCATCATAACACAAATCATCATGAGGCATACCATCAATTAAAGAGATCATCCAATGTCTCTAACTAAAGTTTAGGATTAGGCTACCACCCTAATCCTAACTCTAGGTGAGTCTACCAATCTCAACCTAGTCCACATGCTCGAACCAATTACTCAAAACCATTTAAAATATTTTAACCACTCACCGACTACTTCATTAGCACAAGCCGACAAGCCTACCAAGCATCCAAGTTTCCGGATTCGAGCCCGAAGCTTCACCATTGATTTCTCTTGCTTCTAACCATTCAAAAACAATATATTAACCTCAAAATCAGTCACAAACCCAAAGTTTAACATCAACACACAAATCCACTTCAATTCTCACAATTCAAAGCCAAGTTCATTCTTCAATTTCTCATTTTCGTACTTCCACAAAAACCCATCAAAAATCAGAATTGTAGTCATCCAAAACACTCTTAAACATGTTCAAAACACTGCCCAACTATAGTATAACCATCAACCCCCAATTTCCAACATTAAACACACAATTTAAGCCATGAACAATCCCCAAAATCACCAAATCCGAGCAGCCATGAAAAACAGTCCAAAACTTGTGATTTCAACATTTTTAACACATTCAAACACTTCCAAAACAACCCCCAACTATTACTCTAACATCAACCCTCAAATTCCAACATTAATCATACCCAAACTCATCTAAAAACCTTCCTAAAAATCCACCAAGACCCAATTTCGGATTTTTACCCAAAATTACTCATTTTAACATATTATGTGTATTTTAACATGATTAAACAAAGCCCCAACTCAATTTATCAAAACAAGATGAAAAACCCCTTAAAAAATCCAACTTTGATATGAACCCTAATTTTCAAAACTCCATAACTTTGAAATCTAAGACTATAGATAGATAGAGGATAAAGAGGAGATTAAGAAAACATAATTACCTTTCAAAAACCCCTTGAATTGATGAAGAAATTTGATGAATTATCAAATTTGGGTTTGGGAGAGTTTGGGATGTTTTACACGGTGGGGAGGGGAGGAAATGAGAAAGATGATAGCTTTATCTTATGATAAGGTTGTCATTATTTTTATTTTGGTTAAATTACCAAAATGATCCCTCCCTTTCTTTCTAAACTCAATTTGCTCACACTAAGGTCAATTTGATTAAAATAAATTTTACCGACTCGAACCAACTAACCCGACTAACTTCTAGCCCCAAAACACGGGTGTTACAACTTTACTCTGTTCTATCTTCTTCCTTAATTAAAATTCTTGTTCTTCAATTTGTGTCCTTACACACCACAGGTCGGAACCACGGTTCCTTCAACGCTAGTGACGGAGGTTCTGGTGATGGACTCGGAGTCTGAGGGGGAGCTGCGCAGAGGAAGGGGATGGTCATGGAAAACTCCCGGGTCTGCACAAAGGACCTTGCTCTCATCTCTTACAGCAGGGGCAGGGTGCCAGGAGCTCATTTTAGTCGATCTTTACAGCTCGACTTAGGGAGGCTGCAAACTTGGAGGTGGAAAGGAAGTCCGACGCGGGCCGAAACTCTTGGCGGTCGGTCTTCGCCGCTTCGAGCCTTCACACACGGGACAGTTCACTAGTTCAAAGGTGTAGCCTTCCAACGTAGCCAGAGCCGTCCCTGGGTCAGGGCAATAGGGGCCCCGGCTTTGGAAATAGAAGAGCAGCAATCAGTTTGGCGTTTTTGAACAAAACAAGGTATAGGTGTGGGGCCCATAACTTTAAAAAATAAAGATAGATTAAAATTTAATTAAAAATAAAAGAATAAAGAGGGTAAATGGGCCCCAAATATTTTATATATCTATATATGATATATGAATATGTATTATTAGGTAATTAAAAAAAAAATATTTATTATTAGGATTTACTTTACATTTTTTATTGTTAATGGTCCAATTTTTTTAATATATATGTTATAAAGGGTCTAATTTTTTAATGTTTGTTATTAGAGAGCTAATTTTTTTCTAATATTTATTATTAGAGGTCTATTCTTAGAATTCAACTTTTTTCAATACTTGTTATCAAAGGCCTAATTTTCCCTCAATATTTGTTATTATATATATACTCTTAGAATTTAATTTTTTTCAATACTAATCTACTCTTAAAACTTATTTATTTTTTCTCTCAAAACTAGCTATTAGGGACAAAGATTTAAATAGAGTTTTGCAATCGCAACAACGATCGTTATATGGCGGTAAAAGCACCATCCGAAACCGTGATACATGCAGTTGTTATGTCTACAATAACATGTTTTTTTTATAAAAAAAAATCACATTTGCGATACTCACTGTGACCGAAATAGCACTCGTTATGTTCGCAATGACGATAAATGCAGCATGATCGAAAATATGATCGCAACCGTAATTTAAATTCTTAATTTAAGGCCCAATTTTTAAATTCGCCCTAAGGCCACTAAAATTTCAGAAACGGCTCTGCCCGTAGGGGGCTATCCGCATCAACCATGAGTTTGCTATGTTGCACCACTTTCACAAGGAAGGTGTGGAAGATGGTGAGTGACTAATGCTAAACCTTCCCCTTGGATCAGTTGGTGCAGGGATGTCGCTTTTGTTCCAAAGTTTTCCAGTAATAAGATCATGTTTTTCGGTTTTCCCGGTGGCAAGCTCAAGACTTTGCCGTTAGTTGCAGTCTATTGCCTTTCATTTAGTTCTCTGTGGATTGATCGGATATTCTCCTCGTCCCAGTTGAAAAGACCCGCGTCGGAAGACGAGGGACCCTACCTCCGGATGGAGCTCTCACTAGGATTTCGGGTTAATGTCTGCCTTTCACCTTTGGGGATCTCATGTTGTTTACATTCAGGTCTGTGGTTCCTCGTTGCTATGGTTATGTCTCGTTTTGTATGTGTCTTCACTACCCTAGGAATTGTTGATTCGAACCAAAAGCTCCATGTGAGTGTGGTTCCCGTTTATGTGGTCTGGTCTTTTGTCGATCGGATTTGTGGTCACAAGGGTTCATATTCTTGGTCGACGTATGTTTGTTCTCGCATGTTTTTACGTCCGACCTTGTTCAACCCTCACATCAGGGTACTGTTACATCTATGGAACCAAATGAGGTGACTTTCGTGCTGAACTCTTAAATTAATTAGGTAATTCATCTTAACCTTCTTTTCTTAGTTTCAGTTACACTTTCTTTTTTTCTACAAAGCATATTGTTTAAGCCTCTTATTTCACTTGGTTGTCATCAATTGCAACTGTGGATCATTGTCCTAATTTTATCCGATTCAACGTCCTTTTTAAATCTATTTTTAATAGAAGGGTAAAATCAAGCCTGTCCATCTTGTTGATGTTCCTGGGACGGCCCTAACTAGACGACTTCTTGCCTTAAGCAGCTGGCATTGTGTTTGTTGTGGATGCTGTCGAGTTCTTACCAAAATGCTCTTCAGTTTCAGAGTAAGAAATTAAGAATAGCTATGACAATGCACACAATACACTTGCAAGTCTATTCGTTCCACTTTCTGGTTGCCAAGAAGGATTTTAGATACTATATTCGCTTTTGTGCAACAAATATCTATCTGTATGATATTTTGACCAGGGCCAGTGTGGTCAAGAAGAAAATTCCAGTTTGACAACTTTCCTCATCATCTGTGCCAAGGTTCATCAGAGAACGTAACCAGATTGATTAGATTCATGACTGCAACAGGCACTTCAAGTGTGTTAAGCCTGTCTGTGCAGGACAAGGATTAATCTTTTGGGATTTGTTGTCCTATTGGAGGCCTTTACTGAAACCGAAACCGAGTCTGTTAAAGAGTTAAAACTGAAAATGCATTTAGCTAATGCAGTTCCCTCTTTCTTTCATTTCTCACGTTCATAGATGATCGATATTCGTTTAGAATAGATGCTTAGATGCAAACTCTCCAATTTTCAGGTTACGACGAACTCTACAAGCACTAAGAAGGCTTCTCCAGACCACATTATTGGGCTTGATAGGCATGCTGTTGATGAACTCAAGAGTTTCATTGAGCATCCCAGCTTTTCCCATGAGGTCTACCATGCAGCCATAATGCTGAACTGACACTTAATACACCAACATAGACGACATCGTCTGAGTCCAGACCTTCTTCAAGCATTAGTGAGTATATTCTTAGAGCATCTTCACCATGACCATGCATGGCAAGCCCCAAAATCATTACGGTATATGACAGTTGGTTCCTTTTGGTCATCTTATGAAAGAGTGATAAACCTTTCTCCGAAGACCCGCACTTGGCATACATGTCTATCAAGGAAATTTGAACTATAACATTGAGATCACTTATGTTCTTCAATAAGGCCCCATGGGTGCATTTCCCCAAATCCAGAGCAGCCAAATGAGTACAAGTAGAGAGCACATTAACCAGCGTGCTGTCTTCTGGCCTCCAACATCCCTCACTACTCATGTTCCCAAACATCATCAAACACTCATACCATACCATATTCCCAAACTAACATTTGCTGCAATAATAGCACTCCAAGAAGCAACACTCTTTTCATCCATTTGCTCAAAAACTGCACAAGCATGTTCTATCTGCCCACATTTGCCATACACATTTGATCATAGTATTAAAATGCGGCCGCGACGCGACGTAACGGCCGCATCGTAACATTTTTAGAGGTCTCCGCGACACCGCGACCCGCAACCGCATTGAAAATCATAGT
Organism: Hibiscus trionum; assembly: GCA_030270665.1. Taxonomy (NCBI): domain Eukaryota; kingdom Viridiplantae; phylum Streptophyta; class Magnoliopsida; order Malvales; family Malvaceae; genus Hibiscus; species Hibiscus trionum. The sequence goes on from BSYR01000025.1 coordinate 20,698,198, forward strand.
TATTTTTTAGAAAAAAATCACGCCGTAACGGCCGCAACGTCCGCAACCGCGACGTTACAACCGCATCCGCAACCGCGACCGCAACCGCAATTTAATACTATGCATTTGATCAATCTATTTTGCACATATAGATCATTTTCAAACTGCACATATAGATCATTTTCAAACCGAAGCTTAAATGCATGCCCATGAACATGTCCGTTTCTGAGATTTTGGTGGTCCTAGGGCGAATAAAAAAAATTGGGCCCCTAATTAGAAATTTAAATTACGATTGCGGTCGCGTTTTCGGCCACGTTGCGTTTATCGCGATTGCGGGCATCGTGGTTTCGGACGATGTCACTACTGCTATATAACGGTCATTGTTGCGGTTGCATACCTATTTAAATCTTTGTCCCTAATAATAAGTATTGAAAAAAATTAAATTTTAGGAGTAGGTCCATAATAACAAGCATTGAAAAAAATTGGGCCTCTAATACAAATATTGAAAAAAAAATTAAGAAAAAGAGAAAAATGAGATGTGAAGAACAAGAATAATACATTAAAAATAAAAAATTAAATTATTATTAAAACCTTAATAATTACCCTAAAACCTATAGTAATTACAAACCTTAATAATTTTATAAAATTATTTTTTGACTGATGTAACGTTTTTTCAAGTCAATATATTTGTTTATAAGATATTTTCATGTCAACATGCACTGTCATATAGGTTTGCCACGTCATTTTAAGCCATCTACCGTCAACTGACTGATAGTTTTCATCCGCATATGGGCAATTTTGACCCAAAATGAAACATTGAAAGTTGAATTGCTCCAAAAAAAAAGAATGAGAGTCAAAGTGACTATTCTATCAAACGTTGGGGACATTTTTTTTTGACTTTATGCCTTCCTAATATTATCTATTTTGCAAAGATAAAATCAAGATGAAACTTTAGGATATACATATATGTATATATATTAAGTCCTCAATTTAAACCAAATTAATATCAAGCATGTTATGGTCTACTTTGTATGATTTACTTTGTTTAATTTTATAATTGATACGAATCTAAGAAGTCTTTAAATAAAAAACGGAAAGTCAAAGCTTAAAGTGCGTAGTTTCAAAATTAAGCAATTGAACTAAAAAATTGGGAAATTAGGATTTAACTTACCTAGTTTCAAACTCAAAATCAATTGGAAAAAATCAGGTGAATCAAGACTTAATTTATCTAGTTTTAAAATTAGGAGTGATCAAAGTAGTAGTCAAATCAATATTATTAGGGATGCCAACAAGTGGTACCAATGGAAAAGCAGACGATGTTCATCCTAATAGACTCAAGTTTAATTTATTCGTCTGCAAGGTGTGTGTTTTGTCAAAGAGTTAAGAATATGTAAGAACATATACTAATCACCTTTAAACCACTTAAAAAATATTATTAGAGGCGGGGCTATGTCCCCTAAAGGTGTAAACGAGCCGAGTTGAGCTTGAGTAGTGCTAAGCTCGGCTCGACTCGTTAAGATTTTGAGTCGAGTTCGAGCTTGAGTAATTTCTAACGAGCCTGAGATATTTGAGCTCGACTCGGCTCGTTTAGAACTCGATTCGAGTTCGAGCTTGATTCGAGCCTAATCGAGTCAAGTGTTAATCGATCTTTGACCGCATTGGACTTGAGTAACTCTTCATCTATCACTCTCATTTAAAGTCTTATGAAGAAAAAACTTAGATACACAAGTTGTGTAAACTCAACCTTGTTAATTTTAGGGTTTATGGTGTTAGTTTAGGGTTTAGAGGTTTAGGTTGTTGGGTTTAGAATTTAGGATTTAGATTTTAGGGTTTAATACTTATATTTAGGGTTTTAAGTTTAAGAATTTAGATTTTAAATTATAAAAAAAATAAAAATTTTAGTATATTATATTTTCGAGTAGCTCGTGAGCTTTTCGAGTCGGGTATTAAGTAGCTCGACTCGGCTCGTCAAGAACTCGAGTCGAGTTTGAGCTTGAGTCGAATCCAATCGAGTCGAGCTTTGACTGAGCTTTGACCGAGGCGAGCTCGAGTAGCTCACGATCCGTCTCGTCTCATTTACAACCATAAATGGTCCCATGTCACCCTCTCACTATACATATAGTTTTTTAGGAACACCATACATATAGCTTCATCCTGCTAATTCGGAAGTATATAAGTAATATCATCACCCCCATCTCTTAGTTAGTGCAACATTCTCATGTCTACGAGCTATTCTATGGGCTGGTTATCCCATCCAACGTGGTCTAAAAATATTTTTTTTGAATTTAGTTATGAAAATATATAAATATTATGAAAATTGTTATACCCTGCTCAAGCCTTTGGAATCTCTCTCCCAAAAATTGCTCTATCATCGACATGATAGCTATCGAATCACTCTGACCGGCCAATTAAGTCTACTATCTAGAAATCGAAGGCCTAGTGATCAAATATCATATCGGTACACGAGGGGTGTACTACACTCAAGGCACCGTATCAATGCTTAGGTTCGAGTACCGATACTAGGTGACCTCTTGAGATTCTGTTGAGCGCTCGAACGATCAACCGAATGTGCCAAGAGGGGGTGAATTGGATTTTTGCTTTGGTGGATGAAAAGCTAAGTAATAAAAATTGTGACATGATGATTTATAGTGGTTCGACTTTCTAACCAAAGTCTGTCTCCACTACATTAGCTATCCCCACTAAAGATTTTCTACAAATTCACTAATTTGTCTTTCCCTTTTCCAAGCTCAAAGAGATAACTCTTACTGTAACACCCATAAAATGTAGGGATTCAAAATAAAAAAAAAGGAGAAGGTAAAAAAAAATAAGAGTCTATAGTTATGGGGATTTGATCCCCTAACTCATGCTTAGTAAATCCAAGCCTTAAGCATTTGGACCAAGTGGTGTTTTGATAAAGTCTTACCCCATTTTAATCTTTAATCCTTTGGTTCAATTATTCTAAAAATAATAATAAAGCTCGATATGACATTTCACCTACCATAATTATCAGGTTCCAAATCTTTTCAGAAACTCTCCCTAACCCTTTTCTCTCAACCACCCCGACCGATGCCATGTCTGATCTTCCTCACCGCCGCGCCATGGCCGCCACCGTGGTTAATTCCACCATTGAGCCCTAACCAATATCCCTCTAAGGCTCTAACCACTCGCTCAACCACCGCTGAAATGGTTGGGATTCAAGGGTTAAAGGTTCGACGAACTTAGGGTACAAAGTGTAATGTTCTTGCATTTTTCGGCCGCCGTTGTCATTCTTTCGAGAAGCCAGCACCACTGTCGTCATCCTCGGGCCGAGGCGAATAAAACCCCTCCGATCGATCGTTATTTCGTCACCGACAAGGGCCTCATCGGAGCAGTGTGTATTCCGGTGCGATTTCGACATTTTAGGTAAAATCGGTAAGACTTCAGCTTAATCCCGAGTTATAAGTGTTATAATTGAGTTGTTGGAAAAGAGATCTGGCCAAATAATGCATTTTCTGGCCGTGTAAGGCCGCGCGTGGGCCTCACACGCCGTCACCGACGAATTTTGGCCACTTGGGATAGTAGCCTCGAACCGAAATGGCTGAACCGACCTTGGACCCGTTTGGTCGATGAACCGAACCGATTTGGCTCATGAACCAGTTGATAGGCCTGATGATAATTATTGGGCTGGCTTGGTTCTTAAGGCCCAATGGCCTTGGGTCTTAAACCCATATTCGACCCGGCCCAAGCATGACCCGACCCGAACCTGATACGTACTGAATTGAGTCAACCCATCCGAGTCAACTTAGTGACTCAACCCGTTTGAGTCAAATCTCCTGAGTCAACCCAGTTGACCAGTGACATCAACATGATATCAGCGTTGCCTTGATTGCTTACGTCAGCTTTGACTTTGACTAGTGACGTTAGCATGATGTCAGCGTTGACCGTTGACTTTGACCAAAAAGTCAACTTTTTACGAAAACCCTATCTGATGTTTTTCGACGTCTTGAGACTATTTTTGAAGTTCATTTCATGAAACTCTTGCTCGAAAGCCTCCAAATCTGAAAGTTGACCTGAACATGCTTTTGTACTTCATTATTTAGTTTAAAGGCAATGTGATTAAAGGCTGATTTTGGGTAGTGGTTAAATGAAGGCATTCACATATCTTTGGATTTTGGAGGTTGTGGGACGTCAAATTCGGGTTCGAGAATGATCAAATGGGTATCATGGATCGATCGTTGTAGCTCGGAGCTAAGGTAATACATTACTACCTTATGTATGCTTTATGAACATGTTAGCATTTAGTTAATGCATGCATAGTTATGATGAAGGGTACTATTAACTTTGCTTAAGTCAAATCAAATATGAAAAATAAGTATGGATAATCTAGGTAAGATTGATTTATCCGAATGAGAAACTTAATAAATCGAAAGGATCTTGAGTGAAATAAATTATGAATAAGATTGTAAATCACCAAATTTGATTAATAGTGTTGAAGGATTCAATGGCTAAACTAGTCGGATAAAATATTAGAAGTACCCTGAGGTGTAAGAATGACCTTAATACCCTTGTTGATGTATATTGATATGGAAATCTACACTTGCTCTAGTAAACAATTAATTCATCTAGAAACCCCGTTGTACTTGAGAAGACACGATAACAAGACTTAAACGTTCAAGAATGATAAGTACTCGAATTTAATCTAAATCTTGAAAAAATCTCTAAAGACAACTTTATGGGGGAAACTCTTTGTATGTCCAGATCAATCAAACTGTCAGAAGATACATAATTGATATAAACGGTTGAAATGAGTGAGGGAATTAGAAATACTGATACGACCGAATTGGAAAATGGCCAAAATATCCCCGGGCATTGAAATTTCTAAATTAGCTGAAATGACGTGTATGCCCTCGAGTTCTGGAATAAAGGGATGGTTGGAAAAAGGTCGAAAGGATCGAAATGGCTGAAAGGATTGAAAATACCGATATATATGAATTGGCTAAAATGACTAAGATACCCTCAGGCACAAAACTACTAAATTAACCACATGCCAAGTATAACCTAGATATTAAAATGATTAAGTGGTTTAAAAGGACCGAAAGAACATGAATGACTGCACTTTAATAATTGGAATACCCTCTTGACTTGAGATAAGTTAAACCTTTAAAATCCTGAACTCCTGACAACATGCAAGTGACTGTAATGCCTTTATGGGTTTGAAGCTTGATTTATGTATGTTAGTCATTTCTTAATACTGTACAATAATGGATGAATACTGTATAAATACCCATTTAACCATTAGAGGTTCGTTTCGGGATAATAGTTGTCGTGATCTGTTCAGATATACATCGCATTCAAGACTAAATACTGAACACCTATAAGGTGTACCAATTTGAATGCTTGGAAAGTAACATACTGATGAGATGTGTTTAATGAAATGGTCTTGGAAGCTTAGCGAACCGTTAGCAATCTTCAACACAGTAAATCACTAACTTACCCTATTAAGGTTAAGCTATGAAATTTCCCTTGATTGTTAAAATGGCTAAATTGCCCTTTGAGCAAAATTATTGGAACTCTCTTGATATATCCGGAATCTTGATTGATCTTGATCTACCCGAACTCTTAAAATATGTTTTGATATATATATATATATATATGAATTCCTGTATAATCATGATATATCAGTAATACTGAATGATCTTGAAGTATAAGTCCCGAATACCTAGATAAAGTTGATAATTTATCGAAATCCTTCAAATATGATTCATGATTCTAAAGTTAGTCTAGAATGGATTATAATTCAGTGTCTCCCTTTTGTAATTTGCAAGGATTCTTGAGTAATAAATTAAACCATTTAGTGTCTCTTGATTACATGATTAATCTTCATGTTCGGAAATCAATCTATCCATCTTGATCCCAAGTGATCATGTTATCTGAAGTAAAAACATGACTTCTGGCCGGGATACTAAATGAAAACTGTCGGCTCAGCCCTAATCAAGCTGGTAAGTCCACCCATATTTGGCTCCTACGCTTCGGCTAGGATAAGTCTGCCCGTATTAGGTTCCTAGCTTTTTCTAGGGTAATTCCGCCCGTACTAGGTTCCTAGCTTCGACTAGGGTAATTTCGCCCGAGACCTAAGGTAACCCCTTAGGTCGGTACCTACGCCTATTGGGCCTAGGTTAACGCCCGTTTTCGGTTCCTACGCTTTGGCTAGGGTAATTCCGCCCGAAATTAAGGTATTCCCTAAGAATGGTACCCAAGCCTAATAGGCTCGGGTTAATGCCTGTATATGATACTATTCTAAGGAACTGTATACTAAAGTTCGATTGGAGGGTAGATAAGAAATTAAATTGAACCTTACTGCTACTTGAACTATGTGCCCGTGAAGTAAAAAAAATACTGCATTAATACAATTGTATGTTTTAACTAAGCACTATTGGGACACACTAAACTCCATGGTTTAATTTAATCAGTCACTCTTCTGATCCTCTGGTTTATTAGGCTTCTCGCCTGATACTCAGTGATCGAATAAAGGACAACTTTATTACCTTCAGATATAATGTTTATTTGGAATAATGAACCGTAATTTGGAATTTGTTACTCGAAATATCATGATAGCTTCATGCTCAAACATATACATGCATGGTTCCTATAACATCCATTGGTAGTTTTGTATTACTAAGCTTTTCCAAGCTCACGCTGCTTTTACCATTGCAGGTTAGAAGAGTTTTATCATGGTTCAGTGACCGACATCAATGTTTAGAGTTCTCTTGGCGTTGCTTTTGGAGTACGGTACTGGTACAGTTAGTGGGCATGTATGTCATGTATTGTTTTAAGACAGTGTTTGTAAAACACTTTCTAAATTTTTTGTAACATTTTTAAATGATTTCTTGAAAGAGTATTTTAAACAAAAGTTGATTTTTACAGTTTAATAAGTGTTTCAAGTAAAAATGTCTTTACTGTGGGTCGCTCTTGTAACCCTAATGTAACTTCCTAGGATCCGTTGTAACGCATAGGCGGGTCAAAGGGGTTACACTTACAACCAAGACTTATACCCCAAAGTCTTCAAAAACACTATCTTACAAGAGAAAGACAAAGGAGCAAACAATGAAAACCCTTACAAGGCAAATGTGTATGCAAGTTAAGCTCACACCCAAAATCATAAATGCTTGAGCAAATGTTACACTTTGGCTAACTAGTGTTTTCTACAAGAAATACGACAATTTAAGCACAAAACTTGATTTCTCATTACAAGAATGTTGACAAGTTGTTTCTTGTTCTTCTATGGATGTTTGGAGAAGTCTTTGAAACGCTTTAAGGAGTTTGTGGCCGTAACTAGCCATTGCGATTGACTTGGAGCCGTTGGAGACTTTATTTTCAGCATTAAATGTACTTCTAGACTCATCGGTAGCGGTACACGTACAAGTGTATCAGTACACCTGCTTTAAATAGAAAGAGTCGTTGGTCATTTTTACATTGGGTATCAGTACATGATACATGTGTATTGGTACAAACCCTAGTGTATCAGTACGATTTAAGCCATATCAGTACACCATTTTTCTATTGAAAAAACTTGACCGTTGGGGACAAAAAGGCGTATAGGTACACAACTAACCTGTACCGGTACAGGCTCTTCTGTGTATCTATACACTAACAAGTGTACTGGTAAACAAGGTCTGTTTTTTACTTTTGGGTTATTTTGAAAGCATTAAACAAGTCAAAAACACTTTGAAAACCATTTAAACATATTTTTCAAGTTAATAGACTTTTGGAATATTTTTGTAAATTTGTTTAAGTCTAATTTTTTTTCATTTAAGTTATTTCAAAATCAAATATCTCAATAATCTCACTCTTTTTGATATAACGAAACCACTTAAAAATTAATTTTTTAAATTTCTCCCCGTAGAAAAATAATTTTAGAAAATAGAACAGTTTTAGAAAATATTTAAAGTACACTCTTTCTTTTTGAAATTTAATTTTTCAAATCTATCTCTCCTCTTTTTATTATATCAAACATAATATCAAAATTAAGTTTAAAATCACATTTTAAGTTTAAAACACCAATTGTTGAAATGATGATACCAATCGTTGAAAATTCAATACCAATTGATAGAAAATACCAATTGTTGGTGTAAAATAACAATGGAGAATAAGACAAAAAAAATTCATATTTTTTTTAAATTGGCTCCCCTTAATGAACCATCAATAAAATTGTTAGTCCAACAATTTAAGAGAAATAAATTGAATTTTAAATAAATATGTCAAATATATACAAAAAATTCAATTAAAACCTCTAAAAATATCATTTGAATGTTGTTGATTTTCTCAAAACATCTTAAGGAAATAATTAGCCTTCTATTTTATTTCCCTTATAACCTCTAAAGAGAATAATTGATCTATTTTATTTTATTATTTATTTATGTTAATTTACTTTATGTTAATTTGTTTTACACATTATTTATTTACGTTTTATGTTAATTTATCATTTGAAGAATATGATTACTTTCGAAATAAAATATGCGGTGAATTGTGACATTACGCTTTATGTGAGTACTATATCTCAAAGTACTAAAATATCAATGCTCTGGAAGAGTAATAAGTTCTTGTGACATTATTTTTTATAGATAATTAATTTAATATGTGCTATATTTAATATTTTTCACTCCTCAAAGTGAATGAAACAAAGCACATAGTGAAAGGTGCATAATAATGCATATTTTTTCATTTAACAATACAAGAGAATAATGCGGGTATTATATTCAGAGTACTAATATCATAGAAAGCTCAAGAAGAGCAAATATGTTATTGCCAAATGAAACTCTATTCCATATTCACAATGTGTTATACTCGCCAAAGTCGCAAAGAGACTTATTGAATTTTGAAGATATTTACAAAAATGAATATCATAGTGTGACTATTAGTCAAGGAGATGCTGACTATCTTCATATTATGAGTATAAACGAAGGTAATAATTTTTTTGAAAAGTGCAGAATTGCGAATATTGCAATAATTACCGCTAATGGTAATAATATCGTCACTACTAGAAGTGAAAATTTTAAAAAAGTAATATGAGTTCGCAAAATATCCCTTTGAAAATTATAGATAACATACGTTATCAATTGACATTTGAAATAAGTACATTTTGAATATAAGTTCTGGTAGCCAAAAAGTCAGTTGAAAGCTCTAGAAGAGTTATATATTACTACCAAAAAGATAACTTCAATTGAAAGCTCCAAAATAGCTAAATATATTCATATTTAAAGGAACAATTTTGATGATCGTACTAGACATGTACGAGTGACATTAAGTTAAATGTTACGGTAAACTAGAATTTTACAAATTTAGTGATATATACACACACATATATAGTTGGCATGATTGGTTAGACCATCCTAATCAATAATGGTGTAAAAATTATTGAGATTTACATGCACATGTATTAAAAGAACTTGAAGTTCTTGCGGTGCTTATTCTCAAAAGAATTGATTAAATTCTACTTATTAAAGAACATGAAGTTCTTGTGTTGCTTAAAGGAATTGATTAAATTCCACTTATTAAAAGAACTTGAAGTTCTTGTGTTATTTGTTCTCAAAGGATATAGTTGATCTCACTTACCAAAAGAATTAGAACTTGAAGTTCTTGTACTGAAATTGAGACTGCATGTCTTGCATATCTGAACGAAATATGGGCACATATATCCACAAATGTGGAAAATTTTATATGATTTTAGTATATGCATCTACATTGTTTTATCAACTTACAACCAGAAGTTTGTGAGATTGATTCTAAAAGGATTCAGATTATGCAATTAGACTATTCTTCTTGCGAAAACTTGTGGGTTTTATATTTTAGGCTATATCAGTAGTTACAAAGCCTATTGGTTATGAAAAATACAGTTTAGCAAACTTTTAGTTGGATGCCTCCTCTTTAATAGCTAAACTGTGAGAACAAAACAATTATTTTTCATATGGTATTTCACATATAACAACACTTATACGCATCAAACCAACGAGTTATAATAAACTCATCATTATGATTTGACTTTTGGTCAGAAGTCATATTTCCTATTTTAAAATTTTAAATGTGCGATATATTATTGAATTGCTCCACCGCAACGCACAAAATGAGTAAATAAAAAGGGTTGAGAATATATATTGAGTACGGGTCTCCTTTTATGTTTAAATTCTTAAACATTAATTGTAGAATCATTTATGAAATGATTTTTCTCAACATCAGGGGAGAGAATAATCAGCTGGATAAAGAAGGAAATGAATTATCGTTATCTAGATCCTCGAATATGAACTAAAAGTTCATAAGATAATTCATGTTATTACATGTCAACTGCCAAACATATTTACTGACCCAATAAGAGTAACTAAGTCTCATATACCGGCTGAAATGCTCTAAATTTGAATTACATGTTAGAGCGAATGGATGTAAATCACGCATGAAGCATGATAATTAGTTCCAATGATCAAAATTCTCGTAAATAAAAATTAATATGAGATGGTCATATATTGGAGGCGGGTGCTCTTGAAGAGACCCAAGACATAACTAATATAAAACTCTAGAAGAGTTTCAGGTACCTGAAAGTAAAGATTGAAATCTTGACGAGATCTCGATGAGTTATATCACTATGAGAATAGAACCAGAAAATTTGAAAAGTTGTCGACAACGATTTTGCAAACAATTTTACATAGAATACTTCTATAAGAGTAAATAAAGAAGATGAGGATCTTGTATAGAAATCTATCTAGAAGTATAGATATTGAATTGGCCAATATAGAACGACGCTTTGAACTTCTAAAAGAGAAGTATTTGGACTAGCAGTCCAAACATCTAAAAGTGTAATGCAAGTGAGACACAAATAAGTAGTCGTAAATACGACTTGAATTTTGATTTATGAAGAGTTTTAATTACTTCATGGTGGATGCAATTACTTTGACAGTTATGAAATATTTTATATGCGTCTAATTATTTTGTGGATCCCTTTATCCTTGAAGGATTTAAAATGCTAGAAGCATTTGAAATTTTCTGAGGAAATTTATTTAGACATATCTCATTGAATATTCATATTTTGACGCATTTGGTATAATCGCCTTAGTGAGTACTTATTGATAAAATACTATAAGAATGATCATATTTCCTTATGCATTTTATAAAGAAGTTTGGATCAAGATTCATGATATTATTAGAACTCCTGAAGAGCTTCAAAATTAGAAACTCATAAAGAGTTTTTAAAGTATTTAATGAAAGTATTTGAGAAAAGAATCTTGAGATGTGGTTTTGTCTCGACCTAACGATCGAGCACTTAAATATGCATTTTTGTCTATGAATGGACATAAGTCGAAAGAATCTTAAAGAAGATTCAAAATGGATAAAGCATATCCATTGAGTATCTCAATAATTGTATTATTGTTGGGTGTGAATAAATTTATTTTCGAAAAAAAGATAAATAAATATTTTTCTGGAAGCACCATATATTAGTTGGTCAAGAAATATCCTTAGATATACAAAGATCATTACCTTTAGATCTTCAAACATTCGTCGATGCCTTCTCAAAACTTGTAGAAATAATTTGGGTTGAATAACCCTTTAATATTTTTGTTTTATAATATTTTTAGTTTTTAATTTAAAATATTAATATTAAATTCTACATCCCGATAAACCCTAACCTTATTCTACATCCCGATAAACCCTAACCTTATTCTACATCCCGACATCTCAATCAACAAGCTTCTCTTTTCCTTCTTGGACCTCTTTTATGAGTCTTTTTTTCTATGTCTCAATCCACAAACCCTAAATTAATATTAATGTCAAAGTGGTTATGTTGTTCAAATGGATAAATAAAGGACCGATTGTGAAATAGATGACCTAATTTTAAACTCACTCATAGTACAGTGATTTGTGCTTGGAATTTATCCAATAACGTTGCAACAAAAATAATTATATATATATATAAATCGTTGCATTGTTATTACATTAAATCCGCAGTAGCACAATGGCTGAATGGTTGTCATTAAGGATTTACTTATAGACTTTAGGATTTCTTACTCAAAAATAGTTGTCATTAAGGATTTCATACTCAAATCTAACATAATATATGAATGGTTGAATTCTTTGTAATAGGAGATCACATTCAAATCCACTATAAAAATAAAATAGTTGTATATATTAAATAATAATTTTTTATACACAAACCTACATGTCTACTCTTTAAAAAATTAAGTTTAAATTCTTAACCTTACACCTTAATTTTAACTATAAATCATAAATTTTAAACTTTAAACTAAATCCATAGCCCTTAAAGCAGAAAGGATTGTACACAACGTGTGTATCGAAGTTCTTCTCTTAAAAAATAAAAAATTCTAATACATAGATCATGTAAAAATTGGACTCCACAGCCTCTTATCTTTGAATGTCATCGGTCTTATTTAGATTTAAATTTTTAAAATTAGAATTTAGAGTTTGGTCGCTTAACTTTGAGTAAGTTTACATTTGGTCACTTAAATGTAACTAAAAAGTTATTGTTCATTACATGAATAAAAAATATATGATTATTACAATCGATTTAGAGTTTATGAAATAGATAACCAAATTGTAAACTCACTCATAGTTCAGTGATATGTGATGCAATCTATTGAATTACTTTTCTACTAAAACATAAGCTATATGGTAAACTTTGTGATCTTATGTCATCAAATCTGCAGTAGCACAATGGCTAATATTCTGATAGAGTTTTCGGGTTTAAATCCCGGCTGCGGAAATCTTTTTGCAATTGAAATTTTATTTTTTCTTACTTAAAACAATAATAGATTGGATCCTTCCTTCCATCAAGCTAAATTAAATTCCTCATTTTCTGCAAATCAATTTATGTTTTCTCAAAACATGTAAAATGGATCTGTAACTGTAACACCCTCAATATAGAAAAAGAATGCGAATTTGCTGTCAAGAGAAATTGAACTCACAAGTGGGGCACCAATTGAGCTATACAAGCTCATGATTATAATCTACACCCACTTATTATTAAGTGGTCTTTGAAGGTCTAAAATAATGATTAAGTGGATTATATCGAAATTGTGTCTCTAATTGAATAATGATTTACCATGTTTGCATTCACTTCAGGGAATGAAACAGTTCCAATAACCGCATGGAATAAACATCATGCTTGCGTTCACTTCAGGGAATGCTCCATCATTGATAATCGCGTGGAATAAACATTATGCTTTGCATTCACTTCAGGGAATGCCTCCCATAAAACTTTTTGGATCAAGACGAATTTTCGTAACTTGAAATTGGGAGAAGTCTATGGTCGAGTTTTTTCCGATGTAGAATAAATATTACTTTCGAGCACATATAGACTTTATAACAGTCTTCTTGTAGATTCAAGATCACCATGATTTATCGCACTTTAAAATCGTAGTTTAAAGAATAAAAATAAAAGTATAATTTACAGATAATGATTTTCCTCTCGAGAACGATGGAGACATAGCAAATGACCGAAACAACTTCTCATAATCCCTTTATGTCATGTCTCTTTTCAATCCGTTTAAGCATATTATATAAAACTCAAAAATATGGTTAAAAACGTAAACTCTCATGAAAATAATAACATATATATATATATATATTGATTTTAATTATAATATAATATAAATATTGTAACACCCGGGTTTAGGGGTCGAGTGAAAATAATATTTTAATATTATTCGGGTTCGTTTTATAATTTAAATAAATAAAATAATGGTTCTGGTTTTGTTTACAAATAAAACAAAGGTGTTGGACCCAATTTTTAAACCAAGCCCAATAGCCATTCATTAATGGCATTTGTGTAAATATCAAATAAAACCCATTTTTATTATCTTATAATTCAAATAAACCCAAAAACCCCATCATCTTCTTCCCCAAAGCAAAAACCCACGACAAGAGGATGAGCTTACCTCTTGTTACTATTTCATCATCTTTCTTACTCATCTATGGTGATTTTTGAAAGGTAAACATATATTTGACTTGCCCTCTCTTTCCTCTACATGCTAGTACTCTTAGATTTCATTAAAACCCATGATTTTGCATTTTGGTATTTTGAAAGTTTAGACTAAAAGTGTCATCTTTGTTGTCTTAAACTAAAGCTTTTGATTTATTAATGATATATGAGTTGTTTACTATCTATAAGGTTCAACATATCCGATTTTTACATGGTTTTATGGTGTTTCCCGAAATTGGGTTTTAGGGAGGTTTTAGAGTGTTGAAATGTTGAATTTTGGGGGTGTTTTGTGTGAGAATTTGTGGGCTGGTGGTTAGGCTATGTATAAGGGTTGTTTTGGAAGCTATTAGGTGTGTTAAAAGAGTTGGAATCATCGGTTTTGGACTGTGCTAAAGGGCTGCTCGGAAATGGCTTTTTGGGGGTTGTTCTTGGTTCGAAAAACAAGTGTTTGATGTTTGAATTTGCATTTCGGGTTTGCTACATTGTTTTGTGGACTGATTTGAGGTTAATTTACTTGTGTTGGGGTGAGTAGAAGCAAGGATTTGCGTTGGTAAAGCTTTGGGATCAAATCCGGAAGTGAGGAGGCTTGAATCGGCTTTGCTTGATTTGCTTAAGGAAGTAAGGTGAGTGGTTAATGTTTTAATTTGATTTTCTAAGATTGGTTCAAGCACGTGGATGTGGAAATGTTTTCAAAAATCGTTTTGGTTCAAAGGTAATTTTGAAAGTGGTTTAGATTTGGGCTTGAAGGTGACTTAAACTCAAAGAGTAAGTTGATGTGAAATGCCTCTTTAATTTCCCTTTTTATCATTGTTTTCATTGCTTGAAATGATGGTTTGTTAAGCATGAAATTTAAATACTTGAGTAGAAGCATGTTGCTTATTGCTATATCGTTAATGATGTATGATGGTAATAATGGTGACGTTGTTATGTCTTGTAAGATGTGGGTAAGTTGGTGCAGGTTGTGCATGAAAATGGTGAGTAAGACCGTTTGTGATCGGTAAGGTTGTAAGTAGTAAGTGATGCCTAATTGTGGATGTTGTTTGCAACTTGTTTTGGTTGTGCATGATATAGTGAGTACATGTCGCATGATAGTGATTGTATATCGTGTTGCATGGTTGGTGTCGAACCTCACGTGATGGTTGTCGTTGCTCCGGTGATGTGTAGTCCCACCGGTAGCGAGTGGTATAAGACTCCGGTGATGTGTAGTCCCACCGGTAGTGACTAGTAGAAGAGTACTTTGATGTGTAGTCCCATTGGAAAACTACTAGTCGAAACGGTGATGTGTAGTCCCACCGTGTGTGTTTTGGTTATGCTTGTACATACCATGTGTTGCTCATGTTGTATCTCACTATATCATTCCTTTTTATGGTTTTGCCTTAACCTAGGATTATGTCCCCATGCATACCATGAGGTGTAATGCCATGATAAATTGCCTATATTGTTGAATTGTGGTTGAACTTACATGTCAATAGGAGGATTAGGTAGTTGAATGGATCTTTTGTGTTGGCCTTTATTTTAAAGAAAGCTTTGAACCCTGCATTGTCGTAGTTATGTTTTAGAGCTCCGCTCACTAAGCTTTATGCTTACGCTCTCCTTTTTCCGACAATGCAGATCTTTAGCTTGGAGTTAGCAAGGAGCAAGGAAAAAGGGCGTCCAAGCGTGTGGTAGTTTGCTCAAGTATGGTTTAATTAAATAATGTAGTAGTCTAGCAATGGGAAATGCTATGTGTTTTAGGAGCTTGTATCTAGACTCCTTTGTGTTGGCCACATGTTGTTAATGCCTTATGTTGATGCTTTGGTTGATTATGGTTTGTAATGCTTGATATGCTATGATGGATGTTGTGTGTGTTGGCATGTCTATTGGTGTTTAGGTTGCCTTGTTAGAGAGGGCCAAACCTCGTATGCTTTTCTTGTGCCTTTCAAGGCCCTTGAGTTCCATGTATGACTCGTATGCCTAATTGCTTTTGTTGGAATGCCAAGTATGTATGCCTTGCTTCATGTTTGAATGCTAAGTTGCTGGAATGATTTGTGCACCATCTTGTGTTGGATTGTGCCTTTGATTTCAAGTTAAAGCATGCTTTTATGTGTGATTTGCCTTAGGATTGATGTTAGTGTGTTGGTTGAGGGTTTTAGAGGGATTTACGGGCCTCCTTGTGCCTTAAATCAGCTCAAACCTGAAAGTTCGTAGCAGGGGTATCGATACGGTTGGTACGGTATCGATACCACCTTCTTGTTTCAGGCCTCGTGTATCGATACACCTGAGGGGTGTATCGATACCATTTTGGTCACTGGAGCTACTGGCCATTTCGGTATCGATACCGGCCTCTGGTGTATCGATACCGTCATCTTAGCGTTGACCGTGGAAAGTCAACCGTTGGGGAGGGTATCGATACACTCCTTGGGCGTATCGATACGGTCTCCACTGGTTGACTCCGACCAGTTGACCTTGTCAAGGGGTATCGATACACCCCTTAGGTGTATCGATACCGCATGCAGTTTAAGTTCAAAATTGGGCTGTAACATGATTGTTTGAGTTCGTTTGATTGTTTTGTATATGTTGTTCTGCTGTATGATACTTAGGGTTTAATATCCATTTAGACAAGATTTAAAATGAAAAAAAATAGGGTTGCTAACCGAGGGGGAATCCTTAAGGGGTTTTCACTCGGTTTTCCCCGTGTAGCTCACTCGGACCGGTCATCCGGCCAGACCGGGACGAGGGGGTTACATTTGTTGGTATCAGAGCCTGAGGTTTCCGAGACCTCGGGTAGGTAAGTGAGGTAAGTTTGATGTGCTATGTTGTTGTTATGTCTCGGTGAATGTTTTGCCATGTATGCTTGATGTTTGCTTGTTAGTACGGTGTTTGAAAGTATGTGTTAGCATGATGGTGGTGTTGAGGCGTAGTGTCGAGTTCCCATTGCTACTATTACTTATTTAAAAAGGATTTTTGTAAAGGAATATACTTGAGCACCTTGGACCCTTGCTCTTGCTAACCCTAAATATTCTTGTTTGTGTGATTGTTTATTATTGAATTGTTGTCTTTGGTAAGTTGAGGCCGAGACGTGGGCCTAGAGCTGGTAATCGTGAATCTGAGGTTTTGGAGGATGTGAACGATGAGAGAGTACGTCGCTTTAGTTCGGGGCAGTATGACTGTACCAGAGTTGGAGTGCAGTTTGTCAGTTTGGGTCAACAGGCACATGAGTTGGTTCCTGTTGAGGGAGAACAATGTGACCGATCTTGATATGAGATGGTAAGAGAAGTGAAGACCTAAGAGTTGGCTTCGGAATGATGTCGATGTTGTAGCAAGTAATTCCTCGGTACAGTCATTGGGCTTGTTTTCTGATTAATTCTGGATCTACGTGTCCGTGTATTTGGAGTGAGCATGCGAAGTTGTTGAATCCACCTTGTGAGGTACTAGGGGTAGGTGTTAGTGTTACTAGCTCCTTCGAGGATACGGCCGTAGTCAGAAATATGTACAAGGGATGTTTGTTGATGGTTCAGAAGCACATGTTTCCAGTAGATGCGATGGAATTGCCTTTTTACGGTTTTGATGTGAAGTTGTGCATGGATTGGCTTGTAGAACATAGAGTTAGGGTAGACTTTGAGACACTGGAAGTTTTCTTAGAGCTTGCGGATGACTATGAGATTGAAATGGTGGATTTTGTATCGAGTGTTGGTCCAGCTTTAGAGGTCAAGGGTTGATTGAGTTTGGTTAACAGGCTTGCCTAGCAATGTGATGGATTTGATTTTTGAATGAGGATTGGACCGCAGACTGTTAGAATAGGTTGTGTTTTCCTAAAAGTGTTGGCAAGAATTACCCGGTTTGTCTCTTGTTAGGGAAGGAGAGTCTGTTTAAGAGACCGTGTCCGAGTTTGCTCATGTTTTGTTTGTTCTGTATCTTATGACTCCCGGAAGAATTGAGAGTGTTGAAGAATCAACTTCGAGACTCTTTAGACCTTAGATTCATTAGGCCTAGTGCATCATCGCAGAGTTCTACAGTGTAAATTGTGAAGAAGAAAGAGTGACAGTACAAGAATATGTTTAGATTTCAGACAGTTGAGACAATTGACAGTGAATAAGTAGTATCCGTTTCCGAGCATCAGTGGTTTGTTGATTAGTTGAGGGGTGCTTCAGTCTTTTCAAGATTAATTTGAGATCCGATTACTATCAGTTGAAAGTGAGAGAGGTTGATGTACCGAAGACAGCTTTCGGGGCAAGATGTGATCGCTTGAGTCTGAGTTATGCCGCTTTGTTTGACTAGTGTGTCAGTTACTTTTGTAAGAGATGTTGAGCTGAATAATTTCCTGAGTTCCTTGATCAGTTGTAAGTAGTCCTCATAGATGATACATGGGCGTATTCACGTACCGAAGAAGATTTTGACAAGCTATGGAGTTAGTGATGTAGATCCTATTAGAGAATTAGTTGTATGCCAAGTGGTGTAGCGTGAACTCCGAGTTAATGAAGATGTCCTCCTAGGACATGTAGTTTAGCCGAGCGTATTAGAGTAAATCCCAAGTAGTCAGAAGAAGATGTGAATTGGAAAAAAATTGAAGACTGTGACAGATATCTATAGTTCCTAGGTCTAGCATTGTTACTTTCAGAGAATTGTAAATAGTCTTTTGAAGATGGTTGCTCCATTGATAGATTGCTACAAAAGAATGTTCAGTTGTGTGGTTAGATGCGAGACAATGAGCCCTTAAGAAACCGAAAGAAACTTTGAAGAGAGCTTCGACCTTGAATCAGCTTATATCAGAGAAAGAGTTTGCGAACCATAATGATGTGTTACATGTAGAGTTAGGTTGTGTGCTTATGCAAGGCAGAAGATTCCGGCTTGTTCATCAAGATAGTTGGAAGATTGTGAGAAGAGTTATCTGATATGAGACATAGAGTTAATTACAGTTGTGTTTGCTTCGAAGACTTAGAGACAAAGCTTGTATAGTAAGAAATGCACAGTGTATATGTACGTATCATGAGAACTCGAAATATTTGAAGACTTAGGAAGGGTTGAAACTTGAACAACATGAGTTGTTAGAATTGCATGAAGATTGAGATCCCAAGATTGAGTACCATCCGAAGATAGTCTACGTAGTAACCGATATTTTGAGTTGTAATTGTTGTTAGATTAATAGTTGAGTTGCGAGTTGTATTTGCTGAATTCAGTTACCGAATGACAATATTCTTGTGGCCGAGTTTCATGTTAAACCTATATTGAGTCAGAATGCTTGAAGAGAAACAGTTGCAAGACAGGTTCTTGGCACCTCACGTGCAAGACATAGTGTTTTGAGACGTATTGTGTTGGCTGAAGCATACGACAGTTAACTTGTATTGCATCAGAGTAGTGTGAAGACATATTGTGGGTTGAAGATGAGTACTACTGGATCGAGTTGATGGGTGATGTGGTTCAGTATGAGAGTAAGTGTGTAAATTGCCAGCGTGTCAAGACTGAGCTTCAGTTTTCTTCTAGTTTGTTACATCCGTGGAAGATTTTTTATGACAGTGAGAAATAGATTTGAGGGACCTTGTGTCCGGTTCGCTTTTGATTTCTTACGAGAGGGTTTAGCCGAGTAAGCAATGATAGTTACATCGAGTGTACACATTAACAAATCCGCAGTAGCACAATGGAAAATATTCTTGTTTGAATTTCCGGGTTCAACTCCCGGCTACGGAATTAATTTTTGCAATTGAAATTTTAATTTTTCTTCTTCAAAGAATAATAGACTGGACATCGGAAAAATAGTGGGTTTTGGACTACACATCAACAAATCCGCAGTAGCACAATGGCTAATATTCTTGTTTAAATTTCCGGGTTCAACTCCCGGTTGCAGAATTAATTTTTGCAATTGAAATTTTAATTTTTCTTCTTCAAAGAATAATAGACTGGACATCGAAAAAATAGTGGGTTTTGGACTACACATCAACAAATCCGTAGTAGCACAATGGCAAATATTCTTGTTTGAATTTCCGGGTTCAACTCCCGGCTGCGGAATTAATTTTTGCAATTGAAATTTTAATTTTTCTTCTTCAAAGAATAATAGACTGGACATCGGAAAAATAGTGGGTTTTGGACTACACATCAACAAATCCGCAGTAGCACAATAGCTAATATTCTTCTTTGAATTTTCGGGTTCAACTCCCGGATGCGGAATTAATTTTTGCAATTGAAATTTTAATTTTTCTTCTTCAAAGAATAATAGTCTGGACATCGAAAAAATAGTGGGTTTTGGACTACACATCAACAAATCCGCAGTAGCACAATGGCTAATATTCTTGTTTGAATTTCCGGGTTCAACTCCCGGCTGCGGAATTAATTTTTGCAATTGAAATTTTAATTTTTCTTCTTCAAAGAATAATAGACTGGACATCAGAAAAATAGTGGGTTTTGGACTACACATCAACAAATCCACAATAGCACAATGGCTAATATTCTTCTTTGAAATTCCGGGTTTAACTCCTGGCTGCGGAATTAATTTTTTCAATTGAAATTTTAATTTTTCTTCTTCAAAGAATAATAGACTGGACATCAAAAAAATAGTGGGTTTTGGACTACACATCAACAAATCCGCAGTAGCATAATGGCTAATATTCTTTTTTGAATTTTTGGGTTCAACTCCTGGCTGCGGAATTAATTTTTGCAATTGAAATTTTAATTTTTCTTCTTCAAAGAATAATAGACTGGATATCGGAAAAATAGTGGGTTTTGGACTACACATCAACAAATCCGCAGTAGCACAATGGCTAATATTCTTCTTTGAATTTCCGGGTTCAATTCCTGGCTGCAGAATTAATTTTTGCAATTGAAATTTTAATTTTTCTTCTTCAAAGAATAATAGACTGGACATCGAAAAAATAGTGGGTTTTGGACTACACATCAACAAATCCGTAGTAGCACAATGGCTAATATTCTTCTTTGAATTTTCGGGTTCAACTCCCGGCTGCAGAATTAATTTTTGCAATTGAAATTTTAATTTTTCTTCTTCAAAGAATAATAGACTGGACATCGGAAAAATAGTGGGTTTTGGACTACACATCAACAAATCCGCAGTAGCACAATGGCTAATATTCTTCTTTGAAATTCCGGGTTCAACTCCTGGCTGCGGAATTAATTTTTTCAATTGAAATTTTAATTTTCCTTCTTCAAAGAATAATAGACTGGACATCAGAAAAATAGTGGGTTTTGGACTACACATCAATAAATTCGCAGTAGCATAATGGCTAATATTCTTTTTTGAATTTCTGGGTTCAACTCCTGGCTGCGGAATTAATTTTTGCAATTGAAATTTTAATTTTTCTTCTTCAAAGAATAATAGACTGAATATCGAAAAAAAAGTGGGTTTTGGACTACACATCAACAAATCCGCAGTAGCACAATGGCTAATATTCTTCTTTGAATTTCCGGGTTCAATTCTTGGCTGCAGAATTAATTTTTGCAATTAAAATTTTAATTTTTCTTCTTCAAAGAATAATAGACTGGACATCGAAAAAATAGTGGGTTTTGGACTACACATCAACAAATCCGCAGTAGCACAATGGCTAATATTCTTGTTTAAATTTCCGGGTTCAACTCCCGGTTGCAGAATTAATTTTTGCAATTGAAATTTTAATTTTTCTTCTTCAAAGAATAATAGACTGGACATCGGAAAAATAGTGGGTTTTGGACTACACATCAACAAATCCGCAGTAGCACAATGGCTAATATTCTTCTTTGAATTTTCAGGTTTAACTCCCGGCTGCGGAATTAATTTTTGCAATTGAAATTTTAATTTTTCTTCTTCAAAGAATAATAGACTGGACATCGGAAAAATAGTGGGTTTTGAACTATACATCAACAAATCCGCAGTAGCACAATGGCTAATTTTCTTCTTTGAATTTTTGGGTTCAACTCCCGGCTGCGGAATTAATTTTTGCAATTGAAATTTTAATTTTTCTTCTTTAAAGAATAATAGACTGGACATCGGAAAAATAGTGAGTTTTGGACTACACATCAACAAATTTGCAGTAGCACAATGGCTAATATTCTTCTTTGAATTTCTGGGTTCAACTCCCGGCTGCAGAATTAATTTTTTCAATTGAAATTTTATTTTTTTCTTCTTCAAAGAATAATTGATCGGACATCAGAGAAATAGTGGGTTTTGGATTATCCATCTTCCTTATTTTCTGAAACCAATTTCCGTTTTATCAAAACATGTAAAAAAGATCCATCAAATCGAATCACCTTTCAATTATATATTCAAAGTCTTCATCTTTCTTATTTCTTAACCTGCTATTGCTTATGGCTTGGTTTGATTATTTCTGGGTTCCTTTCATTGTTTCTGAAATCTGAATTTCGGATTCATTTCATCAGTTTGGGTCCTCGATGCAGCTGGTAAAACCACTATCTTATGCAAGCTCAAGCTCGGCGAAATCGTCACCACAATCCCAACCATGGGTGAGTTCATCGAAAAAAATATAGTATGTTTTACTCATAGACTTTAGGATTCTTAATCTAACTGATTTTGTATCCATTGACTGTAATTGTGCATTAAAAGAAAAGAAATGGTTCAACTTTCAAGGGATTTAATTTTGATTTAGAATTCGGGTAATAAAGTCTGATCTTAATTCTTACCTGTTTGTTGAATGTGAATCTGCTTACCTTGTACATAGTTGATGAATGGACAAGGCTGTTATATAGTATAGCATTCTGGAATCTGATAATCCGTTAGGACAGATGATCATTATCATTCGGGAATTGAATCCGTATCAGCATTTGTGTTGTTAGAATTTGAGGCATCTATGCTGTATTATGCTGCTTAAAAGCTTTGTATATTCACCAACTTTCTTTCGAACACAGATCCGTCCTTCGTGGAGGCATTGTTACCA
This sequence comes from Hibiscus trionum, assembly GCA_030270665.1. Taxonomy (NCBI): domain Eukaryota; kingdom Viridiplantae; phylum Streptophyta; class Magnoliopsida; order Malvales; family Malvaceae; genus Hibiscus; species Hibiscus trionum. Next base: position 20,720,989 of record BSYR01000025.1, read on the forward strand.
GAACACTCAGGGTCTCATTTTCGTGGTGGATAGCAACGACAGGGACCGTGTGGTGGAGGCAAGGGATGAGTTGCATTGCATAGGATGTTGAATGAGGTATGTTTACCCATTAGGCTTAATATGCTAACAGTAAACTTCTTCCTTTTTTCTGGATGAATTGTGAGATGCTGTTTTGCTTGTATTTGCTAACAAACAAGATCTTCCCAATGCAATGAATGCTGCTTAATTAACCGATAAACTCTGTCTTCATTCTCTCCGCCGGTGGCACTGGTAAACGTTGACACCCCTTCTTCGTCTTTTCTCCTCGCATGTTTTATGCTCTTTCCGTTCGTGCAATTTTCGGATGTCATCTGGTGTCCATTACAGGTATATCCAAAGTACATGTGCAACCTCCAGAGAGGGCCTTTACGAGGGGCTTGATTGGATTTCCAACAACATTGCTAGCAAGGCAAGTGAATATGCGCTCAAACAATAAAAAAATTGAACATATCCGTGCCGTACATATATCTATACTATATCCTACACTCACACCCTAGCCCAAGTAACATAGGAAAAAAATTGTTCCATCATAGAATAAGCACTTGTCAATTGAATATGATGGAATGAGCTATATATAGATCAGATTTGTATTAGATAAGTCATAAAGAGCATCCGCGACTCCGCGTTCGCTTATGCACATTGTTTTGTTTCCTTTTTCAGGCATGAGAGGATTGATATTGCAGTTGTTAGTTAGACTTGTTGAGACTCAGGCAACTCCGGAAACCAGAGACGACAGTTTCAGCCCGATCTGGTAACTTTTATAGCGACAGAATGTTCAGTTTCTTTGATTTACCTCTGCATTAGCCGTTAGTTGTAAACAACACTTAAATTTCTCCGCTCTTTCGGAAATTGGACTTCTCTCGTTACCTCTCTGCATTTCTTTCTTTCGTAAGGATTTTATCCGAATTTTCATTTTTCTTCAAGTATCCATGTCAGACACCCACATCCAATGCATATCTGGACATGAGTACGGAGATATGACCGTTTAAATACATGAAAAAAACTTCTAAAAAATGAATATACTTGTTCATATTTGACATCCACACATGAATCCGAATAATATGGTCTAACGTAGTATCAGATTTTCTATCTCTATATTTGTGCCTCAAGATCTGTCATGTTATTTTAATTCTTTGATTTTTACCTTAAACTTTTCCATTTTCGACATTTATATTCAACCTATTTGAATATAGATTTTTTTAATAGTAAAACAAGGGAAATCCATAGATTAAAGCAGCACATACACAAGAAACATGCCAACCAAGCCATGCAAGGCACAACAACCCCATGCAAAGCACAACCGAGGCAGCACAAAACAAGAAACTCAGCCTGCACCCTTAGACAAAGGAGAGGGAGTTGCAGTAGAAACACGAATCCAACAAGCAACAAAACAGGAAAACACAAAGGAAGCGGTAAAGAGGTAAGCTATCCGATGATGGAAAACGTGACTCCGGATTCTTCTATGCGAGAGCTTCATGAGAACGCAAGCTCCTCCTCCCGTCAGGGTAGGAAGTCTTATCATCATATCCAAAACCGGAGCAAAGCCATCAACAGTGTTACCCACAGCGGTCATCAACTCATCCAAAGGAACATGCAGTCGATGTCAGGGGCGGATCTTGACAATCTAGGTTGAGGGGGCTTATTTAAAATTTTCAAAAAAATTAGATGTTTAATTTAAATTTTTTAAAAATTTTAAGATTTAATGAGAAATTTTAAAAGTTTTAAGAGGAAACTTACTTAAAAATATTCAAATTTATGAAATATAATAACATTTCTAAAATTTTTGAAGGGGCCAAATTAAAAATTTTAAAATTTTTAAAGGACTAAAAATTAATATGTCAAATTTTAGTGGGGCCTTGGCCCTATAGTCTCAATAGAGCGTCCGCCCCTGGTCGATGAGAAATTCCATCAACGAACCCTGCAAACCAAACCGAGAACTAGAAACCAATGCGTCTAGGATCACAATCTTCCACAAGATGAGTGATGGTCTTAGGGGAAGGGTTAGAACCCCACACCATGCAATGTCCCTTCCCACAACCGAGCATAATAGGTTGATAGGGACTCATGGATTGTGCAGATAGATTCTCATAGCAACTCTGAGAGCAAGTTGGCCATCCCATAGAATCTTCTTGTCAGGATCGAGATTAGAGCCATAGAACTTAGGGAACAACTTTCAATCTTCTGTGCATTCTCTCTAGTGATCATAGCAACATGCAAATTATGGATTTATACCCAGAAATCATCGAGAGAAAAAACAATTTTCTCGAGAGCTGCTTCATAGGGCCACTTTTTGAGAATAAGAAGCTTATTCTGGACAGCCCATGGCCTCTGGCTTAGGACGCTAAGCTTGTCTTCAACCGATGAAAAGACAAATGGGAAAAGGTTCCTCTCCAAGTTGTGGCACTCGAGATTTTTGCATTGCCAAGCTTTACTTAGAATGGCAAGAAGGGTATGATGCTTGACATAACGATTTGATGAATTAAAGAGAAAATCTAAGAAAAGAAAATGAAGAAGAAGAACGATAACCAACAGAGTATAAACTGAATAAAAGAACTTTGAAGAGAAAAGGGTTATCGTATTAATCAGGGATATCTTTTACAAAGATCTGATACAACTTATATAGCCCATAAGATGCTAATGAACTAATGGCCCAAAAGTAGTTACAAAAGAGGTTACAACAGACTAAACAGATTCAGCCTTTCTAACTAATCAGTCAACAAAGTTTGACTTCTATCTTCAACATTTACCCTGCTCTCCAACTTTTCTGTTCCAATATTCACTGTACCCTTCTTTCCTTCCTCAGCTGGTCCAACATTGATTTTTTCTCGAAATAGCTCGAAATAAGCATACGTTAGAGGCTTGGTAAAATCATCAACTGTTTGATAGGCTCCAGGAATATAATTCACTTTTAGACTTTTGGCAAGTACTTTCTCTCGAACGAAATGTATATCTAACTCAACATGTTTGGATTTAGTATGAAACACTAGGTTTGCACTCATTGCCACTGCACTTGTATTGTCACTCCAGACAACAGGACATTCTTTGAGCTTCACTCCCATATCAGTCATTAAGGCATTCAACCAAGTTAACTCTGAAACCACATCTGCAACACTTCTATATTCTGCTTCAGTGGTGGATCGAGAAACTGACTTCTGTTTCTTTGAACTCCAAGAAACCAAATTGTTTCCATGATATACACAGTACCCAAATACTGAACTTTTATCATCCACACTGCTGCCCCAGTCTGCATCTGCAAAAGCAACAAGTCCAGCTTCTAGATAAGTTTTTAAGAACTTGAGCCCATAGTCTAGAGTTCCACTTTGGTACCTAAGTATCCTCTTCACTACCTCCCAATGACCTTCATGTGGTGAATGCATGAATTGAGCCACTTTGTTCACTGCAAATGCCACATCAGGTCAAGTATGACTCAAATACAATAGTGCTCCCACTACACTTCTGTGCCCCTGTGCATCCTCAAGAGGACTACCTTCACTTTTGCTGAGTTTGACAGAAGGAACCATAGGTGTGGATGAAGGCTTTGCTTGAAGCATCTTGGTCTTCTCAAGCAATCCAAGAATGTACTTTCTCTGACTAAGCATCAGAAAATCTCCACTTCTTTTTACTTCAATGCCAAGAAAATAACTCAATTCACCCAAATCTTTCAAGGCAAATTCCTTTCCAAGCATTTCAACCACCTCCTCAATCTTTCTACTAGAATCACATGTGATTATTATGTCATCCACATACACAAGAGTGTATATGTGAACATTCTGTGCTTCTAAGATAAACATTGAAGCATCTGCTGCAGTACTTCTGAATCCAATCTGAATCAGAAATTGTCTTAGCTTGAAATGCCAATTTCATGGTGCTTTCTTAAGGCCATACAAAGCTCTTTGAAGCTTGCACACCAACTTTGTCCCATCAGCTGCTGTTTTCTCAAAACCAGGAGCTTGTTCCATATAAACATCTTCACTTAACTCGCCATTAAGGAAGGCATTATTTACATCAACATGCCTTATATTCCAGCCATTATTCACAGCAAGAGAAAGAACTAGATTTATTGTTGCAGGTTTCACTACAGGACTAAATGTATCAGAATAGTCTTGTCCTGAAATTTGAGAGAAACCCTTGGCCACCAATCTTGCCCTATACCTCCCAATTGAAGCATCAGCATTTCTCTTTACTTTAAAGATCCATTTGCAACCTACTGCTCTCCTTCCTTCAGGTAATGGAACCAAACTCCATGTCTTCAAACTCTGCAAAAGTTACTTCTCTCCATTCAGGAACTGCCAAGGCTTGCTCAACAGACTTTGGTTCATATTCAAGCAAAATAGATTTTTGGTTTAAAAATCCCCATTTCGCTTCTAGTAATAATGGAATGCTTGTTAGAATGACCATATTCATTAGAAACATTAGCAGCCTGCTCCAAACTTTGTTGTTCATCTTGTTCCTCTTGATTTGAACCAGCATCCTCACACCTTAGACTTTCTTCAACACCTCCTGATGATAATCCCTCATTATAACTCATACCAACTCCACTATTCTGACCTTCTTCAGCACCACCTCATGATGTTCCTATATTTTGATGTACACCAACATTAACACCACAAACATATTCAGCATTATCAGCACCATCTGGCTCTCTAACAACATTGCTTTGACTCCCTTCAGCACCACCTTCTGATGTAACTTTATTTTGATCAGCAACATCACCATTAAGATGCCGGTTTCCTCCAGGCACAACATCTGTCTCTGTTTCCCTGTGAAAGCTTGTACTTCCCCTTGGAACATCATCTCCAGAATGGCCAGCATTGTCACTCCTTGGCTCAGAATTCCTCTGGTCTTTCTCTTGACTCGAACCAGCACTCGTATCACCTTTCTTCCAGCAACCAGATCCAGGTAAAACATGAAGTTTCCCTGAAGGAACTGCAGAACATGTCCTGACTGCACCACCAGTTGTGCCAGCCTTGACCCTATCTGCAAAAGGGAAGAAAAATTCATCAAATATAACATTCCTGGAGATATACACCTTACCATCAGGTCCAAGATACTGGTATCCTCTATGTTGAGGACAATATCCAAGGAATACACAAGGTTGTGATCTAAACTCCAACTTATGCTTGTTGAATGGCCTCAGATGTGGATAACAACAACATCTAAAGACTCTCATGAGTTCATATTGTGGTTTCCTGTTATACAGCTTCTCAAAAGGTGAGACACCACCTAAAACTCTTGTAGGTAACCTGTTGATCAAGTAAACTGCTGAGGTAACAGCTTGAGACCAATATCTTAATGGTAGATGTGCTTGATCCAGGAGAGTGAGTGCCAACTCAATAAAATGCCTATGTTTTCTTTCCCCAACCCCATTCTGTTGGGAGGTATGTGGACAAGTAATCCTATGGTTACTACCCAACTGACTCAAAAAACTGGACAGATTTCTGAACTCACCTCCCCAGTCACTCTGAACTTCCCTCACAGTACCTTCAAACTGAGTTTGGACTAGTTTAAGAAATTGCTGAAATGCCACAATAGCCTGTGACTTATGCTTCAGTAAATAGACCCATGTATGCCTTGTACATGCATCAAAAAAGGCAACATAATAAGAAAATCCAGCAGAGGAGACATGTGTTGGACCCCAAAGATCAGTATAAATCAATTGAAATGGCACTTTATATTCTGTATTAGACTGATGAAACATTAATCTGTGACTTTTTCCCATTTGACATGCTGAACAAATTCTCAAATCAATTTTATTCAAATTTGTTGGTAAAACAACATTGAACTGTTTACAGACATTTAACAATGTATCATGGGCTGGATGCCCCAATCTCCTATGCCAAAGTTCATATTCTCTAGCCTTGGCATTTACTACAACTGAACCTCTACTATCATCATTATTCAATTCAACAGAATTACATGTTCCTAGACTGCTAGAAAAATCAAACTTATACAGACCATCCACTTCAGTTCCTTGCAGCAAAAGATCCCCAGTTCCTTCATCTCGAATCTGAAAAGTATGAGCATGAAACTCAAGATACACTCCATTGTCTCTAGCAAGCTTAGACACCGAAAGCAAATTTTTAGTAATATGAGGAACATTTAACAAATTATTAAGTCTTAATGTTCGAGAAGATGTTGCTAATAAAGAATTTCCTACTTCAGAAATTTGTAACTGCATACCATTTCCAACAGTGAGTTTACCCGGTCCTGCATATTCTGACCCAGTCACAACATTTGTTCCTTCAGGAGTAACATGGTGAGTTGCTCCTGAGTCAAGAAACCATTGCCCTCGTGCAGTAGTGACATGTGCTTGTGCTCCATCTTCACTGACCTCAGCCATCACCTTCCCTAAGCAGCTGCACCCTCCATCACAAAGATTGACATTCCCAGATTCCATTTTCACCTCAGACTTACTACTAGATGCAGTTTGTTGGAGTATGCCCAAAGACCAATCATATTATGATTGAATAGACATATTATTTTACTAGATTTATCAAGTAATGACATTGTCGTTATTATCATTTGGTATGTTTCTGTGCATCAAACTAACCATTGGATAATAATGTCCATACAATAATTCGATTATTGTTAAATAGGATCCTTAGTCGAATATTATTACGGGTATGGACTATAACACTCCAAAAAAAAATATGTTTATATTTAAAGTTAAGAAAAAAAAATGAAAGAAAGTGAAGGTTGTGGGAATCAAACCCACAACCTAGCCTTGTTAAGCCAGTCACCCAACCGCTTGAGCTATAGAAGCTCTTAGTCATCTCTTACACCAAGTTTAATTTGAACCAATGGTTAAAGAGGTACCGGAATATAATAATAATAAGTTAAAAATATCCCAACCACCCTCTTTTCCCCAATTTAAATGCATCAGTTGATAAAAAAAAGATGAGATTTGAATTTTTATTCCCTCGAAACCTTTCATCTCCCCTACACCAGTGCCGATCCAGACCTTCGTCACGGCGGCGTCGTGACTGACACCGCCGGTGTCACCGTGTCCTCCGCCTTACCCTGACCCCAGCCATGCCCTCCACTCGCGGTGAACGGTTGCCGTTCGTCGTAGAGATGGAGCTGAAGCTTCGTCGGAGAAGCCCTGCACGCCCTCTGTTTTGCATGTTTTTCGGCCGTCTTCGGTGTCCCTTGGTCGCACAACCACCAGATCTGGGCTCCTCGCACCGCGGCGAGCAAATCCCAGCCGGCCGATCCTCCGTCCGACATCGATAGAAGCTTCGTCGGAGCCGCCATGTTTTTTCGGCCGTTTGGGTTTATTTTGGGTAAGTTCCGGTCATATTCCGGTTTGTTTGGTGATGATTTAGGTGTACTATGATTCGGGGTTTAACGTTCGTTTGATTTTCGGCAGAACCGACACGAAAATGGCATCACCGGCGACTTTTCCGACGGCCGTCCGGTGACCGGAATTTTTGGGGTGAGTGAACCGGACTGAACCGTCCAACCCGGTCCGAACCGGTCCAACCCGGTCTGAACCCGACCCGTCCGACCTGACCCGTCTGCCCGAGTTGACTCAGTGAGTCAGCTCGCCCGAGTTGACTCAATGAGTCAGCTCGCCCGAGTTGACTCAGTGAGTCAGCTCACCCGAGTTGACTCAATGAGTCAAACCAGTTGACCTGTGACGTCAGCGTTGACTTGATCGCTAACGTCAGCGTTGACTTTGACCAAAAAAGTCAAATTTTCTAAAAAGTCCTATTTTATGTTTTTTGACGTCCTGAGTCCGATTTTGAAGCCCGTTTTGCGAAATTCTAACCCGAAGGCCTCCGAATCTGACCTTGAACCCGAAAAGGTTTATGTGTTTAATTTTGTTAAGAGCTATTTGGATAACGACTGAAATGTTAATTTGTGTATTTGAAGGTATGCAAGTATCTTAGTATTCGAAATGTCATGGGGCATCCAGTCCGAATTCGTATGCGATCGAATGTAGTATCATGAGTTAACCGGTATAACTCGGAGCTAAGGTAATACACTACTACCCCTGGTATGCTTTATGATCATGTTGATATTCGGTTAATGCATGCATGTTTGTGATGAAGTGTATTCGTGAACTCTTCTTAAGTCGAATCAGATACGAAAAATAAGTATGAGAATCAGTAAGATCAAAATATTCGGATAAGAATATTAATAGACCGGGAGTATCGAAAGTGCTAATAGTAATAAATAATACAGTTAAATCTGAAACTCTATCAATGGTGTCTAAGAACCAATGCTCAGAATGCGGAGTATGAGATGTTGGTTATGAAATTACGAAATTGCCCTTGGGTTATAAAAATGACTAAACTACCCCTCTAATAAAGAAATGACTCAAAATTTGCATTCTGTCTAACTAAGCAATTTTTACTCCACCTAAGATGTATAATTTATTGGAAAGACTCCGGCACTTTTGTACAAATTCGTGTGATTCAAAACTTGGATTTTCCCCTAAACTTTGTATAACACATAAAGGTGAATCATCTGAGAATATCGTTGTAATCCTACGTCGATCCTTACGACAATAACGAGCGAAATAATTGGAATAATTGTAATGACCAAAAAGACTGTAGTACCCTCGAGCACTTAAATGTCTAATTAATTGGAATGACTTTTATACCTTCAAGTTCTAAAATGAATGAATCGTCTGTAACGGTCAGAGGGATTAAGACGACTTAATCTCTACCGAGTACGTGAATGATGGAGGTGCCAAATGGTAATTCAGAAAAAAAGGAATGGTGGCTTTATCCCAAATTTCCAAAATGACCAGAATACCCCTTTCAGTTAAATAGGTGGTTATACACCCAGTGAAATCCTGAAATTTTCTAATAAGACTTAAATGGCTAAAGTGCCCCTAAGTGTTAAAAAAAACGATTCGTGTATGCTTATCGCTTACCATACTAAGGTAAGGTAGGAATATTTGCAAGGATTATATGCTTGATTACTCAAAGCTAAACCTTATAGTAAAGTATGAATGCGACCGTTCAGATATACAATTCAGCCAGTGTTAAGTTCTGATACACGCAAATTATTCACATCTGAATGTTAGTAAGTATTGTAAAGTTGGGATATGCCGCATTAAACACATTTTAGAGGTTTGATAAACTGTTAGAGCCCCTGAGAATTATAATCGTCGTTCTGTTATGATTGTGTTATATTTGAAAAATTGTCATGATAGTTAAATAACTAAAAGGTTATGTTAGCCTAAATGATTAGAGCATCCTGGAATTATATGATAACTTAAAAGACATTGATATAGAAGTACTTGAATGTTCGGTTTGAAAAATATTGAGCAAACAAGATACCTGAGTTCTGTGAACCATTGCTTATTCAATGTTGGTATAGTTACCAAAATGCCCATGAACGTCGAAATGACCATAATACCCTTGTGAGCTTAAATGATTAAATCGTTCACGATATATTTAAATTTAAAGAGCATGATGTATGAACTCCTAGAATATCTGTTTCGAGCCAAAAGCTCAATGCGCTCATTCTGTAAATATCAGGTATCTCTGAGAAATAAAATTTGTTCTGTCTAGTGTATTCCACGTGTGTTGCATTCTGTTGTGTATATATTTATATATATATGGATTATGATTATGTGATGATTGTCTGATCATGATATATGATGCACTTTGAGTTGAAAAACATATTTATCTAATAGGGTGTGAAATCTAAAAGTATGAATGATTTTGTTTGAGAAGTATGATTATATCTGTTGAAAAAGTCTTGTATGCGCAATATGATTGAGATTATATTCTGGTCTGTTATGAACTTATGATATCTGAATCTCTGTATAATGGATATGCTATATGTTCTGTTGACTGAAATCTAATGATAATGTGTTATAATCTGAACTATTGTGCTTAGGGATACTCTCGGGTTATGATTGAAGTGTCTGTCACAGCCCTGATCCAGCTGTTCTGTTAAGCTCCTACGCCCACGGGCCTATGGTAAGTCTTTCTGAACCTAAGGCATTCCCTTAGGTAGGCTCCTACGCCTCAGGCCTAGGTTAAGACCTTCTGTATGCAGTTCATGGGGAATTGCATTTTGGTGTTCGGTTGGAGGGTAGTTACCAGTAAACCCTTGTATGTACTTGAGCATTTGTATTGAATTGTTACCTGTTCTTATGATATGGTTAGTATGCAATTATGCCTGCTTGATCTGCACTTGTTGGAACACACTAGACACTAAACTCTTTGTTTCATCTTCGTAACTATCAACTCGTATAATTCACGTTTGTTACTCGATGATGAATAAAGAAAAAGTACTGTTAATCTCAAGTATAGCGTTACTCTGAAATAACAAAAAGGAATAGAGGACTGTCACTGCTTGAAACATCATGAAAATGTTATGCCTACCATATATATGCATGAGCTTATAGTATCTTCTGGTAGTTTTGTATTACTGAGCTTTCCCAAGCTCATGTTGTTTTTACCATCTCAGGATAAAAGATCAGACAAGTTGCACCTATCAACGTCGGTATGGGAGTTTCTTCGGCTCGTCAGGGAGTATGGTGTCTGTGTAACTAGGGGGCATGTGTGTCGTGTTTTCATTATACAAATGAGTCCGAAATTTAATTTCGCAACTTGTATCATAATTGTTTTATCGTTTTGAACGATTTCTGAAATTTTATTTTAAATCAGATATTTGGTTTATGATTTTAAAAGTTTAACTATATGTTTATTTGAAATCTTATCGTGGGTCGCTCTTGTGACCCTAATGTGACTTCCTAAGACCCGTTGTAACGCATAGGCGGGTCTAGGGGGTTACATGGACAGTGATAATATATAAAGACTAATATGTGGTTGATGACAAGCGTTTTCATTGACATAGAGATGTCAAAATCAACACATAAGTATTTGTTAGAGAACGACATACTGGATTGACCCGCTATGAGCATGTTTCTTGGGTAATTATGTGACAGTCACAACATTGCTCATGATAAACATATGTATAATCCTCAGACTTGAGATCAACATGATTTCAACATAAAGATTTACGTATTTTGACATAGTCAAACGTGTGTCGTAACTGACTACATTATAAAGACTGATGATTGGATACGTGATGACCTATGTAGTGAAATATGGTTGATCAAGAAAGGATTTGTCCCTCCTACATAATGGGAGAAATATCTTCGGCCACTTGATTGAGTGAGATTAGAAAATGCATGGCTATGCTCGAATATTATGATATGAGATATCATAGAGATTCGTTTATCATAATCTACTCAAGACATCAAGAAACACAAGATGGACAACGCAAGTGTGACTAACCCATGACTTGTGTTCATCTAAGATATAAAGGACAAAATGATGAAATACATAAAGGAAGTTTATTCAGGAATTAGGAAAGTCAAACCATGACTTCATTCAACTTAGGTAGCAATGATGTATTGCTAGATGCCACTCATTGTTTGTAAAATTAGAACAGTTCTAATTTTGCTGCTAACGTTGCATGAACCTACAAGGGTCACACCCTTCGAATAAAACGAACAAAAATTGGAAACCATACTCCCTATTTTAGGGAGGTTGTCGAAAATCCCCTATGGGATAGGGGAAATCGGCAACTCCCTTAAATGAGAATAATATTGGATAAATATTGTACTTATCAAATATTATTTAGAGTATGGAAAATATTTAGAGACTTAAATATTATAGAATAAGATTCTAGAAATTTAAATATATATTTGGAATTTATATAATGTATATTTAATTCCAAGTTTATGTAGAATTAGATTCTACATAATTAAAAATATATATTTAAATATATTTAAATCCAAGTAAAGATAGAATGAGATTCTATATAATAAAAATATATATATTTGGATTAAATATAATGTATATTTAAATTCATGTTTTATGTAGAATAAGATTCTACATAATTAAATATATATATATATATTTCATTTAATATTATTAAATATAATGTATATTTAATATAAACCAATTTCAAGTAGAATTAGATTCTATGAATTTTGGTTAAACTTGGATTTAAGATATTCAACTAGAATTAAGTCTCTAAATACTATTTAAAGGGACAAGGGGCTAGCAACCAAATTATCCCTCTTCCTCCTCTTGAAGATTTCGACAACACCCCTAGGGATTCCCCACTGGAATTCGACATATCCCAGAAAGCTCTCTCAGAAGCTGTTCGATATTTTTCTGGTGTTCTACTTGCCCCCTGGCAAATCCCAGAAGGTTCCCTTGCTCGATTGCAAGTACCGGTTGAACTCCTGGTCGATTTCAGACTCCTTCAAGAATCCCTGGAGGGATTTCGACTTCTCCCTGGAAGGTGTTCAAACCTGTCGAAATTTATCCCTAAGTGTTAGGGAGGCGAAAACTTTATTCGTTTTGTTCGGGTGGACTCTGTAGAGGTCGTTGCGAACCTGTGAAGATTCCGGTTTTACTTGACGTGGTTATTCCGACATACCGTCGGTTTTCCAGTTTCCAGAGTTTTAAAAGGTAACTCTTCATCTTTTCACCCCAGATTCGTTCTTGTACATGGATCTTGGCTGGATTACGTCGGATTAATTTTTTCGCTGCGCCACGGGGCGTGCTGACGTGACCCAACACAGTTACCCCAGGAAAAGACTGATCAAACCTATGCCAGCACCTATCAACTAAGTGACCAGGTTTTCCACACAACTGACACTGTAAACGAGACCTCCCTCTACCTCTACCACCTTGATAGGATGAAAAACGATTTGGTGGTTGAGTTGAGAAGCCCCTACCACCATTAGGATTAATATTCCCATAAGGAACAACCTGTGTAACATTAGCACTAACAGAAAAACCCCCAAACTGATCATACATGTTCTGCTGTGCTTCAGCATCAACTAAAACAGATATAACCCCATCTAAGGTAACTTGTTCTCTACTAGCAGTTATCACAGCAACAAAAGGTCTATAATCAACAGGTAATCCATTTAGTATAGTAGCTATTTTCTCAATGTCAGAAATTGGACTACCACACGCAGCAAGAGAGTCACAGATTTCTTTTACATGAGGCAATATATGTACGCATTCCTAAATCCCCTTTCCTAAGAGAACGCAATCGACAATGCAAATTCATAACAGTAGTAGTAGACTTACTAGCAAAGAATTCAGTAACAGTCTTCCAAACATCAGCAACAGATTCCGCACCAACAAATTGATGTAAGAGATTGGAACTTACAGTGGACAAAAGCCAGGACGCTAGGGCACTATCTTGCGCAATGAATTCTTCATACTCCTCATTCTCAACCATATGGCCATCAGAATCACGAACCATCTCCGGAGGGGTTTTGAGCTTCCCCATCAACAGCTTCTCAAGCTTGTGACTGCAAACCGTGAGAAGGATCTGCTGCTTCCACAGAAGGAAATTGGTCTCATCAAGAACAAGGTTAATCCTCTTGTTCGTAAACGACTTAGCCTTCTTGGAGGAGAAAATAGTCGAATCGTCCCCATCAGTTTCAGTGACTGGACCAGGAGCCATCAAATTGAAGCAACAAAGAACGAAAAATCCCCAAATTGAAGAATAGAAAAGAAGGAAAAATGCGGAAAAGAAGAAGCGATTAAAGCCCACGAACCTCGACGACTGATACCATGATGAATTAAAGAGAAAATCTAAGAAAGGAAAATGAAGAAGAAGAACGATAACCAACAGAGTATAAACTGAATAAAAGAACTTTGAAGAGAAAAGGGTTATCGTATTAATCAGGGATATCTTTTACAAAGATCTGATACAACTTATATAGCCCATAAGATGCTAATGAACTAACGGCCCAAAAGTAGTTACAAAAGAGGTTACAACAGACTAAACAGATTCAGCCTTTCTAACTAATCAGTCAACAAAGTTTGACTTCTATCTTCAACACGGTTTGAGAGAATCTTGCCTACCAAGGCATGATTCTTGATAAGCAAGTTAACCTCACCGTCTTCATTAAGGTCGAGAGTAACCTGACTGGGAATGTTTAGACTCCCCGAGGAGTTAATGTTGTCACTGGAACATTCCTAGGTGAGGAATTAATAGATTCGAGTGTGGTTGGTAGCTCTATGAGGGTGAAAAGGAAAGACATGTGACAAAAGAGGCAACTGGACAGAGAGGAGAAAGGAAAAGAAAAGCGAAAAGAAAAAACAGCAAACTCTCAACGCAAGGGGCAAGCCTCCTTCTCAGGATAGCTTTCCTCAGTTCTGATCACTCTGGACAAGGCCACTCGGAAGAAGGAAGCTTGGCAGGGACGTAGGCAGAGAGATCCAGTGAGCAGAAAACAAAAGGGAAGAGGAGAACGAGCTCTTTCCTAGTACGAGAGAGTTTACTTGAATATAGATTTATTTATTTACACTCATTTTTAATCGATTAAAATAGTGTACAGTTCATGTGAATTTGAAATCATTTGTCCTCAAATCAATGTGCATATGCTTTAAGCAAAGCATATATTTGATATTATATGGACCAACGACCACCCTTTGAGATGAAATATGAATTCTCTGTAATATGAGCTCACATACGAGGGTTCAAATTCACCGTAAAAATGTTTATATTACAAATAAGTACTTAAAGTATACTAATTTTTTATTTAGGAACTTAAATTTTTTTTTATCAAAATAAGTACACAAAGTATATTTTTTGATCAGATTAAGTAGGTACTTAAATGATTTGTTCGTCAAAGTATGTACCTAAAGTATTTTTTTTGTCAAATTAAATATTTAATGTATACTCAGTTAATAAATAAAGCGACCCAATTGTGAGTTGTGACTTTGTGAAATAGATGACCGAATTGTAAACTCACTCGTAGCATAGGGATTTGTGCTACATTTTATTCGATTACTTTGCAACTAAAACAATATGTTATATAATGAACTTTGCAATCTTGGCTGTGGAAATAATTTTGCAATTGAAATTTGTTGCGAATAAAATAACAAAGAACAAGAATAAGAACAAAAAACAAGAATGGAAGAATAAAGAGATGAGAAAAAGAGAAATATTTGTATTATTCTCAAATATAGACTTGTGTACAATGTCTTCATCAAATCATCTATTTATATACATGAAAAAACTTGGCAGAGAGATCCGTTGAGCAGAAAACAAAAGGGAAGAGGAGAACGAGATCTTTCCTAGTACGAGAGAGTTTACTTGAATATAGATTTACGTATGAATGTTCAAATATATGAAATAACTTTGAAAAGACATGATATATTCATGTCAGATTGATTTATTTACACTTATTTGTAATCTATTAAAATAGTGTACAGTTTATGTGAATTTGAAATCATTCGTCCTCAAATCAATGTGTATATGCTTTAAGCAAAGCATATATTTGATATTATATGGACCAACGACCGCCCTTTGAGATGAAATATGAATTCTCTGTAATATGAGCTCACATACGAGGGTTCAAATCCACTATAAAAACGCTTATATCACGAATAAGTACTTAAAGTTTACTAATTTTTTAATTTAAAAATTTAAAGTGTTTTTTGATTAAAATAAGTACTTAAAATATTTTTTTTTTGATCAGATTAAGTATCTAAAGAATATTTTTCGGTCAAAATATCCATGTAATGCATACTCAATTGATAAATAAAGCAACCCAATTGTGACTTTATGAAATAGATGACCGAATTGTAAACGCACTCATAGTATAATAATTTGGGCTGCAATTTATCCGATTACTTTGCTACTATATTAATTCATTATATAATGAACTTTGTGTTACAATGGTTAGAATTCTTGGTTGAATATCCGGGAAATCTCGGGTGCGCGAAATCTTCACCACAATCCCAACCATCGGTCCACCGGTGAGTTCATCGGGAAAAAAATCATGTTTTACTCATAGGCTTTAGGATTTCTTACTCAAAATAGCTGTCAATAAGGGTTTCTTACTCAAATCTTACATAATATCTGAATCGCTGAATTCTTTGTAATATGAGTTCACATACTAAAGTTCAAATCCACTATAAAAATAAAAGTTGTATATACTAAAAAAATAATTTTTAGGAGAAATAATTGATCGAGTGACAATATAGTGGATAATATACAGAATACCAATCATTTTTAATTATTTGGTTGTTGTATAGACAAAAATAATAGGCTTAGTTATGTTTAGACTAGGGGATTTTATAGTTTTGAATACTTTGTACATATTGTATATGTTTTTCTTGTAGCAGCTCATTGTTTTCTAGATAAATAAAAGCAACAAATTTATTCAAAAATAATAATTTTTTGGTACACAAACCTACATGTTTACTCTTTAAAAAAATAAAATTTAAGTTTCTAATTTTAAACTACGAACCATAAAATCTGAACTCTAAACTAAATCTCTAACCCCTAAAGCAAAAATAGTTGTACACTACATGTGTATCGAAGTTTCTGTTATAAAGAAGGAAAATTTCTGATACACGGATTGTGTAAAATTTGGACTCAACAACCTTTTTATATTTAAATGTCATCGATCTTGTTTAGATTTAAGATTTCGGGGTTTAAAATTTATAATTTAAGGTCTGGTCACTTAACTTTGAGTAACTTTACATTTGGTCACTTAGATGTAAATAAAAAGTTAGCGTTCGTTACATGTGAAACAAAAAAGTGTTCTAATGGTTACAACCGATTCAGCCTTTATGAAATAGATGACCGAATTGTAAACTCACTCATAGTGCAGTGATATGTACTGTAATTTATCCAGTTACTTTTTCTACTTAAATATAGCATACATATAAGACTTTGTCAGCTAATTTCAACAGATCCGTAGTAGCACAATGGCTAATATTCTGGTTGATTATCCGGGTTCAAATCCTGGCTGCGGAAATTGCTTTTGTAATTTGAAACTTTATTTTTTTCATTCTTCAACTTTTTTTTTTTGCAATTAAATTCCTTTATTTTCTGAAATTATTTCTGTTTTCTCAAAACAACTAAAATAGATCATCAAATTACCTTTCAGTTATGTATTTGTAATATAAATTTTTACTATTAAAGTTATCAAAATTTCAAATACTTTTAAATATTTACTTTTTTAATATTTGTAATTTGTCATTTTTATAGTGCGCGATATGTTTTTGGAAATTTTAATAGAGTTTTTGATTTTTTAGTAATTTGAATTTTATTTTTACTATTTTAATATGGTTTAATATTTGATACACTGCCAGTGTAAAAAAAGTTACACAAGCATTCTTATTTTCAAGCCTAAATCTAAAATTTAAAATTTTAACCTCAAAACCCTAAAAATCTAACCAGAAACCCTAAACTCTAAAACCTAAATTCTAACCATGAATCATAAATTCTAAACCCTACAACATAAACCCCTAACCTCTAAACCCTAAATTAAAACCCTAAACCCCTAAATAACCCCGCTTGTGGAAATTTTGTTTTCCACCGCCAGTGTATAGGATATTAATCCTTTTAATATTATATTTGAATATTTTAGTAATTTTAAATATTTTTAATTTAAAATAAAATTTTATTTTTCAAAAAAATAAATAAATAAGTCCTCGAACATTATAAAAAATTCAATTAAGGCCTTAAACTTTTTTAAAAAAGCCAATTTAGCTCATTTACCACGTCATCGTCCATCGTGGACTGCCACGTCCTCACGTGAACCGCCACATCATCATCGTGAATTGCCACATCAACCCCTTGACGGTTGACATTGGCAAATCCATAATTCTTTTGAGGGTGGGCACACATATATTAAATATTAACAACATAATTTTTTTTTGTGCGTAGGTGGGTACAAATAAAATTTTAGGTGGACACACTTAGTAAAATGAATAACAAATAAAGGAAATTCATATTTTCAGGGTGGGCACAAACAAAATTTTAGGGTGAGAAAACTCAATAAAATAGATAACTAATAAAGGAAATTCGGATTTTCAGGGTGGGCACGTACCCACCTTAAACCCTTTTTACATCCACCACTGACGGTCGACATCGAGTTTCGTTAGTCAAAGGGTCAAATTAATTTTTTTTCTTAGTTTAAGGGCTACATTGGGTGCAAAATAAGTTCAAGAGGCACATTGAATTTTTTTCCCCAAAAATTTTGAGAGCATCTAATACCATTAAGCCTTACAAATATAATTTTTTGATACACATGTTGTGTAAAAAAATCACACAAGCCTCCATGTTTACTCTTTAAAAAATAAAATTTTGATTTCTAATCATAAGCCTTGATTTCTATCCATAAACCTTAAATTTTAAACTATATAAACTAAACTCTAAATCAAAACCTTAACCCTGAAACAAAAAAGGTTGTACATGCGTATTAGAGTTACTCTCTTAAGAAAAGAAAATTTGTAATAAGTAGATTATGTAAAATTTAGGCTCCACAACCTTTTATATTTGAATGTCATTGGTCTTGTTTATTTTTAAGTGTTGGGAAATCCCGATACACCCATGGCGCAACGGAAAAATTATCTGGCGTATTCCACCAGTGATCTGTGTACGAGGAACGGATCTGGGGTGAAAAGAGATGAAATTACCTTAATTTAATCTGGAAAAAATGCAGGGAATTAGGAGAATCCAATTCTTCTAGCACGATATCAAATTCAAGTCGTCACAATAGCGTTCTGACCTCTACGCAGTCCACCCGAAATGAATAATGTTTTCTCTTCTCTAACTGTTAGAGAGGTTTTTCGCAAAAAGCATATCTTTGTGAAGAACTAATGTTTTGATATAATAATTGAAAAATAGTTTTGGACTAAATTAAAAAGATTTCAAATATGCCTTTAAGTCCAAACGACTTGGAAATAAGTTTGTGGAAGTTTTAAATGGTTTTGGCAAGGTTTGAAACGTTTTTAAGGTACCCGTTTTGAAACAGGGAGACTTGTATCGAAACAGTTTGAAACTGCCAAAACTCGTACCGAAACAGGGCTTGCCTGTTTCGATACGGAAGGCTTCATTTCGAAACACCCCTTTGGTGTTTCGATACGCCCAACGGCTATTTCCCTAACGGCTTTTTAAATTGCAGCCCAACTGTCACACGTTCTGAAACGAGGTTGCTACCATTTCGATACGGATCAAGGGTGTTTCGAAACGGTCAGAGGCGTTTCAAAACGGCTTGCTGCATCAGACTCCAACGGTTAGTTCTGAAGAAGGTCGTTCCGAAATGGGGTCGATTGTTTCGAAACGGGCGTCTGAAGAATAGTATTTATAGTGGGAAATAAAGTCTTCAACGGCTCCAAAACATCCCCAACGGTCCTCAACAGCTACAAACTCATTTGGGAGTCTAAAAGGGACCTCTAAGCATCAAGAGAAGACTAATGCTACAATTGTCAACAACATAATGATAAAGAATTTTTCTTAGAGCTTAATTGTTCATTTTCTTGTATAGACAACACTAGTGAGCTAAACATTGTCAAATTTGCTCAAGTGTTTAGGTTTTGGGTGAGAGCTAAATAGTGCAAACAATTACCTATTAGAGGGATTTCAAGTTTGCTTTAGAATTTCTCTTGTAAAGAGGGTTTACTCAAGCTTTGGGTTAGAAAGCTTTGAGTGTGTAAAGGTTGCCTCCTTAGCCTAGAAAAGGGGAAGAAATTCAAGAGTGAATTTGTTATAATCCTTAGTGGGAAGCTAAGGTAGTGGATGTAGGTGCTTGTTAGAAGGTCGAACTACTATAAATCCTTGTGTCAATTGCATATCTTTCAATTCCCACAAAAAAACCCAAATATCCAACTTCTCCACACTTGGCGAGCTAGAACGGTTGAAGGAAATCGAGCACACAAAACTCAACACTTTGACTACTAGACCGTATGCCTTTATATAGCATTCAAAACCCTGATTCTAATTAAATTCGGATTCTTTAAATATACAATATATTTAACCGAATATAATTAAATATGTATCTGATTCTACTTCGATCAGGTTTCTTTAGGTATATGTATATATATATATTAATTTTATCTGATAATTACAATAATTATCTACTATTAATATATATATATATATAAACGAAATTATCTATAATTACAATAATCATAATAATTTCAGTTTTTACCTATTTCGTGCACAACAAGTTTGTACACATGCTATCTAATCTATATTTGTTCATTTCAATCATAGGGTGTGACCCTTGTAGGTTCATGTAACGTTAGCAGTAATATCTAGAACAATTTTAATATTACAAGCAATGAGTGGCATCTAGCAATACATCATTGCTACCTAAGTTACAGGAAGTCGTGGTTCGACATAATCTTTTTCGTGATTAACTCTTTTCATGTATTACATCCTTTTGTCCTTATATCTAGATCGGACATAAGTCATGGAATAGTCACACTTGTATAGTCCATCTAATATTTCTTGATATCTTGAGTAGATTATTATAAACGAATAACTATGATATCTCATATCAATTGATTTGATCATGACCATGCATTTCTAGTCCCACTCAATCAAGTGACCTATGATATTACCTGTAACACCCTAAAAACCGGTCTAGTCGGAATTAGGTTCCGATGATCAGAGTATTAGTATTAGAATATTAAAATATCATATCTTTGTTATTATATTATAGTAAGAAAGACACTAATTTGAACCAAGCCTTTAGATTTCTTTGTGAATACATATTTGATGTTTTTGAGCTAGGTGTTTCGGTACAGTCAGACACGTACCGAAACGATATAGGTAGGGCGTTCCGAAACAATTAAGGGCGTATCGATACAGTGTAACGGTTTTAACGACTTATTTGGACTTTTGCTTACCCGTACCGATACGGCCTCGAGTGTATCGAAATGGTACCCTGCAGAAAACAGGGTAGGTGTCCCAAAGTCAAAAGTTGCGGCCCTTAAGTGAGTCACCTACTTGCTTGGCATCTCATCACATGTTTTTAAGCTGAGTAAGTGACTCTTTTATCAGCAATGATGATGTGAATTGATGGGAATAATCAAATAGGAAATCTTGGAGAAAAGGAAATGTTCTTATTGGTTTTTGATGAGGTGTGTTGGGCCAAGCAAACCCTCAAGCAAGGGAAACCTTTTTATTGGTTGTTAGAGAGGTGATTAATAATTCCCAAATCCTTTATAAGTAAGAAGAGAATGAAAGGAGTCTTGCTTTTTGATTTCCTACCGAGCTTAAACTCTTTCCTTTAGAAAACAAGCAAGCTCTTCCATTTCCATCTTCAACCTCAAGCTTAAAGCAAGCACCTCCATTGAAGACAAAACCAAAGCTTCTTCCTCCGTTTAAGAGTCTCGTTTAATCCTTTCAAATACGAGAAGGAGAATTTAAGCATCGATCGAGGTATTATCAACCATAAAGCCTTAACCAAGCAAGGTAAGTGTAGTAGCGTCTCAAGAATCGCTAGGTGCCATCTCGAATCATTGATTATCGATTTACTAATCATTGATTTATAAGGGTTTTGCATGAAGCATTATTATGGCCATGTGGGTAAGTATTGCATCGATTTATTGATTATAACATTGATATCATTGTCATGAATATCATTGAAGCATCGACATGCATGAATCATTGACATGAATTATTGTTATTATGAAATGATGTTAATGAATCATGAATGTTGAACTATTGTTATTGGACCTTGGATTCGAAGTATTGGATACAATTGGCATGCCATAGAATTCATGAGCTCATTGGTACGGGTGGACTATGGTCCTAGGGCTACGACCTATATGATTTGGTGAGGCGGAGGGATGTATTGTGTATTGGTCTTTGGCGATGTCGGTGGGATGACCATTTAATGATTTGGCGAGGAGGTAGAATTCGTGTATCCATATACCATAAATCGATCCAAGGGATTTGTTGATTATTGACAATGTTTACTATGAAATTATGATTTTGTTATTGAAGACATGATACTATGATTATTATTGAAGCATGATATTTTGACATCCATAGCATTCATTGTGTTTGTGACTACCTTACTAGGCAAAGTATGCCTAATGCATTCCATTGCATC
This sequence comes from Hibiscus trionum, assembly GCA_030270665.1. NCBI lineage: Eukaryota > Viridiplantae > Streptophyta > Magnoliopsida > Malvales > Malvaceae > Hibiscus > Hibiscus trionum. The sequence goes on from BSYR01000025.1 coordinate 20,742,902, forward strand.
CATTTCAGGTTAGACAAGTTTTAGGATCAAGATCGGAGAAGTTGAGGCGTTGCACAAGTCACAATCAAGCTCTATGTAATGTACTTTGTCCTTTGAACTCCTAGTATGGTGGCAAAGTCTACATATAAGTCTATTATATCTCTTTCGATATGCCTATTTTGTGGTTAAGTGTTTTAAAGTATGATATGTTATTATGAACTTTCTATTTGAGTAAAAGCGGCTTGAAATGTATATATTAGCACTAAAGGGTAAAGACCGGGTAAATGGATTTGTATCGCTCTAAAATCGGACTCACGTGTAGAATATATGACTATAATGTTGTAGGTAATGCTTCACTGCCTTTGGACATCTTTTGGTTTGATAAAATGGATTAAAACTAGCAAGAATCTGTCATTACAGGCCAGACCGTACCGAAACGGGTGATGGCGTTTCAATACGGGTAAGCATAATTTGAATCTTAGTAAACAGGGTGTACCGAAATAGGTAGGAATGTTTCGAAACATTTTGTCACTGGAGACCTCTGTTTCGATACGGGTTCACAACGTTTCGAAACAGGACAAGGTCTAAGTCAAAGGTAGTCAACTCGTACCGATACGGGTGCTCCCGTATCGATACGGTCTAAAAAGGAAAGTCAACAAAGTTGACCTTTGTCCTCCCGTATCGAAACGACCTTGAGCGTTTCGATACAGAGTCAGTTAAATGTGGTCCTCTTACGAATGAAATGAACTAATACGTATATTGGTAATGTTTGTGTGTGAAATATTGACTAAAGGTTATTAAAAAGTTAAAATTTTATCGCACCGATCACCGCACTGTTTTTCGGTAACACGCTCCGACCCGGTTCTCTACCAGGCTAGGAAGGGGGTGTTACATTACCCCTATTATGTAGGAAAGGACAAATCCTATCTTGATCAACTATATTCCGCTACATAGGTTGCAACATATCCAATATCAGTCTTTATAGTGTAGTCACAATGTTGAAATAATGATGATCTCAAGTCTAAGGATCATACATGTAGTTATCACTATAAGCAATGTTGTGACTGTCACATAATAATCCAAGAAACATGCTCATAGCGGGTCAATCCAGTATGTCGTTCTCTAATACATACTTATGTATTGATTTTGACATCTCTATGTCAATGACAACATTTCGTCATCAATCAACTACATATTAGTCTTAATATATTATTGTTGCACATGCCCACAATAATACTCGACTAAGAACATTTAAGAATAAATGTATTATTCTAAGGACTTTATTATAATTCAGTTTATTTATAAATGCACAGAATAAGACTAAAATAATAACAATGACTTTATATTAATAAAACAAGATAAAATAAGTATGTCTTTTACAACCATCTCATAATTGGTCTTTGACATACTCCAACATTAAGATTTTAGGTTTTATGGTTTGGAATTTAGAGCTTAGGATTTTCTCACTTAACTCTTAGTAAGTTTTCATTTCGTCACTCAAATGCAACTAAAAAATTAACGTTCATTACACGTATAACAATAAAGTGACTCGATTGTTACGATCAATAAATAGAGCGTTTTGATCGTGATTGTGTGAAATTGATGACCGAATTGCAAACTCACTTTGTGTTGAATTTATCTAAGAGTAAATTACACTCAAGTGCCACGATGAACTATTGTTTCAGTTTTATTTCGACCACCGATTTTTTAATTTTATCAATCAAATTAATTAACTATTTAAATGATATTAATTAAGCTATTAACCAGTATGGTAAAAAAAGCTACTAACGGTTAAAAATTAACATATATAGATGTTGATTTGGTAATTAAATACATTTGTATAATTACATATTTGGTCCTCATTACTTACACATTCAATTAATTTAGTCTTAATTTTAATTTAATTAAATAAATTTAATCATCCAACAAAATCGCCACACATGTCATCATATTATTGGTCCAAATTTTATTTTATTTTCAATAAATTTATTTTTTTCCCAATCAAGTCGTGCACATGTCACAATTAAGTTGAAGGAAAGATAAATCTCCCAAGAAATCTACTATTGGTCTAGTGGCTAAAGATGTACATATTGCCTCATCTCTTATGGGTTCAAATCTCATACTCCTAAAAATAGTGTTGAAAGGATTTGAACCTGGGTAGGTTGCGAGGATACTATACACTCTTAGCGAGATATATATATATATATATATTGTATTGCTTGGTCTAAGTGACATAATTGACCTAGCTTAAGAAATTTGTTATAATTTGATAATTCAAATACAATTAAAAAATTTGCGTTCGTTATACACGTAACGGTAAAGTAGGGGTGGGAGAAAATACCCGACCCGAAAATCTGACTACCCGAAACAAAAATACTGGGTAATTCCCGGAAAAAAATTACCCGACCCGGAAAATTTCCCGGGACACGGGCCGAGAGTTTTCCCTTACCGGGTACCCGACCCGACCCGATAAAATTTAATATATATTTTTTATATTTAAAATTATATTTTTATTTTATGTTTCTTAATATTTTCACTCTAAAATTAAGTTTAAATCCCTATATTTTTTCTATGTTTGTATTATATTCTTTTAAGTTTTAAGTTTAATTTTTTTTAAAATATTTTTGTGTTTAACATATGATTTTTTTAAATTTTAAAAAAATAAAAATAATATGAACCGGGTACCCGGTACCCGATTACCCGGGTACCCGAATTTTACGGGTACCCGGATTTAATGGGCCGGGACACGGGCCGTTTAAAGAGGTACCCGGACGAACCGGGTACCTGGTTTTCCGGGTACCCGAATCCCGAGTACCCGACAATTCTCACCCCTACGGTAAAGTGACATAATTGTCACAATCGACAAATAGAGTGACATGGCTTTGTGAAATAGATAACCAAATTGTAAACTCACTCATGATACAGTGATTGTCACAATCGACAATTCCCACCCCTACGGTAAAGTGACATAATTGTCACAATCGACAAATAGAGTGACATGGCTTTGTGAAATAGATAACCAAATAGATAACTAAAATTATACTAATATACTTTGCGATCTTGTGTCAATAATCCGCAGTAGCGCAATGGCTAACATTCTGGTTGAATTCCCGGGTTTAAATTCAGGCTGCTGAAATTCTCTTTTGCAATTGAAAATTTATTTATTTTTCATTGTCAACTTCCCCAAAGCTATTTGATTTTCCTTAAAGACAAGATTACCTTGTCAGCAAAGATTAAACACATCAAACCTTAAATTACAATCTAAGCAGAATCTAAAATTAACAAATTATGCTTCCAAATTACATAAATATATCATATATTGATATATAATTTCAAAACCCTTTGGACTTTCATCTCATTTGAATTGAAAAATGAAGTCATTGCAGGTTGCTGCTGTTCTTCTCCTGCTCTTGTTTTCTGGTAATTTCAGAACATTTATTATCTATTTTTTGTTGAATGACAGAAATGGTTTTAGCCATATTAATTCAATGAAAGCAAATAAACTTTGCAGGGCAATCACTAGCACATACAGTAACATTTTATGTACACAATAAATGCCCCATTCCAATATGGCCAGCGACGGCCCCGAACGCCGGCCATCCAGTGATAGCAGATGGTGGATTCTATCTCCCTCCAGGCCAGACGCGGCGGTTCATGGCACCGTGGTCGTGGAATGGACGAATTTGGGCACGGACAGGCTGCAAGTTTGACTCGAATTGGCAACCAGCTTGCGAAACCGGCGACTGTGATGGAAGGCTCCAATGCAATGGACTAATAGGAAAACCTCCGGCCACATTAGTCCAAGTTGCACTTCAAGGCGATAAAGGCAAGCCGAATTTCTACGACGTTAGCCTGGTCGACGGCTACAACCTTCCCGTTTCGGTCAACTCACGGCCTTTTTCACCCAAATGCGCCATCGGAGGCTGCTCGAAAGACCTGAACAGCTTGTGCCCTCAAGAACTTCAAGTTGTTAACAAGAATGGGGAAGTCGTCGCTTGCAAAAGTGCTTGCTTGGCGTTCGATATCGATTCGTTTTGTTGCCGAAACGAGTACGGGACACCTGAAAAATGCAAACCGAGCTTGTATTCAAAGATATTTAAGGATGCTTGCCCATGTTATTATAGCTATGCCTTTGACATGCCTCCACCATTGGTGAATTGTGCCTCAAAAGAATATGTTGTAACTTTCTGCCCTTCAGCTTGGGGGACTGATCAGGCTTCCATTTAGAGTTTTTATAACATTTTATGTAAATAATAAAATACACCGTTTATCACTCAACTATCTTTTCACTTCTATTTTGGTAATTCAACCTTTAAATTTTTCAATTTACTAACTAAATTTTTGGATTGTTTCTGTTTTGGTCACTCTGAAATATTTTATTATTATTTTTGAATTTTTAATATTATTAGATATAAAAATAATTTAAATAAATAATGAAGTCATATTTTATAATTATTAAAATTAAAATATGAAGAAAAAAATCACAACCACAGTTGGTCTCAGAATCGACGACCGTTTGATCCCAAATTGTACCGGTGGACTCATTTTGACACGTTGAGTCCGAATCTCGTGCTTGTTTCACCAGAAAATGTCCCGAAACTTGCAAGTCTCATTTAAAAAATTTTAGTTTTCTAATTTTCGATCTCTCTTTTGTGGACTTCGGAGCATTTTCTGTAAAGTGGAGGTTGGATTCGGACTCAAGAGGCCGAGACGAAACAACCGATAAAATTTGGGACTGAATGACCACCATCTACAGTCATCGGCGACGGTGTCCGACGACGGCAAATGGTGACCAGTGAACGGTTAGATTTAATTTTATATTTTAGATTTTAAATTATTTTTATATTAAATAATGATAAAATTGTCAAAAATTAAAAATAATAATAAAATAATCGAGAGTGGCCAAAATAAGAGCAACTTAAAAGTTTTGTTAATAAAATAAAAATTTTAAAAATTAAGTAACTAAAATAGGAATAAGAAAATAGTTGAGTGATGATCCATGTATTTTATCATAACTTTCTGCCCTTCAGCTTGGGGGACTGATCAGGTTTCCATTTAGAGTTTTTTATAACATTTTTTGGAAATAATAAACAGTTCTTGGATTGTTAATCTTGGATTGTTAAATATTTTTATTTTCTTGTATAGCCATTGTGTCGTCTCAAACATTCTAATATTTTCATTTTTAATGTTATATATTCTCTCTCAAATGGATCTGTTTATGTTTATGTTGCACTGATACGGATACGGAGACAAATACAGGGACATGGATGAGGGCAGAAAACAAAAAAAAATTTAAAATTACATGGTACTAGTATGACAAGAATACGACATATAAAACTTTTAAATTATAAATAGATGTAAAAATTCATAAATAAAGTTCATACTTCATATGCGAAAACTGTTCCAAATGGTAAAAAAAAATGTACCATAAAAATAAATAAAAAACGTATCATAAAGACAAAGGAAAAACACGCCGCAAGACTAGACATTTTTATTAAAATTTGAAAGAAAAAAAAAAACTCAAGAAAACAAGGTACAATAAAACAAGAAAAATAATGATCACTTACTGTTGCAACTAACACTAAAACCGATGTTGTTGACGGCCAAGCAAAGAGAAAAAAAGAGAACCCTAGGACGCTGAGGAAAGAAAACTAGGTTAGGTTTTGATTTTTAAAAAGTGAATATAATACATATGTACGTTTTAAATAACATGTGTATCAAAAATTTAAATCCTAAACTAACTTTGCAACTTTTAAAATAGAAAGGGTTGTATAAAATAAAAACTACATAGTGTATTGAATAAATTCCCACTTAAAAGCAATGTAAAATACAGAATATTTACATATTTAAATACAAGTCTCATGATAACATAGGAAAAATACAACATAACAACTTAGAGTTATTATATATATATAGACTATGTAAAATTTATTTTATATAGTTTAATGGCATATTTGGTTCAAAATTCTTTTTTAATAATTATATAGGGTTTTGGCTCCTTCCAGGAAATATTTAGAAAAATGACCCTCAAACTTGCCACGTAGTTAAACCTCGCGTTCTTTAGGAAGCGAGGCTTGAAACCGCGTTCTGCAGAGCGCGAAGTCTGTCTACGTGGCCTCGTTGTTTGAATTAACGGTTTTTCAGAAAGTCGTGTTTTGCAGAACGCGAGGTCCCTGAGAATTTGAAAGGGCGGCTGAATATATCGCACGGACATCGCGTTATGCAGAACGCGAGGTCTGTGCGAATTTGGCTTGAAAAACAAGGGTGGGTAGGCCTGTTCGAGCCCAATTTCAGGCTTGTAAATCGTATATTTTTAGCGAACATCGAGTTTGGGGTCGTAGTACTGGAAATTCTCTATCGTATGACACCAACACGGTCAATTTCCGTCCATTCTAAAATGGTTTAAAATGGCTTAAAAACCCTATGCTAACATCCTTTTTTGAATGAAATTGCCTTTGAACAAATGTCGATAGGCATGTTCGAGCAGAATTTCATACGTATAAATCGTAAATTTTTAGCAAACATCGAGTTTGGGGTCGTAGTACTGGAAATTCTCTATCGTATGACACCAACACGGTCAATTTCCGTCCATTCTACACGGACTTAAATTCGCTTCGAAAACGCTATCCTAGCATATTTTTTTGAATGATTGAAAATATATGATGGCCTATTTTATAAAATGAATTAGATTGATTTTATTAATCGATAGTTATGGGCGAACTCGCATAAACAAATTACAAAGAATTAATTAAGATGAGGGGCCGAGCGATTAGGACACTTAGTCCTTGTGTGTCCAGGATTTTTACATACACTACAATGCTTCTTTTGTCCAGTTTTTTCTCGATGTTCGACCATATCCTTGGCACAGTGTATTTGTGTAGACCGTGGACGTCCTTTGTCTCTTAGTACTGTTGGATCTGGGCGTATGGTCGATTCAGTGTCCACGACATTCAGATCAACCTCATTTCTAATTGGAGGAAACTCTTTTTCGTAAACCTTAAACACCGTTTGGAGTAAGTATACCGGATCAACCAGTTGCATGTATTGTATCCGTTGGTTTGCGCAAGCAGTAATGGCGTGTGCGCACGGGTATTTGAATGTTTGGAATATTCCACACTCGCAGGTTCTCGCGTGAAGAGAGTTGCAGTCATCTGTCTTGATTGGTGCAATTGAGTTTGCAGTTTTGTGCGGAAATCCGGATGAACTATGTGTCCACCTGCCATGTACTTTGTTGGTTGCCTTCCCAAGGTTGCAAATAGGGTAGCCAAACGATAGTAGGTCGCTTTGACAATGGAAGTGATAGGCAACTACCGCACTCCCTTCAGTGATGAGTTCACTGCCTCAGCCAAGTTCGTTGTCATGTGACCATATCGTTTACCCTCGTCATATGATCGAAGCCATTTTTCCCTCGGGGTTTTTTCAAGGTATTTTGCGCCATCTTTGTTTCTCGCTCTCAGTTCCTCGAGCACCTCTTCCACCTCTTGTTTGTAGTGCGAGTTGCCTAAGGGATGACAATTGAATAGTTATGAGCGAACAACACATGCAAGGAGGTCGTAAATGAAAGCAAGCAGCAAGTAATATAGTAAATGAAAATGACATAAAGGACGTACCCATTGTGAGCACAAGTTCACGTTCATCACGGTTTTTGAATTGCTGCAGGTAGTTTACGACTATGTGCCGCAAGAAAAAACGGTGGTAAATGTATGGAGGCTGCCAATACTCACCCAAACGTTCTAGCGCCCACAAGAGCGTTGTGCCTCTATCAGAAATAACATATACCCCACCTTCCCTTGCCCGTATTACAGGATCAAGGACATATTTTCGTAGGTTCTGAAGGAAGAACATCCAAATCTCCAAATCCTCCTTCTGGACGATTGCAAATGCAACATGAACGTATTTTCGATTGTCTTCGTGTGCAATAGCTAGAAGTAGGGTCTGTGTATATTTTCCGTACAACCATGTGCCATCGGTTTTCAGTGCTTGAATGCATTGATGCACTGCGGGAAAGTCCAAAATAGCCGGTGGAATTGACAAACACCTCGAACGACACGATCATTTTCGTATGCCGGAACCGTATCAAGTTTGATAACCATTCTGGGGATGTGTTTCTGCAGCAGATTTAGCCACGGGCGCAACTCTTTGTAAGAATCATCCCATCAGCCAAACAATTGTTCTACGACCCGCTTCTTTGCATACCATGCTTTGTAATATTCAGGACGGTAGCCGGTGACACCTTTAGCTGCAGCCTGACATGTGGGGACCAACACTTTGAGATTTGCTTTCACTAGAGGCATAAAGATGCCGGCGAGGTACTTTACATCGAGGTTCTTGTGATCCTGGCTTAGGCTACCAACGGTGCATGTATGAGGCCCTTCAAGTTTTGTTATTTTCCAACGGTCGACTGCCTTCTTCAATTGTGATATACGGATTTTCCATTTACAGTCGTGATCCTTTTGGGTGTAGTGCACCTTGTAGTATTTCGCTTGGGTTTTTTTCACTATCGTCTCAACAACCTGACGAATGTTGTACTGCTTAACTGCGGCCACCGCAATTTCCTTTGTCAAGAACGGCATACCAATTCTCAGTTCACCATCATAACGGTTGAGTCTGTCGTCTATTGTTTGGTCTTGCAAAAATTCAGGGACGTCCATGGCATCCATATCAACCGTTGTGAAGTGGGATGGTGGCTGGTACATAAAAATATGTGTTGCTGATACAGGAAAGTTGGTTGCTGCCGGCTGTTCTTCGAAATATGCTGGTGGAACGGTCAAGTCTTCTGGTGGAACTGTCAAGTCTTCTGGTTCATCATAGAATGGCCCCTGCTCGTCGCCGTCGGGCCCAGGTTCTCTAATCGGTTCTTCGTCAAAAGCATCCTCCGAGAGCTGGTATAGTACAGCTTCGTCGATCGCTACCCTTGGAGGTGAGGATGGTGGTCGACGATCGCGAGACCTCTCATGAGATCGCTCACGAACCACATTTCCAAGACCAAAATCAAGAGCACCAAAAGAAGAATGTCTCCCCATAGATGGTTGAACGTACTCCGTTCTAGGGACATACGTTGAGTGTCATCCATATGAGGAATCATTGAAGGGGTTGAATGTTTCTTGTTCGTGCGTAGCGTAAGAAGACGATGCTCTCTCCCCTCCAAAAGAAGAATGTCTCCTCATAGATCGTTGAACGTACTCCGTGCCAGGGACATACGTTGAGTGTCGGTCATATGATGAATCATTGAAGGGGTTGAATGCTTCATGGTCGTGCGTAACGTAAGTAGATGATGCTCCCTCCCCTCCAAAACTATACGAATTGTATGGATCGTACGTTGTATTTGTTGGCGTATCGAATTCATCATTTTGGGGTTGGTTCAGGTCGAACCCGATACTAGCTACGCACGAATGTCTTGGCACAGCAGATGACGATGCACCAAACTCGTTGTCTTGGCACAGTAGGTTAAAATCATGCCGTAGACTTGCGGTTAGGCTATCAACGTCGGCATTCGGATCGAAGTTGAAATTCGCCCGACCCTAGCTTGGTATTTCGATAGCAGGATTCGAATCTAAAAACGATGCATACAGCTCTAGGGGCCCGCCCAATGAATACTCGAAATGGGTAGCCAGCATCAGCTCCACATTAGAACTGTCCGCAAAGCTGCATACAGAGTACGTTAACGGATCTATAGATATTGGCACCCGATAGTTCAAGTCGGACAAATGGTGGTTTTAGAAATGCGAGACAATGCTCTCCAACTCCTTAACCAACTTCTTGTACGATAATCTCCTCGGAATCTTTAGCGTTACTGGATCTTCGCACTGAAAAACGACGCCGAGTTCGGGATCGTTGATTATCTACCCATCGTAGTAAACTAGAATAGTAACTCCTCCTCCTCTCGCCATTTGAATATTTTGTCAAAGACTTGTGAATTTTTAATACTTGAAAATTTTTGAGGACTTGTTTTGGCAATTCAAACATATATTTACGGTTTATGGTTCTACTTCATATAAGGGGACACTAATGGCTTATTATTAGCACAAGAAATCCCGAAGAATCCGGGCGTGTAAGGGAAATTATTGTACCGGGAGTCAGCTTTGTGAAACTCGCGTTCTACAGTACGTGATATCTCTGAGATTGCATGACCTCGCGTTATGTACAACGAGAGTTCCTTTGAAACACGCGTTCTACATAACGTGAGGTCCCTTTATCTCTAAAGAGGCAGAGATTCCGTTATAATTAATAATACTCGTACTGTGTACTCGTTTTCTGTTTGAATAATTGAGTACATGTTTGAATAATTGAGACAATTGGAGTCTAGTAATGTAATTGAGATAATTGAATACAAATTCTACATAACGCGAGGTCCCTTGAACATTCATAAAGGATGGAAAAAGACGTCATATAACATAATTCGACGATGATTTCAAAAGTTTATGGTTAATCCGAATCATCGTAGTCAGTGGACACGTCTGAACTTAAGTTTAGTTCTTCGATCAGCTGTTGTTTTCTTTGTCTACGCCTATACATAAAAAGCTGTAGCTCGTTGGCAGCCGCATCAACATCCGGTGAAGACGAAGCTTGTTCATTGGTCGGAGCATGTTGTACGGGTGCAGACGTACTACCTTCGTCGGCGTTGACCTCATCAAACTTAACATTTAAATCGACGTATTTAGCTCCAACGGAATTGAGCTGGTCATACATGTTACGAACGTTTGTTTCGTTCGTAAGCTTCATAACGTAGTGCGTTTCGTTTGCTGGCGATGTTGGGATTCGACATTCCAAGGAAGAAATTTGTTTCTCAGTGCGTTTACTAACCTCGCTTGCTGACAATTGTATTAAATCTTTGAGTGACATTTTAGTGGTGATTTTTGATTCAAAATAAGTACTGAGAAAATAAAATGTTGCGTGAAATTTTGCCATAAGAGGAGCAAAGATTAGCGTTGGGTGTTTTGGGAGAAATAGGATTGAGTAAATGATGGTGGAATTGGTGGGTATTTATAGTAAAAGAAAAACGGCACATAAGTAAATTTAATTAGAATGAAAATTTTAATTCGCATTTCATTTAACATAACTTTCAACAAGTATTCTTTAATAAGTAAATTCAACAAGTCGATACAATATCTGCAAAAAGTCGATACAATATCTGCAAAAAGTACAGAGTCAAAGAAGCGAGCGCGATAATCATCATCTTCTGAAATGGTAGCAGCTTTGATCCACATTAGCAAATGTAATCGGCACCGGCCTACCAAACACTGACCCACCAGGGCCTGCCAAAATACCACCAGGGCCTGCCAAAAAACTAAGAAGACTACAAGCTTGTTATGGATAAGTTAACGAACGATCAGGTAATCCCAAAATTCATTTGAATTTTTTATTACTTTTTTTCCAATAATATTTCATATAACCGTTAGAAATGTTATATTTTTTTTTAGTTCGTGTAGATGCCCTACGCTTCTGAGGTGATTAAACAGATTACTCCACTCGAGATTTCGCGTGACCAGCACGTATGGCTTGTACTAGTGCCGCTGATCAACTATGAAATTGTCGTGTGGCATCCTACGGATCAGGTTCTCCGACAATCCGGGTATGTCCAAGGGATTCCACAAGAGGATCCACCAAATTTGGACGAATTCCACCATCTGACGCGCCAGGGGAAGACGGAGATATACTGGGCCCTCTACCACGCTGACTGGATTCAGCTTTGGGATAACCGATTTGCCCGTCGCCCACGCATCCTCCGACCCATTCTGGATTGGTCCCTTTCGGTCAATTTCGATTACTTTCAGTGGTATAGAAACTATGGGAAGCAGCATATCCTTACTCCTGAGGAGCGCGAGCGACAGCTTCCCCAAGGTCCCCGAAAACCGCCCACGCCCCACACGTCGAGCGAGCCAGAGCCAGTCGAGGCAGCACGGTCCAAGACCGCGAACTGACACTGCAGGGGCCTCATCTTCTGCCACAGCATTTCAGAATTTGAGCGGTCTTTCGACTTTCCAGCAGATGAGGCCTCCACCCGACTTCGGCTTCTGAGATGCCTACCATCCCCATATGCCGATGAGTGGTCCTCCGATGATCGATATTCCACCGTTGGCATCTCAGTTTGACTATAGCATTGTCTTGCAAACGCCGTCGGGTAGCTTGTTTTACTCCCCGCCTGGGCCCAGCACAGGTCCTCGTAACGCAGATGATGTTCATGAGGACCAGGACCAGGAAGAAGAAGCGCACCTTGTTCGGAGGAATCCAGATCGGGATCGTCGTCCACCCGACTGTGGAACGGGGGGACATAGACATCATTAGCCTTTTTTTCTAATGCATTTGTACTTATGTTTCTAATATATTTATTCTAGACATTTGTTTTTTTTAAATACCGTATTTTAATTTTCTTTATCTATTATAATTAAACTTTTAAATGTTTATTTAATTTCAGTATTTTTTTATTTTATGCGATTGCTAAACCAAAATTATCAATTGTTGTTCAAATGTAATTTCATTCAAAAAAAAGATGATATAATAGGGTTTTGGAAGCCATTTTAAGCGAGTTTAGAATGAACGGAAATTGACAGTGTTGGTGTCATACGATAGAGAATTTCCAGTACTACGAACCCAAACTTGATGTTCAAAAAAAAATTACGATTTATAAGCCCGAAATTGGGCTCGAACAGGCCTACCCACCCTTGTTTTTGAACCCAAAATCGCACAGAACTCGCGTTATGCAGAACGCGAGGTCTGTGCGATATATTCAGCCGCCTTTTCAAATTCTCGGGGACCTCGCGTTCTGCAAAACGCGACTTCCTAAGAAACCGTTATTTCAAACAACGATGCCAGGTAGACGGACCTCGCGCTCTGCAGAACGCGATTTCAAGCCTCGCTTCCCAGAGAACGCGAAGTTTAACTACGTGGCAAGTTTGGGGGTCATTTTTCCAAATATTTCCTGGAGGGAGCCAAAACCCTATATAATTATTAAACTCGTGCAAACTTTAATTTACAAAGATTGTGTATACATACACATACAAAGATTGTGTATGTATGTATACACAACTAACATAAATACGATATAAACAAGATAATCATTTTTAATTAAATATCTTTCTGACAGGAAAAGTTTTGTTACGTTTCAAATGAAGCAATGATATTAGGGTGTAAATGAATCGAGTTTGAATGAATAAAGTCATGTTGTGTTTGTTTTTTAAGGTGTTTATGTTCGTTTAAATTTTTAATATCGTGTTCGTTTGTTTATTTTTGAAAGTATTCGTATTCAATTTGTTTAGCGTTCGTGAACATGTTCATTTATATGTTCGCCAACATGTTCATTTAGTGCTCGTATACATGTTAACTGAAGAAAACTGGTGAAATTATGTCACTAGTCCTTACGCTCCTCATGCTTAACAGTTTGAACTCCAAAGTTTACAATGTGTTCAATTTAGTCCATTCTTTCACCAATTTTTAAATTGTACAAAATAAAAAGAAAGGGGATCAAGTAAACAAGTCAATAAACGAGCTTTCAAATGAGTTTGTTTGTGAATATAAATGAACTGAACACATATATTTGTGTTCATTCATTTATTAAATGAGCATAAAAATTTATTAATGTTCATTTATTTAGCTTAACAATTCATAAATTGTTTATTAAAAGCTATATTCATTACTAGACCTGGCAAACTTGACCCGAGACCCGAAAACCGAACCGATTTACCCGAACCGAACCCGAAACCGAACCGAACATGCTTACCCGAAATTTGACCCGAAACCGAACCGAAACCGAACCGAAAATGAACTGATTTTTAGTTGAACCGAAATGGACCCGAACCGAATGGAACCGAACCGAATGAAACCGAACCGAATGGACCCGAACCGAAGACAACCCGAAATAAATAAAAGATATTAATAGAAATAAAAAAAGATGACATATGAACAATCGCACAACTCACCAAAAAGTTAAATATATTGGCTTTATAAAGCCATATAAAGGGTGTAAAAAAACTGACCAACCTAAAAACTTGATTAAAACCGACCGATCTCCCATCAACCAGAAATTGACCCGAACCGATCCGAACCGAACAGAACCGAAAATCAACTGAACCGAAAATCAACTGACCCGAAAATCAACCGAACAATAGAACCGAACTGGAACCGAACCAAACCGAACCCGAACCGAACCGAATCTGAACCGAATGATATCAGACCCGAAATAACCGAAACCGAAATGACCCGAACCGAACCCGAACCTGTAACACCACTAAAATATTAGCATAAAAATATATATATATATATTGTAACCAATGGGGTTTGAACCCGGGACCATGGTTGTAAGGTTGTAGTGGTTTAACCATTTGAGCTAAGTTGATGACTTGGTTAAATTTTACCAAATAGATTTATTAAAGATGTTTAGTATGGTTTTATTAAAGATAATAAAACTTCAATCTGACTCTCCACCTACCCAAATCATTCGAATATGTCGTGTTTTTTTTATCAAATCCCAGAAATCCTCTCACCTAACCCTCATTTTTCCCCCAAAAATCGTCCGGCCGCCGATCTGCCCCCACCGTCGTGTCGTGGCCTTCACCGCCACTGTGGGTTTGTTCACCGTCGAACCCCGACCAAAACCCCGTCCTCCACTCGCCGTAGCTCCGCGCCGTTCGCCGTGGAGAAACGTTTTAAAGTTCGTCGAGAAGCCCTAAACGCCGCCCTCCTTGTCTTTTGTTTTTCGGCCGCTTCAGTCAACGGCGTGGCGCGTCATCGGCCTAGGCGTGCTCGCCGTGTGGAGGGGAGCAAAACCCCTTTACCGATCGTCGATCTGACTCCGGTAAAGGCCACATCGGAGTCGTGCGTTTTTCCGACCAACTTGTTTCGATTTAGGTAAAATCCGACCAGATTCTATATTGTTTTGATAAGTTTTTGGTTTTGTTTAAGCATGTGTCTCTTAGGCTTTTGAAATCTGGCAGAAATGTGCATTTTTGGGGCTTTCGGTGAGATTCCGGCGAGATTTCGGTCGCCGCCGGCGACCTTTCTGATAAGGGTAAGTTAACCGGTTCAAACCGGTCTGAACTGGCCCCAAACCCGAGCCAGTGAACCGTCCGACCCGACCCGAACCGACCTGGTCCGACCCGATCCGACACGTCCGACCCGACACGTCCGACCCGATCCGTCCGACCCGTCCGACCCGTCAACCCGAGTCAACTCGTCCGAGTCAGCCGAGTCAACTCGTCCGAGTCAGCCGAGTCAACTCGTCCGAGTCAGCCGAGTCAACTCGCCCGAGTCAGTCCGAGTCAACTCAGTTGACCCTGTTGACTGCTGACGTCATGCTGACGTCAGCATTGACTTTGACTAGTTGACTTTGACCCCGTTGACCGTTGACCTGCTGACGTCAGCGTTGACTTGCTGACGTCAGCGTTGACTTTGACTTTGACCAAAAAGTTAAATTTTCCGAAAACTCATATTTTATGTTTTTCGACGTCCTGAGTCTGATTTTGAAGCCCGTTTTGCAAAATTCTGACCCGAAGGCCTCCAAATCTGACCTTGAACCCGAAAGTGTTTAATTTTGTTAAGAGCTCTACGGATAAGAACTGAAATGTAAATTTGTGTATTTGAAGGTATGCAAGTATCTTGGTATTCGAAATGTCATGGGACATCCAGTCCGGATTCGAATGCGATCGAATGTAGTATCATGAGTCAACCGGTATAACTCGGAACTAAGGTAATACACTACTACCCCTTGTATGCTTTATGTACATGTCGATATTCGGTTAATGCTTGCATGCTTATGATGGCGTATACTGTAAATTCTGCCTAAACTGAATTAGATTCGAGCAATAAGTATGGATATTAATAAGACCAAATTATCCGAATAAGATTACTAATGGGCTAACAGTATCAGAAGTTCTAATAGTTAAATTCAGTTAATCTGCAACTCAATCAACACTGTGTAAGAATCGAGGCCCAGGATACGGAGTGAGAGATGTTAATTATGAATTTTACGAAAATGCCCTTGGAGCATAAGTATGACTAAACTACCCCTCTGATAAAGGAAATGACCTATAATCTGCATTCGACCTAATTATGCAATACATGTGATACAAACTCGGATAATCCCTCAAACTCTGTATAACACTTGAATGAGAATTCTCTAGAAATATTGTTGAAATTATAAGTCGATCCTTATGAAAGTAATGCGTGAATTAAATGAGAATGACGTTATACCCTCAAGTTCTGTATTGAATGAATCGTCTGTAAAGGGGCGGAGAGTTATGACGACTTAGTCTCGTTTGAGTACGTGAATGATGAAGGTACTGAATGATAATTCAGAAAGAAATGGTGGATTTATTCCAATTTCCAAAATGACTGAAAAGCCCTCTTGAGCTAAATATGCAGATATGCATTTGATGAAATTCTGAGATTTTAATAAGACTTTAAGGGCTAAAGCGCCCCTAAGTGTTAGGAATCACACTCATGTACGATAATCACTCCTGATATTAAAATAAGGTTGGAAGTTTTCTGCACAGAATATGAGTTCGACTACTCTACGGCAAGTCTGGTGGTGAAATACGAAAGCAACCGTTCAGATATACTATACAGCCAGATACATTAGAAGGGTTGGTTAGAAATGCAAGGTTGAGGTATGATAGTTCGAATGATTTTGGAGACTCGATAAACTTCTGGAAACATTAAATATTGTGAATCGTCATATCATCATTAATGGGCTAAATTACGAAAATCATCCATGATAGTTAAATGACCAAGATGCCCTCGTTGGCCCAAGTAATCAAAATAGCCCTGAATGTATTCGATACCGTGAAGAATCTTGACATAGAAATCTCTGAATGCCTGGTTGGAATTTTGATGAGCAAACAGAATTCCCGAGCCACTGTTTATGTCTTGTTGGTATAAATTACCAAAATGTCCGTGTATGATAAAATGACTATAATGCCCTTGTAAGCCTAAATGACTGAATCACTCGGGATATGCCAAAGCTCTCAAAGATCTTGATATATCATCTCCTGAATATCTGGGTTAAACCGTTAGTATGAACTCCTTCTAATAGGGGCCACTTTTCAGAAATCCGTTCAAATCGTCACAAGTTCAATATGTCTCATTCCGTAAATGCCAAGCATCTCTGAGAAATGATCTGTCCCATCTAGTGTGTTCCATGTGTGCTATATTCTGTTTAATGGATTGTATAATGATTTGATCATGAATGATATTGTATATGTTTGCTCAGTTGTTTACTTGTTATGTGGTTGCTTGACCTATGATGGTACAATCTGTTTGCATGATGATTACTGAAATGTTTGCTCTGCAATAGTATGCCCATCAGTCAAAAGCATGAATTCTTCCGTTTCTGATGTTATGAGTAAAATATCTGTCACATATATTCTGTTAACCATGTCTGGAAATCTGAGCACTGATTCTGTCTGGGTATACTGTTGGGTTATGATATGAAGTCTCTGTCGGTACAGCCCTGATCAAGCTGGTAAATCCTTATGGACTCAAGGTCTCCCCTTGAGTGGCACCTATGCCCATCGAGCCTAGGGTAAGTCCTTATGGACCTAAGGCACCCCCTTAGGTGGCACCTACGCCCATCGGGCCTAGGGTAAGTCCTTATGGACTCAAGGTCTCCCCTTGAGTGGCACCTATGCTCATCGGGCTTAGGGTAAGTCCTTATGGACCTAAGGCACCCCCTTAGGTGGCACCTACGCCCATCGGGCCTAGGGTAAGTCCTTATGGATGCAGTTCTGGGGGACTGCATATTGGTGTAAGGTTGGAGGGTATTTCTTGTAAACTTCAGTATGAACATTGGACATTTGCATTTAATCTGTTACGTGCTCATATGATATAATGTTAGATACTTATGTATGTTGATCTGTACTTATGCATGTTGATCTATACTTATTGGAACACACTAGACGCCAAACTCTTTGATTCCTACCTCGTATGTTACCAGCCTATATAATTTCCGTTTAATTCTCAAGGTCTGATTAAAGAACACACTAGGCATTAAACTCCTTGTTTTCATCTTCTCAATCTATTAGATTGTAATATTCTCGTCTGTTACTCGATGAGTGAATAAAGAACAAGTGTCGTTATTCTCAAGTATAACGTTACCCTGAAATAACGGAAAGGGAAAAGAGAACTGTCACTTCTTGGATCATCATGAAAATGTTATGCTTATCATATGTCTGCATGAACGTATAGCATCTTTTGGTAGTTCTGTATTACTGAGCTTTCCCAAGCTCACGTTGTTTTTACCATCTCAGGATAAAAGATCAGACAAGTTGCACCTATCAACGTCGGTATGAGAGTTTCTTCGGCTTGTCAGGGAGTATGGTATCTGTTTAACTAGGGGGCATGTGTGTTGTGTTTGTATTATACAAATGAGTCTGAAACTTATTTCCGCAACTTGTATCACAAATGTTTTATCGTTTTGAATGATTTCTGAAATTACATTTTTAAATCATATATTTGATTTATGATTTTAAAGGTTTAAACATATGTTTATTTGAAATTTTTCTGTGGGCCGCTCTTGTGACCCTAATGTGACTTCCTAGGATCCGTGAAACGCATAGGCGGGTCTAGGGGGTTACAGAACCGATTGACCCGTTTGCCACCTCTATTCATTACACCCCTAAAGTGATAGCGAAAAAAATAGTCTGATAAGTTTATGAATATATTATGTTAAACTTGAAATGTCACTAATTTTTTTATATTCCTTCCTTAATGAAGCAATTGACATTGTTTTTCTTTCGACCAAGAAGATAACATATTAAAGAGGGGGAATTAATAAATGGGTATTGGTCTAAGTGGTAAACAGTTTGATATCGTTTAAGTAAGTTTTCGAGTTCGAAGCTTTGTGTAAACAGAAAATTTTGGCTGGGTCGTTCTGTTTGGATTAGTCAAGACAGAGCCCTGAAGAACCAGAAGAACAATAAAAAAAATTACATAATAGAGTTAAACCTAACAAAAATAGGGGTGGGCAAAACTCAACTTGAAAAAACGGAATTATTCAACTCGATGCGGAAAAAAATCGACTCGTTTTGACTCCATTCGTAATTTCATAAACTCGACTCGAAAAAAAATTCAAATAAAGTTTGAGTTATAAAATAAAAATTTGAATAACTCAAAATTTATATTAATTAGTTGGTCAGTTTTCACGTTTGAGTCTAGTCTGTTAATTCTGTCTGATATGTTATGTATAAATTATATATCACATGTGAAAATATGAAGAAATATATATGTATATCGTTTATGGATATAGAAAGCCGTTAAAATTGGAATCAATATGTATTATAACATTATAAATAATTAGAATTAAATTTGTACAGAAACTCGAAAACTAGACTCGACTCGACCCGAATTTCATAAACTTGACTCTATTCAAAAATATTTCAAATATAGTTTGAATCGTAAAATTAGACTTTTAAACTCAAATAATTCAAAAAAATGACTTAATTCGATTAAACTCCCAGACCTAAGCAAGAGCATCATCAAAGTCTAATCCAACAGCAAGTAAGCGCCATTTTTTTTTTAGCAAACTAGTCTGCTGCATGGTTACAACAACGATTGATATATGAGAAGGAAATAGAGGCAAAACAGTTTGCAGAGCCTAACCCAGCAGCAATATTTACTTTACATGTTTAGATTTTTTAATTAAACGCATACTAAAAAGTGAGAAAAGTTAAATTAATTACAGTATTGAAATATTTGATTATTTTTAATAAAATAAAATTTAGAATATTTAATTATGTAATTAATAAACATTACTTTATAGAACTTTATACTTACAAAAAATTGAAACTATTTTATATTAATTAAAAATTAAGTTATATATTTATAGTTAAAATATTATTTGTTTCCTGAAATGTCAGTTTCTCTCACTTTGTCATGTCAGCTCGGACAAAAAAATAACATGATTAAGGAAAATTTTACAACGGGTGACGAACATTGATGAACACCACTAACGATGAACACCGATGAACACCATTAAATTTTTTTTAAAATTTTAAAAATCTAAAGGACTAAAATTATAATTAAAATTATCTCTTAAAAAAATAAAAATCAAATTTAATAGTTACTTTATAATATTTTTTTAATAGGTTAGAATCAAATATACACAATTCTTACTCAATTAAAATTATCCATGTCATCTTTTTTCCATGTCATATGTACACTTGGATTAAACCTTCCAAATCATCATCTTCTTTCTTTTTATCTCAAACAATTTGCCCAAATTAAAAAATTAGGGTTTGTTTGTCGGCTTTTCTATTGTATTGCGAATAGAATTATCGCCAACAAAAAATTAATTTCATACTCAGAGCAATAATCCTTGTAAACCTAGTGAGTAGTCGAGTACAATGGAAATTAGAGTTTATTATCAACATCAACAAAAGAATTTGACCATTCAATTGTGAATCTCTTTAGTCCCATATGCCATCCATACCTGACCAAGGGATAGCCACTGATACATTTTTACAGCGAAAATGTTCATAAGAACATGTTGCACTGACTCCTTTGCTTCTGTTATGTCGTGACTTTGTTTATTATTTTCACACATAAATATAAGATTTCTGACTAGCAGAAAGACATATTTTTCTTTTGTTATAACATAAACTGAGATTTGGTTGTTTTTGTTCCAAAATTCTTTAAATTTATGAATATCTACATAAAAAATAATGCAACTTTGATAACTTTGTTGGTGCCTCTGGTGGTGTAGAGTTAATCATGGGCGGAGCTACCTTGATCATTGGGGTGTCGGTTGACACCCCAAATTTTTTTAGAAATTGTATTTTTCTATATAATTTGTATATAAAAAACAAAAAATATATGTAATTGACACCCCATTACAAATAAAATGACACCCCTATTACAAATAAAATGATACCCCTTTATAAATAATTAGTTCCTCTTAAATACTGTTCGAAAAAATGACACCCCTTAAATAAATTTCTGGCTCCGCCCCTGGAGTTAATGCTACTAAAAATTCTTGGTCTTGATTTTGCTATGGAATCTTTATTTTTACAGTAAAAGTCAAATATTAATTTTTAAATTTAGGTAAATTGTTAATGAGAGAAAGAAGGAAGATGGTGATTTGGAAGGTTTAGTCTAAGTGTACATATGACATGGTAAAAAAGATGATGCGGATAATTTTAATTGGGTAAGGATCATGGATGAGGTGAATCTTTCTTGGTCTCGTATATTTAATTCTAACCTATTAAAAAAATATTATAAAGTAACTATTAAATTTGATTTTTATTTTTTAAGAGATAATTTTAATTATAATTTTAGTCCTTTAAATTTTTAAAATTTAAAAAAAAATTTAATGGTGTTCATCGTTAGTGGTGTTCATCAATGTTCGTCGCCCGTTGTAAAATTTTCCTTAATCGTGTTATTTTTTTGTCCGAGCTGACATGACAAAGTGATAGAAACTGACATTTCAGGAAACAAATAATATTTTAACTATAAATATATAACTTAATTTTTAATTAATATAAAATAGTTTCAAATTTTTGACCTTGTGATGGTTAAATTTAAAAAAAAAAGTGATGAAGTACAAGGATCATCGGCAGAATTAAACCAATAAATTTATATTTTAAAATTCAGTATTGACCTTGTTTTTTGACCGTACGTACCTTTTACTTTTTATGATCCAAGAATTGTTGCTTCGATTGGCCAAGCAGATCTTCTTCAGATTTTCTCAAACTTGAATCAGATTTAGTATTGAATGTTTTCCCTTATCATTTTTTAACGTGTCCAGATACGTATAAATGTATAAAATCTTACACACGATACGAAATAAATACTTACTTTTGACCGATCACGATAAAAATAATACACTGAACTTTATCTCCATACTTGTATTATCACCATGTATACCATTATATGAAACTTAACAATTATTACAAGAGAAAAATAATAAATGTTGAGGGAAATAAATGTAGAAAAGGCAATAAATTAATGAGTATCCACACGTAGATTAAGTTAAAAGGATTATGGATGGGAAACGAATGAAGCAAACCTATTCATTTAACCTTTTTATAAACAATAAATCATTACAGAATTATACGAACTAATATTTAATACACAAATACGATATTATTTTATGTACCATTAGTGAATCAGATAATACCGTTAGCGTGTATATATATGTATGTGTATCTATCTATCGCATACTAAGATTATATGATAAAAGCAATACATTGTTGTGAAACCCTTGAAAGATTACTAGTTCATGATTTCATCGGCAGATGTCTATCATATTTTCACGGCCATCGTTCCTCTATACGTCGCCATGATTTTGGCTTACACGTCCGTGAAATGGTGGAAGCTTTTTACACCGGAGCAATGTGCCGGCATAAACAAGTTTGTCGCTAAGTTCTCGATCCCGTTGTTGTCTTTCCAAGTGATCTCCGATAACAACCTTTACAAGATGAACGTCAAAATCATACTCGCCGACTTTCTTCAGAAAGTATTGGCCTTAATTGTTTTGATCGTTGTCGTGAAATTCGGCTCTCGGGGCGGTTTGGGGTCGATCATAACCAGCTTCTCGTTATCGACCTTGCCCAACACTTTGATCGTCGGGATCCCGTTGTTGAAGGCCATGTATGGAGATGAATCGGGTGGATTGCTGGCTCAGATTGTTGTTCTTCAAAGCATCGTTTGGTATAATTTGTTGTTGCTCGTATTCGAGTTGAATGCTGCAAAGCGAACCTCAGGGATTACACCAACTGTAGAAGACATAGGTAAACATTTCGACCTTTGCATGAAATACGTCTCATACGATTATATGTCCGATATGAATATATTTCGAATGTATGAATAAAATGTGACAAAAATATTGTGGGACATATATATTGTAACATAACATAATGCATGTCATATATTATGGTATCCAAACTCAGGTAAGGATACGAGCACATGTCCGGTGCAAATACAATATACTTTTTTTCTAGATTTCTTCATATATTTAGAAGATTATCATATTACTCCACCGATATATTTTATGAAAAATGAAGATTCCGATAACATGTGTTTTATTTTGGTCGAAATAAGGGGACGAAGAAGCTCCAGAAGAATCTCCGGACGAAGCAGAAGAGAAGGAGGAAGAAGAAGAGGCACAAACCAAACAATGCAAATCCAAGACTATGCTCATTTTGTTGACAGTGGGGAAGAAGCTCATAGCAAATCCAAATACTCATGCAGCTTTGTTAGGTCTCATCTGGGCAAGCATTCGATTCAGGTTAGATTATGGAAAATTTAAAGTTTGACAATGCGCTTTACATCTTCGGTAACAGAGAAATTTGTTTAAGTTGCTGGAATCGATATCTTTCTGTAGGTTGAATGTAAAATTCCCTGCCATTATTGAAGATTCGATAACAATATTATCGAACGGGGGACTTGGCATGTCGATGTTCAGTATAGGTAAGATTACAATCTTTATTTTACGATTTTAGTTCTTGCCGTTACTAGATCAACACGAGGCAACTGTAACGACCGGCTATTGCTGCTCAATAGGTCTATTCATGGCATCTCAGCCTAGCATAATAGCATGCGGTATTCGAATGACAATTGTTGGCATGGTGTTGAAATTCATGGCTGGTCCTGCTCTAATGGCAGCAGCCTCAGCTGCCTTAGGACTTAGAGGCAGATTTTTAAGAATGGCAATCATGCAGGTTAGTAAACTGATTCATTAATCTCGATTTTCGATCCGCAAATCAAATGGATGAAAAGTTGAACACTGATACACAATTCTGCAACACAGGCTGCTCTTCCTCCTGGAGTGGTTCCATTTGTTTTCGCCAAGGAATACAATGTTTATCCGGATACATTGAGCACAGGGTAATCGACATTTTAGTTCATCCCGATCCCGAATTTAAGTTTTCGACATAATGTTTTGATTTGGATCCATTTGACTGATGAGGTTCTGGTTATTGTTTGTTTCCAGGGTAATCTTTGGCATGCTTATTGCAGTACCTGTTGCGTTGATCTACTATCTTGTATTAGCATTGTGAAATTCCTGGCTAGTTTCCTAGGAAAGTGTCAAAAGCTTTCCCGGGAAATTCTTTGACATTGTTGTTTGTTTCCTGGGAAAGAAAAAAGTTCTCTGTATGATTGTCTGTAACAAGAAAAGTTCACTTTCATTAACATTACATATGACAAAATATATTTCATATTTGTAAGCCATTGAACATAGACTTCACTTAAACACACACTAAACCATATCCGGTTTTAGTACGATGTAAACTTCGAGATCATTTTCACCTAAAATTATTTTTATTACGACGCCGAAATTATACGATCACGAGTCCGACCACTTTTATTCATGGTGCTGAGATGCCTGAAGCAGGCCATCTCGAATCTGGGTGGCAATGTCTCGAACAGCACCGGGTCCGTGAGGGATAAACACTGATGAAGATTTTGAGGCAGCACCAATTTCTTTCATGGTATCAAAATACTGTGTAATAAGGACCATATCCAAAACATCCTTGGCCGTTGTCCCTGGAACATTGACCGAGAACCCGAGCACACTGTCCCTTAGACCATCCACAATGGCCTGCCGTTGCCTTGCGATCCCCACGCCGGACAGATACTTAGATTCGGCCTCTCCCTCTGCTCTCTTTATCTGTATAATCTTCTCCGCCTCTGCTCTCTCGTTTGCAGCAACTCTCATCCTAGCAGCTGTGAAAATAAAATAAAAAGTACTACTGAGTACTGAGAAATTCAGAACAAATTCAAGAAATAAAAAGTCGGACCGGAGATCGAATCGGTCGGATTTCTGAGATAAAACTCACCAGCATTAATTTCGTTCATGGCCCTTTTAACATGTTCATCTGGCTCTATATCAACAATAAGAGTCTGGACAATCTCGTATCCATAAGCAGACATAGCCTACTAAGTCACAATGAAAATCAAATAGGGTTGTATTGTCACAAGTTCGTGCTCGATTCGAGATACAAATAAAAAATTGTTTGAGTTCGTTCGATTACCTTTTCGAGCTCATCTTCGACCGCTTTAGCTATATCATTCTTCTGCTCAAAAGCATCATCCAGATCCAGCTTTGGAACACTGGCCCTAATAACTACAGAACAAGAAAAAAATAAAGAAAAATCCGAATCTCTTAAGGAAGAACATTAAACCAATATGTTTATTGTAACACCATCGAAAACATAGGCTTGAATTTGAGTCCTGGGGTTGCTAAGTTTGTAGAAAGCATCGTTTGCCTTCTCTGCCAGGGCACGATATTGGACCGACGCGACAACGTTGACGAACACATTGTCCTGCACAAACAATATTTTCGAGTCGAAAAACATTAATACGAGTTCAATAGGAACAAATTGCTGTTTTTTTAACGAGAAAAACAAGGAACAAACCTTTGTCTTAGTCTCACAACGCACATCGAGCTGCTGTAACCGGAGAGTGAGATGGCCGGCAAGACGGCTCCCAAGGCACCAAGGTAAGCAATGGCATCCCGGCTCGAGCACTTCATCGAACTTCCCGAATCTTTTCTTTAAGGCCACTGTAGATTGGTCTACTTGGACACAACATAATAGGTTGCCCATCCTCTTCTTCTTCTTCTATCTTTATGTTCCTCTGTGGACAAACAACATGAAGATTGGCCAGCAATTCCAGAAATTAATGAACAATAAACACCAAAAAAGTAATCCAATATTAAAGATCAATCCAAGCACAATACATACAGGCGATGAAATCAAGAGAACATACCTCTATGTTGAGTTTGAAGAGAGAATAGAAAACAAGATGGTATATAAATATTTCCCATGCAAGTTGTAGGATAAAAATCTTTTGTACCTTTTCGGTACCCCTACTTATGTTTCAACACTAAAAAACAATGCAAAATTAAATTTTAAGCCTTAACTTTAAATTCTAAATCCTAAACTCTACATCTTATACTCTAAAAAATATACTTTACCCTAAATTCCCTAAAGCCTAACCTAAAACTTAAAATCCTAAACCAAACTTAATTTTGAGTTTAGGGCATAAATAGAGGCACCTAAAAAGGCAGATAATTTCCATTCCAAGTTGGTATGATGCAACATATGAGTAAATATAGGGACAAGAAAAATTAAACTCTAATATTAAATTTGGTTTCGGTTTAACTAATAATTGATTTATTATATTCTATTTAGTTTGGTTTTGAATAAACTAAATCACAATTGATCAAATTACTTGAAATTCTATTTTGTTGATAAGTCCAAATTTAATTAGTATGATTGTGATTAAGCTAGTTATATTTGTTCTTTCGTACTCTCAGGTTCTTAACTTACTAAAAGTATCCTTTCCTTCTCTTTCTTCCTCTAATCTTTAGGTAAGATTAAGATTAGAATTAAAATTTATATAAAAAAAGTCATGAGGATGTGGGTTCATAATTATTTTTCAATATGTAGGGTAAATTACATTGATAGTTCTTAAATTTTTAGGGCGCTTTTAATATGGTCACCAAATTTTTATTTTTTTTATTATAATCACTTAACTTTTAATTCGTTTTCATTACAGTCATTGTCATGATTTGTTGTTAAAAAAATGTTGACTTCATTTTTATAACGTAAAATTAAACATTTATTTGAAAAAAGACTATGGCTCTGTTTGGTAAAGAGAGATTTGGACAAAAATTAGAGGTTTGAGGCATAATTAGAGGTTTGACCAGTCAAATCTGCTAATATTATTGTTTGGTAAATAGCGGATTGAAAGAGCTGATTGTGGTGAAACCGCTAATTTTGAAAAACTCATAATATGAGCTTTTTGAGATTAGAGGTTTGATATTAGAGTTGTAAAGACTCTTTTACCCTTACCAGTTACCAAAAATATCAAAATAATCTAAATTAAATATTTTCTCACCATATTTATAAGCTAATCCTATTTATTCTTTTTTCTTTTTATTATCACATATTTATATGTATTTAAATTTATTAATTAACTAAATTATATTAAAACAATTACATAAATAATAAATTAATAATAATTAGATACAAAATATTGATAACTAATAAACTATTGAAACAAGTATTGAATATAAACATGTCATTATATGTCATTTTACTTGTTTAAATAATCTAACAGCTATCAGCTATCAGTTAATTTTACCAAACACTTTTATACAATCAGCTAATACAATCCGCTAGTCAAATCAGCTAATGCAATCAGCTATCAGTTATCAGCTAATGCAATCCGCTATCCGCTATCAATTATCCGCTAATTGCCAAACATGGCCTTGTTTGGTAAAGAGCGGTTTGGGCAAAAATTAGAGCTAGGTTTGTAACCCCCTCGTCCCGGTCTGGCCGGATGACCGGTCCGAGTGGGTCACACGGGGAAAACCGAAGCGAAACCCGTTAAGGTTCCCCCTCGGTTAGCAACCCTATTTTTTTTCAATTTATCTTGTCTAATTGCCTTATTAAGTCCTATGTGATACACGACAGCGGAAACACAACTCCATAGCAACGACCAACCAAAACAGCACCTTAAAACAACCCATTTAACCCTTTTATTCAGAGCGTATCGATACGCCTTCAGAGCGTATCGATACGCCTTGACCAAAATCAACACCCTATGGTCAACATAAGAAGACCGTATCGATACAGCCCTTGAGCGTATCGATACGCCCTTCTCGGTCAACACCACTTGGTCAACTAGGTTGAACCGTATCGATACGCTTGGACACCGTATCGATACGCCATGCACTCCACAATTCCCCAAGATTACAGAGAGTTAAGAGGGTATCGATACACCCTTGTGTATCGGTACGCCCAGCCTAACCTGAATTTCAGAGAGTTGGGACCGTATCGATACACCCCACGTATCGATACGCCCAGCCAAATTTGTGTTCTCTATGAGCAAGGCCGTATCGATACAGCCCTTAGCGTATCGATACGCCCTGCACTGCAAGTCCACAATTTTAAGCTAAACGACCTCAAACACGACTCTAGATGCAATTCTCGACTCACCTAAGCATATACAAGCATGAAATCACACATATTTAAGCCAGAGGAATCACTCAAACATGGATTAAAGCATTCATACATGGCATTCTAACAAAAGAGCAATTTATGCATATATGGTCACTCAAGCACTTAAGATATCAAGCCTTAGCAACCAAAACATGTAGGCATACAAGTCATGCATCATAAGCAAGCTTTACAATTCAACAAGGCATCCAAGAGCCACACCTCTTCAACATACAACAAGGCATTTAAATCAATAACACCTATCCCATTGCTTAACTATTACATTTTATTACTTAAAACTCATACATTGAGCTCACCAAAAGCAACACTTGGAGACCTTTCCTTGCCTTTGCCACCCACAAGCTATTTATCTGCATTGTCGAACAAAAGAGAGCGTAAGCATAAAAGCTTAGTGAGGGTAAGCTCTTTAAAAACAACCTCAACAATGCAGGGTCCAAGCACGAGCTACAACTGAGATAAAATGCATGTTCATACCTCCGGTCCACACGAGCCATGATCATAGATGATGCATGAACATATACTCAATATCATGTCATGTTCAACATGTTCAAAACCACAATACATGAAATCACATATATTAAACCATATAATGGCAACATAACCACAATCCGTATTGGCACCTAGCTATGACTCGAATACACGGATAACTGTTGGAACTCACATCCAACAACACAACCATTACCTGGCGGTGGGATTCCACTCATCACCGTTCACGCGGAGGGGATTCCACTCATCCTCACGCCTCATTTCACGCGGAGGGGATTCCACTCATCCTCACGCCCGTCGATGGGATTCCACTCATCACCGACCCTGCATGGACGGGATTCCACTCATCGCCACATGTCCTACGGATGGGATTCCACTCATCATCACGTAGAATATATAAATTTCCGAGCGTACCCGTACTCCTCCTTGATGACTCAACGCCACCAAGGCCACGCGCGACTTTTGACTCATGTGTACACACTAACATCCTAATGATCGATCATTTGTACCCAAGTATACTAGTGCCAATACTAATACATTCCACAATATCATTTATTAACAACTTCCGTGCTTAGCACGTACTCACAATGACTTACTATCATGCACAAACCACATTTCCATGCCTAGCATGTACTCACCATGATCCTCGGATCAAGCAATCACCTCATAACAACATTACACATGTCAACACTACATGCATCTCAATGACACAAATATCACCTCATATGTCATATGTATATTTCCATCACATTTATCATCCACATGCATGTAACAATGCATCCATCATGCCTCAACATACATGTATACAACATATATAACCAACACCATCACAATTCAACACGAGGCATATACGACCATTAAAGAGTGAAACCAAAGTCTCTAATTAAAGCTTGGGATTAGGCTACCACTCTAATCCCAACTCTAGGTGGGTCTACTAATCCCAACCTAGTTCACATGCTTGAACCAACACTTGAAAACCATTTAGAAATATTTAACCACTCACCTCTACCTCCAAGCTCAATTACCAAGCAAGCATCACCTTCAAGTTTCCGGATTCCTTTCCGATGCTTCTCCAACGCAAATTCTCGCTTCTAAACAACCTCAACACAAGTAAATTAACCTCAAATCAGTCCACAACACAACGTAGCAAACCCGGAATGAAATTCAAACATCAAACACTTGTTTTTCGAACCAATACCAACCACCAAAAGCCATTCCCGAGCAGCCCTTTAACACAGTCCAAAATTTGTGATTTTAACACATTTAACACTTCCAAATGCTTCCAATACGACCCCCAACCAATACTCTAACATCAACCCTCAATTTCCAACACAAACCACACCCAAAACTCAACTAAAAACCCTCCTAAAAACCCTCCAAAACACAAATTCGGAAATTTTATAAAACCCTTTAAAAATCATATATGTTGAACCCTTTGGTTCATAAACTTCATATCTATCATTGTTTAATCAAAATCTCAAGTTAAACACCATAAAACTACCATTTTTATTCAAATCTCCCAAAAATCAAATTTCTAAAACATGGATGAAAATGAAAACTACTTGTACTTTTAAAGAGAGGAAGTTGAGAGCAAGTCAAAAACGTAATTACCTTTCAAAACCGAGCCAAAACGAGGGAGGAAGGAGATGAAATAGTGACTTGGAGAAAACTCTCTCCTTTGTCGTGAGAATGAAATAATTGGGGAGGGAGGAAGATGATGATAATGCTTATCTTAATATAAAGGGGTTTTAAATTTAATTATGGGTAAATTACCAAAAAGGCCATTAATAAATGGCTATTTCATTGATCCTTAAAAAGTTCTTCAACTTGCAATTAAATCAATTTGTCCCATTTAAATTATTTATTTTGAAACTCAAAATTTGAAAGAATCATTTTTATAATAAAACCGAGCCCAAATAATATTAAAATATTATTTTCACCCGACCCCTAAACCCGGGTGTTACAACTCTCCCCCACTTAAGAAATTTCGTCCCCGAAATTTATCGGACAGGAAGAATCACAAAAACTGTCTCTCCACACTTCCTTCTCACCACAACATACTAACCAATCTCAGTGGACTTACCCCACAACAATAGTTATCTAATGCTGAGATTCCCATTGGTTCTTTCAAGGCATGTCAATATAAAACTCAACTCAATCTCTTCAACAACATAGCACGAGACAAATCCAACTCACACTTCTGAATCATAGATACATAAACCACATCACAAACCTCTTTCTAACTCTGCTGGTAACTGCAACAATTAAACAACTGAACTAGTCTGATTCATAATCTCAGGCAGCACTGTACGAATACTTGGATCATAACCTTCTCTAACTGAACATCTGCCTTCAACGGATAACCAGACACTATGCACGTCTTCAAAATAATCTAGCAGAAATTTCGGATCTCTATTATCCACCTTCATTACGAATCTTCTACAGATGTAGCAAACTAGAAGAAACTGAACTCGGTCTTGACACGCTGGAAATTTACATACTTACTCTCATACTGAACCACATTATTCACCCACTTAATCTAGAAACACTCATCTTCAATCCATAATACGTCTTCATACTAATCAGAAGCAATATAAACGAACTACCGTGTGCTTCGGCCAAATCAATACGTCTCAAAACACTATGTCAATCTGTACAACTATTCTGTCTCTGAAATACAAAACTCTATCATCTCTGAACTGTATTCTGAAGGTCTTCCTTCTACTATGCCTTGCACGTGAGGTGCCAAGAATCTGTCTTGCAACTGTTTCTCATCAAACATTCTGACTCAAAGTAGTCTCAACCCAAAACTCGGCCACAAACTACTATCATTTGATGTACGGAATTCGGCAATT
Source organism: Hibiscus trionum (assembly GCA_030270665.1). Classification (NCBI taxonomy): domain Eukaryota; kingdom Viridiplantae; phylum Streptophyta; class Magnoliopsida; order Malvales; family Malvaceae; genus Hibiscus; species Hibiscus trionum. Next base: position 20,774,178 of record BSYR01000025.1, read on the forward strand.
GCAACTCGTAACTCAACTACTAATCTAACAGCAAATACAACTCGGAACATCGGTTGCTACGTAGACTCTCTTCAGATAGTACTCAATCTGGAGATCACAGTCTTCAAGCAATTCTAACTACTCATGTTGTTCAAGTTCCAACCCTTCCTAAGTCTTCAAGTATTTCAAGTTCTGATAATATGCACATGCACACTGTGCATTTCTTACTATACAAGCTTTGTCTTCAAGTCCTCGAAGCAATTTCAGCTGTAGTTAACTCTACGTCTCATTTCGGATAACTCTTCTCACTGTCTTTCAACTATCTCAATGAACAAGCCATAATCTTCTGTCTTGCATAAGCACACAACCTAACTCCACATATAACGCATCATTATGGTTCACAAATTCTCTTTCTGATATAGACTAGATCAAGGTCGAAGTTCTCTTCAAGGTTCTTTTCAGTTTCTCAAGGGCTCATTGTCTTGCATCTGATCACACAGCTGTCACAGTCTTCAATTTCTTCCAACTCACATCTTCTTCTGCCTACTTGGGATTTTCTCTAACACACTCGGCTGAACTACAAGTCCTAGGAGAACATCTTCCTTAACTCGGAGTTCACATTTGCTCAACTTGGTATACAACTAATTCTCAAAAAGGATCTACAACACTAACTTCAAAGTTTGCCATGATCTTTCTCGGTACTTAAATATACTCACGTGACATCTAGAAGAGATACTACAACTGATCAAGAAACTCAGGAAAATATTCTGTTCAACATCTCTATGAAGGTAACTAATACACTGGTCAAACAAAACGACATAACTTAGAGCTCAAGGTGATCACATCTTGCCCCTAAAGATGTCTTCGGTACTTCAACTTTTCTCACTTCCAACTGGTGGTAAAAGGATCTCAAACTAATCTTCAAATAGACTGAAGCACACACTAACTGACCAACAAATCACTGACACTAGGAAACAGATACTAATCATCCAATGTCACTTGTTTCGACTGTATGCAATCTGAACACATTCTCGTACTGTCACTCTTTCTTCTTCACAAATTGCACTGTAGAATTCTGAGATGATGCACTAGGCCTAATGAGTCTAAGGTCTAACAAGCCTCGAAGCTAATTATTCAACATTCTCAATTCTGTCGGAAACCATAAGATACAGAGCAAACTAAAACACGTGCGAACTCGGAGACGACATCAATAATAAACTCTTCTTCTCTGTTAGGAGACAACTGGCGTTTCTTCTAAACACTTCTAGGAAGAATCACAAACTATTTTAACATTCTGAGGTCTAATCTTCGTTCAAAAATCAAATCCATCACAATTGCTTAGCAAGCTTGTCAACTAAACTCAATCGACCTTCGATCTCTAAAACTGGATCAGCATTCAATAAGAAGCTCGCATCCTCACCTACCACTACAGTCACACAAAAATCTGCAATTTCAAGGCAACTCTCTTTTTGTCTCAACGTACACACTAACTCTGTGCTCTTCAAGCTGAACCTTGTCAAAAGATACATCAAAATCGTAGGAAGACGGTCACTTCACCTCTACTAGATACTAGTAACTCTGAACCACCAACAACATCTTCTGTACATCTTTTTGATCACTACTATCTCCCAAAGGCTAGTCACAGATGTCCTACATCTAAGGTCTCAACTAGGATATCTAATTTCTTACATGCTCACGCAAAAGGAGGTATTCACAGAAACTGCAACTTCACATGCACACAACTGATAGTCTTCGGTCCTCTTGTTTTCATACTGGTTCTTCAACAAAATCTGACTCTTCTAAACTGTTCCTTGAGCATCTCGTAACTTCAAAATTCAATTCTGATCACACACAAACAGTCATGCTGGACTTGTTCTAACCCTACCAAACAATCTGAAGTCAAAGCTCAAGACTCCCCTCTCGGCTCAACTATATCGGAAGTGTCTTCATCTCTTCCACTTGCTGGAAAACAACTCAACGTACATCGACCCAATCACACAAACTAGCTCCCACTCACGAACACTGACCGGCTGTCTTGCATTAAAATCATAGGCCGAACCCCAACGGTCACCAACTAACACTTCACCAGGCATGTTGCACTTGCATACTTGCTAACAATGTATAGAGATACGGATTCAGAATCAACTGGAGGAAACAACTTGAGACTGTACCAAGGGCTCATTCGATAAAACAATCAGACTACTCTGACCCCCACTCATAGACCTTCACTTCTTCTTACCAACTGATGCCAGAGTTGATCACACCGTCCCTCATCCACAAGAATCAACCCATATACACACTGTCTCAAACGGACAAATTGTACCTCAATTCCGGTACGACCACACCTCTCTAACTAAGGCGATGGACTCCCTCAACATCGTCCACCCTTTCAGAAACTACGACTTCTACTTACCGAAAAGCAATTAAAATCAGTAACAACATCAACAGTAAATTAACATACAAACTGGGTTAGCAAAGGAGAAGGTCCAAGTGGCTCAAGTATGATTCCCTCACTTAAAATCTCTTTTTCGACGTAATAGTAGCAATGGGACTCTACTAAACATGCTTCAAACAATTCAACACCCATACATGCTCAACCAAGCATATAACAAGGCTTACTTGCCAAACAAGCAACCTATGCATACAATCAAACAACATACATCACAGCATACGCGGATAACAAGCAACATTCTTGTCACACAAGCAATCATTCATTTCAACATACTCGAATAACAAGCAACATGCTTATATGATAAGCAAACACCGTGCATATCAATCATAAAACACAACTTACTTCACTTACCTGCCCAAGGTCTCGGTAACCTTAGGCTCTGATACCAACAAATGTAACCCCCTCGTCCCGGTCTGGCCGGATGACCGGTCCGAGTGGGTCACACGGGGAAAACCGAAGCGAAACCCGTTAAGGTTCCCCCTCGGTTAGCAACCCTATTTTTTTTCAATTTATCTTGTCTAATTGCCTTATTAAGTCCTATGTGATACACGACAGCGGAAACACAACTCCATAGCAACGACCAACCAAAACAGCACCTTAAAACAACCCATTTAACCCTTTTATTCAGAGCGTATCGATACGCCTTGACCAAAATCAACACCCTATGGTCAACATAAGAAGACCGTATCGATACAGCCCTTGAGCGTATCGATACGCCCTTCTCGGTCAACACCACTTGGTCAACTAGGTTGAACCGTATCGATACGCTTGGACACCGTATCGATACGCCATGCACTCCACAATTCCCCAAGATTACAGAGAGTTAAGAGGGTATCGATACACCCTTGTGTATCGATACGCCCAGCCTAACCTGAATTTCAGAGAGTTGGGACCGTATCGATACACCCCACGTATCGATACGCCCAGCCAAATTTGTGTTCTCTATGAGCAAGGCCGTATCGATACAGCCCTTAGCGTATCGATACGCCCTGCACTGCAAGTCCACAATTTTAAGCTAAACGACCTCAAACACGACTCTAGATGCAATTCTCGACTCACCTAAGCATATACAAGCATGAAATCACACATATTTAAGCCAGAGGAATCACTCAAACATGGATTAAAGCATTCATACATGGCATTCTAACAAAAGAGCAATTTATGCATATATGGTCACTCAAGCACTTAAGATATCAAGCCTTAGCAACCAAAACATGTAGGCATACAAGTCATGCATCATAAGCAAGCTTTACAATTCAACAAGGCATCCAAGAGCCACACCTCTTCAACATACAACAAGGCATTTAAATCAATAACACCTATCCCATTGCTTAACTATTACATTTTATTACTTAAAACTCATACATTGAGCTCACCAAAAGCAACACTTGGAGACCTTTCCTTGCCTTTGCCACCCACAAGCTATTTATCTGCATTGTCGAACAAAAGAGAGCGTAAGCATAAAAGCTTAGTGAGGGTAAGCTCTTTAAAAACAACCTCAACAATGCAGGGTCCAAGCACGAGCTACAACTGAGATAAAATGCATGTTCATACCTCCGGTCCACACGAGCCATGATCATAGATGATGCATGAACATATACTCAATATCATGTCATGTTCAACATGTTCAAAACCACAATACATGAAATCACATATATTAAACCATATAATGGCAACATAACCACAATCCGTATTGGCACCTAGCTATGACTCGAATACACGGATAACCGTTGGAACTCACATCCAACAACACAACCATTACCTGGCGGTGGGATTCCACTTATCACCGTTCACGCGGAGGGGATTCCACTCATCCTCACGCCTCATTTCACGCGGAGGGGATTCCACTCATCCTCACGCCCGTCGATGGGATTCCACTCATCACCGACCCTGCATGGACGGGATTCCACTCATCGCCACATGTCCTACGGATGGGATTCCACTCATCATCACGTAGAATATATAAATTTCCGAGCGTACCCGTACTCCTCCTTGATGACTCAACGCCACCAAGGCCACGCGCGACTTTTGACTCATGTGTACACACTAACATCCTAATGATCGATCATTTGTACCCAAGTATACTAGTGCCAATACTAATACATTCCACAATATCATTTATTAACAACTTCCGTGCTTAGCACGTACTCACAATGACTTACTATCATGCACAAACCACATTTCCATGCCTAGCATGTACTCACCATGATCCTCGGATCAAGCAATCACCTCATAACAACATTACACATGTCAACACTACATGCATCTCAATGACACAAATATCACCTCATATGTCATATGTATATTTCCATCACATTTATCATCCACATGCATGTAACAATGCATCCATCATGCCTCAACATACATGTATACAACATATATAACCAACACCATCACAATTCAACACGAGGCATATACGACCATTAAAGAGTGCAACCAAAGTCTCTAATTAAAGCTTGGGATTAGGCTACCACTCTAATCCCAACTCTAGGTGGGTCTACTAATCCCAACCTAGTTCACATGCTTGAACCAACACTTGAAAACCATTTAGAAATATTTAACCACTCACCTCTACCTCCAAGCTCAATTACCAAGCAAGCATCACCTTCAAGTTTCCGGATTCCTTTCCGATGCTTCTCCAACGCAAATTCTCGCTTCTAAACAACCTCAACACAAGTAAATTAACCTCAAATCAGTCCACAACACAACGTAGCAAACCCGGAATGAAATTCAAACATCAAACACTTGTTTTTCGAACCAATACCAACCACCAAAAGCCATTCCCGAGCAGCCCTTTAACACAGTCCAAAATTTGTGATTTTAACACATTTAACACTTCCAAATGCTTCCAATACGACCCCCAACCAATACTCTAACATCAACCCTCAATTTCCAACACAAACCACACCCAAAACTCAACTAAAAACCCTCCTAAAAACCCTCCAAAACACAAATTCGGAAATTTTATAAAACCCTTTAAAAATCATATATGTTGAACCCTTTGGTTCATAAACTTCATATCTATCATTGTTTAATCAAAATCTCAAGTTAAACACCATAAAACTACCATTTTTATTCAAATCTCCCAAAAATCAAATTTCTAAAACATGGATGAAAATGAAAACTACTTGTACTTTTGAAGAGAGGAAGTTGAGAGCAAGTCAAAAACGTAATTACCTTTCAAAACCGAGCCAAAACGAGGGAGGAAGGAGATGAAATAGTGACTTGGAGAAAACTCTCTCCTTTGTCGTGAGAATGAAATAATTGGGGAGGGAGGAAGATGATGATAATGCTTATCTTAATATAAAGGGGTTTTAAATTTAATTATGGGTAAATTACCAAAAAGGCCATTAATAAATGGCTATTTCATTGATCCTTAAAAAGTTCTTCAACTTGCAATTAAATCAATTTGTCCCATTTAAATTATTTATTTTGAAACTCAAAATTTGAAAGAATCATTTTTATAATAAAACCGAGCCCAAATAATATTAAAATATTATTTTCACCCGACCCCTAAACCCGGGTGTTACAAGGTTTGAGGCATAATTAGAGGTTTGACCAGTCAAATCTGCTAATATTGTTGTTTGGTAAATAGCAGATTGAAAGAGCCGATTGGGGTGAAACCGCTAATTTTAAAAAAATCATAATATGAGCTTTTTGAGATTAGATGTTTGATATTAGAGTTATAAAAACTCTTTTACCCTTACCAATTACCAAAAATCTCCAAATAACCTAAATTAAATATTTTCTCACCATATTTATAAGCTAATCCTATTTATTATTTTTTCTTTTTATTATCACATATTTATATGTATTTAAATTTATTAATTAACTAAATTATATTAAAACGATTACATAAATAATAAATTAATATATTAATCATTCGAATATGTTTAGAAAATTTATATTAAAAGTAATTTTTATAAATCTAATTAATAATAATTAGATACAAAATATCGATAACTAATAAACTATCCAAACAAGTATTGGATATAGTCATGTCCTTATATGTCATTTTGTTTGTTTAAATAATCTAACAGCTATCAGTTATCAGTTAATTTTACCAAACACTTTTATACAATCAGCTAATACAATCTGCTAGTCAAATCAGCTAATGCAATCAGCTATCAGCTAATGCAATCCGCTATCCGCTATCAATTATCCGCTAATTGCCAAACATGGCCTTGTTTGGTAAAGAGCGGTTTGGGCAAAAATTAGAGGTTTGAGGCATAATTAGAGGTTTGACCAGTCAAATCTGCTAATATTGTTCAGCGGATTGAAAGAGCGGATTGAGGTGAAACTGCTAATTTTGAAAAAAAACTCCTAGGAGTTTTTTGAGATTAGAGGTTTGATATTAGAGTTATAAAGACTCTTTTACCCTTACCAATTACCAAAAATCTCCAAATAACCTAAATTAAATATTTTCTCACCATATTTATAAGCTAATATTATTTATTTTTTTCTTTTTATTATCACATTTATATGTGTATTTAAATTTATTAATTAATTAAATTATATTAAAATAATTATATAAATAATAAATTAATATAAATCATTCGAGTATGTTTAGAAAATTTATATTAAAAGTAATTTTTATAAATCTAATTAATATTAATTAGATACAAAATATCGATAACTAATAAACTATCCAAACAAGTATTGGATATAGTCATGTCCTTGTATGTCATTTTGTTTGTTTAAATAATCTAACCGCTATCAGCTATCAATTAATTTTACCAAACACTTTTATACAATCAGCTAATACAATCCGCTAGTCAAATCAGCTAATGCAATCAGCTATCAGTTATCAGCTAATGCAATCCGCTATCCGCTATCAATTATCCGCTAATTGCCAAACATGGCCTTGTTTGGTAAAGAGCGGTTTGGGCAAAAATTAGAGCTAGGTTTGAGGCATAATTAGAGGTTTGACCAGTCAAATCTGCTAATATTGTTGTTTGGTAAATAGCAGATTGAAAGAGCCGATTGGGATGAAACCGCTAATTTTGAAAAACTCATAATATGAGCTTTTTGAGATTAGATGTTTGATATTAGAGTTATAAAAACTCTTTTACCCTGACCAATTACCAAAAATCTCCGAATAACCTAAATTAAATATTTTCTCATCATATTTATAAGCTAATCCTATTTATTATTTTTTCTTTTTATTATCACATATTTATATGTATTTAAATTTATTAATTAACTAAATTATATTAAAACGATTACATAAATAATAAATTAATATATAAATCATTCGAATATGTTTAGAAAATTTATATTAAAAGTAATTTTTATAAATCTAATTAATAATAATTAGATACAAAATATCGATAACTAATAAACTATCCAAACAAGTATTGGATATAGTCATGTCCTTATATGTCATTTTGTTTGTTTAAATAATCTAACAGCTATCAGCTATCAGTTAATTTTACCAAACACTTTTATACAATCAGCTAATACAATCTGCTAGTCAAATCAGCTAATGCAATCAGCTATCAGCTAATGCAATCCGCTATCCGCTATCAATTATCCGCTAATTGCCAAACATGGCCTTGTTTGGTAAAGAGCGGTTTGGGCAAAAATTAGAGGTTTGAGGCATAATTAGAGGTTTGACCAGTCAAATCTGCTAATATTGTTCAGCGGATTGAAAGAGCGGATTGAGGTGAAACTGCTAATTTTGAAAAAAAACTCCTAGGAGTTTTTTGAGATTAGAGGTTTGATATTAGAGTTATAAAGACTCTTTTACCCTTACCAATTACCAAAAATCTCCAAATAACCTAAATTAAATATTTTCTCACCATATTTATAAGCTAATATTATTTATTTTTTTCTTTTTATTATCACATTTATATGTGTATTTAAATTTATTAATTAATTAAATTATATTAAAATAATTATATAAATAATAAATTAATATAAATCATTCGAGTATGTTTAGAAAATTTATATTAAAAGTAATTTTTATAAATCTAATTAATAATAATTAGATACAAAATATCGATAACTAATAAACTATCCAAACAAGTATTGGATATAGTCATGTCCTTGTATGTCATTTTGTTTGTTTAAATAATCTAACCGCTATCAGCTATCAATTAATTTTACCAAACACTTTTATACAATCAGGTAATACAATTCGCTAGTCAAATCAGCTAATGCAATTAGCTATCAGCTAATGTAATCCACTATCCGCTATCAGCTATCCAGTAATTGTTAAACAAGGCCTAAAATTAAACACCTATAATTATAATCAGTGGGCCCTGAATAGGATGAGCCCTGTGTCATTGCCCTTATAGCTCACCCTCAAGGACGCCCTGGTCTTTCGTTGTTCTTCAACTTGTTGTAAAAGATAGCAGATTTTTCTTCCAAGCTCTTCAGTGTCTGGTTTGGCTCTGGTGGTTCTTTGCACTCATCAGCAAGTGGCACATCATCCTTGTCATCGTCACTAAGAGTAATCACTTCGATTCTATGTTGGAATGCCTTGACTTGGGAAGATGAAACTGCATTTTCTGTCTGTTTATTCGCCTTTGCAAGCGATGACAAACCGGCAGAATTTGTCTGCATTTTCAGATGAAGAGGTGGAGCAATCAGTTTGCTTCTCCACTCCTCCGGTAGGGTCTTTAGCCTCAAGCATGGGATCCTTCACAACTGCTGCCACTTACAGAACATCACCATCAATTGTTAGAATCTAAAAAATACCAATAATTATAGCAATACAATCCTCAAATTAAGGCAATATAAAGAAAAAAATCATCTTACCTACATCCCCACCATGCTTTTGTGTTGAAGCTACTTTCTTTTCCTTCAGATTTTGAAAGCAATCCTCTATTACATATATTACATTGCAAAAAAAAATTGAATATATAGTAAACAATGTTAAAAGTGTTGGCTATGAAATTTCAAAGTAAAATTCAACAAAGTAGGCACCAATTGACAAATTGAATTTGTCAAGTTTGGGTGCAGCAAATGGAGAAAAATGATGCAGCAAATGGAGAAAAATGATGCAGCAAATGTTGAAAATGTGGAATGGGGAAAATGATTTTTGGTCCCTAAACTTTAGGTTATTTATAAGTTAGTCCCTAAAACTCAACTATAAATAGCCTAGACATTTGCCATTCTAACACATCCCAAATCATTCTAACATCCTCCCAATACTAGAGAAATTAGAGAGTTTTCATAGAGTTGTTTTCTCCTTTATTATCAAGAGAGAATTGTCATTGTTTTCTCCTTGTTAGATTGAGAGAAGTTGTAATTCCTATTTTCTCATAGTGAAATTCTTCTACCTTGTCCGTGGTTTTTACCCTATATTATTTAGGGGTTTTCCACGTAAAATCTGTGTCTACTTTATCTTCATTGTTATTTTCTCAAATTATCAGTTGCGTTTTTGCTCTATCCGACGGTCGTATTCCGCAACAATTGGCATCAGAGTCTAATTTGGGTGTGTATATCTACTTACCGTATTCTCTGTTGGTTGCCACTGAAAAGTGGATCCTCCATCATAAGAAAGTAAGTTAGATATTACTCATTCATTGAAGGTGGTGGGCACTATTCACGTCAAAAAGGTGAAATAGTGGGAGCTATCTGAAATAGAAGCTATGGCAACGAAATTTGATATTGAAAAGTTCAATGGGAGAAATTTCTCACTATGGAAATTGAAGATAAAGGTCATCCTAAGAAAAAACGGATGTATAGCGGCTATCAGCGAAAGGCCGGCAGATTTTACGGATAACAAGAAATGGAATGAGATGGACGAGAATGCTATTGCAGACCTTCATTTAGCATTAGCAGATGAAGTACTATCAAGCATCGAGGAGAAGAAGACAGCCAAGGAGATTTGGGATCACCTCGCAAAATTATACGAGGTCAAATCGTTGCACAATAAAATTTTCCTTAAGAGGAAATTGTACACTCTTCGGATGTCAGAATCTACTTCAGTGACAGAGCACTTAAACACGTTGAATACTCTATTTTCTCAGCTTACATCCCTAAGCTATAAAATAGAGTCACAAGAACGTGCTGAACTTCTGCTTCAAAGTCTACCTGATTCGTATGATCAACTCATCATCAACTTGACGAACAACAACCTTACAAGTGATCTAGTCTTCGATGACGTTGCAGCTGCTGTTCTGGAAGAAGAAAATCGGCGCAAGAACAAGGAAGACAGACAAGGAAATCTGCAACAAGCAGAGGCCTTAACGGTGATGAGAGAAAGATCAACAGAACGTGGCCAAAGTAGCAGTCACAATCATGGTAGATCAAAGTCAAGGAGTAAGAAGAATTTAAAGTGCTACAACTGCGGAAAGAAGGGTCACTTGAAGAAGGATTGTTGGAGTTTACCTAAAAACTCCAATCCTCAAGGAAATATGGCAAACACTTCAGATGATGGAGATGCTCTCTGTTGTGAAGCAGCAACAGCCATAGAAGGCAGAAAAAGATTTGCAGACATATGGCTTATTGACTCGGGAGCCACATATCACATGACCTCAAGAAGAGAATGGTTCTATAATTATGAACCTATCTCAGGAGGATCTGTGTACAGCTGCAATAATCATGCCTTGGAGATTGTTGGCGTTGGAACCATCAAATTGAAGATGTATGACGGGACAACCAAAGTTGTTCGAGATGTGCGACACGTGAAAGGCTTGAAGAAAAACTTATTATCCTACGGATTGTTGGATAATAATACAAGCAAGATTGAAACACGGAAAGGAATCATGAAGGTGTTCCATGGAGCGCTTGTGGTAATGAAAGGTGAAAAGATAGCTGCAAATTTGTACATGCTGAAGGGAGAGACTTTGCTAGAAGCTGAAGCCTTTGTTGCCTCATGTAGTTCAGATTCTACCATGTTATGGCATCGGAAACTTGGACACATGTCAGAACAGGGAATGAAAGTCCTTGTGGAGCAAAAGCTACTTCCGGGTTTAACAAAGGTATCACTTCCTTTGTGTGAACATTGTATTACAAGTAAGCAGCATCGATTAAAATTCAACACATCAAATTCTAGAGGCAAGGCTGTTCTAGAATTGGTTCATTCTGATGTATGGCAAGCATCGGTTACATCCCTAGGCGGAGCAAAGTATTTTGTCTCCTTCATTGATGACTACTCTAGGAGATGTTGGGTGTATCCTATCAAGAAGAAGGCAGATGTGTTTTCAACCTTCAAAGTTTTCAAAGCGCGGGTGGAACTTGATTCTAGAAATAAAATCAAGTGTTTCAGATCAGATAATGGAGGTGAATATACAAGTGATGAATTTGATGACTTCTGCAGAAAAGAAGGCATCAAAAGATAGTTCACAACAGTATACACTCCTCAACAAAATGGAGTGGCAGAGCGGATGAACAGAACTCTGTTAGAAAGAACACGAGCAATGTTGAGAGCTGCAGGGCTAGAAAAAGCTTTCTGGGCAGAAGCAGTCAATACCGCATGTTATTTGGTGAATCGGGCTCTATCAACTGCAATTGAGTTGAAGACACCGATGGAGATGTGGACTGGTAAACCAGTTGAATATTCAAACCTCCATATATTTGGAAGTATTGTGTACGTAATGTACAATGCCCAAGAAATTTCAAAGTTGGATCCAAAATCCAGAAAATGTAAATTCTTGGGGTATGCTGATGGAGTAAAGGGGTATCGCTTGTGGGATCCCACTGCCCGCAAAGTGATTATCAGCAAGGATGTTATCTTTGTAGAAGATAAGCTACAAAGAAAAGAAGAAGATGATAGCACTGATAAAGAAAAGCCAGAGACTACACAGATACATGTTGAAAATGAGTTTGAACAGAGAGATTGTTCTAAAGCAGAACCAGAGCTCGAGGAATCAGAACCAGAGAATTCTGAAGCTCCAACAAATCGTCAATCAGATCGTGTGAGAAGACGCCCCAATTGGCACTCAGATTATGTTATAGAAGGTAATGTTGCATACTGCCTTTTAACGGAGGACGGTGAGCCATCAACATTTGAGGAGGCAATGAACAACTCAGATGCTTCGCAGTGGATGGTGGCAATGCAAGAAGAAATTGAAGCCCTTCATAAAAATAATACATGGGAACTTGTGCCACTACCACAAGAAAGGAAGCCAATTGGTAACAAATGGGTCTTCAAAATCAAGAGAAATGGTGACGATCAAGTGGAGAGGTATCGTGCAAGACTGGTGGTCAAAGGATATGCTCAGAAAGAAGGTATTGATTTCAATGAAATCTTTTCTCATGTGGTTCGACTAACAACGGTTCGAGTTGTCCTGGCAATGTGTGCTACATTGAATTTACATCTAGAGCAGCTAGATGTTAAAACAGCTTTTCTTCATGGAGATCTTGAAGAAGAGATTTACATGCTCCAGCCTGAAGGTTTTGAAGAAAAAGAAAAGAAGAACTTGGTTTGTAGGTTGAACAAATCTATGTACGGTTTAAAGCAGGCGCCGAGGTGTTGGTACAAGAGATTTGACTCCTTCATCACGAGCCTTGGATACAACAAACTTAATGCAGACCCTTGTGCTTACTTCAAGAGGTTTGGTGAAAACGAATTTGTTATATTGCTGTTGTATGTAGATGACATGTTGGTTGCAGGCCCCAACAAAGATCATATTGAAGAATTAAAGGCACGACTGGCTAGGGAATTTGAAATGAAGGACTTGGGACCAGCAAACAAGATTCTAGGGATGCAAATTCACCGAGACAGAAGTAGTAGGAAGATTTGGCTTTCACAAAAGAATTACTTGAAAAAGATCTTGTCACGATTCAGCATGCAAGATTGTAAGCCAATTTATACCCCTCTTCCTATTAACTTTAAATTATCCTCCAGTATGAGTCCTAGCAGTGAAGAAGAGAGGATAGAGATGTCTCGAGTACCGTATGCATCAGCAGTGGGAAGTTTAATGTTCGCTATGATTTGTACAAGACCAGACATTGCACAAGCAGTGGGAGTGGTTAGTCGGTACATGGCGAATCTAGGCAGAGAGCATTGGAATGCTGTGAAAAGGATCCTGAGATACATCAAAGGGACCTTAAATGTTGCATTATGTTACGGGGGATCAGACTTTCTTATCAGCGGGTATGTCGATTCTGACTATGCAGGAGATTTGGATAAAAGCAAATCTACAACAGGGTATGTGTTTACAGTTGCTGGTGGAGCTGTAAGCTGGGTTTCAAAACTGCAATCGGTTGTGGCTACGTCAACAACGGAGGCAGAATATGTAGCAGCTACACAAGCCAGTAAAGAAGCAATATGGTTGAAAATGCTATTGGAGGAGCTCGGGCACAAACAAGAGAATGTCTCTTTGTTTTGTGACAGTCAGAGCGCCTTGCATCTTGCAAGGAATCCTGCTTTTCACTCAAGAACAAAACACATTCGGGTCCAATACCACTTCATTCGTGAGAAAGTGGAAGAAGGGACGATAGATATGCAGAAGATCCATACCGATGACAACATAGCAGATTTCATGACAAAAGCAATCAACACTGATAAGTTTACTTGGTGTCGATCCTCTTGTGGCTTGTTAGAGACGTAAGCAACATGGAAAATACGAGGTAGAAAGAATGGTGTGAAGATATGATTGTTCCAATCAAATCTTCAAGTGGGAGATTGTTAAAAGTGTTGGCTATGAAATTTCAAAGTAAAATTCAACAAAGTAGGCACCAATTGACAAATTGAATTTGTCAAGTTTGGGTGCAGCAAATGGAGAAAAATGATGCAGCAAATGTTGAAAATGTGGAATGGGGAAATTTATTTTTGGTCCCTAAACTTTAGGTTATTTATAAGTTAGTCCCTAAAACTCAACTATAAATAGTCTAGCCATTTGCCATTCTAACACATCTCAAATCATTCTAACATCCTCCCAATACTAGAGAAATTAGAGAGTTTTCATAGAGTTGTTTTCTCCTTTATTATCAAGAGAGAATTGTCATTGTTTTCTCCTTGTTAGATTGAGAGAAGTTGTAATTCCTATTTTCTCATAGTGAAATTCTTCTACCTTGTCCGTGGTTTTTACCCTATATTATTTAGGGGTTTTCCACGTAAAATCTGTGTCTACTTTATCTTCATTGTTATTTTCTCAAATTATCAGTTGCGTTTTTGCTCTATCCGACGATCGTATTCCGCAACAAACAACAAGCAAAAACAAGTAGCAGGTTGATGATTACCTGCACAATACAAACAATCCCAACGAGCACACCAGACTGACAAGAAATTTTCATGTATTTGATTCCAATTTTTCATGCCTCTTCTTCTAGATTTATCTTTCGCATCTTCATCATGTTTCTCATGAATAGTAGAAAAATAAACCATCTTGGATTGAAGATGATCAGACGCAAGTAGACATTTTTGTTTCAAGACGACATGATCATGGAGAAATACCTTCTCCATACGTATAAGTGATGTCAAGGCCAGTTCGAGTTGAACTTGACCATCATACAGAGAATGCAAAAAATTTCAGGTAGTCTATTCAACCTGTTTAACACAATAGAATAAAAAATATTAAAAAGATAACAAAATCATTTAAAAGAATTGAATTAAATAATATAAAAGAATAAATTAATTTCACATACTTTAGATGGCCGTGACTTTTTAAAATATTCATCAAATCCAAAAATCTCAGGGCGATTTCTAGTATCCTTACATGGAGTAAACAACCTTTCATGCCAACCGACCAGTAAAGGAAAATCTTTGGGGCAATTTCTAGTATCCTTACCTGGAGTAAACAACTCTAGATGCCCGTAACTTTTTTTTTATAAGAATTGCGGATATTTTATCATTATCAATATTAGGATGAAGACATCGAGATGCAATCCAGGGTATGTGCTACATTATAAATGCCTACAAAAAAATAAAATGTTAATCTATAATAAATAAGATGAAAATATTAAAAAAATAAAACTATAAATACATTTTTCCTCACCGTAACAAAATGAAAATTGCCATATAAATAATGTCCTTTAGATTCAGGGATCTCCAAACTACAATGCAGAGTTGCTAGCATGGCAGCACCCCAAGCATTAATCGGTAGACTAATAATCTTAAAAACATCCCCTAAACCTATAAATAATTTAATAGAATTATTTTTTCCAAATATAAAACATCTATCTTTTTTTACTGTATCTTTTTACTATGGATGTTAAAAGTAATGATATATGACGCGAAAGACGCTTGAGTTTCATTAGATTCTCAAATCCGGTTCTCTTCAATTTTCGAAAGGCAACCAGATGGAAAATGAATTTGTCCGGCATCAAATTTTGAGGAGTCTCAACAAACCTGAAAATCAATCAAAGCACAAAGTTATCAATAGATTTAAAATAAACATATTTTAAATGTGCAAAAATACCGAAAGGTTTTGCTACACGAGGAATCCATTTTGCCACCGAAAAGGATGATATTATATAGGGAAAATTCTACAACGGGCGACGAACATTGATGAACACCACTAACGACGAACACCATTATTTTTTTTTAAATTTTAAAAATCTAAAGGACTAAAATTATAATTAAAATTATCTCTTAAAAAATAAAAATCAAATTTAATAAGTACTTTATAATATTTTTTAATAGGTTAGAATCAAATATACTCAATTCCCCTAAACCCTAACAAAATTAATCTCTTAAAAAATAGAAATCAGTTTATAATTTTTTAATAAATTAGAATCAAATATATCCAACTCTCCTAAACATAAACTCTAACAAATTCAACAAATATCATACGAATTGAGAAGTTTAGGAGAGTTAGGCATATTTGTTAGGCTTGCTTCTTCGCCTCGTCGCTGAAAGAAGAGTCGTAGTCTATGAACCTAACAGCCTGCAGAAGGTATCATTGTCAGATACAGATCGAGTAATGACGAGTTTCAACTCGAACTACACAGAACATAACTATACATTTTCATATCTTTTCGATGCTCTCTCGTATTTACCGGCTTTGAATAATGCATTCCCTTCTTCTTTCTTCTTCCCGGCAGCTTCAATCTTTTCTGGCGTATTCATTTCCCAGGATTCTTTCTCCTGCAATCATGAACTTATTTAGAGTGTATTCATCACCACATCCATTGCGACAAAGAATGTAGTTCGAATATAGACACAAACCTTCATGAAGGAGACCATCTCGACCTCGTAATAAACAGTTGAGTTAGCGGGAACAACAGCCAGCTCTTGTTGTGATTCAGATGAACCAAAGGCATATTCTGGCTGAATGGTGATCAGCGCATGTTCCCCTTTCTTCATGGTCTTCACAGCTTTGTCAAGGCCATGGATTACTTGTTCTGTCATGGATGTCATTAGTATTATAAACTAATTTTGTTAGGGTTTAGAATAATTGGTTATATTTGATTTTAACCTATTAAAAAAATATTATAAAGTAACTATTAAATTTGATTTTATTTTTTAAGAGATAATTTTAATTATAATTTTAGTCCTTTAAATTTTTAAAATTTTTATAAAAAAAAATTAATGGTGTTCATCGATGTTTATCGTTAGTGGTGTTCATCAATGTTCGTCGCACGTGGTAGACTCATCCTATTATATAGCTTGTTAGTAGTATTAAAAGAATATAACATTTGATCAAAAAATGTTAAATTTTAAATAATATCTATATAAACAAATTCTACATATATATATATATAATCTTTAAAAAGTGAAATCAGACTAATTTAATGAGCTGTAACATCAACATTTGTTGCCCCCAACAGCCAAAAAAAAATACAAAAATAACACAAAAAAACATAGCATACAAAACTAAAATAGATACAAAACTAAAATAGATGTCACTGTACGTAAATGTTTATAAATATATACCTAGCCAAGTCAAAAGTCTTAGTTGATGAATTTTTCTTAGCTTTCATGCTTTGTTTTTCTCTGAATTCAATCGGCTGTTGTTTTTAAAAAGAAAGTAGAGAATAATGAATTAAAAACAGTGTAAGAATAGGGCAGAATAGAAATAACAGAGTAAAAATGCAAAAATAGAGCTGTATCCGAAAAGCTTCTGATGTGAAGAAAATAAAAAGGCATGCGTTTATATAGACAAGGTAGAGAGAGACGATGTGTCGGTTGATTATTCATCCAATAGGTTGATATATGAATGGCATTTACATATCCAATATTCAGTAAATTATATGATGTAAATGCGTATTATATGTTGTTGATTCTTAGTGTATGTTATCTTGGTTATTTTGTATTTGTTTAAATTCTTGGTAACTATTGGGAATTTAAAAAAAATGGTTTGATTTATTCTTGTATCTACCTTATTTATATTATTGGAACACTAAAGAATTTTTAAAATTCGTTTTTCTAATAACCAAGAAATAATCAAAGTTTAGGGTCTAGTACACATCCTAGCTCTTTAAAGAACTACAATCCTCATATAGAACCATCCAAATTACATTCGGTAGCTCGTAAAAGTAACGACAATAAAGATCTCAATCTTTAGTTAGTTCCGTCATTCCATCTGTAAGCTTACTGCCTCGTAATCGTAAATAATCTTACACTAGGTGTTTGAGAAAAAAAAAGTTTTCACAAGCGTGCGTGTATAGAATATTTACTCATTATTTAAAATATTAAAGGATTATAATCTCATGCACAGAAGGTGGAAAATTTTATTTTTATAAGCGCTTTAATTTAGGGTTTATGGTTTATAAATTTTAGTGTAGAGGTTTAAACTTTAGGGTTCGTGGTTATAATTTAGGGTTTATGGTTAGAATTTAGGGGTTAGAGTTAGGGTTAGGGTTAGTGATTTAGGTTTTTACTTATAAACCTTAATTTTTAACCCAAAAATATGAAATTCTATCAACAACCCTTAAATTCAAAACTACTCAACTTAAACTCTTAAATCATAAACCCTAAACGGAGTCCTTAAACCTTAAAATTAAGGCGCTTGTTTGTTTACACAAGCGCTTGTACATGAAATAATTACCCAATGTTAAATTAATTTGGATTTATATCCAATACACAGGCAGTGGAAACTAAAAGTTTTCACAAGTGCCTTAGTTTAGGGTGTAGGGTTTAAGGGTTTAAGTGTAGCAGTTTAAATTTAGGGATAATAGTTAGAATTCTGGGGTTAGAGTTATGATTTAGGGTTTAAAGGTTAAGGTTTAGGTTTTAGGGCAATATATTTAGGATTTAGCTTTTAACCTACAAACCCTAAGTTATAACCCTAAACTCTACATTCTATTCACTATCACTAAATTCTAAACTACTAAATTTAAACCCATAAACCATGCACCCTAAACTATGTCCCTAAACCCTAAAACTAAAGTGCTCGTGGAAACTAAAAATTTCCACTGTTGTCACTGTATCAAATAATTATCCAATTAATTTTATGTCAAATACACTAATACTGTTTAGAAATTAGTTAACTCCGTCGAGGAAAAAGGTAATTATATGATACACTGGCGGTGAAAACTAAAAGTTTCCACAAGCGCTTTAGTTCTAGGCTTTAAAGACATAGTTTAGGGTGTATATTTTATGGGTTTAGGCGTATGTGTTTTGAATTTAGGGATAATGGTTGAAATTTACAATTTAGGGTTATAATTTAGGGTTTATAGATTAAAATCTAAATCATCACCATATTACCCTAAGAACTAAACTCTAACCTTTAAATCCTAAATTCTAACCCTAAATTCTAACCACTATTCTTAAAATTCTAAATCCATACACCTAAACCCCTAAACTAAACCCCTAAATCTTAAAATTAAAGCGCTTGTAGAAACTTTTTAGTTTGTATAGATAATAATTCTTAAAAAAAATCAATTTTGACTAGTAAAATAAACCAAAACTAATCCCGTTAAGTTTGGAAAGTGAGAGTCAAAAAGCATGAAAGCCCTACCAGATTTGGAAATATTTAAGAAGAAAATGTGATGAGGATTTGATTCTTTCTTCCATTATCTATTCAGGTATGATATCTTTACCTCTAACTCATTCATGTCTCTACTTTTGTCCTTTAGATTTTACATAAGATTATGAATAGAAATGAACATGAATGAAAATTTTTAATCTCCTTTCGAGTTTTTTATTTTTATTTTCTTGCGACATGATCTAGATATTGTTGACAATCATGGATTCATTCAAAGGGCAAGGAGGCATTCAAATGTTGCTGACTACAGAACAAGAAGCTCAGCACATCGCATAGTCTCAAGTGCTAGAAACAATAAGCAAACTGATTTTTCCTCCTAAGTGACTCGAGTTTCAACAGCGTAGTCTGCACAACGTTGTTGAGCATACAATATGTATGATGAAAAGATAAAGACGATAATTGATAAAGATCACAAAAACGCATGTTGTATTCATTTGCTGCTTTTCATTTTATACATGAGGGAGTGAAACCCTAATGGAGCTGAGGGTGACACATGTAGATATTCTAGAAGGTACCAGCTCCAACAGATTTGGAGTGAGCTGGAGGTGATGACAGTTGTGACTCCAGCTGTGGTGGCTCATGAATTTCAGTATTATCTTCAACATTTCCCCTACATGACTTTTCTTCAAGTTTTCTAGTGTGATGTTTGTTGCGGAATCCTTCGAACTGTTGGGTTGGTAGAGCCTTAGTGAGAATGTCGGCTATCTGACATCATGCTGGAATATAATTGATTTGTAGTTGCCTTGTACTGACTTTTTCTCTGACAAAGTGTAAGTCAAGGTCGACATGCTTGGTCTTTACATGGAGCACTGGGTTGGCTGCCATGGAGACGGTGCTGGTGTTGTCACACCAAATAAGAGGTGTATTGTGTAACTTAATTCCCATTTCCTTAAGAACAGATTGAACCCACATGGCTTCTGAGGTTGCATCTCCTAAGCTTCTATATTCAGCCTCTGCTGGTGATCTTGAGACTGCACGTTGTTTTTTCGAGCACCATGAGATCAGGTGGTTACCAAGCATGACACAGTAGCCTGTCGTGGATCGTCTGTCATCTATGTCGCTTCCCCAGTCGGCATCGGAGAATGCTGTGATCTAAAGATTGTCACAGCATTGTGGTTGAAATCAGATACCATAGTCATGAGTTGTGCCCAAGTATCGGAGGATTCTTTTGAGAGCATGCAAGTGAATTTCAGTAGGGCTTTGCATGAATTAAGCTGCTTTGTTAACAGAAAATGTCAGGTCTGGTCTCGTATGGCAGATGTATTGAAGTGCTCTCACTATGCTTCTCTAGCTTTGTGCTTCAGCCAGAGGTGTGCCATCATGTTTACTGAGTTTAGGGAATGCGACCATAGGTGTTGAGGTTGTTTTGGCTCTCATTGTGTCTGTTCGATGTAATAGCTCAGTGATGTATTGTTGTTGAGTTAGAAATAATCCTCCATCATGAGGTCTGACTTCAATGCCAAGAAAGTAGTGAAGATGGTCAAAATCTTTAAGAGAGAACCTGACTTTGATACCATGTTGAGTGTAACACCCGTGTTTTGGGTCTAGGAGTTAACCGGGTTATAGTCGAGTCAACGAAGTTTAATTAAAACAATTCAACCTAAAATGTGGTGTAATTGAGCTTTTGTAAAAAGGGGAAGGACCTATATTGTGATTTCACCCCAAAGCTTTTAAAAGCAAGACCACTTTATTGTAAAGTGTCTTCTCTTTCCCCATTTCTCTTTTTTTTAACGTCAAACCCCTCTCCCCCATTTTCAAACTCTCCCAACTACACTAGTTACTATTCCATTCATTCTCTTCTTCAATCCAAGGTGTTTTTCAAAGGTAATTACGTTTTCTTAACCTCCTCTTTATCCCCTATCCAACCATTGTCTTAGATTTCAAAAATATGGGGTTTTGGAAATTAGGGTTTATGTTAAAGTTTGGGTTTTTAAAGGGGTTTTTCAATTTGTTTTGATAAATTATGTTGGGGTTTTGTTTAAGCAAAATGAAATACACAATATATATTAATTTGGTTGATTTTGGAAGAAAATTCGTAGTGGGTTCTTAGGGCAATTTTTAGGGTATTAAAACTTGGATTTTTGGTGGGTTTTAGGTTGAAAACTAGGGGCTGATGGTTAGGGTATATTAGGAGGGTGATTTGGGATGTTTTGGAAGTCATTTGGGTGTTTGGAAATTGAGATTTCAGCAAGGGAATTGGGAAGCACGAAAATTGGGTTTTTGAGATATTAAGTGATTTGTGAAATTGTGGATTTTGGCTTGTGATTATAAAGTCATTTGATGGTTGAGTTTAGCATTGAATTGTGGTGTAATAAGTGTGTTTTGTTTGACTAGAAGCAAGAGGAAGCATTGAAGAGGCGTTGGGACCAAATCCGAGTTCGTAGGAGGATTGTATCGAATTGTTAAGAAAGGGCGGTAAGTGGTTTCAACTTGTTTTTAAGTTTGGTTCGAGTATGTGTAGTGTGTGTGTGTAAAGTGTGCTTGGTAGGCCACTTCCATTTAATTCAGGTTGATAGCTTAGCCTTTGATATCCTTAAATGCTATTGTGCTTGCTTAGCTATGCTCTTGTACTTGTGATTATATGGTGCATGTATGTATATCATGATGTGGATATATGTGATGAGCATGAGTGTGGTTGATGATATGTGATTGATAATGATAATTGGCACTAAATAATTACCGGTTGTAAATGATCAATCATTAGGATAGTGTGCACACAAATTGAGTCAAAACGTACGTGGCCTTGATGGCGTTAAGTCATCAAGGAGGAGTACGGTGATGTAACATTCCACCGGAAGCTTTTATTTATTTCTACGGGATGATGAGTGGAATCCCATCCGTAGGGCATGTGGCGATGAGTGGAATCCCGCACATGCAAGGTCCGGTGATGAGTGTAATCCCACCGAGGTAAAGTGATGTTGAGGTTTATATCCGCACAATCGGGGTAATTAAAGTGGCCAATTAAACTTGTTCATGTATTGTGATATATGATGGTGATATGTGATTGTGGTATATGGTGTTGTTGCATGATGCGGATGTTGATGTTTAAACTTGTTAGGATTGAGAGACCATATATGCCACTTGAAAGACTAGCTAGGTCTACTTGGTTACATGTTAATGTTTGATGTATGTGAGATTAGGATTTACGTGCTTGAACCCTGCATTGTTGATGTTTTTCGTTTTAGAGCACCCTCACTAAGCTTATAGCTTACGCTCTCAATGTTCAACAATGCAGATCGTTAGCTTGGCGTTAGCTCGAGGCAAGGCAAGAAGGGCTTCCAAGTTTGTGACTCAAGTACGGTGGTGATTTAGTATTAGTTAGCAATGTGGCATGGGTTGTGTATGAGCTTGTATGACTCTTTTACATGTGTTGTTTTGTTGGATGAATGTTAGTTGCTTAGGAGCTTGCTTAGACTCCTTGTTATCTTGCTTTTGTATGGCTTGTGTTGCCATGTTTAAATTGTAATTCATGCCTAAATTGCTTATCTTGAATGTTGGCCAAGTGCCTTCGAAGTTGCCTATATGTTTGGATGTTGAAGTATGATCTTTAAATGCTTAAATGCCATCTTGAGCCCTTTGCATGAGTTCCTTGTTGTTTATACATGTTGGGTGCTTGTATGGCTATATATTGGTATGTAAATGTTGTATGAGTGCTTGTTTGGGTCTAGGGAAGTCCTAAATTGCATCTAGGTTCGAGTCTTGTTCTTTTTAGTTGAGTTTGGAGGTTTTTGCCGTGCAGGGGTATCGATACGGCTGGTCCGGTATCGATACCGCCTTCTTGTTTCAGGCCTCGTGTATCGATACACGAGGGGGCGTATCGATACCATTTTGGTCACTGGAGCTACTGTCCATTTTGGTATCGATACGGGCCTCTGGTGTACCGATACCATTTTGGTCACTGGAGCTACTGTCCATTTCGGTATCGATACTGGTCTCTGGTGTATCGATACCATCATCTTGGTGTTGACCGTAGAAAGTCAACCGTTGGTGGGAGTATCGATACACTCCTTGGGTGTATCGATACGGCCTCTACGGGTTGACTTTGACCTGTTGACCTAGTCAAGGGGGTATCGATACACCCCTTAAGGGTATCGATACCGCCTGTAGTTAAAGCTTAAAATTTGGGTTGTAAGTTGTTGGGCTGAGTTTGGTTGTTTGCCTCATGAATGTTGTTCCGCTGTATGTTCACATAGGATTAAATACTCATCTAGGCAAGATTTAAAATGAAAAAAATAGGGTTGCTAACCGAGAGGGAATTCCCTAGGGGGTTTTCACTCGGTTTTCCCCGTGTGGCCCACTCGGACCAGTCATCCGGCCAGACCGGGACGAGGGGGTTACATTTGTTGGTATCAGAGCCTGAGGTTACCGAGACCTCGGGCAGGTAAGTGAGGTAAGCTTAATGTGCAAAATGCTTATGATGTTCGATGCATGTTTTGCCATGAATCCTTGATGCTTGATTGATCGTATGATGTTTTGAGTGCATGAAATGTTGTGTCTGGTGTAGAGTGTGTGCCCATTGCTACTATTACTTAATTTAAAAATATTTTTGGAAAGGGGAGTACTTGAGCACTATTGGACCCTTGCTTTGACTAACGTAATCCTTATCTGTTTCTTGTTGTAGTTTTACCTTGCTAGTTGAACCATGAGACCACGTGGGAGGCCTAGGATGGTTCGACCGGAACCACGGGCAGAGGCTCCAGGAGTAGAGCCAGTAGTTAGGGTTGAGGCCCAAGTGGGAGAGCCTGTGGTTGGAGTTGGAGCTCCTCCACCACCTCCACCACCACCACCTCCTCCACCGGGAGTGGGAGGTGAGGCCGGGGCTGAAGGAGAGGGACCACAAGGTGGCCAAGGTGGCCAAGGACCGGCCGGAATCGATTTAGCTCCGTTAGTTCAGGCAATAGCCGGGGCATTTCAGGCTGCAGTAGCTGGAGGTCAGGCAGCACACCATCAGGGTGAGGGCACTGGATTGCCTTTAGAGAGACTTCGGGGCCTTGGGGCCGAAGAGTTTAGAGGTGCTACTCAGGAGAGGTCAGAGTTATGGTTTGAGAAGACGGCCCGTATTCTTGCTCAGATGGGATGTACTGGTGAGCGTAAGCTGGGATGCGTTGAGTCTTTGCTTCAGGGTGATGCCTACACCTGGTGGGTCACCGTTACTTCGGGGATGTATGAGGCTGAGATCACTTGGGAGTTCTTTGAGACAGCATTTCGGAAGAAGTATTTGGGTCCGCGATACCTCGATGAGAGGAAGAGGGAGTTTATGGCATTGCTTCAGGGGAGTATGTCTGTGACCGATTACGAGATCAGATTTGTTAGATTGAGTCAGTATGCACCTGAGCTTGTACCTACTGAGGTGGAGCGTTGTAACCGTTTCCGTTATGGACTGAATGAAGAAATCAAGACTTATACACTAGCTTCGGACTACACTGATTTTGATGTCTTGGTCTCGAGGGCCAAGGACTTAGAGCACAACTTGAGTTTGACCAGGCGGTCAGGTGGATCTAGTTCGGGAAAGAGGTCCAGCAACTTTGATAGAGGTGATGCCAAGAGGCATCGAGACAACAGACACCAGTATGATCATAGGCGTGGTGGCGGTAACCACGGTAGGGGCCACCAGGGCCAGAGAGCTGGTGGGAAGTTGCCCACATGTGCTACTTGCGGGAGGAACCACACCGGGGAGTGTTAGGGAAATTATCACTCTTGTTGGAGTTGTGGTGCTAGAGACCACATTAGACGTGACTGTCCACATCAGGTGGGACAGGCACCAGCTAGAGCCAACAATTTTCAGAGAGGCCGCGGGCGCGGTAGAGGTAATTTCCAGCCGAGGAACGATGGTCAGAGAAATTTAGCTCATGTAGTTGCAGTCCAGCCGGAGGGCGGAGGACAGGCTAGGGTTTACGCTCAGCGCGGGGAGCAGCATGACACCGATGTGATCGCAAGTAACTTCTCGATACAGTCTTTGGGTTTGCTTTCTTTGATTGACTCTGGGTCTACACATTCGTACATATTGAGTGAGCATGCATAGTCTTTGAATTTGCCTTGTGAATTGTTAGAGGTAGGAGTTAGTGTTACTAGTTCCTTTGGGGACACGGTAGTAGTTAGGAAGATGTACCGAAGGTGTCCGTTGATGGTTCAGGGGCATGTGTTTCCAGTGGATATGATGGAACTTCCTTTCTATGGTTTCGATATGATTCTGGGTATGGATTGGCTCACGGAGCATAGAGCTAGGATAGATTTTGAAACTAAGCGGATTTCTTTGAAGCTCACAGATGATTATGAGATTGTGGTGGTGGGTGAGAACGTGAAGTTCTTGTCCAATGTGGTTTCAGTGTTAGAGGCTAAGAGGTTAGTTGAGTTGGGGTGTGAAGCATACTTAGCGTATGTGATGAACCCTAACATGAGTGAGGTTAGACCTCAGGACATCCGGACAGTATGTGATTTTCCTAGTGTGTTTCCGGAAGAATTGCCAGGGTTACCACCGGATAGAGAGGTAGAGTTCAGCATTGAGACTTATTCTGATTCAGCTCCTGTTTCGATTGCTCCGTATCGTATGGCACCGAAAGAATTGAAAGAGTTGAAGACTCAGTTGCAAGAATTGACAGATAGAGGTTTTATTCGACCTATTTCTTCGCATTGGGGTGCACCAGTGTTGTTTGTGAAGAAGAAAGATGGAAGTATGAGAATGTGCGTAGATTACAGACAGTTAAATCAGTTGACAGTGAAGAACAAATATCCGTTGCCTAGAATAGATGACTTGTTTGATCAGTTGAGAGGAGCATTTGTCTTTTCGAAGATTGATTTGAGATCGGGTTACTACCAGCTAAAGGTTAGGGAGGTTGATGTACCGAAGACGGCCTTTAGGACTAGATACGGTCACTATGAGTTTTTAGTCATGCCTTTTGGGTTGACTAATGCACCGACAGCTTTCATGGACATGATGAATAGGATTTTTCATCAGTATCTAGATCAGTTTGTGGTTGTATTTATTGATGACATATTGGTATACTCTCGAACTGAAGAAGACCATGACCGACATTTGAGACTTGTCTTGAAGACTTTGCTAGATCATCAGTTGTATGCGAAACTCAGCAAGTGTGAATTCTGGATCCGTGAGGTAGTCTTCTTAGGACATGTAGTTTCAGCTGAAGGCATTAGAGTTGATCCGAAGAAGATTGAAGCCATTGTTGAGTGGAAGCAACCGAAGTCTGTGACAGAGGTACGTAGCTTCCTAGGTTTATCCGGATACTATAGAAGATTTGTAGAGGGTTTCTCTAAGTTAGCCGCTCCGTTGACACAGTTACTTCAGAAGAGTGTTCAGTTTGAGTGGACAGATACAAGACAGAGAGCCTTTGAGAAATTGAAAGAAGCTTTAACCCAAGCTCCAATTTTGATTCAGCCTGAGTCCGGGAAGGACTATGTAGTCTACAGTGATGCCTCTTATGTAGGGTTAGGATGTGTTCTGATGCAAGACAAGAGAGTGGTGGCTTATGCCTCAAGACAGTTGAAGACCCATGAGCGCAACTATCCGACCCATGACATAGAGTTAGCTGCAGTTGTGTTTGCTCTGAAGATTTGGAGGCATTATTTGTATGGTGAGAAATGCATAGTATACACCGACCACAAGAGTTTGAAGTACATTATGACTCAGCGAGATTTGAATCTCAGACAGCGTAGGTGGTTAGAGCTGCTAAAAGACTACGATCTTACTATTGAGTACCATCCGGGTAAGGCCAATGTAGTGGCCGATGCTTTGAGTAGGAAGATGGTCGTAGACTTGAGAGCTATGTTTGCTAGATTGAGTTTGTCCGGAGATGGTGGCTTGATAGCCGAGCTTCAAGTTAGACCTACTCTAGGTCAGTTGATTCGAGAGAAACAGCTTCTAGATAGATCTTTGGCACCTCACGTGCAAGATATAGCCGAGGGTAGATCTTCAGACTACAGCTTTAGTTCCGATGGGGTTTTGTGTTTCAAAGACAGAATAGTTGTGCCAGAAGACAGTGATTTGAGACGTACGATCTTGACTGAAGCTCACAGTAGTCCGTTTGCTATGCATCCTGGAAGCACGAAGATGTACCGTGATTTGAAGAATGAGTACTTTTGGGTTGGCTTGAAGAGAGATGTAGCCGACTTTGTGAGTAAGTGTTTAGTGTGTCAGAGAGTGAAGGCGGAACATCAGGTTCCCTCAGGTTTGTTACAGCCGTTGAGAATTCCGAAATGGAAGTGGGAGAACATCACCATGGATTTTGTTTCGGGTTTGCCTTTGACTCCTACGAAGAAGAACTCAGTTTGGGTGATAGTGGATCGCTTTACGAAGTGTGCTCACCTCTTGGCGGTCAACACTACCTACACTTTAGATAGATTAGCCGACTTGTACATTGGTGAGATTGTGAGGCTACATGGTGTACCGAAGTCCCTTGTATCGGATAGAGATCCGCAGTTTACTTCTAGATTTTGGGAGTGTCTGCATACAGCTTTGGGTACCCGTTTGAACTTCAGCACTTCTTATCATCCTCAGTCAGATGGTCAATCAGAGAGAGTTATCCAGATCTTAGAGGATATGTTACGTTGTTGCATCATTGACTTTCAGGGTACTTGGGAGAAACATTTGCCTCTAGTAGAGTTTGCGTACAATAACAGCTTTCAGTCGAGCATTCAGATGGCTCCGTATGAGGCCTTGTATGGCCGGAAGTGTAGGACTCCAGTATGTTGGGCCAAGGTAGGACAGAAACTGTTACCTATGCCGGATTTGCTCAAGGGGACAACCGACAAGGTAAAATTGATTTGTGATCGTTTGAAGGCCGCTTCGGATAGGCAGAAGTCCTATGCCGATTTGAAGAGGAAAGAAGTTGAGTTCTCAGTGAGCGAGAAGGTATTCTTGAAAGTGTCTCCGTGGAAAAAGGTGATGAGATTTGGCCGAAAGGGGAAGTTGAGTCCGAGGTACATAGGACCGTATGAGATTGTGAAGAGGGTTGGTCCGGTTGCTTATCAGTTGCGTTTGCCATCCGAGCTTGAGAAGATACACGATGTGTTCCATGTTTCGATGCTTCGTAAGTATAGGTCCGATCCGTCGCATGTTATGCCCGTAGAAGAAATCGAATTGAATCCGGATTTGACTTATGAAGAAGAGCCCGTTGAGATCTTAGCTTCTGACAGTAAAGTGTTGAGGGGTAGATCGATTGAGTTAGTAAAGGTGCGGTGGCAACGTAGAGGTGTGGACGAGGCCACTTGGGAGAGGAAGGAGGATATGGAAAAGCAGTTTCCGTATCTCTTCTAGTCAAGTAATTTCGGGGACGAAATTCCTTAAGTGGGAGAGAGTTGTAACACCCGTGTTTTGGGTCTAGGAGTTAACCGGGTTATAGTCGAGTCAACGAAATTTAATTAAAACAATTCAACCTAAAATGTGGTGTAATTGAGCTTTTGTAAAAAGGGGAAGGACCTATATTGTGATTTCACCCCAAAGCTTTTAAAAGCAAGACCACTTTATTGTAAAGTGTCTTCTCTTTCCCCATTTCTCTTTTTTTTAACGTCAAACCCCTCTCCCCCATTTTCAAACTCTCCCAACTACACTAGTTACTATTCCATTCATTCTCTTCTTCAATCCAAGGTGTTTTTCAAAGGTAATTACGTTTTCTTAACCTCCTCTTTATCCCCTATCCAACCATTGTCTTAGATTTCAAAAATATGGGGTTTTGGAAATTAGGGTTTATGTTAAAGTTTGGGTTTTTAAAGGGGTTTTTCAATTTGTTTTGATAAATTATGTTGGGGTTTTGTTTAAGCATAATGAAATACACAATATATATTAATTTGGTTGATTTTGGAAGAAAATTCGTAGTGGGTTCTTAGGGCAATTTTTAGGGTATTAAAACTTGGATTTTTGGTGGGTTTTAGGTTGAAAACTAGGGGCTGATGGTTAGGGTATATTAGGAGGGTGATTTGAGATGTTTTGGAAGTCATTTGGGTGTTTGGAAATTGAGATTTCAGCAAGGGAATTGGGAAACACGAAAATTGGGTTTTTGAGATATTAAGTGATTTGTGAAATTGTGGATTTTGGCTTGTGATTGTAAAGTCAGTTGATGGTTGAGTTTAGCATTGAATTGTGGTGTAATAAGTGTGTTTTGTTTGACTAGAAGCAAGAGGAAGCATTGAAGAGGCGTTGGGACCGAATGCGAGTTCGTAGGAGGATTGTATCGAATTGTTAAGAAAGGGCGGTGAGTGGTTTCAACTTGTTTTTAAGTTTGGTTCGAGTATGTGTAGTGTGTGTGTGTAAAGTGTGCTTGGTAGGCCACTTCCATTTAATTCAGGTTGATAGCTTAGCCTTTGATATCCTTAAATGCTATTGTGCTTGCTTAGCTATGCTCTTGTACTTGTGATTATATGGTGCATGTATGTATATCATGATGTGGATATATGTGATGAGCATGAGTGTGGTTGATGATATGTGATTGATAATGATAATTGGCACTAAATAATTACCGGTTGTAAATGATCGATCATTAGGATAGTGTGCACACAAATTGAGTCAAAACGTACGTGGCCTTGATGGCGTTAAGTCATCAAGGAGGAGTACGGTGATGTAACATTCCACCGGAAGCTTTTATTTATTTCTACGGGATGATGAGTGGAATCCCATCCGTAGGGCATGTGGCGATGAGTGGAATCCCGCACATGCAAGGTCCGGTGATGAGTGTAATCCTACCGAGGTAAAGTGATGTTGAGGTTTATATCCGCACAATCGGGGTAATTAAAGTGGCCAATTAAACTTGTTCATGTATTGTGATATATGATGGTGATATGTGATTGTGGTATATGGTGTTGTTGCATGATGCGGATGTTGATGTTTAAACTTGTTAGGATTGAGAGACCATATATGCCACTTGAAAGACTAGCTAGGTCTACTTGGTTACATGTTAATGTTTGATGTATGTGAGATTAGGATTTACGTGCTTGAACCCTGCATTGTTGATGTTTTTCGTTTTAGAGCACCCTCACTAAGCTTATAGCTTACGCTCTCAATGTTCAACAATGCAGATCGTTAGTTTGGCGTTAGCTCGAGGTAAGGCAAGAAGGGCTTCCAAGTTTGTGACTCAAGTACGGTGGTGATTTAGTATTAGTTAGCAATGTGGCATGGGTTGTGTATGAGCTTGTATGACTCTTTTACATGTGTTGTTTTGTTGGATGAATGTTAGTTGCTTAGGAGCTTGCTTAGACTCCTTGTTATCTTGCTTTTGTATGGCTTGTGTTGCCATGTTTAAATTGTAATTCATGCCTAAATTGCTTATCTTGAATGTTGGCCAAGTGCCTTCAAAGTTGCCTATATGTTTGGATGTTGAAGTATGATCTTTAAATGCTTAAATGCCATCTTGAGCCCTTTGCATGAGTTCCTTGTTGTTTATATATGTTGGGTGCTTGTATGGTTATATATTGGTATGTAAATGTTGTATGAGTGCTTGTTTGGGTCTAGGGAAGTCCTAAATTGCATCTAGGTTCGAGTCTTGTTCTTTTTAGTTGAGTTTGGAGGTTTTTGCCGTGCAGGGGTATCGATACGGCTGGTCCGGTATCGATACCGCCTTCTTGTTTCAGGCCTCGTGTATCGATACACGAGGGAGCGTATCGATACCATTTTGGTCACTGGAGCTACTGTTCATTTTGGTATCGATACGGGCCTCTGGTGTACCGATACCATTTTGGTCACTGGAGCTACTGTCCATTTCGGTATCGATACTGGTCTCTGGTGTATCGATACCGTCATCTTGGCGTTGACCGTAGAAAGTCAACCGTTGGGGGGAGTATCGATACACTCCTTGGGTGTATCGATACGGCCTCTACGGGTTGACTTTGACCTGTTGACCTAGTCAAGGGGGTATCGATACACCCCTTAAGGGTATCGATACCGCCTGTAGTTAAAGCTTAAAATTTGGGCTGTAAGTTGTTGGGCTGAGATTGGTTGTTTGCCTCATGAATGTTGTTCCGCTGTATGTTCACATAGGATTAAATACTCATCTAGGCAAGATTTAAAATGAAAAAAATAGGGTTGCTAACCGAGAGGGAATTCCCTAGGGGGTTTTCACTCGGTTTTCCCCGTGTGGCCCACTCGGACCGGTCATTCGGCCAGACCGGGACGAGGGGGTTACATTGAGCATACAATATGTATGATGAAAAGATAAAGACGGTAATTGATAAAGATCACAAAAATACATGTCGTATTCATTTGCTGCTTTTCGTTTTATACACGAGGGAGTGAAACCCTAATGGAGCTGAGGGTGACACGTGTAGATATTCTAGAAGGTACCGCTCCAACAGATTTGGAGTGAGCTGGAGGTGATGACAGTTGTGACTCCAGCTGTGGTGGCTCATGAATTTCAGTATTATCATTAACAAGTGTGTCATTTTAAAAAGGCTAAGAGTAAAAAACATATATTGCCATGTAAATCACACCAGAATATTAAGAAAAAATTTCCTGTATTTCAATTTTCACTTAAATTATACCATTGCTCAGTGAAAATGGATAGGCTAAAGCAAGCCAAAGATGAAGTCGAGAAGGAGGTCGCCCTCTACCGCTCCCAAATGGAAGCTGAATACAAAAACAAAATCTCTGAGGTAAGTATCGATCGATAAACTGAAAAACTACGAGTTGAAATACTAAGTATTAACTTCTGGTAATTTTTGCAGTCAATTGGAAGCTCTGGAAATACAGTGAAGAAACTTGAAGACAAAACCGATAGGAAGATTAAGGCCTTGACGAAATCAACCTCCATGGTAGCAAAAGAAGTAGTTGACATGCTCATGAAACACATTACGAGTGTGAAGATTTGATACATCAGATATGTAAATCTAAAGCAATTCATGCAAATCAAATCATCACGTATGCTGATAGAAACATAATCATACACTTAAAAAATTTCAAAAAATTTAATTTACCCT
Source organism: Hibiscus trionum (assembly GCA_030270665.1). Taxonomy (NCBI): domain Eukaryota; kingdom Viridiplantae; phylum Streptophyta; class Magnoliopsida; order Malvales; family Malvaceae; genus Hibiscus; species Hibiscus trionum. The sequence continues at coordinate 20,806,353 of BSYR01000025.1, forward strand.
ACAAAATTTTTAAAAATTTATATTAAGTTTCATTACACTTAAAAATATTTTTTTTTTCATTGCACTAACGCACTCCAAGCCAAGATCTACAACATCATAGCTTATCCTGTAAATAGCCAAAACCCCGTATTACCCTTTGGCTAATATTACAAGAAGTGTAGGGTCGTGAAAACCTTAGGGTTGAAGAAACGCCCAATGATGTTTTAAGACTTCTAAGGCCTGTTTAGGCTTAATAACGACGGTTTAGATAAGTCAGAACCAGTGAGAGGCTCGTGGGTGTTTTCAGAAGCTTGGATTGCCAAGGTGCCTCTGCCTATACTATCTAGAGCAGCGATTTAAACGGTGGTTCACAATCATAATAGTGGTTGCTATATAACGGTATAAACTACATTCGAAATTATAATACATACAACCGTTATATCTGCAATGACATTCGTTATTAAAATAATTATAATTGTGATACTCGCAGTAACAACAATAGTATTCATTATGTCTACAATTACATTAAACGTAACACGATAAAAAAAGCCCACAACCGGGTTATTTAACTTTTGTTTTGCATACACTTACCCTACCTATAGACTTTTAATTTCTCAAAGGTTTAATACAAAAGAAAGTGCCTAAACTTTACATATTTCTAACTTTAGGTGCCTAAACATTTTTTGGTGAAATATGTGTCTAGCGTTTTATTTCGTTAATTTTAGGTGCATGGTAGTTAACTGTCGTTAAAAAAATCCGTTAACCAATTAAATTTTGACAGGTTGCAAGTTCTATTTTGTTTTGTTTTATTTTAAAAAATAGAATTTCAAAAAATCCTGAAATTCTAAAAAATTCTCAAAATAGTCCCAGAATCCTTAAATCTCTAAGTCCCAGATCCTGATTCTAGTCGTTGACGCTGCCAATCGTCAACAGAGTGCCTACTACTTTCGTCGCTAGACCCCATGAACATTTATTCCACCTTTTCGTCACTGGAAGTCGACGGACGGCGTACCTAACATCGAAGAAGCCAAACTCGTGAAAGGAAGCTAATCGACTCACCTACTGTTGATTATCGGAGATGGGTGGTTGGGGGAAAATGGGATTGGCATCCGTCGATGATAGTGGTGGGTTCCGACGAGGCTATCGACGACGACACCGACTATAATTTAGGGGATTTAAGGTTTTGGGTTAGGGACTTGGGACTATATTGGGGGATTTTGGGAATTGTGAGATTTTTTTAAAACTATTTTATTTTCAGTAAAAAATAAAATAATTAAAATCAAAGCCACATGTCATATTTTGATTAGATAACAATTTTTTAGACAATCGTTAACGTCCAAACACCTAAAACTAACGAAATGAAACGTTAAACACTTAAAGTTAAAAAGATGTATAGTTTGGACACCATTTTAAGTAATACAAAATTATCAATAATAAACAGGCATTTGAAATAATTTTTCCATTAGAGCTTACTTTTTTTTTTTTTGAAAATTCTATTATACTTCTACCTAGAGGGAGAGGAGGAAATCTAGGTGAAGGTAACGCTTCTGAAAAGTCTTGAACCCGAGACTTAAGGAGAAGGGAGTGGAACAGTTGAGTGTACTCTGACCACCAAGCCGTCCTCGCATGCTCACCATTACAGCTTACTTCTTTCAACTTAAAAAGTAAATAAGAAAACATTAATAAAATCACTGTCAAAATAATTCGCCAGGTAAAGTTTCTACAAGAGATTGAGAATTTTGGATAATATTAATTTTTTCTTCGTCACTCTTTCATTCGTTGTATATTTTAATCAATTTACTAGTTCAAATATAAGTGAATTTGGATGACAAATAACCAACCCAACTTATACACTAAGAAAATAATATTAACTCAAAATACCAAATAATTATATTAAATAATTTGTAAATTATTTTTAAAACATTATTTAGCAGTTAACTGGATTAATAAAATATTAAATATAAGTTGTGCATAGAACTAATAAAACGAATTCTATAGACTTTCGTATCGATAATTTTTAATTTAATATCAAATATTAATCTTATTAGGTTTAATTTCAAAAGGCATAATGCCTTAATTTCCCCCTAATGTTTGACAACTCTGTCACTTTAGCCCTTTCTTTTTTTTAAAGCTATTTTGACCTTAACGTTTCATTTTTAAGCAAAAGCATACTTCTACTAGCGAGAACCATTAGTCAACGTTGCTAGTTGACTCGGTAGGTACATCTAGACTGCTCTGCTGACATGGCATAGCCATGTGGACGAGCATGATGACGTGACATAATGCCATGTCATATTTATAAAAAAACTTATAAATGTTTTTTAAATAATTTACATTGCCCATTCAAAAATTGACATGTGGCAGTATCGAATTGGTGTAAAATATACAATTTTTGCATTTGGCCTTGGTGTGGTTCAAACCCAGACTTTTGAGGGTTAAAGCATAAGTCTTGACCACTGTTCCAAGCTTTCTTCTCGAAAATAATTTCAAAAAGGGTGAATTCTATAACCGATAAAAAGGTTGCATTAAACTAAAAAAAAAACATCTAAAGAACGTTTTTAAAACCTGAAATTTCTAAATGCTTCTCAATTTAATTCGAAATGTCTACTGATTTGAAGCTTTATTACTCAAGGAAATTGGTTCCGGTTGAGAGAGATATGTAGAAATATTAGGGCTCATGATACGATTGAAAAAGGAAGCATTTGAGAATTCCAGGCTTTAAAAACGTGCTTTGAATGTTTTTACACCAATCTGACATTGTTGTTACATGTCAATTTCTGAATGGGTGGTGTAAATGTAAAAATTGTAAAAAAATTTATTTATATATATTTTTAAAATTTCTGTTGTAGCATTATGTCACAACAGTCCAGATGTACCTGTTGAGTCAGCTAGAAATGTTAATTGTATATTGACTAACGATTCTTGCTAACACAAGAGTGTTTTTTTTAAAGGTCAAAATAGCTTAAAAAAAGGTTAACGTGACAAAACTGTCAAATGTTAGAGGCAAATTAAGACATTATGCCATTACAAAATAAGCACCCAAACCAAATTATTTTTACAATATGTGATTCAAGTATATTTTTTGAGTCAAAATAGGTGTATAATATTCTATTTCGTTATATTTCAAGACAGGCCAGTTATTATTGTAAAAAACATGTATCAAATACAAAAATGAAATGTGGTCTGTTTATTATTAATTATTTATTTTTAAAAATAAATCATAAAAATTTTAAAATTTTCTATAATACTTTAAAATTTCTATTTTTCACGGGCCTCAAATCTACAAATTCTCAAATTCATCTGATATTGCTGCCAGATTAACCACTATTTTCCACATCGTCCGTCGTCGGACCCCACCACCGATTATCCTACTTTTTTTATCGTCAGAATTGGTGAAATGGCATGCCAATCGAACTTCGAACCTCACAAAACTTCTGACCGAGCAATAAACAACGTTATAAATCTTGCGACGAGATGACGAGACTCACATGATGGCAACGACATGGAGATTATCGACAATACTATAGCGAATGAATTTAGAGATTTAGAGCTGAGATTGGATTTTTTTGTGGTTTTAGTGTCTATGTGAGAGATTAAAATTTTTTAGAGTATTTTTAAATTTAAAACATTTAGATTTTAAAAAATAAAAAAAATAAAGTCACATGTCAAATAATGATTTAGTGTTAGATATTTTTTTAACAGAATGACTTTAAAATAATAATAAAATGACTATAAAAATAATAACGAGATAAAACATTAGACACTTATTTTAATTGAAAAACTATTTTAACAAAAATACTTTAAAACATATTGAAATAAATTAGACACTTAGTTAATAATCTTATAGTATAAACTAAACAAAAATAGTTATACTCAAAAAAGGGAAAAGAAACATGCAATGTAACCCTTCAAAACACGAAATGTATAAGTTCCCACTTTATTACAATGTTTATACGGGTAATGAAATAAAGGGAGAAAAGCAGAGTTCCGGCTTCCAAACCCACTGGACAAGTTCCCCAACCAAAATCCAGATATTCATTCAAATTTCAAAACCCACGTTGCTTGCTTCCTTCTACAATCCCAGAATCCGATTCCAAAGCAAAAAGAAAATCGAAGCCAACTCCCAAAATCTGCTTTCTGCTTTGGGTTTTAGTACTATAGTCCAAACAGCTATGATTCTCACTCTCTCCCGCTTTAAATTCAGTGTCAATCACTGCACCTCTACCTCACTGTGGCGTTTTTATTTTTCGGTGAATTCGAACCATGGCGAGTTCCAGCGGCACGAAGCCGCCGCCTCTTGTTCGGAGGATGTCCAAGGCCCACGGGATGATGTTTGATCTTCCTAGCAATATGGGAGACTCGGCTGCTGACATTGACCTGGTTCCCTCATCATTGCCTTCCATTGCTCTCATTCTCCGAGTCGCCAACGAGATCCAGGATGATAATCCCAGAGTTGCCCATCTCTGTAAGCTCATTTTCTGATTACACTTCTCACATTCTTCTTGCCTTTTGTTTTTAGTTAATGAATTATGGGTTTTGAAAAGGAGTTGGACTACCCACTTGTTGTGATTTCTAGTTAAACTAAAGCTTCATAGTATTGATCTTTAGCTGTTGCATTCAAGGTGAAAATATTTTGATAGCTGTAGGGGAACTTGTTAGCTGAACTTTTCATTTATGTTAGTGAGAATGATGTTATGGTAGTAGACTTATGCTATGCGTAGGGACAGGGATGGACCGAGGCCCCCCCCCCCTAAAATTTTAAAATTACTATGTATTTTCTATTAAAAATCTGTATGCGTAGGGACAGGGAACTTGTTAGCTGAACTTTTCATTTATGTTAGTGAGAATTTTTTTTAGAATTTTTCTATGTATTTTCTATTAAAAATCTGTTTTCGCCCCCTCTAAACTTTTATAAGTTCGCCCCCTAGAAATTTATAGGTTCGCCCCCCTAACTTAAAGTCCTGCGTAGGGATATGCATATGAAAAATTGGGTTTGGATTTCTTTTGATGTATTAATTGTGAGAAAGTTATAAAAACATGAATTTCATTCAAATTGGCGCTCCATTGATAGCCAACTGGTTTAAGGCTGAATGCTTAATATAACAGTTCCTAAAGGCAACCTTTTTTATTTTTTCTATAGATGTTTTCGCTCTTGAAGTGATTTGAGACATCTCATGCTATAACAATTTGATTTTCAAGATGGTTGTTGGATGCATACCATAAAATTTTGCATAAATATTAAAACACAAACATTATGAGCTCAAATGCTATGGTACAGAAGAAGAGGATTTGGGTTAAATCAATGTTATAAAGTGTGCAAGACCCTAGGGCCCTTGTATTGCCTGAGATATAAAACACAAAAATTATGCTGGCTTGATTGACGTAAGGCGGAATACGATAGTTGTGTGTTTTTGCATCTGTGTGCACATATATAAAAGTAAGCTAAAGATTTATAATTTTGGTAATAAACTCTAATTAATGCTCTAACTTATCCTGTAAATCGTCCAAACTTTTTGGTTAATATGCATGATTTCCTTATGGTTCCATTCCATGCGTTTTGTTGAAGACTCAAACATGAAGAAGTAGAGAGTTGGACATATCAGAAATAAAGGAAATCAAAGAGAACTTTAGCTTTTTTGGCCCCTACTTCCCTACAAAAGTGTGTGTAAGCACACTGAAAGGGGTTGAGGCAGTTTTATTGTTTGGAGCTAAGGCACACCTTAACAAAACGCAGAGTTAAGTTGAAGATGCCAACCAATATGATAGCCTCCTACTTTATATATTTATGTATACTAGAATGGGATCTTGTTGTTGTTACCAACTTTAACTTATTTTGTTTTACACTAGAAGTATAATGTATCCCTTGTTATCATTGTGGTAATTGGCTTTTAATTACGCTGGGTAGAGAGGATATATTCGAATAGGACTTAATTATATTATCTTGACTTTTAGTGGATCATTGTTCATTCTTTTTTATCGCTGCTTACTGTGCTACGTGTGGCATGAATCCCTTTCAAACATAGAAAAAATCCAACCATCATTCAACTTCACAGTGAGTGAATCTGATAGTTCTCTACATATATAAGAATGCCTTATCATGTGGATTTGTTACCATAGGAAAGCTGAAAAACAAGTAACTAGTTATATTAGTCATGAGGGAGCTACATGAATTATTTTCTCCTTGTAGCTACGTTAATAATTAACACACTTAATCAAGTTTCAATCCTTCGAAAGGCGGGAATAAGGATAGCTATTAGTCAATTTTCCTATGAGAAGGCTTTTTTTATTCTCATGAATTGGATTTAGCAATAAAATCCGTGATGCCGTGCTGTTTCTATTTAACCTATCATATTTTCTGGTTACCTTTTGATATAAGGATTAATAAATGTTATAAATTGTTTGTCGCATAAAGTAATTTCTAGATGCCTTCTTGGATTGGAATATGCTCTTTTAGGCTTTGTTACTTCTTTGTATGATTAGGCCGTGTCCATGCATTTAAGGAGGCTAACAGGATGGACCCAACATCAAGTGGACGTGGCGTTCGCCAGCTCAAGACTTATTTGTCAAATAAAGTAGAAGAGGTATATCTTGTATTACTATTATTTATCCACTGTTTTACGTTTTGCAAAATTGTTCATGTTCTATGTCATTAACATTTCAATTATTAGTTTCTTCTTGTGATATCACATATATAGAGGAATACAGATTCGATTTATGTTTTATTAACTTAATGCTTTATCTTCTCAACATTTTCTGTGCAGTTTATTGGCCAATTTTAAATCCTAGATGGAAAAAAGTGGTTTTGTTTTATCACTGTTTATAGTGAACTTAATCACTGTTATGCCTATTACAGACTAAAACCTATTATTGAGTCATTACCTGGCAACTTAAACTTCTAGTTTGAGTTGTTTTTGTTTATGGTACTTTGAATGCTTATTTGTTTTGCATAATTATGTAAATATTTATAATAAGATTTATTTATTTATCATAAACAAGAGAACTTGCATTAATTAGTCATAAAGAGGAAAGTGGTTCTGTTAGTTAGTCTATAAGCAGTGATCATATCCTGAGATTGGCTGAGAACTAGAGACTTAATTAGTGGGATTCAAAATGGGATTTTTATATAGCATGCTAAATTGATACTTGAATCTCTAAATGATTTAGAGACTGTTCAATTGGTGGGATGATTAGGTTTTATCAAGGAGAAATTATCTCCTTAACATTTGATATGCAGAGTCACCGTTAAGGTAATATTTGCCATTAAAAATCTTAATATTTCCGTTTGTTTAGAGTAGGAAAAATATTCACACTAGTAAGACTAATTATCGTAGTTTTACTTTCAATTTAGGCGTAACACTTCAAAATTGATTGGGTTCTTTGAGGAGAATTTACCTCCTTAACATTAAATAGGAGTTGAGATTAAGATTTTGTATCATCTGGATTAATTTTAGGATCTTCCTTGTTGTCTATGGAAAATTTTGGGAGAAATTCTTGTGTCATTCACCAAGTAATCATAACTATATATACAAGTAATCCTAGAATAAAATAAAATAACATCCTAACTTGTAGCCTAAGAATACTTTTATTACAAGTATTACAGCCTGTAACATTCCTATTTCTTTACATTAGGTTTTTGAGTGATTGCATATTCTCCTTTGCACCTTGTGCTAACTTCCACATAGAACTCCCTTAGAACAATGTCTATCCCCATGTATCATCCTTAACAAATGGTACCAAACTAGCCCTTTCCATGAGGTATGAGTTTGTGCTCCAGATCCAACTTACCTGACAATTCTTGCAAGACAAGGTGTCATCCAATCATTTGATGACTCCATCTAGACTTTACCTTGTTATGCTTCTCTATTGGTTCATTTTGGCAAACTTACCTATCACCAAGCTTCTCTTTACAGACTTTCTTTCTTTAGCTACTATAGAGTCATTACTTATTGATGTTAATCTTAGCTCCCAAAGGCTACTACACCATTATCTCGCTTAACTTTGACTTCCTTTACCTGACTCCTTCCTGCTCAGTGCTCACAAATTTCTCAATGCTGCATTGCCCCTCTACTTGTGTTTTGCATTATAATTGCTCAGCTACTCCACTCTTCACTTCATATAACTTCAGTCCTACTTAATTCCACATTTCATTTCCATCAATACCACAGTATTTTAAGGATTGCCTAAATTTTCCTTTTTCCATCACCAGTTCTTCCCATTTCTTGTTTGTAACATTGCGTCACCTACAGAGCTCCTCATATGGAGGCAAAGCCTCTATGATCTAGTGGTGCTTAGTTCATTTCTTGATTGTTCCACCTGTAAATTGTATTTGAGCATAAGTGACAATGGGCCTGTTCTTGCTCCATGCTTTCAAGACAAAAACACTTGTGATTAATGGAGCATGTTGGTCATTGATCTGTATTCTTCATTGTCCAGTTCATATCTAACAGCTTAACCTTTTAGGTTGAGTGGTTTTTAATGACTAAGAAATTACACCTGACTTTAATCGAGAACAATCACAAAAATCTTGGACTTGTTTTTGCATTGCAGGAAAAAGACGAAATAAAGCGTCAACTTGCAAGAACAGATGAAAGGGAAATCCAATTGTATTATCAGATATTCTTTGAGAAAAATATTAAAGAGGGGCAAGATACAAAGCAACCGTGAGGCTTTACCTTGAATCGTTAACATCCTTAATTTAGCTTAGCATATTTGTTGTTTTCTCTTATTCTTCTTCTATATGTTACTCTTAAAGGGAGGAGATGGCTAAGTTTTATCAGATTGCAATGGTTTTGCGTGATGTGTTGAGAAATGTGGTACCTTCTTCACAAGTTGATCATAAGGTTTAATTCATATAATTTTGGAATCATTAAACAAGTTCATTCAGGGTTCCTTTGCTCTTGCGGAGGACTAAAAAGGTGCTTCATAATTGATTTTGGCTTGACAGACTAACAAATATGTTGAAGAACTTGAGAGCAGAAAGGAACAATATGAACATTACAATATTCTTCCGCTCTATGCTGCAGGGATAAAACCGGCAATTATGAAACTCCCTGAGGTTGTTTATTATGCAAAATTATGTTATCTCGATTTTACATGTTCTTATTAATTGTAGTTCTAACAATGGTGTTCCCTTGTGCTTGTACAGATCAATGTTGCATTTCGAGCCATATGTAATGTAGAGAATCTGCCAATGCCCCTAGCTCATTTAATATCAGATGTCAAATTGTATGTTAATGACATGTTTGATTGGCTTTTGTCTCTTTATGGTTTTCAGGTAATGCTTCAAAGTTCTGCCTCCTTTCTCCGTTATTTAATTCTATCTCTTGCCTAGACTATAAGCATTTCAGGCTTTGTACAATTTTTAGCCTATATAAGCTCCGATAAAACTTTTTCTTGCTTTATTTTCAATGGCAAAAGTTACTTATTTAGTAAGGCTGACTGTTTGGAAATTATAAAATCATCAGGGCATTAATTAACAGTACAAGCAAGGTTAAAAAACCAAAGTGGAGGTCAAATACCTAGTTCAACTGGTTGTACCAGTCGGTTTAATGAAAAATTACATACTTGAAAATGAATTTGATGGTAAATACTAAATAGATATTAAACATAGTAAATAATTAATCTTGGCTTAATGATATGGTGTTTATTATAAAACTAAGAGGTTGAAGGCTCAATTCTCATCAGCTACAAAAAGAAAAGGAAAATAAATTAAAAACTAAATAAAACCATTTTTACCAGTAAACTGGTTTTCTTTCAGTTCATGATATTCTGAGTTCTTTATACGCTACTGGATTTAGCAGTCTGCTGTTTGCCAGTTTGACTGGTTCAGTTTTTCCAACATTGAGTGTAAATAATATATAGTTCTCTACTTCTTCATGGTGGGAGGAGTCTGGCTTAGAACCCTTTGGATCTAAACTATATTTATTCACTTACTATTATCGGGTACGCCCTCATTAATTTGCAACAATATTAATGGTTAGATAGGTAGTTAAACACTTAAACACCATGGATAGTTGTTGCTTACAGAAAAACCTGGATCATTTGTAATAATTTTTTAACCCAGTATTTTGTGGGAATAGAGAGCAGGTATGGAGTTCTTTTCTCCTGTTTCCTTTTCTTTTAAAAATGTCAATTTCCCCCCTCACTACACCAAGATATGTCAAACATTGTTTAAAGAAGTTCATGTATTATGAATACCTGGATCATTTGCAATAATAATGTCTGTTCCTTTTTTAAGCCATAAAACTCACACACATTGTGCAAACAGCTGCTCGAACCTGGGTCTCCTACTCCTAGAGAGAATAACATTCCTTTTTTCACTCGGATCATTCCTAATAACAAGATGTTCTCATATTTTTTTGGTATTGAAGAAAGGGAATATAGCTAATCAAAGGGAGCACCTAATATTGCTACTTGCCAACATTGATGTGAGGGGCAGGAATCTTGAAACTTATTATCAGGTAAATCATTTTCCCTCTTTGCTGCTTCATGCTTTCTTTCTGAGTACCAGATCTCTATTTACGCGTTTGAATCTTTGATTTCCACTGCTATGACATCTTATATTGATTATTAATAATAAGTTCATTGCAGCTTGATAGTTCCAGCATACAAAATTTAAGTGATGAAATATTCAAGAATTATGAATCTTGGTGTTACTATATGCATTGTGGACCGAATAATAAAAGGTATGCGATAAAGCTTTATAATTTGTTTACCAATTAAATTCATTATAAAAACCTAATGCCATGAATCAAACATGCAGATCTCTTTTTCTTATTATGTTTACTGAAACTTTCACTTTGTAGGTATCCCCCAGGTTATGCAGTACAACAGCTACAACTCATTTATATTGCACTTTATCTCCTGATATGGGGTGAAGCATCAAATATACGGTTCATGCCCGAATGCATTTGCTACATCTTCCATAACGTAAGTTTCCCATATCACGAATCTAAGCATTGGTCCCATCTCATAACTAATCTTCAATAGTTCTTTTATGATGTGTGTAGTTTATAGCATGGTAGCGAATGGGAGTGGTGTAGAATATAGATCAATAGAGGAAAGAGAGAGAAATGGAAGTCTAAAGGGAGATTGAGATATAGTCAAAAGGCCAGCAGCCATTAAGTAGAATTATATCTCGAATTCAAACATTCATCATCCAAAACCTAATCAAAACTAATAATATAAAAGATGTAAATGATTTTCTATTTGGAAGTCTAAAGAGAAAATGAGATAAGTGTTTATAACATAATCTGAAACCCTAATAACAAGAAAAATAGAATATATAAACCCTAATAATATATAAGATGTAAATGATTTTCTATTAAGAAGTAATTTCAATACATTTTCAAGGGAAAGAGCAAATTAGAATGACTGTGTTGTATCTATAAAGTTGAATTGCATTTTTAGGTATATAGTGTACGGAATTATGTTAAAATGCATAAATGCATAAGAAAGAGTGTGTTTGTTTAGCCTTTTTGAGTTTTACCTTGAGCTCAAGTTTGAGCTTGAAAATTCTATATCCTTGAATATAGGATGGATAGCACTCATAATAATAACATGATCAGATTCCCATGTTATAATTTTCCCCTTCTCATCATTGTCCGTCTTCTCTGGAATCTAATCATTCTAAATTTGACATGCTTATTATTATGTTGTTGTTGGTTTTTAAGATGGCAAGCGATGTTTACGAAACTTTATCTTGCAAAGTGCATCCTGTTAGTGAAACAAACCAAACAACAGCTCCTGACCAGGAATACTTTTTAAGAACTGTCATAAAACCTATTTACAAGGTTCTGCATGAGGTAATTGTAGTTTACTCTTTTAGTTAAATTTCTTGGTCCTATTTCTTTAAAGCTTTAAAGCTAAATTTGATATGATTTGATGAGAAAGGAAGCCAAAAAAAACAAAGGCGGCAAGGCAAGCCATTCTATATGGAGCAACTATGATGATCTAAATGAGTTCTTTTGGTAAGTTTGTTGAATGTTGAATATGGTTTTGTCTACTCCAGATTAATAATTGGAATCTTGAAAATTGTTTTCTCTAGGTCTGAAAATTGCTTTATGCTAAGGTGGACCAGGGAAGGTACAAAATATTATTTTCAGCATCTTGATGAGATACCAGTTCCGAATGAGGTAGCTTCTTTTCCCTGTTAGTTGTGGCCTTAGTCTATGCTAACCATAAATTTTATTTTCTCAGCTGATTAATTTGACAATATTTGTTCAATAGAATTAGGTTCAAAAATTTGGAAGGATTGTTACTTAGTAACTTGGTCATGTTAGTTAACAAAGTTTGGTTCCTGTATTAGTTGGCATTGAGAAGTTTGTCATGAATTTACCTTTCTCAACATTTCACATTTTTCCTAATTCATTCTCTTGTGTACACACTCGAACTAAAAGTGAATTGGGATTTGAGTCTTTTGAACTATGTTGAATTTGGAAGTTGTGAAATATATTGTTAAACATCTTCCAAACACACTAGCTTGCTCTTTTTGTTGTTAAATTAACCTCTATTAGCATCTTTCAGTTCCTTTTATTTTTTTTCCTTAGATTTGAGTTAAAGTACATGTATCCCTATCAGATTGCCAATCCAGGCACTATCGAGGGGAGGAAGCACAAAACTAACTTTGTTGAAGGCCGCACGTTTTTGCACTTATATAGAAGTTTTCACCGAATGTGGATATTCTTCATAATGGCTTTCCAGGTTACCTTCTGCCTTGAATTTCTCTACTCTCTTACTCAATCAGCTGATTGCATCTGTATATTTCTTCCTTTTTTTACTTTTATATTTATATTTCAGGCTATGGTAATTATTGCATGGAGGCGTTCTGGATCTGTTTACACTGTTTTTGATGAAGGTTTCTTAAGAAGACTATTAAGCATTTTCATTACTTCTGCTGTTCTCAACTTTTTTGAAGGTAAGAAAAATTTTCTTAGGACACTTATTGTAGGTACAGAAGCAGTCTCATACATATGTTCTTAATTAGAAATACATTATATTCATGATAATGGTTCCTGCCTACTTTTCATAAAGTTTATATATTAATACACTAATTACAAGTTCTGCAATAAGTTATACCCTATTTTAATAACAAGTGTTTAATAGAGTGAAGTTATGATTTTAATCTTCACATTTATTCCTTCTCTGCAGCTGTTCTGGATGTAGCTCTTACTTTCAACGCTTGGAGGAGCTTTCAATTTAGCCAAATACTACGGTACCTTATGAAATTGATCATGGGAGCTATTTGGGTTGTGATTTTGCCAATGGGTTATTCCATTTCTGAGAAGAATCCAACAGGGGTCATCAAGTTCCTCAAGCATTGGACTGGGAATATGCAAAATCAGTTATTATATAATTATCTTGTTGTACTTTATTTGGTACCTGATTTACTGGCTACTATCCTTTTTGCGCTTCCACTTTTGCGGAAAAAGTTGGAGCTCTCAAACTGGCGGATAGTTACTCTTGTTATGTGGTGGAATCAGGCAAGCATATCAAGCATTAGTTACTTTTGACTTTTTTGTGCTTTTTTTGTTATATCAGTTATATGCAATTGTGTTTTTATTCTCTCTCATCTTCCATCCTTACTTTATTGCTTAAATCTGTTCTACTTTTCTGTATATATTATTTTGTGCCAGCCGAAACTTTACGTGGGAAGAGGCATGCATGAGGACTTCTTCTCACTCTTAAAGTAAGAGAGAGAAAATATTTTTGGTTGTTTTCTAAACATTGTTTCTGGTTCTTCTATATACGCTTGACATTGAACTTGTACCACTGACAGAATTATTTAATACACGTAGGTACACAATGTTTTGGATTATGCTGCTAGTCATCAAGCTAACATTCAGCTATTTTGTTGAGGTGATACCTCCTTTATATTTACGGATCAGTAGGAGATCAAAATTCTCAAAAGCTAAGATTTGCAAGATATTGATTTCAGTTACATTAATTAGTATTCATAATTATATGTGATTATCTATTTCATGCATTTACCTCATGGTATATGATGTTTATCATGTTTTTTTTTTATAAAATGATGCTTATTAAGTTAAAAGGGGAATGCAACGTTGACATGAACAAAGATTCTTACTACTTGGAGTTATTGAAAATGCATGGAATTTTAGTTTCAAAGTAGCGGATGTCAAATCAATTGTTTCTATAATGGGATGCTTTTGTTTCCTTTTTCCCTCAAGCATCTAATAATCTTATATATTTGATAAACATGCATCTTAATTGAAAAATCTACGTAGGGAAGCTTAATTCTTAACATTGTTTTATTTTTGTTTTACTTCCTTTTTAAGTGAAATTATCTTATTCTTCACTTTAGGAAATAAAATTATAAGAGAAGAAAACAACGGAACTAATTCTTTTAAGAATCCAACCTAAAACCAATAGGCAACATGTGGAGGGACCCAACTTTAATAGAGGTGGTGGAATAATACTACTTTAACATTCCTCATGTGTAGCTCAAAGGGCATACACATGGATAACCTCTCCATGAGTGTTCAACCCTACATAGGGTTACTGACTTTGGCCCTTCTAGAGATCTCCCTTCGGGAAAATTTTGCAATGAACATGTTCAGTTTATAATTGGTTACTAACTTTCAGTATTGAGCTTTGCTGTTGTTTTCCCCCTTCTTTTTTGTACTTTTAATTGTTAAAACATCAACTCATGAAAAATATTCGAATATATATCACTGAAGAAAAAATATTTGGATTTTTTTTCTCCTTAAGTTTGTTTTTTATTCTTGTATTTTTTTATAGAAGTCTCCTCCACATATATTTCCCCCCTCCCACAAACTCGAAATTAGTGATTTCACCCCCTGCAACTAGGTAGCTAGTTTTTTCAGCTATTGATCTTTCTACATTTATGTCAATTTAATATGAATTACTTTCTTTGAGAATATGCTAAAATGAAATGAAGGTTGCTTCTAAGCTCTTTACTTGCTTTCATTTAAGATTTTTCCACTTGTGCGACCAACCAAGGAAATTTTTGGTATGCAAGCTGAAAGCTATATGTTGTACAAGATTGTTCCAAATGGTAATATATATTTCCTTTCTACATTTTATTTTCCCTTTTGGTTATTTTACTCTCTTTTTACATCTATCTATAGCATCTATTTATTGAAATTCTAAATCTTTTGTAGTTGCTCATAATGTTGGAGCTATTATGGCAATATGGGCTCCAATTGTCTTGGTAAGCAAGCATTTAAGAACATTGTAATGGAAGTTTGATGCTATGTTCATAATCTTTGTCACTTAAACAGCTTGTGTCATTTTCTGAGTGTTTTGCTCATGCATAGGTTTATTTTATGGATGCTCAAATATGGTATGCCATATTTTCTACCCTTTTTGGGGGGGTTCTTGGAGCCTTCAGACATGTTGGTGAGGTATGCAGTAATTTTGTGCTCATGCTATTAGAAATATGATAACTAAATAACGTGTGTGAATGTGTGCACTTGTATAAATACATACACTCTGCCACATGCACATGCACATGCACTTGTGTATGTATGTATACATGTATGATTTTGTGAAATTACTGAAGCTTTTATGTGCTGATTCATGAACTTACATTAGGGAGATTACCTTCTGAAGCTTTTGCTTTAATTGGATTATTTAATAGATACGTACACTTGGGATGCTGCGATCAAGATTTCAAGACGTGCCTCCAGCTTTTAGAGAATATTTTTTGCCATCAGCACATTATGATTCAATAACAAAACTATCGGTAATGCCTATTGCGTATATTCCAGCGTTCTCTACAATTTCTCTTAGATGTTTAAGATTTTTGTGCATCATTCCGGTATCAACCGAATTTCTTTTAAATATATTTTCTTTTTATATTTCTTTGCTACGGCTAGCTTAGTTGCTAGCTTTCTATTCCTTTTGGACTTTTAATAAAATCTCTTTGGCTTAGAAAAAGCGGCATTTGATGTCAATTTATACGGTATCTTACCATCACCATATATGAAGATGATTTTGGCCCCTTTCCTCCTTAATTCAATATTCGTTTTCTTTTGGCTAAATTAAAATGATCCTTGTGGCAGGATAAATCAATTAAACAAAAGAACATGTCAATTTTTTCTCAAATGTGGAATGAATTCATTTGTTCCATGCGTGAGGAGGATCTGATTAGCAATACGTGAGGATTTCTAAACTTCATTCCAAACGAAATATTAAGAGTTATATAACTCACTTTTTCCCTTGCTTGACAATTTACCAGGGATCAAGAATTGTTGGCTGTTCCATGTTCTTCAAGCGATGACTCTGGGATTCAGTGGCCACTTTTCTTGCTAGCTAGTAAGGTAAGCACTATTCAGTAGCTAGTAAGGTATTACATGTAATGCAGGTTGTTATGTTATAGATTATTGACTGTGCAATGTCTTACAGATTCCTGCTGCATTGAACATAGCAAAAGATTTTAGGAGGAAGGAGGATGCCAAGTTGATTAAACTGATTGAAAGTGATTTTTACATGCATTCAGCGGTGGTTGAATGCTATAAGACGATCAAATGTCTTATGGATGGCCTTTTGGCAGACGAGGATGATAAGAAGTAAGGTTAAAGTGTTCATATTATTGGCTTGAACTTGCAGATATGGTCCTAATTGTCCTCTAGGAATTTAACTTTGTATGTAAGAAATTCCTCATTTTTTGTCTCAATTACTCGTCTTCTTATATTTTCCTTTTATCTCATCCTGGAATAGGATTGTGTGGAAGATTTATGATGAAGTATCCAACAGTATACGAGAGGGGAAGTTTTTGAAAGAATTCAAGATGAGTGGTATGCCTTTGCTCAGTGTAAAGTTGGAGAAGTGGCTAAAGATCTTGGTAGCAATTGAGCTTAATCCGTGTTCGCTGCTTTTGTTTTTTCCCTCTGGTTTCTTTTTCCTAGTGACATGCTTTTAAGAACTCTGTTTATTTGAGTTTGCTTTCACAGATGGCTGATTATGGGGATGATGAAATATACAAGGCCCCCCAGATAACCAAAGCTCTGCAGAGTATCATGGATACTATTACACATGATGTTATGATTAATGGCCAGAAGTAAGGACTGAAAAGTACAACCTTTTAGTATCAAAAGGATTTCTTTTCCCCTCTGATCAGATACTTTAACTGCCTTACCTAAAATGAAAAAATAAAAAATCATATTAGATGCTCGACACACTCTTTAAAACAGAAAGCTTTATCATTATGTAACGAGATAAGAAAATATGATCTAAAAGCACCAGTATCGAAAGCTCAACAAATTTAAATTTACTCCTAGATTTCATATTATTTTATGATTGGGATTAGCGATCACAACTTGCCTAGTGAAGCCTCAAATTTAGATCTGCACTTTTGATGAAATCCTGTAAATTAAGCCATCCTAGACCTATTTATGCAATCATTTCAGTATTTGTGAAACAAAAAGCTATTAGTTCTTTAATTGGGTAATTTGATGAGTTTATACCACAGAATGAGTCTTCATCACTAACATGGGCTATGAATTTCCTCTCCTTTTTTTAGAGCCCTTCAAGGAGATTCTGTTTATCGGAATAGCAAAGATGGACAGAGTTTTGAAAATATTAATATTCAGGATATACAACACAAGTCTTGGAAGGACAAGGCAATGAATTCTGTTTTACATATCCTTTTCAAGTTTTAAATATTGCAAATTAAGACTTGCTTATCATCGTATTCTACAATTCTCTATAGGTCTCTAGGCTCCATTTTCTTCTGACTTTCAAGGAATCTGCTGCTGATGTGCCTCGAAATTCAGAGGCTCGACGCCGTATCACTTTTTTTGCAAATTCATTATTTATGAATATGCCAACTGCACCAAAAGTTAGTGATATGCGCTCCTTCAGGTCAGTGACCATTGATGATTTCTCAATGTTCTTACACTGAATGACAGCTTGGGATCTGTGACTAGTGTTAATCAATGTAAAACTGGACCGATGTCTCCTTTCAATATAGGAAATTTTTAATGTCTTCTCTTTTTCCTTTATAATGAATGAATAATGTCTGTATGGTCATGCCACAGGAATTGTTATCTTGAATCTAGAAATTGTTTGAGGGCATATATGATAGTCAGAGAAGACGTGTTTATTACTTACATCTCTCTAATCTAACTTTTATTTATTTCTCGATTTATTATGTCAGTGTTTTGACTCCATATTACTCAGAACTTGTTCGTTATACTGATGACGAACTTAATAAAGAAAACGAGGATGGAATATCAACTTTATTCTACCTACAGAAGATATATCCGGGTGAGTTTGTATTATTTCTGTTACCATCTGAAATAACATGAACTTAAACTAGTACTGTCTCCAATTTAGATGAATGGACCAACTTCCGGGAGCGAATGCATAAGAAGGAGAGCAAGGAGGATATCTGTAACTGGGCAACTTACAGAGGACAGACACTTTTTAGATCAGGTCTGTATAATGATGGTCAACAGTTAACTTAGCAATCCATCATAAGTAACTTTTCTTACAGATGATTATTTCTATATATTTTACATGCAAAATCATCTTATATGTTTCTGTCAGTGCGAGGGATGATGTACTACAGGAAAGCCATAGAACTCCAATGTGCCCTGGAATTTCCTAATCATAATGGTTTGTGACATTCTAGACACATTTTGTTAGAAATATGAACCTTTATCTTCGTTGTTACATTTCAAATTCAATATCTTGTATCTTTCAGGATTGTTACCACCAAATATCATGCCATGCAACTATTAACTGGATTTTAAATTGCAGCTTCAAGTGAGGAGGATTCTGTTCAAGTGCAAGCTCTGCCCGATTTAAAATTCACCTATGTTGTATCTTGTCAGATCTATGGAGCTCTGAAACATTCTGACAATTCTCATGATCAAAGTTGTCAAAGGAGTATTCTGAATCTCATGTTAATGTATGTTACCTGTTGATGCCCTATTATAAGACCAAAACCTTCTGCATAAATTAAAACTTTAGAGAAATCACTCCTTATTTTTAATACTGTACAGGCATCCATCTCTTCGTGTTGCTTATATTGATGAAAGAGAGGAGACTATTGATGGAAAGTCTGAAAAATCTTATTACTCTGTTCTTGTCAAGGGAGGTGACAAATTTGATGGCTATGAAAGGGTAGGTACTAGTTTTATCCGGAACTCTGTTTTTCTATTTTGGAATTTGTTTCTTTTTTTGTGTAATTTCGATTGATTACTAGGATGCAATGCTACCAGCCTTATTTTCTACCCAAGTCATCCTCATCCCATTTATGGTTTATTTGAACCCATTTATGAGGCAATGCATTCTTTAACCTGTCATTGTGATTCATACTGGCTTTTGCACACTATCTAGGTGAAAAGATGTGTTTTACGATGAAAGTAGAAATTATTTGATAAAAATGTTGTGGGATAAAAGTTACCCTAGTAAAAGTAGGTAGTCTTTTAGGTGGAGGGTAATTATTCCACTGGCGGTGTAAACTAAAAATTTCCACAAGTCTTTTAGTTTCCACCACCAGTGTATTGAATATAATTCCATATATATATATATATGGAAAAAATTTGATGCACTGCCAGTGTAAACTTTAGTTTACACCAACAAGCTCATTTTAGGGGTTTAGTTTAGAATTTAGAGTTTAGGGATTTAGGTTTTATGGTTTTGAATCTAGGGTTTAGGTTTAGAATTTAGGGTTTAAGATTTGGAGATTTAGAGTTAGGGATTTAGATTTTTCCAATGCTTGTGCATCAAATATTAACCCTATATATATTCCGTATTTTGTTTTCTTGTCATAATTTTATTTTGATATTTATATCAACTTTCCAACTAGGTGTTGTCACTTGACTTGTTATACTAAACTTAGTAAGAAACTTAATAGATATTTCCGGCTTCCACTAGCTTTTCTGCTTTCTCTGGTTGGTTCTTGGTCGGGAAGAAACTCAATTACTACCTAGTTCGTAAAGAAGTTTATAGATATCAGAGATTTGCAAAATTTGGTTGATTTGGACCCAACATTCTCCTTGGTTACTATCAAAATCCCTCATGAGCTCAACCAATTTACAGCCACTATCCATTTTATCAAAGTACTACATCAAACTTCTGATATGAAAGTTGAAAATGTACACATATAAAAATCTCTATTGATATCCAAAATAAAGTAGAAATATTTCCGACTGTTGAACATAATAATTTACTAATAATTTGTAGCGATCTAATAAATGGTGCTACGAATTTTTACATGACATTGTGCCTGCTTCATTACATCATAGACATGATGCTGAAAGAAATTGCTTTTTTTCTCTGTTGAATAGTTATGTATTTGGAATATATATGATCAAAACCAAAATTGTCCAATGCATAAATGATCTACAGGCCTATAAGATTATGTCAATTTAACAACATATGTATTTGTTTACAACATCCTTTTACATGGAATATTCACTGTACTTCTAGGAAATATACCGCATCAAACTTCCGGGTCCTCCAACAAAAATTGGTGAAGGAAAACCTGAAAACCAGAATCATGCCCTTATCTTTACCCGAGGGGAAGCCTTGCAGACAATAGACATGAATCAGGTAGCTGTTTTCCTCCATATCAAGATAGGACATTAAGGTTCTAGAACATCATTTAATACTTTGTTTTTAGGATAACTATTTCGAAGAGGCTTTTAAAATGAGAAATGTTTTGGAAGAGTTCAAACGCCGTCGCTGGCAACGGAAACCTACAATATTAGGTTTAAGAGAGCATATATTTACTGGAAGGTTAGTCGTACTGTTTTCTTTACAGATTTTGATCTTGATTTGTTTAATGGGTGTGTACAAGCAAGTCAAAAAGCAGTCATTTCACAAAATAATGCCTAAATACTAACATGTTTACTTTTTTATTTTTCAGCGTTTCATCACTTGCTTGGTTTATGTCCAACCAAGAGACTAGCTTTGTAACTATTGGCCAACGCTTTTTAGCAAGTCCTCTGAGGTACCCTGAAATTTTCATCTTGACTAAATGGTTACTTAGGAGATGTTGTATATTTGTTATTGCTAATTTTCACATGGAGCACTAGTTAAAATGTGATAACAAGGGCCTCTCCACCTAGTACCAATTGGTTTTAGACTGGGTATCCATCTAAAATTTAGCACGTTATTGTTTCCATGATTATCTTATCTTTGCAGGGTACGGTTCCATTATGGTCACCCTGATATATTTGACAGAATCTTCCACATAACAAGGGGTGGCATTAGCAAAGCTTCAAAAACTATTAATTTAAGCGAGGACATATTTGCAGGTATACTTCAGCAACTAATCCAACTAGTTTCATAAGTTTAATATTTTGGCTAATTCAACTAGTGTTTTCAGGGTTCAATTCAACTCTCAGAGGGGGATATATAACACATCATGATTACATCCAAGTTGGAAAAGGACGTGATGTGGGCATGAATCAAATATCATCTTTTGAGGCTAAAGTTGCAAATGGAAATGGAGAGCAAACACTTAGCCGTGATGTGTATCGCCTTGGATGTCGATTTGACTTCTTCAGAATGCTATCATTTTACTTTACAACTGTTGGTTTCTATTTTAATAGCATGGTGAGCAAACCAAACTAATTTCTTTAGTTTATGTTAATTTTATGTACTTGAATATGTGGTAAATATATAAAGTTTAGGCGATTAGATATCCTTTATATAGCCTAATTTGGTTTCCTCAGTTGTGAAGCAGTATTTATTTGCATGTTTACACGATTAGTCATTTGAGGAGTTACCTCAATCCATAAATACTCAGTATATAACTTGGTTCAATCTTCTTTAATGAAGATAAAGGCATAAAGCATAACATCAAGCTACAAGGCTGGCTCATACCAATACCATTTGATCTTTGTTTTTCTTGTCGTGCCTCACATGGTTGCAATGTGAATAAACATTTATTCCTCTGTTTTTGGTATAACATTGTTTCAGGTTACTGTGCTTACAGTATATTTGTTCCTCTATGGACGTTTGTATTTGGTTATGAGTGGAATGGAAAAAGAGATTCTGGAGAATTCAATCATGAATCAGAACAAGTCCCTAGAAGCGGCTTTAGTTCCTCAGTCACTCTTTCAAATGGGTTTGTTGTTGGTCCTGCCTATGCTAATGGAAATTAGCTTGGAGAAAGGGTTCCGCACTGCTCTGGCAGACTTTATCATCATGCAGCTGCAGCTAGCCTCTGTATTCTTTACGTTTCAGCTTGGAACAAAAGCCCATTATTTTGGAAGAACAATCTTGCATGGAGGTTCTAAATATCGAGCTACTGGGCGCGGATTTGTTGTTTTTCATGCCAAGTTTGCTGAAAACTATAGATTGTACTCACGAAGTCATTTTGTGAAAGGATTTGAGCTTGGTATACTACTGGTCATATACGAAGTTTATGGCGTATCATATCGCAGTTCAAGTCTTTATTTGTTTATTACCTGCTCAATCTGGTTCTTGGTTGGATCCTGGCTATTTGCTCCCTTTGTCTTTAACCCTTCTGGCTTTGACTGGCAAAAGACGGTGGATGATTGGACAGATTGGAAGCGCTGGATGGGATTTCGGGGAGGTATTGGTATTCAGCCTGAAAAAAGTTGGGAATCATGGTGGGAAAGAGAACATGAGCACCTTAAATACACAAATATACGAGGAATGGTGCTTGAGATTATTCTTGCACTTCGTTTCTTTGTCTATCAATATGGAATTGTCTACCATCTTAATATTGCTCATCACAGTAGGAGTTGGCGGGTAAATTATGCTATTTTAACTAATATAGTTTTTTCTCTCACCCTATTAAACAACATTTAGGTTAAGGATCATCATCTCTTTGACCTTGTTTTAACCTATAATATTTCAGGTTTATGGGCTCTCTTGGGGTTTTATTGGAGCAGTTTTCTTATTGTCAAAGGTATGGAAAACAAGCATAATATATGTAAACCTTCTTCATTGGTGTCCACATCTATTAAGAATTGTGTTCGCTTTGGTCGTATACTCTAGTTGGGACTTGGGATTCTACATCAGAGCCTTGGTGTGCTCTGTTCTTCCTGCCTAAGTGCATGTGAAGTTGACAACCGTCTATGTGGTCCATGTGTGTCCCCTTGTTGAGCTACATGTGAGGGAGCATATTTGTGGCTTCTATTATCTTATTTTCAATTTGAGCCTATGCACGCGTCTATATCTTATGCTCTTTCTTATATTATTTTTAATCTGCATTTATATATATATATATTTGGTTAAGAAATAACGATATATAAGATTTTGTTTTCTTCTGTTTCTGTATTGTTTGTGACCATGACAGATTGATATGGTATTTTTTCTGCAGATCGTATCAGTTTGTGGAGAAAAGCTGGGAACAAAACTTCAGCTAGTATACAGAATGCTCAAAGCATTTATTTTTCTTGCCTGCTTGGGAATAACCATCATCTTATCCAAAGCAGATGACCTCACTATATCAGATTTATTTGCTGCTGCCCTTGCCTTCTTGCCCACTGGCTGGGGCCTTCTTCTTGTAAGTTTCAAGCTTTTCTAAAGTGTTAATACGTAAATTAACCCCCGAACTATACACTTTCTTGCAATTTGGTATCTAAAGGGAAAAATCAGGTAGTTGAACTGTACATCGTTTTAGATGGCATTGGTTGACTCATACCAAGTCACTACATGCAAGGTCAAGTATTTTCTAAATGCTGACATGGCATAGACGCGACACATGTTGACTTGGTATTGATCAACCATACCACTTTAGCAGTTTATGTAACGGCTTAAGTCCATTGGGTTAACTTGATTGACAGAAGTATAGTTCATATACACGATTGTGAGTTTTTTTTTCCTTTTCCAAAATTTTGGTAGTGTTTAGGGGTGTAATCAAACCAAGCTGAGCTTGAGCTCAACAAGAAATTCGAGGCTCAAAGCTCGAATCAAGCTCAATAGAGTTTCACTTTTAAAGTTTTAGCTCAGTTTAAAATAAACATTAAACTACGTGACCTAGCTTGATTAGGCTCATTTTTCTATTTAAAGTGTGTATAAGAAACTCAATTAGGCTCTCTAGCTACTCAAGCAAGCTTTGATACACACAAATTTGGCTTTTTCGATAGCTCTAGTTTCTGTAGTTCAAGCTCAAGTTTACAATGCTCGAACCGAGCACGTATCTCGTCTCGTTTACAGCCCTTGTAATAATTTCATGTCTTGTAATTTTAATGTATAATTATTAACAAAAAAACTTGATATTGTGTTGATTTGTGCTTCCAAAATCCAAGATTGGGCAAGCCTGCAGGCCATTGTCGAAGGGGCTAATGTGGTGGAACACAATGAAGGAGATGAGCAGAGCATATGACTACATCATGGCATTGCTGCTTTTCATGCCCATAGCAGTATTATCATGGCTTCCATTTGTGTCTGAATTCCAAACTCGCATCCTCTTCAATCAGGCTTTTAGCAGAGGTCTTCAAATATCCATCATTCTTGCTGGCGGGAAAGACAAGGCCTCACCCAAATGATTTCTTTATTTGGTTGAATGCTGACATTTTTTTTGGCAATGTACAGAGATGGAACAAAACTTTTGCACTGCTTGTTGCAACTTTTATATTAATTCATTTGCTAACCTACGGTGTTCTGACATTTGTGTTCTTTCCCAAATTTTATTTGGTAAAAATAATCCATTAACTTGCTAATCCGGACTGTATACTGCAAGACTTATTATGAGGACGAACCTTCCAACTCAATTCTGACTATTCTGACGAAAATTCAATTGTATAATGATATCTCGAACTTTCATCTGCCACTACGAAAACATGTTACAATCTAATAGCGGAACATCATATTTCATTGTCGTCATTACCGTGACCATGATAAACAACAGGGTGCCTTGATATCAGTTTGTTATACCAATGATGAACTAGAGACGAACGATAACGATTAAACAACGATGATGGTGATCGCAAGCAAACGAAAAAAATAAAATACATCAAAATTTACGTGAAAAACTCAAACGAAAAAACTACGAGCAAAAAAGATAGAAACTTTCAGTGCATCCGAAGAAGAGATTACAAGTGTCCTTAAATGTTTATCTATAGAGGTATTACAAGTGACCTTAAGTATCTATTGTCGGAATATGTTGTTTTATTTAGATATAGAAACAATTTCGGCTTAAATGAAAAATAAGTGCCTAAAGTACTCCTCTTTTGAACTTTAGGTGCTTAAAGTTTTCTTTTTATAAAAATAAGTGCTTAAAATTTCAACCGTTATAATTTTAGGTGCTTAAAGTTTATAATGTTACAATTTTAGTTGTCTGGCCGTTAAAAAGGAGTTAAAAATTGTTATCCAATCAATGCTTGACACATGACATGTTCTTTTTTCCAAAATTAAAATTTTAAAACATTTTTTATAAGTTTTTAAACTTTTTAGAAAATCCCAAAATTTTAAATTTTTTATAAAACAGTCCTCAAAACCTTAAAATTTTCTAAACTCAAACCCACAAATCGTCGCAGCTTCCGCAGTCGATCGTCGCGCATGAGCACCCCCATGTGGTCACCGGACCAAGGCGGTCATTCCCGCAACACGGCGTCACTAGAAACGGTGAATGGCGTGCAGACAAGCGTCGAACGCCGAACACGAAATCGTCGTTCGGCTGGCACGTTGTTCGTCGTTTTTAACGACCAAAGAAGTGTGGTCACCGGCAGTGATAGGCGGCGGAAGCGGCGACGATTTGGGGGATTTTAGGGATTTGGGGACTGTTTTGTAATTTTTTCAAAATTTCGAGAATTTATGAAAATCTTTAAATTTTTGGGTATTTTTATTTAAAAAATTAAAAATAAAACAAATTAGTGTTACGTGTCAAGATTGGTTATAAAAGAAATTAACATTGTTTAACTGTCAGACACCTAAAATTATAATTGTTAAAATTTTAAACATCTATTTTTTAAAAAAAAAACTTTTTGCATCTAAAGTTTAAAAGAGGAATACTTTAGTCACCTATTTTTCATTTAAGCCAAACAAATTTTATTCAACGCATGATTTTTATTTGCATTCCTTTAAACCCCGAAAGATATTTATGTACAGAGTATACCAGTGGAGGACACCACACCAACTCAGAGGATAAGTATATAATAGGGCTGGCAATTATCCATGGATGGTGGTTCACCCTACCCACCCGACTCAATTAAATGGACGAAAACTCGATAAAATATGGATTTGATTCATTTAAAGTGGGTGGTAAATGAAGCGGGTGATGGATTCGGGTGAAATTTTTTCAACCCACCATCTGACCCATCACCCGCCCATCTATCTATTAAAATATTATTAATTCTAAAAAGATATTAATTACCTTAAAGAGTTATTTTACGTTAAACCCTAAAATATTTACTCATTTTTTATTTTAGGTTCAGCAAATTTGGGAGAATCAAAAGGCAGTAAGGTATGCATTCTTTAATCTTTATTTTTTTATTTTCTTTTAATCTTTAGATTTCAACATTTTTTTCTGCAAATTCTTGTACGATATTTAATTTTTTTCCAGCTTTATGTTATTTAATTAAGATAAATATTTTTAATTTTTTTATTTTCTTTTAATTTTAGTTTAGAACTCAATTGTTCTTAGATTGTTGTTAGTATTATATTTTTACTTGTTATATTTTGGTTCATTTGTTAGCATTAAGTTTTTACTTGATGTTATATTTTAGTTCATTTGTTAGCATTATGTTTTGATTTTAAATTGTTGTTATATTTTTTAAAGTGTGTTAAATATTCTTACATGTTTTTTTGAAGAGGATGAAAAACAATAGTACAATAGTAAAAAAATTTACGTTCTTTTCTGTTTGTTGATTAATAAAAATTAATTTGTTTTAACACTTCAGAAATTAAGATGGGCGATACAGATAGTAGTCACGCCGTCACTGCTTCCAAATCCTTCTCTTCTCAATCTCCTGAGATTTCAATGCAAACTTCAAATTCAAGTAATACTCAGCCGACTACTCAACATGTACCTTCTACACCAGAATTTCTAGATTCATCTCAATAAAATGCAACTATACATCCGCCATCAGGTCCATCACCTCGTCAACCTAGAAAACTTAGATCTCCTGTGTGGAATCACTTTGAAAGGATAGTTGTTAATGGAGAAAAAAGAGCAAAGTGTCTGCATTGTGGCCAGACATTCTCCGCAAAAAGTAAAAATGGAACCTCACATTTGAAGGACCATCTCGAACTTAGATGCTCTAGAAAGCATGTGATGCAAGTTGATTTGCGCCAAAAACTATTGTCAATTAATCGTAAGCAAGATTCATCTATAATGCTAGAAAATCATGTGTTTTCTCAAGAGGTATCGCGAAAGGAACTAGCCAATATGGTCATTCTTCATGAGTGTCCGTTATCTATTGTTGAGCACATTGGGTTTTGGAAATTTGTCAACAGCTTAAATCCAAGCTTCAAGATAATCTCACGCAATACTTTTAAAAGTGATATCTTGAAAATATTTACAAGCGAGAAAGCAATTTTGAAGAAGTTATTTGATGATCACAAGGGGAGAGTTGCAATTACTACTGACATGTGGACAGTTTCAAATCAAAAGAAAGGTTATATGACGGTCACAACACACTATATTGATGATCGCTGGAATCTGCGGAACAAAATCTTGACGTATATATATTATTTTAAATTTTTTGCAAACTTTCTATGGGCTTCCTACTTGTTTGTGTAGTGTTCCTCTAGTGATTTTTTATTTGCTCAAAACTGATGTGTTTTAATTATGTCGCCTTATAATAGGTTTGTTTATGTTCCTTGTTCGCATACCGCCAATATGCTTGCCCAAGTTTTGATATATTCTCTGAATATGTATAATATTGCTGAAAAAATCTCATCTGTGGTACTGGATAATTGTTCAACAAATGATGCTATGGTTGATGTGTTGCAAGAGAAATTTGATCATGATAATCTTTTATTGGGTGGTAATTTTTTGCATGTGCGTTGTAGTGCACATATTTTGAATTTGATTGTTCAAGATGGTTTGGAAGTAATTTGTTCTGGGATTGAAAAAATTCGTAATTGTGTTGTGTTTTGGACTGCAACTCCTAGTAGAGTTCAAAAGCTTGAAGACAAGGCTAGAGCTTCAAAAATTGATTGTTCTAAAAGGTTATCACTTGATTGTAAAACAAGATGAAACTCCACTTATTTGATGCTTATAAGTGCTTTGCCATTTAAAAATGTCTTTGCTAATTTGAAGATTCAAAATCTTAATTTTAAGTTTGTGGTTCCTACTCAACGTGATTGGGAGTTAGCTGAAATTATTTGTCCTAAGTTGAAGAAGTTTCACAAAGTGACTGAGTTGTTCTCTGGTAGAAAATATCCTACTGCCAACTTATTTTTTCGGCAAGTGTGTGAGATCAAAATAGCATTGCAAGCTTGGAAAGATGGTGATGATGAACAAGTTATTAGAGATATGGCTCAAAAAATGATGGAAAATTTTGACAAATATTGGTTAAATATAAATGGAATTTTGGCAGTTGCAGCCATTTTGGACCCTCGAAATAAGTTAGAGTGTGTGGACTATTACTTCAATGAAATATATAGTGATGATGCAAGTGTCGAAATCGAAAGGGTTCGAGGATTGTTGTATGAACTGCTTCTTGAGTACCAAGATAAACCTGACAATGAGAATTATGTCTCTTCCACCTCTTCTAGTCGTGATGGGTTGTTGGGTAAGAGAAATGCAGTTAATAATCTTAATGAATGTGGCGATGAGGAAGTTGATAAATGGACTCAGATTAAGAGGACCAAAAAAAGAAAAGCTAATGTGAGGTGTGAGTTAGATCATTATCTTGAGGATGATGCATTACCCGAGAGTAATGAATTTGACGTGCTTCACTATTGGAGAATTGATTTAAAATTTCTAATATTGAAAAAAATTGCTAAGGATGTTTTAGCGATTCCCGCATCTACTGTAGCTTCAGAGAGTGCCTTTAGCATGGGTGGGAGAGTGGTTAGTCCCCAACGCTCAAGCCTTCAGCTGATACGGTGGAGGCTCTCATGTGTATGCAGAATTGGATACTTGGAGAGTATTCGGGTAAATTTATTATATTTTATATACATTTGACTTTTTTCATCTTATAATCGATAATATGTTTCATTGTATTATTTTAGACTCTTGTTTCGATAATGCACAAGCATGTGCTACTATCTTGGAGGATAATGATGTGGAAGGCGATGGATGTTCATCAAGCGAAGTTGTTGACGTTAATTCGGTAATTTATTCATATTCTTCTCTTAAATTTATTTATTTTTTTACTACAAAAATTATGTCACAATATTTTATTTTCTCATTTATTATAGGATGGGGAGGACCTTTGAAGATGATTATATGAAGAACTAATGGCCAAAGCTTCATGATATGATGAAATAAAGAGGATGCTGATGCTTACTCACTTATGTAGTTTACTATTGGGAAGTGAACTTTGTTTACATAATTATGTTATATGTTAAAATATTAGAAATTTGAAACTTTAATAGTAGTTGACTTTATTTATTAAATATAAAATATTTTTAGTAACGGTTTTTAGTAAGTTGTTACATGTAATTTTAATTTTGATTTTTTAATAATAAAATCCATTAATGATCCGATCCACCTGTTTCGTCCGCAATTGATGGGTGGGACGGATTTGGGTCAATGATTAAGCGGGTGGTGGATGGGTTGGATGACAGTTTTGGATGCAAATGATGGGGCGGATGGAGCTCTAATCCATCCAAATCCGACCCGTTGCCAGCCCTAGTATATAACATTAACTAGAAGAGAACAGTACATCTTTTAAATAAAAATTAGATCACAACATATAAGGTGCTACTGCTATCAATACTCTTATGACTACATTGCTAAATAATCAAAGTAAAATGTTAACATAAACTCTAGATATTGCCTAATACTGCTCATCGCCTTGTTACCTGGTGAAAAAGGTAAATGTTCATCATCCTTTGAGACTTGAGTTCGAGTATCAGTAGTATAAAGTTAAACAGATATTATTCTTGTATCACACCAGCATATTTAAAAAAAATATTGTCTAATACTAACACTTACCAGCCCAAATTAAGATTTAGGGTCGAGAGAATATGGTCATGGACTCTGCTACTGCTAGGTACCACAGGATGAGGGCAACGCCTCATTATTAAGTTATTGCTCTCTCTTTCTCTTTCTTGCCTGAAATCACGTTTTTTATTTTATAAATCTTTATTGCATTTCATACAAAGAATTTGAGATTGAAATGGATTTGTTTAGCTGAGACATACTTTTAGTAAAAAGGTATGCTTTAAACCAAAGGTTTTGTTTAACTTCCCTGATTGGAAACTTTATCTTCTCCCAATTTTATCATAAATGAGGTTTTATCTCGGAGTTTGGATTTGTTGAGATTTTATCCGTTAAATTTAATTTGAATTGCTTTTAATTGAGTGAAATAAAATTTGTATTAATTTTTAAAACAATGATAGATTTTGTTTAAAGTTTCATTCGATAATTAAAAACGAGCCAATGCTCAATCTCAGAAACGGAATGAGAAAAAGAGTGTTTAAACTATTATTAAACAAAAATTAGAATATAGAATATGAGCAATTCTCAAATCCACGTCAAAAATAACCATACAAATTGAGCATGAATTCCCCCATAGTACACTCCACCCAAACAATTCTCTCAACTGAGAGCTACGAGAAATGTGAAAATGGTGCTAGAACATATAATATGAAGAGCCATCCTAAACCGCTCAAAATTAAACGATCACATTCACACATAACAAATAAAAATAATGATAATAATTATAATAATTGTCTAATTATGATATTTCTCCTCAATCCATTATACTGCACAAACTAGCTATTTAAAAATAAAATAGAACTAACTTGTCTCAGTAGTTAAGAGAATAGTCGTTGTTTCTAAAGGTCACGGGTTCGAGCACCAGCAGCTGCAGCAAGGTGATTGAGCATGCATTGTCAAATGGTTGAGAGTATATTCATAACAGATACTACTTGTAATCACTTTAACTTTAAAAAAATAGAACCAAACACAGAAAAGGTTAAAAACTCTAGCAAACAACTCGGACAAATGATAAATACAAACAAACAACATTGCCCACGATGAAGGATAAATACCATCAACACGACATCTATCAATATTCAGTCTAAGAATCCAAAACAAAAAAGACCAACAAAATAACATAATGAATTAATCTGGAAACTTGACGCCAAATCTAACATTAAAAAAATAAAAAAAAAATGTCACAAACGTAGAAAAGAACGTGTCACAAGAGAAAGATAAATAAACATTCAGGTAGGGTTTTACCACGTTGCTATTATACAATTTTACTCCAAATATTATTGGTTCTATGTTCGTTTTACTCCAAATTTATATAATAAGTATACAGTGTAATAAATAAATGAAAAAGTTAAAGAAAATAAAAATAAACATGTTAATAGGTCAAATTAAATAAAATTAGAACTTAAAATGGTCAAAATAGTAAGTAATTTTGCAAAATTAGATTACAATCAAAAGAGGAATGACCAAAATAACAATTAATATTAATATAGCAAAAATCCCTTTATTTTTTCCGATTTTAAGGTAGTCAGAAATTTAAAATATCTCGATTTGTATCCGATCCGATTATCTAGTTTTTCTTCTCGAAATTCAATTCAAAGGTTAAAAAATTGATCAGATATTTAAATTTTCGGATCAAATCATTGAGTAAACAACTTGGTTATTTAAAACAAATCTATAAGGTAATATATGTTCACACATTTTCTTAATACTTTGATAATACATACATACAATGACGGATCCAAAAATATTTTTGAAGGAGGGCACATATATATTAACATCATGTTCGAATTTAATTCATTTATTAGCGTGTTCGGGCTCGATTCTTTTAGTTTTTGCAAACATTTTCGTTTTGCGTTTGCGTAAATGTTCGTTTAATGTTTGCAAACATAAACGATTAGGTGTAAATAAGTTAACATGCTTATTTGCAATAGTGTAAATAAGTTATTAATGCACACATTACTGAATTGGAAAACAACAGTGTAAATAACTTGTTCACCCTGACTATATAGTGGATCCGTCACTGTGGTTAAAACATATACTATAATTTAAGGTTGGTTTAAAAAGCATAAAACCATGTATTATGTTACAACTAACATAGACGAACCTATATAACATATTCATACGTGGACAATTTATGCAAATATTTGTTTTCCCTCATGTCGTGGGGATTGAGTACAATCCTGCATAACAAAGTGGAGGAAATCATACAATTCACGCTAACCATAAAAACACATTAGTAAATCAAAAATCTCCAAATTACAATTTACAAAACAAATGTGATATATATAATATCTACAAGGCTACAACAAATTCGAAACAACTCAATTTGAGCCTATTGCCAATTTATATTCAATCAATAAAAAGCAAGAAGAAAAAATAAAAGTCTTTGTTAAATTAATTCAACGAAATTAGTATAAAGAATCATTAAGTCATAAAGTCATATTTCTACTTTTAGTGTAAAATTTAATCTCTAACTCAAAATCTAAAGTTAGAAAAGGAGAAGGTAAATGTAAATTAACTAAATATTTATTTATTTTATCCTATTTGTATTGTTATGGTTGTAAAATAAATAACAAAAGGTATTGAAATCTTGTAAAACAAAATTTAAATAATACTAATTGAATATACTTTTATATATTGAATAAATGAAAATTTAAAAAAATACATACCTTCACACTTAGAAAGTAGGAATAGAACCCGAATAATTTTTATTTTTTATGAGTTTCCATTTCTCTTGTAATTGATTATTAGTTTTTAGATTTTTATGTAGGTTGTAAATGAATTGGGCTCAAATGAATTGTTTGTGGACTCTTAACAAAAAACAAGTTACTACTTATGGATATCTTTAGTCAGTATTTTATTACTCCCCGTGTTACACTAAAACTGTCACATGTACAATTTTTGGGTCAAACTTTTTTAACTTTGACCTTTTAAAATTTAAAATTTATTATTAATAAAAACATATTTTAAAAACCTTGAATCAAGTAGTTTTTAAATAAATTTTTTATAAATTTTAATTAATTAAAAATTTTAAATAAATTTTAGTCAATGTTAAAAAAATTTAACCAGAAAAATGTCAAGTGACAGTTTTAATGAGACTGGAGGGAGTATAATTTATATGTAGGTGAGGATAAATAAAAGTTCAGAGTAGGTAAAAAATCATAAAATTTTAGGTGAACGCAAATAATATTTCAAGGTGAGCACTATAAGTAATAAAAGAAAATTTGAATTTCAGGGTGAGCACTTACCCACCCTAAACATAGTGTGGATCCGCCTTTGCATATATATTATAGACAAAGTTAGGGGTGTTCAAAAATACCCGACCCGCCGACCCGCCTACCCGATTTAATTTTACCGGGTATTTATATTAAAGTACCCGATTTTTTCGGGCCGGGTACCCGACCTGCAATTTTTTTCCGGGTAGTTGGGCCGGGTCAGGGCCGAAATTTTTTTATAACCGGGTACCCGACCCGACCCGCTAATTTTAATATTTATATATTTTATATTTTAAATTCTATTTTTATTTTATGTTTCTTATTATTTTTCCTTAAAATTAATTTTAAATCCCTAACTTCTTTTTATACTTGTATTATATACTTTTAAGTTTATAATTTTTCAAAAATATTTATATTAATTTGTCAATATGAGAGTCGAAAAAAATCATGATCGATATTAATATTTTTAATACCTTCTTTTGTCGATAAACTTTAATATATATATATACATATATATCCAAATATTTCTCTCTTAAAACTAACCACAAATCAATAATTTTTGTGTTTGAAATATATATCATAAAATTTTATGTGTTTATTATGTATTTTTTTTAAAAAAAATAGATTTAAAAAATATAAAAAAATAAACCGGGTACCCGGTACCCGATTTTACGGGTACCCGATTTACGGGTACCCGGTTCTTATGGGCCAGGTCACGGGCCGACTTTTAGGTACCCGAAAATTCTGGGTACCCGAAATTTAGGGTACCCGAAAATCCGGGTACCCGGATATGAACACCCCTAGACAAAGTTATTTAAACATAGATCTCCTAAGATGAATATCTTGTCTTTTTCTGTGGAACCATATCGTAGGTTATAATTTCATGTTTATGTATACATATTACTAATATATTATATAATTTAGAAAAATATATGAAGCACTAGTTGTGGAAACATATTTTGTTTTTACAAGCACTCTAATTTTAAGAATTAAGGATTTAGTTTAGGATTTAGATTTAGAGTTTAAAATTTAAAGTGCGTAATTAGAATTTAAAGTTTACGATTAAGATTTAGAGGTTATGGTTTAAATTTTAAAATAATATAATAGAGATTTAAATTTTTAGCTATAACCTTTAAATTTAAACCAATGTCATAAATTTTAAACCTAAATTTTTAAACTCTAAACTAAATTCTCAATACTGTGGGTGCGTTTGGATCGCGGAAAAGAAGATTACCAGGGGGAATAAACTTTTCCAAAATCTTAAACCCGCGTTTGGTTTCCAAATATTCCCCCTAGGGGGTAATACACATTACCAACAGTTCCGCTTTTTAGGCTTTATACCAGGAATCTTATTCCCTCCAATTTCTTTGGTATTTGACAATTCCTTCCCTTTAGGACAAATTTACCCTCATAAAATATAAAGTTTCAGCCCAGTCTTTCCCTACAATATGAAAATATGAACCTAAAACCTAAACCCTAAAAATTAAAAAAGTATAATTTTTCATCTTATTTTTTAAACTTCTTTTTAAAAACTAATATTGTTTGATACATAAACCCTAAACCCTAAAAATTAAAAATTATAATTTTTCATCGTATTTTTAAACTTCTTTTTAAAAACTAATATCGTTTGGTATGTAAACCCTAAACTATAAACCCTAAAAATTAAAAAGTATAATTTTTCATCATATTTTTTAAACTTCTTTTTAAAAACTAATATTGTTAGATACGTAAACCCTAAACTCCAACACCTAAACCTTAAACCCTAAAAATTAAAAAGTGTAATTTTCATCGTATTTTTAAACTTCTTTTTAAAAACTAATATTGTTTGATACGTAAATCCTAAACTCTAAACCCTAAACCTTAAAATTTTAACTCTAATATAATAATCAACATATTTACACCGTTGTAAATAAAGTTATATTTTCTCAAACTTAATTACAATTTACACAGGTAAATCTGTTATTTTGCCAATATATATCACAAGGATAATTTGGTAAAATATACATTTAAGTAATATTATATTTCTCCAACCAAACATTGTCATCTTACATTCCTACCAAATAAACCAAACAAAGGAATATAACATTCCCAGTAATATACCAGGTAATGTTACATTCTAATAATCTTATTCCCAGAAGTAATCATCTTTTCCGTGAACCAAATGGACCTTAGTGATTGCGGAAAGTTTTGTTTTCCACCCCAGTAGTGCTTGGTATAATTGGTGCTTGGTATAATTACCGTATAATTTTGTGTCTGAAAATTTCAAATGGCCAGCAATCGCAATCACCATGGATGCTCAGTTTTATTCACTCTCAGCTTTGCTTTTCCTTTACTATTTTCTCTCTATATGGTTCCCTCCATTGCAAACTAAGCTAAGCTTCCTTTCCAGCTTTCTCCCAAACACCCACCAACCATTTTACCCACCTTTTTCTCTGCTTTACAAATATATTGAATTCTATCTCTCTTTTTCTCCACAGTTTTGCTTGCCCACCATCTCCTTTTATCATTAGCCGAGCCTGAATGTTCAGCTAAAGGGGAGGGCTTCTTCTTATAAACTACCCCCCTCTCTGCATTTTCAGCTTTACCCCTTTTTCATGGGTTTTTTTTTAATCATGAGAGAGCCCCTCTTGAATGCTAAAAGATAAGGACTTTTTGTTTTCTGTTACTTCTGTGAATGCCCAAGGAAGAATATCAAAGGTAAAATCTTTCTCTTTTTTGAATTACTTTATCTGTCTCTTACTTGGATCATAAGTGATTTTTTACAAGTTTATTACTATTTTTCAATAGAAATTGAATTCTTCCTCCTCCTCCTCTTCTTCTTCTTCTTTTCTTTGGGTGTATTTAGTTGTGGGGTATGTTTTTTTTTTATTGGTCTAACTTGTTTACAGAATTTTGTGATGTTCTTTTACTCATGAATCTGTTAAAAATGTAGGAGTAATGAACTTTATCCTTTTGGGTCTTCAGATTTGAGTGTAAAGATGGTTTTGATGAGAATGGATGAAATATCAATTACCAAAAAATGAATCTATTTACATTGGAATCTACTAAACATGTTTCTGATTTTTGATATTTCGGGTTTTTAATGACCTTCTTCTGGTACACTTGTAGGAATGTTTTAAAATTTTGGTCCTTCATACAAGGGATTGAAGTATAATTCTGACTGTTAAGATCCAAAGATCAGAGATGTCAATTGTGGGTGCCTTAAATGCTGATTTATCAAAGAAGACATTGTTTTTGGGTATAAAGCTCTGGATTTTGATCGGTGTATCTGTTGGCACATTCATAGTGTTGATTCTTTGTGTCTTATCTGTATGGGTTACATATGGGAGGAGATCTAGAAGATCCGTATACAAGTTCTCGTTTTACCAAATACCAAATGTCTCAAAAGATATCAAGGTCGATGAGGTTGGAGATCAGAGCTCCAATGGTCATCCAGAAAGTTTACTCCTTCGTGTTCATGATAGACCGAGTGACCAGAATTCTGAGAAAATGCTAGCTTATCAGGGAATGAGCAAATCAAGTGGACCTGATACTATCAGTCAATGCAGCTCGGTTTACCATCGGGGGAGAGGTTTTAGTTCCCTTTCAGTGGAAGAAGGGAGCTCCGCAACGATCCAAAAGCAGTGTGCATCCTCATATGGAGGGCAACTGACAGCCTCTCCCTTAGTTGGTCTGCCAGAAGTTTCACATCTTGGTTGGGGTCACTGGTTCACTCTTAGAGATCTTGAGCTTGCCACGAATCGTTTCTCGGCTGAGAATGTGCTTGGAGAGGGTGGGTATGGGGTAGTTTACAAGGGTAGATTGATCAATGGAACTGAAGTAGCAGTTAAGAAGCTTTTTAATAACCTGTAAGGATTTCTTTTAGGAGACTATCTCACTTCTTTTAATGCTTTTCTTAAAGAAAAAGAAGAAAAAAAAAACATTTTGTTATAATATTTGGTGAATTGAATGTCTAGGGGACAGGCAGAAAAAGAGTTTAGAGTTGAAGTGGAGGCTATTGGTCAAGTTCGACATAAGAATCTTGTGCGGCTGTTGGGTTATTGCATTGAAGGAGTTCACAGGTGAAAGTTAAATCTGTTGCATTGATTTCTAAGTCATTCTCATTGTAGATTCACTTTTAACCATAATTGTGCATTAATGTGTTCATGCTAGAAATTTTTTATCATGTCTCAATCTTTATAGTTATTTGGGTTTGATTTGACAGCAAATCAAATTATAACTGAAATTCCTGGTTGATGACATAGAATGCTGGTATATGAATATGTGAATAATGGTAACTTGGAACAATGGCTACATGGGGCAATGCAACTGCACGGTCCCTTTACTTGGGAGGCTCGAATGAAGGTTGTTCTTGGTACTGCCAAGGCGTAAGTTCACGATTCAAACTTGAAGCTTCATTTATTTTTTTGGATTCTAATTTGAATGTCAAAGGTGCTTTCATTCATATACAATCTAGTTTTATTTAAATTTTGATGTTTAACTTTTTTTCTTTGGGTTAAAGTAAAAGACACTACATATTTTGTGATTACTAGAACCATGATTCATCTTCTGTTTCTGATTGGTAGTCTATTTGAAGCTTTAAATAATTGAAAATATCATTTGGTTTAAAAAGACCGATTGAGATGATATGCTGGTTTTTGAAAATGGTTGCAGGCTTGCTTATTTGCATGAAGCTATAGAACCCAAAGTTGTTCACCGGGACATAAAATCAAGTAATATATTGATTGATGATGATTTCAATGGCAAGGTTTCTGATTTTGGATTGGCCAAGCTCTTGGATTCGGGAGAGAGTCATATCACAACTAGAGTCATGGGGACTTTCGGGTAATTCCAAATTCTCATTCTCTTCAGCAACCTGTAATGTTGCTAAGCATCTTCTGATTGAAAATTTCTTATGTACATGGCAGTTATGTTGCACCCGAATATGCTAATACTGGCTTGTTAAATGAGAAGAGTGATATTTACAGCTTTGGTGTTCTCTTGCTTGAAACTGTCACTGGAAGAGACCCCGTCGACTATGACAGACTGGCTGATGAGGTACTAGTTTATACCTATGTTACTTCGACTCAGATGTGAGTGTCATACGTGGGCATGTGTCCAATACGGGAATATTTATTATTTTCCAAGTACTCCATGTATATCTAGGGTCATATTGCTGTGCCTGTATCCCATGTCTTGATATTCATCATACCTGAGTGTCAAACTCATGTACTTCAAGTAAAATGAAAAGTCGGAATAACATAGTTTAATACTCACAACTAACCCTTTTTCCATCTAAATCTCTTCTATCGTCCATCACTGTGTTAATGCAGGTCAACCTTGTTGAGTGGCTGAAGATGATGGTTGGAACAAAAAGAGCAGAGGAAGTAGTGGATCCAAATCTTGAAGTTCGACCCTCAACACGTTCTCTTAAACGTGCCCTTTTAGTGGCGCTTAGATGTGTTGATCCTCATGCAGTTAAGCGACCCAAAATGAGTCAGGTTGTGCAAATGCTGGAAGCCGATGTATACCCATCTCGTGAGGTACAAGGATCCTATTTGGTGGTTGTTAATGTTATTTTCATGTGTTTTCCGTGTGGCTCCTTTATCACAAATTTTCTGTTTACTAGGTGTAGTGCATATATTTGCCATTAAGATCTGCTACTTTTAGCATGTATGTGATGGTTCCATAATCAATATCTTTGGTACAGCATAGGTCCTAAGCATCCCCTTTCCTCCCTTCTTCACCTATGTTATATGGACTCAAAGGTGAGTGTCGGATAAGGACATGTGTCCAGCATGGATATGAGATCATACTCTAGTATCCATGTCCAAATATATGTTGAATATAGATGTGGAACACAAGTATTTTAAGAAAAATGAGGAGTACGTGTGAGTTGTAACATAACCCTTCAATATGCGTCCTTTGAGGGAGAAAACAAAGAACAGAGTATCCTACTATGCAAGTAGAATTCTACTTGAGTCTGTTTATAAACCAGACGGCTATGTTATTTAGATTCAGGTATGAATATCAGATACGGGATTGTGTCCAATACAGACTTGTTGGATTTTTCTAAGTTTTCCATGTACTTGAAGAATCCTTGGAGGGTTACATTCCCATAGTGGTGTCCGAATATATGTTGGAAACGGATACTTAAAAATGGTTGAGTCTGAGCAACATAGTCGGACAGCTAGTACAAAGGGCTTTCATAACTTTCTACCACTCGACTGATTCGACAAGATGGAATCGTGAAACTTTATTTCCTCTGGGGCTGTGCTCACAACTATACTTAAAAAATGAGATGATGATCGTCTACTAGAAAATTTTCGTTCAATGATTATCCATAGAATAACGGTGTCATGTTTTCTTTAATGTCCTTAAACTTTCTAGCTTGCATTGCCTTTTCTAGTTCCTTGAACTTTTCTCGAACTGGCCATGATATTTATTCATTTAATGATATATACTTATGTTGTCTTAAACTTGTGCATATTTCTCTATGATCATCTTGTCACAAGCTCCATTACCAAAGCCCTGATATATAGACGCCTGTAATCCTATTCAGGATCGGAGGAACAGGAAGAGTCGTACGGCGAGCATTGAAATCGAATCTTTCAAGGAATCAACCTACGTGGAGAGCAAGGCTGAGGAATCACGGAGCAATGCAACCACTTCATGAGTAGGACTGACAAAAAGCATGAAATGTGAAGAAAATCTGTGTAACCCATTGATGCATATACATCCCAAACTTTGCTTGTTTCGGAGAAACTTTTCCGGCATCCAAGGGATGAATCACCTTGAAGGCTTTGATTTACAGGGGTCATATCACATTTGATATCACAAAACCAAAAGCTGTTTTGAGACAGATGAAAGGGTAACATGTGAAGGAGAAAGAAAGAGTGAGGTTCTTGCTGTACAGGTGTGTTTATACTAGTTTTTATTCTTCACCTTTTTCTTTTAAATCTTTTCAATGGAGTACATTATTTTGTACAGACCATCAAAGTATTGAAAATCAATGATTATTCTTCATTTTCCTTTTTAAATCTTTGTAATGTAAACATATGATTCTGCTCAAATGTCTCTTTGGTTCACCATGATGCATTTTCTCCTCAGATCTTTATTGCAGTCAAGCTATGGTCTTTACTATTTAGACTTCTAATTCTGATTTCACGCCTGTAGATTTTGGATGTCAATTTTGAGTATATATACCAGTCAGGGCCCTGCCCAGGCCCAGAATTTTTACAGTGCATTATACTTATAAAAAAATTTTTTTTATCAATTATGGGGCTCAATTATTTTTAATATTTGTTATTATGGGTTTAATTTTTCGCAATATTTATTAGTATGACCTATTTTTCTAATATTTATTATTTGAGGTTTATTCTTATAATTTAATTTTTTTCCTAATATTTGTTGTCAAGTGTCCAATCCCCCCCCTATTTGTTATTTTGAGCATACACTTAAAATTCAATTTTTTATTCCAATACTTATTATTAACGGCCAAATTATTTTTTCAATACTTGTTATTAGGGTTCAATTTTTGTTCCATGTTTGTTATTAGGGCATATTCTTAAAATTTAATTTTCTTTTTTAATATTTATTTGTTATTAAGTGTTTTTTCAATATTTTTATTATGGTCCAATTTTTTTTCCAATAATTGTTATTATGGGTATGCTCTTAAAAATTACTACTTTTTTTCAATACTTGTTATTAGAGCTCAATTTTTCTCAATACTTGTTATTATGGAGCTACTCTTAAAATTTAATTATTTTTTCAACCCTTGTTAGTAGGGACAATGATTTAAATAACAGTCCGCAACAATGACTGTTATATAGCAGTAGTAACATCGTTTGATTATAAAATGTGTAAAAATATAATTTTATTATTAAATCCAGCTGTCATTTATAAAATGTGTAAAAAATATATATTTTTATTGTCGTGGATTGTGGTTACCTCGGTTGATATTGTTATCGGTACAACATACAACAATTTATAAGATTAAGTCATCCACATATAGTGAGGAGTCGGGTTCGTGTCTGGTTGGGTCAGGTTATTTTGAGGATGAGGTTGAGTCGGGTTCGAGGTGAAAAATACACGACCCGAAACGAAATAATAGTTTAATGTTAGTCTAAACATTTAGGTATGATTGATATAATGCCCATCTCTTTATATATATTTTTTCAAGTCATTCACGGATAGTGAGGAGTCAGGTTGGGTCGAATTGTTTTGAGGATGAGGTCGAGTTGGGTTTGGGGTGAAAAATACTCGACCCAAAATAAAATAGCAGTTTAATGTTAGTCTAAATATTTAGGTATGATTGATATAATGCTCATCTATATATATATATATATATATATATATATATATATATATATATATATATATATATTTGTCTAATGAAAATGAAATAATTATTGTAATGCTCACTCTCTATATGTATTTTTTATTTAACTCTCTATTTTAGCGATTAAATTAAAAAATAATTTTTATTTATGTTAGGTCGGGTCAGACTCAGGTTTTTTATTCCACAATTCGAGTTGAG
Source organism: Hibiscus trionum (assembly GCA_030270665.1). NCBI lineage: Eukaryota > Viridiplantae > Streptophyta > Magnoliopsida > Malvales > Malvaceae > Hibiscus > Hibiscus trionum. The sequence goes on from BSYR01000025.1 coordinate 20,848,096, forward strand.
TTGAAATCGAATGGAGTATCATAAAATTCAAGGTAGACAAGTAGAAATTTAATCTTTTAAGTCGGTATAGACAAAAAACTCGATCTAACCTGACCCATGACTATCTCATGTGATGGCAATTGATAAGGGAATAGATTCTACTTCTTTTGTTGCTATTGTTCGAGACTCGACATGTAGTTTTGTAAAAGGAATGTGAGGTTTTCTAAGAGGTCAATGGCATCTCATATGTCATAAGTTATGACAGTTCGTGAGGTTACTACATGGTTGAAATCTTTGTATTTTGATTCTATTATTATTGAATTGGATTTTTTAATATACCGGTATGATTATATGACATTATTTGTTCATATTTTTTTAATTTTTTTTACTGAAACTACTTATATTTTGTTTGTTTTTGTTTTATTGAACTTTAATAAAATTTCACTATTATAATAAAATTGTACAACACAGAACAATTAGGATTAATCAAGATAAAGTCCTAAAAAATCGGAATCGCAACAAAAATACAATATTACTAAACTGCATTGCACTATTAAAACATTCATTACAAAATAGCATGCACTCCGATGTATGCAATATAATAATTCAATGTACAATAAATTTACAGGCTTAATTTCACTAATTCTAATTTGACATTTTCAGTTAGAGAGAATTTAATTCTATTAACTTTAATATTGATATGTTCTCAAGAAATAATTAAACCAAAAGAATTTAAAAAATATTGAGACTTAAATTTAATAGTTTCAAAATTTTTAAATTAGGTTAAAGGAATATTTTTGTCCTTAAGTGCGACTCAAAAAATCAATTTCGCCTCTCACCTAAAAACACACTCATGTGGACTTTTAGTCCGCGAAATCGATCAAATTGACCATTTGACCGACATTGACTGTTACGGTATTGACGTGACAATTAACGGTGTGGAGCCGCGGATGAAATCATTGACCACCTGTTTCGCTAGTGCTCGGTGGCCAATTCTGCTTGGTTATCCTTGATCAAGCCGAATTGTTGGAGTGAGTTCTTCTCGATGGGCTTTATGGATTGGTTTACAAGTAATTTGGTGCGTCTGAAATCCTTTGCGGTTGACCCATCAGAGTGGCATATTATGTTTGGAGTTGTTTTGTGAGTGATTTGGACGGCTCAAAACCGTTGTATTTTTTATCTGGATATTCCCCTCGCGAATCTGTTGCTGGAAGCTGCATCAGGATGGTGAGAGAGGCTCGTTAGACTTTGAGCTCCAGGGTACAACAATGTGTTGGGGCGAATCGATCCAGCCGTGAGGGGGCTTGTTGGCATTTGCCACCGGTAGGATGGCGCGTGTGCACAACCCAACAACATTGAGGCGTGTGGGGGTGATTAGAGATGATGGTGGAGAATGGATTCTTGGTTACGCCAAATCCGTGGGATCTTGCTTGATTCTGGATGCGGACTTTATGAGGTATGTATGAGGGACTCCACCATGCTTGGCGGCTTGATATCCGACGGTTGCGGATAGACGTGGATAACTTGGTTGCTGTCAAGAAACTACATAACGAGAATGGTGCGAAGTTTTCAACCTTGGTTCATCATGTATTTGGCGCAATTTTTAAGGAACGATACGCTTGAGAGTCGAGTTTTTTTATCTGATTCCAGCGTTTGCTAGAGACTTGGCGGTTGCTGATCGCAAGGGTGCATCAAGTGGTGGTTGAGGTTGGATCGTATTGTAGGCTCGTGGTTGTCGTTTTCTTTTGGTGCATGTACTTTTCCTTTAAGTCTATTTTCATATGTACTCTTTTCCTCCGACTATGATTAGAGAAGTTTTTAATGAGGCCTATAGAAATAACTCTCTTGTATGATTCCGGTCAATAAAATCATACTCTTTGATAAAAAAAACTACCTAAAATGATCGAATCAAACTCTAATAATAAGTGATTGAGAAAATAGTAGGGAACAATAATCTTCTCATTAAAATAAAAATTCATCAACATCTGTTATGTACAGTTAGTGTAACACCCCCTTCCCGGCCTGGTAGAGAACCGGTCGGAGAGCGCTACCGGAAACGATGCGGAGATCGGAGACATAAATTCAAAGTTCAAAAATCATTTCGACATATTTTACTAATCTCTTTTAAGACTTAACACTTAACTTATTAACAACTTACTCGAATTGGGGTCAATTTTAAACTTTTTCAAACTCAAGGACTAATTTGTAATTTTTACAAATTAGGGGTCCTTATCTGAAATTCGTGATATTATACTGAAATTAAACTTACTAGTTATTAGCCTGTAAAATCTCATTACTAACGGAAGTCTTTTACCTATCTGATTAGACTAGGTAATGTTCAGTGACTATTTTGTAAAGTATTCAAATCTATTTCTTTTTGAATTATCTTACTAAAATTCTTTACATATTTCAATGAGCCTAACAACTCACAAAAATCATAGAGTCCTTTAATCAATGTTTTACTACCAATTATGTCAATTTTATTACTAACTTAATAGTCTATATAGCTTTAAAACCTTATATAAAACATAGGTAAAATTTCACAATAGTAGGCCCACAAGATTAGTATAATTACTTTAACTACTTTGCCACCATACTAGGAGTTCATAAGGACAAAACACATTACTCTTTAATTGTAGTGACTTGCCAATCTTCCAACTAATCCCGATCTTGATCTGTTACTTTCCTTAACCTGAAATGTTATGCAATGAATGCATTAGACTTACATAGTCTAAGCGAGGTAGCCAATGACAATGAATGATCATATTATGTCATGTAACATGCTTCCAAAAATGAATGTCATGCTAATTATGCAATAACATGACATACTTCATATTCATAACAAAACATAATATCATATCATGAGCATAACATAGCATACCGTATCAAACACATAATATATTGGTACCATTGGATACGCGGATTCCCTGTACACCATATCATGAATCATTAATGAGCCGTAGCCCTGAGCCGTAGCTCCATGTATCCCTTACACTTCCATCCTTTTATCTCCCACATATAGGCCGTAGCCCTGGACCGTAGTCCTCCCTTACATGTTGAGCTCGAATAACCCTATGGCATGCCAATTGTATCCAACGTCCATAAATACACACAAATTCACATAGTCCATGTTTTCAGATCATATCATATCAAATAGCAAGATGAGCCGTAGCTCCATATCAGATAGCATTTCATATTATTTTCATGTACATATAGCATATCATAATCATTTTTGAGCATATCCAAATAATGCAGGGTACTTACCAGATGCATATAAATTCATAATTAATGCAACGGGGCAGCACCGAGCCTACCCCTGACACGACTATACTCACATATCAAGACATAAAAATATCGGAATGACACCGTGTCACCCGAGACAAATGCATCTACACTCACCTCAATCCAAGCTTAGAGATATTTTCCTTATTCTCCAACTTTGTGGTTTCCTTCATTTCTACATTTTTTTTAACCAAACATTAAAGAAACATATCATTTAGTATATTAGGCAGCTTGCATTGTCCTCAAAGAAATATTTATATAAAATGTTCTATAACTCAAAATCTGATTTCGTTTGTTTTAAACGAAACTAGACTGAATAACCTTTTAAACCATATAAATTATAGCTTTTAATTCATCTTATACAATTTATAATGAATTTCTAAAATCGTTGTTGATGCAGATTTAGGGGCAAACTGTTACCCTGTTTTTATGACATTTACTTACTCAAAAATTCATATATTTTTACTCACAACTCCAAATAAGGAGTTCTTTACCATTCTAGAAAGCTTATAAACACACCTTTATAACTATGTATGGCATATAATTTTATCATTTCCCTATTAATACAGTTTATTACTTGAACATAAGGCATTTTCAGAAACCTAATCTGTCTATGCTTAATTTGTGACTTTAGTGCATTTATAACCTATGTTTCACTACACTATAAATCTTGAGCTTTTAACCACGTTTACATGAATCTTATAACATTATTTTTATAATCCAGCAACCTCAAAAATAGGACATGTAAGTCCTCAATTTATCAATTTCCATAAAACAGTCCCCTTTTTATTCTTTAATAATCCTATATGTGATCTAAATGGGTTTAACCTACCAATTGAGACTTAATTCAAGCTTGGACATTTAATTTAATTCATTTCATGAATCCCATGTTTTAATCATAAATTTTCAGAATTTATTAACACCATTTTGACCCCTAAACATTTCGAATTTTACAATTTAGTATAGCAGATTCTAGATTTATTCAGTTTTAGTCCAGTAACTTCTAACAATAATTCCGAGACCTATACTTAACATTTTTGAGCAAATCATACCTCTATTTCATGTAAAATTTTATCCTCTACAACTTTGTAGAAGAACCCGTTTTCCAGAAATGACTCTAACATGCTCAAAAATGCAGTTTTCTACAGGACAGTTTACAAATCCGAATTTCTTTATTCCTTCTACCCTTATTATTTACCAACCTTTAATTAATCAAATTTCATGCTTAATATATATATACTAACATCAAATTAAAGGTAGTTGAGACTCTAATCTCAATTCTAATTTGTTTCACTCACCTTGACAGATCGGTACTTTATTTTTATTTCTTGGGCTTGACGGTTGTTCTGAATCGACCTTGTGTACTATGATAAAAATTAATTAAAATAATAAGACAGTATCGAATATATATAAATATTAATCAAACTTGATACCGAATATTTGATCAACTAAAGTGTGCTTCTGTCTTTTCTAAGATAGACCTCCGATCTGGTTACTATCAAATGCTCGTGAAGGAACCAGATGTTTCAAAAACAGCCTTTCGAACCAGATATGGTCATTACGAATTCTTGGTGATGCCTTTTGGGCTCACCAATGCTCCTGCAGCCTTTATGGATCTGATGAACCGAATATTTCGGCCTTATCTTGATAAATTTGTCGTTGTCTTCATAGACGACATTTTGATCTATTCGAAAGATTCTGTTACTCACAAAGAACATCTTCGGATTGTACTCCAAACCCTCCGTGAAAAACAGCTCTATGCCAAATTTAATAAATGCGAGTTTTGGCTGACCGAAGTATCTTTTCTCGGTCATGTGATATCTTCCGCGGGAATTCAAGTGGACCCAAAGAAGATTCAAGCCATTCTCGAATGGATACCCCCGAAGAACGTGGGAGAAATTCGTAGTTTCTTGGGTCTTGCAGGATACTACCGTAGGTTCGTTAAGGGGTTCTCCTTGATTGCTTCACCCCTAACGAAGCTTCTCCGCAAAGACATTCCTTTCATGTGGACAGTGGACCAACAACGGAGTTTTGACCAGCTTAAACAAATCCTCACCCACGCTCCTGTCCTAGTACAACCGGAACCAGGAAAAGATTTCACAGTATACAGCGATGCATCCCATCAAGGACTGGGCTGTGTCTTGATGCAAGAAGGTAAAGTTATAGCCTATGCCTCACGTCAACTCAAACCGCATGAGCTTAATTATCCAACTCATGACCTTGAGCTAGCTGCGGTTGTGTTCGCACTAAAGATCTGGCGACATTACCTCTATGGTGAAAAGTGTTATCTTTTTACTGACCACAAAAGCCTGAAATACCTTTTGACCCAAAAAGAATTAAACCTTCGTCAGCGTCGTTGGATGGAGCTTTTGAAAGATTATGATTTGGTAATTGATTACCATCCCGGTAAAGCAAATGTGGTGGCGGACGCCCTTAGCCGGAAGCCCACTTCTTCTCTTAGATGTTTAAACGCTCACTTTCGGCTCATGAAGCGTGGCAAGTTATTAGCCGAGCTCAGGGTACAATCGACCATTGTGTCCCTGATTAAAGCACTTCAAGAAGATGATGAGGAGTTGCAACCTATTTTAGCCCGAATCAAGGATGAACCGGACCCTGATTTTGCCATAAATTCTGACGGCTTGTTATGCTTTCGTAATCGTATATGTGTTCCAAACAATGATGATCTTCGGAACCAGATCCTGCGTGAAGCACATGCTAGCCCTTTTTCTATTCACCCCGGAGCTGTTAAGATGTACAAGGATCTAAAAGAGATCTACTGGTGGTCCGGTATGAAAAGTAAAATCACAGATTTCGTAGCAAGGTGTTTGACTTGTCAACGGGTTAAAGCCGAACATAAAGTACCGACGGGACTTCTTCAACCCATTGAACTGCCACAGTGGAAGTGGGAACGTATCACTATGGACTTTGTAAGCGGATTACCCCCTACTCCAAAGAAAAACAACGCAATCTGGGTCATCGTAGATCGATTTACCAAGTCAGCTCACTTTCTTCCAGTAAGAATGGACTTCAGCTTATCCAAGCTAGCAGAGTTGTATATCAGCGAAGTTATACGCTTGCACGGAGTTCCAACATCAATAATTTCTGATCGAGACCCACGGTTTGCATCTCGATTTTGGAGAACCTTGCAAGAGGCATTGGGAACTAGAGTACATCTCAGTACTGCATTCCATCCCCAAACCGATGGCCAATCTGAAAGGGTTATTCAGGTAACCTCGTTAGTTTCTTTCTTTAAACATAAGCTAGGTATCCTATATCAATTACGATCTTCCTTGTAGATTCTAGAAGATATGCTCCGAGCCTGCATTATTGATTTTGGGAAAAATTGGGAGAAATCCCTACCCTTAGTAGAATTTTCCTACAACAATAGCTACCAGTCATCTATTCAGATGGCTCCTTTTGAAGCGTTGTATGGCAGAAAATGCAGAACTCCTCTGTGTTGGTCCGAACTTGGTGAAAACAAGGTGTTGGGACCACAACTGCTCAGAGAAACAGAAGAGAAAGTTCAAATCATCCACTCTCGATTGAAACAAGCTTTTGATAGGCAGAAAGCTTACGCTGATCTGAAACGAAGAGACATTCAGCATAATGTGGGAGACAAAGTCTTTCTTAAAGTCTCTCCATGGAAGAAAGTATTTCGGTTTGGAAAGAGGGGAAAGCTCAGTCCTCGTTTCATTGGACCTTTTGAAATTACTGAAAGAATTGGCCCAGTGGCTTATCGACTTGCACTTCCTAGCGAGTTCGATAAAATCCACAATGTCTTCCACGTGTCAATGCTCAGAAAGTATAGATCCGATCCATCTCATATCTTAGAGCCGGAAGAATTGGAGCTGAATCCTGACTTGTCTTACGAAGATGAACCAATTCAGATTCTGGATAGAGAAATCAAAAGACTAAGAAACAAAAATGTTGCATTGGTTAAAGTCTTGTGGAGAAATCACAAGAGGGAAGAGGCAACATGGGAACCTGAAGACACGATGAAAAAGCAATATCCTCATCTGTTCGACTCAGGTAAAAATTCGAGGACGAATTTTCTTAAGGGAGGGTGAGTTGTCACATCCCAAAAACCGGTCTAGTCGGAATTAAGTTCCGGTGACCGAATATTTTTATCGATTAAATAATTTATTCGACCTTATTTAGATTATTCGAGATAATTTATGAATCAAGGTCAAGTTCCAGCAAATGAATATTTTATTTCGATTAAGGGTTGGTTCGATTAGGTACCCAAAATAGATTAAATAGTTAGCTTATTATTATTATTATTATTATTATTATTATTATTATTATTATTATATAAAATAAAGTAGAAAGTATGGGTTGCCATGTAAAGGCAAACCCACCAAAACAAGTGGGAAACAAAGTTAAATGGGTAATAATTATATTAGGCATATTGGCCACTATAGTTATGATAATGAATAAAAAAATATATTAGTGGGGGGGGGGGGGGGATAGTCACGGCAAACTAGTATAAAAAGGGGGGGAGGGATGAGTGAAATTCACGCCAAAAATTGAAGGAAAGAAAAATTAGTAGGATACGATCCAATGTTTGATTGGTAGTCCAATATTTTCGATATAGTAATATCGAAAATATTGGACTACCTATATCGAAAATATTGGACTACCAATCAAACATTGGATCGTATCCTACTAATTTTTCTTTCCTTCAATTTTTGGCGTGAATTTCACTCATCCCTCCCCCCCTTTTTATACTAGTTTGCCGTGACTATCCCCCCCCCCACTAATATATTTTTTTATTCATTATCATAACTATAGTGGCCAATATGCCTAATATAATTATTACCCATTTAACTTTGTTTCCCACTTGTTTTGGTGGGTTTGCCTTTACATGGCAACCCATACTTTCTACTTTATTTTATATAATAATAATAATAATAATAATAATAATAATAATAATAATAATAAGCTAACTATTTAATCTATTTTGGGTACCTAATCGAACCAACCCTTAATCGAAATAAAATATTCATTTGCTGGAACTTGACCTTGATTCATAAATTATCTCGAATAATCTAAATAAGGTCGAATAAATTATTTAATCGATAAAAATATTCGGTCACCGGAACTTAATTCCGACTAGACCGGTTTTTGGGATGTGACAGTTAGAAAGAAAAGAAAAAATGGGAAAGAAAAGAAAAAAGAGAGAAATACTTGTATATGTGCCGTATTATTTTTTAATGGCTAAAGGTTTTATTTTGCCCCTGAGTTCGACCCCAATTAGTAATGTTGCCCCTCGCACGAAAACACGTTTAATTAGGTTTTTTAATTCGCACATTGAAGCAAATTAGCCATTTGACTAATGGAACCGTTAATTTAACAGTTACTCCATTAACGCGTCAGCTGTCTGCGCCACATGGCATGCTATGTCAGCGTTAAAAAATCAAAATGTTGACGTGGCATAGGCGTTGACATGGCAAAAAAATAATAAAATAATAATTTTTTTACTCTTTTTTCATATTTATTTTTATATTAAAATTTAATCAATCAAATGATGACACGTGGCATCATCCGATTGGTTTTAAATTAAAGAGTTAAAATAACCCATAAAATATAGGAGGTTGGGATTGAACCTAGACTAGATGGGGTCTCGAGAAATAGAGGAGGTGGGGATTGAACCCAGGACCAGATGGTGTAAATCCTAGTGCTTTACACCACCTGGTCCCGAGTTCGATTTCTTCCTCTTCTATTTCATGGATTAGTTTAACTCTTTAATTTAAAACCAATCAGATGATGTCGTGTGTTATCATCTGATTGGTTAAAATTTAATATGAAAAAAATAAATGTTTATTTATTTTTATTTTTTGCTACGCTAGCACCTATGCTACGTCAACATTTTAATTTTTCAACCCTGACATGGCATGCCATGTGGCGCAAATAGCTGACGCGTTAACGGACTAACGGTCAATTTAACGGTTCCGTTAGTCAAAGGGCTAATTTGTTTCAATGTGCAAACTGGAGGACCTAATTGAACGCGTTTTCGCGCGAGGGGCAACATTGCTAATTGGGGTTGAACTCTGGGGCAAAATAAGCCCTTTAGCCATTAAACTATTATATCCCTTCAGGCTCACTCGATGTTCTGCCATTGAGTGGACTCGACTATTCACCATTATATAATTCATATTGGTTCTCATTATTTTTTTTTTTGACAAATCTTAATTCTAATCCTAAACTTATCTAAAGAGAAGGGGAATGAGAGACTTATGAGAATGAAGGGGTGCTCCTAGTCGTGGCAGATGCGCCCAGCCCCGATGGGGTGCATTCGTGTCCCCTTTTTAAAATTTTAAAAAATAGGTTTAATTTAGTGTTATTTTTAAAAAAAATAATAATTTTGTTTCATTTGTAAATGAAATTTTCATTTTTGCATACCTATTTTAAAAGAATATTTTAGACTTCATTCTTAAAATTTTAAATTTGTCACTGCTCTTAATAAATTTAAAACTCATAATTTAAAGGAACATAGCAAAATGAAGATGAACAATTAATTAACCGGCTAAATATACTTATTGATATCAGTTCTAGTTATCTACTCTCAAATTAATATCGTGGCAACTATATCTAATAAAACAACATACTCATTCATGATAATCTGTAAGATCTCAGGCGCTACAAATATGAAGGATACCCCTATAACATTTCTTAGCAAAACCAACAAAAACGAAATTACCACTTAGCACTCCTTATAAAGTATTTATTTATATAAAAAGAGACAAAGAAACTTTTAAAAAATTGAGATCTATTAATATACTTGTATTGTATAAATTTAAATTTTAAAATTTATTTTAAAAATATAAAAAAGAGGTTTCTCTACTTAATAAAAGACATGTTATCAAAAAATGTTCATAACATTTGATTGTATAATATTTTGGCCTATATTTTTCTTGAAGCAATTTAACTTTTTAATATTTTCATTTTGGATCAAAATGACTCATATGTAGATGAAAATCATCTGATAACTAATAATAAACAACTTGAAATGACTTGACATAATGACATGTCAGAAAAAAAATTTGTATTTTATATGATTTTATAAAATTATTTTATTTGATGTGTTATTCTGTCAAGCCAACACTTTGTCTATACAACACTGCTATGTTATTGTTATGTTAGCGTGTACTATTATGTAGGTTTATTACATCATTTCAAGTTATATACCATTAGTTAATTAATAATTTTTATTCTCAAAAACGTGATTTTAAACTAAAATGAAATCTCAAAAGTTAAATTATTTTAAAAAATAAAAATCAAAGTAATTGTCAAATGTTAAAATATTTTTATCCTCTAGAGTTTTCCTTAGTTCTTTCCACAGCCAAACCACATTTATTTGCTAAATAATAATAATAATAATAATAATAATAATAATAATAATAATAGATTGGAAAAATGAAATGCAAGTTGTTAAGGTTTAAACTAGGGTTTCGCTTTCGGCCAAACCAATCAAAGAACTCCCCCCCCCCCCCCCCCCCCCTTTTTTTTATCTGTTTCTCTCGCCCGCTCGACAGTCATGCTCAAATACAGCTGATTTTTTCTTCTTCTGAAATCTTCTATTTCCAGGTAACATTCGTTCTTCTTCACTAATCTACACTTAGGTTTCCGGAACCCTAAAACTGTTAATTTCCTTTTTCTATTGGTTCAGTTATACTTGAAATTCCTTTCTCTGGATATGAAGTTTTGAGTATCCTACTACGAAAGATGGAGCTTTGAATATTTTCATTTAGTTGTATCGTTTCTTTTTCTTCTTTTAGAATTGTATGTGGATGTTATTTTTTTTTTGTTGATTTTTAAATATAATTTTAGACTTCTTATTTCTAAACTGTGTTTTAGGCATTGTCATTTCCGAAGTTTTTCTTATACTTTTGGTTTGGATGTTAGTTCCTGAATATAATAGGATGGCCGTTTTTCTAATGTGTTGTTTGCTTGTTGCGGCTGATGCAGGGGTTTATAAGAAGAAGATAAGCTTTTCACTAATATTTTAACAGATTCAATCAAGACGATAAAAAGGTTATGCCCAGTATGGAAAATGAAGGTTCTAATGTCTCACGAGCCGAAGAGATAAAAAATCAAGCTAATGAAGCATTTAAAGGTCAGTGTCGCGGATATTGATTTTGTTTCATTGATATTGATTGGGTTAAAGTGTTTGTCTCTGCATAGAGAAAGTTTAGAATGTGGATAGCTTAATGACTGTATGATGATTATGAAAATGATGTTTGCAATTCCATTGCGTTTAATTGTGCTGAAGTTGTCGTTTTTCTTTTATGCAGCACACAAATATGGTCAGGCTATTGACTTGTACACACAGGCGATAGAGCTAAATAGTCAGAATGCAGTATACTGGGCCAATCGTTCATTTGCTCACACGAAATTGGAAGAGTATGGTAGTGCCATACAAGATGCTACTAAGGCAATTGAAGTGGATCCTAAATATTCAAAGGCATGCTTTATATACTGAAGCGATTCATCCTTTTTTAAAAATATCTATTTTTGTTCTTGTTCTGATGGTTCTCACACTTACAGGGTTATTACAGACGAGGTGCTGCTTATCTTGCAATGGGGAAGTTTAAGGAAGCACTGAAGGATTTTCAACAGGTACTAGGGCTATAGTCTTGAAAATTTTGTTTTTTCCATGTCTTTGTTTAACTTCTTTCATACAGAGTGTGCCATTGTCTGAAATATATTTCTCCGGAATCTTGTTTTACATGTTTTTTTTATTCATCAATAAGTGTAGCAGATACTTTTCATTTTATTAGAAAATTCTCTTTGTTTTAATTTACTATCTAGGATTTATTGTAGAATGTTTCCTCCATTTAAGTTGTTTCTCTCCTTCTAGTATTAGAGGTAGGGATGAGCAATCCGTTAGGTTGGTCATGAATAACTGAGTTAATCCACTAACCTCCAAGTATAATCAAACTGACTGACCAGCATAGGCTTAACTGACCTAACCAAACCAACTTAACATCTGTTGGTTAAGTCGGTTACCGACTTATTTTCCTATGTTTTTTGGGTTTAGTATAAATTCGGGTTTGTTTAATTTGAATTATATATTATATACTTTTATTATATACTTGAAATATATATAAAATAAATAAAAATGATATAGTAAGTTACTTGTTTCGTTTATGAAATTCAATAACCAATAGCCAATGTCCTACTTGCTTAAATTTTTTAATGGAAGTCTAAACCAAATTAACCAAAATAACAACTTAACTATAACCGACAAAACTGAATGTGTTGGGTAAGCCGGTTTTAACCGACTTTTGCTCACCCCTAATTAGAGGTAGTATGGGGTCGTGAGATCTGCTTTTTAGCTCTATACTTGAGATAACTTCATTGCAGTCTTATACGTTCTCCATTTTATGAGTTGCACATATGCATACATTTTCTTTTTAGCTAGAAAACGTGTATGTTGATGTTGTTTTACTTGAGATCATTATATACTGCCATGTTTCTTTTTTTCCTCTCCCAGGAAATTCATATAATTGCTATACATTAACATGTGAAAGGTTGTTTGTGATGTCTGAAATATGTTTCCTTCTGGAATCAGGTCAAAAGGATTTGTCCCAATGATCCTGACGCTACCAAGAAATTAAAGGAGTGTGAGAAAGCAGTTATGAAATTAAAATTTGAAGAAGCAATTTCTGTACCTGAGTCTGAAAGGCATTCTGTAGCCGACTCTATAGACTACCATACCATAGGTATTTTATTTTTCTCATTATACCTACCGTTTATTCCTAACTTATGTATTTTTAGATGTCTTCAAGAAATGGTCTTCCTTATTGATGTGATTTATTCATTGGGATTGTTGTTTCTTTTTTGCATCTATGGGTGATTGAAAATTTTACAATGATGTCAAAATATCTACAAAATTTTGTTGAAGTCATGCAGGAGGCATTTAGTATGTTTCACTTTTCTTCTGAGAACTATGAATTTGGTTTGTTTGAAATGAATACTCAAATATCATTTAGGAGTATTTGTGAATCCTTGTGTAGGGAAGCTTTTTTTCCTGTTATGTTTCATGCCTTCTGATGTGCACTTTACCACTTTATCCTCTTCTTGCTACTTCATATTTCCTATCTAGAATCTCAGTGTTCTTTTCAAATAAAACAATGAATTGTCCTGCAGTTAATGCAGTTCAGCTTTGTTCAACGTATAGTTTGGTAGCTTGTGACCTAATACTATCATGCAGTTAAGTCTGGAAACAGGATGCCATTATCTTGGTGGTTGATTCTTATGTTATATGCATCTATGTTTTGTGTTGTGGGAAAAATGAGATATTAAAAGGCAACAGTACTGCAAAAGCTGTTAATTCATGTAACTTCCGTTGGCAGCACTAGTCATAATGGTTGCGTAGCAGTAGCCATAAGGTGGCTGCAGTAGTGCTGATGGTTCTAGGGACATGGTGGTGGGGTGGATCCACTTGAGTGGTGTCTTTACTTGAGAGTTTATCTCGACTTAGATTTGACAGTTTGAGCTCAAAGTAAATCTCATATATTTCAATAACCAATCAGGAAGTCTTTCTTCCGGAGAAGTACCATGGTGAACTCCTTTAAAAAATAATGGATTTTCATTGGGAACATAAAAAGAATTTTGTCGAAACTGTACTTATCAATATCAAGTACTCCCTCCGTCCCGTTAATTTTGTCCCTTATTGACTTTTTAAAAGTCAATATTTTTAAACTTTGACCATGATTATTTTAAATATTTTAAACAATTATATTTTATAAAATATATACTTTAAAACTACTTGATTGAAAGTTTATAAAATATATTTTTTATATATTTTTCAATAATAAATTTTATATAATAATAGGTCAAAGTTCAAAAAAAATTGACCCAAAAAAAGTCAATAATGAACAAAATTAATGGGACGGAGGGAGTATTTTCGTAAGGCTGAAGGGAGAAAAACTAACCTTGCATGACTACTTACAGCTCACTGATGCAACCATAGAATCACCGGTGAAAGTTTGGAGCCGTTTTCTTCCCTTTGAAAATGTACTAATGCTAGTAACATTCTGGTTGGATACAACTGGATATTTGCTTTTATTGCATCTGTTATTACACCAAATTGCTTAAAGACTAAGCTCAATACCAGTCTTATAGTTCTGACTTCTGAGTTCAGTTTCACTTCTTATCTATCCCTTGTTTTTTTTTATCTAAACCAGAGGTTGGATGATGTGATAATAGATTGTGTTCTGTCATTCATATTTAAGCTATAAAATTTAAAACCTAAATCCCTATCCCTAAAACCTAAACCTTAAACACTAAACTCTAAATTCTAACCATAAACCTTAAATTCTACACCCTACAACAGAAACCCCTGAACCCTAAACCACAACCTAAATATCTAAACCCTAAATTGAAAGGCTTGTGTATCAAAATACTTTCCATAACTAATAGTTATCATTCTCGAAAGAATTTGTAAATTAAATACAACATGTGAACTATTGAAAAGCTTTTGAAACTAAGACATGCACAGTCATCAAAAGATTAATTTTAGCACTTGAGGATTTATAACTAAGAGCAGGACATGTGTGTGGGAGAGTACTTGTTCTATTTAGTTTTTACAGTGTGTATAGAATAGTTTTATGCTGAAAGTGTGGAGTTAAATGTAGCATTTCGTTCTTGCGTTAGAGGCTAATGCACGATTGTCATCTTTCCAGTATCGAAGCATTAAACTTACACTGATTAGCATTCATATAAATGCAGATAAAACATTCTGCAAAGTGTTGGAAGTTAACTGTTAGCTTATTTTGGAAGCACTGAATATTTTATCTGCGCTCTTGAATTGTTGAAAGTATCGTAAAATTATTTTATCCTCTGTTCATTAACAAAATTGCTTTTTTTGGGTTAAAGATGTGGAGCCACAATATTCAGGTGCAAGAATAGAGGGCGATGTTGTTACTTTGGACTTTGTTAAGAAAATGATGGATGACTTCAAGAACCAGAAGTGTTTGCATAAAAGGTATGTCTAGTTACTCTAGTAACTGCAGTTATGGATTTTATTCTTTCTAATTTACAATTTTTTTCTGAATAATATTGTTTGTACAGATATGCATTCCAGATTGTCTTGCAAATGAGAGAAATGTTGCGGGCTCTGCCGTCTCTTGTTGATATTAATGTTCCTGATGGCTGTCTTTTAACTGTCTGTGGTGACGTGCATGGTCAGGTATTGACAAAGGATAAAGGATTTTGCACTTAAAAGACACAGTGGTGTATATAGTGTCACCATCCATTAATGTTGGATGCAAGTAACTATGATACTGTCTTGAGTACCTATCATTTACAGCTATGATAACGTAGCTAACATTGGAATAATTAACATACTTCATTTTCCTTTCTTTTAGTACTTTTGGTTTATTAATTGTGTATTGTTCCATTTCTTGTAGTTCTACGATCTGATAAATATTTTTGAGCTTAATGGTCTACCTTCAGAAGAGAATCCATATCTCTTTAATGGTGACTTTGTTGATAGAGGATCTTTCTCTGTGGAGGTCATCCTCACACTATTTGCATTCAAGTGCATGTGTCCATCAGGTGAAATCTACTTCCAACATTCTTCTATTTCACATTTCCTCCGAATTGTGATGGTCCTTTGTTTCCTGTTTTTCTCTCCCCTTGCCCCTTTTCCACTAATTCAGTTATTTTAGATGCATCTTTTCCATTTTTCCCTTTGTTTAAATGAAATTGCCACTGGAGTATTAAGTAACTTTATCTGAGCACTTCTTTTAGGACTCTTCTCTATATCATCTTCTTGATTGGACACTCCTTAAATTGATAATCTTGACTGGAAGCTCTCTGATGTGATCTTCAGGACTACTTGTTCCCTATTAGTATGATATATATATACACACACACAATCTTGATTTCACCCATGTTGCATCTAACTTGGGAATTTTCAGCTATTTATCTTGCTAGAGGCAACCATGAGAGTAAGAGTATGAACAAGATATATGGTTTTGAGGGCGAGGTCAGGTCCAAGCTGAGTGAGACATTTGTGGAACTCTTTGCCGAAGTGTTCTGTTGTTTGCCTTTGGCTCATGTAATAAATCAAAAGGTTTTTTTCGTTCATGGGGGCCTCTTCAGTGTTGACGGTGTGAAACTATCTGACATTAGGGCAATAGATCGATTTTGTGAGCCTCCTGAGGAAGGTAAACTGTGTTATTTGTTCATCCTCTTTTATTAGTTTGGAATATGGAAGTTTTATCGATATGATATAGTAATGTGGCCTAGGGGCTAGAAGACATGAAAGATTTTTATTGACATCGATGCCCTTTTTGAAGGCTTAGATATCCTTTCCACCTTTTAAAAAGAACTAATAAAATTAAAGTATACAGTACAAGTTTACTTAAATTGTTTTCATGTCCTTTCTTCTTTTTAAAAAAAATTCTTTTTTGTTGACAAAATTGAACTTTATCATTTGTGGTCAGTATGACTTGAAAATATAATTCAATTCAGATGTAAAATGCCCGTGAAAATATAGTCATCTAAAACTGCAAATCTTTGAAGAAGCTGAAACAAATATAGGAGGAAAAAGTTAGTGTAAAATTATGATACGTTCTTTTGAATTTATGTCTTATGGTTCTTTGCTGATTTCACCAGGGTTGATGTGCGAAATACTTTGGAGTGATCCACAACCTTACCCAGGACGAGGCCCTAGCAAGAGGGGAGTAGGTCTTTCTTTTGGTGGTGATGTGACAAAAAGATTCTTGCAGGATAACAATCTAGGTATTTATCCGTTTGTGTGTGCTTTGTTTTTAGTGAAAAGCACAAAAAAGAAGGAAATTGATGTTTGATGTCGGTGAATACATGCTTAATTGACAGATTTGGTTGTGAGGTCTCATGAAGTGAAAGATGAAGGTTATGAGATTGAGCATGATGGTAAACTTATTACTGTTTTCTCTGCACCAAATTACTGTGATCAGGTAATTGATTGTCAAATTCTTCATAAATAGGATCATTCGTTAATTTTTATCCTCAGAGCTTGTGTAATCATCTCATATGAATATTTCTATACAGCAAAAAAGTTGCTTGTGTCTATCATCTTGCAAGCTTCATATGGATAGCGCATGTGCATTCTTCTGACTGACTTCATAATCTGTATTATATTGTCATTGTTAAATGCATTATGTGTGTCCTCCAATGCACATATTTATCTGCTTTATTCTGCACTTTTACGGTCATTTTCATGTACATGGCAATATTAAATAGTTTCAGGCATATTGTGGGGACATCAAGTTTCCACTAGTATTTGATGATATTTTGTAAAGGGCACTAGAACCCTTATATTGCCTCAGGCACAAAAGGAAAAAAATGCTAGCCCGAGTGAGGTCTAGTTTATCTACAAAACATGCAGTATTTTAGTAGTCAGTATGCATTTATTCCTTATGTTCCATGTCTATAGTTGAACACTAGTATAGAATTTGATACTATCTATTCCTTACTAGTAAAGGTACATCTAATGAAAAAAGTGAAAATAAAAGAAACTAGGGAGAACTCCAATCAAGTGGTCCTTTTTTTTATGACTATCACCTTACAGAAAAGTGCGTCTGCCGTCTAGGTGCACTGGACATCCGTCTATTTAAATGGTGTAATGATAAGGCGCACCTAGGTGCATGCATTGACAACACCAATACCAAAGTTACTTGGACTAGGGTGTCACTGTACAATATGGGCATGTTCATTTTCTCAAGTTTTTCATGTATTTGGAGAGTCTTGGAAGAGTCATAATCCCATACCAATGCTTGAATATGAATCGGATATGGGTACTATAAGAAAATGAAGAGTCAAAGCAATGGGATATTACTTTCGAGAGTAGTATAATTTGTTTTAGGAAATTTAATGTTAGATTTTTGCATGATATTTGACCCTTTCCAGCCCCACTGCCTCCTTACCTGTGCTCTCTTCCAACACTTATTAGATGTGTAATGTTTTTTATTCGATCATTCTGTTTGAAGTTGAAACAGAGTAGTTTGGTTGGAAATTCTATTTTTGGGGTAGTACATCTGCCTCCTGATTTGCTTGCTTTTCAAATTTTATATATTCTGCAGTCTAATGAGTCATCAAATCTTTTTTTTTTCAGATGGGTAACAAGGGTGCATTTATTCGGTTTGAAGCCCCTGATTTAAAGCCAAACATTGTTACATTCTCAGCTGTGGTTAGTAGTTTGTGTTGCTTTTGTTATTGTCTACACCTATTGTTTTCTTCCTTGAAAAAAAAGAGCATGAATGGAAAGCTCGACTGACTTTCTTGCTTATCTGATATGGTGCACAGCCTCACCCCGACGTCAAACCAATGGCTTACGCAAACAACTTCCTCCGTATGTTCCAATAGTTATACTCCACCTCTCAGTGGTACAATTTTTCACTATACACCGTCCCTCTCTACTGCTTTGGTGGTATGATTTTCTGCGATACAAGTGCAAAGTTTGTTCCTGTCTAGGAGGCAGCCGGAGAAGTGGTAAATGTTGATAAATGTCCGTTATGGTTTTTATGTCGTTTCTTTTTTATTATTATTTCAAGGATTTGGGGATCTCGTTTTAATCAAATCGAAAGGGTCCATTAAAACTTGCTGGCATTGGCGCAGAGTCGGGTGGTAGCATATTGTAACATAGAGTGACCTCTTCTCTGTCCTTTTGTATACGTTAGTGTTTTATACTTTAGGAAATTTTCAATAAAATTGTCTCAAGTGTTTTACATCTTCATTAGAAAGGTTACCAAGTATTTATGCATGTGGCTTCTTCTCTTTTTCATTGAATGTTATTCTGAAATCTTTACTAATCATTTATTACTTTTAAAATTCGAGAAATTTACATATTTATAACATTCTTGAATGTAGAGAGCTTAGCTTGCTTCCTTTAAAAAACTAAAAAGTAAGCTTCAAGAAACAATTTATCTATATATATAAAAGAAAAACAAGGATTATAGTCTTCTCATGTACCGAAGTTTAAAACGTTGTCAATCTCAAGATAGCTTCAACTTGAAACGATTAGAAATGAATAAATCCGAAATTAAAAAAAAGTTGAACTCCATTTGATTCAAGCATGAAGTAATTAAGGTATTTTTTTAAAAATGATTTGATATGAAATCTATTTAATATGATAATAAAAATCTGAAAGAGTTATATATATATATATATATATATATATATATATATAGGGATGAACGCTAGATTTTATTTTAGGGATGAACTTATAAAATTTTAAGAAAGCGAAAATAGATTTTTAATAGAAAAAATATAAAAAAAATCTTTAAATAACTTTAAATTATATATAAATTTTAAATTTTTATGGGAATGGCCGCCTCTTCCGGCTCCCACGGTCTATTCCTGTTTTTCTTTTTATTATGTGTCCTAGCCCTACGACATTTTTGAAGTGCGATTGAAACTCAGGTCTGCCTCATGCTCGAAGAGCCCGGAAATTTTAAAAAATAATGTCAAAAATACTATTTTCTATTTAATTTATTTAAAAATCAAAATTACATTTCTAATGAATTAAAATTTTAGGCAAAATCTGTCTGATTTTGAGCTTGAAAGTACTAGTTCAAAGTTCGAACTTAATGATGTAAATTTGATATATTCGAGGAAAAGTTTGAGCCATGAATAATTTTGTCATTAAATTTTTTTCGTAAATATTTTCTTATATCCACGTAGGTGTAATAGAATCCAGTGATAAAAATAAAATAACTTCAAATTAATAATTATATATAAAGAAAATATTTCATTAATGGCAAATTTACGTATAATAAAGGGTGGACAAATATGAAATTTTTTCGGTAGTTATTTATTTTACTAATTTACGCTCTTAGAAATCTGAATTTATTTTATGTCCACCCTGAAATTTTTGGATCCACGAACAATATATGTTTATTTACCTTCAAAAATATTTTTGAATCCTTCACTACGTATCGGTAGTGGAAAATAAATTTTTCACGAGTGGGTCTAGAGTTTAAAAGTTTAGTTTAAGATTTAAAATTTAAAATATATAGTTCGAATTTAGATTTTATAAGTTATGGTTTAGGGTTTAAAATATTAGAATTAAGAATTTAAAATTTAATTTTTAAAATAAGATATGCATACTTGTTGAGTAAAAATTAGAATAAGGTAACTATCACATAGAAAATAGAGTTAGTGAATTTACAACAATTTGAACTCAAATCTTTTAAGATGATTATTTTTTTTCTCATTAAAATCACTTGTTAAACTCAGTTAATGAATTAGTTTTTAATTATAATTAACATGAATTCAAATAATGGACCGACAGAAGATTATAAAGTCAGCTTGGCCGTCAAGGTGGCAAGCATGCATCCACATGAGGGAGAACACTAAGAAGATAATGAATAAAGTCAAAATCATTTTATATTGGGTTTTGGGAATTGTGATATAGTATTTATTTTTGTTTTTTACAGCATTAAATTTGAAAGCAACACTTAGGTTAATTGTGGCAATAATGCCATAATCTTATCGCAACATTTAATGTACCCCGCTCAAATTCAACTTTAAAAAAATCGAATATAAATTTTAAATTTAAAAAATAATTAAATTGCTATTATTTTAAAATAATTTTAAATTTCTGTATTTTTGAAATCTATATTTAATATTTTTATAATTTAAATTATTTATTAATGTGACATATATGCCAAAGTGATAAATAATGTCGTTAAAAATATATTATGGAGAAAATTTAATATTAAAAGCCAGTTAAAATATATAAGAACTCAGAATATAGAAAATTTTTATATGAACCAACAAATGTTGGGTGTATTGGTAAGACACATTGCACTCTCAAAGAGAGGGCGTGAATTCAAATCTTAAAAATAACATTGTTAGAAGGGGCAGCCTCGCACCTTAAATATGGACCATAAGACAGACATGTATATAACCAAAAAAAAAAATCTCATATGAAATTTAAAAACAAAAGAAAATAAAGTAAAAATGTCACTAAAAATCACTGCGAGGAAAAATTATATCATAGGTTTGAGTTACTACATCAGCCATGGTCAAATCCAATAAAAATTACCCATTTCACTACTTTTTTTCTCGCATCATATTTTCCAACAATAAATTTTTACTATTTTTTTCATTTCATTTAAAAATAATTTTTTGAAGTTACTATGTTATTAGTTTAATGACATGAAAAATAATGGTGAAATAAGTAATTTTTATTGAATGAGACCATGAGTCATGACTGTTGTCCAGACCTGTAATATAATTTCTCCACTGCCAGAGACGATAAAGAAGAAAATTATATAAACATTTTTTAATTTAAATTAAAAAGTTTTAACTAATAGAAGTTGGTTGAAGTGGTAAGCATTTTGGTTTCGCTTAAACACCTCTCAAGTTCGAGGCGTTGTATATGCAAAAAAATTCAAACTATTAAACTCACTTACTAAAATCAGGTGTGCGACGCGAGTCGGTCTATACTAACCAAGGCGAAGCCGTGAAAACCGGAAGGGTAACAAAAGTTTTTTAATGTAAATTAAAATAAACAATAAAAATTAGAATTAACCCACAAATTATTTGAATAAAAACTACTAAATTTATTTGATTGTCATCAAATTCAATTAATTCAATCTAAACTTGAATACTTTACAATACAAATATATCATTTCATATCTAAATCACAACCCCACTTTAATCTTAACAAAAGTAACTCATCTAATAAAAAGAGCATGCTCTCATTTCATGTCTATTACTTCTCATATAGAGAGGGCAAAACACAACCATTTTCTTACATATGAAGCATTAACATTTATGATTAAAATCCATAAATAGTTTCTAAAGAAGATTAAACCACATATCAACTTAGTGAAAAAACCCAACTTCTCAAACTTTTTCCCCTTTTTTGCTTCTGATACATTGAAACATATAAGAAAAAGAAAAGGGAAAAAAGTTACACTTCTCTCATACTAGTATTGTGGAGGGGGGGTAAATATGTAACCAGTTTTGGGGTTAACATTTGGCCCTGGATCTTTATAATCCATTGTTTCAATCATTTCCCTTGATGTTTCTGCACTTTCCTGCCATCCAAACATTCAAAAACACCAGTTTTACAACCTAAACATTCTTAATAATTAGACTTGAAAATCCAGAGAAAATTTAAAAACAACAACCTCCAATTGAGCAGTGGATTCCTCAAACTCAACAGTCTCCATCAATTTCCTGGCACAAAATCCTAAGAAAACAACAACAAAAGAAGGTAGTACAAAATCAAACAAAAAGAATCAGAGAAATACATCAAAGAGAAGAACAAAGTAATACCTTGACCTTGAGAGAAGGAGAGAAGCAAAAGCATAGAAAGAAGAAGCAATTTGAGAAAGCAAGAGCGACCCATTGTTTCTTGAACAATTCTGGGAAATGGGTACTTGTGGGATTTTGGGAATGAAAAGGAAATTTGAGGGTTTTCGTCGACAATTTCTTGAAAACCGCAATGCTTGAGCTTTCAGGCTTTTAAGTTTCTGCAGATCCAATGAAAGCTATTTTAAAGAATATTTTGTTTACTTCAAAAAAAGAGTGCGAGAAGGCTTACTCGGCGCATCTGTATTATATTCTTATCTGTTTTGTTTGTATTATATATTTTTATTTTTATTTATATCATATTTTAATTATTTTTAGCATTTTTTATCTCGTGTATTAATTATCAAATCTATCTACCGACCATCCTTTTTTGATATTGTTGTTAGACAGTAGATGGTCCACTATTTTAATTATGAATTTGAATATTATAAATTTAAATATTTTTTTTATAAATAGATAGGGTTAACTAGGTGCCTTATTAAAAACTTTCTTAAACCTAAATAGAGAAAACTTAAATAACAAAAAATAACAAAAAGAATCAAAAAGATAAATGAGAACAATCCAACTGAAACGTCTGACATGCAATAACCGGCGGTGCCGCAAACCATATCTCACCACCATCGAGGCCTAACCCATATTTCGCCAAAGTATCAGCTACCAAATTCGCCTTCCTACCAATATGAGTCAAGCGAATCTCTCAATCCAAGCGTAATAACCGCCCAATATAATGGACAATCGACTAATACCGATGCCGCCTATCATTGTCCTTCAAGATCCTAACCACATCGGCATTATCAACTTCAATTCACACTTGTCGCAAACCTAAGGAACATGCTCGTTGCAGCCCTTAAACTTAGGCCTTATGCATGAAATGATAAATACCTAACCTAGGCCTCATATTTTTAAAAGTGGAGAAGTAAAAAATAGTAGATAAAAAAATTGAACCTAGGGCTCTTGGATGAATGGAAAAACAATTTACCGCTAAACTAGCTAATAATATTGATACATTATTACCGAACATTAAATTTAATTAGTTTATATTGTGATTATCTTTAATTATAACATAAATTAAATTATATTTATGAGATCTTTGTGTTTTGTTTCTAATGTAATATTTTTAAATTATTAAAATTGATATTTTTTTTCTTCTAAATTTTAATTTTTAAAATTTTCCATTTTAATCAATTATTTGACAACAATATAAAATAATTAGAATTTAAAAAATAACATTTATCAAAAAATAAAATCAATTTTAAATTTGTTGATAATGATAGTTTTTATTAATATATTTTAATTAATGTTATTTTTATTTTTAATTATTTTTATATTATTTCCAAATATTTAATTAAAATTAGAAAAAACTCAAAAATTAGAAATAAATTTTAAAAAATAAAATTTTGTTATAATTAAAGATAATCGCAATTTAAACTAGTTAAATTTAATCTTTCGAAATAACAAATTGAAGAAAACTAATTGGTTTGGTGGCAAGATGTTGGTTTTATTTTCAAGAGTCCTAGATTCAATTCTCTTTGTCTACTATCTTTTTCTTTTCACTTTTAAAAATATGAGATAATGAATAAATATAAAAGTGATAATTAAACTTTGAAGTAGTATCTTAGCTTGGTTAGGTATTTAACCATTGATGCATAAGGCCTAAGTTTGATTCCCACCAAACACATGTTTAAATTTTGTTTTTTTCCTTTGTCTTTAAATCAATCGAATGATGCCACATGTCATCATCAGATCGGTTATAATTAATTTAATAAAAAATATTTATAATTAATTTATAAATATTTGTAATACCACATCATCATCTAGGTACACGTGGACATGCCATGTCATCAATCTAGTCTACATGACGCGCCACGTTAGTAAAAAAGTTGACAGTTAATCAACTAACGGTTTCCATCCAAATAATGCTATTTTGACATAAATTGAAATGTTAGGGGCTTAAATGCTCCAAAAAAGAATAGGGGCCAAAGTAACCAAACTGTCAAACGCTGGGGGGGCTAATTTTGACTTTTTGTCTTTTTAAATTACAATTAAATTCCAATAATCCACTTACACTATGTAAAACTCAATTAGTTTTACAACTTTTTTTGACCGTTGGATGATGGTAATAAATGGATGAGATTATTTCATTATTTTTTTTCAAGTGATAATCTTCACATTTTCTACTATTAATCTCATTCATTCATTTACCTTCATTCAACGGTCCAAAGAATATGTTAAACTTTTAAATTTTACGTAGTGTAAGAGAATCTTATCTCTATAATCAAATTTAATATAAATAATGAAAAAAATCAAATTTTAAAACAATTATACATACTCAAATTTAATGTCACATGAATCAAACTAATTATATTAAATTCTTTAAATAATATCAAAAATTTAAATAATATCCTATGAATAAATAAAATAAATTAAGAAATAATCGTAATTAATTTCCAAAATCCACCTAAAAATGCATTTTGGTATTTTTACAAGATTTAAACCCAAAAAATATTTAAAACTTAAATACAAGTTTAATATAAGTAGAAACATCTTATAAATGTGTTTTACTAATAAAAAAAGTTCAAATCGAAGTAAATTTAACCGAATAGAGGTTTATGGACTAAAATGTAAATCATTTATAAGTTGGATTTTAAGTTAAAAATTCAGTTTCAGGTCCATTTGAGACTCATTAATTCCAATTATACTTAATTGTAAATTCTTGTTGAAACCGAATTTGAAATAGTGTTAATTGTAAAAAATAAGTAATTTGTGGGTCATTTTGAAAATATTCATAAAATATAGGGGCCAATTTTTCAAAAAGTGAAATTAAACATTCCTTTATGAAATCAATATCAACATTAACATATAGACCAAGTTTCAGATTAATCCAAGCTAAAACGGGTCCTTAATTGCAATTATAAAATTAGTGACTAAAACATAAAGTTTACAATTAAAAGGTATTGGATTAAATTATAAAATAGAAATAAATAGAGATCAATTCCAAATTAAATAAAATTTGAGGGATTAAATTGAATAAAAATAAAATTGTAGTAAAAATATTAGATAAAATTATAAAAATTAGAAGCAAATATGAGTTAATTTTAAATAATTATTTTATGAGCTAAAGTGAAAAAATATTATTATATTAATAATATCGAATTTAGTAATAAAGTTTAAAACAAATAAGAGTAAATTTTAAATTAAATAAAAATTTTAGGGACTAAATAAAATAAAAACAAAATAATAATAAAAATAAAAATAAAAATATTGGATGTAACTATTTTAAATATAATTTGATAATTTTATCATTAAAGTTTGATAGCTCTCACTTTTCTTTCTTATTTTCTACCTAATTTTGGAGAGAAAACTATTTGTATATGAGCAAGGAAAACTACACCCTTCTTTCTTTTTTTCCTTTCAATTTTTCACTCTATCAAGCAACCATTAAATTTATTTTCTTTCCAATTTTCTCTTCCCTCCTCCATCCCTTCCACTTTTCCACCCAAGGCCTTGCTTGGTACAGAGGAAAGAAAATTATAAGGATGAAAAATTGAAGTGATGGAAAAATGGAAGGATTGAAAATATATTTTTCTTTCTATCGATGTGCTTGGTTAAGAGGATAGAAAACTAGAAGGAAAATAAGTTTTTCCTCATCTCTATTGCTTGGTACAATAGAAAATTGAGAGGAAAGAAAATTAAGCTTTAAAAATTATAATTTATTTTTAATTTTTATAATTTAGTACAATATTTTTAATTTGATTATTCTTATTCATTTTAGTCCCAATTTTTATTTAATCTAAAATTGAACCATATTTGTTTATAGTTTTCATAATTTAATCTAACATTTTAATATAGTTTTATTTTTGTTCAATTTAATCCCTGATTTTTTCTTTAATTCAAAATTTACTTATATGTATTTATATTTTTTTTATAATTGAGTCCAATATTTTTAATATGGTTTTATTTTTATCCAGTTTAGTTCATAATTTTTTTATTTAATCTGAAATTAACCTCTATTTATTTCTAATTTTTTATAATTTAGTCTAATATTTTTATAATATAACCCCGAGAGTTTGACTGTCAATGTAACACCTAATACACGGTACAAACGAATCCAACCCGAATATCGAATGCTACAAATGGCCCATTTGTGGCCTAAAATAAATAAAAAAATAAGAATATTTGATTACATGAAAGTAAACAACCAACATGAACATAAAGGATAAACGATTAACTAAAGTCGCCGAGAAAATAAACCTTTAAAAACTTTAAAAAATAAACGATTTAACAAAAAGGCATTTTGGTACTTTTACAAGATTTGAACCCAAAAAATACAAAACTTAAATAAAAGTTTAATATAAGTAGAAACATTGTATACCACTGTTTTGCAAAAAAAGAAGTTCAAATCGAAGTAAATTTAACCAAATCAGGGTTTAGGGACTAAAACGTAAATAATTCATAAGTTGTATTTTAAGTTAAAAACTCAATTTTAGTTTTTTTTAAACTTATTAGTTCCAACTAAAGTTAATGGTAAATTCATGTTGAAATCAAATTTGAAATAGAGTGTTAATTGCAACAAAAAAATACTTTATGAAAAAAAAAATTCATAAAATACAGGTTCCAATTTTTCAAAAAGTGAAATTAAACACTCCTTTATGAAATAAATATCATCATTGACATATAGACCTAGTTTCAAGTTAATCAAAGCTAAAACAAGTCCTTAATTGCAATTATAAAATTAATGACTGAAATGTAAACTTTGCTATTCTAAGATAATTGACTGAATTATAAAATAGAGGTCAATTTCAAATTAAATAAAATTTTAGGGATTAAATTGAACAAAAATAAAATCATATTAAAAATATTAGATAAAATTATAAAAGTAGAAACAAATAGGGTTCAATTTTGGATTAAATAAATATTTTATTGACTAAAGTGAACAAAAATATTACTATAATAATAATATTGAATTTAATAATAAAATAAAAAAACAAATAGGATTCAATTTTGGATTAAATAAATATTTTAAGGACTAAAGTGAACAAAAATATTATTATATTAATAATATTAAATTTAATAATAAAATAAAAAACAAATAAGGGTAAATTTTAGATTAAATAAAATTTATAGAGACTAAAATGAACAAAATAAAATCATAATAAAAATATTAGATGAAATCATAAAAATTAATTATAAATATGCTTAAAATAAGATTAGAATTTTTTAAACATAATTTTATAGTTTTTATTAGGGGTGAGCAAAACTCGACTTGACTCGAAAAAACCGAATAACTTGACTCGAGGCGAAAATACTCGACTCAAAATTTCATAAACTTGAACAACTCGAAAAAATTTTAAATAAAGTTTGAGTTGTAAAATGAAAACTCGAATAACTCGAAATTTTTAGT
The DNA here is from genome assembly GCA_030270665.1 of Hibiscus trionum. Taxonomy (NCBI): domain Eukaryota; kingdom Viridiplantae; phylum Streptophyta; class Magnoliopsida; order Malvales; family Malvaceae; genus Hibiscus; species Hibiscus trionum. The sequence continues at coordinate 20,876,078 of BSYR01000025.1, forward strand.
AATTAGTGGATTTATTTTTAAGTTCGAGATGAGTCCCTCAATTTTTTTATGATATATACATACCGATATATAAAAATATGAAGAAATATTGTCACATGTGAATAAAATATGAAGAAATATATATGTGCATATTTTATATAATTAGAGAAAATTGTTTAAATTAGAATCAAACCGTACAATAACATAATAAATAATTACAATTAAATTTTTATAGGAACTCGAAAACTTGATTCGACTCGACTCGAATTTCTTAAACTTGAATCGAAAAAATTCAAATAAAGTTTGAGTTGTAAAAGATGACGCGTCAGCTCGAATAACTCGAAATTTTTTGACTCGACTCGACTCGATCGAATGCTCACCCCTAATTTTTATTATTAAAGTGAGATAGCTTTTACTTTTCTTTCTTATTTTCCACCCAATTTGGAGAGAAAACTATTTGTATAGGAGAAAGGAAAACTATCTTCCCTCTTATTCTTTTTCCTTCTATTTTTCCACTCTACTAAACAACACTTAAATTTATTTTCTTTCCAATTTTTTCTTCTCTCCTTCCTCTCTTTCACTTTTTCTCTCTACCAAGTAAAACTTAAATGATAATGTAATTTTTTCTAAATGACCCGAGTTCAAACAATATAGTAGGCCAAGTCTATACAAAATTAAAATTAGACTAATATAATACCTCTGATTAAAACTAGAATGCTAAAAAAAATCCACTTTGTATGTGTTAGAATCTTCTTGGTCTCGAGAATCCTGTGTGCAGTATGTTGGCGAGCATTAGACTTTGCACACGGCAACCACTTGCCAGAATGGTGCATGTTACATATATATAGTTATGGGTTTTTTCTTATTTTATTACTAAAATAAAACAGTAATCATTTTAAAAAAGGATTTGTTCAATGTAGAGAAAGACAAAGCAAAAGGATAAAACAATGGGAGTGGCAGATCAACTCCAATATTTAACTCATTTCATCTGCCATATTACTTTGCTGGCACCCACACTGTGAAGAATAAAATACACTCTACAATTCAACTACATACACAGATCTTTACACTACTCTCAACATGTGAAGTACATTTTGTGTACAAAACCATATACATACATACATACATACATACATACATACATCTGGGAATCAAGAGGAAGGGAAAAGAGGGCCAGTGGCAGTCCTGAAGAGCCTCCCTCTTTGGAACTGAATATTGTTCAGCTTTTGTTGGCACCACTTGAGTTGAGAAGAGGAGACAATGGACATCTGCAGCACTCTTGATATCAGCTTCATCTCTATTATTGTAAACAGCATTGCCTCTTTCTGGGACTCCTCCATAGGCTTCACAACTTTGTTAAACCAGCACTTCTGTTTCCCTTGTAAATCTTTCAACCATACTTCCTTCTGCATCAAGAAACAACAATTATTCCATCTCATCATTCGACTTCTTTTTAACTCCGCAAATCGACTCCACACATGAACACCTCTAAACATACAAGCACTAGGAAATGGTCCATGTTTTTTTTTTACCTTTGCAAGTGTTGTGGTTAGGTCAGCCAGCAGCTGTAAATCTCTTGGATTCTCCATTGGAGGATAAGTTCCTAATGAAGTGTTAAATTTCCACCAAGACTTGTTCCTCTCCTTGGTGATGAATTTTCCAAAAGCTTTTATGCATTTCTCTATGGCCTTCAACATATCTTTTGCATCCACTGTTTCCCCTTCTTTTTCTTCTTCCAAATACCCTGTAACAATGCCAGATTGAGGTTAACTTTTTTAATTAAATAAACAGAAAGTATACTAATTAATTTTTAATTTTGAAATAGCACGGGGATCATTCATATATTTAAACCAAAAAAATGGCTTTAACTAAATAGTCATTTTGGTCTATATACTTTTTTGAAGCAATTTAATTGTCAACGTTTTATTTTCGGTTAAAATGACCTCTTTGCGAATAAAAATTGTTAATCAACTAACGGTAAACAACTTGAAATAACTTGAAAGAATGACACATCAGTGAAAAACTAACGATAAACGCCTTTGTCTATACGACATTGCCATGTAAGTTTGTCACGTCATTTCAAGCTATTTACCGTTAGTTGACTAACAATTTTCATACGCATAAGAGTTATTTTGAGTTTTTGACCTAAAATGAAACGTTGAGGGTTAAATTGATTCTGAAAAAAATAAAAGTTAAAATAACTATTCAGTCAAACGTTATGAATATTTTTTTTTTACATTATGGTTTTTTATATGGCTGATAAGTACCTTTGCAGGATTCCTTTTAATTCATTTCTCCTAAGACCATATCAGTATTTATTCAAGTTGAAAAGTCTTCACGTTGGAATTTAGTGCACATTTTCCGTAAGTTGACAAATTGGTACATAACTTTGGGTTTTAGTTCAAATTAATCAAAAATCCTAAGTACCGACGCAAACTAAATAATCAAATTCAAGTACCAATTGGTTAAAAATCGTAATTACCTGTTACTTTAGGAACTTGAAGAAGGGTCTTGGAAGCATGTCTTGCTTGAACATAATTCCAAGCTCTCTTTCCCTTGTACAAATACCTTTCTTCATCCAAAAATCTTTCAATCAATACTTGAAAGGTTTCAAAATCCTTGGCCAAATTATCAGCAAACAAGCAGTTGGTGAAGCACAAGAACTTGACTTTCCTGTATTGATGATGTAGGGCCTCCCATGTCAAGCAAGATTGAGCCACATAAACTAGCTCAAAATCACTTTGTAAACTCTTCAAAAGCTTCTTTTTATCATGGTTGCTCCATGATATGTAGGGGATTGTCAAATCCTTCAACTTGATCTTCTCCAATGAACTTGGACTCCCCATTTCCATGTTCAATATTGCTCCTGAAATCAGGGACGAAACCACGATGAAACTTCAAGGAGTCTAATATAAATTTAAAATTTTAAAATTTGGGGGTTAGTGACTAGTTTGTTTAATTTTGAGATTCATAGGGACCTAAGAAGTACTTAAACCAAAACAAGAAAAGTCAAGGCTTAATTTGCCTAGTTTCAAAATTAAGAGAAACCTACAAAGTAATTGAACCAAAAAATTGGAGGGCTAGGATAATTTACCTACTTTCAAAACTAAGAAGGGTTAAAAAGCAATTAAATTCAAAAAAAAATTAAGTGTAACAAAGTTTATTTCGTCTAATTTCAAAACTTAAAGGACCTAAAAACAATTAGACCCAAAACATTTAGGAGAGGCATAACACCTCCCATTGCACCTATAACTCAACGTACCTAAAAAGTAATCAATCAATGAGTACAATAAGTGTATATGATTGATACAATGGTCATTGTTTTACAATTTCAATTTTTTCTCATCGTCGATATTTATCGTAATTGATTGTAATATCGTACATTTACGACCTCAATAAATATAATAAATATATGTTTAGAAAAAGATAGCGAAAAGGAATTCGAAATATAATTCAGTTTATTTATACAGTCGTATTTGAAAGTTAGCATCTATCATGTGATGAAAAAAAAAACTCACCTATTCCTTGAGTCCTATCATGGTTCAGCACATCAAACCACCTCATTCTTTCAGAATATTTCTGGTAAAAAACTTCTGATTCATCCTCATCTTTTGCCGTAGCTATTATTTCCCTCACCGATACTCGAGAACCCGAACCGCGAGCCGGCAACGGACATTCTTTCATCAACGGCGAGTTCGATGAGCTAAACAACGGCGAATACTCGTCCAAATACGACCCATTGATCGACGGAGAAGAGCTGCAGAAGAAAGACGAACACTCGTCGGCTCTCAAGTCTTGTTGAAGACGAAAGCTAAAGTCTTCGCAGCCATTAACATCTATAAATAAACCCCTTTGAGGTTCAACCAATTCAGCCTTGAATTCAACGGACGGTATGCTTGAAGAAACACTGAATCTGATCAGCTGATTTTGACTAAAATTATCAGCAGCTTCTACGTTGGAATCATCCTCTTTAACTCTAATAAAAGAGAAGATAAAGAAGATGCAATATCTACAAAATCTATAAACACAAAACACCAGAAAAGTAAAGATTCTATAAGGATAAATGAACAAAGTTAAAATGAATCGTTTCAGCCATTTGAGACACAGAAGGATTTGGAAAGCAAAGAGGAAGAAAGGGTGGATATAGAAACTCAAATAAAACCATCTGAGAAAGAATCCATGAGGAATGATTATAGATTCTATGATAAGCCAGCAAGAAGCAAGGACAGCCATTCTCAGACTTGTAAGTTTGATTTCCTCAAACAGTATAGCATATTTAAACTTGGTGAAGGCCGAGACATAAAATTCGAGAGGCTTAATATGGGGACCATTACAATTTTTTACATTCATGACGCAGGATTTTAACCTCTAATCATGCTTAAGAGACCTAACACGTCATTTCATTAGACCAACTGGTTGTTGATTTAAAATCTAAGTAGACTTGGCAAATTTAACCTGAGACTCGAACCGATTTACCTAATCTAATATTGACCTGAATTTGATATGAAACCCGAAATAAACCAAACCAAACCGATCCAAAACTGACTCAAATTTTAGTTGAACTGAAATGGACTCGAATCGATTTTCAAACGAACCGAATATACTCAAACCAAAGACAACCCGAAATATAAAAAATGTTAAAATAAATAAAGGTAGATGAGATGTGAACTATCGCACAACTCACCAAAAAACCATATATAGGGTGTAAAAATTTGACCCGACCTGAAAACCCAATTGCTCCAAAAGTTGACCTAAATAAAAAAAAAACAGACTGATCTCTTATTGACCTAATATTAACCCGAACCGGAATCAAACGACTCGATATTAACTAACTTGATATAACCCAAATCACCATATACCCAAACTGAAACCGAATGTAATCAGACTCGAAATGACCCGAACTCGAACCGAAATACCCGTTTGTGACCTCTAAATCCGAGTACTTTAAGCGTATTCTTAGACTTGGAAAATCGTATTTTGTACTCAACTCTAGTGGATATACACTAAGGTGAGGTCATTGACTCGTTGACAAATGAGTGAAATAACAAGGAAGGAGGCAGGCATGTTGGAAAATTTTTGCACCAATCGGTAGAAATTGATGGGTCAAGACTGTTCGCTCTCTTTGTACTTTCATGGAAGAGAAGCTTGGGGTTATAATATACTTTTTGTCTCTTTGACTAACATTTTTTAGTTAATGCATGAAAATGTTAGGTTTGGTTTGCCTTACTTGGATCCTATCCAGTTGGGCAATTGCCCAATGAGCCTTCACAGCATGTGCTTGAAAATCTCTCTATTGCTCAAGTCATGTTTGAAGTTGATATTTAATAAAGAGTTAATTGTAGTAGTGAACTATGACTCAACTTTTAAATATTTTAATTTTATTTTTAAACCATGGCTCATGCTTTAAACTGGTCTCATATTTTGAATATTCTAATTTTGTCCCCGAACTAAAACTTTCATTCAAAATTAATTTCTAAACTTTTAAACGTTTGAGTTTTATCCTTAAATTAACGTTTATATCACACCATATTATTACATAATGCACATAATTTTTTTTTGACAAAAATAACAGACAATTCCCTTTATGTTAATCAACAAAGCAGGAGGATTTTTTCAAATGAACAGACAGTTCCCTTTACGTTAATTTACCTGTCAATATTTTTGTTTTTCCACAAGGATGAAAAGGACAGAGAAAGCAAATTATATGGAAATGTGACGGCAAATGAAGAGATAGATATTAGTTTCCAGGCAAGTGCAATATATGCAATTGGCCCCTAAGACTGTGGGTATTTATTTTAATATAAGTGAAGGATCTTCACTTTTGACTTTTTCAATCATATTCATAAGCTCCTACCTCAGAAATTGGATAACCATTCTTATGTCAATGGGTTTTCCATCTAACCTCATTACCTACTAAACAGTTTATCAAAGTCTGGTTATGTCAGTTTTTTTAAATAATTGATATTTACAATTGATTAGTATTAATATGGAAATTTTCATGATCATTTTTTAAATCGAGTGTAAAAATAGTCTAACGATTAGTATTTTAAAATTGGGTTTTATTATTTTTAATTTAATCTTGAAATTAGGGTTTTTTCATATTAAATCACATTTCTTTTATTTATTCTTTAAAATTAACTTGGAGACGCCACCGATCATTTTAGTAGACCGGACACCATAAAAACGGACCAGAAATTTTTTTAGTAAAATTTGGGTTCGGGAGTCGGTTACGTGTAGGGAAAGATTAGCACCCCTACAAACGTCCGTTATCGGTACCTTATTAATTCCACGTGTCATTTTGGCATTTCAAGCAATAATGGGAATTTAATTAAACCTTTAATTGATAATTGAATTTCATTTCGAATGGAGATATCATTTTGTAAGAAAATATATTTTAAACGAATATAAGCTTTGAAACATCCAATTACTTTAGAACATTTCAATTTATATCCAAAATGTATCTCAACACAAAAGGTTTAATGCATGTCCAATTATTTTCGTCATTTGTAACACCCCCTTCCCGGTCTAGACGTGAACCGGGTCGGAGCGTGTTACCGATGAGTGATTAGGTGATCGGTGCGATAAATTCCATTATGTTTTCAACACTCAATCAAATTTACACCAAACAAAACTTTACCAATATACATTTAATCCAATTCATTCACAAGATGGCCACATTAAACCATTTAGGTCCAATTTATAACTTTTACAAGTTTTAGGGACTAAAACGTAAAACTGACAAATAAAAGGTCTTTTAATGTAACAGACAATAAAACAATGTAATTCAATGCATTATTAACTAGCCTATAAATTTTCATTCAGTTTGGAGGTCATTAACCCTTCCAATTTAATCATACGATATTCTGTGACTAAAATATTAAATTAGTAATATGTTCAATGAGTCATTAACTAACTTACTGTAGAGTGTCCACGAGTTCTATATTTTGTACACATTCCTGCCCTTATTATTGCTATTCTTAAGTCCATTTAGGCATATTTAGGTGCATTGCATGCATAATAACATTATTTTCTCTTTTACATGCTTTTATTGAATATTTTATGTTTGATTAAGAAAATATATTGTTTTAGTTGAGTTTTTATTTTCAAGTGCTGTAGTTGTGTAGAGGATCGAAGAGGACATGAGAGGATAGGAAAGCTGGGAGCAAAAAGAGCTGCACTGAAGCAGTTCCAAGTGCTGCCAAGGATGCCACCGTAGCAGCAATGCCGCCGAGTGTCGCCCAGGCAGGAGTTAAACCGACTTAGTCAAGATGGGTTGCAATTGAAAGAGGAAAAATCCCTGAGTCCAATGAGCCCAGTCTTGCAATTTTCTGAAGCCTGTAGCGGCCTGCAGAGCTGATCCAAGAGTGATAAGTAGGAGTACTTATCCTTACTTGCGGGAGAAGGCAACGTCCAAAAAGTCCACATTAAAGTAAAAAAGGAGTCAATATTTAATGTAAAGCTGCTTTAAGGACTTCTACTTCAAGAATGACTCAAACTTAGGCCATGATCCCTATATATACCCAATATATGCGAGGGTATAGGGGCATGCGTATGCCTATGCTTAGACGCACGAATAGATGGATGTATAGCTGAGAGGTAGCTAGATAGATGAGAGGTGTTGGAAGTCGCGACCCAACTCTCCTAGGGTTTAGGTTTTGTATGTAAAGTAGTTGTGAGAAATGGTTGTAATAGTTTAAGTGTGTTTTCAATGAAATATTCTCAAGTTTGCTTAATTCATGTTCTTCACTTCTTCAATTAGTTCCAAAAGTCCAGTTGAGGAAATCCATTTGTCGGGCACGACAGTGTAAGACTCACGAAAGAATTAAGTACGGTCTCATCATGTCGAGGTGTTGACTAATTCGGCTTAGACATAAGTTCGAGTTTAAGCGGCTAAAAAGAGAAACCAAACGTCGACTGCCTGTGTTAGGTTTACCCTGAGATTGCTAGGTATTGCCTACATCACGTGGTGACAGAATCCTTGCCTAGACATAGGAAGGATCACTTAAGAATTGCTCTGCCAAACTTGGAGTATATTCCAGACTTGCCGCCATGACTTATTTCCATTCCACCTGCCGAGACAGCGAAAGTTGCAGGGGCAGAGACCCGCTGCGGCCGCCGTTACCCGCCGAGGCAGCAGATCATGGCAGCGCAAAACACACTTAGGCTTTACAATGCAGTCTGCACACTACTGAGCTGCAATTACCTTACCCAATCTATCGACCTTATCTCTCCCTATCATCCCTATCTTTACTTTACTTGTGTTTTTATATTTCCACATTTAAAGATTTAATTTTGCAATTTACTAAATCCTTGTGCAGGAAACCACTCATAGAAGCTGCTCCAATCCCTGTGGTAGACAATATCTTTTATACAATAACTTGACAAGAGTGTGCACTTGTGCTCATAAATAGAGAACACCCTAACGCTCTGGACTTACCTAACCCCATATCGAAACACCCTTATCTATTTCAAAACAGGTGGACATTGATCATCTTTTGTTGACTTTTTGCTCTAGACCGTATCGATACAGGCTTTACCCGTATAGATGGATTGACCACCTTTGACTTTGACTCATTTCGATACACCATGAACTTGTATCGAAACGTTGGTCTCCAGAGAAAAAATGTTGCGAACGGTTCAATTCCGTTTCGATACACCCTTACCCTTAGGTTCAATATTGTACACCCGTATCGAAATGCCATCACCCGTTCAGATACGGCTTGACTTGTAATGACAGATTTTTGCTAGTTTTTATTCGATTTGACCTGTTGAACAATGTCCAAATACAACGAAACTTTACATGCAATATTTCAATGGTATAAACTACTTGCATACAAAATTTCATGACCATATGAATACTTTTACTATGTTTTCACCTTTTTGAGCTATGTATACAATTTCCATCCATTTTAAGCTTCACCAAAAAGCCATTTTAAGCTATATAACTTATTACAACTTAAGCAATACACCAACATATTAAAATAGGCACAAATGACTAGTTCAACTACTTTGCCACCTTCTTAGGAGTTTATAAGACAAAAACACATTACTTGGGGCTGGTAGTGACTTGTCTTGCTTGCCGATCCGATCCTCCGACACACAAACCTTTTTAACCTGAAATATGCATGAGATGAGACACATTAGGCACAATTTGCCTAGTGAGCTAGTCATAAACATTACGAATAACAACAATGCCATGAATCTACTTAATCAATGTCTCATGCCAACAATATCAATGTTATACAATAATATGCAATGTATAAACGTATTCATTTCATTCTTAATCCTTGGATTGAATAAAGATCGTGGATACGCAAATTGAAAGAGGAAAATTCCTTGGGTCCAATGAGCCCAGTCTTGCAATTTTCTGAAGCCTGTAGCGGCCTGCAGAGCTGATCCAAGAGTGATAAGTAGGAGTACTTATCCTTACTTGCGGGAGAAGGCAACGTCCAAAGAGTCCACATTCAAGTAAAAAAGGAGTCAATATTTAATGTAAAGCTGCTTTAAGGACTTCTACTTCAAGAATGACTCAAACTTAGGCCATGAGCCCTATATATACCCAATGTATGCGAGGGTATAGGGGCATGCGTATGCCTATGCTTAGACGCACGGATAGATGGATGTATAGCTGAGAGGTAGCTAGATAGATGAGAGGTGTTGGAAGTCGCGACCCAACTCTCCTAGGGTTTAGGTTTTGTATGTAAAGTAGTTGTGAGAAATGGTTGTAATAGTTTAAGTGTGTTTTCAATGAAATATTCTCAAGTTTGCTTAATTCATGTTCTTCACTTCTTCAATTAGTTCCAAAAGTCCAGTTGAGGAATTCCATTTGTCGGGCACGATAGTGTAAGACTCACGAAAGAATTAAGTACGGTCTCATCATGTCGAGGTGTTGACTAATTCGGCTTAGACATAAGTTCGAGTTTAAGCGGGTAAAAAGAGCAACCAAACGTCGACTGCATGTGTTAGGTTTACCCTGAGATTGCTAGATATTGTCTATATCACGTGGTGAAAGAATCCTTGCCTAGACATAGGAAGGATCACTTAGGAATTGCTCTGCCGAACTTGGAGTATCTTCCAGACTTGCCGCCATGACTTATTTCCATTCCACCTGCCGAGACAACGAAAGTTGCAGGGGCAGAGACCCGCTGCGGCCGCCGTTACCCGCCGAGGTAGCAGATCATGGCAGCGCAAAACACACTTAGGCTTTACAATGCAGTCTGCACACTACTGAGCTGCAATTACCTTACCCAATCTATCGACCTTATCTCTCCCTATCATCCCTATCTTTACTTTACTTGTGTTTTTATATTTCCACATTTAAAGATTTAATTTTGCAATTTACTAAATCCTTGTGCAGAAAACCACTCATAGAAGCTGCTCCAATCCTTGTGGTAGACGATATCTTTTATACTATAACTTGACAAGAGTGTGCACTTGCGCTCATAAAGTGAGAACACCCTAACGCTCTGGACTTACCTAACCCCATATCGAAACACCCTTATCTATTTCAAAACAGGTGGACATTGATCATCTTTTGTTGACTTTTTGCTCTAGACCGTATCGATACAGGCTTTACCCGTATCGAAATGGATTGACCACCTTTGACTTTGACTCATTTCGATACACCATGAACTTGTATCGAAACGTTGGTCTCTAGAGACAAAATGTTGCGAAACGGTTCAGTTCCGTTTCGATACACCATTACCCTTAGGTTCAATATTGTACACCCGTATCGAAATGCCATCACCCGTTCAGATATGGCCTGACTTGTAATGACAGATTTTTGTTGGTTTTTATTCGATTTGACCTGTTGAACAATGTCCAAATACAACGAAACTTTACATGCAATATTTCAATGGTATAAACTACTTGCATACCAAATTTCATGACTATATGAATACTTTTACTATGTTTTCACCTTTTTGAGCTATGTATACAATTTCCATCCATTTTAAGCTTCACCAAAAAGCCATTTTAAGCTATATAACTTATTACAACTTAAGCAATACACCAACATATTAAAATAGGCACAAATGACTAGTTCAACTACTTTGCCACCTTCTTAGGAGTTTATAAGACAAAAACACATTACTTGGGGCTGGTAGTGACTTTTCTTGCTTGCCGATCCGATCCTCCGACACACAAACCTTTTTAACCTGAAATATGCATGAGATGAGACACATTAGGCACAATTTGCCTAGTGAGGTAGTCATAAACATTACGAATAACAACAATGCCATGAATCTACTTAATCAATGTCTCATGCCAACAATATCAATGTTATACAATAATATGCAATGTGTAAACGTATTCATTTCATTCTTAATCCTTGGATTGAATAAAGATCGTGGATACGCGAATTGAAAGAGGAAAATTCCCTGGGTCCAATGAGCCCAGTCTTGCAATTTTCTGAAGCCTGTAGCGGCCTGCAGAGCTGATCCAAGAGTGATAAGTAGGAGTACTTATCCTTACTTGCGGGAGAAGGCAACGTCCAAAGAGTCCACATTCAAGTAAAAAAGGAGTCAATATTTAATGTAAAGCTGCTTTAAGGACTTCTACTTCAAGAATGACTCAAACTTAGGCCATGAGCCCTATATATACCCAATGTATGCGAGGGTATAGGGGCATGCGTATGCCTATGCTTAGACGCACGGATAGATGGATGTATAGCTGAGAGGTAGCTAGATAGATGAGAGGTGTTGGAAGTCGCAACCCAAATCTTCTAGGGTTTAGGTTTTGTATGTAAAGTAGTTGTGAGAAATGGTTGTAATAGTTTAAGTGTGTTTTCAATGAAATATTCTCAAGTTTGCTTAATTCATGTTCTTCACTTCTTCAATTAGTTCCAAAAGTCCAGTTGAGGAATTCCATTTGTCGGGCACGACAATGTAAGACTCACGAAAGAATTAAGTACGGTCTCATCATGTCGAGGTGTTGACTAATTCGGCTTAGACATAAGTTCGAGTTTAAGCGGGTAAAAAGAGCAACCAAACGTCGAATGCATGTGTTAGGTTTACCCTGAGATTGCTAGATATTGCCTATATCACGTGGTGAAAGAATCCTTGCCTAGACATAGGAAGGATCACTTAAGAATTGCTCTGCCAAAATTGGAGTATCTTCCAGACTTGTCGCCAGGACTTATTTCCATTCCACCTGCCGAGACAACGAAAGTTGCAGGGGCAGAGACCCGCTGCGGCCGCCATTACCCGCCGAGGTAGCAGATCATGGCAGCGCAAAACACACTTAGGCTTTACAATGCAGTCTGCACACTACTGAGCTGCAATTACCTTACCCAATCTATCGACCTTATCTCTCCCTATCATCCCTATCTTTACTTTACTTGTGTTTTTATATTTCCACATTTAAAGATTTAATTTTGCAATTTACTAAATCCTTGTGCAGGAAACCACTCATAGAAGCTGCTCCAATCCCTGTGGTAGACGATATCTTTTATACTATAACTTGACAAGAGTGTGCACTTGCGCTCATAAACAGAGAACACCCTAACGCTCTGGACTTACCTAACCTCATATCGAAACACCCTTATCTATTTCAAAATAGGTGGACATTGATCATCTTTTGTTGACTTTTTGCTCTAGACCGTATCGATACAGGCTTTACCCGTATCGAAATGGATTGACCACCTTTGACTTTGACTCATTTCGATACACCATGAACTTGTATCGAAACGTTGGTCTCTAGAGACAAAATGTTGCGAAACAGTTCAATTCCGTTTCGATACACCCTTACCCTTAGGTTCAATATTGTACACCCGTATCGAAATGCCATCACCCGTTCAGATACGGCCTGACTTGTAATGACAGATTTTTGCTGGTTTTTATTCGATTTGACCTGTTGAACAATGTCCAAATACAACGAAACTTTACATGCAATATTTCAATGGTATAAACTACTTGCATACACAATTTCATGACCATATGAATACTTTTACTATGTTTTCACCTTTCTGAGCTATGTATACAATTTCCATCCATTTTAAGTGTTGCGTGTAAAAGAGTCTATCGCAATTGAGTGCAAGTGTACACGTCGCAAGTAATAAAGTGATACTAGAGTATCGGATATCGTCTCCACAGGGACTGGGCTAACCCTTTCCTTCGCTATCTGCACAAAGGGAAAAGGAATGATTTAAGATTTTGTCACGAAAATATTAAAGAGTACTTAAATAAAAGAGTATGGATATCAAGATAGAGAGAATGGGCTGGTATTGAATTGCTCAGTAATGCAGGTATTGCAATGCCTACGAAATCCAGTTCTGTCGTCGCGCCCGTCGCGGCAGCACCTGTCGCGGCAGCAGTCCGTTGATCGTCGTGGCAGCAAACACACCAACTCAGTACTTCAAGTTTGGCAAGAATCCCAGATCTGCCTTGGCCTATCCCTAGGTCCAAGTCTGTCGATGATCACGTCTTGATGATACCTCCCGGCGTGAATCGAAGGATGAACACCGATGTGTATGAATTCTTCTTTAGCCACTTAACCTCGCCCTATCCCTAGGCACGAGATAGTTCAACTATAAACTAGAGAACTTGCTCTTATTTCTTTCGTATACTTAAATCTCCCGATGCTAAGTAAATAGATAACCTCACAATGCTCTCCCGATGCTCTTGCAAGATATTAATAACCAAAATAAGAGAACTTGAAGTTTATTTTATTGAACTGGAAATTCCTAAAACAAAAGCAACCCTTGCAACTACTTTACAAATCAACCCGTGGCCCTAGGGGGGTTTTAGAACATATCTACGGCGGGTAAACGGCGGAGGGGTTTTTGGTTGTCGGTTATGGGGTAATCGGCTATGGGATATGATATCTATGATATCTCTCTCCTAGGTTAAAATATATGCCCTTATATAAGCTTTGGGCTCAAGTATTCTAAGTTAACAAGGATTACAACTTTAATTAAAAGTATGATTCTAATAAAGACTTAGTCTTCAAGGAATCTACTTTCCAGCCGTCCTCCTTGTTTCTTGGGATTTTCTCTCATTGAACTTTGGGCTTGACATATCTTTTGATCCGGGGCTTGGAAAAATATATGGTTTTCACACGACAGACGAGCAGAATTTTCTCTATCTATCGAGGTCCATTTTGCTTTTTCTCTCCACAGAACTGCTGTCACCATGCTGTCACGGCGGCACCATGGCAGCATCGCCCTCTTTGTCTGCTTGTCCAGTTCAGCTCTTCTGCTTCTCTGCCCAGCGCCTGCCTTCTCCGTCAGCTATGGCGGATACCTACAAAAATAACCAAATTTAGCAGTATCTGCGCAGTTTTATCTAAATGTGATGTTTATGCAAAACTTAACCTAAAATGCAGTTAAACATGCTTGAGTGCAGCAAAAATAAGGATAAATGATGGGTAAAATATAGAACTTTTAAGCACTGATCACACACCCAAACTCGAATCTTTGCTTGTCCTCAAGCAATTCAGACCTAAAAGAGAAAAATGAAATATTTTTGTTTTGGCTTTCAAACAGTGAACTTTCCCTTACCCGTCGTTCGTTCCCTGTGACGGCAGCAACCTGTCGGATAATTTAGGATCTGTCCGGAATCTCACTATAGTCCTCGTGCAGTGTGTGCATGCTTGTGAACAGTTATATGCCAAGACTCTCTTAGTTTCACTAGAATAATTCAGCTCTTCACTCGAATTTTTATGCCAAGTTTATCTTTTTTTTTGAGGGCACTTCTTATGCTCCTTTTTATTTCTGTTTTGACTCGATTTCATTTTTTTAAGCTAAAGTTTCACTAGAGCCGGTTTCGGGCACCTCTAGCTAACTTCCTAGAGCCGGTTTCGGGCACCTCTAGGGCTGTTGAGTCTATTTTGCTAAACTTCTTTCCTAGAGCCAGTGTTAGGCACCTCTAGGGGCTATTCAAGTGCTAAGCTTCCTATTCTAGTTTGGCTAAAAGAAGTCTAAGCAGTATAACAGTCACAATGGTGTTTAAGTTTTCAGAACTATAGAAAGGCTCTAAACTTTTCCTTAAACTATCCTAAAGTTTCTGCCACGACAGAGCTGTCACGACAGGCAAGTTCAGTTCATAGTTTTAAGCCAAAATTTTCAATATTTTCATTTTTTTGCATAAAATAAATGCGACACAATTAAAACTAAATGCAATATTATATTAATAATTAGGAGGACTGCCTACCCCCAAACTCAAGGGTTGCATTGTCCTCAATGCATGACACAAGACATAAAAATGAAAAACAGAAAATAAAAATGATAGAAAAGTTAAACATCACAAAAAGATAATATATACAGCAGGCGGCAGAGAAAAGGAAAAAGAAAACTTAAGTTGTGCGGCTGTCGTCGCTGCTGCTGGAGCTTTGGATGAGGAGCTGTCGGCGGGCAGTCTCCTTGAACTTTGTCGGAGGAGCTGTGGGTGCTGCCCTGAGAGTATGAGTGCTGCCGCGGCAGGGGTGGAGGCAGAGCTTCCTCGGGTTGCTTGTATCGTCATTGCAAGGGTTTTTCTTTGTTTACCTAATAACAAAAACAAACTAAAAACCAATATCAAATTTCTAATTCCTAAAATAATAAAGATAAAATAAGATAAAAATAAAATAAAATAAGTTAAATTAGAAGTGCCTTGAGGGGCATCTCCTAAAGTAACTACTCCCTGTTCTATTGATGCTTGATGGGTCGTTTCCGGTACTTCTTGAAGTCCATCCGTACCCTCCATCTGGTGATTATTCTCATGGTGGAGGCTCCTTTCTTTCTCTTCCCTTTGTAGTCCATGAAGTCCTCCCTTCTTGGTAATGTTTCTGAGGGCATGAATATATGATTAGAAAAAATAAAATTGACATTCGGCCACAAACTTACCTTGTTTTCGTTGAATGTTGTTGTGGTTGAATGTAGCCCTTGCTGTCGTGTCTGCTGCTGCGGCAGCCAGTTATTTTGACAGTCCGTTGTCAGGTTACTTTGCAGGTCAATGGGACATTGGTAAGTGCCATCACTCTCTATACCAAATTTTGTTGACCACTCGTAGATCTCCATCAGTAGAGACTTTGATGATTCTATGTCCACCGGCTTTGGTTCCTCTAATACCTGCAATGGAATTTGTGAGTTTTCAAAGAATTCAAAAGGTTCGTTTATTACCTGCTCATATTCCATCGGCGAGGCATTGTCATTGGGTAGCTCTTCTAGGTGGTCGTGCGAGTGCCATGACAGGGATGGATGTGTGCAATCTTGGTCAGGCATAATTGAGGTAGTGGGTTGAGAATTTGCCTCTGATGTGGTTGCTGCTTCAGCATCAGTTGCTGCCGAGGCGGCAGTTTCTGCCGAGGTGGCAGTTTCCGCTTTGACTGGGGTTTCTACCTCGGAAGTGGTTGCTGCCGTGACATTCTCTTGAATTTCACTCAGCGTTGTCGCGGTGTTGCTCCATTCCGGCTCCTCGATCATTGCCATGGCAAGTTGTTGCTCAGACTCATTATGTGTTGGGTATTCTTTCACATGGGCATCCTCGTCATCTTGTCTCAAGATTTTAGGTTCATCCGTGGCATGAGTGAGGACTGGTCTGCTCAAGAGTTCATCCATCTTGGCGATACTTGCGTTCGTAGAAGCCGACACTTTTTGAGTGAGTGCCAAGAAGGCTTGCAGTGTGTCTTCTAAGGATTTTGACTCCTTTTGAGGATGATGACATTGCTAGGGCATGTCGGGTTCGGCAGCAAAACTGTTATGGTATAAAAAATTTTGCGGGTTTTGATCGTACCATAAAAAATTTTGCTGTTGCGGCATCGGCAGTTGCTGCCCCTGTTGCTGTTGTGGCAGCATATCTTGTTCTTGTTGGTTCCATCGTTGGTTGTCCATATATTCACCGAAAAAATAGTGACGACTTTCGAATGCATGATTACCTTTACGGTAATTGCAAGAACTTTCCCACATCAGCTCTCGAATGGTTTTTCCTGGCATGTTGAAGCCCTTGAACCTGTATTTTCACCTGAGTTTTTGTTAAAAAATAAAAATAAATAAGAAAAAAATAAAAATAAAAATAAAATAAAAGAAAAGTGCAGAAGCTAGAGTAAGAGTGTGTTGCCAGTCCCCGGCAACGGCGCCAAAAACTTGTTGCGTGTAAAAGAGTCTATCGCAATTGAGTGCAAGTGTACACGTCGCAAGTAATAAAGTGATACTAGAGTATCGGATATCGTCTCCATAGGAACTGGGCTAACCCTTTCCTTCGCTATCTGCACAAAGGGAAAAGGAATGATTTAAGATTTTGCCACGAAAATAATAAAGAGTACTTAAATAAAAGAGTATAGATATCAAGATAGAGAGAATGGGCTGGTATTGCAATGCCTAGGAAATCTAGTTCTGTCGTCGCGCCCGTCGCGGCAGCACCTGTCGCGGCAGCAGTCCGTTGATCGTCGCGGCAGCAAACACACCAACTCAGTACTTCAAGTTTGGCAAGAATCCCAGATCTGCCTTGGCCTATCCCTAGGTCCAAGTCTGTCGATGATCACGTCTTGATGATACCTCCCGACGTGAATCGAAGGTTGAACACCGATGTGTATGAATTCTTCTTTAGCCACTTAACCTCGCCCTATCCCTAGGCACGAGATAGTTCAACTATAAACTAGAGAACTTGCTCTTATTTCTTTCGTATACTTAACTCTCCCGATGCTAAGTAAATAGATAACCTCACAATGCTCTCCCGATGCTCTTGCAAGATATTAATAACCAAAATAAGAGAACTTGAAGTTTATTTTATTGAACTGAAAATTCCTAAAACAAAAGCAACCCCTGCAACTACTTTACAAATCAACCCGTGGCCCTAGGGGGTTTTAGAACATATCGACGGCGGGTAAACGGCGGAGGGGTTTTTGGTTGTCGGTTATGGGGTAATCGGCTATGGGATATGATATCTATGATATCTCTCTCCTAGGTTAAAATATATGCCCTTATATAAGCTTTGGGCTCAAGTATTACAACTTTAATTAAAAGTATGATTCTAATAAAGACTTAGTCTTCAAGGAATCTACTTTCCAGCCATCCTCCTTGTTTCTTGGGATTTTCTCTCCTTGAACTTTGGGCTTGACATATCTTTTGATCCGGGGCTTGGAAAAATATATGGTTTTCACACGACAGACGAGCAGAATTTTCTCTATCTATCGAGGTCCATTTCGCTTTTTCTCTCCACAGAACTGCTGTCACGGCGGCACCATGGCAGCATCGTCCTCTTTGTCTGCTTGTCCAGTTCAGCTCTTCTGCTTCTCTGCCCAGCGCCTGCCTTCTCCGTCAGCTATGGCGGATACCTACAAAAATAACCAAATTTAGCAGTATCTGCGCAGTTTTATCTAAATGTGATGTTTATGCAAAACTTAACCTAAAATGCAGTTAAACATGCTTGAGTGCAGCAAAAATAAGGATAAATGATGGGTAAAATATAGAACTTTTAAGCACTGATCATTAAGCTTCACCAAAAAGCCATTTTAAGCTATATAACTTATTACAACTTAAGCAATACACCAACATATTAATATAGGCACAAATGACTAGTTCAACTATTTTGCCACCTTCCTAGGAGTTTATAAGACAAAAACACATTACTTGGGGCTGGTAGTGACTTGTCTTGCTTGCCGATCCGATCCTCCGACACACAAACCTTTTTAACCTGAAATATGAATGAGATGAGACACATTAGGCACACTTTGCCTAGTGAGGTAGTCATAAACATTACGAATAACAACAATGCCATGAATCTACTTAATCAATGTCTCATGCCAACAATACCAATGTTATACAATAATATGCAATGTATAAACGTATTCATTTCATTCTTAATCCTTGGATTGCATAAAGATCGTGGATACGCGAATTCCTAAGCCTCGCCAAGTCAATGAATGGTCTAGTCCCTCCGCCTCGCCAATATGACCAATATCCATACACATCCCTCCGCCTCGCCAAATCAATCTAGGCCATAGCCTTAGGACCGTAGTCCACCCGTACACTGAGCTCATGAATTCTATGGCATGCCAATTGTATCCAATGCCCATTCTAATCAAAGGTTGCAATGTTCATATTCATTTCAATAGCCAATAATATTCTGATGTCCAATGATTTCAATATTACCAATGACAAATATATGTATCTCATCATCGATATTTCATAATTCAATGTCAATAACAATGTCCAATGATCTCAATAAAATAATTCGATGACAATAACTATATCAATGACAATGCACCATGATAATAACAATGACTATGTCCAATGCTCAATAACAACTTACTGACACTTACCAAAGTGTCCGATTAACCATCTAATGCGATTTCTTCAACAACAATGTTACCGATGTAATCTAAATTATCAAATGATGATCCAGGAAGGCCTTTCGCCTAAACCCGAGACTCTGACTACACTCACCTTAACACTCCGAAGCTTTCAGGGCTCTCGGATGACAATCCCTTGTTCCTAGATTTGGATGAAGACGATGGATGCTCTTTATCACTGTCTTGAGCTAGGAAATCAATAGAAAGCTATTAGGATCGATATTTCAATATCGAAATCAATATAACAATATCAAAATCGATAATCGATCTCAATAGAGATGACAACGATGAGATATCCATGGATAGTCAAAACCCTAGCTTAAAATTAATCATGTTTAATCCATGGAATTCAATAATAGATTGAGGATTATAACTTACTCGATCGATAGCAACGATTCGATATCGATAAAACGAAGAAATTGCAAAGCTTGAAATTCCTCCAATGGAGGTGTATGCTTGGAGGTAGGTGATGAAGATGATAAAGATAGAGAGGAGTTAGCTTTCTCTTGAAATTAGGTAAGCTTATTCTTACTATTTTATGTCTTTTAATTAAGATAGCTTTCCTTCAATTGAAGGAAGCTCTCTCGGAGGTTCCACATGGAAAATTATAAAGGAAAAGGGGATAATCGCAAGGTTAGTCCCTCATTTCTCATTCAACTATAGTTTTGACTTCCCACTCGCACTTTCTTCAATTTAGTCACCAATAAGGTTCAATATTATTCAATAGAGTTCAATAACGATGTTTTAACCCTATTTAGGGTTCGATATAAATAATTAACTGGTCGATACAATATTTAGGCTTTATCAATGTAGGATTTTCGATCACCGGAACTAAATTCCTACTAGACCGAATTTTGGGGTGTTACAACTCTCCCGCCTTAAGAAAAAAATTCATCCTCGAATTTTACCTGAACCGAAGAGATGCAGGTATTGTTGTTTCATGGTCTCTTCAGGTTCCCAAGTGGCTTCCTCAACTGTGTGGCTCCTCCAAAGCACTTTAACTAACGATATTGTTTTATTGTGAAGTCTCTTGACTTCCTTTGCAAGAATCTAAACCGGTTCTTCCTCGTAGGATAAATTGGGTCGAAGTTTTATAGATTCAAGTTCCGCAACGTGTGAGGGATCAGATCGATACTTCCGAAGCATCAATACATGAAAGACATCATGGATTTTACTCAATTCTTAGGGTAGCAATAGTCGATACGCTACTAGGCCAATCCTTTCAACGATTTCAAAGGGTCGAATGAATCGGGGACTAAATTTCCCCCTTTTGCCAAATCTTAAGACTTTCTTCCACAGTGACACTTTGAGGAAGGCCTTCTCACCAACTTCGTATTCAAAGTCTCTTCTTTTAAGATCAACATAAGCTTTTTGTCAATCAACAGCTGCTTTTAAACGATCATGGATAATGGTGACCC
Organism: Hibiscus trionum; assembly: GCA_030270665.1. Classification (NCBI taxonomy): domain Eukaryota; kingdom Viridiplantae; phylum Streptophyta; class Magnoliopsida; order Malvales; family Malvaceae; genus Hibiscus; species Hibiscus trionum. Next base: position 20,896,741 of record BSYR01000025.1, read on the forward strand.
GTTCTTCAGTCTCCCGAAGCAAGTCAGGGCCTAACATCTTGCCCTCGCCAAGCTTCGACCAACACAATAGAGTTCTACGTCTTCTACCATACAATGCTTCATATGGGGCCATTTGGATTGATGCTTGGTAACTATTACTGTAGGCAAATTTGACAAGAAGTAGAGATTTCTCCCAAGTTCCACCAAAGTCAAAAATGCATGCCCGAAGCATGTCTTCCAAGATCTGTATAAAGAGATTCAATGACAATGCAGATTTCTATTATTTTAAAGGATAGATTGTTCAATGATTTACCTAAATTACCCTTTTTGACCGACCGTCAGTCTGAGGGTGAAAGGTCGTGCTAAGATTAACTATGGTGCCCAGAGTTCCTTGTAAGGTTCTCCAAAATCGAGATGCAAACTCTGACAAACATTTGCCAACACGCCAATCTTCCAGTCAATGTTGGCACCTCCATCATAAATTTTAATGGATCAAGTCGAGAAATTAGCCAGGTAGTGTGGTATAACATATATTGTATGATTCTACGAGTCACCCAAACCAAGGCACAACATAACTTTTGAATTGGCGGGTATCGTACTTCACACTCTGTAAACTTTTTGCTCAAATAGTAAATGGCTCTTTCTTTCTTTCTCGTGTCATCATGCTGCCCCAGCACACATCCCATTAAATTCTCATAAACCGTCAAATAAAGGATGAGTGGTCTGTCTGGAACCGGTGCAACTAATATCGGGGTATTCTTCAAGTACTTCTTAATTTTGTCAAATGTTTCCTGGAATTCTTCATTCCATTCTCCGAGATTATTCTTTTTAAGCAACTTGAAGATTGGATCACATTTATCAGTCAATTGTGAAATGAACTGAGAAACATAATTCAACCTCCCAAAGGATTCGTGAACTTCTTTTTGTGAACTGGGTGGTGGCAATTCTAAATGACATTCACTTTATCTGGATCTATTTCAATTCCTTTTCTGCTAACGACGAATCCCAAGAGTTTTCTTGACATTACTTCAAAAATACATTTATTGGGATTGAGTTTCAGCTGGTACTTCCTCAACCTCAAAAATAACTTTCTTAAGTTCTAAATATGTTCCTCTTCAGTATGAGACTTAGCGATCATATCATCCACGTATACCTCAACTACTTTGTGCATCATATCGTGGAACAAGGTAACATTGCTCGCTGATAAGTCGCCTCAGCATTCTTTAATCCAAAAGGCATCACTCTGTAACAATATGTGCCCCATAAAGTTATGAATGTTGTTTTGACCATATCCTCCGGATTTATCTTTATCTGGTTATACCCCGAGAATCCATCCATGAAGGAGAACCATGAATGTCCCGAAGTATTATCGACCAAGATATCTATATGTGGCAAAGGGAAACTATCCTTCGGACTGGCTTTATTCATATCTCTGTAATCCACACACATGCGTACCTTCTCATCTTTCTTTGGTACATAGACTATATTGGCCACCCATTTCGGATACTGGGATACCCCGAGAAAACCAGCATCAATCTGTTTTTGTACCTCTTCTTTTATCTTCAGTACCATTTTCGGCCTCAACCTTCTGAGCTTCTACTGAACCGGTTTACATTCTGGCCTTATGGGCAGTTTGTATACCACTATATCGGTATTTAATCTCGGCATGTCTTGATATGACCAGGCGAAGACATCTTTGAACTCTTGTAACAGATCAATCAACCTTTGCTTCGCTTTTGACGAGAACGCAGTTCCTATCTTTACCTCTCTCCTAACTTAGTAAGATCTGTTTGTCTTCTTTTTCCAACAACCTTAGTAATTCTTCAGAGATTTCACATTATGTTTCATCCTCGACTTCATTGACTTCCATTAGACACACTGGTCACTCAGAATCTACTCCAAGATTAGGTTTAGGATCATTCATGCAGTCGATAGTTGAAGACTTGCAAAAATATATATAATATATATTTTGGAAAGGATGCAAAAAAATTGAGAAACATTTTGCCATTTCAGAATCAACATGAAAGCATCTTTATTAAAATAGACTAATATGATGGCCCTTTACAGATAACCCCTTACACCCGCGGGCAAAAGTATAGGGTTATTCATGATATTTACTTTGTCTTATTCTTAGTCACTAGAAGAAGCTCTTTGGTTGTCCAGTTGTTAAGTACTTCGCCAGGGAAGTATGGGCGAATTTTTTACAAAAATTTTTCCAGTTTGAGCTCCTTTAAAATTCCTCCGATAAAAAGCCCATCCATATCATTGCCAAAAATTTATTCTTCATGTAGCTTCGCAGTTTCTCGATTGACTTCGTCAAGCTGCTTCTCAACATTCTCAAACCCTCGCGATTTGAAGATCTTTGTCATGTCAAATGAGGTTACCAGCTTGGAAGGAGCTTCGGCTCCCAGAAAATGGGTCATCCTTTGTTCTTTTCTACTTTTCAATTCTTTCAGTCAGTCGTGTACGTTTGGCTTGAATCCCAGTCTGAAGTGATCTTTTTTCATGATGACAGGTTTTGGACGTAAGCCCCCTTGCAGATGCTTTCCCAGTCTATTTTTAGTCTTTGCACCCTTCCTAGTGTTTCTCATACAGTCATCTTAATGCATTTTGATAGCCTTGGTCGAGGAAACGGCTTACCCTTAGCAACAAAGGTTACGTTGACAAATTCTAAAGCTCGGAAAGAACACTCAGGGGCGTTTTCATTTGGTTCAATATATGGGTCATCAGTGGTTATTGAAGCAATAATATCCTCTTTTGCTCCAACACTGACCAACTTCCCTTTTATTACAAACTTTAGTTTCTGGTGCAGGGATGACGGGACTGCGCCAGCTGAATGGATCCAGGGCCTACCCAATAGGAAATTGTATGTAGGCTTGATATCCATCACCACAAAGTCTATGTGGTAAACTGTCGGCCCAATTAGAAATGGAACTTCGATCTTTCCCAATACATCTCGAGTTGTTCCATCAAAGGCCCTCACAGTATTCTTATATGTCTTCATGTGTGAGTCATCAATTGGCAACCTTTGTAGAGTTTCCATTGGTAGAACATTCAAGGCCAATCCATTATCTATCAGAACTTCTGGTAATATTTAAAGCCTTCACAGACCCCATTCCTTCTCCAGGAATCTCATCATCAGTGAATGTAATGTAATTGTCAGCAGAAATACGGTTCACAATTTTGTCTAATTTGTTCACGAATATGTCGTTTGGTAAAAACGTCTAATTGAGCACCTTTATTAGAGCATTACGATGCCCCTCGGAGCTTAGCATTCCAGGGAACTTTATGGGTACTTTTGAAAGCGAACGGTGCAGGAGACGAGATTAGAACCTTTGGAGTTATTGCCGGCTTTACATTTGAAGAACTTCCAACCTTAGGTCTAACAGAAACAACCAAAGGCTTGTGGACTGCATATTTTACCCCTGAACACTCGGAAGTACACACCTCGACTTCTTTCTTCATTCATGCTTTCTCAAAGAACTCAATTTCTTTATTATCCATCATTTTCTGTACTAAGCTTCTGAACTTTGGGCAATGTTGAATCTCGTGACCACATTCATGATCATACTCACAATACACCTAAGATTGTATCTCCATTTCCACTTTCATGCCTATTTCAATCATCTTGGCATTATACAACTATTCAAATACTCATTTCAACGGAGATCTAATTCTTGAAACATCAGTCTTCAATCCCTTTGCTTCTTCATCTTCTTCTATAGCATTCACTCCTCGCCCACCATGATTCAGCAAAGGATTCGCTGCAATGCTTGGCTCGTCAAACTTCAAGATACCATTGTTGATTAGATTTTGTACCACCTTTTTGAACGCAGTGCAAGTTTCAATCGAATGCCCCGGTATTTCGGCATGAAATTCACAATGGGCATCAGCTTTATACCATGAAGGGTAAAGAGGCTGCAAGGGAGTCAGATAGTATGGCCTTACCAAATTCGCCTCATATAGTTGTGGGTACAATTCAGCATATGCCATCGGTATTGGTGTAAAATTCATCTTGTCATTTATCGGACCACGAGAATCTTTTTTGTTCGAGTTTTGTGAATTTCCCTTGCTGTACCAGGTGAAGAAATGGTCACATTCTTCGGAGCCTCATATGCACTCGTATTGTTCACTTCATTATCCTTCCTCTTGTAATTCCTTCGGGAGCTCGCTTCACTCTCGATCCTGCCACTTTTAATTGCAGCCTATATCAATTCTCCAGTCATTACAATATCAACAAAATTCTGAGTAGCATTACTAATCAATTTCTCGAAAAGTGGCCCCCTCAAAGTCTTAACAAACATGTGGGCAACCTCAATTTCCATCATCAGAGGTTGCACTTGAGCTGCTACATCCCTCCATCTTTGAGCGTATTTCCGAAGTGTTTCACCACTTATTTGTTCCATGCCTTGCAGCATAACTCGACTAGGAATCATTTCCGTCACATGCTTGTACTGTTCTACGAAAGCTCGTGAAAGATCCTTCCACGATCAAATGTTCACACAGCTCAATTGTGTGTACCATCGAGCCGTCGAACCAGTTAAACTATCTTGGAAGCATTGTATAAACAACTTTTTATCTTTCAAGTGAGCGACCATATTTCGACAGTACATTGTAAGGTGGGCCTTCGGGCAAGTAGTCCCATCGTACTTCTCAAAATTCGGGCCATAAATTTTGGAGGAAGTATCAATACAACCACTAAACTCATTTCAGCAGCACTAGGTCCCATCTCATTTGCTTTATGTATCTCCAAGAAACAATCCTCTAAGGCTTTGCAAAGCTCCGTGTACTTCCTTTCAATCTCGGCGCGAATCTTTTCTATCTCGTTCAAAGTGTTCAGATCTGGGACCTTCTCACCACTTCCAAAATTTGCCCCAACATGCACTGGGTGACTAGGCGTTGCTCCTGCCAAGTTGATGTGGACCTTCTTCACATGAGGAGGCTTTTCGAGCTGCATCCTAATGTGAGATGTGGTTTCCTCCTGGTCATTCATGTCATTAGAAGCACTTTCAAGCATCTTGGCTTTTCCGGACTCCTTTGGTCCCAACAGAGAAATCAGCTAATTGATAATCTCTATCTATGTCTGGGCAAAATAGTCTTTGATAGGTTGCTCCATTCTATCAAAGTGGTTCTGTGTTTCCACTCGATCGTTCTTCAGACTAGTAATTCGATCCTCAACAACCATGGCTTTAGAGCGTAGGCGAGTTCCGTATGAATGCAGTATGATTGCAGCTTAAAAGAAAACTGCCATTAAACCTTTTTTTAATCTTTATTTTGCAAAATATAATATGATGTTAAAATGCGTGATTGTATAAATGTATACACGAATGCAAAAAAGGGCATCGAATCCAAGAACTAGTGTTTTGGAAACATTCATTTGACCGAAAGTTCAAATACAAGGAAAAGATTAATTTTTCTACAGGAAACCACTAGCCCCAATTCCTAAGTTGACCAACTCATGCAGCAAGCGAGTGATAACTTCTCCATGTTCCAACTCAACATTGGGTTGCTCCAACAAACTCGTGGCTTGCCTCGACAGTATCTGCAGGTATGAAGCAACACTCATGACTTGCTTCTTGAAATTCACTAATTCATTATTCTTGTTTTGGACCGTGCATTGTGTTGTCTCATACTTGTCCTTCCATACCTCACTCTCTACATATAACGCTCCTTCATATCATGCAAGTTTCTCCTTCAGATCATGTACCGCATTTTCTAGCTCTATAATCTTTTTTTGTAGCTCTTCCTTCTCTATTTCCATCTGAACTTTTTCTTCGTTGTGGTACCTCGTGGTTAGTTGTTCTAACTGTGTCACTTGTCTTGTTAGATCAAAGTTCCTAGCTTGTTCTTCTTCTAGCTTCTTTTTCGCCTTACTGCTTGATTCTTTGCTTGACCGAGACTTATTTTCATACATCTTTTTATAATCATCTCTTTCCTTCGTTATGGCATCCAGTTTTTCCGACAAGCTCTTCACCACTTTGTTTGTTCCTCCTTTTTGTTTTGCCTTGTAATCATCGTGTAGTTCTTGTAGCTCCTCTAGATCTCGACTAATTTTTTTTGTTCTATTAGCTCTTTTTCTTTTCCTTCGTGCATACTTACCTGCATATTCGCCATAGTCAACTCTTTAGTGAGATCACTGATTAACTTTTCATACTTCTTCAAATCCAACTCCCGGTCATGTCTAAGTTTTTCTAATGCTGAAGGTGCTTCTCCAACAGACTGGGTGGACAAACTAGCATTTAGCGGTCTTTCCTGAAATGTGTCATCATTAACCCTCCGTGCTCTCCATTCTTCATATCTCACCATTACTTCCAAATTTTGATATGGTTGAACCCTTCTCGGCTTTTCTCAGGCTCTTGCAGTCTGAACTACTAACCCTTTGTAGCCATTCGTCTTGTATGTGTACTCAAACTTTTCCCTACCTGCAGTAGCTGGTACAAACTATCTTGAACCGAACTGTCTAGATACTAACAAGGGGCTGTAAGCCGCTCTTCCCCAAATTCCAGGCAGCGGGACCCAATCTTCACCGATATAAGAAATTTGTTCCTCTATTCAACCACGGAGCCTTCCATACCACATCTGCATTTTTCATGTCCTTGAAGTATTCTTCCCAGTGTTTATCATTCTTTTTCTCTAAAGGGTAGCTAGCTAGGTGTTCTTCTATTGGTGAGTATGTATCGAGATATATGATTCCTCTGTAAAGAGTATCCCACCTATGACCTCTAAACCAGATCTCGAGCAACTGTGCGCACCCCCAAAATCTTCCTTCTCTTGATTTTTTGCATGCAGTCAGTGATTTGTAAGTTTCTGTTAGGATAGCAGGCACTGGATTGACCCCTTTCTCTAATCACTCAAACAATCTTACGGTTGACGGTTCAATATGCTCCAGAGTCCTTGGAAATAAAACCAACCCATAGATACACAAGGCGAATAGCCTTCTCATCCTAACTGGTTCATCGTTACTTGCCAATATTAATTCTTTAAGGACCTTCCAATTGATACGCTGCTTATCCTTATTTTGATCGGTGCTGTCATTAATAGCCATCTTTGCATCCAACCACTCCTTTCTCTTTCCATTTATCGGTATCAATTTCTTTTTGAAGCTTGAATTGTTGTTGGGTCTAGTGTAAATCTTGTCCCTTTTAATTCTAAGATAGTTAATCAATATCTCGTATTCCTCGAGTGTAGGTGTTATGTTTACTTGTCCGAAGGTGAAACAATTATATGCGGGATTCCAGAATTGTATCATCGCCCTAAGCAACTCCTGATCAATTTTTACACTTAACATCAAAGCTATGTCTCTAAATTCCGTTCAAAATAGTTATTTCATGTCATTACCCCACTTAACGCACAATGTTTTGACTTCGGGTAAACATGTGTTCTGATTGGTATTTATCTTTACTTGGCCCTTCATCTTTGACACATCATCTTTACCGAGGCTATCTCCCTTCTTGTGTTGAGTTTGTTCTGATCAGGTTCAGACCGTTGTATTATCCTCTCCTATCTTGAACTCTCTAGACATATCGAATACTTCCAAATCGATAGACTCCCGCTTCGATGCCAAAACAAATGCAATCATGACAGGATTCATCAAAAAACAAAAGGAAACTCGTGTTAGCATTGTGAATTAATATGAAAAGCAAATAAAAAAATTATTAACTTAGAGAAGCACATAATATTTAGTAAAGAGAGTAACCATAGAAATGTATTTAAACCGGCAACACATTTCCTAGGTCCATGTTTGGCTCTAGCGGGGTGGGCTTCTAAAAATAGAATGTGGGCTTTGTTCTAGACTCTTGGTTCTCGAACTTTCGTTACCGTCTACTACGACAGAAAGACATCGATTCGGTAGTATAGGTCTCCTTATAACGGATGCATGGGCCCCACGGTGCATAAAGTTAGTATACCAAAAGAAGACAAAAATTTAAACTCGGAGCTGGAGGGCATCACGTCGGATATTGTCTTTCTCCCACTTAAGGGTGAAAAACCCGGGTCGAGGGTTTATGCATGAATAAAAGATATATCATACACAAAAACTACCTCCATTTTTCTTGAAAATTCATCCAACAATTCTTAGGAAAAAATTAAATTCAAATTATAGCTTAAATGCCAAAATGCCACATGGAATTAATTAAAAGGTTAGACTCTCAATTTCATCCACAATAGAGTCGCAAAGCTATCGCAACCATTTTTAAAACCGAGAATAAAAATAGCCAGACGATTAGGATTGTGAAATCAGGGTTTTATCATTTTTAATTTAATCTTGAAATTAAGGTTTTTCCATATTAAATCGGATTTCTTTTATTTATTCTTTAAAATCAACTTGGAGTCGCCATCGATCACTTTGTTAGATCGGACACCATAAAAACGGACCATAGATTCTTTTCAATAAAATTTGAGTTCAGGAGTCAGTTACGTGTAGGGAAGGATTAGCACCCCTACAAACGTCCGTTATCGATACCTTATTAATTCCACATGGCATTTTGGCATTTCAAGCAATAATGGAAATTTAATTAAATCTTTAATTGTTAATTGAATTTCATTTCGAATGAAGATATTCTTTTGTAAGAAAATACATTTTAAACGAATATAAGCTTTGAAACATCCAATTAATTTAGGACACTTCAATTTATATTCAAAATGTATCTCAACACAAAAAGTTTAATGCATGTCCAATTATTTTCTTGTCATTTTTAGTAGAATCCTAATTAGGGCTCCATTGATTTAATTAATTAAGCGAACTATGAATATTATTAAGTTTTGGGTTTATGTGATAATACCCAAATAATTGGGAACTATACATATTAGGCCCTAAATTAATAATATTCATATTTATTTAATGTTACTAACTACTTGTATCCTATCTTAATTTAATTTTACTTCAATTAAAATTAACTATATGTGATTACATGTTCTAGGTTTAAATGAAATGCTAAATATTTAACTAAAATACCTCATTGATTAACATCTCATTACATTGAGACACTAATCAAATTAGGATATTAAAGTTGTTATTTAGCACTCATTTATTTTCTACAATTGTCTTCCTATTCAATTATTTAATTAAAGATCCTAGGTTAAAGGCTCTAGTTAATACAATTAGGTGATTAAGTTTTCCTAAAAAATACACTATATGCTTAATTTTAAAATCATGCAAGCATACAAATAAATTAAACAATTGCAATTCAATTATTAAAGCTGTAAATGACCAAATTAAAAAAAAAATTAAAACTCAAAACAAAGCTAAATGGGACTAAACTGCATTGGATTCAAACTTGGAGAGCCAAATTACAAGGATTTGGTGACTAGATTGAATGAAAAGCAAAGTTGAAAAGCCTGAAATATGAAGCCCAAAACTTAGGGCGCGGATCCTTTTACCCGACCCGACTCGATCTCACAGGTTGAGCCGACCTGGTGCCAAAACGGCACTATTTCAACGTGGCTATAAATAGCCCCAAACCGAGTTGCCTCGACCATTTTACTCTAGGCCACTCTCACTCCACACTCGACACCCTCTCTCTCTAACAACACCCAAACTCAGATTTTTCCTCACATTTTTATCTAAACTCCAAATTTATCCATTGTTCATCATCAGTTCATCATTTTTCCTCACTTTGATCGATTACAAACACCAAAACGTTTCTTTTTTTTGTTTCTTTCGGATCAAACCCTTTATTTCATCTAAAAAATCAAACCTTGTTCTTCATAAATTCCCATTTGATCTTCAACTATCCTTTTCGGCCAGCCCTGAATTGTTAGCCGGCCATCGAAGATGACGCCGGCCACCGATCGCCTTCTCCGATCACTTTCTCTAATCAGACATAAATCACCGATCGTCTTTTTCGACCGAACCTATAACTCCGGCCACCGTCGCCGCCGACATGCAATTTCTGACCACCGTGTCGAAAACCTAAAAATTTCTAAAATGCTCGTTTTTTCATCCTAAAACCTATTCTAGTGCTCGTTTCAACAAAAACACCCGTCTATCCCGTCCTAAGCTACCTACCCGAAACAAAATTCTTTATCATTTTCAACTCCGGCCAGAAAACCTAAACTCTCAGATCTCCGAGGTTAACTTCGGCAGCATTCAAATAAAATAGAGAATCATTCGGAACTCTAAACTTTAGATTTTTATTTCGTTCTAGATCTAGGTTTTAGATTACTGTTTTTTATATATTTGTAGTTTAAGGCTACGCTTTGTTGCAGGGAAGGAAATAGAGGTAGAAATATGCCTTTTAAAGCGTGATTGCGGTTTCGACGAGCTTTCGGCGAGCTTACGACATCTTCTCCAGCAACTTTCTGCGCTCCAGGTATGACTGTATGATTTTTCTCTCTCTCTTCAATTATGGCTCCAATTAATTGTGCAATGATTAGCTCATTAATTAATTTTTCTCTCTCCGGGTGGCTATTTATAGTTGGTGTAAGCGCTGACGTCAGCGGGCTTTGAATCCGCGTGAATGAAGAATGGACGAATGAGAGATCGTCGCGTGGCATTTTTTAGCGGGCCAAATAAACACATTTGTGTTTCTTTTGGGTTTTGCCGATTTTTGGAGACAAAATAGGCATGTATATGTATATCTTTTAGCTTTTGTCACCAGATTTAGGCAGGAAATACTTAAAAAATGGGCCTTGTAATCTGAACTGGGTCTTAAATTGTAAGAAGAACATTTTGTATATGTAATGGACATTTGGACTATTTAAAATTATTTATGACTTTATTTGTTTGTTTATTTTTTGTCTTATTTATAGAGTATATATATATACTCAGACAAAATACGGGTACTATAGAAATAAAATTATGGGTCTAAGTGATAAAGAGAGACAATTCTAATACTGCAAAGCATGTGTGAGTTTTGTGCGGGTTATAACTATACGATATATGATAATATTAGAGGTCCGTTTGTGAAAAGAAAATTTGTTATCAATGTATGAAATAATTTCTCATGCTTATATCAAACACATTATATGTCCGAATTTTATTTTAAATTGGGCATAATAGCCACAAAAAAAGCCTCAACGTTTGTCACTTTTTCAATTGTATCTTTGAAGGTTTTTCTTTAGCAAGTTAAATCTTAATTTTTCTTTTTTTTCAAATGTCTTTTTTGGATGGTCAACTGATGGTAAATTATTGACCTCTGTTTTTGTTTACGTGACATTGAGAATATCTCACGTGGCACAAAATAAGTGTTAAATTGAAAGAAGAAAAAACATAAAATATATTAAAAATCCAACAAGTTTATGATATTTTTAAGAATTAGATTTCTCCATATCATTTTATTTTTATGATTTTTTTAAAAATAACCCCTGAACTTGGTAGCTTTTTATCAAATTGGTCGTTGAACATTCTTAAAAATATCATAAACTAAATTAAATATTAAATATTTAATGACACAAGTTAGCCATTAAAGTTAGCCATATATTAAAAATGATTTTTTTTTCTAAAACAACCCTGAACTTGACACAAGTTAGCCTTTAAGATTAGCGTCGGATTGTCCTCTGAACTTCTAATTTAATTTTAATTATGATTAGATTAAATAATTTTATGAAAAATATTATGATTATTTGAATACATTTTATTTAATAAAAACCATAATTTATTTTAATAAAATGTATATAACACTAAGTGGTTTTATAAACTAAATAATAATTGATTTTTAAATTAAGGTTCACGTCAGAAACATATTTTAATATTTAAAAAAAAAACTTGTCGCGAGAATCACATAGGTGGCTAGACGTGTCAAATTAATTAATTTAAGAATTAAACTATTTTTAAACCATTGTATATTATTTATATCTTTAGGATAAACTACATAATATATCATTAAATTTTAAGTTTAGTACTGATTATACTACTGAATTAAAAATAGGTATTATTTAGCACCGAACTTAGTTTAGGCTTTAATTATATCATTTAGTCGTTAAAATTCCTCCAAATCATCGCACACAAATCATTAAGATATGTCTATATCATCGGTTTTAATGGCCTAGTGGTATAATTGAAGTCTAAGCTAAAGTTAAGTGCTAAAATGGTACCGATTTTTAGTTCAGTGGTATACTCGGTAATGAACTTAAAATCCAGTGGTATATGATGTAGTTTACTCATATTTTTATTAAAAATAACAAAAAAGAAAGTTTTCAATTAAATAAATGTATTAAACTAATATTATTTTTATCAAATAAATATTGAATTCATTATAATAAAATAAATAAACAAATCATGGGCTAGTTTGACAAAAAGAACCAAGGTAAAGGGTTAATTTATTAATTGACCTTCAAAAGTAACATCGTTTGTACAAAGAACTAACTTATGTCATGATTTAAAATTTTGGAGACTAATTTAATAAAAAAATTCATAAATTAATTAAACTAAGTTATTAAAATTAGAAGTCACTTTAGACTTTAATATATATGTATATATGTTTTACTAAAATATAATTTTGTAACAATGAAACATTCAAATCTCTCGTCACTTATAAATCAAAGGGTTAACTATATAAATAGTACCCTATTTATTCTCGCGTTATTATTTTAGTACCTCAATTATATTTTTAGCAAAATGGTATTTAACGTTACATTTTAATTTTATTTTAGTACACCGTCATTAAAAAATTAAAAACATACTGACTGGGAGAGAGAAAAATACACATGACATGCTGGCAATGAAAGAGAAAATCACACGTGGTAGGCTGCCACGTCATTTTCTCACTCGTAGTCATCCTGTCACATGTGCTTTTTTATTATTTTAGTCGATGTGGCATGATGATTAAGAGAGAGAAAATGATGTGGCAGCCTGCCACGTGTGATTTTCTCTCTCCTTGTCAGCATGTCGTTAATTTTTTAACGACGGGGTACCAAAATAAAAACAAAGAGTAACGTTAGGTATCATTTTACCAAAAAATAGGTGGGGTACCAAAATAGTAACACGATAATAGGTGGGGTATTATTTATGTAGTTAACCCTAAAATAAATAATAATAAACGTTTACGTATGTTCGATATTAATTACCCTACCAATTAACCTAAAACTTTTTCTCTCACCACAACATTTTTTCTATTTTTTGTTTGGTCGGCGATAACACTAGCTTTAGTGATGGTTGTTGATCGCCGATAATCCTTCTTTTTTCCTTTGCTTTAATATATCTAATCATTATTTTTTCTCTAGTTATTATTAAGAATAACTATGTTTTGTGGCACGTTTTCCTCTATATTGTGGCATGTTTTTATGTCTTTTTTTTTATCGTTTGGTCTTTTTTTCTTTTCATTTTTTTCAGGGTTAGTTTTGACGTCGCCTTGAATGATCTAGATGGCACTTATTTGGTTATCATGTTGATCTTTCATGCTTTGGACCCACAAGCTGGATTTGAATACGCGTTCACAATCATCGTTTCTTATTTGTGATTGAATTGTGGTATTGATTTTGCCATGCCTCATCCTTATATGCATCTTTATGTTAGTGTAACGACCCGATTTTCGAATTAGCAATTGAGTTTTGGATTCAATTTTTGGATATTTAAGTGGGAAATTAAAATAAAATATTAAAAGTGGAAAAGTTATTTGAAAGAGAGAGGAGTGAGAGCGGAGGGAAAATCATATTTCTCTCTCTTTCTCTTCCTTTTTCCTTTTCATTTTTTTTTTCATTTTTTTTTTATTTTTCCTCTCCTTCCATCAAAGCTTTCATGTTCGATCTACCATCATCGGAGTTTTTGTGTTCGACACCTTCCACGACATTGTCTTTATCTAGTCGAGACGAGTCAGTCGGTATCAACGACATCGTTATTGGAGCTGTCGTCGAAAGGGGTGAGAGAAAAAAAATTCGGCCAAGTTTGAAATGAAGCATTTTCGGTGGAAAAAAAATGAAGTTCACCGGCATCGGGACAACGTGGCTTGAGCTCGCCTCTGCCGTCCGACCACCAGAGCACCTCTCACGCGCCCCCACGTGCCACCCTTACGAGTAGGATGTGTCTGCCCAGGATGGTGCACCATGCTCTAGTGCATCGTGCCGCACTGGATCCTGCTCGGCCAGGTGCACCTGCTCCTTGCCGCACTGGATCGATGCCCGCAGGTGTACCCTGGTTACCATGCACCACGCCGCACCAAATCACCGAACTGTTGACCAATCGTTGACTTTTTTCGGGGAACTCTACCCCAAGGGTTTTTTGACATTCTAAGTTCGTTGGCGTAGTTCGTTCCATCAAATTCAAACCCGATAAGCTATTTTTACGTGTTTGACCTTGTGATTTGAATAAGGGATTCATGAAATTAATGTATTTTCGTATTCGTTTTTATATGAGGATTATTCAGGCTCGAATATTAGATCAAGATGAGCGTTTGGGAAGTTTGAGTGAGGATTCGTTGATAATTGCTTGAGAGTAGTACTCCTCGAACTCATAATGCTTCATGAGCTTCATAAATATGATTGATTTGCGTGTTAGTGTCTGCAAAATAGGTAGATGATTAATAAGCATGTTTAGAGACTGGTATTATAAGACTCGATAATTATGAGATGCATGATGAGGTTTAGAGATATGATTTGACTCGTATAGACTTTAGAGACCATGTAGGGTTGGTTGAGATACTCGTATAATTATTTGATGATTGGTTGATTAATTGATAATTGTGATGTCTTGTATGACAGTTCGAATAGTTTGACATGAATTAATGGAAATTATACTTAAGAGATAAATATTTGAATAGATGGGCATGAAGCTGGTAATTAATATCAAAAGATTAAATGCGTTAGTAAACAAATCCTAATAACTTTCATAAGCTTTAGGGAGCGAGTAAGGCCTCGTAATCTCAAAATTGGCTAAGACGTTTTAAGCTAGTGATTAGGGTATCGGTACAGACTTCGATTGTACCGATACGCTATTCAATGTTGTATCGGTATGGGTCGACTTATATTAGTATTCGGGGAAATGTGAGATTTCTAGTAAGTACTTTAAGATCGGTACGCGTGTGAGTATCGGTACCCGAGGGTACCATATCGGTACTTGTGTTCGAGTATCGATACCTGATACGCTAAATAATATATAATGCAAATTAAGGATGGAAATTGATGTGTATGTTAATAATTGAATTATGCCTTGATGTTATTAAAAAAAAGTATGCCTTGATAAGTTGGATAACGTGGATTAATGGAGACAATAAATGAGATTAATTATATACTTCACCATAATGTATTAACAATTTGGTAATGTGAAATAAATGATGTGTCGACGTTTAGCAACGATAGAGAGATCTTTGGGATCGTGTTGCTTGTATGTCGAGTAGTAATTTGATTGGTTGAGTCATTTGATTGATGGGATCTGGATATATAGTGAAAGAGTGTTGCAACACTATGGTTAGAGATACCGAATGAAGGTTACCGATGTTGTGTGACCCGAGCCTCATTCACAGATACTCGAGTGGGAATTCTGAGTATGGGTGTATGTTCCGATGCTATGTGACCCGGTCTCACTCAGAGTGTATGTTCCGATGTTGTGTGACTCGGCCTCACCAATAGAGTGTACGTTCTCGATGTTGTGTGACTCGGGCCTCACTCTAGAGTTTTTGTTGTTGATATGTGTGCTTTTACCTAGATGATCTAATGAGATCCCAGGTATGGTTGGGCCTTGTGAATCATGTATGATGATTTCTATGATGTTAGCATGTGTTTAGGTGACTAGTGGTAGAGCCACGTGTTTATTTATCTCTCCTTATTGCTCGTACTAGCTTGCATACTTATGTTTATGATTAGCATGAAATATGGTAGAGTAAATGTATACTACTAAGCTTTGTAATATCAACGCTCGAAATCGTTGTTTTCGTGCGTAGGTTGGATCGCGGGATTAAGGAGCACTATCAGTACGGGATTTCAACAAGCGGTTATGACCAGAGTACAACACTTGTATTTAGTGAGTTGTGTATTCATAGGACCTTACGTAGTCGAATCTATAACTCTTATTTTTGGAATTGTAGCGATCACGTCAAATGTTTAAATATTTTAATTAAATAGGAGCTCCTTTGTAACGATTTAATAACTTGTCTATATTTTTAACTGTTGGATTTAAATATTTTTGAAAAATATTTTATTTGGGATAAACCAAGTTGAGAAATTTTATGGTAAAAGGTTGGGCTTAAGGCCCAAATGTAACATATGGGTTTAGGGTGTTACAGTTAGTGTTGATGGTTTTTTTTCCTTCATCATCGATTAATGGTGTTGTTCGTATCTCTCTTTTGTTCGAGTCTTTTGGTTGGGTCTTTACCCTTTCCCTTGTATTGTCCTTTTATGATTTTAAGCGGTTTGTTTCTTGTTTCAATGGTTATAGAAAATGCTCGGGTTATGTGTTTAGTTTACTCTCATACTTGTAAATCAATATTGTAATTTTGAATATCTACCTTTTTTAATAAAACTAACTACTTTTATTAAATATATGTTTGATCTTATATTCTCTTATACATTATATCGATGAGAATGTCAATCGAAATAATTTTAATTGATATATTAAATAATTATTGAAATAAAATCTATTCTTAATTATTGTGAAATTCTAAAAAGACGTAGATAATAATGGTGAATGGAAAACTCAAGCTGAAGAAGTAAATTTGTGAGCCCAAATGTCAGCTGAAACATAATGAGGGCACCATGTGCCCATGTCTCAAATTCCAACTACTTTTACCTTTTTATTCAAAGGTCAAAAAGTAAAGCAGAGAGCGTTCAGACACATGCTTTTTGAACAAGAACCTGCCTTTGCTTCTGTCTATTTAAGATATTTAAATATACGTGCGTCTATAGATTTTAACTTTAATCATTCGATAAAAAAAAATATCACTTAAGTAGCGTTAAAGTGTTTAAATCCCAACGTCATAAAATTTGATTTAAATTAATCAGCTAGTAAATCAAAAGTTACCTCTTGCATTATTGATGGTTATTCAATAATTTAGAAAATGTAAATTTATATGTATTTAAATATGGATTATTATTCTATACACCGGCGGTGGAAAATAAAATTTTCAAAGTTATTTAAGAGTTTAGAGTTTTAGTTTAGGATGTATAGGTTAGGGGTTTAGGATTTAAAGGTTAGAATTTAAAATTCAATTATTAGAATTTAGTGTTTAGAGTTTGTGTTTATTTTTTAAGGTTTTAAAGCTTAAAAATAAATATGCTTGTGTGAATTTTTTTACGCTGACAGTGTAAAACATATTAATCCTTTAGTTTAAAAGTTTAAAGAATTATAAATAATTGTTGGCTTTATCGTAATGTGTTGGTTAGATCAAGCATGCTTAAGCTGGATTTGGATAGTTTAAATATTGTACACTTAATATTAAAAAAGAATTATAAGTATAAAAATGACTTAATGTTCAAGCTTAGATTAGCTAAATAAAATTCTCATTTAGAGGAAAGGGTAGCATAACCAAGTGACAAAGTGCTACACAATCCAACACCAACAGCAACATCACACACATTAATATAGTAGGAGTAGGAGAATAACAAGTAAGAGGCAAGACAAGAGGGTTCAAGGGCATTTGGGTCCTCCTTCCTTGGTCTTCCAGTTGTTGTAGCAAGGGCAAACAGCTTTGTTCCCGTAATACCCAGGGGGCACACACAGGCACTTCTTGCAGCATTTCTGACAGAAGAACATGCATGGCTTATGGTACTGTGTCTTACCACACCTCCTACTGCACTGCGATGGGCATTCTGCCAATTCCCCATTCAATCAACAAACAAAGAGTAAGCTGGTGTATAAGCCAACTAGTTTGTTCGAAACATTGTTAGGAGTGAGAGCAAAAGAAACGTGAACCATATAATGTAACAACAACAAAAAACCAACTAGTTTCATGAACAAAGTGTGAGAGTTAAAGAGTTCACTCACGGTAGCTCTTGAGGCTTCCAGGACCATAATGTCTCTGCAAACACAAATCAATCAAAAACAAAACACACTAAAAATGTAAGAAGTCAACATATTGTCAAAACCTTTAAAAAGAAAAGGAAAGAGAAAAGGGTTTTACTTGATCATTGTGGTGACCTCCATGTCCATGTGATGCCATTACCTAAAACAGAAACACAAACCGAAGCAGAAAGTGTCAGTTCTGGGAAATCAGGTTTTCAACATTTCTTATCCAAGGAAGAAGGCAGTGAGAACCACCATTGTTTGAAGCATGGAGATGGCAATGAGAGCCAAGAAGAAGGCAACAACTAGTTTCGCCATTGGGGATTTTTATGCAAATCAAACAAACCCCCCACCTCACAATGTTCAGAAAGAAAGGAAAATGGAGTGAAAAGTGAAGTAAATAAAGGAGAGGGAGTTGGTTGAAGAAAGCAGGTGTGGGTATAAATAGAGAATTTCATGTGAAAATTGTTTGGGACTAGACCGGTCCGATTCATGTCCTCTACGCTACCTCAGTTTTCAAAGCCTAGCCCTCTTCGGGTTAGGTCCATGGGTCACTAAAATACTTAAATGATGTGTTAAGTTGATTTAACACCTTGATCCCACTATCTAAATTGTTTATATTGACTATGTATTGTTATAAATCCCTGATTAAATGTTAAAGTGAAAAAAGACTATGTTTTGTATTAAATATCAAACTGAGTGTCAAAATGGGAAATAATTAGAATTATTGGATTCGAGCATCCATTTGGTTTGGAAAAGTTTTTTTTAAACATTGGACAATAAGGTAGTAGCCAATTAAGTTTACACCTAATTAGATGTGAAAAAGTTATATTTCCCATTTGAATTTTATTTAAGAAGAAATGTATGTTTATTTTGAATTAAGATAAGAATGAATGTACGAGGACAACAGCAACAAAAAAGATTTCCCTCTTCATGAAAGATGTACCAAAATTATAGGTTAGGATCATAATGTTGTATTTTACTTTTGTAGTAAAATGTAATGGGAGCCAGTTCATTAGTGTCATTAATTTCTTTCCATTCATATTTCCTAAATTTTAAACACATGAGCACATAGCCCGGCAATTAGTTTTAGTACTGGTTGTCGATCACCGATATTTATTATTTTTTGTTTTTTATGTTTTGTTTTCTTAATTTTAATAAAAATTTCGGCTCTTGTGGTACGTGTTTCCTCTACTTTTGTGGCACGCTTTTTATTGACTTTTGTGGTTCGTTTCATCTGTCGTTTGGCATGATTTCAGCATACCTTAGCAGTCGTTCGATGCTCGTATAGAGATTCTCGCGGCACTAGCTTTCTGATTTTATTCTGTCGGTGGTCATAGAAAAGATTGATCACCACTCGTTTGATGGTTTGTTAGTCAATGTAATCAAAACTGTGTACTAGAGCAATCTGTCTGATAGTTTGGTTCGCTCACCGTTCCTTTTTCATCCCGTAAAGCATCTCGTTTGGCTAGAGACAAAGAGATTCATGAAAGTTTTTGAGTTTTGATGATAAGTTAATCTCTAGAGAAGGGTTTACTTTTCTTTACATCTTTGTATGAAAATTTTAGTGAACTAGTCTAATTTTCTTTTTTTTGATATATTATATTTGTAATATATTTCATGGTATTTATTATTTAATAAAATCGAGATACCATTGTTCAGAAAACATTTGACCATCACCAAAATCATTGGTACAAGTTTGCTACTTGTGCTCCTGAAATCTCGTTTTCAATCAACTTTAACACTCCTCAATCAGAGATGGATCGAATGATGACAGGATACAATCGTATTTTTTAAAATTTTAAAATTTTTATTTTATCGATGATCTAATTTTATATCTATAAAATTTTGTACTCGCACACTAAAATTTTTAATATAATTTCTAAAAGATTTAGACCCAACATAAAAATTTTATATTCGTCCCTACACTCTCTCATATATAAATTGAGTTGAATGCATATTAGTAGATTTGGAAATGTGAATCTTTTATTTGCAAAAAAAAAGTAATGTACATTTTGGTTTTTTCTATATCCTAAAGTTAATATTCATGTTAGCTCTAAATTGTTGAACAATTGTTATATTATGATCCGAACTGTTTAATTTCAAGGGACAAACCAACGCTAAATTCTTAATCTTGATAACATTTCTAACTTGATCCTTATTTTTATTTTTATTTGTTCACGAAAGTCTATGAATTTGATAATTTTTTTTTAATTTGGTCCATAAATTTGAATCTTATTGGAATGATGACATGACACAATCCAAATTCAAGATCAAATTAAGAAAAGGTTACCTAGTTTAGGAACAATGTAGATAATAAAAAATTCAAAGATCAGATTAAAAAATTACTAGATATATTTTGAATCCATTAAAAATAACCAATTATTTGTTAATATTTTTTTTGAAAATAAGCCACTAATTTTATTAATGAGAAAATACCAAAATTACAATAAGGGTTTACAAACTATCATTGTAAACTAAATACATAATTTGGACTTCCTCCTAAAACTAGTCACTTTAGATCAGATATGAACCATACATGAAAAGGTTATAAATCCATTCAAATATTCGATCGAAAATAGATACGAAACCTGACTGCATCGGCAAAACGAACCACAAAGGGGATGAAGCTATTGATAGACCACCGAGAAAACGCAAATCAGAGTCGAGCACCTGAGAAACTCATCACAAGCGCAAACCGTATATCCAAATTCAAATCGAATGTCCATAGCAGGGAAGATCAACATGATTACAAATAATCGCCATCTTGATCAGTCGTGGCGTCGTCAAATCAACCCTAATAAAAAATAAATAATAGAAAAACGTGCCAAGAGACAGAAAAACATGCTAAAAAGCATAAAAACGTACCAAATGGTAAAGAAAAGCGTGTCATAAAGACAGATTTATAGAATTAAAAAGACTAAAAATCAAAAGAACGAAACAAATAAATAAAAGAGGGTGGCCGACGGTCGACAAATAGCCCGAAAGCTATTGCCTATGTTTGAACCAAAGAGAGAGTGAGTGGCGGCACTAAAAAAAAAGAGAAACCCTAAGCGATTCAAAGGCACTCACCCAAATAAAAGATATATGAAATTCTTAATTATTCGTCAAAAACTATTATTTGTTAATATTTAAATTTACACTATCATTATTAATATTATGTTTTTTATTTGGTGAAAAATGAAGCAGAATTAGTGCAATAGTGACAGGGAGCAGCAAGTAGGGCCAATTGCAGATGCTAAGTAGCTATTCTCCTTCACAAAACCTCATTAATTTTCTCGGTCAAAAAAAACCCCTCATAATTTGATTTCTCTCCCACGAATTTATTAACTATACAAAATGTAGAGGACGGTTTGGTAGATTTGTCAGAATGCCATTATTAAGGCTATTAAATTTTTTGGGTAGTCCTTTCAATTTTTTAAAGTTTTATCTCAATTAATTCCTATCAATTTGTGTCCCACATTTAGTTTTAGTAGATTAATCTTTTAATAATATTTTTGTATATACAAAACATCAAACTCTAGAGTTATTTAAGTGATACCAAATTACGTATCACTTAAATCAACTTCATTGATTGTTATTTAATTACTCTTTTTAACATATAGTTATTCTATGATCTTTATAAAATTTAATTTATTCTCATTTATAAATCGAAAAATATATCAATGATACTGTCAATTAAATTAAATTCGATCGACTCTCATTTGCTTACCTGTTATTCTAACAATTTTAACGTTTCATCATTTATGTTAATTACATATTTGGATTCAGATAAGAACAAGCTCAAAACCGATCACAAATAAAGACGATTTTAGTACTTGCATTCTTCATAAAATTTGCTAGCAGATACTTTACCTTTTTTTATGTAAAGAGAGAAAATAAGCCTATTCAATTAGGACAACCAGGTCACTCTAAACAACAAGAATTATATTATAGATCCGGTTCGTCACGTCATTTATGGTCTTAACCAATAAAAAATATTTATTTCATTTTATTTTTTACCGAGTGAGTCTTCACTCAAATTTACAGTAAATTAAATTAAAAAAATACTTTTTACCAATTGTAGATTCACTTGATAAAAAATGACATGAAAAAAACTAATGAAATGAATAATTTTTATTGGTTGAAATTACGAATGACGTAGCGAGCCAAGCCTATGATATAATTTCTCCTAAACAACATAATCTTTATACAAAATAATCAAGATTATATCCGGTAGATTAGAAAATTCTTTAAAACTATACTATGTTGTCACGCTATTTTCGCCAATCCACCAACTAGTATGTTACTCTCACGAGTCACGAAGGATGTAGAAAATAATCACTTCTTGTAGCGGAACATAGGGGAAGGGGGTTTGGTCCTTGTCAATTTTTTCTTTTTTATTAGGAATATAATAAATTCAATTAGAAAAAAAAATAAATTTACTTTTATAATCCCTTTAAAGTTTATAAAATCTTAGTATAACCCCTTAAAAATTTTAGTTTTATTTTACCCCTTTTATAAATTTTTAGTTTTATTTTATTTTATTTTGGTTTCTTCATAAATTTCTAGTTCTGCCCATGCTGTTTATTGTCGTTTCAAGTTCCAACATTGATCAAATATGATGCGACCAAATTGTTTGTCTCTACAAATAATTAGTTTAATCCAACTTTTATGCATATGGTAAACTTTTAAACACACCCCATAACTCTGCTTCACTTGTTGAACAGAATTGCGACCAAATTAACCTCAAATGTCAAAAGTAAGTTTTATTATTATATCAATTAAAATTATATGAAATCGATGAATAACATTCGCAATGTGATGTAAATATTTAATTGTTCACTTTTAAAAATAACATAAACTAAATAACTCCTTATTTTTAAACAATTAATGTATCCAATTTAAAATTTCAAAGAGTCTAATAGTTTTTTTAGGTTATTCTCTCTACGAGTGCCGCTTAGACTTTTCATCTTTATTTTAATTGGCGACGGCATTAGTTATGATGTTAGTTGTCGACCGCCGATATTAGATATGATGTTAGTTGTCGACCGCCAATACTTCTTATTTCTCCTTTGCTTTCTCCTATATTTGTTTCTTCTTTATTTTTAATTTTTAGTAAGAATAGTTAGAGGAAGTGATTAAAGCTCTCAGTTGATATCCTCCCCTCCCCTTAGATTGTGAGTTCGAAACTCATTAGAATCACATTCTCCTTTTCCCCTCCCCCTAGAGAGAAGTTGTTCAAAAAAAAAAGAAGAAGAATAACTATGTCTTTATGGCACATTTTCGATCTTCTTTATCGGTCATTTAGTCTCTCTTTTTTGAGGGGGGGGGGTCAGGGTTGGATTTGTTATCGCCTCGATTGATTAAAGCGAAGCTTATTTGTTATCCTCTTGATATTCCACTCTTTGGACCTTCGGATTGAATTTGGATACGTGATTTGCATTCGCAGATAGTTTTCTCATGACGCTCGGCTCTGATTTACAGTTGTCTATGGTCTTTCAATAGTTTGATTCCTTCTGTGGTTCGTTTGCCGATACAGTCAGATTTATTCGTATCTATATTTTGTTCGAATCTTTTAGTTAAATTTTTAACCTTTTTCATGTTAGTCTTTGTATGATCTAAAGTCACTGATTTTTTGTGTCAATATTATAAAAATATTTAAATTTTATATTCAATTTACGATTATAATTATAAACTCTTACTATAATTTTAAATACTTTATTTTCTTAATAAACTAGGTGCTTCTATTAAAAAAAAACTCTAATTTTCTGGTTACCCAATAGCTTTTGTGTGTTATTTGTTTGCAAAGTTGGGGGGTGGGGGGTGTTTGAAGCTTGTAGTTAGTGTTGTCGGTATCAATCTCAAATATAACGAAGGATACGTGGCTTTAGCCTTTAATGCATTAATCACACTATTTATTCCATTTATACCCCACTGGCTATTAGATATTTGTTATATCTGTTAGATAGGTTAGTTTATATTGGACGGTTAGGATCTTTTAGATCTTTATTTTCTTTTATTATTTTCTTTATTCTTATATATTTGTAAGTGGACTAATTGTATTATTATTCTTTTGATTAAATAAAAATAAAACGCTTTTTTCTCTCATTATCTCGACCCTTTCTCTTCCTCTTCAACCTCTCTGTGAAGAGTAACCCTAGCTCTTCCGCCGTTTCCTGTAAATCCTAAAATCAAAGAATCAACATGGTATCAGTTGATAATGTTTCCGATTCTCGTTCCCATTCCGCTGATGATTCTCGAAATACCTTCAAAAACGATGACCCTTGTGATCCTTTCTATATCCATCCGAGTGAAAACCCCTCTTTGGTTCTCACGTCTTCTCTTCTTGATGGCAAGAATTATCATTCTTGGGCTCGTTCGATTCGTATGGCTCTTATATCCAAAAATAAGTTTGGATTTGTCGATGGTTCTATTAAGGAGCCTCTGTCTACCGATCCTAGGTTTTCCGCCTGGGTAAAATGCAATAATCTGGTCTTATCATGGATCCAGAGGGCTTTAAACCCTGAGATTGCACAGAGCGTGCTTTGGATTGACACTGTTGTTGATCTTTGGGTCGATCTTTTCGACCGGTTTAATCAAGGCGATTTGCTTCGTATTTCTGATCTGTTTCAGGAGTTTTTCAATCTCAATCAAGGTAATCTTACCGTTTCTGCTTATTTTACTCAGATTAAGTCTATTTGGGATGAGGTTTGTGTTTTGCGTCCTTTAAAGTCTTGTTCGTGTTCTGCGTCTGTCTATAGAAAACAAGATCTGGTCCTCCGTTTCCTTCGTGGCTTAAATGAAAATTTTAGTATACCTAAAACTCAGATTCTTATGCGTAAGCCTTTACCAGATATCAATGAAGTTTTCTCTTTAGTTGCTCAGCATGAACGGACTCTGTTGTCCACGGGTAGTTTTGATAATGAATCTCATGTTATGTTGGCTAGTCGTCCTGATTTGGGTAGACAGTATCCTAGGGATTTCAAAAAGTCTTCTAATGTTTCAAAAAGACCTTTGTGTGTTCATTGCGGTCTTTATGGCCATACTGTTGATAGATGCTATAAGAAACATGGCTATCCCCTTGGTTATAGAAATAGGGGTTCTGTGAGTAAGATGAATCAAGTTGGTTCTGGAATTTCTGATTCCTCTTTGAAAGATTCTGGTTCTTGTAATGGTGTTGCTACTGGTTCTGGTTCTGGTTCTCTTGCTTTTACCAAAGACCAGTATGATGCTTTGATCAATATGCTTAATGAGAAAGGTAGTTCTCTGCCCAGTGGTTCTGTTAATGTTTCTAAGGTGAATGTTCTTTCATCCACCTTTGATGCTGCTCCCGTTGATGCTTCAGGTATCATTCTCTTTTGTCCTATTGTTAACAATGTACCTTGGATTATTGATAGTGGTGCTACTGACCATATCTGTTGCTCGTTAGATTTGTTAAGCTTCCAAATGGTCAGTTAGTTTCTGTAACTCATGTGGGTAATGTTGAAATTTTTCCTAAATTGGTCCTTACAAATGTTTTTCACATTCCAAATTTTAATTTTAATTTGATATCTGTTAGTCAGTTGACTAAGGATAAATCTATTTCTTTAGTGTTTAATTCTGGTACTTGTTTCATACAAGATGTGCATCAATGGAAGACGATTGGTACAGCTGATGAATGCACTGGTTTGTACAAGTTAAATTTGTGTTTTTCTGATAATGCTGCTGGTCCTGCATATTCTGCTTGTGCTTATGATTCTGAGTATTCTGAACATGTTGCTGATCCTGTGTGTCATACTGATCATTATTCACATGTTTGTAATTCTGAACATGTTTGTAATTCTGTTTCTGATTCTAAACTTTGGCACCTAAGGTTAGGGCATCCTTCAAAACAAAGAATGCATTTTTTTTCTCTGTTGCATAATAAGATACCTATTGTACATACTAATGACTGTAATACTTGTCATTTGGGTAAACAAAAAAGATTATCTTTTCTTTCTAGTAATTCTGTTTCGAGTGATATATTTGATCTTGTTCATGCTGATGTTTGGGGTCCTTTTCCTATAAAAGGTCTATATGGTCATGCTTATTTTTTAACTGTTGTTGATGATAAGAGTCGTTTTGTTTGGATTTTTCCTATGAAGTTGAAGTATGAAGTTCCTAAACTGATTTCTGATTTTTATGAATTTGTCTTAACTCAGTTTAATATCAAAATTAAATGTTTTCGTACTGATAATGCAAAGGAATTTGAGATGCTAGAGTTTTATTCTTCTAAAGGTGTTGTTCATCAGAATAGTTGTACTTACACACCACAGCAAAACAGTGTTGTTGAGCGTAAGCATCAGCATCTTCTTGCTGTTGCTAGGTGTTTACGTATTCAAGCTTTTTTACCTTTAGAATTTTGGCTTGATTGTGTTATACATTCTGCTTTTTTAATAAATAGAACTCCTACACCTATTTTAGCTAACAAAACCCCTTTTGAGATCCTTTATCAACAAAAACCCAATTTTGAAAATTTAAAAGTGTTTGGCTGCTTAGCTTATGCTTCTGTTCTTCCTAAACCTAAGACAAAAATGCATCCTAGATCTATTCAGTGTGTATTTTTTGGATTTCCAAAACACATAAAAGGTTTTCGTCTGTTTAATGTTCAAACTAAAAGTATTTTTATATCTAGGGATGTAATTTTTTCTGAGACTGTTTTTCCTTTTCAATCTAAGACTTTTCAGTCATCTTCAGAACTTGTTTTTCCAGTTCTGGAAACTAATCCTTTTCTTGAAGAAGATTTTTTAAAATCTAATTCCAATAATACAACACAACAGTTTAATCTTTCAGACTCTCAATCAGATTCACTATGTGACTCTGATACTTCCAATCCTGATCATTCTGCTCAATCTTCTAATAAGTCTCCTATCATTGTTCAACCTCGACGGTCTTCAAGAACTGTTCGGCTGCCGTCCAAGCTAGAAGATTATCAAGTTGCTTTACCAACAAGCAAAGCTTCTTCTCATACAACACCTCATCAAATAGCTCAGGTTCTGTCCTATGATCATATTTCTTTTGACCATCAAACATACATAAATAATGTTGATATTTTAAAGGAACCAAGAAATTATAAAGAGGCTATTAAACATACTTGTTGGAAAGATGCTATGAAAGAAGAAATTACTGCTTTAGAAAAGAATGAGACTTGGTCTTTAGTGCCTTTACCTACTGATAAGAAAACTATAGGTTGTAAGTGGGTCTATAAAACTAAACTAAAATCTGATGGTACCTTAGAAAGATATAAAGCTAGACTTGTTGCAAAAGGATACACTCAGCAACCAGGTTTGGATTTTTTAAATACCTTTAGTCCTGTTGCTAGAATTACTACAATTAGGACTCTTATTGCTTTAGCTTCTGCCAAAAACTGGTACTTACATCAGCTAGACATTAATAATGCCTTCTTGCATGGGTATTTACATGAAGAAGTATATATGGATCCTCCTCCTGGGTTTCTTCCTCCTAATTCTAATCTTGTTTGCAAATTGAATAAAAGTTTATATGGTCTTAAGCAAGCAAGTAGACAGTGAAATGAACGTTTAACTGTTTCTTTGAAAGATCAAAACTTCCATCAACCTTCTTCTGATTCATCCTTATTCATAAAGGGTGCAGGTAACAACTTTATTGCCCTTGCTGTATATGTTGATGATATCATTTTGATGAGTCCTAATATAGAGGAAATTAATTTGATTAAGAGTTTCTTGCATTCTACTTTCAAGATAAAAGACCTAGGTAATTTAAAATATTTTTTAGGTTTTGAAATAGCTAGGTCTAAAGAAGGAATTAACCTTTGTCAACGCAAGTATACTCTTGATTTATTAGAAGAAACAGGCTTTTCTAGTGCTAAACCTGCTTCAACTCCTTTTAATGATAGAAGTAAATTGTCTAAGTCTGATGGCATACCTTTGGATGATATTACTTCATATAGGCGTTTGATAGGGAAGCTTCTTTACTTAACTAACACTCGTCCTGATATTACTTTTGCTGTTAATTATTTGTCTCAATATCTTTCAGCACCTACTGATATTCACCTTTCTGCTGTTCATAGGATCTTGAGATACTTAAAAGGGTCTCCGGGTCAAGGTTTATTCTTTCCTACTGCCAATAATCTTAAATTGAGTGCTTTTTCTGATTCTGATTGGGCTTCTTGCCTAGATTCAAGAAGATCCACTACAGGTTTTTGTATTTTTCTTGGATCTGCTCTTTTTTCATGGAAATCAAAAAAGTAATCTACTATCTCCAGGTCATCAACAGAGGCAGAGTATAGGGCACTTGCAACTGTTACTTGCGAATTGCAATGGCTATTATATCTCCTCTATGATTTACATTTAGATTTTACAAGTGCTAATTTGTATTGTGACAATTTATCTACTATTAAAATTGCAGAAAATCCAGTTCAACATGAACGTACGAAGCACATTGAGATCGATTGTCATTTAATTCGAGAAAAACTTCATCAAGGGATGCTGCATTTACTTCCAGTTTCTTCTTCCAATCAGCTTGCCGACTGCTTCACCAAGCCTTTACCTCCAGCTTTGTTTCGAGAATCAATTTCCAAGTTGGGCATTCACAATGTTTATGCTCCAACTTGAGGGGGCTATTAGATATTTGTTATATCTGTTAGATAGGTTAGTTTATATTGGACGGTTAGGATCTTTTAGATCTTTATTTTCTTTTATTATTTTCTTTATTCCTATATATTTGTAAGTGGACTAATTGTATTATTATTCTTTTGATTAAATAAAAATAAAACGCTTTTCTCTCTCATTATCTCGACCCTTTCTCTTCCTCTTCAACCTCTCTGTGAAGAGTAACCCTAGCTCTTCCGCCGTTTCCTGTAAATCCTAAAATCAAAGAATCAACACTGG
The DNA here is from genome assembly GCA_030270665.1 of Hibiscus trionum. Lineage (NCBI taxonomy): Eukaryota > Viridiplantae > Streptophyta > Magnoliopsida > Malvales > Malvaceae > Hibiscus > Hibiscus trionum. Next base: position 20,925,457 of record BSYR01000025.1, read on the forward strand.
CCACACTTTTCCCTTCTTAAATCGGTTCGCCTCGTTTCTGACCCTTATCATTGTTTCTTCATAAAATATTTATTTAAATCTAACTATAAAATATTTATAAATATTAGTATAAAATATTATTTTAAATAAAAATAAAGATAATTTTAAGTTTGTTTGGTCATTTTGGCCCATTTTTATTTAGATCTGTGTTTCGATCGTTTTTAAAAAGGGTTTAATTTAACTATTACTCTCTTAAAAAATCGAATTTGAACTCAAATCTCTTTCAATAGATCTGAATTACTAATTTTCAACAAAAATACTAATTAAACCATTAAATTTTTAACCTTATTAGCCTGCATCCCACTTAGCAAACAATTTATAGTTCATACATTTTTTTTTTACTCCAAATTTCGGCTCTATCCCTGGGTAAAATATCTTCTCGTTACAAGAACCCTTGAATTAACATGTGGATAATTTGATAATTTTTCAAGCTCATATCTTCAACGTCGAAATATTTTTCTTAAAAAATCGTTATTAATTTTCTAAACTGTTTAAGCGATACCGAACTATCTATCAACCTTAAACTTAGTAACTATTGAATGGCCAAGTTGAAGCTTTTCTTTGTGTGCAGGGGTGTAATTCCAAATTCATCGGGTTGGGGCACACACATTCAAAATGTTAAATTGAGTTTAATGGCTCTAGTGTGATAATATGTATTAAATTTTTTCTCAGTCGAGTTACAGTTTGCCTTCAAATATTTCATTTGAATTTTTATTTTCAGATATATATAAATTGGGGTCTAATTAAAAAATTTAAAAGTTTTGAGAGACTTAAAAAGAAACTTTTAAAATTCATGAAAATAATTAATTAAAAATATTTTTTTATATAAAACGTTGATAGTAATTTTTAAAAATTTTGAGGAACAAATTAATTTTTAAAATTTGGGACCACGACCCCTTCTAGTTTTCATTACCGTCCAGCGGATCACCACTAATTGGCTAGAGGATTCCCACCCCATTGACTAGTGTTGGAGTCACCCCGGTGCAACCAACTCCCAGGGGAAATTTCATCCGCCCAATACCGACAGTAACTTGCTTGGAACCCTATGTTGAGCCCTCTCCATCCAATGCTTTTACTACAACAAAACAGTGGCTTCAAAACAACCAGCACCAGAGATCCTTGCCGCACTTCCATCAACAAACACCGCGTAGTCGTCACGGATGACAGTCGTGGCCTGGCCCCTCCTTATTAGTATTAAATTTTAGCCGTATCGTAACAGTTTTAGAGGTCCTCGCAACACCGTAAATTGCAATCGCGTCTAAAATTATATTTAATTTTTAGAGAAAAATTACGCCGCAATGACCACAACCGCGACGATGCAACCGCAATTTAATAATATGGATTGCCCCCACCCATCTAAGTTGACTTGGTACCACCCACTCGGAGAGGGGGTTTGTTTCTAGCTGATTCGGTAAAGGAATGGAGGACCCTGCTTCTGTTGTAAACCTTTATTTGGGGCTTCCGAAAGCTCCTTCACATAATGTTTAGCAGCAAGCACTCACTACTTGTACACCTGTCTTTTTTTTTAATTACCAGTATTTGTTTGGTTGGCCGACTAATTCTAATTGAGTTTTTATCGAGACTCAATATAAGACGACCCTCCCAATTTAATTTTCTCATTCACAATGCTAAGATTTGAATCCATAACTTTACTTAAAAAGACCTAACATTTTATCCCGTTAAACCAACGAGTTGTTGGTACACTTGTCATCTTCGATCACCACAAACACTACAAAATCATTATCCAGCAATCGAAAATCCCAGACTGCAACACATTTTAAAAGCACGTTCCAACCAATCAATGGCGTATTACTCATCAATCCCTTGATTTACAGCCCAAGGGAGATTGCTACATGCACCATCTCTCTTTAAGGGTTGGATAAGTCCTTAAATTTTTGTAAAAATATTAATTAAGTTTCTAAATTTTTTTGCACTCAATTAAGCTCTCAAAGAAAAAAAAATTAATTTTACTCTTTGACCAACATTACCGTTAATTTTAACAGTTTTTTTTAATTATGACACGTGTCGCAACATGATAATGACACTTGTCGTTTCTAAAAAAATTTATATTTTAATTTTTAACAAATATATAAAAAACGGAAAATCTTAAAAATTAAAAAAAAATCTAGAAAATTCTAAAATTATTTTAAAAGTATAAAAAATAATTTCAAAATTTATTTAAAAATAATAAATAAAATTTTTCAAAAGATTAAATTATTAAAAATATTAAATATTAAAATATTAACAAATAACTATTGTTGTTTTCAACATGTTGAAGATGGATTCAACATAGGCGGGAGGGCCTCCCTTTTTGTTACATTTGGATGCGCTTCACCAACGTATATGGTGCGTTCGCCATGATGGTAATAGATTGACTAATGCCTTCGTTAAGTCTGTTAGTTTTGATAGTTTTATTATTGTGGAATACCTGACTCCTTCACCCGGGAATGTTGTTGATGCAGGAAGACCTTGTTGTCTAGTTTGTTTCGATTTTAGTTTGTTGCATTTTATATTGATTTTGTTAGCTGGGTTTATTCTCGTATGTGAACTCTTTAATTATTATCATGTACACTATTTTTCCTCTATTTAAGTTTACGGGGGGTTTTGTAGTGAGGCACCTAACATAATCTCTTTTTCATCTAAAAAAATCATAATAACTTTTATTGTTTTATATTTTTTTTCAAGTTATTTTTTATACTTGTATAATAATATTTAATTTTTAATTTTTAATTTTTAAAAATATTTTAATCTTTTGAAAAAATATTATTTTTAAATAAATTTAGAAAATTAAAAATATTTTTTTATAATTTTCCAGAAATTTTCGAAAAAAATAAAAAAAAATTCTTCTGTTTTTAGATAAGTTTTTAAAAATTAAAATTTTAAAATTCTTAAACATGACAAGTGGCATTATCATATTGCAACTCGTGTCAAAAGAAATTTTTTTAAAATAAAATGTTAAAGTTAACGGTCAACGTTAGTCAAAAGGTCAAATTAATTTTTTCTTCTTGAATTTAAGGGCTTAATTGGGTGAAAAAAATTAGGTACTTAATTAATTTTTTTACAAAAATTTAAGGGCTTATTGAATTCTTAAGCCTATAGTATAAAAATAATTCCAATTCACTAACATGAATAAATACATGAACAATTAAACACGCCAGAACCAATAGAAAACAAACTACTATGTATAAATATAAGTGTATAGATTTCATTTCAACATCTTAATTTAGGTATGCTACAAGCTTAAAATACAAGTTAACAAACGTTTAAAAAACGTGCACTGTATGGGTCAAAACTAATTAATAGAATAAAAAGGATAGAATTGGCGTTATGGGTCACAACTCCTGATACACCTATATTTCATTTCAAAATTTTATTATAGAATAAAGTTCATAAATGGTCATTAAATTATATCTCAATGTTTATTTTGATCATTAAATTATTAATTTTGTTATAAAATAGTCATTGAACTTTAATTGTGGTTAAGTAAGTGATGTGGCAGTTTAGATAAAATATTTCAAAGGCACAAATAGTTTTTCAAATTTATTAATTTGATCAATTTCGTCCTCACTAAAAAATTAATAAATTTAGGCTTATAAATTCTATCAATTTAGCTCTATTTTTATTAGAAATCACTTTTAATAATATTATTAAATTATTGTTTTTAATAATATTAGTATTCTATTTTATAATATTATTAAATTAATAATATTTCGTCCTATTTTTACTATAAATAATTTACTATTTTTAATAATATTATTTAATATTTTTATTAAATATTATTAAAAATATTAAATTATTTCTAATAAAAATAGGACTAAGTTGATAGAATTTGTAAAAGATGAGCTTGAATTTGTTGGTTTTTTTATGAAATATGACTAAATTAATTAAATGTATAAATATGGATGATTCACTGTGCTATTACACAATTTTATCTAAACTGCCACGTCACCCGACTTGTAACCCCCTAGACCAGCCTATGCGGATAGACCAAGTCTAGTAAGGCACATTAAACTTTAAAACGCAAATAGAAAACATGACTTCAAAATAAACATTTATTTCGACAGCATATAGGCAGATTTTAGGGAAAATCATCAAGTCAAATAAACATGTTTAACACGTCAAACAGTAATATTTTTTTAAAATCATTCCATCATAGACTTTATAGATAAAATCATACATAACAAAATATAGGCACATGTCATCCTGAAAGTACAAACGATTGATAGAAACATTACATTCAGAGACAAATACCAAACGTGTCGATCCTCCTAGTATCGGTTACGGGATGGCCTGACCAAAATATCTGAAAGGGAAAAGAATTTGGGGCGTGAGCTAGAAAGCTCCGTGTGTTCCAAAAGTGCAAGTTAAAATATGAACAACAACAGAAAAATATACTTTTCTAGTTCAGAAACATAAAATTCAAGTAACGGTGCGGTCCGGTTTAATCTTTTCTCTACCCTCCAACCATACTCCAAGAGGCAGTTTCCCAAACTGCATCATAGGCATTAACCAGTGCACATTTGGCATCAGTGCCAACCTAAGGGAATACCTTAGGAACGGTACGGTACGGTATGGTAGGTATTACCCTAGCCGAAACATAGGAACCTGTAACGGTAAAGGAATTACCAGCTGGATCAGAGCTGAACCTACGGTCACTTCTAATTCAATCCCAAATAGCCCAGTAATATCCTATACAATAGTTCGGTTTTTGATAATAACTGAAAATTCGGTAAATATAAAATAAACATGTATTTTCAGAAGAACAGTAATCAGAGACATATTCAATCAAAATTTTGATGTATCACACATATAGTATAGTCATGTAAAACAATATTAAAACGATTATCTGTAGCACACAAGGAAACACACCTTCAAAGATGAGATCGGTCAGTCAACAGGTCTAACGGGCACTGGGATCACGCTCCGCTACAGTATTTGAGCCTATATGAACATTGATTATAGTTACAATCTAATTTACATCTTAATTCGTATTCAAAACTAGGTTTGAAGTCATACGAGTGACGATCGGATCACGAGGAGGTATAGATCGGGACGGGCCTGGCTGGGCGTAGGTACGATCGAAAGGTTCACTAGTACCTATTAGATCAACAAGTTAATATCAGTCCTTAATCATAAATATCCTCCTGAAAACATAGCTTATACATATGTATATTCGAGTTCAACTTTCAAATTGGGGGCTTTCGGGTTTGAATTTCAAGAAACGGGCTTCAAAAATGGACTCAGGACGTCGAAAAACATAAAATAGGGCTTTTTGGAAAATTTGACTTTTTGGTCAACGGTCAACGGTCAAAGTCAACGGTCAAAGTCAACGCTGACGTCATGCTGACGTCACTGTTGACCGGGTCGGGTCAACGGGTCGGTCAACGGGTCGGTCAACGGGTCGGGTCAACGGGTCGGGTCAACGGGTCGGGTCAACGGGTCGGTCAACGGGTCGGGTCGGTTCGGTAAACGGGTCGGACGATGACGTCATGCTGACGTCACTGTTAATCGGGTCGGGTCAACGGGTCGGTCAACGGGTCGGGTCGGTTCGGTAAACGGGTCGGACGATGACGTCATGCTGACGTCACGCTGACGCGGCGGGTCTGGTTCGGGCGGTTCAATTCGTGACCAGACCGGTCTGAACTGACCGGTTCACTGCCACCGTCCAGGGTGGCCGGAAATCGCCCTGGACGGCGCGTGAAGCCCACGCGCGGCGCCGGACGGCGCGTGAAGCCCACGCGCCGCCGTGGACGGCGGAGCAAAATTTTGAAAAAAAACAGAATTCTCCAAATTTGATTTTCTATCACCCCAAACGCGTATTTAAGTCGAAAACTTACCGGATTTTCGCCGATTTGAGAAAAACCCCTTTTTGTTCGAAACCTTCAACGGCAAATTAACGGCAAACGGAGCGGCGGTTTGACGCGTGAAAAGGAGCGTTTTGTTCGGGTCGTCAAGACGGTTCGGATGGTGGTGGCGGTGAACGAAACGGCACAACTCGGCAATAGACGGTTGTTGGTGGCGTACGATTGTGGGTGGTGTTGAGAGGAAAATAAACTTAAAATTTTTGGGGGAAAGTGATCTGCAGAGATGAGGATAAATGATAATAATTGAGGGGGAGGGGATAACATAATTGGGGGGACAAAATGAGAGGGAGTGGGTAGGATATTATAATATTATAATATATATATATATATATTTTTTTTTTTTAATAGTGTTACAATTCTCCCACCCTTAAGAAAATTTCGTCCTCGAAATTTGCCTTAATGGAATAAATGCGGAAACTGCTCTTTCATCGACTCAAGGGTTTCCCAGGTAGCCTCTTCAGGGCCTCGATTTCTCCATTGTACCTTAACCATAGGAATACATCGATTCCTTAGAACCCTCTCGTCTTGATCCAAGATCTGAACAGGTTCCTCCTCATAAGACAAATCTGGTCTCAACTCCACATCCTGTACCTGGATAATATGGCTCGGATCTGGGTGGTACTGTCTCAACATAGATACATGGAACACATCATGAATTCGGCTAAGCTGGGGAGGTAATTCAAGCTGATAGGCAACAGGCCCGACTCTCTTCCGAATACGGTACGGTCCAATAAATCTTGGGCTCAATTTACCTTTGCGCCCAAATCTCAGAACTTTCTTCCATGGTGATACCTTTAGAAAAACCTGGTCACCAACCTCAAACTCTATATCCTTTCTCCTCCGATCAGCATAAGACTTCTGTCTGTCAAACGCCTCCTTTAAACGACTACGAATCAGTCTGACAGTCTCTTCAGTCTCTTGGATCAACTCAGGACCCAAAGTCTTCTTATCATATAATTCAGTCCAGCAGATTGGAGTTCGACAGTTGCGACCATACAAAGCTTCGTAAGGTGCCATGCGAATACTAGCCTGGTAACTGTTATTATAAGCAAATTCGGCCAATGCTAAGAAATCTTCCCAACTACCATGGAAATCTATCACGCACCCTCTCAACATATCTTCAAGAACCTGAATTACTCTCTCAGATTGGCCATCGGTCTGTGGATGGAAAGATGTACTGAAATTCAGACGGGTACCTAAAGCACTGTGCAACGCCACCCAGAATCGAGAAGTGAATCTCGGATCCCGATCAGAGATGATAGATAAAGGTACCCCATGTAGTCTGACGATTTCAGAAATGTATAGTTTTGCCAGCTTTTCCAGTGAATAATTTACTCGAACTGGTATAAAATGGGCTGATTTAGTGAGTCGATCAACAATAACCCAGACAGAATCCTTTTTAGAAGGAGTTAGAGGCAACCCAGTAACGAAATCCATCGTTATTCGTTCCCATTTCCACTCGGGAATCTTAATAGGCTGCAACAAACCAGAAGGATGCTGGTGCTCTGCCTTAACCTGTTGACAAGTCAAACACCGGGATACATAATCTGAAATGTCTTTCTTCATACCCTCCCATCGGTACCTTTGCCTCAGATTCTGGTACATCTTGTCTCCTCCAGGATGCATAGCATAAGGGCTACTATGAGCTTCTCTGAGTATGGCTCGCTTCAGGTCAGCATCATCGGGAACACAATAACGACCCTTAAAGCATAAAATACCATCCTGATCGAAGGAATAAACAGATGTGGATCCCTGCTCAACTTGTTGCATGACTGGAAGTAGGGAACTATCCAAGAGTTGTTTGGCCTTAATCTCATCGGCCAAAGTCGGTTTAACCTGCAGCTCAGCTAGTAGACTTCCATCTTTGTATAAACTCATTCTGGCAAACATGGATCTCAAGTCTGATATAGCCTTACGACTCAAAGCGTCAGCAACGACATTAGCCTTCCCTGGGTGGTACTCAAACACACAGTCATAATCCTTAAGAAGCTCAATCCAACGACGTTGTCTAAGATTAAGCTCTTTCTGTGTAAGAATGTACTTCAGGCTTTTGTGATCTGTATAAATATAACACTTCTCTCCGTAGAGATAGTGTCTCCAAATCTTCAAGGCAAAGATTACAGCGGCCAATTCTAGATCATGGGTAGGATAATTACACTCATGAGGTCTCAACTGACGAGACGCATAAGCTATTACCTTCCCATCCTGCATTAGAACGCAACCAAGTCCAGAGCGCGATGCATCACTATAAACTGTAAAATCCTTCCCAGACTCGGGCTGCGTCAAAACTGGAGCTTGCGTTAAGGCCGTCTTCAACTTCTCAAAACTATCACGTTGAGCATCTGTCCATATGAATGGAACATCCTTCCTCAACAGCTTCGTCAAGGGAGAGGCAATAATAGAAAAACCCTCAACGAAACGCCTGTAATATCCAGCTAAACCCAAGAAGCTGCGGATCTCAGAAACATTCTTGGGTTGCTTCCAACTTACAATGGCTTCTATCTTGCTCGGATCAACCTGAATACCCCGAGCCGATACTACATGCCCCAGAAATGTCACCTCACTGAGCCAAAATTCACATTTGCTCAATTTGGCATACAATTTGTGCTCTCTAAGAGTCTGTAGTACAATCCTCAAATGCTCAGCATGATCTGTTTCAGTCCGGGAGTAGACTAGGATGTCATCAATGAACACCACTACAAATTGATCCACATACGGCCGGAACACACGATTCATTAGATCCATAAAAGCAGCAGGAGCATTAGTCAGACCAAACGGCATAACCAAAAACTCGTAGTGCCCATATCTGGTGCGAATGGCCGTCTTTACTACATCAGATCCCTTAATTTTTAGTTGATAGTACCCTGAACGAAGATCAATCTTTGAGAAAATCGTGGCTCCTTGCAACTGATCGAACAAGTCATCTATCCTGGGCAATGGATACCTGTTCTTGATGGTTAACTTGTTCAGTTTACGGTAATCAATACATAGCCTGAGAGACCCATCTTTCTTTTTTACAAACAAAACAGGAGCTCCCCAGGGTGAAGAGCTGGGTCGAATAAATCCTCGGTCGAGGAGTTCCTGCAATTGAATCTTTAGCTCCTTAAGCTCCTTAGGAGCCATACGGTAGGGGTTCATCGAGACTGGTGCAGAGCCCGGATAAATCTCAATCTCAAACTCGACATCTCTATCCGGGGGTAGCCCAGGTAATTCTTCGGGAAAGACATCAGGAAACTCGCTAACAGTGCGAATTTCCTCAATCTTTGACAAAGAACCCTTGGTATTCAAGATACAAGCGATGAAAGTCTGGTATCCTTTCCGGATCATTCTGTCAGCAGCCAAAGCAGATATTACATTTGACAGATACCCTCGACGCTCACCGGTGAGAATCACAGTACGATCATCAGAAGTCCTTAAAAATGCTCTCTTGGACTCACAATCTAGGTTAACTCGGTGTTCAGTCAACCAATCCATGCCAAGAATTATATCAAACTCTTCTAAAGGTAGCTCCATAAGATCGGCTAGAAAGATTTCCCCTTGCACTTCTAGGGGACATCGTCTGAAAACCTTATTTACAACTACAGACTGACCCACTGGGCTCATAACGGTAATTGTATTCTCAGTGGTCTCATTAGGAATCTGGAGGTCTCGGGACACGGATCTCGATACATATGAATGGGTAGAACCATTGTCGAGCAGTACAAAATATGGAATAGAAAACATGGTAAATGTACCTGCAATGACGTCTGGCTCATCTCTGTCATCTCGACGTCTGGAGGCATAAACAAGTGGAGGCTGTCTAGCATCAGTCATAGCCGGTCCCCCGCTCTGATAGGACCGGCCTCTACTTTCCGATCTAATAGCAGACCCAGAAGCTCTACCCTGATTACGATTTCTTGTCGAAGTCGGAACAGATGTCTGTGAGCGAGCCGGTGTCTGGGTACGAGCAGGAGTCTGAGTGGATATCCCCGTGGAAGGTGGACGTGGGCAATCCTTAAGGAAATGATCCATAGACCCACACCGGAAGCATGCACCAATCATCTTCCAACAATCTCCCCCGTGTTTCCTACCACAGTGCTCACATGCAGGCATAGATGAAAAACTCAAAGAATCACCTCGACTGGCAGTTGGGACAGAAGATGCTGAAGGCCTAGAACTCATTTTACTCTTCTGAGAATCAACTGTGCGGGTTCTCTTGTCCGGACGTCTGTAAGGCTCACCCTGTCTAGGTTTCCTAGATCGATCCCAATCTCGACCTCGATCTCGTCCTCGATCTCGACCTCGATCTCGGTCTCTATCCCTGTCACCCTGACTAGCCGCCAAAATCTCCATTTGTTCTGCAGTCTTAGCCCGATCTACTAAATCCTCAAATACCTCATCATGATGTGCAGCCACTCTGTCACGTATCCCAATACGGAGGCCCTCTGCGAATTTTTCACATCTGTCCTTCTCAGTAGAAACCAAACCAGGACCGTACTTTTGTAGCTCCAAGAACTGTATCTCGTACTCAGCCACTGTCATAGAACCCTGCACCAAATCCTTGAATGCCTGACGTCTCTCCCTCAAGAATCGCTCGCTCAGATAACGGTTCCTAAAACGCTCTTTAAAGAAATCCCATGTCAACCGATCAGAGGGAACGCTACTCATAATAGATTCCCACCAAGTGCGGGCACTTCCGTTCAGCATAGATACAGCACCCAAGTATTTCTTCGATGGCTCAAAACCCATCTCTGTCATACGTCGCTCGATATCATACAACCACTCCTCAGCCTCAGTCGGTGTTCCACTAAGAGATCCAGAAAAAGTCTTGATCCCATTAGCAAACAAAGTCTGGGAAATAGGGACTTCTGGAACGACACCTGATGCACTAACTACACCCTGAATCATCTGAAAAAAACTGTCTACTCAAACTCTCATTAGTAGACTCAGCCGTAGGCTCGGGCCTAGAGAACGTTGCTCCACTAACCGGAGTGGCCACATCAACATCAGGAGTTGATGATGGAGCAGACGGGGCAGATATCGGAGCAGCTGAGGTGGTCGGAACTGAATGACCACTAGGGGCAGAAGGCTCGGTAAAAGGTAGAGGATTTACGGGGGTAGAGGTATCTACATGAGCAGATGGAGCGATCGGTGGGTCGTCCATCAAATCAGCAAATCTGACGGGTCGACCCCGTCTACGAGCAGGTCGTCTACCCCTGCTAGTGCTCATCTCGGAGAATCTATTAAAAAAAATAAACTTAAGATCAGTTTATGACACCGGAGGATCGAACACAATTAAGCATGTAAAATAGTGTGACATGGCCTCTTTTCACAATAATTTGTAAAACACTTTTAAAACAGTATTTTATAAGGGCTTTTTCACAGTCCGAGGGTTTAAAACCAAAAGCTCTGATACCAATAAATGTAACCCCCTAGACCAGCCTATGCGGATAGACCAAGTCTAGTAAGGCACATTAAACTTTAAAACGCAAATAGAAAACATGACTTCAAAATAAACATTTATTTCGACAGCATATAGGCAGATTTTAGGGAAAATCATCAAGTCAAATAAACATGTTTAACACGTCAAACAGTAATATTTTTTTAAAATCATTCCATCATAGACTTTATAGATAAAATCATACATAACAAAATATAGGCACATGTCATCCTGAAAGTACAAACGATTGATAGAAACATTACATTCAGAGACAAATACCAAACGTGTCGATCCTCCTAGTATCGGTTACGGGATGGCCTGACCAAAATATCTGAAAGGGAAAAGAATTTGGGGCGTGAGCTAGAAAGCTCCGTGTGTTCCAAAAGTGCAAGTTAAAATATGAACAACAACAGAAAAATATACTTTTCTAGTTCAGAAACATAAAATTCAAGTAACGGTGCGGTCCGGTTTAATCTTTTCTCTACCCTCCAACCATACTCCAAGAGGCAGTTTCCCAAACTGCATCATAGGCATTAACCAGTGCACATTTGGCATCAGTGCCAACCTAAGGGAATACCTTAGGAACGGTACGGTACGGTATGGTAGGTATTACCCTAGCCGAAACATAGGAACCTGTAACGGTAAAGGAATTACCAGCTGGATCAGAGCTGAACCTACGGTCACTTCTAATTCAATCCCAAATAGCCCAGTAATATCCTATACAATAGTTCGGTTTTTGATAATAACTGAAAATTCGGTAAATATAAAATAAACATGTATTTTCAGAAGAACAGTAATCAGAGACATATTCAATCAAAATTTTGATGTATCACACATATAGTATAGTCATGTAAAACAATATTAAAACGATTATCTGTAGCACACAAGGAAACACACCTTCAAAGATGAGATCGGTCAGTCAACAGGTCTAACGGGCACTGGGATCACGCTCCGCTACAGTATTTGAGCCTATATGAACATTGATTATAGTTACAATCTAATTTACATCTTAATTCGTATTCAAAACTAGGTTTGAAGTCATACGAGTGACGATCGGATCACGAGGAGGTATAGATCGGGACGGGCCTGGCTGGGCGTAGGTACGATCGAAAGGTTCACTAGTACCTATTAGATCAACAAGTTAATATCAGTCCTTAATCATAAATATCCTCCTGAAAACATAGCTTATACATATGTATATTCGAGTTCAACTTTCAAATTGGGGGCTTTCGGGTTTGAATTTCAAGAAACGGGCTTCAAAAATGGACTCAGGACGTCGAAAAACATAAAATAGGGCTTTTTGGAAAATTTGACTTTTTGGTCAACGGTCAACGGTCAAAGTCAACGGTCAAAGTCAACGCTGACGTCATGCTGACGTCACTGTTGACCGGGTCGGGTCAACGGGTCGGTCAACGGGTCGGTCAACGGGTCGGGTCAACGGGTCGGTCAACGGGTCGGGTCAACGGGTCGGGTCAACGGGTCGGTCAACGGGTCGGGTCGGTTCGGTAAACGGGTCGGACGATGACGTCATGCTGACGTCACTGTTAATCGGGTCGGGTCAACGGGTCGGTCAACGGGTCGGGTCGGTTCGGTAAACGGGTCGGACGATGACGTCATGCTGACGTCACGCTGACGCGGCGGGTCTGGTTCGGGCGGTTCAATTCGTGACCAGACCGGTCTGAACTGACCGGTTCACTGCCACCGTCCAGGGTGGCCGGAAATCGCCCTGGACGGCGCGTGAAGCCCACGCGCGGCGCCGGACGGCGCGTGAAGCCCACGTGCCGCCGTGGACGGCGGAGCAAAATTTTGAAAAAAAACAGAATTCTCCAAATTTGATTTTCTATCACCCCAAACGCGTATTTAAGTCGAAAACTTACCGGATTTTCGCCGATTTGAGAAAAACCCCTTTTTGTTCGAAACCTTCAACGGCAAATTAACGGCAAACGGAGCGGCGGTTTGACGCGTGAAAAGGAGCGTTTTGTTCGGGTCGTCAAGACGGTTCGGATGGTGGTGGCGGTGAACGAAACGGCACAACTCGGCAATAGACGGTTGTTGGTGGCGTACGATTGTGGGTGGTGTTGAGAGGAAAATAAACTTAAAATTTTTGGGGGAAAGTGATCTGCAGAGATGAGGATAAATGATAATAATTGAGGGGGAGGGGATAACATAATTGGGGGGACAAAATGAGAGGGAGTGGGTAGGATATTATAATATTATAATATATATATATATATATATATTTTTTTTAATAGTGTTACACGACTTAACGATAGTTAGGGCTCAATGACCATTTTGTAACAAAGTTAATTGTTTAGTGACTATATTTGTAACAATTGAGTGTTTGATGACCAAAATGTACAATAAAACATAGTCTAGTGACCATTTATGAACTTTACCCTTTATTATAATTATTATTGTTCGTGATTGAGTTGTGGTAATGATCGTTTCATCAACGTGTCTTAAGTGTTATATGCATTTTTTTGTTGCCCTCTCGATTCTCCAGAGTTTTGTCCTAACTAATCCGAATCGACTCACGTTGCACACCTGACTTTTGGTGGGTGAGTCTCTCAGCATAGATTTTCTGCGTACACAAAGCCTCGAACACGAGACGTGCTTAAGTGATAACAAGCTGCTTATCACTTAGACCAACCCTGTTGATAGTGTTATGTGCATTTTTTTAATGTTAGTGTTGATGACTTTTATTTTTCAATGTTGATTACTAGTGTTGCTAGTATATATCTTTTGTCCAGTCTCTAGGTGAATTTTTAATATTTTTCTTGTAGGTCCTTGTAACCGTTAGTTTCTTGTTTCAAAGGTTATAGAAAAATATTCATATTATGTGTTTAGTTTATGTTTATAGTTGTAAATTTTCATTCTATTTTTTGACATTTTATTTTTTAATAAACTAGCGACTTTATGTTAAAGAAAAAGCTTAATACTAAAATAAGTATCTAAACTATCTCGATTTTCTCTTTAGGTGCTTAAATTATTTTTTGTTCTTTTTAGGTGCCTAAACTATCACATTTTTCTCTTTTAGGTGCCTAAACTTTTTTCAGCCCTTTTAGGCGCCCAAATTATCATTTTTTGGTCAAAATAGGTGCCCAAACTATCACTTTGACCAAAGTAAGTGTCTCATTTTGACCTTAAAAGGAGCAAAAAAAAATAATTTAGACACCTAAAATGGACAAAAATAGTTTAGGCACCTAAAAGAGAAAAACATGATCATTTGAACAATTAAAAGGGGCAAAAAAGTTTAAACACCTAAAAAATAGAATAGTTTAGATACTTATTTTAACATTAAGCATAAAAAATAAGATAAATTATTAGTTAGAGATGATTTAGAACATTTTGAGTGGTTTAGTGAAAATGAAACAATAAAATATTATTATTCCTAAAAACGAGTGAATAATTTATCAGTAATGTGCGTATTTTTTTCTATTTGAACAAGATGTGTATGTTTTATTAAAATATTGAAATAGAAACGGTTATTATTATAAAATCACATTAGATATTAAAAAAAAGCTAAAGATCTATTTATGCAGTGGACACGATAGGCCATTAATGAATTTTACTTGTAAATACATAACACTAAATTCTTCGTCAACCTTTAATAGAAATGGTCTATTTTTTTCGATGTTTCTATTTAGGGATAATTGCTCAAATACCCCCTATACTTTGTTAAATTTATCAATGTAGTGTCTAAAGTTTACAAATATTCAATGTGCTCTCTGTACTTTGCTTCCGTGTTTTAAAATGTCCCTTGAGACTAACGACATTATGTGCTGACGTGGAAGGGACACGTGACACTCTTATATGTTGTCACATGTCTTTTTTGCACACAAAAAAAAGGCATAGTTATAATTTTAGCTTTTTTATGATAAAAAATACAAGGGTATGGTTACAATTTTACCATTTCCCCTTCTTTTCTATTTTCCTATTCTTTTTTATCCCCTTTCCTATTCTTCTCCTCTCCCTTTTTCACCCCTAACGAAACTTTAACAGCAATAGCCCAATACCACCATTGATAGTGGTTCACTCCGACGACGAACAAGTTACACTATCAAACATACTCAAAAAAATTAAAGGGCGCAGTTAAAGAAAATTTCTTCTAATTGTATGACAATTTCTCAAACCATCAAAGCTTAATTTCAATATTAGTACATTTGTCAACCTGAAAATATAAAACAAAAGCATTCACTGCCTCTGAAATATTATTGCTTTGAAATCCATAACAAATGCAATTAAAATAATGCAAACATAAAATCAAGTTAAACAAAGAATTTGCTAATATCCCTGTAACAATCAATTTCCAGATCGATTATGCTCATCTAAAGAGAAATTAAATTGGTCGGATCGTACCTGCCGTACACCATCAAATCCTCCATCTTCCACGGCTTTGCAAAGCCTCTCGGCATTCTCAACACCAAAATTAAGGAGGATATAAAACAAAAATTTCTATTTGAAGGAAATGGGTTTTTCTACCCAGAATAAAGCACTCACAACCTAGCGGTCAAGATAAACGAGAAAAGAAGAAGAAGAATCGGTCATTTGGACCCATCTTTAGAATTGAATTTGTGAGATTTAAAGTCTTTTTAGAGAAATCTCATTTGATAAAAAAAATAAGAGATCAAGCGTTTCAGTTTGGTGGCATTTGTTGATCGAACTATGGGAAGAATCAGCAACGACAATGACAGCGGTGGAGAAAGAAAGGTTTGTTCTTGAAGGAATAAGAACCTGGAAAGAAAACAAAGAAGCGTAACAGATGTGAAAAAAATTTCAAAGAACAATGTTAAATTGTTCTTGTAACCCTTATTTTATGTAATTTTTATTTTTTTACCATGAAAAAGAAAAAAGGATGAATTGTTTCCAGGCCCTTTGATTTTAAGTTTTTTTTTGGAAAAAAAACACACGTAACAGCATATGAGAGTGTCATGTGTCCCTGCCACGTTAGCACTTTACACCGTTAGCCTCAGGGAGCATTTTAAAACACGAAAGCAAAGTACAAGGGGCACATTGAACGTTTGCAAACTTTAGGAACCACATTGACAAATTTGGCAAAGTACGGGGGCATTTATGCAATTATTCCTTCTATTTATGCTCCATCATTAAAAAAGGCTTAACTACAAAATAAGTGTCCAAACTATGTCTCTTTTTTGCAATAGGCGCCTAAAGTTTTATTTTTAGCTGAAATAGGTGCCTAAGGTATTTTTTGGCTGAAATAGGTGCCTAAACTTTTATTTTTGGTTGAAATAAGTGCCCAAACAGGTGCCAAAATTAACTTTAAAACAAGCCAAAAATGAAAGTTTAGGCGTCTATTTCAGCCAAAAAAATACTTTAGGCACCTATTACAAAAAAGAGACATAGTTTGGGCACTTATTTTATAGTTTGTCCTTAAAAATTTAAGTTTATAGTTTAGGATTATGATTTAAAGTTAGGATTTAGGGTTAGGGTTTAAAATATTAGGTGTATGGTGTATTTTTTAAGGCGTGGGATTTAAAAATTAGAATTTAAAAATCAAGATTATAACTTAAAATTTAAATTTTTAGTGTTGAGACATAAAAATAAAATAAAAAATTTTGTCCTTTCTATCTACTACCAATAAATTTTTCATTTCTTTCTGTTTATGTAGAAAAAAATAAAAAAAAATGTCCATTTTTGGTACTTTTCTTTATACCTCAATACTAAAAGCACTAAAAATTAAATTTTAAGATTTAATCTTAAATTTTAAATCATAAACTCTACACCTTAAAAATATGCTTTATCCTAAATTCTTTAAACTCTAACATTAAACTTAATTTTAGTGTGAGGTATAAATAGGGTTAACGAAAAGATTTGAAAATTTCTATTTAGAAGTAAATTATTATGTTTCGAACTTCAATGCACACTCTTCGATGATTGGTTTGCTTATATCATCATAATCCTGTTTGTACGAATCCCATTGGCTATCACCCTTTTATTTACTGCTATGAAAATCAATTTACTCCAAAATCAGTGCCACCTAAGTCTTAGACTTAAAAAAATCTCTTTATCACTAAATATGTTATTTTTATAAATAAAAATAAATAAATAAAATATTCAAATATCTAAATATTAAGGCAAAATCCTCAAATCATCCAAAAGTAAATTGAAAAAAGTTTATATTCAAATTATAATAAATTTAAGATCTTAATCATTTAATCATCTAAATTTACAAAATCAAGTTCTTGTAAAAAAATCTAATATTGTAATTTATACATATTCCTAATAAGTTAACGTGTTAGATTGAGAAAATTTCGAGTTTTATTTAATTATTATCAAGTAAAACTCGAATAAGTTAAATTTTTAAATAAGTGATATTCAAATGTTATAATATTGGTTAAAGAATAATTCACGAGTCACATAACTTTACTTTTAGGGCACTCTACTTACCTATAAAAAAAACCCTAGGATTTTGGTTGATTGACTCCTTACCACCTCAAAGACTATTTTACCACCATTCAACTGCACAATTTTTAGTTCCATCCTATATATAATTTTGACTAACATGTAAAAATAAATAAAAAACTATCACAAATATATAAATATTATATCATGTGAAAAAATATAAATAAAACATGAATATGTATCTATATGTTATGAATATTTATCTATGTGGATGTCTATCATGATTAGAACTTTATCAAAGGAGTTTGATTTATTTATTATTAGGAATATTATCTCTATGAATTAGAGTTTAATGTATTATGTACTTCTTATGCCTATAAATAGATGATTCATTGAAGGCATTGTACACAAGTCTATATTTTGAGAATAATATAAATCTCCCTCTTTCTCTCATCTCTTTGTTCTTCTTGTTCTTATTCTTGTTCTTCTTTATTTTATTCACAACACGTTATCAGCACGAGACTCTAATCAACTGAGGTCTTCATCGTTATAATTCAAAAGAAGTTACCGGGAAGAATTCGATTATAGAATAAATCAAAGATAAGTTTTTTTTTCCTCCTTATTTTTTTTAAGTTACCGATTGTCTTTCTCTTTCTATTTTAACTTTGTTTTAATTTTTGAAAATTTTGGAAGTATGTTTGATTTTATTCGAACATTGGAAAGAGATAAATTTGTGGCTTCTCACAAACCAAAAGACGAATCGACAGAGACGAAGAGGTTGCGTTTGGTGTAAATTACGTGTGTTTTCTCTTGTTCCTAAAAGGGTTAATTAGCGGAAAAAGTCGATAATGTCGCGCTGTTTTCCTTACCTGCCTCCTCGGCTTTTAAAGCAGGGAACGATGGAATCGATTAAGGTTTGTTGAGCGAAAGTATTTGTGGGTTTTCATTTTTGGTACTCAACTGCTTATGCTTTTCATACTTAATTATTATTATTTGTGTTTGTATATTTGTAAATTCATGAAGTTTGATGATGGTGCATGTAAAGCATGTTCGATTTACTGACTATACTTTGTAATCATGAATAACAAAGTTATGTACGTAGAACTATGGTAGTCTTTCATTTAAATTCATTAAAATACGTACTCTAGGTTTAAGGTTTTTTTTTAGTAACAAAGATTTGTACATTAATGAAACACCTTTGTTGGTTTAGTTTTTTTTTTAAAGAGAGAATTATGGCATAGATCCTCTGATTTCTAATATATTCAATTCAGCCCATACATATAGATCTTATTATATGGTTTATATATGTTTATTTTTGACACAATAGTTAAACTTTGTATTAAGATCAATATGTGTTTATAATATTTTATTTGATGATATTGATATTTTAACCATGTATTGAGTTTTACATGTATTTAACTGACTTGGAAAGAGACACGACATTATGAGAAGATGTTTTGGTCATTTGCTACGTCTCCATTTTCCTCGAGAGGAAAACTAATATCGGTAAATTCTGATTTTATTTTTATTCTTTAAATTATGATTTTAATGTGCGATAAATCATGGTGAATTTCAATCTATAAAAAGATTGTTATAAAGTCTATATTTGCTCGAAAGCAATTTTTCTTCTTTGTCGAAAAACTCGACCATAGACTTCTCTCAATTTCAAGTTACGAAAATTCTTCTTGATCCAAAAAGTTTTATGGGAGGCATTCCTTGAAGTGAATGCAAAGCATGATGTTTATTCCATGCGATTATCAATGATGGGGCATTCCCTGAAGTGAATGCAAGCATGATGTTTATTCCATGCAATTATCAATAATGGGACATTCCCTGAAGTGAATGCAAGCATGATGTTTATTCCATGCGATTATTGGATCTGTTTCATTCCCTAAAGTGAATGCAAACATGGTAAATCATTATTCAATTAGAGACATAATTTCGATATAATCTAAGTATAATTGGCTGGACATCCCGTTCTGCGAGGCTACTGGTCTCAAAGGAGGTTTTTAAAGGACCTTGTGGACAGGTTTAACAATGCCGCGTACGAGGATTAAATCTTTGTTCTCTGTGATAAGGATATGTGAAAAAGGTTTTAAAGGCCCACTGGCTCTACTCCATTCCCTGAAGTGAATGTGAGATTATATTATGGAAGGAATAAAAAAATCACATTAAAAGTTGTGGTCGTGATCGAGGCTATGAATATACACATGAAAAATATAGTCGTTTTAATAATACTTCTACCCGCTGGTAGCGAAGTTATAAGGATGACAAGAGTGATAAAGATCATTCTAAGGAAGTGAAATCCTTTTACCAATGTGATGTTATAAACCATTGGTTTCGTACTTGTCAAACGCCAAAGTATTATGGACTTTATCCATAATCATGAATGATAAATGAAATAAAATATAAACAAAATTTGTTTATGGCAAAAATAATTATGGCGTTATTGGTCCAACTCAATTGGATATTGTTAATTTTCTCATAACCCTTGAAGGGAATAATTTACCATTTATTTTATCTCCCTTATAACCTCTAACAGGAATAATTGTTTTTTTATGTTAATTCGTTTTATTTATTATTTATTTATGTTAGTTTGCTTTATGTTTATTTATTTCACATATTATTTATTTACGATTTATGTTAATTTATTATTTGAATAATATGATTACTTCCGGAATAAAATATACAATAAATTGTGGCTATTTATGCCTAGAATTGTGGCTATTTATGCCTAGCAGATAATGCAAGTACTCATATTGTACTTAAGCATAAGAAATATTTTTCCCATTTAAATGCAAGGGGAAATATGAGTAGTATTTCTCAAAGTACTAAAATATCAATACTTCGGAAGAGCACTTGAAAGTTTATCTTTGATAGATAATCGACTTGATATGATGTGCTATATTTTATATTTTTCATTCCTTGAAGTGAATGATACAAAGTACATATTTTCATTACCTGAAGTAAATGAAACAAAGCACATTTTGAAAGGTGCACAATTATGCATTTCTCGATTAAAATGCAAGAGAATAATGTAAGTACTATACCCGGAAGTACTAATATCACAAAAGGCTCTGGTTGAGCAAATATGTTATTGTCAAATGGAACTTTATTCCATATTCACAGTGCGTTATACTCGTCAAAGTCATAAAGAGAGCAATATGAGTTCGCAAAATATCCCCTTGGAAATTATAGATAACATATGTTATCAATTGGCATTTGAAATAAGTCAATATGGATATAAGTTCTGGTAGCCAAAAAGTCAGTTGAAAGCTCTAGGAGGGCTATATATTGCTACCAAAAGATAATTTCAATTGGAAACTCCGAAAGAGCTAAATATATTCCTATTTAAAGGAACAATTTTGATGTCCGTACTAGACATGTACGAGTAAGATTGAATTACATGTTATGGTAAACAAGAAGTTTACAAATTCAGAGATATATACACACATATATATAGTTGGCATGATCGGTTAGACCATCCTGATCAATAATGGTGCAGAAATTATTGAGATTTACATGCACATGTATTAAAAGAACCTGTAGTTCTTGTGGTGCTTATTCTCAAAGGAAAGGATTAAATTCCACTTATTAAAGAACGTGAAGTTCTTGTGTTGCTTAAAGGAATTAATTAAATTCCACGTACTAAAAGAACATGAAGTTCTTGTGTTGTTTGTTCTCAAATGATATAAATGATCCCACCTACCAAAAGAATTAGAACTTAAAGTTCTTGTACTGAAGTTGAGACTGAATGCCTTGCATATCTGAACGAAATATGGGCCCATATATCCACAAATGTGGAAAGTTTTATATGATTTTAGTAGATGCATCTACATTGTTTTATCGACTTACAACCAGAAGTTTGTGAGATTGATTCTAAAAAGATTCAGATTATGCAATTAGACTATTCGTCTTGAAAAGCTAGTGGCTTTATATTTTAGGCTATATCGGTTGTTACAAAGCCTATTGATTATGAAAAATACGGTTTAGCAAATCTTTAATTGGATGCCTCCTATTTAATAGCTAAACCGTGAGAACAAAACATTTAATATTTATATGGTATTTCCATATAGCAACACTTATACGCATCAAGCCAACGAGTTATAATAAACTCCCCATTATGATTTGACTTTTGGTCAGAAGTCATGTTTCCCATTTTTTGAATCTTTGAATGTGCGATATGTAGTTGAATTGCTCCACCATAACGTACAAAATGGGCAAGTAAAAAGGGTTGAGAATATATATTGAGTACGAGTCTTCTTTTATGTTTAAATTCTTAAACATTAATTGGAGAATCATTTATGACATGTTTTTTCTCAACATCAGGGGGAGATAATAATCAGTTGGATAGAGGAAAATGAATTATCATTATCTACATCCTCGTATATGAACTAGAAGTTCATAAGATAATTCATGTTATTACATGTCAACTGCCAGACATATTTACTGACCAATGAGAGTAATTAAGTCTCATATACCAGCTGAAATGATGTAAGTTTAAATTACATGTTAGAGCGAGAGAATATAAATCATGCCTGAAGCATGATAGTTGAAATGGTTCCAATGATCAAAATTCTCGTAAATAAAAAGTAATATGAGATGGTCATATATTGGAGGCGGGTGCTCCTGAAGAGACCCAAGACATAACAAATAATAAAACTCTATAAGAGTTTCAGGTACCTGAAATAAAGATTGAAATCTTGAAGAGATCTCGATGAGTTATGTCATTACGAGAATGGAACTAGAAAATTGGAAAGTTGTCGACAACGATTTTACAAACAATTTTACATAAAATACTTCTATAGAAGTAAAGAAAGAAATCGAGGATCTTGTATAAAATCTATCCAGAAGTATAGATATTGAATTGGCCAATGTTGAAAGACGCTTTGAACTTCTAAAATAGAAGTATTTGGACCAGCAGTCCAAACACCTAAAGGTGTAATGCAAGTGAGGTACAAATAAGTAGTCGTAAATACGACTTGAACTATGATTTATGAAAAGTTTTAATTACTTCATGGTGGATGCAATTACTTTGGCAGTTTTTAAAAAATTTACATGCGTCTAATTATTTGTGGATCCATATTTATCCTTGAAGGATCTAAAATGCTATAAGCATTTGGAAATTTCTGAGGAAATTTATTTAGACATGTCTCATGAATATTTTGGCGCATTTGGTATAATCGCCTTAGTGAATACTAATTGAGAAAATGCTATAAGAATGATAAGATTTCCTTATGTATTTTATAAAGGAGTTTGGATCAAGATCTATTATGATAATTTTAGAACTCCTAAAGAGCTTCAAATTGGAAACTCATGAAGTACTTTCAATACAAGTACTTGAATCTTGACATCAAGTTTATCTCGGCCTGAAGATCGAGCATTTTTATATATTTCTTTTGTCTATGAATAGACATAAGTTGAAAGAATCTTAAAGAAGATTCAATATGAATAGAGCATATCTATTGAGTATCCCAATAGTTGTAAGATTGTTGGATGTGAATAAAGATAATTATATCTTTTCTTGGTCTTGAAGCACTATATATTAGTTGGTCAAGAAATATCTATGAATATACAAAGATCATTACATTTAGATCTTCAAACATTCGTTGATGCCTCCTCAAATGTCGTAGAAATAATTGTTATGCACGAGGCAAGCCAAAAAATGTGTTTGGCTAAGACTATTGACCCAACATATCCAAAAGATATGTGGATTTACTTTTACAAGATATGATAAAAGCTATCTTGTGTGAAGATAACGCAAGATGTATATCTCAGTTTGAAAGTGGATACATCATGGAACATATTACTCCAAAGTTTTCATCCCTCACGATCTTTAGAAAAATGATATTCAAGATTAAATTATGAAAAATCAAAGATCTTCTGTGATGTTTGCATGAGGGGGAGTAAATACGCGTTGCACTCTTTTTCCCTTAACCGAGGTTTTGTCCCAATGGGTTTTCCTGGAAAGGTTTTTAATGAGGCAACATGTTATGCGTATCAAAGATGTGTGTACTCTTTTTCCTTCACTAAAGAATTTTTTTTCCCACTGGGTTTTTATCTTAGTAAGGTTTTAACGAGGCACATTATCTTCATAGACATCCAAGGGGGAGTGTTATGAATATTTATCTATGTGGATGTCTATCATGATTAGAACTTTATCAAAGGAGTTTGATTTATTTATTATTAGGAATATTATCTCTATGAATTAGAGTTTAATGTATTATGTACTTCTTATGCCTATAAATAGATGATTCATTGAAGGCATTGTACAGAAGTCTATATTTTGAGAATAATATAAATCTCCCTCTTTCTCTCATCTCTTTGTTCTTCTTGTTCTTGTTCTTATTCTTGTTCTTCTTTATTTTATTCACAACACTATACAATTTATTAAGCCTTTGATTGAATTTGTATCATTGATTAGCTGTGTGTCAATTTAATTAAAAAATTTAAATTTATTGTTCAACTAATTTCAAATTTATTATGATTACATTTTAAAGAATACATTTTTTAATAATAATTAATATTATTGTCAATACATTTTTACCTTTTCATCCTTTTATATAATTTTTACCACTCAATCAATGTTATTGTTGAATAATTTCCATTTTTAAATAAAATATTTTCACTTAACAATGTGAGCTTGACAAAATCTAGTACTATTAAATTTTAAAAAAGTATTTATAAAACTTGCTCAAAAATTATGGTTTAAAGGTGTAATAAGCCCTCGAACTTTTGAAAAAAATTAATGAAGTTTTTTTTTTTCACTCAATTAAGCCATTGATCCAAGAAATTGAATCAATTAAGCCCTTTAACCATTGAATTTTGACTGTTTTTTATTTCTTGGTGTAGAGTGTAGTGTCATAGTGTTTCCAGACGACATTTTTAGATTTTTTATTTTATTTAAAAAATTCTTTAAAAGTTCTAAAAATTCTAAAAAAAACTTATAGAATCTATAAAAGAAATATTTTTTTTAAAAAAAATCTATAAATGTAACATGATAAAACTATAGTGTATCACGTGTTAGTAATATCTATAGAAAAATTGTCAAGATTTAGTAGTCAAAATTGATCAAATGACTTAATTGATTTAATTTCTTGATTTAATGGCTTAATTGATTCATTTTTTTTACAGAAATTTAATTGAGTGCAAATAAATTTAAAAATTTAATTATTTTTTTTCAAAAATTCAAAACATCATATGCCTTAAGGAAAAGATTATCTATAAAACAAAGGATAATTATGTAAATCTGCAAAACAATTTTTTTATAAAAGCGACTAAAATTTTATTAAATCCATATAAAAATCACAATTATAATGCATCCAAGAAGAAGAATATTTGGATTAAACAACTAAAAAAATTCTTACAACCCTAAAACAAAGAAAAATGAAAACTTTTATGGAGATAAGCATACCAACAAAATTTAGCAGCCTTCTGAATCTCATTGTCTCTATCCAAACGAGACGCATAAAGAAGGAAGAAGTAGTGGTGCGCGATCCAAGCTGTCAAGCAAAAAGTACCGCTACCCAGGGCTGATTTTATCGGCAAACAACCATCAACCGAGTGAGGATATAACTTTCCAAGTGACCACCGACAAAAACATAAATCAGAAACTAACGCCGATTGAATCTCTGTGCGAACAACAACCGATCACTAGGGTATGCTGAAACATGCCACAAAGACAGATGAATCAAACCACAAAACAAAAACAAAGACATGTCACAAAGACAAAGGAAAAAACGTGTCACAAGTACATAAAAAGAGATTCTTATTAAAATAAAAAACAAAAAAAACTAATATTAAAATTAATTGTCGACTACTGATCATAGGAATTGATCAAAGTAAAAAATAACAAGAGTTGAAGGAATTTTGGTAGTGGAAAACGTTTAGGGTATTTTCTGCAAAATCAATTATTAAAAAGTAAAGGGAGATGACAAAAGAATGGGAATTGAAAGGGTAAGTAACTATTAAAGGCGGAGCAGGCCATATGCCACTTGACATATTTAAGATGGGTTCAGTTCAGTCAATGTCTGATAACTCAGACTTTTGCAGGTTTATTATACTATTGGTTACTATATATCCATTTTTATACTAATAATTTTGGAAGCAAAATGAATAAAAATACATATAACATCATAGCATATAGATTTCAATAACTAAATACTACTATATAGCAAGTAAAATTTGATTCAACTTTAAAAAATAAAGTTTTGATTCGATTTAAATTTTATAAATTTAGTCTGGCATAACTCATTTTGAAAAAATTAAATAAATGTTGAATGATAAAATATGACTCTCAACTCAACTAAAATATCTATGTGACTTTAATTATATTTTTTAAAATAATATTTTTACAATTTAATCTTTCAACTTTTTACTTTATTCAATTTAGTCTTTTGATAGTAATTCTTCGCAAAAATTCTTTCTTTCCACTAATTCGTTGACTTCTTCATACTCCATCAATGTTTCCCCCTAAAATCCACTTCTTTTAAAAATAATATTACAAATATATTATAACTTTAGAAAAAAATTGGTATTAAATAACATTAAAAATCTTACTCACACTTGTGAAAAAAATATAAATATAAATATATATATCGTATATGGTTATAAAAAACCATTTAAATTGAAATCATTTAGTACTATAACATTATAAATATTTACAATAAAATGTGAACCAAAACTCGAAGAAATCGACTCAAAATTTATAAACTCGACTTGATTAAAAATTAAATAATAAAACATGATTTGTCAACTTGACTAATTTGAATTTTTTGAATCGACTTAATCAAATACTTATCCCAGCCATTATGTATAGATTTAAGAAAATAAAGAATTCAGACCATAGAGAATTATTTTTTTTATATATACACACATATATGCTTATTCATGTTTCAACTCTCATTTTTTAGTAATCTTTTTAAGTTGACATGGGTTTACAATTCAAAATATAAAAATGAGAGGAGTTTTTGTTTCTTTCTTTCTTTATAATTATAGAAGATTTTTTTATTAGTCTTAAGGTGATTACAAAATAATATTTGCTCATATGAATTTTTAACCTTTTGACAATGCACATACATATCTTATCAACAAAATAATTTGAACTCGAGTCTCCTAAGATGAACATTATTATCTTTTTCACCGTAACCACTTGCTGAATTCAATTATAGAGAATTATTAAAAATAGGGTTAGAGATGAATCATCATTTAAGAATAATATATGATGATCAAAGTTTTGGATTACATGAAAATGAGTTACAAGACCCCTAAATAAATAAAACAAATTTTGTTATATTTAATAAAATTAAATTTGAAGAGGTTTTTATTTTCTAAATACACATCAATTGATTGGTTGGAAATAATATATCTGTAAAATTTTAATGGAGTTTAGCTATTAGAGTAATGTATGTGATGATTTCCATTTCCCAAGATCAAGTGTCAAATAGTAAGAACAAAATCATATACCAATTAGAGAAATTAAGTTAAATTTAGGAGTTCATTTTTAAAGACACGTGACATTTATTGATTGTTTAAAATTATAAATCAAATTATATATATTATTCATTGTATGTATGATTTCTAAGTTCATGTATCAATTACTCTCTAATACAAACTTGAGGGTAGAAAAAAGGACTTTCTAAGCATCTAAATTAAAGTTTAAATACAAAATATACACTAACCTATATTTTTGTAAATAAAATTTTAGCATGTAATGAGAAAACAATAATGGCCGGGTGGCTATAACTTTATCACCTACTTCATTTCTTCCCAACAGGAACAATCATTCTTCCTTTGTTAAAAAAAAATAGCATGTAATAATCATATTCACATTTTTATTACAGAAAATCAAACACAATCTAACTCCAAGTGAGGTGAAGAAATTGACCATGGATTAAACTAGGGTTAAGAAGGACAACCACAAAAAGGCATAGATTCTTGGTTTTTATTATCAACAGTCATCACTGCTCCTCTCCCCTTTCCTCTCCATCTCCTTGAAGAACACCAACTCAAAAATAACCAATCTTTTTGCTTTCTTTCTTCTTTTATCCACTCCATCAAATTTCTAAAAGAACAAAACCAATCTTCAAAGTGCAAAACCCTTGTTTTAATTTCTTTATTTTTTGAAGTTTTTTTTTTGTTTACTCTAGATGTTAGAGATATGGAGATAAGCCCCACGAGCACCACTCCAGTAAGTACCACTACCAAATCACCGGAGCCGGAGAGCGAAACGCCGTCGCAGGTCCAACCGGCGAAGCCAATTTCTTTCACCAATGGTGTCCTCAAGCGTCACAAGCCACAACTCCACCACCCCCACAATCCCCACGCGCCACCCATTGTCGTGACCTACAAAGAGTGTCTCAAGAACCATGCAGCCACTTTGGGTGGCCATGCTCTCGACGGGTGTGGCGAATTCATGCCTTCCCCGACATCTACCCCGACCGACCCCACTTCCCTCAAGTGCGCCGCTTGTGGCTGCCACCGTAACTTCCACCGCCGCGAACCCGAACCCGACCCGCCTCCCACAACCGCCATTCCCACACTAGAGTACCTCCCTCAACACCGCCACCATCCACCACCACCACCTCCGGTTAGTACTCATAACTCAGCTTCTCCACCGCCGATCTCTTCGTCCTACTACCCTTCAGGTCCCCACGTTCTTTTAGCACTCTCAGGTGGTCTAAGCACCGGTGCATTAGACAACACACATTTACCTTCAAACACAAACACTTCAAATCTGGGTTCGAACTCGAAGAAAAGATTCAGAACCAAGTTCAGTCAGTTGCAGAAAGAGAAGATGCTGGAGTTTGCTGAGAAAATCGGGTGGCGGATTCAGAAAAAAGACGAACAGCTCATTCAAGAGTTTTGCAATGAAGCTGGGGTCCATAGAGAAGTGTTGAAAGTATGGATGCATAACAACAAGAACACTTTTGGGAAGAAAGATCAGACCAATAATATCCACACTGGACTCAACAACCAAGACAAAAACAATGGGCAGAATCTGAATCCGACCCATCACTTTGAAACTCATGCTTGTGTTGCTCATATTGGAACAAATGGCTCTTCTTCATCCTCTTGATCTTCATCTTTTTTTACTTCTCATGTGGAGATGATCAGCTGTTAGAGTATTAAGACCTTGTTTTTAACTCGCTTTTTTATTATTAATTACTAATTAATTTTCTTCTTTTTGATCATTTTGCTAGTAATTTTCTATTTCCTTCACCATTTCTCTCAAATTCTGGGTTTTTGGGATCGTAAACTTTCATGGTTTCTGTAATTTCCAGACAGTAAAAAAAAGAGGAACTTAAACCTTTGAATCTGTGATGTTCACTAAGACTGTGCTGTAAGAACGTAGCTTTCATCAACCTATGCCTTGTTATTTGGATTCAAGTGTTAAATCAATATGAATATATTTTTTTAAAATATCTAATGGTTACTGATTTTTTTTGGACATAAATCTAATGATTAGTGATTTAATATTAGTTTGATTGCTTATAAAAATATTGGTTTGATTTATATAAGCGTTGTTACAATATAAGGACCAGTCAGAATCGAATATTAAACTAGACTAAATTAATGAACTTTAAAAATGTAATAGTTTATTAAGTATTTAAACTCAAAATTAGAGAGCAATGCTTAATTTATATAATATTTAGATTTATATAGACTTAAACTATCATTAGACCAAAAAATTGAAGGGGTTAGCTTAAAATTTTAGATTATTTAATTAAAAATATTTTAAAAAATTATTTTTAATATGAATTTCTTAAAAATAGTATATGTTCTAAATATACTTTCAGCCATTTGACAATGCATATTCAATCACCCTGCTACAACTACTGGTACTCAAACTCGTGATCTCTAAGAACAACAACTATTCCTTTAACTACTTAGGCAAGTTAAATCGTACAATATGTTTTTTTAAATAAAAAGCTTGAAGCAACACGAGCGCATGATATTTGTGTCTCATAAGAAGAAGCAGAAAGTGTTGAAAATCTTGTATAAGATTAATTAAGCATATCTCATTAGCTAATACTGATATTTTAGGTCCAAATATATGATTTTCATAATTTATTAGGTTATGGGGAGCCTATCATCTTTATATCTTTTCAAATCGTCTTCATTATTTTATTTTTCTTAGCAGTATTTTAATGTGGTTGGGATAAAGTGATAAGGATATTTTTTTATAATATAAATGAAACTTTATTTAGAGCTTTACTTTATTCTTCTCACAAGTACAAAAAACAATGCTTCAAATCTTAAAGTTTTTTTTTGGATGTTTATTATATTATATTAAGTTAATTGTACCGTTTCTAAATTATGATATTTATTCTAAATTAATTTTTAAATATTTTAATTTCATCCTTAAACTATATTATTTTAAATTGGTCTCCAACTACGTTAAATAAATAAAAAAATAGTCCAAATACCACCGGTAAATAAACATATTGATCATCTCATTTAAATCTTACTTTAAATACATATTGCTTTAAAAATTAGAAAGAAATTCAATTTTCATTTTCATTTGATATTTTGATTTTTTTATTTAAAGTTTCATACTTTTAGTGTCACTTGATATTAAATAATACATACTTTAATTATTTTTAATATTATTTAACGTGATAAATAAGTAAAATTAGTATATTATAAAATCGACGACAAAATCGAATCTATGGAGAGAAAAATTATATCATGGGTCATTCTCGCCATGTCATCCATGAGACCAACCAATAAAAATCACATATCTCATTATTTTTTTTCCATGTCATATTTTTACCAAGTGAATCTTCAATTCGTAAAAACTATTTTTAAAATTGATTTACAGTAAATATGAGTGAAGATTCACTTTATAAAAATATAATATAGATAAAAATAATGAGATGAATGATTTTTATTAGTTAGTCTCATAGATGATGTAGCGGGAATGACCCATGATATAATTTCTTCTATTGAGAAGACATATATGAAAACTTTGATCATTGATTATTGGGTTTAGAAACCTTCACATATTTAATAGAAAAATTGGATACAAATCATGAGAAAAAATGAAAAAAAACATTTAATGTGGAAAACATAAACGAGTGCCGGAGAGAATGAGGAGATTTTTAGCCGAATACAACATAAGTATGTAGTTTATCTGAAGACGGAAAGAATAGCCAACAATTTGTTGGTCTAGTAGACATTAGATCTTTTAAGTAAGGTCAGTAATTTAAATTCTAATATTGTGAATAAAAAAATTGGGTTAAGAGGGTCATCCCATAATAAGTCTCTACAAAACTTGATCTAAATTGGTCGATCAATGAATAAAAAAAACAATGATTAAAAAAAGACAAACAAGCCAATCAGACGGTGAAAAAAAGTAGATTGACACTTTTTTTTAAACTTGTGAGGGAAAAGTTAATTTATTTCGATTAGATTTTTCGAAATCCATTCAAGTAAAATAGAAGAGGAAGGAATGATGTTCATTTTAGGGAATAAATTAGAACAACGTTGAAGAGGCTACATTGATGAGGGGTGTGGGATGTTATGAGTTTAAGTAAGTGCTTGTAAAAGAGTCAGTTCAAGTTGTTATAGTGTTAGCCGAAACAGTTAGGGAAAGTTGTTAGACTACCGTTCTTGAGCTAATACATACAACTCTTGTATAAATACATCTCAATCTCAGTTTTGAGATATTACGAGATTCATTAATAAAAATAATGAGAGTATAGTCTCTCTTTACCATTCATCTTTCGTTTCAAAACAATCAAACATAAAATTATCCTTCTCTTCTTTAACACAGAAACTTAAAGTGGTTTTCTAAGATGGTATCAGTACTTTTTTCTCGGTTGTCAGAGGTCATTCTGGTGAGATTTTGATGACTGGACATTTGAAGATTCGTTTCTGTTCGTGGTTCTTGATTTCTTTAAAAATTGCATCTGCTCGAGCAGTTGAAGGACGCTATAATTGTGGATCGACTAGATGACTCAATAAGAAAATCCAACGCTGGTTTGATTCTCAGTCATAAGCATTTTCGTTCACAAATTTTGTTGTCGATGTTGGAATAGTGACGCGATCAACCGATTCTGGTAAGGTTTATGTACTCATTTACTTCAATCTATACATCATTTTTCTGATCTATAACTACAAGATTACTAGTCGAACTGTGAGAATATATGTCTCATGATAGTTGATGAAGAGCGAATTAGTAGTTCATAAGGCGTCTTCTAGATCAGAGACCGTGTCTCTTTGTTTTCTGTGACTCTGAGACATTATAGCGTATCTTTAGCTTTGCATCTTTGTTTTCTGTAATCGCTTCTTCAGCTTTCATCGGTTGTGATTTTCTATTTTGCGTTGTTAATTGCTCTTGAAATCCTGCATGTTTCTGCTGTAATTGTGGCTTCCTAAAGCTTGATTGTGTTTGTGAGTTTTGTTTTTGTGTTGTTTGAGTTTGTGCTCTTATACGCGTTCTGTTCGATGTATTGTCTCTAAGAATCTGTGAGGATGGCAATTGATTCACCCACCTTAAATCTTACCAGTTCTAATCCAGCTTAGTCGAGTTCAAGTTTCGTTCCTATACTCATGTCTTCCTCTAGTTTGTATTATGTTCAACAACTTCTTAAACTTGATACAGTGAAACTGGTTGAGAGTAGCTATATTCTTTGAAAGCATCATGTGATGTTGATCATAGATGGTTATGGCCTGACTGCTTATATTTCAGATCATAAAGCTCCTAATAGATTTGTTATAGATGAAGCAGGACAGACATTAGAAAACCAAGCCTATCTTGCATATCTGAAACAAGATAAACTACTTGTTTCTTGGATTTTGTCTACAGGCAGTCCTAATGTTCTTCCATTACTCACGGGTCTCAACAATTTTCGTGCCACTTGGAGTAATCTTTCACGATTATTTTTTGCAAAGTCCACTGCAAAGGTGTCTGCCTTACGTTACAGTCTTCATTCTTAGAAGAAGCGTGGTCTGTGTGTCAATAAATATCTTGCAAAGATTAAGTTGATTTGTGACACTCTTAATGCTTCAGGAAATATTGTCACAAAGGAAGAGAAAATTAGTGTTATTCTTGCTGGCCTCACTACGAAATTCGAGTCTTTTATTACTATTTTTTCTCGTGAACCTCAAACTCTTGAAGGTCTCACTAAAATGCTTATCGATTGTGAGACAAGGTAGAAAGAATTTTTGACTGAAAACTTTTCTATTCAGGCGAATATGACTATTCAACAAGGAAACAAGACAGAAGACTTGGATGATATAGATGGTTTTTCTGAGAATGAAAATTAGTTTCAGAATTTAAGCTCTTCTAATTTCTCGAAAGGACAAGGACAACGTAAAAATATTTTTTATTGAGGAAAAGGGAGAGGTCGTTCCAACTCTAATCAACCTCAATGTCAAATATGTGGATGGTTTGGTTATCTGACACAAAAATGTTGGTATTGCTTTGACAAGAACTATCATGGTCAAACCTTTGTTAATAATGATGCTAGGGTAAATTTCAATAACTCGAGGGCTGTAACTCATACTGATTTTGGTCAGAGAACATGTTCTTCAGTTCAAAGTTTTGCTCGAGACCCCACTTCAGCCCCTATTCAAACTTATTCTCATGTTGTTGCAGCTCCCCAGTCTGATTTTTTCTCTATAGGACCTGTTTTTTGTTCCCCTTTGGTTCATATTGCACCTTATGTGTTTCCTTATGTGGGTTATTTTTGCACACCATCACTAGTTAGTAAACTTTTTGTTCATCAAGGGTTCACTCCCTCTGCACCGGTTTCTACTTTCTCACCAACTCCAGTTTCTGATTTTCAAAGTGCACCTAGTTCTTTTGTAGCTACACCTTTCTTCAGTGCAGGTTCATTTGGGGTGCCTACTTCCGCGTCTAAAAAGGTTATGTGGTATCCAGACTCGGGTGCTACTTACCACATCACAAATGACCATGATAATCTTCACTCTGAGGCTGCATACACAGGTACAAACTCTTTAATTATGGGCAATGGTGATGAGGTAAATATAACTCATATTGGTCATGGCTGTTTAAATATTGCAAATAGACCTTCGTTTCTGCGTAATTTGTTGTGTGTTCGAGATATTAAGAAGAATTTATTATTTGTGTTTCACTTTCATGAAACTTTTAGTCCTGTTATTAAACCTGCAACAATTAGGATGATACTTTCTTTAACTGTTACAAAAAGATAGGTTTTACGGCAAATTGATATTAATAACGCCTTTTTAAATGACGACTTGACTGAAGAGGTGTATATGACTCAACCTTCAAGATATGAACAAGGGGACAATCACCGTCTTGTTTGTAAACTTAACAAAGCTATTTACGGACTAAAACAAGCACCACAGGCTTGGATCGAAAAACTTTGTGCATATTTGGTGTCTGCATGCTTTAGTTTGTCAAAATCAGACTCCTCTTTGTTTGTTAGGGAGATTGAAAATAATGTATTGTATCTTCTCGTTTACGTTGATGACATTATACTGACGAAAAGTGTTAGAAGTGAAGTACAACATGTTATTGATGATCTAAATAAGGCTTTCTCATTGAAAGATTTGGGCACTCTACATTATTTTTTGGGAGTAGAAGTCCACTACACTAAGGATGGACCGATATTGAGTCAACGAAAATACATTAGTGACTTGTTGAAGCGAAGTGGTTTGGATAATGCAAAATGGTTGCCCACTCTCATGATATCTAATTGTCAGCTTTCTGCTCATGTTAGGAGTCCTATTACTGATGTTACATTCTATAAGAGCATAATTGGGGCCTTGCAATAGGTGATA
Organism: Hibiscus trionum; assembly: GCA_030270665.1. NCBI lineage: Eukaryota > Viridiplantae > Streptophyta > Magnoliopsida > Malvales > Malvaceae > Hibiscus > Hibiscus trionum. The sequence continues at coordinate 20,959,915 of BSYR01000025.1, forward strand.
ATCACTAGGCTTGAGATCACGTTTGTTATTAATCGTGTGTGTCAGTTTATGCAAGAACCCTTAGACACTTACCTCCAAGCAGTTAAAATGATTTTGAGATACTTGCATGGTACACTTGATTATGGCGTTATGTTTACTCCTTCTCGGTTAACTATCACAACCTTTGCTGATGCGAATTATAATTTTGAACTTGATAATCGGTGCTCTATCACATGTTTTTGTGTGTTCGTTGGTGGTAATCTGGTTGCAAAGGGTTCAAAGAAGCAGCCAGTTGTGTCTCGTTCTACAGCTAAAACATAGTATCGAAGTGTGCCTGTGCAACAATCTAAATTGTATAGCTTGAGTCCTTACTTAGTGAGCTGTTTGTTGAGCTAGATGATCAGCCCACACTATGGTGTGATAACTCGAGCGTCGTTGCAGTTTTGGCCAATCTTGTCATGCATTCGAAGTTCAAACATGTTGAACTTGATCTGTATTTTGTTCGAAAAAAGTAGCAGCAGAAAAACCAAAAGTAAATGAAATTTCATCATGTGAACAAATCGCAGACATCATGACAAAGCCTCTGTCTGCAGCATCGTTCTATTGTTTTCGAAGCTAGCTAGCTGTCGTATCTTTGTCGTGTTCACCACAGGATTCTAGCTTGTGAAGTATTGTTGTTCTTTTTTGTTTCTACTATTTCCATGTTGCAGGTCGTTTCAGTGAAGACAAAACAACAATAAGCAGGCAAGGGTGCAAAGCTGTTTTCTTAAAGTAGAAGAAAGCAAGAGGAATGTTATGAGTCTAAGTAAATGCTTGTTAAGAAGTCAGTTAAAATTGTTATAATGTTAGCAAAAACGGTTAGGGAAGGTTGTTAGACTACCTTTCTTGAACTAATACATACAACTCTTGTATAAATACATCTTGGTCTCAGTTTGAGATATTACGAGATTCATTAATAAAAATAATGAGAGTACCGTCTCTCTTTTGTCACGGGGTTTTTTCCGCACCGCTACTTTTGAAAAATATTCCGTATTCAATTTGATTTAAAAATGGGGGAATTTTAAAAATTAATTCGGGTTTGGAAAATCCCTTTTTAAAAAATCTTTTTTTCTTCGATTGGAGTCGCCACCGGCCACTGAGGTAGACCAGACACCGTAAAACAAAACCAGAGATTCTTTTGAAAGGGTTCGGGAGTTGGTTACGCGTGGGGAAGGGTTAGCACCCCCATCACGCCCGAAAATCGGTACCAAGATAATTATTGCCTTTAATTGATGGAAATTATTCAAAATTTAAAAAGACTTTAATTAGGGGTTCTTAATTGAAAACCGGACTTTAATTATATGAGCTCTATCCAAGTTGGTGGTGTCGAATTAATTAAACATTTAATTAAAAAGGATGACGATACACCGGACCAAAGACTAAACCGACATCAAATAAGACTGACTGTCGTGTTAGTTTAGGGTTCGGATCTCGTACGTCACCTTTATGCATGATGCAGGCAATTAAAGGATGATGATATGGTTTTGTCAATTTTTAATTACGGATTTACCTTTAGATGATTCGAATTAATCCGAATACTCGCAGGACATCCAATAAGTTAGGCTAGTGACCCGAATACGCGAATTAATAAGTATCTCTGTTTTATAATTAAAATTAATTATCATGCTTATCGAAATACTAAAAAATCATATGAATGTCAATTGAAATGCATGTCATAAAAATATATTCGGACAAAAGATGGTAAAGCATGCACAAACTTACAATATGGCAAAAACATTTGATACAAACATATATTCGATACAATAAGTAAAATGCATGGATGACAACATATAACATGACAAATGAAAAGCAAAGTAAATAAATAAAAATACAAACTGATATGGACCCAAACTGCAATAAACCCACAAAAAAAACTGATTAAAACACGAAATGGGGACTCGATTGGAAGGTCACAGAAAGTTTCAGGGATCAGGAAAACAATTTACCCATTCGGAATTTAACCAAATTGATATCGGGACTAGATTAAAAATATTTGAAAACATGCAGGGACCCGGAATGTGATTTTAAATTGCGGAAGCCCCTCCGTGTGCAATTTCGGCGACGCGGAGGGACCTAAATTGCAATTAAACCATTTTTAATGCTTCAAAACACTATAAAACTCACCTTAAAAAATTATCAGCCCCCCCTTTTTTATTTTTTGTAAACCCTAAATAAACTAGAGAGCTCTCATCCTTTGGCTCTACAGCCGGCGGCGGCGCCGATCGGGTTCCGGCCGCCGTTGACGGCGCCGGAACCGTAAAAATCTTTTTTTTTTTTAAAACCCAAAACAAAGACAAAAGTTTCCCTTTTTTAGATCTAAAACCAAAACCAGATTTGTTGTAAAATCCAGAAATCAAAACCCCAATTTTTTTAAAAACCTTTCAACGTTTTTCATCGGTTTACCATGTGAAATCTCGAAAGAGACCGGATGGCCTGTCACCGGCAAAGGAGACAACGGTGAAGGAGAAGACCCGACGGTAAAAACCCTAACTTTCTGTTTTTTTTTATTTTTTTGTTGCGAATCAAAACTGAAAAATAAAAGTATAATACCTCTAAAAATTTCAACTTGTATTGATATTGATATGAAAAATGCGATTACAATTTTCTTTTTTTTCTGCTCTCCTTCTACAAATTTTGCTTCGGCTTTTTATAACCGATATCACCTCTTTTGCTTTTTTGCTGGAATACATAAAAAATTAGATAGTGCTGTTTGTTGCTGCATTTGCGCCTGATTTTCTGGTATTTTGTTTGTTTGTGTTGCATGTGACTCGAGGAGAGGGACCACGGTGGGGCAAGACGGCCGGGGAATCCGGAGTGCTCGAAGAGGCTTGGGCGTGTGATGCACGCGCGCGTGTGGGAGCTTGGATCGTCGCGCGTGAATCACACGCGCCTGGAAGACTTGATCCTGGCCGTTCGATGTGGATCCAGATCTGACGGTGGATCTGGCGCGGCGCTAGGGCTTCCTGGGGGGCAACTAGGGCTTCTGCCGAGTCTTGATCTGGACCGTTAGATCTAGATCTAGATCTAACGGTTGGAATGTGGCTGCTGCAAAACAAAGAGGATATTAGGGTTTTTTTAGATTAGGGTTTTTTGTAATTATTTGGGCCTAAACAGGCCATGTAATTTTTTTTTGGTTTTTTAACATGTAATGGACTTTGGACTTATTATTTAATATTTTGGGTTTTCAGATTTAATGTTTTTGTTTTTTCCAGATTTAATAATAATAATAATAGTAATAATAATAATAATAAATTATAAGGATAATAATAATCAATAATAATAATAATACTATTCGGTAATGACATTGGTAATTATAATGATACTAAGTATTAGTAATACTAGTATTAATATTGGTAACAAGGGTAACAAAGATGGTAACGAATATTTATAATAATAATAATATGACAATAGAAGATAATAATAGATAATGGTGGAAAGTATGGTAATAATACTAGGTGGTAATATGATGGAATAATATAAGTAGTGGATATTCTAATAGTAATAATATATATTTTTTGTTTCTTATTTTTCCTTTTTTTTTTAGTTTTTAATTTTTACCAATACATGTATATAATTAACATACATATAAAGCCCATTACTAAAAGAAAGAAAAAAATGGGTTAAACACCCCGGACAAAATAGGTGATTACATCTTTACCATTCATCTCTCGTTTCAAAACAACCAAACATTAAATTATCCTTCTCTTCTTTAACACAGAAACTTAAAGTGGTTTTCTAAGATGGGAGCCGGTTTGAAACATAAAAAATGGAGATATATAGTGAAATTTTCATAAATATGATAATATATATAATTAAAATATCACGGGTCAGAATCAACAATTAATTAGTTTAGTGGGATGATGCACTAGATCTCTTAAGCAATGTTAGTAGTTTGAATCTTGGCGTTGTGAACAGAGCAATTAGTTTAGGAGAGTGCCTCCACAATGAGCCTATACAATACCCGATCCAGATTAGTCTAACAATAGATTGAATATCTGTGATTAAACCGAAAAATATCACGGGTCAAAAAATTTGATCCTAAATCTAAACCAGTTGGACTTCAACTCTATCTTTCTCGAAACCCGTTACAAATTCGAATTTTAAAATAAATCCATCCATATAAAATCGAGTAGTAACCCGTTAGATTCAGATCAAATTGCTATCCTACAATTTATGTTATAACTTAACAATTCATGGACTTCAACACTAGTTGAAAAACCCTAAAAGGCCCAAAATAGAAGACGTTGAATCCAAATATCACGAAAAGAGTCCGTTTAAAGCCCTAAAAAGGACGAGGAAACATTAGGGTTTAGGGTTCCAATATATATAACGATCACGCCGCGCCTCTTTCTCCTTCGCTATTTCGGCAGCTTCCTTTTTCTCTAACCCATTTTTTCTCTTTCTCGCCTCTGACGAGAAACCGGCGCCGTCATGGTTCACGTCAGTTTCTACCGCAACTGTAAGCTATTATCTCTTTCCCCACTTTACCTTCATTTTTTTTGTGTGTTTTTAATGTAATGTGTTGTTTCAACTGGGTTTATATTAGTTTTACCATTTTTATCCCTTTTCTTTTGATATTATTTTGGGTTTCTCCTAAATGGGTTTTTGTATCAGCTAGTATAGTACTATAATTCTTGCTTTTAATTAATAATCTGGGTTTATTAATGTAGTTTAGGATGTTAGAAATGATCTTAACCTTAGATTTTTCTTTATTCTTATTTCTCATTAGTCGATTTGATCTATTTGTTATATGCTGATTTATTCAATTAGGTTACTATTTGGCAATTGGAGAGAATATTATAGTATAATTTACTTAAAGCAATTGGAAAGATTTCAGATTGAGGTCGAACTTTTGAATTTGGAAATGGCGGGGTGGGATTTTTCTGTGATAGATTATTGTTTACAATCTTGTAGATCATATCAGTTAAATAACAGTATAATTTGGTTGATTTGTTTCCCAGTATTCTTGGATCCTAATTGAGCACATGTACTTGTTTAGATTTATGTTTTTGGTATTTCCGTGATCTAATTAAAAAAGAAAGTGTTATGATTGACTCACATTATTTTATTTTTGATGAAATTGATGTATGCTTGTAGATGGGAAGACCTTTAAGAAGCCAAGGCGTCCATATGAAAAGGAGCGATTGGATGCAGAGTTGAGGCTTGTAGGAGAGTATGGACTCCGATGTAAGAGGGAGTTGTGGAGGGTTCAGTATGCTTTGAGCCGTATTCGAAATGCTGCCAGGGATCTTCTTACTCTTGATGAGAAGAACCCTCGCCGTATTTTTGAAGGTGAAGCGCTTCTTCGTAGGATGAACAGGTATGGACTTTTGGATGAGAGCCAAAACAAGCTTGATTATGTCTTGGCTTTGACCGTTGAGAACTTCCTTGAGCGCCGCTTGCAAACACTAGTGTTCAAGTCTGGGATGGCCAAGTCGATTCACCATGCTCGTGTGTTGATTAGGCAAAGGCATATCAGGTAATGGTGCATCACTCATCTTTTTATTGTGCATGATATATCATATATCTGTTAATTATAACTAGTTGGCATCTTATTCCATTGTAACTCATTCCCATGTTTGCTAACCATCTGTGATAATGTGTACTTAAATTGTAACTGTTTGTTGGAAATAATGTATTTTGTCCGAAAGATAATTTACGGATGCTCTAAATGTAGTATCTACATGACACTGAAAACATCTAAAACAAAAACACCATATGATATGGAGACATGAATGTCTTAACAATATATGTAAAAGATACATTATCTATACATGAATCGCTGTGTCTATCTTGATGTTTGTTCTTTCCTCGATAGGGTTGGTAGGCAGGTGGTCAACATTCCCTCTTTCATGGTGAGGGTTGACTCTCAGAAACATATCGACTTCTCTCTCACAAGTCCATTCGGAGGCGGTCGCCCTGGAAGGGTGAAGAGAAAGAACCAAAGGGCAGCTGCCAAGAAGGCTTCTGGGGGAGATGGCGATGATGACGAGGACGACGAGTAAACCTCACAAGCAGGAACTTGCCATCACCTGAGTTTTTGTTTCCAGATCTTTACTGTAGTGGATTCTGGTAAATGCTTTGCTTTTAGTTTTCTGTTTTATTTTTTGCCCTGGATTGAAGCTATTTTGAGTGATTATGCTGTTTAAAGATTAAAATATTTTAATTTTGGTCATTTTAGTGGACAATGTGTTCTATTTAACCCAAAATCTTATGAAGGGTCGATCCTTTCTTAAATATTGCTAAACTGGGTAAGTAGATCTTTAAGTCTTCACCATGTTTTCACTGTGAGAAATTTCCCCATTTCTCTTTTTCTATATTTCATCATTAAAGCAAATGATACTTCAGTAATTTGTTTGTTTCTTATGTTTGTTTGAGATACGTTTATTTCATTCTTAATAATACCGACTTACCCTTATATTTATTTCAGTATTTATATTTGTTTGAGATATATAATTATTTCAATCTTAATAATACCAACTGGCTCCTAAATTTAATTATTTTTATCAATTTGATATCTGAAATCTTTTTACATCAAATTGGCCCCTAAGGTCGACACAAAATTAGTCTGAGACTAACGCCGTTAAATTTTCAAATCAATTTTAAAAAGTTAGACCTTTGAACTTTCAATTTAAGTTTTTAATTTTTTAATTGTCTTAAATGAAAAATAGGAGCTCAAAGTATATCTCTTTTGATAAAATTTGACTCTATAATTAAAATTTTCTGATTCCGCCTTTTGTAATGTCATTGTTAAATAAAACATTTCTTTAAAGAAAAATTAATATGATTACTTTATACATTTTATTTAATAAAAACTCATTTTTATGTTTAATTTATACATTTTAACTGAAACCGATTTACAAAAGACATTAGTGTAACATGTTTTCCCAACTTAGTAGTCCATTTCAACAGACATTTCAAAGTTTAACAATGTTAATATATTTTTTAAAAATATTTACATTTTTACTAATAATAACGAAAAAGATTTTTTATTAGATATAACGTACTAAACTAATCATAGTAATGATTTTTTATTAAATAAATATGTAATTTAATTATAATTAAAAATTAAATAAAAAAAGTTAGGAGTCTGTATTACAGTATTAAGCCTTTGAGATTTAACAATGACATTAACAAAGGTGGAATCAGAAAATTTTGACTGTAGGGTCATTTTGAAAAACCAAACCATTTACAAAAGTCGTAATAAATCAAAGATTAATATCCTATACACTGTCGGTGAAAATTGAAAGTTTCCACAAGCGCCTTCATTTTAGGGTATAGAGAGTTAGTTTAGGGTATAATGTTTAGGCGTAGGAGTTTAGAATTTAGGAATAGTTATTTCAATTTAAGGTTTATGGTTATAATTTAGGGTTTATAGGTTAGGGTTTAGTTTTTAGGGTAATATGGTGAGATTTAAGTTTTAACCTATAAACCTTAAATTATAACCCTAAACTTTAAATTGAAACAACTATCCCTAAATTTTAACCCCTACACCTAAACCTCTAAACCCTATACCATAAACTAATCCCTATACCTTAAAACGAAGGCGCTTGTGGAAACTTTCAATTTCCACCGCCTGTGTATAAAATATTTATCTATAAATCAATGGCTATTAACATTAGACAAATCATTGTTTAATGTAAATAGTTATTTTTGTGCTGCTGCTTGAGAGATTCTGGATTCTCTAGGATGACTGTACAAGTGCACACTATATGTGATTTGTAGCAACTTTTGTTGATTCTTTAGATAATAAAATACTACACATTTATCCAAAAAAAAACATAAAATAAACTTCAATAATTAACTTGTACATTTTCATAATTATCCATGATGTTTTTTAAATCGCATCGGTAGAGGATATCACTTTAGTTTTGATTGACATTAGGCTATGAATTGAATTGGAAGAATTTAATTATACTTATAAATTATAATAATTGACTAATATGACGCATTACCTGTAATTACAACAAAGTTTAATTATAAAATAAAAAATTCTCCCAACAGGATAGAACATTAACATGAATACAAAACTCAAATATAGTTTACAGATTGCCAAAAACGGCAGAGGAAATCTGTTGGTGAAGAGAGTTAAAAATGCTGTTAAAGTGACAAAGTCCCGGTTAGGCAAAAGCATCTTATGGGTAGATAGGAACGAAGATGCAACTAATTAAGAATGTTTCAACGACAGCTCCGACAAGAGAATCTTGTAATCTTTCACGACAACACCTAGGAATCTCTGCTTCCTATAAAACCCCATTTTGTAGGAACACTTTTCTCACCATCTAATTGTTCTATTATATATATATATATATATATATATATATATGTATATTCCACGTGTTCTGAGTGTGCCTCTGCATTGCTAGCCACACTCCATTGGCATTCCTATTGGTGTTTTTCTCAAACTCTTCTCATGGCTTCCCCACGCACAAGTGAACCATGTTGCGAGCAAACTAATACGGTAGCCGATGAAACCGATCGGTGGACCGACCTTGTGCAACGAGCTCAATGGATTCGAGCAGCCATTCTTGGAGCTAACGATGGGTTGCTTTCAACAGCATCGCTAATGCTCGGTGTAGGTGCAGCGAATGACGAAAGACGGTCCATGATCCTCTCTGGACTAGCCGGAGCACTTGCGGGTGCATGTAGCATGGCTGTTGGCGAGTTCGTTTCCGTTTCGACACAAAGAGACATCGAAAAGGCTCTGAAAACCGACATAACCGCGCATCAAGACGATGTCGAAAAGCACGAAATAATGTCCCCCGTTATAATTCTAGATCCGAATTTGCCCCAAGGTCTGTCTCCTATAGAAAAAGTGGTAACATTGGTGCAAGATGATGACAAGGAAAATACACTGCCTAACCCGTATAAGGCCGCTTCAGCATCGGCTCTGGCATTTCTATGCGGATCGGTCGTTCCTCTATTGTCGGCTGCATTGATCGAACAACATGTTATTCGAATTGTAGTGATTGCAGTGGTGTCATCGATCGCTCTCCTCGTGTTCGGTTGTTTCGGAGCTTATATCGGGGGCTCCCCGGTTAGGGTATTGGCAGCCAGAGTTATGTTTGGAGGGTGGATTGCGATGGCGATTACTTATGGTTTACTTAAGCCCTTTGATAAATATCACGCCGGTAACGATGACTGATTAGGGCTATATATCTTTGTAAACTTTTGATTTTACCACCTATCTTTCAGATCTCATTTTTTTTGTCACCCAACCGTTAAGTGTGTTTTTTGGATTTAACTTCTTTTACCACCCCTAGAACTTTGTAAGAGTAGTTTTCCGAAAGTCAAAGGAGAGGAGAAGAGAAATAGATCTTGGTTCCACGGTAATTAAACGGTAAAGATTATAGATCAAACCAAAATAGTATTGAAACTTTAATTTGAGTTTTGTTGATTTCAAAGAAATCAAGCTAAGAAAAAGAAAGATGCGAGAAAAAGAAACATTTTGATACAAATTATGTCCTAAACAATGGCTAGCGGCGATAGAGAAGGAAGTTACCAAGGGACAAAAGAGTAAAATGTTAGGTCAATAAATTAATAAAATTACCCAAAACGCAATGTTTTGATACTGTCATTACACAACTAACAGCTGGTGACAAAAAATCAAAGTTCAAAAGTTAGGTAACAAAATCACAAGTTTTAAAGTTAAGTGACTAAAACCGAATAAACGTAAAAGTTGAGTGACTAAATGTGTACCTTACCCATAAAAACTCTTAATTCTATCGCTAGAACCTTTTTCTTTTATATTTACGGCTTATCCCAGCAAATCAAAACGAAGAACAAAAATAAAAATCTTCCATTCCTTTCTAGTGCATCTATCTATACCCCAACCCTAAAATTTTAAACTACACTCTAACTCTAATTTTCAAACCCTAAAAACTAAACCATACACCTTAAACTCTAACATTAATCCTAAATTCTATTTTTTAATATAAGAGCACCAAAAAAGAATAGAAGATTTTTATTATATAGATCAGTACACTCCAAGTCCGTACGCAAAACTCACATTCTGCATTAGCGGCATTACATTTTGAATGGGGCCAAAAGCAAACGTTTTACATTTTGCTGTATGTATATCATTCGTCCTCCTGACTGTTCTTTTACAACTGAATCGTTTACGTAATTTACGACTCAAATGTTACAAAACCAAAAATTAAAAAACCAGCTGTGATTTCTTTTGAGCACCCACCAACAGTGGGCAAAGCCGGGAAGGAAAGCGGACTCATAATCCGGCACATGAATGTTATATTACTCTAAGAAAATGAAAATCTTGAGAAAAGTGAAAGGCTTGGTGCTACTTCATTCGCTGGGCTTGATGCCACATCGGTATAGCTACGGTATGCTTGTTGACACTTCTGAATCTGTGGCGCCACAAAACAAGAGATTCTTCATTACTACGGTAGTACCTTTATAATTTCCATTTGCCTAATATCATGAACCAGCAAATTTAAGCACCGAGCGGTAAAATAGAAAATTACCTCTTCAGGGCTAAATTGAAGAAGCATTCCTACAACAGGTAGTAGAGCCTCCACTTCACCTATTCAAAGAATTAGCAAGGTTCCAAAAATAATTATGTTCACTGACATCGAAATTTGGAAACGTTAACACAATTTCTGCAACTGTGAAAGTTAGTACCTGTTTCAAGAAGCTTTAGGATTACATTTTTCAGGTATGTCATATCTACGCCTTCTCTCCTTTTTGATCTTTCCACGTTGCGAAGTTCCTCCTTCAGCATAGCTTCCTGTGTTTGTGAAGCATGTAAAGGAGAGCATGTAACCTTCTCGGTTGACAAATATGATAATTTCAAAGAAACAAAGAGTTTGATGCGACACAAGAATATCCATTTCATTTTACTACATTGTCGGGCTCTTTCCTTAACCAAATGACATGCAATTTCCCACACCAAAAGATAACACTGAGGACTAATCAGAGGTACGAATACAACACGTAATGAAATAGCAGGGTATGTCTAGATTTCTTCATACCTGTTGACTATGGAGGCGATTTTCACGTTCAAGCTCCTCAATCTCTTCCTGCATCGAGTATGCATCAACAAACCAGACTCTGGAAATTAATTAAAATGGAATGGAAATTACTAACCTGAAGGGCTAAAATATGTCGCTGTGATTGTGCCAGCTCTTCCTCCCTCTGAGCTTGCTGCCTTGCTAATATCTAAATTTGAAGGACAAGTTGATGTAAAATCATTTCAGTAATATATGGTTTTGAAAAGAAAAGAAAAAACTCCATAGAAAAAGACATTTATCAAAAAGAATTTTATAAAAAGGAACTATAAAGCTACCAGAATCTGCTGTTCTGCTGCAGAGGTGTTTAGACTTGGAGCATCTTGTTTTTGCATGGCTGAAAAGACCAACAGTAAACCTCAGAGTTCCATGACCGAATAGGTTAAAATACAAAATAAATAAATAAAAACCAAATTTTCTATCTAGAAGTAGGATAAATATTTGCAAGTAGTGCCACGTAAACACTCATCATACCTGTGTTGTAATTCTCAGTGTGATCAGCCTGAAATTTTCAATTCATTGTAAGCCCAAAATTTAACGAAATCAAAACAGCTATCAAGGGTGTTGAGGTTTCAGGTTTGGTCTACAACTATACAAGAAAAAAGGGAAACATACCAGTTGTCTCGACTCCAGAGATCGTTGAAGATTCTTGTTGTCATCCAAAAGTCTAGAAATTTCATTATCCTTCTCCTCAATCATTCTATCAGCCAGATTACGTAATGATGCATGCTCCTCCTGCAAGTAAAGAATCCAATCAATAAAAACATAAATAAAAGTTATTTATCATCATCCAAGTAGGATACCAAATTCTAGGTACCTTCAACCGCTTATACTGTAGTTTTGTCTCCTCTAATTCTTTTTGTATATCTTCACCAGAGGACGCTTCATTTTGAGCAGTAAGTGCTTCGCACCTGTCTGCAAAATCAGCAATCATAAATGTAACATTATTCAAAGTTCAAGACAGAAGCATACTTGAGAAAGGAAGAAAAAGAAAATTTTGTATGCATTGAAATATTACATCGCCAAGTTTCTTCCAAGTTTTTAAGGTCCATTTCCCACGCAGCTTTCTCTGATTGGTGGCGAGCATTAGCAGAATGAAGATTGGTCTCTAAACTTTTGATCTGGTGTTTGGCATTGTCAAGTGCTGCATCTCTAGTATAAAGCAGGGTGAATAATTTCAGTACAGAATTCAAACAAGAAAAGGTGAACATAATGTTCTGACATGCATCCCTTTTTCTTTCCTGAGTTGTTTCCTTGAGATCATAAGTTAGGTACATAACTACATATAGTTATCTCATCAGGGCTTTTAACTTATGATGCTACCTTTCTGCAAGTTCTTTGTCATGATTGCCTAAAACATCCTGAAGATCTTGACGGGCCCTATCCCTTTCTGCAGATACCAATGACAATTCTCTTTCTACCTCCTGCAGCAATCAAACAAATGATTTTCTTATCTTTTAAAGAAAGATGAAATGTAAATAACAAAGTTATAACTATCTTGTATTACAATATTATACTTTTAATGCTTCTTCAAGCGCTTTTGTTTGTTCAGATTCTTTAGCTGCTGCTAGTTCTGCATCCTTTTTCTGGAGTAGTGCGTGCGCACGAATTTTATAAGAGGAAAATTCCCTTTCAAGACGGCTAATCTGCAAAACAAGAAGCAGGACATATAAGGTGCTGCTACATATTTATGTCTGCACTCCGTTGTGAGCATAATTCAGCTAAAATAACAAATTCACATCCTTAACAAAAAAACATCTAGCGGAGGTCATGCAGAACCAAAATATAAATTGCAGGAAAAAATGAGCTGCAGATAAAGTTAAACCTCTTCTTTGGCAGCTGCTAGCTCAGCTTCTTTAGTACTTAGCACCTGGGTTTGCAGAGATGCCTCTGATTCCAGCTGACCTGTACAACAAGTAAAATAGATTTTCATTTTCTTGAAGATAAGTGAGTAAGTGACGGATTTCAAATTACAAGTCTCTCTCTGAAATGTTTATACTTCTCATTTTAGCAGCTTCTATTTCAGCACGAATGCAGCTACTCTCAGCAGCTTCCAGTTTTGTTTTGAATGCCAGAGAGGCAGCTTCCCAGCTCTCCTTTTCCTTTTCCTGAAATATCACACAGTTCACCGATGATAAGAAAAAGAAATGTTAACCCACTATATTTTTGAATATAATAATAATCATACTGTTTTCATTAATGGCATTTACTTATTTGAAGAGTTTGATTCATACGTGCTCAAGTTTCACATGTGTAAGCTCTCCTCTAATAGATTCCACAGCAGCTCTTAATCGTGCAGCTTCGCCAGTCGAAGCTGCATCAATCTCAGCAATTTTAGTCTCTTTCTCTGCCAAAAGCACCTGCAAAATTATGTATCAGTAATACTTGCTCAAACTATTACAGAGATCCTAGATGTGACACACAGAAAGAAAAAGAACAAGACCCCCCTCCCCCCCTCTTTTTTCAGACTTTAGGAAGAATGTATTCAATCTCCAACTAGGAAGAAATGCTGTGACAATAAATCTTACCTGCAGGGAAGAAATTGTTTCAGTTGCTTTAGTTCTATCAGATAAAGCATCAGCTAGTTGTGCTTCCAAGCTCTCTATATTCTGATGAAGAGGAGAGAAGCATCAGAGAAGAGAAACCAAAGCACAATTCTTGCAAGCTATGCCGGAAAGAAGAGACAACCCTTTGCATCTTAACCATCATTGACACATTATACATCTGAATATCCAACTTACCTTCTGATGTTTAGCAGCTACCTCTGCCACTGACGCTCGTCTTTTTTCATCTGCAAGTTGTAGTAGTCCTTGCAAGTCTTCCAACATCTAAAATGTGAGCATGTATAAGATAGACTCCATCAAGAATTTCAGCAGAAAAATACAATAGGAAGACAAAGGAACAAAACATAAATCCATCCATGGGAGTTGATGTCATTGTTAACTCTGTTTCATTTTCAGAGGTTCGCACATGAAGTTACCAAGTATAAGCACTTGATCAAATTGATGATACAGTAAGTTATGAGTTACAAGAAGGTATTGTTTAATAGTCTCCCAAAAAGCAGACAAAGATACATGGAATCTCTTGATATTGGAACACACAAAATATTGTTCAGAACCAAACACAAAAATTGTATGCACATAAAGCTATAGTACCTGTTCTTTCTCTAAAACTGATTGTTGCAGTGCTTCAATTGTATCCTCTTTAGGTTGCATTGAACGGCGCAATTCCTCTATATTGTCTCGGAGTCTAAGTATAAATGGCATCAGAATTAGAAAAAAGTGATAAATAAGGAATAAAACTCTATAGGCTCTATCTGTCGGTGTTAAGACAATGAGATTCATAATAAAGGATAAGTGCATGTTTTTAGGTTCGACTTCATTGTTAGAATTATGTAGTTCAACAATGATTGTACTTATTGTTTGCACTTCGTAATTGCTGTCTCTCTGCATCCATCGCTTTCAATGCTTCATTTGCTTGTTGACGTGTGCGCTCAAGCTCTTGCTGCAGACCTGACTGTTGGGATGATGCTCGCTCAAGTGATTCATTAACTTCACGAAGCCTGGCCTCAATGTCATCTTTTTCCTGAAAATAACAATCTCCAAACAAAAATCTAACTTAGTTCCCATGCAAAAATGATGCCTTCCATTATTTCTATTGATGTAAAATTTTAACAAAATTAGGAAAGTGCTGCAGTTAAATAAAATAATCAAAGGGAAAAATTCACCTTCTGAACCTCTTGAATGCGTTGTTTCGCACGCTTGTGAAGCCGGTTAAATTTGGAGTCAAGCTCATTGTACTTATCCTCACACTCTTTTATTTCTTGATCAAACTTTTTTTGAGCTACAACATGATCAATGGTATAAATATAATACTCAAGGGTCAGAACAGACTTAACAGAAATAAGAACATGTATTACACTAAAAACAGAGTGATCCTTCTCTTGTTTCTGAGATGTTCTTAGAGAAAAGAAGTTCCTGGTTTACAAGGTTACATAGAGCCAATTTTACAAAGAATATTCCTTTAATATTTTCAAAATATAAATAAGATACAAGTTTTAATAATGAAATCCTCTGACCTTCAGCAAGCTTGCCAGAGAGTTCTTGAGATTTGGCATCTGCTTCTGAGTAGACCTCTCGAAGATGCTTTAAAGCCTCTTCTGCTGCAGCTCGTGTTTGTTTTTCTACACTAAGTTCTCTGCTCAAAGATTCTATTCTATCATGCAGTTCTTTTACATCGGCCGAAAACTCAGTTTCCTTTTCGCTTACATTAGTTTGTTGGGATGGAACATCATGTTCTAATTGGACATTTTTGAAGCTCTCCAGCTGAGACTTTAGGTATTCATTCTCGAATTTGAGTTCTGTAACTGTCTGTAAAAGCTTATCATGAGCATCATCCGAACTCAAGTTGGCATCTAACCCAGCATTTTCCTTGGAAAGATCTCCATTTGTTTCAGACAACTTTGTTTCAGGCTTCAAAGAATCATCTTCCCGAGTTTCAGGCACTTGAATAACCTCCTCAACTCCCTCCCCAGACATTATCGCACACTATATAGCAACAGCACCAACAACATCAGCTACAACCTAAAGATTATAAATGAAAAACTAATTTCGAAGCTATTAACCATAGAGCTAGCAGATCAGGAAGCTAATTAGCAGCAAACATTCTTTTAAGAATTGGAAACTGAAAGGACAGAGTCAAATTCAAGTAATGCTCTCAATTTCTCGCTCTTTGATCAAGATGAATCTAAGATGAGAAACTTCTCCGGAGTCCAAATTTTCGCTTAATGCTTTTGTAAATCATGCAAGAATAAACCATAAGCGCTAAAGCAAACGAAAATTATCTTAACAGATGTCGTTGAATTTGGTCAGGAAATCAATTTTCCAATGAAAATTCAAAAAAAAGGGCATGTATTAGATCTGAATTAGAAACTGAGTATGAATTGTGTACCTTCGAATCTGTGGAATGAGAGAAGATGAGGATCGATTCGATATGATTCAATCACTGATTTGAAATAGAATTTTCAGTTTGGGGGGGAGATTGGGAAGTGGGAACGGACTGCCGAGCTCAATTCTAAGAAGTTGCAGCTTCGATCTAGATTTGAAATTCCGGACTTATAAAATTAGGTTTTAGCTTGATTGTGTTTCTATTAAAATTGGATTAGAGATAATAAAATTAAATTATTACTAGAATTTACCCATTTTTAATAGGGGTGTAAATGAACCGAGTCAGAATGAACAAGATTCTTCTCTATTTATGTTTTGGAAGTGTTTATGTTCGGTTCATTTATTTATTTTTGAAGATGTTCGTGTTTGTTTGTTTAGTGTCCATGAACATGTTCGTTTAACGTTCGTGGACATGTTCGTTTATATGTCCGCGAACATGTTCGTTATATGTACGTGAACATGTTCGTTTATATGTCCGCAAACATATTCGTCAAAATGGTGAAATTATATCACTAGTCCTTAAGCTCTTTAGGCCTTACAGTTTGAACTCTAAAATTCACCATGTGTTCAATTTAGTCTTTACCTTCTCAATATTTAAAATGTAAAAAAATAAAATGAAAAGAGAAATTGGTTAAACGAGCTTGTTTGTGAACATAAACGAACTGAACACACATATGTTCGTGTCTATTCGTTTAATAAACAAACATAATTTTTTTTTATTTATGCTCGTTTATTTAACTTAATAAACGAACGACATACAAACGATTCACGAACAATTCGTTGAACGCTTTCACTACAACAATATATGTTTTTAGTGACAAAATGCCAGTGACTAGAAGTAATGTTGTCACAGATATTAAATTTCTTGTGACAATTTTTTTTGTGCGACACTATTATTAGTATGAGTAATTGTGATGTATTTTTATTTGGTCATTGTTATAGTAGTAATTGTGACAATTAAATATTTCTCAATTAAATTCTCGTCTATAACCGTGACAAAAATTTCCTTGACATTAAAATTTTGACACATGATAGTGGCGATATATAAAGTGATCACCATTATTTGATTTTTGTTGTGATAGTAAAATTATGTCACTTAAAATTTCACTTTTTATTGTGGTAAATTTTGTCACTATTGCAAAAATAAAATTAGTGACAAATTGGTATTGTCACAATAATAAATATATTTATTTTTAGAATACTAGTAATAATAACAATTATAAAAATTGAAGTTACCTCAAATTAGTTTGTCAAAAGGTAAATAATTCTATTATTCTCTATACTATGCATAAATTCTTGTTTTAGTTATTTTATTTTGATCAATTGTAGTTTCTATTTTTTTTCTTTCAAATTTTAAGATTTCAATCCTAATCCAAACGTGACAACGACATAATGACTAAATTAAAATGACTAAAAATGATCCAATAAAATAAAAAAAAATCAAATATGCAACTTATATATAACAAATGGGCTAAAAAATTTAATTAACATATTTAAAGACTATCATTCATGTCAAGATCGAAATTTCAAAATTTAAAAAGTACAGAAATTTGAAGTGACCAAATTAAAGTACAAAGACTAATATGTAATCTTAGCATGATATATGATAGCAAAATCTTACCTTATGAAAAATTTTACACTTAATATTTGTTTTAACTTTGCTTGTGGAGTTAAAATTTACATTGTCAGTATACGTGTAACACCCTGATAATTATAGGTGAAAATAATAATAATAACTGATGTAAAAAAAAATGTTATCAAAGGGGTTCGAACCCGTGACCCCTTGAGTGGTGAATTGGTGCACAGACCAATTGAGCTAGGTAAGCTCTTGGTCATGAGTCACCCCAAATAATTTTTATTTAAGATCCAAAAATAATATAATAATAATAAAATAAAAATATCCTAACCACCCCCTTTTCCCCAAATTAAATGTGCATCAGATGAATAAAAACAAAAAGGGGATTAGATCTGAATTTTTTTTTTGTTCCAATCGAAACCCTTCACCTCCCCCCCGTTCACCTTCCCCGACCTCCCTCACCGCGCCGCCGTGGTCACCACCGCCCTCACCAGCACAACCATCGCACCGTCCCGACCACAACTTCGGCCACCACTCGCGGAGATGCGCCGCCGTTCGCCGTGAAAAAAGCCTGGAAGGATCGACCGGAAACCCTAAACTGTGCGCCTCCATTTCCTGCATTTTCCGGCCGCCTCCGCCGTCACCTTGCTGCATGGCCACCGGATTTAAACTCCCCGCACCGAGCCGAGCAAAACCCATGCCGCCGGACAACGAACGGCCACCGTTCAGACCGTCGTCGGAGCCACGATAGTGTTGAGCATTTTTTTCCGGATTTGGGTAAGTCCGGTGAGTTTTCTAACTTGATACTAGATTTTGGTTGAAAGAGGGTAAATTCACGGTTGTTTTTCTACGGTTTTGGCTTTTTCCAGTTAACTCCGGCCGTCGGACGCCGTACGTGAGAGTCACGCGCTGCCGGGGATGAATCTCGGCGGCCGATCTGTTACCCAGCAATCGAACCGATCGGAACCGGTTTGACTCACCCAGCCAACCGAACCAGCTCAGACCGGCCCTTATAGATTGGGCTTGTTTGGTTAAAATGAATGTGGGCCAGCCTGACAAGGCCCAATGGCCTTTAACCCATATCCGATATTGACCGACCCGACCCGTTGACCCGACCCGTTGACCCGTTGACCGACCCGACCCGTTGACCGAGTCAACCCAGTGAGTCAACTCGTCCGAGTCAACTCAGTGAGTCAACTCGTCTGAGTCAACCCAGTGAGTCAACTCGTCCGAGTCAGCCTTGGACCAGTGACGTCAGCATGACGTCAGCGTTGACTTTGACTGCTGACGTCAGCGTTGACTTTGACCAAAAAGTCAACTTTTTCTAAAAAGTCATATTTTATGTTTTTCGACGTCCTGAGTCCGATTTTGAAGCCCGTTTCGCAAAATTCTAACCCGAAAGCCTCTGAATTTGACTTCAAACCCGAGAGTGCATAAGTTAAATATCTAGTTTAAGACCAATGTAAATGAGGACTGATTAAGGGTATTGTTCTATTGAAGGTACCCACGTATCTCCATATCCGAAATGTTATGGGACATCGAATTCGGGTTCGAGTGCAAACAAATGAGGCATCATAAATCGATTGTTGCAGCTCGAAGTTAAGGTAATACACTACTACCTCTTGTATGCTTTATGAGCACGTTGGTATTTGTTAATGCATGCATAAAAATGATGATAAGTATTGTTAATTCTGCTCAAGTCAAACCGAATATGGAAACGAGTATGATATTCTAGATAAGATTGCAATGCTCGAATAAGAAGATCAATAAATCAGAAGAATCTGGAGTTCAATAAGTAATTAATAAGACAATTAATCTCCAAATCCAACTATTAGTGTCAAATGATAAAATGTGAAAAATATTTGGATATGAATTACGAAAATACCCTCAAGGTATGGGAATGACTTAAATACCCTTAGAATTGGAAGCGATTTAGAAATCTACGCTAGATGTGGTAAAATGACCCGATTCAACTAAAAACCTCGAAAAACTTGAAAAGTTATGGTAACAAGATTTGAACCTTCGAGATTGTAAGGTGTTAAGTTTCATTGAATTTGGAATGACTCTGAATATAGATTTACGAGAAGTTATTCGTACCTCTGAGTTGATCAAGCGTCTCGAAATACGGAATTGACTGAAATGACTATATGTATTGGAAATATTGTTATGGTTAAATAATTGGAATGATCGTATTGACCAAAAAGACTAAAGTATCCTCAGACATCGAGGTTTGCAAATTAACTAGAATGATGGATAAATCTTTGAGTTTTGAAATGAATGAAGTGGATGGAGGTACCGAGATTTCTTGAATGGCTGAAACACCCACGAGTACTTAAATGATTGAAATACTACAAATGGTCCAATTTACAGTAATGATGGATATCTCGAACATCGAAATGACCGAAATACCCCCATGATTGAAATAAGTAAATAACATCTGATAAAATTTTGGAAATGCCAATAAAGTTGAAAATGACTGAAATGCCCCTAAGGCTTGAAGCATAACTCTAGTATGTCAATCACTCCTGATATTAATGTAAGGTTGGAAGTTTCTCCACACAGAATAATAGTTGACTACTCCGTGGCAAATCTTGTGGTGAAATATGAAAACAACCGTTCAGATATACGATTCAGTTGGATGCATCAGAAGGGTTGGTTAGTACTGCAAGGTTGGAATATGTTAGTTCGAATGGTTTTGGAGGCTCGATAAACTTCTGGAAATCTTAAATATTGTAAATCAGAATTTCCTCATGATTGGGCTAAGTTACAAAGTCCCCTATAATAATTAAATGACCAAAATGCCCTCATTGGCCAAAGTGATCAAAATAGCCCTGAATGTATCTGATATCGTGAGAGGTCTGGGCATAGAAACCTCCGAATGCTTGGTTGGAAACCCGATGAACAACTAAAATTTTCCGAACCGTTGTTTATGCCTTGTTGGTATAAATTACCAAAATGCCCTTGTGTGATAAAATGTCTATAATGCCCTTGTAGGCTTAAATGAGTAAATCACTCATGATATGCTTAAACTCTCAAAAATCTTGATGTATTATCTCCCGAATATCTAGTTTGAACCGTTAGTACAAACCCCTCTTTGAATAGGGGCCTTGTTCTAGAAACCCGTTTAAATGATCAAAAGTTTAATGTGTTCTCCTCCGTAAATGACAAGTATCTCCAAGGAAATAAACTATTCCACCTAGTGTGTTCCATGTGTGCTACATGACTGTTTCTGCATACTGATTCACATGTTATAATACCGATCACGTGCACATGATAGAATACTTGAACTCACATGAACATGACATGTTTTATAATTAAACATGACCGTACTGTATTTTTGATATATGTCTATGCACCCGATATGACAAACATGCTATATGGATAATGTGTTACTAAAAATATAATGATTAATGAACTATTGATGATCTGATTCACCGGGGTACTTGGGAAATGATATGAAGTTGCTAACGGCTCAGCCCGGATTCAGCTGGTAAGTCCGTCCGTTTTCGGTCCTATGCTTCGGCTAGGTCCGCCCGTTTTCGGATTCTAGGCTTCGGCCAGGTCCGCCCGTTTTCGGTCCTATGCTTCGGCTAGGTCCGCCCGTTTTCGGATTCTAGGCTTCGGCCAGGTCCGCCCGTTTCCGGTTCCTATGCTTCGGCAAGGGCCGCCCGTATTCTAAGGTATATCCTTAGGATGGTACCCACGCCCAATGGGCTCGGGTTAATGCCTGTACATGATACCGCACTGGGGAAACTAAATACTGGAGTATGGTTGGAGGGTAAACAAAGAATTAAAAATGAACTTTACTACTACTTGAAACAAATGTATTTGAAATAAAAAGGTTTACTGCATTATTATATTTTCATGCATTAATGTTGCACTGTTGGAACACACTAGGCACCAAACTCCCTGGTTCCTATCTCATATGTTACTAGCCTATATAATTATCGTCTAATTCTCGATTTATGAATAAAGAGCAAGTATCGTTATTCTCGAGTATGATGCTACCTCGAAATAGTAGAACAAAAATGGAGACTGTTACTACGTGGAACATCCTGTAAATGTTATGCCTACCATTATATCTGCATGATCTTATAGCATCTTTTGGTAGTACTGTATTACTGAGCTTTTCCAAGCTCACGTTGTTTTTGCTATCGCAGGTTAAAGGAATATATCATGGAATAACGTTTGACATCAGTGTTCGGAGTTCTCTCGGCGTTGCTTTTGGAGTACGGTACTGTATAGTTAGTGGGCATGTACGTCATGTATTGTTTTATGGCAGTGTCTGTAAAATATTTTCTGAAGTTTTTATTATGTGTTTAAATGACACCCCAAAATGATATTTTAAACATAAGTTGGTTTTACAATTTATTAAGTGTTTTAAAAATGTTTTATGAGTGTTTTTACTGTGGGTCGCTCTTGTGACCCTAATGCGACTTCCTAGGATCCGTTGTAACGCATAGGCGGGTCTAGGGGGTTACAATACGCAATAATTATCACATAAAAAGGATAATTCTATCAATAATTTGAATTAAATTAATTAAATTATTTAATTAAAATATAATATTTAATATTTTACGCGTAAATCTTAATATTTACATTTTATATTTTAAAACCAACTCAACTATTTTTATATATTTTCTTCAACAAACACATTTCATATAAAAAACAATAGGAAAATGAATTAAATTATCATTATGATAATTAGTGTTATTATTAATACATTTTTTTTAAAAATAAAATTAATTTCAATCACAATTTAACCTAAATACTATTTTTTCTTTCAAAATAATATTAAATTTCTTGCCTAGCTTAGTGGATAAATATTACATTCTCGCCCTAAAGGTTTCAGGTTCGATCCTCCTTAAAGCCATGTATTGTATTTATTTATTAAAAATTGACATCTAAAGGTGCCCAATTTAACCTAATGAAAGGTTAAACGTATTTGTTGACTACAATGCAAAGACCCATTAAATTTCAAGGACATAAATAAGATGATTACAGCTAAAAATATAATTAATATCTTTTATTATTGAAAGTGACAACATTTTTTAGACACTGTTTCAATATGTATTTGTGATAAAATGTTTGTCACTAATAAAAATAACATAGTGTCTAAATTTTAGTCACCGTTGTTAATCTTTTGTGTCAGAAATGCAGTCACGAAAAATATTACTAATTGTGACGAAATGCATGAAAGTTGTCACAAGTATAATAGTAACGGAGTTATTAGTGACGAGTGGTGACGATTCAGAAAAATTGTCACTATAAATTTCAGTGACTAAATTTAATACTTTTAGTGACCATTTTCAATGTCACTAAAAATGCATTTTCTTGTAGTGTTTGTTCATTTACGCTCATAAATTTTATTTATGCTTATTTGATAATCTATCGAGAAAATAAGTTCCAGACAGTTTAATTAAAAAAACATTTAATGATAGTTATAATAAAATTACACTTAATAGAAAAGAAAATAAGTTCCAGACAGTTTAATTAAAAAAACATTTAATGATAGTTATAATAAAATTACACTTAATAGAAAAATATAATTAATAAAACTATTTCATTAGATATCTAAAATTTATTTAATGAATCTTCTACAAAATATCATTAATAGTAACAACCGTACAATTAATCCTCCTCACTCTTTTTTCATTCCATGTCATACTATAAATATAGTGAATTAATGACATGGATGAATATGGTAAAATTAGTGGTTTTTATTAGTTGAAATTAAAGGTAAGTATTCGATCTAATTGATAAAAAATTAAAATTAGTTGATTTGTTTAAGTTTATGTTTAAATTTAATTGTAAATATTTATAATGTTTATGTTATTAATTGGTTTCAGTTTAAACGATTTTATATAATTATGTATGATATACATATATATATTTCTTCATATTTTTCATATGTGATAATTCATATACATGAATAAGAAAGAGTCGAGAGACTTGATTCGAACTTAAAAACAAATAACTAAATATTAAAAAAATTGATGTGCTAATAAGTGAGACTATAAGGGAAAGGAGATCAATGAGATGACGACAGAAACAAAGGTCAAGGAGGTTGATCGCCGACGTATATGGACGTTATTCGTTAGAGATATATTAGCTCAGATGCATTGGAAAGGTTTGTGGCAATCTTTTGATCGGCATGGTGAGGTTATACATGTATTTTCCTGATAAAGAAAACAAAGGATGGCGCACAGTTTGGTTTTGTTTGAATGGGTTTTAGGGAGGATGCGATGAGAGCGATTGAGCGCTTGAATGGTTTTTATTTATATGAATCGCAAATTAGTGTGACAATAGCGAAACGAGAGGTTAGAAATTGTGCATTGTAGGATTTTGTTTCTTTGTCGTGTTAAGTGGGAACTATTTTTTGAATTTTTGTATTTAAGTTTGTTCTCTTTAACAAGTGGTGTTGTACTCTTTTCTTCCATTTAGGGTTAGGTTTTTAACGAGGTATACCGTCCAGGTTTAGCTCTTAATAAATCATATCTTGCTGAGCAAAGAAAATAGCGACACGAGAGAATAGAAATTCTTTCCGGCGGCGTAAGAGGGGAAATGAATCGCAAGTATCAAATAATGTAACCATACATTTTGGGGAGGATGGGTCGCAACTTGCAAGGAAATCAAAAGCAGAGGCCAAAGGTGATGGGAGTGGTTGATGAAAGTCAGGTTGCTGTCCTTAGCACATGTGCGATTGGATGGTGCACGAAGCTCATGTCGATCGTTGATTTAGCAACAGAGATGTCACAGGAAAATTTCAAAGGATGTCATTTTATGCGAATTTCGAGTTTTATGTTATTAATTTTGTTTATGGATTTGGAGAGTCGGCAGAATTTATTGAATAGAGAGGGTTTACAGAAGTGATTTGAGAGGGTAGAGGCATGGTCGCCTGAATTCCCGATTGGTTCACGGCATGTATGGCTATCAATTAGTGGACTACCAATGCATGCATGGTCGAGATCTTCTTTTGTCAATGTGGCCGAAGTTTGGGGACAGTTTGCGCGGTTGGATGAGGCTACGACAGAACCATCTTCTTTTGAAAGGGGGCGTCTGTTAATTATAACGCATCACTTTGACTGAATTGATGCAATGGTTGATGTGGTGGTGGAGGGTAAGACGTTCAAGGTTCGAGTACAGGAGGTGGAGTTGATGCGAAGTCCAGTGGGGAAAGGAGGTGATGGGGGAGAACAATCGAGTTGTAGTAATGAGTCCGAGGGAGAAAATATGTATGGAGATCGAGACAATGGTTTGGAAGAGGCTGAGGTGGGATTGAAGGAGATAGCAAGGATTATTGAACAAGGCCAGTAGTATTGTGGGAAGAAGGTGCTATCATGGAATATATGAGATCTGGGGTCGGCGATAAAAAAGAAGGCGGTTCAAATACTTTTGCGACAGTAACGTACTGATATGATATTCCTTCTTGAAACGAAATTGGAAGTTGTGTCCGAACAACTTGTAAAGAAGATATGGTGTACGGATTCGTTTCGTTTTAAGTTTTTACCATCAGTGAATAAGCCGAGGGGATTGTGGTGATTTGAGAGGCTATAAATTTTATGTTAGTGTCTAAGTTCATTGATAGTAACGAGTGATTCAAGCTCTAGTTCTGATAAAAATTATGAACATTTGAATGTGAATATCAAGGTTGTGTCCGAACAACTTGTAAAGAAGATATGGTGCACGGATTCTAGTTCTACGCTAGGGTTGATGGATGAGGGGGCGAGTGGCGATGATATTGGTGCAGACCTTGTGTGTATAATTCGACATTGAAAGGATTTAGCGATCGTGTATTGGATTTTGGAAATTCGCTAGATTTTTGGCAAATCAGGATACTGCAACCACAGATATGGAAGCACCGGTTGCTTGGAATTTCAAACTTTATTTGATTTTATGAAATTACAATTCAAATTAAATTAATTAAAAAAATTAATTTTTTTAATTGAGTTAAATTTTACTTATCCATAATCAAAACCATAAATGACTTGATAAAATAAATTCATATAATAATTCCCCTCTTGCGCCATCTATAAATCATAAAAGATTTCATTCATGAGCGAAACAAATTACATTAAAATATTTATAAATAAATATCCTAAAATTTATTTAAACATAATTAAAAGTAGAGATAAGATCATTTTATACCCTGTAAAATAATACATTTTTATATTTTTTGGATCGTGAAAATAAATGAATGAATGATATTAACAGTAAAAAATAAAAGATTATCACAAGAAAAAAAGAACAAAAATAATTTTAGCAATTAGTTACCCTCGTCCAACAATAGAAAAAAAGTATAAGTATGAATATAAATTTTAAGTCTTATTTGGTTTCTTGTAATATTTTCAGTTTTATTTTTAAAAATGATTTTAAAATTTAAAATGTTTGGTAAATATGAATATAAATTTGTTTTCAATAGTAAAAATTTGGCTTAATGGTCAAATTGACCATCAACGAAAAATTAAAAAACCAATTAAGTTCTTATGAAAATTTTGCACCCAATGGAGCCTTCAAAATTTAAATTATGATCAATTAGGCCTTAAAATTCAAATTACAATCAATTTAACCCTTCCGTTAAGTTGATCGTTAACTTTTATAAGTAGTTATTATAATGGTGACACGTGGCACACTCTGGACGTGCCACATCATCAAAACTGTAAATAATCATTTAAAAGTTTAAAAAATATTTAAAATTATAAAAAATTAAAAATATAAAAAAATTATTTAAAAAATCAAAAAAAATATAAAAATTATTTAAATTTGTAAAAAATTAAAATTATGTAAAAAATCATAAAAATATTTTTTACTTAAAATCAAAAAATATAAATAATTGTAATAATTATTAAAAATATATTAAAAGCTGATACAAAATTTTTATAAAAGCTTAATTAATTTTTTAATTTTTCGTTGAGGGTCAAATTCACCTTTAAACCTAAATATTTAAAAACAGTTCGGTATCTAATTTTTATAATATAAACATAAAATAAAATAATTACTAGATTTATTTGTATATCATATTTAAAATTTGTTAGTGATATTGAATAATTTTCTATTGTTTCATTTTTTTCACTCAAGACATTATTATTTTTACCTTTGGTGGGGACTCCTAGAGCATTGGTGAAATAGAGCCCGACATTATCAACCAGTTACAGTATCTTGGAAATGCACTTACAATTTACAAACATTTTATGAGATTTCAACCGCGAATTTACTCTCAATGTTCTTTTCACCATTATAATTGTACTGCAAGATTTCCAGACAAATAACCCAATAATTTAAGTGAATATACTAAAAGGTATTCTTTATGGTTGTTATAGAGTGAGTAACCTTTACTGTGCGACTAAAATGAGACGATTTTACACAAATTCTTGTAATCTACACAAATTATTACTCAGTTAGTAAAAATTTTGGTTCTGTCGAAATTTTTACCATTTTTTATAAAAATTTATGTTAACCGTATTTTAATCGCATTTTAAGTGGTTTTTTAGATTTACCCATTCTGAGCTATTTATTTTAAATGGTAAGAATTTAAGTTATAATATAAGAATTTGTGTAGCTACACAAATTTTTACCTAAGAAAAAATTTACACAAAATCTTACTAACTTGGTAAGAATTACATAGTTACACAAATTCTTACCCAGTTGATAAAAATTTTGGTTATGTCGAAATTTTTACCATTTTTTATAAAAATTTATGTTGACCGTATTTTAATCGCATTTTAAGTTATTTTTTAGATTTACCCATTCCGAGCTATTTATTTAAAAAAATTGATATGGAATTTACTAGTGATATTGAATATTTTTTTTTATTTTTCCACTCAAGACATTATTCATTTTACCTTTGTTGAGCCTTCTAGAGCATTTGTCACGGTCCGCGAGCCCGCGACCGAGACAAGTACAAAGAAGGCAGTCCAAGACCATCTCTACAGCATTTTTGGCTTGCCAGATGACCCAAGAAAGCTGGCCCAGTCACCTTGATAAATGGTAAAGGCTTAGTATTTACCATGGTAATTCCGATAAGGCAACTTACTTATCATTTGTGATAATTGTATTTAATTCCCACATTATCTCTAGTTTGAAATTCAAATAGAGATGTAGATAAGATAGGCTCAGATCTAGACCGTTGATTGTAATGTATCTCAACCATTGATTGTAGGGGGCTGCAGCTATAAAAGGAGGCTCACCCCCACTTCATTTTACACACTTCACTTCAGAGTTAATACAAGTCAGCATTCACTCTAGCTTTTCTCTCTTTTCTTTTACTGCCATCACTGCTCTTACGTTTTCGCGCTTCTCTAAGTTCTCTTACTTAGAGCGTTTAGGGTGACTTAGCCGATGTTTCAGCCGAGAAAGCGACTAAGGTCCGCACGGTTAGCCTAGCTAAAGTCTAGTCCCGTGACACATTGGTTCAATAGAGCGCAGCATTATTAACAAGTTGACAATATTTTAAAAATGCACTTGCATACATTTTATTAGATTACTTTCAATGCTCTTATCACCATCATAATCGTCGTGCAAAATTTCCAAACACTTTGTCGCAGTTGAAATCGAGTGATTATAAGGAAATACCTCTTAAAAAGATACTAAAAAAATATACGTATAAAAATCATTATAAAAAAATTGTAAGGATTTGTGTATATGTATCAGAATTTTTAGAAAAGTGGTAAGAATTTGTGTACGTACACAAATCTTTATCACTTTTGTGTACATACATAAATTCTTATAAAAATGGTAAGTATTTGTGTACATATACCGAGTTTACGATTTTTGTAAAGATTTATGTACAATGTACCCAAATTCTTACAAAAGTGGTAAGAATTTGTGTACATACACAAATTCTTACAATTTTTGTAAGAATTTCGGTATATTATACACAAATTCTTACGATTTTTATAAAAATTTGTGTACAACCGTTTTTAGCCTCTTTTTATAAGGCCGTTTTTTAGAATTTTCCGTTAAAATCTCATAAAATGTTTTCCAAGAATGTGACTCACTGGGGCACGCTCTTCTCGTTTGGTTTTACAGAATAATATCTGTTTATATTTTTATTTTTTAAAAATAAAAAATATAAAGAAAATGTGCTTGGTTATAAAATTTAAAAAATAATTTTTAAAAAATAAAAAATAAATGAAAATTTGAAAACATAAAAAATGTTTTTATTAAAAATGTTTTGGAAAAGTGAAAAATATGAAAACAATTTTTTTTTTTAATTTTAACTTCATTTTAACTCAGGTTTGAATCCTTTTAATGTTATTTTAAAACTTTGGTTTATTTATTTCATATTTCTTTATTATTATTGTTATAATATTTTCTAACTATATTTTATTTTAATTATTTAATAATTTTTTTCATTTTTATTTTCAAAAACTAAGATACCAAACATATTTCTACTATTTTTATTTTTAAAAACAAATTTTCATCCCTATTAACCAAACATATTTCTAATTTTTAAAAAACTAAAAATTATCTCTTAAAAATAAAAATAGAAAACAAAAACAAAAAATATTTTCTAAAATCAAACAACATGAATATATGCTCTTTTCGTCATCATAGTTGTCATGTAGAATTCTTAGATACATTTATACACATATATAAATAATTCATTAATTTAATCTAGTATGGTAAAAAAATATTCTTCTGCCTATATTTAAATTTCTGTATCTGCTATTGGTTGCAGGCATAACAAATGTTATTACGGTTACTAAAAGTATTGCGATCCTGATTTTTCTAAAGAACATATGCAATCACAGATATAACGAATGTGGGTATCGTGGTTTCAAACATTGCCAAAATCATTATATAATAACAACTATTACGATTTTGGACCGCTATTAAATCTATAGCCTTAACCACCTAAAATTTTGAAAAACATCTAATAAATCATTCGAAATTTTGTTTAAATTTTAATTAAATCCTTTAAATTATTTGAAAAATTCCATCTTTCTCTTGAAACTTTTAAAATTTTCATTAATATGTATTTATAAAATAAATTGATAATCATACAACATAAAATTTATATATGTGAATTAAAGTATTATAAACATAAATCACGATTATATAAATTTAAACTTATTTTTTAAATATTAACTTCCATAAGCAAAACCTTAAAGTCATAACAAAATATATTAACTAAAGAAAGTTTATATAATTAAAGGCAAAGAAATAAAGGTGTACAAGTTGATAAAAGCATTCTACGAATTGAAGCAGGCTCCTTGGGCATGGTATAGCCTACAGCTCATAGAGCTTGGATTCAAGACGCGGAGTGATGACAACTTCAAGAGGGGTTGCTTTCAGATTCGTTAACCCGGTGCTTTCCGTCATATCGATGTCCTCGATCTTCGATCGCTTAGCGACTTCGAAACCGTGCAAGAAGCTGCCTAAGATGAAGTGCAACATCCTGAGGGCAAGCGAGGCACCGGGGCACGCTCTTCTTCCCGAGCCGAAAGGGATGAATTCAAAAATTTGGCCTAAAAAATCTATGTCCTTGTTGCTGCTCAGAAATCTCTCGGGCCGAAACTCATGGGGGTCCGTCCATACACGTATGTCGCGTTGAATCTTCCAAGCATTTATTAGTAGTCGTGTGCCGGATGGAATGCGGTAGCCTGTTGAGAGGGTGCAATCTTCTAATGCAGCCCGAAGGCCGATGACCGGTACCGGAGGGTATAAGCGCAAGGTTTCCTTGATGACGGCTTGAAGGTAGACAAGGTTTTTGATATCGGACTCTTGCAACGGTCTATCCGTGCCAACGTGCATGTCTAGCTCATCCTGTGCCTTTTTTAGCACGCGGGGATTGTTCAGTAGCAAAGACAGTGCCCAAATGAGTGCCACCATGGTTGTGTCATTCCCCGCAAAGACTAAAACCTACCAAAACAATACAACATTATTAAGATTAATATGGACAAACCGATACGCGGAGTTCAATTAAATTTGGTTGCTTACCAAACAAGTAGCCTTGTTGATTGTATCGGCGTCGAAACCACCGATGCCGGCATCGTCGAGGATTTTCAGCAACACATCCATGAAATCCTGCTCTTGTGTCACTCCACCACTCATAAGCCTCCTCTGTTTATGCTCCTCTAACCACCCTCCAACAATGCTATCCAATTCTTTCGCTGTTCTTTTCATGGCCTTTTTGTGCCCCTGAAAATCCAGCCACCCAAGAAACGGTATTTCGTCGGACAACACAAACGCGCCGAACCAATACGAGAAATCTCTCAATGCTTTCTTACATCTTCGTGCCTCGGCTTCGTCGCAATCGGCGTTCGGTCCGAAGTATCTTTTCCCTCCCACCATTCTCAAAGCAATATTATGAGTTAAATCCCCAAACCACTCCTTCATATCGACACACACTCCACTCTGTCCACTACCTCTGCCAAGCCATGACCTGTACAATTCTCTTACCGCAGTCTTCACCTCCGAAACTCGTATATGTTCGAGCATATTGATCCGATTGCTCGATAGAAGCTCGAGTATAGCGATCTTGCGCATCTCACGCCAATACGGACCGTAAGGAGTGAATGCAAACATAGCGAAATCATAGCCAAGAAGCTTCGAAGCAGTGATGCTCGGTCTCGTGGAAAAGACCTTATCATGGACGGTGAAACATTCTTTGGCCATCTCCCAAGCATTTAGAACCAACGCTTTGTTTGATCCTAGCCTTATGGAGAAAACAGGTCCATATTTGTCGGCCATGGCACCAAATGTTTTGTGGGTGAGTTGCTGACCACCCAAGAGGTGCATGTGGCCGATGATCGGTAAAGCGCCACCGGCTTGTGGCGGTGCACGGCAGCTTCGGCTTCGTATCTCGGACGAATGATAAAAGTAAATGCAACTTAAAAGAGTAAGGGTGCAGCATATGGTAAACAGGTACTGCATGAGAGGATCCATTGGAAGATTTCAAAGCTTACAATTGCAAATAAAATTACAATTCTAATTGCATGAGTTTGGTCCAAAACCATCAATTTTAAACTAAGAAAGAGTGCGTTGGATTGGTTGTAAATCTTAATGGAGTTAGATATTTCTCTAGAAATTGATTAGAGACTACAGTGTGTTTTCACCATCCATTTAAGTAAGCATGACCAATATTTTCTTTATTTTTAGAAAATACATAGAAACACGTTATTTTTTCTAAAAAATATCTTGTCCATCTTCTTCAAACAATAAATTCTTAACCACCGATCACACCATCATTAATTGCATCTCTGGCCACCATGGCTCCTTTCTCACATGGTATCATGAGCCAACAATAGTCTTGATGCTGTCACCACTGCTGCCATCTCTAATCTGAAACAGATCGATGACAATTTAATTTTTCAGATGCACATTGTTTTTTTTTTCTGCTGCTGTCATTAGGCCACATTCGCCCCTTGACTCCTCCCTCTTTAGAATCTTACATCTCTGGTGAAATTTCCACCCATTTAATTTTGCTGTTTTATGGTTCTATCTTAGCCCATAAAAAAGATAGATGAAAATGTTATGGTTTAGCCTTAAAAAAAAATATTTTGTTCTATCTTAGCCATCCATCTTAAAAGATAAGCGAAGAGATGAGAAGATGTCCAACCGATGCATCAACCATCTCAAGCGTACCATAAGTTGATTGGCATCAACAATTACTGCGCAAGAACATCATGGTTCTGTTCTCACTCTTCAAATCAAAGACTCCTGAGAATAGGGAACATTTTTTTCCAGCCAGCTCTAGTGTAAGTTATTTGAGAAGTGTTAGAGCTTGAGGGGGAGTGTAAATTGACAAGGAGTGTTAGAGTTTTTATTTAATTTGTAATTAGAGTTTATTCCTAATCAGTAGTTTAGATTTATTAGAAGTTTTATTTAAGTAATTAGTAGTTTAGATTTACTAGAAGTCTTATTTAAATTAGGAATAAGTATTATTTAAATTAAAGATAAAAGTATAGTTTTAGTTATATTAAAACTCTTTATCAGCCTATTTAAAGGCTTACTTTGTATACATTTGATAAAAAAGAATAATAAAAAAATACATAGAAACACATTGTTTTCTCTGAAAAATATCTTGTCCATCTTCTTCACCATCCATTTAAGTAAGCATGACCAATATTTTCTTTATTTTTACCTATGTGATGTTATGCCATGCTCAAATCGATACATTATTTTTTCATATACCGGTGTAATTGCATGATATTTTCAGTTTATACTTTTTCTAAATACTTTGATAAAGTACACACACTTAACACATAATGTTTCAATCTAGAACTTTTAGGATAATCATCATCTCTTGCACTGGAACTACTCGTTGAGTTTTCAAATCAATAGATAATTAACGGAGTGAATAAATTAATATATATATAGTTTATAATTAAATATGAATATTAAATCCGATTCTTAACTTTATTGTGTCCATATTCTTGACAATACACACATGCCTTGCAGATAAGACGATTGAATCTGGATGCCTTAAAATGAAACCACTGCCAATAGTAGTAATTAATCCCCTCGCCGCGGGTGCTCTCACTAAGAGATAAACGACAGGTCATGAAATGTACTCCATTTCTATTGGTAGGAATGGAAATCTTAGCCTCATAGTTAAGAGATGGGGTGAACAACCACCACACCACGTCTCATATAATTTACAATTTTGATATCTTTATTTATAGTTAGACTCTATTAATGTGACAGAATAGACTAATAAAGATGTATCATGTAACATAATTTTTTATAAGAGAAAAAAAACTACATCCAACTGTTTGATAGATGAACATGGAAGAAAAGGAAAACAAAGAAATCTAGGAGTCCTCATTTAAGAGGAAAACAACAACATTCAACTGTTTGATAGATGAACATGGAAGAAAAGGAAAACAAAGGAATCTAGGAGTCCTCATTTAAGAGGAAAAAAACAACATTCAACTGTTTGATAGATGATCATCAAATGCTCTATGATTCTAATAGCCATACATCTGGTTGGAATTGTAGAACAACAAAGACAACTCAGAAAAAATATATATAAAGTTCTATTAGTCTATTAACTGTGTGTAAGTTAGTCATTTTTAATTACTATTTTAAACTTTTTAAATTTTAATCTTATAAAAATATTGTCGTTAAATTTGTTAAGTCGGATTCTATTGCCATGTGCACAAGTACTTGTAGATTTAATAAAAATAAGGTTAAAATTAACTTTTTAGCATAAAATTAAGGTTATTTTTTTATACCTTTTTAACATATTAAATTTTTTGAAAGACTTCTTAACATATTAATATTTAAACTTTTTCAACACTTTTTTTACAATAATATTATATACACATCAAGAGTGGCAAACGAATCATTTTAGTCTGATTTCTTTCGGTTAAGTTTCAGTTTGGTTTGAGTTTAGTTCGGTTTTAGTTAGAGTCTTTAATGATTTGGTTTGAGTATCGGGTCGATTGATTATAGATCGAGCCAATATAAGATTGGTCGATTTCATTCGAGTTTGCAGGTCGGGTCAGTTTTTTTACATCCCTATATAGTTTTACAAAGCCAGTAAATTTGATTTTTTGGTGAGTTGTGCGGCAGTTCATATCTCATCCTTCTATCCTGGTGAAATCAGTTAGGGTCCACTCGGTTTGGTTGAAAATCAATTTGAGTCTATTTCGGTTCAACTAAAATTCGGATCGGACCGGTCGAGAACGGTTCGAATCGCGTACGGTTATTTAAGGAAATCAAAGATCAGGATAGGATAAAAATGTGGTAAAAATTGCTAAAATCCTCTAAAAATATGTTTAAGAGGTTGGTCAAGTTAATTTTACAAAACAGATTTTGGAAATGGGACATTTTGAGTAGTGACCAAATTGTAAAGTTTCAAAACTGGGTAAAATGTGATTTTTAATGTAGATGCCAACATCTTAGAATCTTTAGGGGGCTTTAAGTCAATTTGACCTTTCCTCAATATGACATGTGTTTTAAAAGTCTTTTAATTAAATGACTTTAATTGGATTTATATTAATTAATTAAAAGGTAGTCCACTTTTGCACGTCGCCATATGAATTCATGCGCAGAGACATCATTCCTTTTGTGGACTGAGGAGGGGCTATGATGAGCTGGAACGTCAGGAGGAGCGGTTCAGACAAGCAAGACCAGTTCGGGTCGCAGGCGATAGAAGGGTTACAGCGCAGAGGGTGTACTATTTTCGTCAACAATGTTAGCAAGAGGATCCACCACCTATCTTTGAAGGAAGCCTTTGAGTCTTATGGAACAGTTGTCGACGTTTTGTGGCATACAAGAACCCGAAATGACAAAGGAATCCGGCAACCTTCGTTTTCGTGAGGTTTAGAAACGCAGGGGAGGCAAGACATGTTGTGCTGGAGGGAAATGGCAAAAGTATGGATATGTTCCGGATCCAGGTTTTTATGGACAATCGGATGAAGGAAAGGGGTCGTAAGGGAACATTCACTACAGACAAGTCGGGCAAAAAGCCATGGTCAACTAGGGATGGTCGTTCATTCCGGAATATCTTGGTCGGAGTCAAGAAACTGAATAGAGAGCATGTTAATGGAAATGTCAGTATTACAGGGAGTTTGACGGCTTTTGAAGTTAACATTGTGGATGAGGAAAAGTGGGACAAGGACAAGAGCTTGGATAGTCTTGGTAACGTTGTTCAGATAAAAAGATCGGAGTTAGAATGGAGATCGGCGTGCTTAGTTGGTCAGATAAAAGGTATGTATAACCCGGAGATGGTGGAGCTTGCTCTAAAATCAGACGGATTATCAGTTAAAATCAGTTCATGGTATGGTCTCTTGGTGGTGATCCAGTTTCAGTCACCTGAAGCGATGTCCCAGGCCTAGAACAGAAGAGAACTGCTACTACAATCCTGGTTCGACGAACTTGAGAGATTGGTGGGATTTGAAGGCAAGAGGCAAGTAAACGTTTGGATTAGGTTAATCGACGTTCCACTCTTGGTATGGAGTTCCAGTCTCTTTTACAGTGTATGCAGTCGTTGGGGTTCAGTCCTAAGGGTCAACAAGGATACCTTATCAAGGAATCGCTTCGATGAAGCAAGAGTCTTAGTGGCAGTTCAGAACGTCTCGGCAATTCCAGATAGAATCACAATGTTCGTGTCAAATCAACACCACGAAATTAGAGTTCTAACGGAAGAATTTGAAGAAGATCGGGTTTTCCTCGACGGCCGGTCACCGTTCGAACCCCAGATTCCAGTGGGTTCATTTGAGTCGGTTCAGTGCCAAAGCTCGCATGGAAATTCTAAAGTGGAGAGAAGCGAGGAGGTTTTTCGGCGCCGACACATTAATGAGATGGAAAAAATCTCTTCCCCCGAAGTAGACCCCACAAAGACATCACCTTCTAAAGATAGCAGCGCAGAACTATTTGAGGTTCCATTAATGTCGGGCGATGGACCAGGACGTTCTAGAATTTTTGAAGGGGATGCAACAAACACCGTGGAGCTGGGCTTAGATGAGAGGCCTTCTAGCCCATCCATATCTAACGGGTCGAGACTCTTAGATGTCCCGATAAGTATTACGCACCATTTAGGAACTGAGTTGGCCCAGGTTAGCCCACTCTCCCCCCGATTGGATCTGCTCTGCTACATAAGAGAGTGCCACACTTAACTCAACCTAATTCTAATCTGAATTTGGGGGCACGGTTGGAGAGCTTTAACTAGAGGCTCAAGCTAATTAAAGGGCTCAGTAAGAGAAATCTGAAAGGAAAAGGAGGTAAACAGAAAAGGATACGATCCAGAGCGACGGCCTTGGGAATCATGAGTTACAATCAAATTAGCTTGGAATCGAATTCGCCAAGAGCAACCTATTGGAAAACAAGTGAAGAAGAGGCGGAAGCTACGATCAAGGTTGGGGAAACTCTTGGGGTCAGTTTCGATGCACAAAGGAACGACATTGTGAAGCAACTGTTGGTCTTAGAGAGTCCGAAGGTGGACTGAGTCACTATCGGTTCGAACATGTGTGGGATATTTGTTGTGTGTAGATCGATCTATGTCTGGAGAACTAGCTTCGTTATCTTGGAACGTGAGGGGTTTGAGGAGGAGGGAGAAGGTAAGATCGACATACAAGGTCATTTCAGGTTGTAAAGCCAGTATTGTTTTGATCCAAGAATCCAAACTAGGCCCTGAAAAACAAAGGAGTATTAGAAGACTTTGTGGGAAAAACAAGTGGAGTTTTGTTAGCTCCCCGACAGTTAGAACGACGGGAGGTCTGATTTCAATGTGGGACACTAATTCATTCAGAGTTGAAAAGGAAATAGTTCTGGATAGGCTAATTGGAATATTCGGCTCTCTCGGTTCGGCGAATTTTGGAGTTGGTATTCTGAATGTTTATGCACCTAATGCACAAGGTGAAAGGCGTGAATTTTTTAGAATAGTTAAACATCTAATAGATCAGAAGGGGTCCCGGTTTTAATGGGTGGCGATTTCAACGCTGTCAGAAGAGTTGAAGAGAAATTGAGGGTAACGGCCATTTCCACTTCTATGAGGGACTTCGATGAATTCATAGGGGAATGTAATTTAGTGGATCTTCCCCTATCGAATGGGGCGTTCACATGGTTCAGAGGAGTCAACTCTATCACGGCTAGTAGAAGCGACAGATTCCTGATATCTCCTGAGATTATAGTGAACTGCCCAAACTTAGTACAGAAGCGGATACCTAGAAGTCTGTCGGATCACAGTCCGATCCTTCTGCGACAGGGGATTAGTGAGAGGGGACCTCAACCTTTCAAGTTTTTTGACTACTGGGCTGATGATCCTTCATACGACTCACAAGTTAAAGCGGTTATGAGTGGAGATAGAAGCATCACTGAAACCTTAAGATCGGTTAAAGCTGTATCGAAAGAGTGGATAAAAAAGAAAAGAATGGCTGAAGTTGAGTCTGTGGGTGACATGGAAAATAAGATAGACGAGTTAGAGAAACTCGCCTCAACTGATTGTTCTCCTTCGAGTAATTATGAGGAGATAAAGAAACTTAAAGCTACTCTGTGGGAGAGGTATAGGACAACCGAAAGGGAGTGGTTACAAAAATCAAGACTGAAGTGGTTCCATCAGGGCAATAAAAACACTAAGTTTTTTCACGCAACAACCTCGCTGCGAAGGAGTCGAAATGAAATTCAGTGTTTACGAGTGGGGAATAGAGTCACAAAGGATCCAACGGAAATAAGGAGGGTCATTATGCAGCACTTCCGGCGCAGCTATAATAAGGTACCATCTCTCCCTGTCGCTTCCTTTGACGTCTAGTTTAGTAAATTGGGGGAGTCATCGGTTAGAAATTTGGAATTGCCTTTTTCCGAAGAGGAAGTGTGGTCTGCGATCGATTCAACGTATGGCTCAAGGGCCCCGGGGCCCGACGGGTTCAATATGAACTTCTTTAAGAAATACTGGAGATTTTTAAAAGAAAGTATTCTGCAGTTCTTTTCTAAGTTCCATCAGGGGAAGCCAAGGAAAGAGACTTCCGATAACCAGAATTCGCACTTGGAAAATTTTGCGAATAACTGGCGTTCCCGGAGAGTTTGCAAAACAATACGGAGATGATCAGCATGTTCTTCTTTGTTGCGAGAATAAATGAGAATGTCATCAATGAAGACAACCACAAATTTATCAAGATAGGGCTTGAATACTCTGTTCATAAGATCCATGAATGCCGCCGGAGCATTTGTTAATCCGAAAGGCATTACCAGAAATTCATAGTGGCCATAACGAGTTCGGAAGGCTGTTTTTGATACATCCTCCTCTTTGACTCTCATTTGATAGTATCCAGATCGCAGGTCGATCTTTGAGAATACTGAAGCATCCCTAAGTTGATCAAACAGATCTTCTATTCTTGGGAGCGGATATCGGTTCTTGATTGTGATCTTGTTCAATTGACGGTAGTCAATGCAAAGACGCATTGCTCCATCCTTCTTCTTCACAAATAGAACAGGTGCACCCCAGGGAGAAGTGCTGGGTCGAATAAAACCCTTATCCTGAAGTTCTTGAAGTTGTTTTTGCAATTCTTTTAACTCAAGAGGTGCCATCCGGTACGGAGTGATAGACACCGGATTTGAGCCAGGCTGTACTTCAATCCCGAATTCAACTTCTCTAGTCGGAGGGAGACCAGGTAGTTCCTCGGGAAACACATCAATGAATTCAGAAACAACAGGCATTTCAGACATTCCAAATTCAATTTGATCTCGTAAGACCATGGATGAAAAAATGGAAGTGGGCTTTTTATCAATTAGGAGTATGGATTCCTTTCCTAAACCCTGAAGATACAGTCTTTTATTTTGACAGTCTACCCAAGCCTCATGTTTACTTAACCAATCTAAACCCAGAATTAGATCGAACTCACAGAAGGGTAATATGTAGAGATCAATAAGGAATGGCAAATTGCTAATATGCAATGAACAATTTCTACATATTAGGTTTATGTTTGAAGTTCCTCCTAAAGGGTTTGAGACTATCAGACTTGTTTTCACATTTTCAGGTTCTAATTTTAACCTTTTTACAACAGATAGACATGTGAATGAATGAGTGGATCCCGAATCTATTAAAGCATAAACAGGATGTGAGTTTAGCTCAACAGTACCTGCAATCACTTCAGGAGACTCTTCATCATCTCTACCACGAATGTGGTAAACTCTAGCAGGTGCTCGAGATTCCTGATGAGTAGTAGCATTGGAATGAGTACCCTTGCCTTTCTTCTGATAACTCGGCTGGGCTGACTTGGCATTCCTATTCCGATTAGAGAATGTCGGACTAGGAACTGCAGTGTTACGAGCTGGCATAGATTCATGCTTCTGAGGACAGTCTTTGATGTAGTGATCATCACCACCACAAGCATAACAGAGATTTGCCTGAAGTCTGCACTGACCTCGATGTGGTTTCTGACAGAACTTGCAAGGAGGAATCTTTTCAGAATTTCCCGAACTATTAACAGACATAGTCGGTACCGAGGATCTGATTATTGTGGCTGGTTTAGAAGTATAATTGCTCCTCGGAGCAGAAGTGAAATTAGAAGACCCTTCTTTCTGAAATTTGGGCTTCTTGAACTGCCATTGAGACTTGTCATCTCGTTTCTGCTTTTTGTCAGGTCTATTGCCCCCTTTTCGCTTTTCAGCAGCTTTCATTCTAGCTTCGGTTGCAATAGCCCGATTAACAAGATTCTGGAAATCATTGATTCCCAAAGCAGTAAAGATTGGACTCAGTTCATCATTCATGCCTTCAATGAACATTCGGCATTTATCAGCTTCAGTTTTGATGTATTCTGCACCGTATTTGCAATACTTGCAAAAGTCTGCAACATACTGCTCAATAGGACGGTTGGCTTGTTTAAGGTGCAAGAACTTCTTTCTTCTTTCAGCTAAGTACTGTTCACTAATATACTTCTTTTTGAACTCTTCGAGAAAGAATTCCCATGTCACCAGTTCAGTCGGAACAGTAAGAGTAGTGGTTTCCCACCAATTCATAGCTTCATCAGCTAACAGAGCTACAGCACACTCCAATTTGTGGTCATCGGAGCATTGTAATTGTCGGGTTACCACCTTGGTGGTGTTTTCAAGCCAGTACTCTGCATCTTCTGGTCTTTCTTCATTAGCACCAGTAAAAGTGTAGGCTCGATGCTGAGAAAGCTTATCTATCGGAGCTCTGCTAGGTGCAGTAGGGACAGAAACAGTAGGTTGCTCTTGTTTCAGATTTGTTAGAAGTTGATTGAACATCTCCTTCATGCTAAGGAGACATTCCCTTTGGGCAGACTGAACCATAGGATTTTCAGGTGGAAGTTGTTCTGTGTTCTGAACATGCTCTGTAGGGATCCGTTCAGTGACTTGAACAGGCTTTTTGGGAATTTGCTCGGAAGTCTGAGCATGCTCTTTGTTTCTCTCCTTTCTCGGAGTTTCAGTTTGAGCAGGAGAATTATCACCCAAACTCACACTTTCACCTTCGCTTGAAGATTCGTGCGAGCTCCTATTCTTTGGGTCTTTTGGGTTCGTCATATTCTATCATTCAGTCAAACAACAAAAGATCAGAAAGCTCAATACAGATATCTTGTCATACAATACATGGGTGGCAAACCTAAACAATGCAGATGTATGCAGACTCGATTAAATTTTTAGGACTTAACCTAAAAAGCTCTGATTACCACTTTGTATAACACCCCTCACCCCGGATTAGGGGCAAGGAGCGTTATGTTAACATGTGACAGAATCGTATTAGGCAGCGGCGGAAGCGGGTTAACAATTTTTCGTGCAACATTTTTTTTTCGAATACAATATATTTTAATTTCTTATCACATTCGATTATCCCATGGACATACTTCATCATATACATATATATATATATCATATCCTATAATATCATCCATAGTGTTTTAGTTTCCCTTAATTACATATCAAGATGTAAGGTAACTTCTTATAAGTTTATACAATACTAAAGAAATAGTTCATGAACATAACTATTATGCCAAATTGATCTAACATGCTGAACACTAGGCCACCCATCATGAGTACGACAAAGACAGTGAAGATCATACTTAAGCTTCGTACGAGAAGAATACGGGTAGAGGTCAACGATGCTAGAACCTGAAATTTAGGGGAAGGAAGGAAGGTTCGAGTGGTAAGTACTTCTCGTACTTAGTGAGGAAACCCTATTCTATTCGGTTTCCAATTTAAACATTATGATCAAACAATTTAATTTCACTTTGCACATTAGCTCATTCGAATGATTCAAGCAATATAATCAATCCACAATTAATAATGCACCATAGAAATCATTCGAATATATACACCAAGGAGTCATGTAATTCTATTCGAATACATGCAAGTAATTACATATCATTCATATCATGAATACACATACAAGTCATGAAACTTGAATTAACTTCCAATTATCAAATTATCACAATTAAAGTTTCATAGCATATCAAGAATAACAAATCATGAAATTCAATATTTCATTCAAATGATCCAACAACCAATTTCATGAATTTACTTTCAATTTTCAGATTTCATTCCTTAAATTGTTCATTTAATTCATTTAGCAATGCCTTGGATAGTAGAGTATGCTAGGTAATCAAGTCACGTATAAAAGAGGTTGTGAATCAAAATTCACCATGTAATAGGTACCACGTACCAAATCGTATCACGTATAACATATCATAATGTCCGCAGACATTAAGCAAGAAGGTACACTTACGTACCACAATATCGAGTACACTAACGTACCGATTTTCTTATTGAGCTCAGACTCTAGGCTAGCCGTACTACCTAAACAAACTGTACACACCAAGGGCTTTGCATTTAAATCTTTAATTTAATCAGATACATAATCAATCAAATTTTTCAGAAATTCTTAATTAATCATTTCGATTAATTGCTTATAATTCCAATTCCAATAACATATTATCACACATGATCATATAATAATTTACATGCTCAATTCGCATTTTTCAGATCAGCTTTCATACAAATCCAAACTCATATCATATAATTCAGAATTTCATTTCATAGTTCAACACTCAATTGAACTTATCAAACATAATTATAACATGTAAGAGCATTGCATACTCACATACTATATCACAACTTCATTGTTTCCACAAGAAATCAATATCACAATAATTTTCCAATAATCAGCATGATTAATTCATCCAAAACAGTAAGATTAACTAAAAATCAGATTCGGAATCAAACATATCAATCATCAATTTAAATTCAATCACATATGCAACAAAATCGCATAACACAAGCATAAAATCCAAATTCCATTATTCCTTCTTCCCTTACTAAAATCGAATAATTAATTAGTCCAATTTGCATGCTTATCAAACTTAAAAATCAAATCAAGGCAGTTGGGACTCTAATCCCAACTCTAAAAACCGTTTCACTCACTGTTCATCGAGCTAATTCGGAATCCGTATGCCTTTCGCCCGATCCGTAGCCGATCCCGGAGTAACCTCTTCTTCTACCCTTTCGCTTCTAAAATCTAAGGCATTCAAGCCAAACAAATAACAAATTTTCAGAATGCAATTCATGCAATTAGAGACTGGATTTTTTTCACTTTATTCAAAACAGTCCCTGAATTATTTGGTCCAATTCGACTAGTTTCCAAATTTCCTAATTTCTTCAACTAATCACTTAAACTTTCAAATTGATCCCTAAAATTGGTGGATTTCACATCTTACAGATTGTTAATAAATTTATTAACACTTCATTTAATCCTATTTTTACATCTTTAATAATTCACAATTTCTTAATTTTTCTTCTTTTCGTTTATACACATTTCTGACCACCTAATTTAATTAATTTCTTATTTACTGTACACAACTTCAAATCGAACACCGTTTGTTCCTAAATTCAATTAACATACCCAATTTTAACATATCAAAAATTCAGATCGAAACTCTTAGTATATTATTTTATACAATTTTACAAAGTTCACTATCCAGCTAGGAACATTACTGGACAGTTTTGCATGCTGTTCGAAATGATTTTCCAGATTTTACCACAGTCATCAAAACTCCTTTTTACAATTTTTCTACCATTTTAGACATGTCAAGGTAGAACATATCAAAATTTCATCACTAAACTCTTACTAGTGAATTTTATAAAATTTTCTAAAGTTCACTGTCCATCTAAGAACAGTACAGGACAGTTTTACATGCTGTTCATATTAAGCTTCCAGATTTTACTAAAATGATCAAAACTCAGATTTATAATTTTTATACCACTTTATACATGTCAAAGTAGTACATATCAAAAATTCATCACG
The DNA here is from genome assembly GCA_030270665.1 of Hibiscus trionum. Taxonomy (NCBI): domain Eukaryota; kingdom Viridiplantae; phylum Streptophyta; class Magnoliopsida; order Malvales; family Malvaceae; genus Hibiscus; species Hibiscus trionum. Next base: position 21,003,184 of record BSYR01000025.1, read on the forward strand.
AATTTCCTATTAATTAATTTTCTATAATTTTTCAAAGTTCACTGTCCAGCTAGAAGCATTGCTGGACAGTTTTACATGTTACTCCATTTCACACTTCCAGATTTTAACACAGCCTTTAAAACCTTGTTTTATTATTTTTCTATGATTCTAGACATATTAAAGTGAAACATATCAAAAATTCAGATCCAAACTTCTATCATAACATTTTCTAAAATTTTTCAAAGGTGCATGTTATGAATCTTAACAAATCTGTCAACACACTTTGTATGTATGTTATTAATGTTTTATGACTCTTAATCCTTAAGGATTCATATATATTTCCATATTTCCAGCAACCATACACAAGAACATCATATTTATGAATTTATAGACACCTTAGAACACATGATTTAATAAATCTTTTACCATAACCAAATTGAGAAGAGGATGATCTACTTACTTCCGATTTTTCCTTGATTTTTCTAAGTGTTTTTCACCACCATACATGCTCTTCTTCTTCTTCCTCAAGCTCTCAACTTTCTCTCAAGTTTTCTAGGTTGTATTATTGGTGTGAAAAAGCAAAGGAGATGAGTGATTTAGGGTGGTGTTAGCCGGCTAAGGGAAGAGAAAATGGGGGACAAAAATCAATTGGGATGACTTTATGTCAAATCACACTTATTACTCATTTTTTTATACCTATTTTTATAACACCACTTAGTATTAATAAATCATATATATTCTATAATTATACAATAATTTCATCCTATTAATAATGTAAATACATGTATTTCCATTTTAGCATGCAAATCCTCAACTTTTCCAACTTATTCAGTTTGGTCATTAATGAACCAAATTTTAAATTCGAAAGTTTGGAAAAATCAATCTAATTATTCACTTCATCATTTAATTTGACCTCTAATCTTCTAGGCTAATTTTTGGGATGTTACATTTCTCCCCCCCTTAAAGAAAGAATTCGTCCCCGAATTCTTACCTGAATCGAACAATTGAGGATATTGGATTCGCATCGTTTCCTCGGGTTCCCATGTTGCCTCTTCCATCTTGTGATTTCTCCACAAGACTTTAACTAGTGCAACATTTTTGTTCCGAAGTCTTTTAATTTCCCTATCCAAAATCTGAACTGGTTCCTCTTCATAGGACAAATCAGGATTCAGTTCTACTTCTTCCGGCTCTAAGATGTGAGAAGGATCGGATCTATACCTTCTGAGCATTGACACATGGAAGACATTGTGGATTTTATCGAACTCACTAGGGAGTGCAAGTCGATAAGCCACTGGGCCAATTCTTTCAGTGATTTCAAAAGGTCCAATAAAGCGAGGACTAAGCTTTCCTCTCTTTCCGAACCGAAATACTTTCTTCCATGGAGAGACCTTGAGAAAAACTTTGTCTCCCACATTATGCTGAATATCTCTTCGTTTCATATCAGCATATGCTTTCTGTCTATCGAAGGCTTGTTTTAAACGAGAATGGATGATTTGAACTTTCTCTTATGTTTCTCTGAGCAGTTGTGGTCCCAAAACCTTATTTTCACCAAGTTCGGACCAACACAGAGGTGTTCTGCATTTTCTGCCATACAATGCTTCAAAAGGAGCCATCTGAATAGACGACTGATAGCTATTGTTGTAGGCAAATTCAACTAAGGGTAGGGATTTCTCCCAATTCTTCCCAAAGTCAATTATGCAAGCTCTAAGCATGTCTTCGAGAATCTGAATTACTCGTTCAGACTGACCATCAGTTTGCGGATGGAAAGCTGTGCTTAGATTCAATTTCGTTCCCATAGCTCTCTGTAATGTTTTCCAAAATCTAGAAGTAAATCTTGGATCACGATCAGAGACAATGGAGATAGGAATTCCATGTAGCCGGATTATTTCTTGAATATACAGATTGGCCAAGGTCTCCAAACTGTAATTGATACGAATAGGAATAAAATGTGCCGATTTGGTGAATCGGTCAACAATCACCCAAATAGCATCATATTTTCTGGGAGAACAAGGAAGACCAGTCACGAAATCCATAGTAATTCGTTCCCATTTCCACTGTGGTAGTACAAGTGGTTGGAGTAGTCCGGTGGGAACTCTATGTTCAGCTTTGACTTTCTGACAGTTTAGACATTTGGATACGAAATCATTGATAGCCGCTTTCATACCAGACCACCAATACAAAGATTTGAGATCTTTATACATCTTAACCGATCCAGGGTGGACCGAGAAAGAACTCTGGTGTGCTTCTTCCAGAAGATCTCTTTTCAAACTTTCATCATTTGGAACACAGATTCTATCTTTGAAGTAAAGGAGACCGTTTGTATGAATACGGAATCCTTCACCAGAATTTGTATCCAGTTTGGAAATAATATCCTGAAGTTCTGGATCAGCTTTCTGAAGATTTTCAATCCTTGAGATTAGACTGGATTGAATTTGAAGTTCGGACAGAAATCCTTGCTTCTAATATACTCGAAGATGAGCATTGATAGCAGTTGGAGCTACAAGAATAAATACCACTTTTTTTTAAAAATCAAAACTTTCATTATAAACATTTTATATTTTATTTCTTAAGGTTCAGGGATTAGAGATTTTTACCCAATGTCAGTTTACGACTCAAGGCGTCTGCAACCACATTGGCTTTTCCTGGATGATAGTCAATGACTAAATCATAGTCTTTCAATAACTCCATCCATCTGCGTTGTCTCAAATTCAGATCTTTCTGAGTTAGGAGATACTTTAGGCTCTTGTGATCGGTGAACAGATAACATTTCTCACCGTACAAGTAGTGTCTCCATATTTTGAGAGCAAACACGATTGCAGCAAGTTCAAGATCATGCGTTGGATAGTTCAATTCATGAGATTTCAGTTGGCGTGAAGCATAAGCTATCACATTATCACCCTGCATTAAAACACATCCAAGACCCGCATGTGAAGCATCACTGTATACAGTATAATCTTTGCCCGGTTCTGGTTGGATCAAAACTGGGGCATGAGTCAAGGCTGCTTTGAGTTGGTCAAAGCTTCTCTGTTGCTTGTCAGACCATTCAAACGGTTGATCTTTACGAAGAAGTTTAGTCAAAGGTAAGGCTATAGAGGAAAACCCTTTGACAAACCTTCTGTAATAACCAGCAAGACCAAGGAAACTTCGTATTTCACTGACATTTCTGGGAGGTCGCCAATCCATGATTGACTGAATTTTCTTCGGATCAACTTTAATTCCTTCTGCAGAAATTACATGTCCAAGGAAAGAGACTTCCGATAACCAGAATTCGCACTTGGAAAATTTTGCGAATAACTGGCGTTCCCGGAGAGTTTGCAAAACAATACGGAGATGATCAGCATGTTCTTCTTTGTTGCGAGAATAAATGAGAATGTCATCAATGAAGACAACCACAAATTTATCAAGATAGGGCTTGAATACTCTGTTCATAAGATCCATGAATGCCGCCGGAGCATTTGTTAATCCGAAAGGCATTACCAGAAATTCATAGTGGCCATAACGAGTTCGGAAGGCTGTTTTTGATACATCCTCCTCTTTGACTCTCATTTGATAGTATCCAGATCGCAGGTCGATCTTTGAGAATACTGAAGCATCCCTAAGTTGATCAAACAGATCTTCTATTCTTGGGAGCGGATATCGGTTCTTGATTGTGATCTTGTTCAATTGACGGTAGTCAATGCAAAGACGCATTGCTCCATCCTTCTTCTTCACAAATAGAACAGGTGCACCCCAGGGAGAAGTGCTGGGTCGAATAAAACCCTTATCCTGAAGTTCTTGAAGTTGTTTTTGCAATTCTTTTAACTCAAGAGGTGCCATCCGGTACGGAGTGATAGACACCGGATTTGAGCCAGGCTGTACTTCAATCCCGAATTCAACTTCTCTAGTCGGAGGGAGACCAGGTAGTTCCTCGGGAAACACATCAATGAATTCAGAAACAACAGGCATTTCAGACATTCCAAATTCAATTTGATCTCGTAAGACCATGGATGAAAAAATGGAAGTGGGCTTTTTATCAATTAGGAGTATGGATTCCTTTCCTAAACCCTGAAGATACAGTCTTTTATTTTGACAGTCTACCCAAGCCTCATGTTTACTTAACCAATCTAAACCCAGAATTAGATCGAACTCACAGAAGGGTAATATGTAGAGATCAATAAGGAATGGCAAATTGCTAATATGCAATGAACAATTTCTACATATTAGGTTTATGTTTGAAGTTCCTCCTAAAGGGTTTGAGACTATCAGACTTGTTTTCACATTTTCAGGTTCTAATTTTAACCTTTTTACAACAGATAGACATGTGAATGAATGAGTGGATCCCGAATCTATTAAAGCATAAACAGGATGTGAGTTTAGCTCAACAGTACCTGCAATCACTTCAGGAGACTCTTCATCATCTCTACCACGAATGTGGTAAACTCTAGCAGGTGCTCGAGATTCCTGATGAGTAGTAGCATTGGAATGAGTACCCTTGCCTTTCTTCTGATAACTCGGCTGGGCTGACTTGGCATTCCTATTCCGATTAGAGAATGTCGGACTAGGAACTGCAGTGTTACGAGCTGGCATAGATTCATGCTTCTGAGGACAGTCTTTGATGTAGTGATCATCACCACCACAAGCATAACAGAGATTTGCCTGAAGTCTGCACTGACCTCGATGTGGTTTCTGACAGAACTTGCAAGGAGGAATCTTTTCAGAATTTCCCGAACTATTAACAGACATAGTCGGTACCGAGGATCTGATTATTGTGGCTGGTTTAGAAGTATAATTGCTCCTCGGAGCAGAAGTGAAATTAGAAGACCCTTCTTTCTGAAATTTGGGCTTCTTGAACTGCCATTGAGACTTGTCATCTCGTTTCTGCTTTTTGTCAGGTCTATTGCCCCCTTTTCGCTTTTCAGCAGCTTTCATTCTAGCTTCGGTTGCAATAGCCCGATTAACAAGATTCTGGAAATCATTGATTCCCAAAGCAGTAAAGATTGGACTCAGTTCATCATTCATGCCTTCAATGAACATTCGGCATTTATCAGCTTCAGTTTTGATGTATTCTGCACCGTATTTGCAATACTTGCAAAAGTCTGCAACATACTGCTCAATAGGACGGTTGGCTTGTTTAAGGTGCAAGAACTTCTTTCTTCTTTCAGCTAAGTACTGTTCACTAATATACTTCTTTTTGAACTCTTCGAGAAAGAATTCCCATGTCACCAGTTCAGTCGGAACAGTAAGAGTAGTGGTTTCCCACCAATTCATAGCTTCATCAGCTAACAGAGCTACAGCACACTCCAATTTGTGGTCATCGGAGCATTGTAATTGTCGGGTTACCACCTTGGTGGTGTTTTCAAGCCAGTACTCTGCATCTTCTGGTCTTTCTTCATTAGCACCAGTAAAAGTGTAGGCTCGATGCTGAGAAAGCTTATCTATCGGAGCTCTGCTAGGTGCAGTAGGGACAGAAACAGTAGGTTGCTCTTGTTTCAGATTTGTTAGAAGTTGATTGAACATCTCCTTCATGCTAAGGAGACATTCCCTTTGGGCAGACTGAACCATAGGATTTTCAGGTGGAAGTTGTTCTGTGTTCTGAACATGCTCTGTAGGGATCCGTTCAGTGACTTGAACAGGCTTTTTGGGAATTTGCTCGGAAGTCTGAGCATGCTCTTTGTTTCTCTCCTTTCTCGGAGTTTCAGTTTGAGCAGGAGAATTATCACCCAAACTCACACTTTCACCTTCGCTTGAAGATTCGTGCGAGCTCCTATTCTTTGGGTCTTTTGGGTTCGTCATATTCTATCATTCAGTCAAACAACAAAAGATCAGAAAGCTCAATACAGATATCTTGTCATACAATACATGGGTGGCAAACCTAAACAATGCAGATGTATGCAGACTCGATTAAATTTTTAGGACTTAACCTAAAAAGCTCTGATTACCACTTTGTATAACACCCCTCACCCTGGATTAGGGGCAAGGAGCGTTATGTTAACATGTGACAGAATCGTATTAGGCAGCGGCGGAAGCGGGTTAACAATTTTTCGTGCAACATTTTTTTTTCGAATACAATATATTTTAATTTCTTATCACATTCGATTATCCCATGGACATACTTCATCATATACATATATATATATATCATATCCTATAATATCATCCATAGTGTTTTAGTTTCCCTTAATTACATATCAAGATGTAAGGTAACTTCTTATAAGTTTATACAATACTAAAGAAATAGTTCATGAACATAACCATTATGCCAAATTGATCTAACATGCTGAACACTAGGCCACCCATCATGAGTACGACAAAGACAGTGAAGATCATACTTAAGCTTCGTACGAGAAGAATACGGGTAGAGGTCAACGATGCTAGAACCTGAAATTTAGGGGAAGGAAGGAAGGTTCGAGTGGTAAGTACTTCTCGTACTTAGTGAGGAAACCCTATTCTATTCGGTTTCCAATTTAAACATTATGATCAAACAATTTAATTTCACTTTGCACATTAGCTCATTCGAATGATTCAAGCAATATAATCAATCCACAATTAATAATGCACCATAGAAATCATTCGAATATATACACCAAGGAGTCATGTAATTCTATTCGAATACATGCAAGTAATTACATATCATTCATATCATGAATACACATACAAGTCATGAAACTTGAATTAACTTCCAATTATCAAATTATCACAATTAAAGTTTCATAGCATATCAAGAATAACAAATCATGAAATTCAATATTTCATTCAAATGATCCAACAACCAATTTCATGAATTTACTTTCAATTTTCAGATTTCATTCCTTAAATTGTTCATTTAATTCATTTAGCAATGCCTTGGATAGTAGAGTATGCTAGGTAATCAAGTCACGTATAAAAGAGGTTGTGAATCAAAATTCACCATGTAATAGGTACCACGTACCAAATCGTATCACGTATAACATATCATAATGTCCGCAGACATTAAGCAAGAAGGTACACTTACGTACCACAATATCGAGTACACTAACGTACCGATTTTCTTATTGAGCTCAGACTCTAGGCTAGCCGTACTACCTAAACAAACTGTACACACCAAGGGCTTTGCATTTAAATCTTTAATTTAATCAGATACATAATCAATCAAATTTTTCAGAAATTCTTAATTAATCATTTCGATTAATTGCTTATAATTCCAATTCCAATAACATATTATCACACATGATCATATAATAATTTACATGCTCAATTCGCATTTTTCAGATCAGCTTTCATACAAATCCAAACTCATATCATATAATTCAGAATTTCATTTCATAGTTCAACACTCAATTGAACTTATCAAACATAATTATAACATGTAAGAGCATTGCATACTCACATACTATATCACAACTTCATTGTTTCCACAAGAAATCAATATCACAATAATTTTCCAATAATCAGCATGATTAATTCATCCAAAACAGTAAGATTAACTAAAAATCAGATTCGGAATCAAACATATCAATCATCAATTTAAATTCAATCACATATGCAACAAAATCGCATAACACAAGCATAAAATCCAAATTCCATTATTCCTTCTTCCCTTACTAAAATCGAATAATTAATTAGTCCAATTTGCATGCTTATCAAACTTAAAAATCAAATCAAGGCAGTTGGGACTCTAATCCCAACTCTAAAAACCGTTTCACTCACTGTTCATCGAGCTAATTCGGAATCCGTATGCCTTTCGCCCGATCCGTAGCCGATCCCGGAGTAACCTCTTCTTCTACCCTTTCGCTTCTAAAATCTAAGGCATTCAAGCCAAACAAATAAAAAATTTTCAGAATGCAATTCATGCAATTAGAGACTGGATTTTTTTCACTTTATTCAAAACAGTCCCTGAATTATTTGGTCCAATTCGACTAGTTTCCAAATTTCCTAATTTCTTCAACTAATCACTTAAACTTTCAAATTGATCCCTAAAATTGGTGGATTTCACATCTTACAGATTGTTAATAAATTTATTAACACTTCATTTAATCCTATTTTTACATCTTTAATAATTCACAATTTCTTAATTTTTCTTCTTTTCGTTTATACACATTTCTGACCACCTAATTTAATTAATTTCTTATTTACTGTACACAACTTCAAATCGAACACCGTTTGTTCCTAAATTCAATTAACATACCCAATTTTAACATATCAAAAATTCAGATCGAAACTCTTAGTATATTATTTTATACAATTTTACAAAGTTCACTATCCAGCTAGGAACATTACTGGACAGTTTTGCATGCTGTTCGAAATGATTTTCCAGATTTTACCACAGTCATCAAAACTCCTTTTTACAATTTTTCTACCATTTTAGACATGTCAAGGTAGAACATATCAAAATTTCATCACTAAACTCTTACTAGTGAATTTTATAAAATTTTCTAAAGTTCACTGTCCATCTAAGAACAGTACAGGACAGTTTTACATGCTGTTCATATTAAGCTTCCAGATTTTACTAAAATGATCAAAACTCAGATTTATAATTTTTATACCACTTTATACATGTCAAAGTAGTACATATCAAAAATTCATCACGAATTTCCTATTAATTAATTTTCTATAATTTTTCAAAGTTCACTGTCCAGCTAGAAGCATTGCTGGACAGTTTTACATGTTACTCCATTTCACACTTCCAGATTTTAACACAGCCTTTAAAACCTTGTTTTATTATTTTTCTATGATTCTAGACATATTAAAGTGAAACATATCAAAAATTCAGATCCAAACTTCTATCATAACATTTTCTAAAATTTTTCAAAGGTGCATGTTATGAATCTTAACAAATCTGTCAACACACTTTGTATGTATGTTATTAATGTTTTATGACTCTTAATCCTTAAGGATTCATATATATTTCCATATTTCCAGCAACCATACACAAGAACATCATATTTATGAATTTATAGACACCTTAGAACACATGATTTAATAAATCTTTTACCATAACCAAATTGAGAAGAGGATGATCTACTTACTTCCGATTTTTCCTTGATTTTTCTAAGTGTTTTTCACCACCATACATGCTCTTCTTCTTCTTCCTCAAGCTCTCAACTTTCTCTCAAGTTTTCTAGGTTGTATTATTGGTGTGAAAAAGCAAAGGAGATGAGTGATTTAGGGTGGTGTTAGCCGGCTAAGGGAAGAGAAAATGGGGGACAAAAATCAATTGGGATGACTTTATGTCAAATCACACTTATTACTCATTTTTTTATACCTATTTTTATAACACCACTTAGTATTAATAAATCATATATATTCTATAATTATACAATAATTTCATCCTATTAATAATGTAAATACATGTATTTCCATTTTAGCATGCAAATCCTCAACTTTTCCAACTTATTCAGTTTGGTCATTAATGAACCAAATTTTAAATTCGAAAGTTTGGAAAAATCAATCTAATTATTCACTTCATCATTTAATTTGACCTCTAATCTTCTAGGCTAATTTTTGGGATGTTACAGGTCCCCTACGAAACCATTCTCGATTAAACGAGGCTTGAGGCAAGGGTGTTCTCTATCGCCACTTCTCTTCAATTTGGTGGGCGAAGCATTGAGTAAGTTGTTATCGAAAGCAGTGGATGTTGGTTTTTTTAAGGGAGTGAAAGTGGGCAATAGCGAATTGAGCATTAGCGAGTTGAGCATTAGCCACATTTAATTCGCCGATGACCTGGTCATTTTCGTTGAGGCTAATGAAGCTATGGTACGACAGGTTAAGAGAGTCTTGAAAATTTTCGAGTTGGCAGCAGGATTGTCCATCAATGAGTCGAAATCGAAACTTTTCGGGGCGAACATTGAAGAGGAGTGCACGCAGAAGATGTTTGAAGTGATAAAGTAGGGTTGGGGCTCTCTCCTAACTAAGTACTTGGGTCTTTCGTTGGGTTTTGCTCACAACTCAGCTGAGATTTGGAAGCCAATAACCGAAAAGGTACAAAAGAAACTGAAAGGGTGGAAAGGCAAACTTTTATCGTTTGGGGGCCGATTAACACTGGTCAGATCAGTATTAGTGAATTTACCGATATACTATCTTTCTATTTTCAAGATGCCAAAGAAGGTGGCAAAGACAATAAACTCGTGTATAGCAAAGTTTATTTGGGGGAATAAAGAAGGGAAGCGCATCTATTGGGTTAGTTGGGAGGTCTTGTGCAAACCAAAGTACATGAGAGGTTTGGGGATCGTTGAATTGAGGGTAAGAAATAGAGGATTAATGAATAAGTGGATGTGGAGATTCGGATGTGAACCTAATATCTTTTGGAGACAAATCATCACAGCTAAGTATGGTCTGGACCCATCAAGGTTGGTCTTGAGGAAGGGGAATTTTCCGAAATCTTCTTAGATTTGGTGCGACATTACAAGACCGCTAAACGATGAGGAGGATTTTTTCCACAAACATTCGTGTTGAGGTCGGAGATGGTGAGTCAACTGATTTTTGGGATGATTTTTGGACTAAAGTTCTATCGCTTCGCCAAGATTTTCCGCGATTATACGCTATGGCAGTCAAGGAGGAGGGAAAGGTATCCGATTTTGGTGTTAGAAGAGATGGTGTTTGGCAATGGAACATTGAATTTCGCAGGCGTTTTTTTATTGGGAGGTGGAGTTATGGGAGGAGTTCAGGAGTTTAATCAGTAAGGCTGTTGGTAAAGCATTGGGAAAGGATATAATTAAATGGGCGGGTTGCTCAAAGGGTTTCTACACCTCTAAAGACTATTGCAACTCTATCCCAGGGGAGGCACGAGTGGTGAATAATGTATGAAAGCTTGTATGGTCGAGTGCCGCTCCACCTAAGGTGGCTGCCTTCTGTTGAAAGGTAATTCACTAGAGGATTCCAACTTTTGGCGAGTTGGCGAAAATAGGGATTCAATGCCCCGGATCTGGTTCATGTGTGCTATGTAATAAAGAGCGGGAAACGATAAACCACTTGTTTTGCCAATGCCCAGGATCTTGGATGATTTGGCAAAAATGGTGCTTGGGGTGGAACATAGAATTCATAATGCCAACATATGTGACTTCTCTATTGCAAGGTTGGGTTCATTTGCCGATTAAACGTTCTTTCCTTAAGTTCTGATTGCTTGCATTTTTTTGCGTTTATTTGAACAATTTGGTTGTGCCGAAATGAAATTATTTTTAGGAAGAAAAGTTGCGATGAAAAGCGTATCTATGATTTAGCTGTGCTGAGATTAGGACATTGGTGTTTGGGACTATAGCCAGATTGTGTGGCTTCACTAAATGATTTCATCAAATGCCCCCAAGTGATAGTGATATCCGATCAAGTTAAACGAAGACCAAAGAAAGAGGTGTGGGTTGCGCCAGTTAGGGGAACTTTAAAGTTCAACGTTGATGGTGCGATATGTGGTGGTTATGGATATGCAGGCATTGGCGGTGTTCTGAGGGACTACACAGGTAAAATCCTTATCCAATTTTCAAAACATATTGGAGTCACGGATGTTTGCAATGTAGAGGTAAGGAGTATCTTGGAGGCGTGTGAGTTATTTGCTGGGTCAAAATGGTTTGGTTCTTACGATTTTATAATTGAATCGGATAGCCTCTTGGCGGTCAATTGGATAAATGGGATAGTGCAACCTCCTCCGAGCTTGTCCAATCTAGTGGAAAATGTCGTGGACTGGGTGAGAAGAAGAAATTGGAGAGTGTCCTTCAAGTATAAGGAACGGAATATAACTGCTCATCATTTAGTCCGATCGGGAATCGGTAAATCTAGTCCTTTCGTGAGCTTTTCCTAGTTTAGCTGGAGGCTGGGTTCGAAAGTGATATTGGCCGATGTTTGGGGGGATGCTGAGTGTACAATGGACATGAATGTGGGGTGCAGGTCTCAGTTGCAAGTTCTTTGCGTGGAGATAGCACGCAGCTATGTTAGATTTTGTTGGCTTTAGATTCGCAATAGTTTTGATGCAACATTACTGTTAGATGTTCCTGATAATTATGTGAGTGATGGCTTGTGATCGTCGAACATGGTTTCTCCGTACTCTTTTTTCTCCATTTAGGATAGTGAGGTTTTTTAATGAGGCGAGAATCCATGAGTGTTCTTCCATATCAATAGTCTTAATTTTCAAAAAAAAAAATAATTAAAAGGTAGTTAATGTGAGATTTTCAGTTACGTAACTACCAACTCTTTCTCATTTTCAGCCAAACACTAATTCACTCATCTTTCTTCAGAATTATTTCTCCCAAAAACTCTCTCAACATTTCCTAAATCATTTTCAAGAAATCTTTCCTAGTTCTTCAAGATTTTGCTAAGGAAAACTTGTCATTCATTGAGGGAAGCAAGGATTGGAGGTAAATCCTGTTCTCAACCTCTAATCAAAGTTCTTTATTGAAATTCCCAAGATATTTGGCTTCTAAATACTATTTTTGGTTGAGTTTTCTTTATAGTGTTGATTGGAGATCAAAATCTTGTGAAATTGTGGTTGAAATCTTAATTTTCGGACTTGATGGGTTAAGCTTTGTTTTGTATTGATTTTAATTGAGTTCTAAGTTGATTAATATGTTAAAATGAAGTGTTGATAACATAGACCCCGAAATCCTTGAGATCATTGAGTTTCTTGGTTGTTTTAAGTGAGTTTTTGAGGTGATATGGTGGAATCTTGATTGCTGAAGGTATAAGGTTGGGTTAGGTTGTTTGTTAAATGTGTTTTGGTGTCTAATATGGGTTGGAAGTGATGTATGTTGGCCGAGCTTAGTTTAGGAAGCAATCGATTGAGTTTTTGGTTGTCTTGGATGGGTAATTTGGTGTAGTTTGGGTGAGCAACGAGTTTGTAAATTGTTGCTGGTGTTGGAATGCATTTTAATGCATTTAGATCTCTGTTTTGATGATGTGAAAACATGGGATCTTGATCCGGAAGCAAACGAGGTGTTGTTGGAGGCTCCAAAAGAGTAATTTTCGTGTAGGCGAGCAAGGCTTCGCGTATCGGTGAGTGGAAATGCAATTTCCTACTTTGTAACGCTTTGAGCGTGGTCTTGGGAGCCTAGTGTAAGTTTGATACACTTAGCTAAGCTCAAGAGTAAGTGATTCGGAAATCCCTCTCTTGGAAATGTGCTATGTTTGATGAAAATGCACTTGGTTTAAGTGTGGATTTGTTTACTGTTTTAAAGCATGTTTTAAGCATGAATGTTGCTAGATTTTAATGCCATTATGTTAAGGATGCACTAGGTAAGTGATCCTTGGTTTTCATGTGTTGAATGCATATGATGTAAGCATGTTATGCTTGTGGAAATGGCATTGTGTTTATGCTTGTAAAACAGTGAATTAATGTGGTTAAATGATTATATTGGCAAGTGATGTAAATGGTTTTTGGTTGTGTTAATCGGATATAGTTAGCCGACTATAAGATTGGGTGCACCGTGAATAAAGTCGTCTTGGATATCGAGGGGTTGTGATTGTGCCATAATCTCTATCCAAGTACCCTAACGATTGAGGTTAAGACCACAACGGTAGATGGTTTAGTCTCGTGTGTGAGTCTCGTGTATGTGTCCCGTACTCTCGTTAGTGGAATTATACAACTACCGATGAGTGATGTTGATGGATTGTGATTGTGCCATTAATCTCCATCACGGGTGTTGAGGGGTTGTGATTGTGCCATTGATCTCCACCTTGTGTAGTCCGGTAGTATGTATGAAGCGTGTGGGACACCGCTTGTAATCCGCATATCCGATTGTGTCTTGTGTTGAAATGGTTTATGGATTATCACTTGCGAGCCAATATAATGTAAAAGATTAATGTTAAGCACGAGATGCTTGTAAATGATGCATGAGATGCTTGGTAAATCATGAGCAAAGGTTTATTTGCTAATTTTAATGTTGCATATGGGCATGTTTTAGAAAGTGCATTGATGTTCTTGAATGAACATGTTTTTTTGTAAAGGCATGAGATATGAAATGGTGGTTTTGCCAATGGTGTGAAATGCATTGATGAATGTTGCATAGCGGTCCTCACTAAGCTTTGTGCGTACGCTCTGTTGTTTCATCAATGCAGAAAACTAGGCTTTCAAGGCAGCAAGTAAGCAAGAAGAATCCAAGCTTTTAACCTTGCAAAGTATGTGGCTTTATTTCGGTGTAATAAGAGGCAATGGGTGGAATTTATGCTTTTGAATGGTTGAGGATGTTTCCCTTTACTTTGAGCATGTTTGGTGGTTTATTCTTGAGTTGTAATTGGCCTTTATGGGTTGATTTTGGATGTGAATGTTGATTTTAGCTTGTTATGGCTTTGGTGGACTAGAGAGCATGCCTTTAGTATCTATGTTTGCATGTTGGATGCCATGTCGTAGCTAATGCCTCAAAATGATGACCGTTGGTGTGTATCTATGTTGTATGCATGTTGTGGCACGTTTCGGGAATGTTCAGATATGAAAAGAAGAGAAAAACCAGCAAAATCTGCTATTGCAGGGCAAGGCGTATCGGAACGCCCTTGCTTGTTTCGGAATAGAGGCCTGAAATGGCTAAGAGGTTTCGAAACGGGTAGGGACGTATCGAAACGGTTTTGCTACTAGAAATGGGTGTTTCGATACGGGTCTCGGAACGCACCTGAGTATCGAAACGGTCAACCAAGTTTCGAAACGACCGTTTCGGTACAGGGCCATCCGTTTCGAAACACTTGACCGTTGAGTTTGAATTTGAACTGTTTCAGGTTTCTGTTTCTTACGTTTTGGTCCCTGAGATTTGGTTGCTTAATTTAATGGGTTTGAATGATCCGTTTGAGATGAAATTTGACCCGATGGTATGTTATATGATTAATTATGGGTTGGTAACATTAAACCTTAATTAGTTCTTATAATACTGGAAATTTACGTTTTAGTCCCTAAAAGACGTTTCTATGCAATTGAGTCCCTGTTTGGGTTCTGTTCGTTGTGTTGCTTCCGCTGAAAGGAATTGTTAATCATATAGGCTAATAATGAGCATCTAGAAAAGGTAAAAAGAAAAAAAGGGTCGTTAACCAGGGTTGACTTTGGTTTTCCCCGTGTAATTTTCGTAGTTCAGGTCAAGCGTCTAGGCCGGGCTAAGGGGGTTACAGGTTACATTTGGGTCACTCAATTATTAAAAGTTACATTTGAGTCACTCAATTATGGGTAAGGTTACATTAGGGTCGCCCAATTATTAAATGTTACATTTAGATCACTCAATTACGGGTAAGGTTATATTTGGGTCACCCTTCGTATTTAAAAAAAAGTATATCAATTTATGTATTAGATTAATTAATGATTTCAAACGAAGTACTCTAATGTTAACGAGAATGTAAAAGTGATTTGGAAGAAAAAATGACTAAATTGATGTACTTTTTTAAATATGAAGGGTGACCCAACCGTAACTTTACCCATAATTGAGTGATCCAAATGTAACCTTTAATAATTGGGTGACCCAAATGTAACGACCCAAATATAACTTTTAATAATAAGATGACCCAAATGTAACCATACTCATAATTAAGTGACCTCTATTGTAGTTTACCCAATAATCAACTTATATTTCATAATCCTAAAAACGGTTGGAGAAGAATTCCACGTTAGGAAACCTATGCGCAATCTTTATAGGTGAAAAAGCAGAGAAATAGAGGAAAACTATGAGCTGAAAGCCATTGCCAGGTATTAGCAAATTGTCCTAAATCCACTCTCAGCCAAGCAATTTGCCTCTCTCCTTTCACTTGTGCAAAGCTCTCTCTACAAACCCAATGTGTCTTCACCTTCATTCATCTTCACTCCTCTCTCTCTCTCTTTCAATGGATGACACTGCCTCCCCACTATTCATTTTAAATACATTTCTTCTTTGTTTACGTCCATTGGAATGAGAGATTGAATCATATTTAAGGAGGGGGACAAAACACAAACAAAGTCACAAGTTACTGTTGTGTTTTTTATTTTTGCTTGTGACTTGGGATCTTATTGTTATATCATGCAGCGCTTTCCTGTTAGAAGCAATGGCCTTGATTCGGAATCGACGACGACCAAGTTTGGTTTTGGTGGTAATGAGCAGCCGGTTTGCCCTAAGCCTCGTCGCCTTGTTGGACCTGCTGCTGTTCCTGAGTTTCTCAAGCCCCTCAGATGTAGCAAACACAGGTTTAGAATTTGGATTGATTTCCATTGTTGAGACTTGAGTCCACTATCTTTTTCCTTTAGTTTGTCGGTTGATATGTATGTAGTATAACGTATCTACAATGGCAGCCAATCCTATACTGATGGGCGGTGTGGAGTTCTGAACATGATTGCTGTGAAGGTTAGTTGATCAAACTTTTTTACGGAGACGTTAAACACTAAATTCTTTAAGTAAGGTTAGATGGTTGAATCTTGACATTATAAAAATAATAAATTAGATTAAAATGATCATTCCATAATAAATTTCCGTAATTTCTAACTTTGATTAGTCAGCTAATGGGTCAGATACATATATTTATACCAAAAAAAATTGTGTAGACAAGCGAGGGAAGAGAATCAAGTTGCTGCGGCTGCTGGCCATCCTGTTCATCACCTCCGGGGAGAACGGACAATCCCTTAGTTCATGACGTGCACTTCGTTCATCAAATGGAGCTTCTCTCACCCTTTGCCCGACCCAAGTTTTCGGATAAATTCGGCATCACCTCCGCCTCCCCCGTTTGAGCATTAATCGGAATCCTCCGTAACAAGCAACAGCAGCCTTGAAAATGAGGGGAAATGTACCCTCTTGTGGGATCTTTTTGGTAGTCTTTTATTTTTCTAATCTAATTGTAAATATCTTGAGTTAAAAATGGACTGATCAGATGTCTTTTGTACATAATATTTTCATCAATCAGTCCATTGTTTCAATTTGTTTGTTCTTTCGAGTCTTTTTGTTTTGAATGATTGTACATTTCCTTTTTCTTATAGAGGGAGGAGTGCCCCTTTTCTTATGACCTTCTATCATTCCTATATCCAATTCAAAATTAAGAATATATATATATATATATATATATATATATATATATATATATATATTTATTTGTAGAGTTTACATTATATTAGGATGGTATTAAGAATTCAATGTTTAGGTATCCATTACAATTATACTATGAATAAGGATAAATACATGCGTAATTATTACATGTACAAGTGCGTGTAGAAACTTTGCTTACACAAACGCCTTAGTATTAGGGTTTAAAGGTTTAAGTGTAGTAGTTTTGAATTTAGGGGTTGTTGATAGAATTTTGAGTTCAGGATTAAAATTTAGGGCTTATAGGTTAAAACCTAAATTTCTAACCATATTACCTTGAAACCTAAATCCTACAATTAAAGCGCTTGTGGAAACAAAAAAATTCTACCGCCTATGTATGGGATAATAATCCTAAATATATTAGTTATTAAACATTAATACAATGTGAGATCACTCCGTACCCCAATAATCCATAAAAATTTAAAGTTATCGATTGAGTTTAACTCGATTGATATGTAGCCAGTATAAAGCATTTGGGGGCTCGCATGATCTTTCCTTGTTTTTATGATGTTTGATTTCAGCTTGAGTTTTATTAGACTGTTTTGTTGCTTGATTGTGAGTACTCTTTTCCTCCAATTAGATTAGGGAAGTTTTGAATGATGTTCAAAATTCAGGTATAGGACTCTGTCTTTTTTAATAAAAAAAACCATATTTGCTGAGCGGGAAAAAAAAAAACAAAATATCGAACAAACTTAAACGTAACGCGCCATCGTTCACAATAAACCATGCATGAATTGAAAAGCATTTTGAATGGTTCATCTTTACAAAGAACCAATTCAACTCTAGTTACAAATAGGGCTGAAATCAAGGTTTCTTTCCATCATTATTCACACCGTACAACTATATCCTTCATAAATGTTGTGAAAATGTCTTATATGAAAAATGGAAAAAAAAATATCCGGGATCGATCTCTAAAATTTAATGTGACTAAAACGATTACATTAAAAAAAGAAAATATTGATGAGGACAACGAGAAGCACAATAAAGTGATAAAAATCTTCTGTCTCTTTTCGGTGTTTCTATATATGCTCCAACACTAAAAAATATTAAAAAAATTTAAATCATAAATCTTAAACCTTACACCATATACCCTAAAATTACACACATATCCTAAATTTTTTAAACTCTAACCCTAAATCTTAAACCCTAAACTTAATTTTGAGTGCAGGAACATAAATAAGGGACCAAAAAAGGCTGAGGATTTCCATCCACAATAAAGAGGTGCTGACTAATTAGATAAGATGGAAAAAAAAACCAAAAGTTAAATGAGAAAAGTTTTAAATTGGTGTTAAAATTTATCTTGTAGAACAAGAAATTATATTATAGGTTTGACCCAGTGACGAAGCTACAACTTCAATGAGAGGGGCTGTGGCCCCCGGTAGAAGGAAATTTTTTTTACCCTTTAAATTTTTATATTTTTCCTGGGAAAATTAAGATAATTGTGAATTTGACCACCCCACCTTTCAAAATTTATGTTTTGTCCCCTAACTTTAAATCCTGACTCCGTCCCTGGTTCGACCCTGACATTTTACACGTGGAAGTGAATTTGACTGGTGACATAATTGTAAATATTGTTAAATGGTTGGTGGATTTGCCTCATAGCTAGCATTGATTTCTTATTGTAATTTCCAGACTATCCATCTCGCTGCATGAATTAATAAAAAAATCATATAAGCCTGGCCATGGCATTCAAATCCCCACACCTACTCCACTGGCCTTTCATTTAAGAATAATCATACCGACAACGATTTTATATTACAGCTTATATAATTTAACAATGCTTAAACATAATTATTAATTTATGGGGATCGGCGTTTTTATATTGTAGGGCTGCCGCGGAAGGATTTCAAAGCTTTGATGGCCGTGGCTCTCAGTATGTATTGATGATACGCCGCCGCCGCAATCGCTCCGATGAAAGGACCGACCCAAAATATCCACTGTTTTTGTTTATCACAATGTTAATATTCAATCCATATTATTATACATGGTGAAAAATGAAATTAACTAGTACTAATAAGTTAACCTGATCATCCCAGGCTTTTTCATCGTTGTAGATCACGGCGGCACCGAGGCTCCTAGCCGGGTTTATTCCGGTGCCGGTGATTGGAATGGTGGCCAGGTGCACCACAAACACGGCAAACCCGATTGGCAAGGGAGCTAACACCTAATCAAAATCCCACACATAAAGCTTAGTTACTTAATAGTCGAGTGATGTTTTGTGCTACTACTATATTACTCACCGGTACGTGAGAATCACGTGCACTTCTTTTCGGATCGGTGGCGGAGAAAACGGTGTAGACGAGGACGAAAGTTCCGATGATCTCTGCTCCCAAGGCGGTGCCATTCGAGTATCCGGGAGCCACGGTGTTGGCACCGCCCCCTAGTCTATTGTATGCGTGCCTCATGAATGCCTTGGCTAAACCTGCGCCACAAATAGCTCCAAGGCTCTGCGCGACCATGTATGTGACCGCTCGAACCAACGAAACCTTCCGTGCGACGAACAACCCGAACGTAACGGCCGGATTAATGTGACCACCTGTTCAACATCATGTCCAAATTTAAATGTTCAATCACATAGTAAAGACAAGAGACAATTGGTGAATAGAATACCGGAGATGCCGGCAGTGCAGTACACGAGAACGAAGATCATGCCACCGACGGCCCAAGCAATACCGAGAGGACCGACACCGTCGCAAGGGCCAGTTTGTTCCTTGTGACCGATAACAGTGGCAACTAAGATGTAGAGAAACAGAAGTGTAGCAACGAACTCGGCTAGGAGAGCTCGGTAAAAGGACCAGCTCTTGAGCTCTTCCATGTCCAACAACCGAGCCGGCGGCGGGTCGACGTAATCCTTCCCACTATTCTCCATATCTTCCTAAATCCTACTATATCGTTTGTTTGCTCAAAACCAAGCTGCTGAGGTGCTTAATTGCCTTGCTCTTGCTATTAAGGCTAGGCAGTGCTACTTTGTTTCGGAATAAATAAGCCCTTTGACAATAATGCTAGAGGGCAATTGCACTGGATTGCATTCATTTAAAGCTAGCATGTGACCGAACAATTAATGTCCCAATAGTTTATTTTGTTTGTCAAATCCCACCTTGTGTACAGTCTAATCAAAAGGAAACATAGCCTGAAAGCAAGTTTATTGCGAAAAATTCATGTTTCTTTAGAAGTACATGAAGGGTCATTCATCAAATAATCAATTAGATTGTCTAAGAATGTTCACATTTATGTACGAGCTTCTAATTGAGACGTCCTGACTTTAAAAAAATTCGTAATATGTGTTATTATATTTTTTCATAAGATATGCCTAATAGTATATACAACGCTCCGTTTTTTCATTTTTATACTTATGATTTTATAATTTTTTGATGCGGTATTAATGTTCTAATGTCAGACATGATATGCAGCATCACCGCTTTTATACTCTATGTTCCTTTTCTTTTTTGATGTGTGGGATTTGAAGCCGTCAGATCCTTGAAAAATGAAGGTGCAAGGATCTACTTTCGTAAAGCTAAATAAACGTTGCTCATGCCGTGAACTAAATAAACATTTGTTTAATAGTGGTGTTGATTGAAAATGAAATAAACAAACCATTTTGTTTTAGTGTGTGAACTAATCTATCAATATAAGTAAATGTTTGGTATGGAGTGAATTAAAAAATTATTTTTGTATGGAAAAGGTTGTAAAAGTAATTTTAACATGGTTACAAACAGATGTTAAAATAAAAGAGAAAATTAGAAAGAAGTAATCAGTAAGCAGAAATTTGGATTTTTGAAGCAAGATCTGTGTTTAGCAAGTCTTGTGGTTATCATGCTTTTGTTGTGTTTTTGAAAGAAGACTCAAGCATCCTAAGCTTGTATCCATGGCTAGCGACTTTTCAGGCGTCCAACTCAATTTTTAGGAAGCTCCCATCCTTGATTTGGTTGGGAAGATTTGAAGTTACCTTGAATTTACTTACGCGTTTTACTATGGTGAATAAGGATAAGTATTCGACTGAGTCAAAAATTTTAAGTTGACGAATATTATTTTATTTGAAATTTTTTTAAATTGTTAAAGTTTCTGTTAGAATAATTTTTAGGGTAAACTACTTATTTAGTACTTCACATATGTTTGTGTTTCTGTTTTAGCACTCCAACTATTTTTTTTAATAAAATGATAACTAACGCTATGTTTTTGTTCTATTTTAGTAAACGATCATCTAAAATTAACGAAGATGGTGACGTGACATGATATAATCTTAATTTTAATTTAAAACACATGTTTAATCAATTTAGCCCAAAACTCATCCAATTTAAACATCATCTTAATTTTTGAGGGTAAAATTATAAATTATCTATTTTATTTTTCTTTCTAATGAAATTGTTCAATTTTTTTTGGAGTTGAGGTTGGTGTTTGGGTTTGGAGGTTAAGTTTAGTGTTTGAGTTTGTGATTTAGGGGTTATAGTCATCCTCCTTCATCGTAGCCCCATCAAACCGCCGCGGTAGCCTCGTCATTACCTAAAACAACGATTGTGGAATGTAAACGACAGATGTACAATTTGCAAAATAGAAAGAAAAAAAGTGGTCGAGGATGTTTCTCTCATGCTTGATTTACTGTTATCTACAAAGGCGAAGGCTGATAAGAGCCAGGTGGGTCCTGATACCCCCAAAATTTAGATTAATTCATATTTTGCCCTTTATATTTTAAAAAAATTTAATTTACCTCCTTTAAAATAATTAAAATTCTCACTAAGGTTTTATTTCTTTAAATGTTTTTTAATCAAGTCACCTTTTAAATTTTTGAAATTTTAGTTCAGACTTCTGAAATTTTAAAATTTTAAGTAGACTCCCTCAATTTATTTACCAAGATCCGCCCCTGGCTATCCAACGAATTTGTAAGCGACGAGGCAATGGATGATGCATGGACTGTGGCTTCTTGGACTTTAACTAGACACAGTGAAACAGAGAATGTGCTACCATCAGCTGCTGCTTCAAGGTTCTGTAACTTGTGTTTTTGTGCTTTAGTTTAGTTAATGGAATGAGATGCTGTAGTAGTTCTGAATTTATGTTTTAAGTCCAAAGTTTTACCGCGGATGGTGGATCGTCAAGCTCATCTGAAGTACCGGTTATAGGCTTATAGCTACAGAGACAAAGGGTCCCCAGTTTTAATATATGCTGCCATTCTTCAACACCAGATTATATAGGATACAAAAGATAACATAAACACGAGAATGATTTCCATAGTTTCATTAATGAATTTATCTATAGTATCATTACAGAGAATTGGAGGGTAAAACAAGAAATACCCAACCAATCAAAATGTGTACACAATGAATGCCCATATATACCTGGACCCCAAAACACCCTCTCAGCGCTGAATTCACCGCTGCAGAACTAAGAGTAAAACAGAGGGTCCTTAACGTGCTCATGGAGATATATAATCCCGAAAATCTTCCATTTTCCTTCCTCTCCACCCTCAAATATTCTACTCTAACCTATTGCATCCGAGTTTTCTGCGGATTGGGACGAGGTATATTCCGTGATCCAATGCTTGCAGTTCGTAAAAGTCGACGAAATTCTTCGAGGCTTACTTTTCCATCTTTGTCGATGTCAGCCTCCTCGAGCAAAGGGTTAATGGAGCCTCTTAAGCCCGTGTGCTGGAAAACAATTGCACGATGTGAATAAGGGAACATAATTGTTAACATTCTTCATAGAAACTTGAGTTAGCAATAACACTAATGTTTACCATTCTAAGCTCCTCCGCTGTTATAAATCCGTTTCTATCTACGTCAAATTTCTCAAAAGCTGCCTGCGACCGCATCTGCCATTTCTCGGAATCGTGTTCTTCCATTTGATTCACATGTAGAGTTGCTGCAACAAATTCGGTGAAATCAACAAGCCCGTCTGTATTGCTATCCATCTGAGATCAAAAGAAATAAACAATCCCACAAAAATCAAAACCAATAAAAGTGAAAGACGAAAAAGAAAAGAACGACCTTCAGCCTAAGAACAGGAAACCTGTACTCACCGCTTGAAGAATCTCTAGGACTCGGGAATCCTTCATCTTCCATGGGATATCTTTAGCAAGGGCCTGCATTAAACCATCCATATTAGGCTGGGAAAAAAAAGAAAAGACTCTGTGTAACATAATAGATGTTAGGCATGAATGTTTACCTGTCTCATCTCTTCAAGACTAATTGCACCATTCTTATCCACGTCAATTGCATCAAACTGATCCCGAAGATCGGCTATCTCCTCTTCATTAAGTGTGCTAGCCAATGCCTACAAGATAACGATAATAATAATAATACTTATGCATCAAGAGATGAACAACCAAAGGAAGAAAAAGAAGCCTCTCGTGCCTATAGTAATGCTTCAAGAGGAAGAAAAAAAACAGGTTACCCTCAAAGCGAACTGCTTCAATCGACTATACTTCACAAATTCTCGCATGTTGCTCAGAACAGATATATCAACAGGAATCTCGGATGCATCTCCTCCTTCCCTAACCCATGGGTGTGC
The DNA here is from genome assembly GCA_030270665.1 of Hibiscus trionum. Classification (NCBI taxonomy): domain Eukaryota; kingdom Viridiplantae; phylum Streptophyta; class Magnoliopsida; order Malvales; family Malvaceae; genus Hibiscus; species Hibiscus trionum. The sequence continues at coordinate 21,026,619 of BSYR01000025.1, forward strand.
TGAAGAAGTTGAAACCGATCAGATATTCGAGAAATAACCGGAGGATAAATTGATAATGAAGTAGAATGTTTATTTTAGGAGCCATATTTTAACTTGGCATGTAAGAGACGGTTAAAAGACATACATAGGGCCTGAGCAGCTGTCAGTCTAGCCGGGGGATCCTTCACCAATAACTTCTTCACAAAGTCTTTAGCACTGTCGCTAATTGTTGGCCATGGTTTGCGACGGAAATCAGGCTTGTTCCTCAAAACCTGAAATTATAGACAGTTGCAGATGAATTATCCAGAAAATGAATCCATTAAATAAATAAAACCAGAAGATAACACATCTACGACACACATTGTCAAGTGAATTTCTGAGGAAAAAGCATGGATATTCAGGGAAAACAAAAGACGGTAAAGTAACTTGGAAGGTCAACTAAATATCCAGAAATGGAGAGCACATGTGTCCAAAAGTAAGGTCACCAGTTCATGTGACATGTGCATGGTGCAGAAATAGGCATAGCACGAATGCATAAACGGTAGAAAGCAATAAAAGAATAAATCAAGATCCATGATTAGAAAATGGACTACACCTCCTTAAATATGCCGTCCTTGGTCTTATCCCAAAAGGGCCGTTTCCCACAAAGCAAAATGTAGGTAATTACACCGATACTCCATACATCTGATTCTGGCCCCGACTTTCTTTTTAGTACTTCAGGAGCAACATAGTAGGCACTTCCAACAATATCTTGAAAATTCTTCCCTGCATTTACTCATAGTTCAAGATTATATAGCTTTGATGTTTGTCACATGAAGATTACAACATTAGCAAGCCAAAAATGCCACTTACCAGGTCTGATGAAGTCCGACAAACCAAAATCTACAGCCTTCAGAGGTGAGTCCTCTTTGGTTGACTTAAATAGGAAATTCTATAGACAAGAAGAAATGAGGGAACAATAAGCATGCAGCAGGACTTCCTGAAAAGGAAATTTTACAAGCCATGTTAATGTACTTGAGCATACCTCAGGTTTCATGTCACGATGAACCATGCCACGCAAATGACACTCGGCAGCAACTTTGAGCATTTGCCTTACAACTACTGCTGCATCTTTTTCACTATAGCGGCTATCCTTTCTGATAGAATATGGCAAGCATAAGTTACTACCCGAAGTGACTCTATTGAAAACATAGACAGAAAGTATGACTTAATTAAGCATCCTTACTTGGCCAATATCCGGTCCAGCAATTCTCCACCCTCGCATAACCTGTAATCAGATAGGTTCAAAACATAATATAATCGAGATAGAAAAGAATATAGTCAAAGATGTATCACCAGGAAAACAAAACTATTTAATGCAAAAACTGAATACCAGAAGACATGAAAATGGAAATGACACAATGAAGAGAAAATCGGAATTGAATACTTGAATTAACATCCAGAAGCAAAGATAAAATATAGTAGAAACTTACTCCATAACAATGTATACATAGGAAGCATCCTCAAATGCATTATAAAACTGAACCACATTCTCATGGCCTTTCAGGGCCTCCAATATCTTGACCTCTCGCTTGACATCCTCGACGGCAACAGGAGCAACCATCTGCACCCAATCCAGGGGTTTCAAAATAAAATAAAGACGAAAATAATAAGTCCCACTATGCTTATATGAATTTGGTGTCAGTTCAAACTACAGAAGAATGCAGATAACTAAACGTTAAAGCTGCACATGCAGCTTCAATCATGATATCGATCAAATTCAACTGCTGCAAAATTGCAATCCCGAAAATCATAATAAGCAAATTTTACATAGCAAAATCTTAAAACTTTAATAAATAAGATTGCTAAACAGATGCAAGATCCTCTAGCTCAGCTAGACTATTGGACATACCCCACCAAAATGTTTCCATACTTGGGCAATGATGCTTCTAAATAAGACAGACCAAAAGGGGAAAAGAACAAACTCTCCACATTAGATTACAAAACAAAGGAAATTATATATATATATATAAGCAAAAAGGAATCCAAAACACAAGTCAAACTTCCCATATCCCCACCAATATAGAAAATTCCAATCCAAATTAACCCTAAAAGTTCCATCTTTTAAGTTATCAACCAAAGAATAATTATATATAAAAAACCCCTCTTGAATATGACAATCAACCCAGAAGCATAATGAACCAAAAGGATTAATAAAAACATGAAATGAATACCTTTTCTTTATCAATTTTCTTAACGGCCACACGATCCCCATTTCCCTTTTCCGTGGCAACGTAGGTATAACCAAATTGTCCATGCCCCAACAATTTCCCAATCGTGTATTGCTGATCGAAATCCTTCCGGTACCCAAAATCCGCACGCTTGCCACAGGGCACGGACCCGCTTTGTTTCCTCGAATGAGCCATGGCTTTGGGCTTTTGAGGCTGAGAATTCCTCGCCTGTTGTTGCTGATCCTGCTTAGTCGATGGCTTATGGGACTCTTTTTTCTCATTGGCCGCCGTTTCTGTCGGCGCTGCGGGGGTGGGCTGTTCTTCTTTGCGGTTGTTGGCGGTGCTGCTTGAGCCACAGACTTTGGCGGTGGAGAGGCAGCTCCCCATGGCGATAACAAAGAGGGAAGGGTATCAAAGGAATGAGCTTTAGAGGTGCAATTTCATAAGGTGGGAAAAAGAGAAGAAAATAAATAGCAACAAAAGGGGACAAATGATTAAACCTCCCCAAACAGGAAGAGAAATCAAAGGAAACAGGGGAGGAAGAAAGGAGGAAGAAGACGGGTTGATTGATACGCTGATCAAAATAAGTTATATTTCTTTTATTAAATGATTTTTTATCTTACAAAATATCAAACAGATTTTCATTTTTAGATTCCTATTTTCTTATTGTTTTTGCCCAAAAAAATCTATCTGTCTAACAATTTGATTGATAATATTTTATTCCGCTACCTAAATTAGCTGTTTTGTCATCCATTTTTCTAGATTTCAGCATCTAAAAATATTTCATACAAAACCCATAGCAATCAGGTTAATGAAAAATGGTTAGATATATCTGACTCCTCACGTCATTTTATCTATCTAATAATATTCATGCATTTTGATGTAACTTCCAATAACTACATACTCCTTTGTTACACGTAAAAAAATATATATATAAAGATTTGCCATAGAAAAAAATGTGATAGAAAAATTTCATTGAATAAGATCATGAATAACGTGGTAAGTCAGAATCATTTAATAAATTTTACTAGTTAAAAGTAATATAATATTTAACAAATTCAAAACCTAAATAGTTAAACTTCAATATCTTATGTCATAATTCTTTCTAATTACGGGAGTTTACTAATTAAAGAGAATAATTTTTCATGATTTGTTGGTTTATAGTAGAGTAGACTATGGTCATAAGTTTTAAAACTATTTCATATTTTATGTTTAGGGCGAGAATTAAATTTTCGACTATTATTTATGGTAGAAAAGACTCATATCATCTTTATTTAAGCAATACAGTTAAATTCATGACACTTTTAAAAGAATAATGAGCGGAATGTATTATAGGAAATACGAGAGGGAAATGGGACCAATTTATAATTATTGAAAAGTTTAGGGCTGATTTTTACTTAATTTAAATTAACATCTTAAATAAAGAAAAAGATGTGAAAATAGATTTGCCATAAAAGCTAGTATGGTTTTCGTGAGACCTAACCCATGCATGAAAAATTAACCTATCAGCCATAAATAATTTTTGTAAACAGGAACTTGGTTGTAAAATTGTTGAAATATTGGGTCAAATTGTCTCTTTAAGAAAATATAAGGGTGGTACCGAGGGGCTGGCACATGATTTTATGTAAGATGTGCGAACTATTAAGAAGTTATATTAGAAATTAAAATGTTAATAAATAATAAAAAATACTAAAAAAACATCTAAACTATAAGGAAGTTTAAAAATTTTAAGGGGTGCGACAGTCCCCGCTTACCAACACTCCTCGGTCTGAACAAAAATTCTCTGCCCCTAACTATGCTCATCCCTATGTCCAACATTAAAAAAATACTAAAAATTAAATTCTAAACCTTAAACCATATACCCTAAAAAATACACCATATCCTCAATTCCCTATACTCTAACCATTAACCCTAACCCTAAAACTTAAACTTAATTTTTAGTGTGGAGGCATAAAAGGGGTATAGTTTGGGGTAGACAATTTCCATTCTCTTGGTCCAGCCTTGGTAGTACTGATATACTTGAGTATTGACACGCTTTACGAGTAACAATGTCATAATTAGGGGTGTTCAAAAGTATTCCGTCCGATCGACCCGACCCGCATACTTGATCTAAAATTATTGGGTATTTTTTTTGTTAAAAACACCCGAATTTTCAGATTGGGTACCCAACCCGCTATTTTTCTCAAATATTTGGGTCAGGCTCGAGTGACAAAATAGCTCTTAGTCGGGTACCCGACTATCCAATACCCGATTTAGTTATTATTTTTTATTCTATTTTTTATTATTTTACTTAAAATCTTAAACTCATTGTTTATGTACCTCACTGTCACTCACCCAGTCCCTTGCCAAGTCACCGATACCCGCTATTTTACTTAAATTATGTGTTTTATATTTGCATTTTGTTTGAATTATGTTCCTACACAAATAATATTATTAAGGGTAAACTACTGCAGGGGTCACTTTCGTTTAGCGTCTGTACAGAGTTAGTCACCACTTTTGAAAAGTGCCAATTAGTAGTCCTCTACGTTTTCGATGTGTAAATACTTGGTCACTCCGACGTTATACTCCGTTAGTCCCCTAACGGATTGCTGATGTGGCGGAATTAAAATAAGGATAAATTACTGCAATAGCCATTAAAATTTATCTCATGTACATTTTTTCTCCTCAATTTAAAAAAGTAAACATTATAGTCACTAATAAAAATGTTTCTTTATAATTTCACCCTTAAAATTTTAAAAATTCATTTTTCAATCCTAAAACTTTATAATCAATTAGTACAATAATATTATAAATGCTTAGATGAAAAATAGGTGCCCAAAGTATACCCTTTGAAACTTAGGTGCCCAAATTGCTCCTATTTAATAACTCAAACTTAAAAATTTAGTCCACTAACTACTAAAAAATTCGAGTTATTGGAATTTCTATTTTATAATTCAAACTTTATTTTGAATTTTTGAGTCGAGTTTATGAAATTATGAGTCGAGTATTTTCACATCAAACCAAAAAATTTAATTTTTTCGAGTCAAGTCGAGTTATTGGAATTTCTATTTTATAATCCAAACTTTATTTTGAATTTTTGAGTCGAGTTTATGAAATTATGAGTCGAGTATTTTCACATCAAACCTAAAATTTTAATTTTTTCGAATCAAGTCGAGTGTTGCACTTCCCTACATATAATTTTTAATTTTAATCCGTGTTTGTCCCAAGAAAAACTTCGGACTCTACTGTTGCTTGTTCACCTTCCCGATCGGCCGTCGTCGATCTCCGTCACCGTCGGGCGGTGGTGGTCACCGCCTACATCGCTAGAGGCGCCACGTTGTCGCGATCTCATCCATGGCCACCACGCACGTCGTCGGGCCGCCTTCCGCCAGCAAATCTCGATTGAAGCTCTGGCAAGAAACCAATCGACGCCACTGTTTCTCGCATTTTTCGGCATCGGTTGCCGTCCATTCGCGAGACGGACACCAGATCCGGGCTCCTGACGTGGCGGCGAGCAAAACCCCTAAGGTTCCGAGTCCAACCGACGTCGGCGGAGCCTCTATCGGAGCTACGTAAGTTCCGACGACCTTTTATTTTTTCGCACGGATTAAAATTAAAAATTATATGTAGGGAAGTGCAACACTCGACTTGATTCGAAAAAAATAAATTTTTAGGTTTGATGTGAAAATACTCGACTCATAATTTCATAAACTCGACTCAAAAATTCAAAATAAAGTTTGAATTATAAAATAGAAATTCCAATAACTCGACTTGACTCGAAAAATTAAATTTTTTGGTTTGATGTGAAAATACTCGACTCATAATTTCATAAACTCGACTCAAAAATTCAAAATAAAGTTTGAATTATAAAATAGAAATTCCAATAACTCGAATTTTTTAGTAGTTAGTGGACTAAATTTTTAAGTTTGAGTTATTAAATAGGAGCAATTTGGGCACCTAAGTTTCAAAGGGTATACTTTGGGCACCTATTTTTCATCTAAGCATTTATAATATTATTGTGTTAATTGATTGTAAAGTTTTAGGATTGAAAAATGAATTTTTAAAAATTTAAGGGTGAAATTATAAAGAAACATTTTTATTAGTGACTATAATGTTTACTTTTTTAAATTGAGGAGAAAAAATGTACATGAGATAAATTTTAATGGCTATTGCAGTAATTTATCCTTATTTTAATTCTGCCACATCAGCAATCTGTTAGGGGACTAACGGAGTATAACGTCGGAGTGACCAAGTATTTACACATCGAAAACGTAGAAGACTACTAATTGGCACTTTTCAAAAGTGGTGACTAACTCTGTACAGACGCTAAACGAAAGTGACCCCTGCAGTAGTTTACCCTATTATTAATTATAAGGAGAATGGAATGTATGTATGTATCAAAGCAATTGAACTATACAGTGATGAAGTTGTACATGTTTTTCAAATTAAGTTTGTAATGAAGGCATGTTTCTTCAAATTATATTTGGTTTCAATATTTAATTTACTTTTAAAAATAAAAAAGAAAAAAACGAGTACCCTATTACTCGAATTAGTGGGTACTCGAATTTTACGGATACCCAATTTCTATAGCTCAGATAACGGGCCGACATTTTAGTACCCGAAGATTTCAGGTATTCGGAAATTAACACTCCTAATCATAATCAAGTCCGTGTATTTTAAAGTTCAGAATAAATATCTTGGGTATTGATACCTGTATGAAAGTATGGATATTTGATTTAAGGTATTGATACTTGAAATTTAGGGGCGAAAGACAATGAAGATTTGCAAGAATTAATTTGGTTTTTATAAAAATTTTAAAAATTCAGATTAAGTTTCAATTTTTTTAATATTCTTAATTAAATCTTTCTCATAATTTTTAAATTTCTCATTAAGCCTTTCAAAATTTAAAAAAATTTAGTTAGACCCAACTTTTTTTTGAAAAACAAAATGAAAATTGAACCCTTCAAAATTTTTAAAATTTTTTAATTTAATCCTCTACTTTTAAAAGTTTTAAGTTGATCTCTAAACTTTTTCATCAAATTATGTCATTGCTGAAACCAGATACCGACACCAAAATCAAATATTAGAACTTTTTAAATCGACTCGGATAATATGTTTTGGCGAAACTCATGCAATATAACGTATATGTGATAACCTGCTACTGTTCTATATATCAACACATATACATGCCACTAAAATGATAGGAAAAGGAATTTAAACTCTGCACAATTAATTGTGCAATTGTCCCTTAAATATACATTAATTTAGGGTTTTCATCAGACTTAAGAAGTTGGCTTAGAAGAACAAAATATGCTAAAAAAAATCATAATAAACAAGGATAATTCACATTGTTTAAATCTGGATCCAACAACTAGGGTTTCTTATGCGAATGTGGTATGTGTCATGCAGTTATTGTCCGGTTACTAAGGATAAATATTGGTTACCAGACTTTGTGGAATTGTATCCATGCTTTATGGCATCCTCGGGGTGAGCTTCAGGTGATCGATCTTGATAATAACTATTTTCTAATTCGGTTAGCGGATTCGAGGGATTATGAGAAAGTATTAACTGAGGACAATTTATGGCAGTTATCTGACTGTACAGCCTTGAGTCGCTCTTTTTCCACCACGGAGAAACATCTTTCTCATATACTTAAACGACTATATTTATAATAAAATTAATTTTATTTAAAGATAATAAATTATTTTAAAAACTAAGTATTTTATATAAAAAAAATTCACACGTATCTTTTAAAAATTTAACTTTAAATCACTGATTAAATTGATTTATGATTTTTGGCATTCTAAAGTCAATTTTCCCCAATTTGTAAAGGAAACAACTTTGTCTTTGAAAATTTTCTGTTTCGTTGTTTTCATACAAATTTTCCCCAATTTGTATGGGTTTGGCTACGAGGTCTTCCTTACAGGTACTATTCAAAGGCTTTATTTCTAAGAATTGCTGCAATTATTGGGAATGTGGTGAAAGTTGATTACAATACCCATGCCGGGGAACGAGGAAAATTTGCGCAACTAGCAATTATGGTTGATTTGAACAAACCATTGGTGTCGTGTATTGGGATAGATGGCTTTGTACAAAATTTAGAGTATGAGGGCCTGCAGCATATTTGTTACGGGTGTGGTATTTAATATTTATGGTCATGCCAAGGAACTGTGCCCGAAAAATAAGCTGCAAGACCCAGTTGTGGAGAAGGGTAATGGCCTTAGTGCTACAGTTTCTTCTGCTTCTACGGATACGATAGGTGTGTATAGTTTATTTGGGTCTTGAATGATTGTCGATAATCATAAACGACGTTCTCAGAATACATCGCAGGGTGTTAGGAATAAAATCGCAGGCTCAGTCAGGTCTGGTGGTTCAAGGTTTGCTGTGTTGGATTCGGAAATTATAGAGGATGAGCCGACAAGGTCTGTGGTTTTGGATGATGTGCCGACTGCACCCGTGACCGATAACCTAGAAGCAAACTCGTCCTCTTCACATGGAAAACCTACAACACAACCTCATGGCCTAGTTAAAAATGCGGCGTATCTTGCATCAAACCCACCGAAGAAATCTAAAGCTTCTAAGAATGTTGCAAGTTGGGCGGAGGTGGCCCCTATGGTGCCGGGGTAGGTAGTTGATTTAGTTGAGCATTAAGCTCGTGGTAATTCAGAGCATAGGGTTGTTTCTCTTCTTGAGCAAGGTCATAGTAAGAAGCAACGGAGGTGAGTTTGAGTGTTAAGAATCGGGTGATGAAAATTAAAACAACCAAGGAAAATGTTAAACAAGGATTGACAGTTCGAAAACCATCTAAGGCCAAGACAATAATGGAAGGGTGTGGGATCCGTCTGGTGTTGTGTGGATTTATTTTACTGTTGTATATGCTTGTCTGATTAGTTTGAAGAGGAAGTCTTTATGGGATCAACTTGAGTTGTTAAATCCAGATAATGGTGTGCCTTGGTTTATCTGCGGTGATTTTAACGTCATTCTCAGTCTGGATGAGCGACGTGGTGTACGGATACTCACATTAATGGCAGTCGACCGTTTGCCAAATTTCTTTTCCGCACTAGTTTATTGGACTTGGGTTTTAGGGGACCACATTTTACTTGGTCGCGAGGCAATTTATATGAGCGATTGGATCGTTGTGTTGCAAATCTGGCCTGGTTATCTTGTTTCCCAGATTCACATGTCTGCCATCTTGCTAATAATGAATCTGATCACATACTTCTTCTCCTTCGATTAATGAAGCAGGAGCCAGACAAGCTATTAAAGATCTTCTTTGGGTTGCTGCCATGAAAGAGGAAATTCAGGCTTTGAAGTCAAATAACACTTGGTCACTTGTTCCTTTGCCCCAAGGAAAGGTTCCTATTGGCTGCAAGTGGGTTTACCGTATCAAATTCAATGCCTCTGGTGATGTTGAGAGGTATAAGGCTCGTTTGGTGGCTAAGGGCTATACTCAAAAGGAAGGGGTTGGTTACAGTGACACTTTTAGTCCTATTGCAAAGCTGGTTACTGTGCGTCTTGTTTTGACTCTTGCTTCCATGAATCACTGGACCCTTTGTCAAATGGATGTCTATAATGCATTTCTTCAGGGTGATCTTCATGAAGAAGTGTGCATGTCTTTACCTGAGGGATTCTGCAGCCAGAGGGGAGCAACGTGTTTGTAGGCTGCAGAAATCTTTGTATGGATTAAAGCAAGCATCTAGGCAGTGGAACAAAAAGTTAACAGATGCTTTAATTCTTGCTGGTTACTTGTAAAGTAAGTATGACTATTCTTTATCTACTAAGAGGCAAGGATCCAAGATAGTTATCCTACTCATTTATGTGGATGACTTGTTGATAAATGGGAATGATGTGGATCTAGTTACAGAACTTAAAAACATCCTGAATTTTAACTTCAAGATGAAAGACCTTGGAGAGTTGAGATTTTTTCTTGATTTTGAGTTACTTAGATCAAAAGAAGGTATTCTCTTAAATCAGAGAAAATATGCTCTGGAGCTGATTAATGACACTGGTCTTGGAGGTGTAAAGATAGCTGAAACACCTATGGAACAACATTTAAAGCTTACCTTTGTAGATTATGATTCAGAACTACAAGAGAATAGTGAAGATGTGGTTCTAGGGTCAGAAAAGCAATTGTTTCAGAGGTTGATTGGTAGATTAATTTATCTGACTCACACGAAACCATATATTATGTATACTGTTCATCATCTCAGCCAATTTATGCAGAAGCCAAAGAAAACACATCTTGAGGCTGCATTAAGGGTGGTGAGATATATCAAGAAGGCACCAGGTTAAGGAATTCTGTTAAAGGCAGATGGTAATCATCAGCTGCAAGCTTACTGTGATGCAGATTGGGCTTCCTGTTTGATGACTCGAAGATCTATCACTGGTTTTTGCATTAAGTTTGGTGAATCATTGATTTCCTAGAAATCAAAAAAGCAAAACACAACTCCTCGGTCATCTGCAGAAGCAAAATATAGAAGCATGGCAATGACAGTGGCTGAGATTGTTTGGTTGAAAGGAATATTGCAAGAGCTTGGTGAAAAAGAAGAGAAGCCAACAATTCTCTATTGTGATAGTAAAGCTACATTACAAATTGCAGCTAACCCTGTGTTTCATGAGAGAACTAAACACATAGAGGTGGATTGTCACTTTGTAAGGGACAAGATTCAAGAAGGAGTCCTTCAAACAGAGCATGTATCTTCAGGACTTCAACTTGCAGATGTCATGACCAAGGCCTTGAGAATACATCAGCATAATTTCTTAATTTCCAAGTTGGGTGTTAAAAATATTTTCAAACTGCCAACTTGAGGGGGAGTGTTGTAAATTATTTAGTTAGTTACTTGATAGTTAGGCAGCTGTTATTCTTGTTAGATTGTAACATACTTGTTTAGTTTGCTATAAATACCTTGTAAATGTTAGTATTTGAGATATATGAAAATAAGAATCATTTCCCATATTATTCTCTCAATATGGATTTAACAAGGATCATTCGGGGTTTCAGGACTTTTTGAAATCAACATGGAACAATGATGACCTTCTTGTGAATATCCATTCGTTTTCTTCGAAGGCTCGAGGGTGGAATTCTGAAGTTTTTGGGCATCTTGGTCATCGCAAAAAACGCATGCTAGCTTGCCTTCAGGGGATTGATATTGCGCTAGCCAAGTATCATTCAGATTCTCTTGTTTCTCTTGGTAACAAACTTCGGGCAGAACTTGAACAGGTGATAGATCAAGAAGGGCGACTTTGGAGTCAAAAAGCTTGTGCCAACTAGATCTTGGAGGGTGATCGAAACACATCTTTCTTTCATGCATCCACTATGGCTCACCGACGTTCAAATTTCATTTCTAGCTTGAAATTTTCTGTAGATGTTTGGTGCGATGATCAGGATGAGCTCCGACAAGCTGCAATGGATTTTTATCAGACCTTGTTCACGTCCTCGGGTACTAATGGTTATGGGTATGGCGTCTGAGGCAGGTTCATGCGGCATATTGTTGTTAGTTTGGATCCTTTGCTGACCCTAGTGTCTAATGAGGAGATTAAAAATGTGTTTTCCTCTATGAGTCCGCTTATAGCTCCTGGGGTGGATGGTCTACACGTCACGTTTTATCAGAAAATTGGGACATTGTTGGTCCGTCGACATGTTCTCTCATTTGGTCGATTTTTGTCGAAAGTACTTTTTCTCCAGAATTGAATCGTACTTTAATTGTTTTGTTATCGAAAGTTGCAACACTGGAAAGTATTTCTCAGTTTCGGCCTATTGGTTTGTGTAATTTGGCTTATAAGGCGATCACTAAAATCATTGTGAATCGCCTGAAGCCTATTCTTCCATATTGGGTAATAGAGTTCTAGACGAGTTTGTTCCAAGCCAAAATATAAATGATAACATCATACTCATGCATGAGGTAATTCATTCTATGGGACGGAAGAAAGGCTGAAATGGTTTGATGGCAATAAAAGTTGATTTGGAAAAAGCATATGATTGGCTGGAATGAGATTTTATCGATGATACTTTGGCCGATATAGGTATTATAGATGGTTTACGCTCTCTCGTTATGCATTGTGTTTCGTCTGTAACAACCCTGATTCTATGGAATGGTTCTTCAACTGAGGTGTTTGCTCCAACTCGGGGTGTACGTCAAGGGGATCTGTTATCCCTTTATTTATTTGTGTTGTGCATAGAGCGCTTGGCGTAAGCTATTAAGGTTGAGTTTGAAGGAGGACGTTGGCAGGCAGTTTAGACTTCAAAGAATAGCCCGGAAATATCTCATTTATCCTTTGTCGATGACATGCTTTTGCTTGCTGAGGCTGCTATTGATCAAATGGATTTGTTGTCTTGTGTTCTCCGACTTTTTGGTGCATGGAGCACAGCCAAGACCACAATTTTCTTTTCCATTAATGGTCCTTTGGATTTACGTTTGAGGATTAGCACATGTTTTGGGTTTGTGGAGGTTAATGATTTAGGGAAATACCTTGGTGTTCCATTTCTTCATAAAAAAGTGATGTCGACTTCTTATACGTATTTTGTTCATATGGTATAAGAAAGTTTAAATGGGTGGAAGGCGAAAACGTTATCTTTAGCCGGTAGAATTACATTGGCTAAAGTTGTATTGTCGAAAATTCTCATCTACACTATGCAAACAGTGATTCTGTCAAAAAAGACTTGTGCTGATTTGGAATGTTTAATTAGGCGCTTTATTTGGGGGATTACCTCAAAGCGAGACGGAGTTCATTTGGTTCGATGGGATGATGTTTGTAAACCAAGTTCCTATTGAGGTCTCGACTTTAAGAAACTTGATATTCAAAATGAAGCTTTTCTTATGAAACTAGCTTTTCAGATGGTTGTGCGGAAAGAAGCTTTTTGGGTTCGTTTTCTTCGCTCCAAATATAAATGCATTGATGATTATCGATGTTAGATGCGCATAGGTCGTGGGACTGGGATGCTTTCCAACACCTTTTACCGGTACCGATTCTTCTTTGGATTGCAGCTACAAAGGAATCGGATCCGTTGTTTCCGGTCGATGTATTGGGTTGAGGTTTAAGTGCAGATCGCAGATTTTTGGTTAAGTCAGCCTATGATTCTCGGTTGGGTCCTGTGGAAGGGGTTGTCGATAGGGTGTAGTCCATCATTTATAAGTTTAAGGGACTGCAAAAAATTAAAATCCTTATGTGGTTTGCATGCTGTGATCGGTTGATGACCAATGTTAAACGTTCAAGACGTCATTTTACCACGGATGCTCGCTGCCCTGTGTGTCATGAGGCTGATGAAGACGTCGATCACGTGTTCCAACAATGTAGAGCGGCTAAATCTGTTTGGTCATTTCTTGTTAGCCCTCCGAAGCTTGTGAAGTTTTTCAATATTCCTTTCCGATCCTGGGTTAAACGGAATCTATCAGGTGCATGTCGTTTCGGTCGAGATGTTTTGAACTGGGATTTGATGTTTGCATCAGTTTTTTTGGAACCTTTGGTGTCAAAGGATTGGATCAGTGTTTGATGGAGGCGTTGAGGATATTAGAAATCAAACCCAATTAAGTGATTATGTCGGCAAACAAAGGATGTGTAGAAACTTCATGATTTGTATATATTCAATGAGATGGCAGCAATCTTGAAGTTTCTTTTGAAGTGAGGAAGATTTAAGAAAATTAAGGAAATAATGGCAGCAAAGAAACGTGGCAGCAAACTATAAAGCATATAGCACATACTAGAAAATTCTATGAATTGTTATAATATTTAATTAATGCTAGAGAGTTCCTCAATGTCGGTCTATGCAAACTATAAATAGGAGAACTTGGGTGTTGTGTGTATATTGCAAGAAACGAGTGAATGAGTGAAGTGCAAGTGAGAAAAAGACGGTGAGTACAAAAAATAAGTGTGCGTAGTATTGTGTTTCTAAAAAAGAACTTGCAACAGCTTTGTTTTGTTTTGTAATAAAATCGTTCGAGTAATAAATTAAGTGTCCACTTTCAACGTTTCCAACAAGTGGTATCCGAGCCAAGTTCAAGTCCGAGTTCACGTCACAAGAAGATGGAGCATATGATCCAGCCACAAATCTCGAGATTGACAAAGACAAATTATGGCAACTAGAGTATTCAGATGAAGGCGCTACTCGGTTCTCAGGATTACTGGGACATCGTCGTAAAAGGATACGCCGAGCCAGAAAATGCAGCAGCAGAAGCAGCTCTAAGCAATGAAGAGAAGAGAGCGCTAAAAGATGCTCGTAAAAGAGATCAAAGGGCATTATACTATATTTTTCAAGCAGTAGATGAATCTAATTTTGAAAAAATTGCAGAAGCAACGACCGCAAAGCAAGCATGGGAAACTTTGCAAAAATCACTCCAAGGAGTTGAGAAAGCAAAAAGGGTACATCTTCAATCACTCATAGCCGAGTTTGAGATGCTAAAAATGAAAACCACGGAAAGCATAGATGACTATGTTAGCCGTGTGAAAGCTGTAGCAAATGAAATGAAAAGAAATGGCGAAGCACTCGGTGAGGTTAGAGTGATGGAGAAAATCCTACGATCAATGGTACGAAAATTTGATTATGTGGTCGTGGCAATCAAGGAATCAAAAGATTTAACTCAAATGACTATCGATGAGCTTGTGGGATCACTCCAAGCCCATGAGCAGAAAATGAAGCTAAATGAAGAGAGTGAAAATCTAGAGCAAGTCCTTCAAAGCAAGTTGCACATCAACGAAGGCGGAGCTAGCAACAGCTACACGCGAGGCAGAGGAAACTATGGTGGATATCGTGGAAGAGGAATGCGTGGACGTGGCATTCGTTCATATGTTAGCAACCAAACAAATGAAAGTTATCAATCACCAAGTCGTGGACAAGGATATAGAGGTCGAGGAAGAGGCATATATCAACAAGGAGATAAATCTCAGGTACAATGTTATAATTTTAATAAGTATGGTCATTATAGTTACGAGTGTAGATCAGCTCCAAAGTACGAAGAAAGAATTAATGTAGCAACAGCTGAAGAAGAAAACATCGAAGAATCTCATGTATTCCTCACTTATAAAGGAAATGAAGAATCAAAGGAAAATATTTGGTATCTCGATAATTGTGTCAGTAATCATATGTGTGGTCGAAAAGAGTTTTTTGTGGCGTTGGACGAAACGATCCGTGGACGAGTAACTTTTGGTGACGACTCGCACACAGAGGTTAAAGGCAAGGGCAAAGTCATGATTACTCAGAAAAATGGAGAAAAGAAATACATATCAGACGTTTACTATGTACCAGCTATGAAAAGCAACATCATCATTCTTGGTCAGCTTCTAGAAAAAGGATATGAAGTGCAGATGAAGAATCGCTCACTTTCAATCAAGAATAAAAATGGAGAATTGGTTGCCCAAGTCATTATGACGCGGAATCGTCTCTTTACTATTGACATCGAGTCAGGAGAAGTAAAATGTATGAAGACTGCAATCAAGGACGATTCGTGGCTGTGGCACTTGAGGTACGGACATCTTGGATTTTATGGCTTGAAGTTATTATCAAAAGCAAAGATGGTGAATGTATTGCCAGAAATCAAACCTCCAAATCAACTATGCGAGGCCTGCATAAAAGGAAAACAACATAGACAAAGCTTTGAAGTTGGCAAATCATGGAGAGCCAGAAGACCATTGGAGATCGTCCACACTGACATAGCTGGCCCATTTGATATACCATCACTTGGAGGAAACAGGTACTACCTGACCTTTATTGACGATTATAGCAGAAAATGTTGGGTATATGTTCTTAAACAAAAGTCAGAAGCATTGGATAAATTTAAAGAATTCAAAGCAATGGCAGAAAAACAAAGCGGTCAATACTTAAAGATACTCAGATCTGATAGAGGAGGCGAGTATACAGTAAAGTTATTTGAAGACTTCTGCAAGGAGCATGGCATAATTCACCAGTTGACAGTTAGATACACGCCTCAACAAAATGGAGTTGCAGAAAGAAAGAATCGCATCATTCTCGACATGGCAAGGAGCATGGTAAAAGGTAAGCATCTACCAAGAAATTTTTGGGCCGAAGCAGTTCGATGTGCAGTTTATCTGTTAAACCGTTGCCCAACAAAGAGTGTGAGGAACATAACGCCGGACGAAGCATGGAGCGGTAAAAAACCAGGAATTAGGCACCTCAAGATTTTTGGATGCATCGCATATGCCCATGTACCTGAGCAGATCAGAAAGAAGCTTGATGACAGAGGAGAGAAGTGTATCTTTATTGGCTATGATGAACGAAGTAAGGCTTACAGACTCTATAATCCTGTAACCAAAAAGTTGATAATCTCAAGAGATGTTGAGTTCGATGAAGTAGAGCACTGGAGATGGAGCTCAGAAGAAAAGAAAGTTAAAGGATTATTTTTTAACGAAGATCAAGATGATGATGACTTCATCAATCAAGATGAACAAGGTGATGATCAAGGTCCTCAACAAAATTTGATTGAACTGTCTTCATCAAGAAATAATACCGGAACAGAAAATCCTGTAGTACAACCGACCGAAGTTCGAAGATCTACGAGAGAAAGAAGAGCACCAGAAAGGTACAAGGATTATCAAACTGAAAATATTTCACTTTTCGGTTTACTTGCAAGCAGTGATCCAATAACATACGAAGAAGCACTCGAAGATGACAAGTGGAAGAATGCTATGGATGAAGAAATTTCATCGATAGAAAGAAATGATACATGGGAGCTCACAAGTCTACCAAAAGGACATAATCCTATTGGAGTCAAGTGGGTGTACAAGACGAAGACCAATAAAGAAGGACAAGTAGAGAAATACAAGGCGAGACTAGTTGCCAAAGGCTACAAACAAAGACAAGGAATAGACTATGATGAAGTATTCGCTCCAGTAGCAAGGATCGACACTATCAGACTTCTCACAGTAGTTGCAGCACAAAACAAATGGAAGATTTATCAAATGGATGTGAAGTCGGCATTTCTAAATGGCTACCTAGAAGAAGAAGTTTATATCGAGCAACCACCTGGGTACATTAAACAAGGACATGAAGATAAGGTCTACCGCTTGAAGAAAGCCTTATATGGATTGAAGCAAGCACCGAGAGCATGGAACACAAGAATATATAAATATTTTCAGGAAAATGGATTCATAAAGAGTCCGTACGAACATACCTTATATACAAAGAAGAATAAAGATGGTGATATCATGATCGTTTGCTTATACGTGGACGACATGATCTTCACCGGAAATAACCCGGGTATGTTTCAAGATTTCAAGAAAGCAATGACTAAAGAATTTGAAATGACAGATATTGGCGAGATGTCATACTTTCTTGGAGTTGAGGTAAAGCAAACGGTGGAAGGAATTTTCTTATCCCAAAAGAAGTACGCGGAGCAAACCTTAAGTAATTTCAGAATGAAGGATTGCAAGCCGGTAGCCACTCCAGCTGAAACGGGCACGAAACTAAGTGTTGATTCAACAAGAGAGCCGGTGAATCCAACGTTGTTTAAAAGCCTTCGTTGGAAGTTTAAGATATCTAACTATCACACGACCAGACATAACATACATTGTGGGACTGGTAAGCAGATTCATGGAGAATCCAAAATAAGATCATTGGATTGCAGCAAAGAGAATTTTGAGATATATCAAAGGTACGTTGGATCATGGTTTATTGTACACACATTCACAAAATTCAAAGTTAGTTGGGTACTCTGACAGTGATTATGGGGGAGACATAGATGATCGAAAGAGTACTTCTGGATATCTATTTCATATCGGCTCTGCAACATTTTCATGGTCATCAAAGAAGCAAGAAACGGTAGCTCTCTCTACATGTGAAGCAGAATACATAGCCGCTGCAGCATGCACTTGTCAAGCAATTTGGTTGAAAAATATTTTGGACGAGCTAAAGTTTGCACAAGAAGGGCCAACTACAATATATGTTGACAATAAGTCCACTATATCTCTTGCAAAGAATCTTGTCTCCCATAGCCGAAGTAAGCATATCGATACAAAGTATCACTTTATACGAGAGCAGGTGAAGAACAAAAATGTGGAGCTAGTCTACTGCAGGACAGAAGATCAACTTGCAGATATTTTTACAAAGTCGTTAAAAGTAGAAACATTTCAGAGAGTAAAAGAAAATCTCGGAATGAAGGTTTGGGTTTGAGGGGGAGTATTAGAAATCAAACCCAATTAAGTGATTATGTCGGCAAACAAAGGATGTGTAGAAACTTCATGATTTGTATAGATTCAATGAGCTGGCAGCAATCTTGAAGTTTCCTTTGAAGTGAGGAAGATTCAAGAAAATTAAGGAAATAATGGCAGCAAAGAAACGTGGCAGCAAACTATAAAGCATATAGCACATACTAGAAAATTTTAGGAATTGTTATAATATTTAATTAATGCTAGAGAGTTCCTCAATGTCGGTCTATGCAAACTATAAATAGGAGAACTTGGGTGTTGTGTGTATATTGCAAGAAACGAGTGAATGAGTGAAGTGCAAGTGAGAAAAAGACGGTGAGTGCAAAAAATAAGTGTGCGTAGTATTGTGTTTCTAAAAAAAAAACTTGCAACAGCTTTGTTTTGTTTTGTAATAAAATCGTTCGAGTAATAAATTAAGTGCCCACTTTCAACGTTTCCAACAGAGGAGTGGGTTTCGATTTTGGTTTGAAGCAAATGGCTTGCAGATAATACCTGTAGGGCTATGGTTAATCGACGTTTGTGGTGGTAGGCAGTGCGCCTATCACTGCGGTTTCTTCACATTGGTTGGCGCCTCCGTTAGGCTGGATCAAGCTTAGACCTGGCAAACTTGACCCGAAACCCGAACCGAAACCCGATTTTGACCCGAACATGATGATTCGAAGTTGACCCGAAACCCGAACCGAACCGAACCGAACCGAAATTTTTTGTTGAACCGAAATGGACCCGAACCGAAATGGACCCGAACCGAATGCTACCCGAACCGAAAGCTGAACCGAAAGCTGAACCGAATATCGACCCGATTTTAACCCGATTTTGACCCGATTTTAACCCGAATATCTATTTTTAACAATATAATAAATAATAAAATGAAGTATAGAAATTTGAGATCTTGATGACCAATTTTATAATTTCATCATAAAATATAGCATAAAATTGAAATTGTAGACTAAATTGACAATTTGGAAGTGGAGAAATTTGAGAGTCCAATGACCAATTTTGTAATTATACCATATAAATAAATAGGGGTCAATTTTGGCTAAAAATTAAATCTTTGAAATTAAAATGAACGAAAATATCAATATATTAAATTAATAGACTAAATTACAAAGATTAGTTAATTTCAACTAAAAGTAAATTTTTAGAGACTAAATATCACTACGGGGAGGGGATTTCTATATCCGAAGTCTAAACCGTGGGAATACTTGTGACTAAATTAAATTAAACTAAAACTTAAAGTTGACTAAAATGTAACATTTTAAATGCAACATGACCTAAAAAGTAATTAATCTCTAGCTTAAAAAATTGGTGGCTTATTTCCCTCCAAAATTTTATCTTTTCTCTCTCTATTTTTTCCAATTGTCTTTTTCTTTTTTTTTTTCAATCTAGCTTAAAAAATTGGTGGCTTATTTCCCTCCAAAATTTTGTTTTTTCCCTCTCTATTTTTACCAATTGTCTTTCTCTTTTTCTTAATTTAATTGAGTTTCAATTTAGTTTAATTTAATTGAAATTTCACATTTAGTTTTAAAATTATTTTAATTATGTCTGTGATTTATACTTTTAGATTTTAGTTAGTTCAATTAGATCCTAAGTTTAATAAATTAATTCATTTCAAACATTATTATTATTATTATTATTATTATTATTATTATTATTATAAACTTTGATTTAATATAATTATACAAAAAAATTTATATGGATACATGAAGCTTTGATTTAAATATTTAATCAAATTCAAATGCATAGATTAACAAGTTGAATCGGAATTAATCTCATACACCAATAACTCTAAACTAAACCATAAATACTAAACCTCAAACCTTTAACCCAACTCAAATCGAATTGACCCGAAAATTTAAATGTTGACCCGACCCGAAATTGACCCGAAATTGACTCGATTTTAACCCGAACCGAAAGCGACCCGAAAGACCCGATTTTGACCCGAACCGAAAGCGACTGATCCGATATTGACCCGACCCGAAAACAACCGATCCGATTTTGACCCGATCCAATACCCGAACCGAATCCGACTCATCACAGACCCGAATTAGACCCGAACCCGAACCGAACCGACCCGAACCGAATCTAAACCGATTCTAGATAGACCCGAAATGACCCGAACCGAAACGACCCGAACCGAACCCGAACCGAATGACCCGATTGCCACCTCTAATCAAGCTCAATTCGGATGGAGTTCGAAATGAGTCTGATGGGAACGCGTCTTGTGGGGGAGTTCTTCGGGACCATACAAGAATTGGCTTCATGGTTTCTCCAAGTTTGTTGGTTGTTGCTCGATTTTTTAGGCGGAGTTGTGAGGTCTTTATTTGGGGCTTTCATTGGCATGAGAGTTGGGGTATAGGAATGTTGAGGTCGAATCGGATAGCTTTGAGGCTATCAACTTGATACATCGCGATAGCTCTTTTGGTGCTCCTCTTGTTTTGGTTCGTTGTATTAGAAGGTTGAGGGAACTCGCATGGAGGGTGTCGTTTCGGCATGTTTTTAGACACAATAATAAATTTGTTGATGCTTTGGCGAAATTGGTAAACTTGGAGAGTTTGGATATGATTCCTTTTGTTATGCCTTTGTTATCTGTTGTTTGCCTCTTGCAAGAGAATAATTTAATTTTTATTGGTTAAGGTTTGTCCTTACTTTATACTTTGTTACCTTGTGCACTCTTTTTTCTCCATTTGGCTTAAGAAAATTTTATAACGAGACCCGAGGACGCAATTCCTTTTTCACCGAAAAAATTACATCATTTGCGTACAATGTATTTTAAGCATTAATCAAAGAATAAATAAAGCAAACACTCTTTTCTTTTAATTTTATAGTTTTTTTTATCATTTTTTCTTTTAATTTTCAAGAGGTTCGTTTTACTATTTATGTATGAAGCTTATGATTGTCTCTTCTAACACTATTATCTCTAATATTTAAACTTGAATTTTTTTTCTAAGGCTATAATGTAAGAATGAGCGTTCGATCGAGTCGTTTTAAAGTTTTTGCGTTGATTGAGTTCACGAGTTTTATTTTACGATTCAATCTTTATTTGAATTTTTTTATTCGAGTCGAGTTTATGAAATTTGAGTTTGAGTTGAGTCAAGTCGAGTTTTTGAGTTTGTATACAAATTTAATTGTAATTATTTATAATGTTATAATACATATTAATTCTAATTTAAATGGTTTTCTATATCCATATATAATACACATGTTTCTTCATTTCATATGTGGTATACAATACACACACATACATATCATGCGTAATTGAAGGACTCGACTCTAACTTGAAAACCGATATATTAATTATTCAAACTTTTGAGTTATTCGAATTTTCATTTTACAACTCAAACTTTATTTGAAAATTTTCGAGTTAAGTCAAGTTTATGAAATTACAAGTCGAGTTTTTTCACTTCAAGTTAAATCGAAAAATTTAATTTTTTTTAGTTAAGTCGAGTTTTGCTCACCGTACCCTACTAAATTTGAGTTAGTTAGGGCCGCGGAACCATTTTCTAGGTGTGGGAACGTAATGGACAGATTTCTGGGCTTCAAATTTTGGACATCCGAACTTCCCCATATCTCCAAGCAAACAGGGTTTAGGGTTGTCCCCAATTGTAAATGAAGCTCAGTTTGCAAAATCATTCTTTCCAAAATCAGACGGGTTGTATTTGTTGTTGGTTAAGTTGGGTCGTGTCGTGTCATATTAATTTAAAATTTAAGACCCGTTTTGTATTTAAGTCAATTTCGAGTTCGAATTACTTTGATTTTAAAGTAGAATCATTTTGAAGTTTTTTCATTTGAGGGATTCATGTCAAAATTGACAAATCTATCTTTCTAGTAATGCCAAACTTATGGTTCACTAATGGCTAAAAGATGCAACTATAGGGGGGGTGGGAAGCTGGGAGCTACCAAGGCTTCAGTTACGAGCAGTGACGTAACTAAAAAATTGTAAATTACGGCGTTCAAATTTAAAAAGATAGCATCAAACAATATCAAAATTTTAAAAAAATGTAAATTTATTTTAAAATAATATTATATTTATTTTTATATAAAATTTATAGTGAAAATGTTTCAAAACATTTTAAGGTGTCAAGGGACACCCAATCGATAAGCTGGCTCCGCCGATAGTTACGATAAATTATAACTAACAAAACAAGAAGAACAGGTTGATGGAGGAACTCACCACCCCGGCCTTCATTCTCAAGAATAAAAATTTTCTGTCCTTTTTTATATTCATATTTATGTCTTTATACAAAAAGTTAAATTTAGGGTTAAGGTCTAATGTTAAGGAATTAGAATATGGTATATTTTTTTAGGGTTTAAAGTTTAATATTTAAGATTTAAAATTTAAGGTTAAAACTGAAAATATTATTCGTTAGTGTTGAGGCATAGAAAAAAATACGAAGAAAGAAAAAAGATTTTTGTTCCGTTCTCAACTTCTTCAATTAATTAACTGAAATCCAGTGAAATGGACGCCAATAAACCAACCTAATAATAATAATAATAATAATAATAATAATAATAATAATAATTTGTGTTCATGAATGTCATGAATGTTATATTTACATGTTCTTACTCCTTACCAAAATTAAGGGCTGTCAATAAGAACACTATAGATTCTTGTAATTAATGTTTTTTAATTTTTTTTAAAGAAATATAGTATAATGTAATTAATTACATTCCTAAAAAGTTGTGTTTCATTTAATTAAACGATAAAACCCTAAATTCAAACTCCAAACCTCAAACTTAAACCCTAAATCATAAACCTCAAACCCAAACATCAAACCCTAAATCTTAAACCATAAGCCATAAACCATAAACCCTAACCCTAAATCCAAACCATAAACCATAAACCCTAAACCCAAACCCTAAACCCTAAACATCAAACCCTAAAACTTAAACCATAAGCCATAAACACTAAACCCTAACCCTAAATGTCACATCCCAAAAACCGGTCTAGTCGGAATTAAGTTTCAGTAACCGAATATTTAGTATCGATAAAATAATTTATTCGATCTTGTTAAATTATTTGGGTTAATTTATTATTATTATTATTATTATTGAAAGGAAATGGAAATGGTGGCCAAGCCACTAATTCAATTATGAGAACCATTAGGCCATAAAAAAATGAATGTGGCAATTGCCAATTGAGTAGCTTTTTACAAAACAAAATAAATAGGTGGCCACAAAGTTTTGTTCTCCACCACGTGGAAAACCACAAACTCAAGATATGAAAAACAAATCAAGTGGCAAATTCACTAAATGTGGCCATAAATTAAAGAAGAAATTAGAATTGGAAAAGAATGGACGGCTAGCTTGTATAAGTAGGGGAGTGTGTTGGACGGCAGAGTGGACCTAAATTAGTTAGGTATTTGTAATGGAAATAAAGTGAATTGGCCACCATATGTGGCTATGAATGAAATTGAAAAGCTGGGAAATTTAGTATAAATAGGAGGGGAAGAGTTTGAAGAAATGCACGGCAAAGAAACAAGAAAGAAAGAAAGAAAGAAAAAAATAGTAGCATACGATCCAATGCTCGATTGGTAGTCCGATATTTTCGATATAGTAATATCGAATTTCTACTGATGACGGGGTAAGCTCAAATCTCTAGTAAGTTTAAGTTTCGGTATCGAGTTTGATGAATATTTTTATATATATTCGATACTGTTTTATTGATTAGTTTTTATTAATTATCATGGTACACGAGGTAGATTCGGAACAGCCGTCAAGCCCAAGAAATAATAATAAAGTACCGGTCTGTCAAGGTGAGTGAAACAAATTAGAGTTGAGATTAGAGTCTCAACTACCTTTAATTTGATGTTAGTATATATATATTAAGCATGAAATTGGATTAATTAAAGGTTGGTAAAAGATAAGGGTAGAAAGGATAAATAAATTCGGATTTATAAACTGTCCTGTAGAAAACTGCATTTTTGAGCATGTTAGAGTCATTTTTGGAAAAAGTGTTCTTCTACAAAGTTGTAGAAGACAAAATTTTACATGAAATAGAGGTATGATTTGCTCAAAAATGTTAAGTATAAGTCTCTGAATTGTTCTTAGAAGTTACGGAACTGAAACTGAAAAATTGGAAATCTGCTGGGCTAAATTGTGAAATTCGAAATGTTTAGGGGGTCAAATGGTGTTAATAAATTCTGAAAATTTATGATTAGAACATGGGATTCATGAAATGAATTAAATTAAATGGTCAAGCTTGAATTAAGTCTTAAATGGTAGGTTAAAACTATTTAGATCACATATAGGATTGTTAAAGAATAAAAAGGGGACTGTTTTGTAGAAATTGATAAATTGAGGACTTACATGTCCTATTTTTGAGGTTGCTGTATTATAGAAATAATGTTAATATGTGAAGGTAAATGTGGTTAAAATCTCAAGATTAATGGTGTAGTGAAACATAGGTTAAATGTACACTAAAGTGGCAAGTTGAAAACAGTGGGCAGAATAGGTCTACGAGAAAGCCCGGTTTTCAAACAATAAACTGTATTGATAGGTACATGCTAAAAATATGTACCATACATTATTTTAAAGGTGTGTTTATAAGCTTTCTATAATGGTAAAGAACTCCTTATTTGGAGTTGTGAGTAAAAAGATATGAATTTTTGAGTAAGTAAAGGTCATAAAAACAGGGTAACAGTTTACCCCTAAATCTGCATCAACATTGACTTTAGAAATTCATTATAAATTGTATAAGAAGAATTAAAAGTTATAATTTATATGGTTTAAAAGGTTATTAAGTCTAGTTTCGTTTAAAACAAACGAAATCAGATTTTGAATTATAGAACATTTTATATAAATATTTCTTTGAGGAGAATGCAAGCTGCCTAATGTACTAAATGATATATTTCTTTAATGTTTGGTTAGAAAAGAGTAGAAATGAAGGAAACCACAAAGTTGGAGAATAAGGAAAATGTCTCTAAGCTTGGATTGAGGTGAGTGTGGATGCATTTGTCTCGGGTGACGCGGTGTCATTCCGATCATTGTTTTTATATGTGAGTGTAGATGCATTTGTCTCGGGTGACGCGGTGTCATTCCGATCATTGTTTTTATGTTCTGATATGTGAGTGTGGATGCATTTGTCTCGGGTGACGCGGTGTCATTCCGATCATTGTTTTTATGTTCTGATATGTGAGTGTGGATGCATTTGTCTCGGGGTGACGCGGTGTCATTCCGATCATTGTTTTTATATGTGAGTGTGGATGCATTTGTCTCGGGTGACGCGGTGTCATTCCGATCATTGTTTTTATGTTCTGATATGTGAGTGTAGATGCATTTGTCTCGGGTGACGCGGTGTCATTCCGATCATTGTTTTTATGTTCCGATATATGAGTGTAGATGCATTTGTCTCGGGTGACATGAAGTCATTCTGATCTTTGTTTTTATGTTATGATATGTGAGTGTAGTTTTGTTTAAAGTGTTGGGATTAGTATCCTAACCTTGTTATTTTTTAGATAACATGAAGAAAGCATGAAATGAATTTAATAATGATTGGTAAAATTTAAAATGATAAGGAAGAAGGATTAAAGGCAAAAATATTGATCTAAGTGTATATTGCTTGTTAGATAAGCATGCTTAGCATAAATATGATTAGTTGCTATGATGTGTTGATTACTTGAGCTATGTGAAATGTGACTAAATGATAAGCTTTGCTACTGGTTTTTGATGATCATAAAATGAAAATGATCTCATGTACTTGCTGGAATTTTATATTACCATGATGCTTGATTGATTATATGTATATGCCTATTGAAATGGTTAAATGCCTTTGAAATTATGAATGATTGACAAGTGAATGATCTTGTTAATAAAGAAAGATAAGTAAAGTCCTTGGTATGATTAGTGTCTATAGGTAGAAGGGCATGCCTTAGAGTCGTTGAGCTCCCCTGATCTTTGTTACAGGATGGTGGTTAGTCACCTATAAACCTGATAAGGTGGTTAGTCACCTTGATAATTGAATGGTGGTAAGTCACCATTGATGCCTATGCATCCCCTGTTATATGTTGAAATGAGAAATGGATACTTCGAGTATCTAATGTTACATGTTACATGAAGACTTGATTACCTATTTCATTAATCATCCAAGGCAAAAATATTTAAAAGTTACATGACTTGAAGGATAAGTACTTAAATGATAAGTACCAATGAAATGAGATTGATATGCCTACTTGTCTTGTATATGCTAATGCTTTTAAATGATGCTTGTTGTTGTATATGATAATGTTTGATCGATACTTGTTGTATAAATGAATATAAAAGTATGATGTTTATGTTGCATCAATGGTTACTTGAAATAGTTACAAGATTAGCATGGCCCCTGCGCAAGAATGACACGCACAAATCAAGAAATGGTACCAGTATATTATGTGTTTGATACATTATGCTATGTTATGCTCATGATATGATATTATGTTTTGTTATGAATATGAAGTATGCCATGTTATTGCATAATTAGCATGACATTCATTTTTGGAAGTATGTTACATGACATAATATGATCATTCATTGTCATTGGCTACCTCACTTAGACTATGTAAGTCTAATGCATTCATTGCATAACATTTCAGGTTAAAGAAAGTAACAGATCGAGATCGAGATTAGTTGGAAGGTTGGCAAGTCACTACGATTAAAGAGTAATGTGTTTTGTTTTTATAAACTCCTAGTATGGTGGCAAAGTAGTTAAAGTAATTATACTAATCTTGTGGGCCTATTATTGTGAAATCTACCTATGTTTTATATAAGGTTTTAAAGCTATATAGACTATTGAGTTAGTAATAAAATTGACATAATTGGTAGTAAAACATTGATTAAAGGACTCTATGATTTTTGTGAGTTGTTAGGCTCATTTAAATATGTAAAGAATTTTAGTAAGATAATTCAAAAAGAAATAGATTTGAATACTTTACAAAATAGTCATTAAACATTACATCGTTTAATCAGATAGGTAAATGCCCTCCGTTAGTAATGAGATTTTACAAGCTAATAACTAGTAAATTTAATTTCAGTATAATATCGCGAATTTCAGATAAGGACCCCTAATTTGTAAAAATTACAAATTAGTCCCTGAGTTTGAAAAAGTTTAAAATTGACCCCAATTCAAATAAGTTGTTAAAAAGTTAAGTGTTAAGTCTTAAAAGAGATTAATAAAATATGCCGAAATGATTTTTGAACTTTGGAATAAGTTCTGATCTCTAATATGTTATGTCACTAAAAGATTTATGTCTCCGATCTCCGTTATGTTTTCCGGTAGCGCTCTCTGACCCGGTTCTCTACCAGGCCGGGAAGGGGGTGTTACACTAAATTCAAACCCTCAAACCCTAAACCATAAACAATAAATCGTTTTAAGTGAGTATTAATTACATTAAACAACCTAAAATTAATTAAACATGATTTTTTAAGAATGTATTTAATTACATTTTACTAGATTTCATTACAAAGCAAAACAACCATTTATTATAAAGCAAAACAAACATTAATTACAAAGCAAAATAAACATTAATTATAAGAATTTATAGAGTTCTTATTGACAGCCTTTAGGGCTGTCAATAGTAAAATCCTAATAATAATAATAATTATTATTATTATTATTATTATTATTTGTGTTCATGAATGTCATGAATGTTATATTTACATGTCCTTACTCCTTACCAAAACTTCAAAGTACTTGAGGAAATTATCAACAAAAAAAAAAATCAAGGGAAAAGATGATGTGATTGATATCAGAAACGGCGATGCATTCATGTTACACCAGACAAAACTGAATCCAAAATCAACAAAGTCTCCTCAAAGGTTACAAATCTTGCAAACAAAAACCAGACACCCAGGGGACAGCAAATTCAATTCAAGCCATGGTTGAGAAAGGTTTCACTGTTCTTTCACGTCCCACCAAGCAGGCTCCATGTTTTTATGACACACCCTTGATTTCAGTATCTCTAATTCTGCAAGAACACTGTATTATTTTCATGTCTTATTCAAAGAGGGTAAAATACAAAAAAAAAGGGGTTCTTCTATGGTCGGTAAGTCGGCTGGTCTGAATTTAATGTAGTTGTGGCTAGCCATGAACGTATGCACATGTAACCATGTGCCTTAGCACAGTACCAGTCAAGGCCAAAAAAAAAAACTGTCAACATGCACAACTTGAACTCTAGGCAAAGGGTTGCAGATTCGAGCTCCAATCCCGATGAACGTCGTGTCTAAAAGTGATTGTATGAATCAACTGGACTAAACCCTAAGTTCAAGGTTACTTGATTGTAATGCAGCTGTTAAGATCATGGAATTCCTAGTTTCCTATGCATGAACTTGACTATGAAACAAGTCAATTTAGGACCAAGTTGGGTTATGGTGTGTTTTAACTCTAACATGCATTGTTGAGTTGTCATGAGACATTACAAGACAAACTAATACTATAAAACCTGGTTTTGCCTGTTGTTCTATTGTGATTAGTGTTGGTAAAATAGAACTGCAAAATCGGCTGTTAGCACTGACTGGAAAATATTAAATACAACGGTAAAGAAAAGATTATGAACCGTGTCGTGGTATGATGGCCACTGCCTTAGAAACAAAACTGCCCCGAACAGTGTAGTCGCTTCACAGGCAGAATGTCCCCCGAGGTGCACACGGACGCTCCAAGAATCGTACACTCGACTCAGGAGTGAACAACAGTGGTACTGCTCAAATGATGCTCGAACAATGGAGGAAAACAAGAGAGTTTTAGATGTGTTTTTCGGATGATCCAAATGGTGTATGAAGCACCTCTATTTATAGGTCGGATGTCACTGTGCAACGACCGTTTTACTGTGCAACGGCCGTTTCACTGTTCACTGTTCAACGGTCGTTTCACTGTTCACTGTTCACTGTTCACTGTTCACCGTGCAACGGTCGTTTCACTGTTCAACGGTCGTTTCACTGTTCAACGGCCGTTTCACTAAACGGTTCTGAACGTTCGAATCAAAAGCCTATAAATAAGAAAAAATTCTTTCACATATATAATCTTTTGTTCTTAAGAAAATTCCTACAAATTTTCTCCAAAAAGAATATATACAAGGGAGGGAGGAAGCATGGGTATAAATACCCTTCCCTAGCTATTTTCCCAACCAACGTGGGATATAGCTTTGGTAACTCTTGAAGCATTACCAACAATTAGTATTGACTTTTAAGTCTTAACCAACTGATTCCTAGCATTTCCAGCAAAGTTTCTGACACTTTGATTAAGCTTTCCAGGTCCCACAGGAAACAAAACTAAACATGTGTGTTTAATTTGGTAAGCTAAAGCTAAACAACAAAAAATCATGCACCTATATATAATGCATTAGATTCTACTACCGAAGGCAAACAAGCAAAGAATATGGAGAGAAAAACCAGAGGCAGCCCCAAGAAAATGAGGAGCAGTAATCTATGCATGCCGAGGATGAAAGGGAGAAACAAGACCAGACGTTTTTCACCGATGAGTCTGCTCGAACGTTTCCGAGAAGCGGTTTTTCGCCTCATAGTGTTATCGGCTCTCACGAAGGCAGCCACACATCCACATGCTACCTCATCTGCCAGTACTACTGAAACCCCGTGGAAATATTACCGGCCGGCTGACGCTCACCATAGCGAAGCCGTGGCGGATTGCATCGAGTTCATCAAGAAAAAGGCGTACGCGGAGGGGAATCGGGTCTCGAGTGCTAGCAGCTCCAGTAGTGAAGTGGTTATGCCAGTTCCAATTACTTGATATATGAAAACATTTTCATGATATAAATGTGAGTTTGTTTTACATTAAACTTCTGGTTTCAGTATGAAGATTTAAGTAATCTATAATTTTATGAGATGTAGATTTGTAAATTAGTAGAATCATTTGTTTCAGTTTGTAATTGATAATATACATGAACTAATAAAATATCGAGATTGATATATTCAAATAATGATATAAGGTTTGTAGTTGAAGAAAAATTAGTTTATTAATAATAACAATAATATTCTAAATGTAAAATTAAAATTAAATAATTAATTAATAATTTAATGTTATTTTCATTACTCTAAATATAAAATATTTATTTTTACATTATAAAAAAAACTAAAATTAATTATATCAAAAAGTATAATTCAGTTCGAACCGGATAACAGTAGATAGTAGTTTGGTGTATTTGTTGTCAATCCGGTGGATCCTGAACGGAAAACCATTTCACCATCCACCTTGTGAGAATACTCGTCAAAGACGGCCAACGGCTTTTTCTCTCTTATCCATTATAGAAGCAGTCGAGGAGGGAGCGGCGTCGATGGGTGCTACAGTGGCTTATACGACCGGGAAAACACTCCCGGAACAGTACAAGTGTTTCTTGGGTGCCACTTTCTATTTGTTTCTGTTTTTTTTTTTTTGTTCATCATTATATGTAATACAACCTTTTCCTTTCATTTACCCAAAGGTGAGACTGTTCTTGCATATTCTACGTTCTTTGAGCAAGCTTCGGCCCCAAATTTCTAGACCTGAATCCACTAGTTGTTGGTTCCCAAATGATCCTGAAATGGTTGATTAAGCTTTTATTTGTTGTTGTCCACTGCTTCCACAAATTATCTACAAGCTTTTCTTGCAATATCTGTCTTGTAAGCTCTTCAAAATGAGAAACTACGAGACTCGAAGGCATTGAAGACAGACATTATCGATTCCATATTCGGACAGTAAATGTCCGGTGTTTGAGTGCTCTGGTTAATAAAACTCAAAGCTCATCCAAAATATAATACCGAAAAAATCTACTCAATATTGCCAGTATAACATCTCTACCACTTGCCTTGTTCATTTCGATAATGATAAATCCGTCGTAGGATCCAAGGTTCGAGACCGTGATCCTCATCGGACATCCTCACCTTCCCAAACCCCTCTTTATAATGGCTACCAGATCAACAAAGAAACAAATAGAAAGCTGCCATGGCAGTTAGATCTCAGTACGACGAATTATATGCATATACACCACAAGGTTTTCAACCACTTATACAAGAAATACAAGTCAAATTATACAATTTAGTATTATACAAAAGTTATATAAAGCTCTGCAACATACTCAATTCAAAACTCCTAATCGCTATCATAGCTAATGAAAACCAAAACCTATAGCTTTTGGTTTTTTGTTGTACATAAAAATAAGGAGAAAGAAAAACAAAAGAACCTGAGCAATGTACCAGACAATCTTCATGAATCAAAACCGGTATTAAATGTAGCATTTACCGGCTGTGTCACAGTCTCTCTCTGAGTCTTACACCTGTACAAGGAAAATTAACCACCGACATGTGAGTTTTCTCCGAAATAAAGTGCATTATCTTCCGAGTGAAGTTTGCAGTGTCAAACTGTCAACCTATTGGTGTTACCCTCCCAATGAGGGTCAAGGATCAGAGCATTAGGGACTCACCCCTAGCTTTACAAAGAAGCAATGAAGTGGATGTCTTAAGATATAAAAGTTTCCACAATTATAGTATACATTTCATGCAATGCTTTAAGTAATTAGTGTCCGAGAAACCACCAGCAGAACAAAGAAAAATGCCATTATTCTTGAGCAGGCAACCATTAATCTTTTCTAATAGTAAATCACTTCAGAGTTCAGACATCAAATGATCAAATTATTGATGGGTACAAGGCACATCAATAACATCATGTTTCGGCAGATCACAATGCTTGCATAATTAAGCATGTAAAAGCCGCTAATTTATCTACTGACCTATTGCATTGAGCTCGGGATGCATAATTGTGATTGTTGCATTTTGCACACATCCAATCTCCACTTCGCCATTGCTTTGCTCTGATATATGGAGGATGTTAAAATTTGTAGATTTCAAAAGCAATCATCTGAATCCCATGAAAAATATCATATTTTCTAGACATATTACTCAGCATCTTAACGCAAAAAACTGAACATAAACCTGATTGGATTCTAAACACAGAAGTTCATAATACGTTACCAACTAAGTGACCATCACTTTAGCCTACTAAATTGAAGCATACAATCAGTAAGAAGCAAGAGAACTGAAAATTGCACTCTAGAAGCAAACAAAATCAATCCCAAGAGCAGTTCCAGAAGCTAAAAATCAGTTACAATATCCAACAAGATTAAAGGATTGAAAAATATAATAAAATAAAGATATTATCTACCAAACGAAATGAATCACTAATTTGTCCAACATATATGAAAAGCATGTATATAAGAGATCAGCTTAATTGAAATTTACCCTTTTCCAAGAAGGGCTGTTGTTGCAGCTTGAGGAGGGAATAAAACGGGCCCTGGCCAATTTGAAGCGACAACAGGGTTTAGACTTGGATAGGAAGGATATGCTCCGGGTTTCGGGTCGCTGGTGGCTCCTACTATTTGATCAAATCCAGGTCCCTGCAAACCCAGAAAAGAGCAACAGTAGTTCAGTAGATAAAAAAAGTAAAAAAATGCTGGAAAATAACATTAATTATACGTGTCACAACAGAAACTGATTACTTACATGTCCTGAATTCAATCTTTTATGATCCCAATCATGTACAAATTCTTCAGATGCTAATCGCTTAGTTCCAAGTGCTATAAAACCCCAAAAAAGGAAAACAAAGAAAAGGGTAAAGATTCAATCAGTAGTAGTAGAACCAAGAGGCAGATCAGAATATAAGCATTAAAACCAAAACAAAGCAAATGAATGTACCTGGTGGTATGGAAGCATTGCAATTTTTGCACTGCAATATAACCAGATTGGTCAGGAAATAATGACATGGAGTACTTTGTAGAATTTGTAACAAGCATAAAGAAGAAAACATAATCCAGTTTAGGCAGTAAGATACGACCTGTGAACGTGAAGAGTAATTATGGAAGCCACAGTTGCAAATCCAGTCACCATTTCTCCATCCCTTTGGAACAGAAAGTTGCTGATTACCAGGACTGGCATATGGAACCCCGGGAGTTTGGTTTCCAGCTAAAGGCCATGTGGAGGCTGACTGAAGTCCGTAATTATCAGCACCACCTACATGCCAGTTGGAACTCAAAGGAAGAAACTGATGGGGAGAACCACCGCCTACAAATCCAACATTCATCTTTTGTTCCAGTATTCCTCGGGGCCTGGCAAAATAATGTGAATAAGTCGGGAGAGAAGCTCCGGGAATTGCAATTGCCGGCATGGCTGCTATCTCCTTCGGTTGCCCGCACTTTTTGCACTTTTCTCTTGATGCATAATTGTTGTTAGTGCAAGCTATTGATCCATTTGCCACACACACCCCAACCCAGAATGCAGCGACGAAGAGGACAAGGAAGCCAAGCACATACGCACACCAACAAGTTCATCCCATAGTACCAAAGTACACATACAAAAAACACAAACCACTCAACCTAATTGATACTGATTACCTAACCTCAACTTCACAAAGCACACATATCACTACATATTTCATTCAACAGATTGCATTCATAAAAATGGAAACTTTGTCAACAATTAGGGAAAGAAATATCTAATCTTTACATGCCCTTTGTTCCATATCAGCTCAAAACACAGATAAACTACATAACCCAAAGTTTTACCAAAGAACCCACCTTTAATAATTGAATCAACATAATAATAAGAAAGGATGGGAAGAGAAAGAAGTATGAACTGACCAGTGCAGATCCAATCACCAATACGAGGAAGCCATTTGGAATCAGCAGGGGTTTTGGTGTCAACAAGAAGACGAGGCAGCTTGCATCTGTTGCAGAAAGATCTAAAGGCGTAGTTCCTGTTCTTGCATCCGCTGCACTCCCAGTCTCCTTCTCTCCCTTCTCCCATTCCTTCCCTTCCACCTATTAATCGTTTGTTTATATATACAATTCAGAAAAGAAAAACAAGAGCTTGTTGTTGCTTGGGAAGCTGAAGAAAAGTGGAGGAGGAGGTCGGGGGGCAAATTATGGAAGCCTTGGGAGTTGGGATCGAGCGAAGCGTATTCAATATGGGGTTGAAAGAAAGGAAATTTTCTTCTTAGGACAGGGCCTAAACTGTGGCAAAGATCAGGCCTTGTTAATACTCTTTGTTGGTTTTATTTAAGGTGATTGTTTATGTGGCCTTTCTTTTGGTTTCAAGACACAAGCCCATGTCTTTTGAGTTTGTATTTAATTTGCACTTAAGAAAATATATTAAGGGTTACTAGTAAATTATTTCAAGCATTATAATAAAATGATTAATACATTATAAATGTTATGCAGTTAGTTAGTGTGTTCAAGCAATAATTATAAATGATGAGAGATGTAGGATGACAATTTCTATTTAAAGAAAGTTTTTTGTTTTGTTAAAAGAATAACATTGAGAGTCCAAATATCATGCTCGTCTATTTACAAGTGTGGCATGTGACACGTCGCATGGCCTCAAAATTTAGGAGCCCCACACTTTGAAAAATTCAGCTCAAAAAAATA
This sequence comes from Hibiscus trionum, assembly GCA_030270665.1. Lineage (NCBI taxonomy): Eukaryota > Viridiplantae > Streptophyta > Magnoliopsida > Malvales > Malvaceae > Hibiscus > Hibiscus trionum. The sequence goes on from BSYR01000025.1 coordinate 21,061,318, forward strand.
TTTTTCGTATGATACGCACGCGTGAAGAAAACTCAGTGAAGAATTTATTCATTCTAATTTTTACATCGATTCTCTTTCCTCATCAAATTTTTGTTCCCTACATCAACTAAGAAAACACTTGCTATCCCTCCTTTATCTATTTTCATGACAAGATTCAACAAAAAAACTTCTAATTTTCTCTTATATTATCTCAAGAATTCAATTGTACCCAATTTTTCTTAAAAGAACCACTAAATTTATGGTGTTTAACAGACAAAAAAAATCGTATTTATTTTCATCCTAGTTTCAATATTCTTCAATTGCTCTAGATTCAACTATTAATTAGAGATGTTCATTGTTTAAAAATCGAAAAAAAGTTTATACTAGAATTTTTAATTAGTATTTTGAAGATTGAATTTCTAATTGGGAAATTTGAAGATTTTGAGAATTTGAAGGTTGTTTCTTCTCCAATTCGGTGGTCTTGTTGAATGTATAGTGCTTATTCTTCTGTTATTTTTTGTTGTTGGGGATATAAGTTACTCTTTTCTCTTTTTTAGTATCATACATTTATCAGTTTTCTCATATAAGTTACATTTTTTATTGTCTTAGTTTCATATGCTTGAAAATTTTTTATTTTGTAAGAAACAATCGTAATATGATAAATTTTGATATTTTACAATTCCGTTTTATTTTAAAATATTTTAAGGATTTCATTTTAAAGAGTAACACTGGGCTTCTACAACTTTTAGAACGAGCTTGCCAAATATGAAAGATGTATATGTTGTTTCATGGAGGTCTAGGAAAAAAGCCCATGAAATTTTAAATTTGCATCATTTTTAGGTTAAATTATTGGGTAAAGTACACAGCTGATCACTGAACTTTGGTAAAAAACAAAATGGTAACCAAACTTTCAAAAATCACAAAATGACAATTAAACTTTATGTTTTATAACAAAATAGTAATTAGACGTTAAATCCCGTTAAGTGTTGGTTATAAAATTTAGTATAATAACACATTTAGTTTTTCATATTTATACATTCAATCAATTTAGTCCTAATTTGAAACAATTCACTAAATTTAGCCCTCTTTGTTTACGCATTTTTTCAATTTGGTCCTTAAAGCAAAATTCCAAAGGATGGTAACATGATAAATAATTGCAATTAAATTTTTATAGGAACTCAAAACTCGAGTCGACTTGACTCGACTCGAATCGAAAAATTTCAAATAAAGTTTGAGTTGTAAAATATGACGCGTCAACTCGAATAACTCAAAATTTTTTTGACTCGACTCGATCGAACGCTCACATCTATCTTAAGATATGACGCATCAACTCGAATAACTCGAAATATTCAAATATTTTAAATCATTTTTTCTTTTAAATCGAATATTTTTTAAAATAGAATATTTAATATTTTCATATTTAAATCACATCGAATACTTAATAACTAATTTAAATATTAAATTTAATTTAAAAATATTCGATTTAAAAGAAAAAATGATTTAAAATATTCGAATATTTAATAACTACTTTAAATATTTTTTTAAATATTCGAATATTTAATAACTACTTTAAATATTTGACTATTTTAAATTAATTTTTTTTCTTTTAAATTGAATATTTTTAAATTAAATCGAATATTTAAAGTAGTTATTAAATATTCGATGTGATTTAAAAGAAAAAAATGATTTAAAATATTCGAATATTTCAAGTTATTCGAGTTGACGCGTCATATCTTAAGATAGAGGTGAGTGTTCGATCGAGTCGAGTCAAAAAAATTTGAGTTATTCGAGTTGTCGTGCCATATTTTACAACTCAAACTTTATTTGAAATTTTTACGAGTCGAGTCGAGTTTTCGAGATCCTATAAAAATTTAATTAAATATTGGATATTTTAATTTATTTTTCTTTTAAATCGAATATTTTTAAATTAAATAGAATATTTAAAGTAATTATTAAATCCGATGTGATTTAAATATGAAAATATTAAATATTATATTTTAAAAAATATTCGATTTAAAAGAAAAAAATTATTTAAAATATTCGAATATTTCGAGTTATTCGAGTTGACACGTCATATCTTAAGATAGAGGTGAGCGTTTGATCTAGTCGAGTAAAAAAATTTCGAGTTATTCCAGTTGACACGTCATATTTTACAACTTAAACTTTATTTGAAATATTTTCGATTCGAGTCGAGTTTTCGAGTTCCTATAAAAATTTAATTGTAATTATTTATCATGTTACCGTACTTTGGAATTTTGCTTTAAGGACCCAATTGAAAAAACGTGTAAATAACGAGGGCTAAATTTAGTGAATTGTTTTAAATTATGACTAAATTGATTGAATATATAAATATGAAGGACTAAATGTGTTATTATATCAAATTTTATAACAGACACTTAACGTGATTTAACGTCTAGTTACCATTTTGTTATAAAACATAAAGTTTAATTGTCATTTTGTGATTTTTGAAAGTTTAGTTACCATTTTGTTTTTTTACCAAAGTTCAGTGACCGTCTGTGTACTTTACCTAAAATAATTTTATCAAATGATCGATAGAGAACTTCAAGAGCGTGATAATTATTTTTTTAAATAAGTACAAAGTTACTTCTTTGTGTGGCTTGCTTGAGTACAAGAGACTTGTATATATCTTTCTTTTTAATAAGAAAAAGTTAATTCGTCTTGCTTTGATTTTTATGAATTGTTATAAAAGACCTTATGTTACTTTATTGTCAGCTTTTATTGTTAATGTTTGTTCGAATTAAAGATTTTGTGCTCTAAAAGCACTTTTTGATTTATTTAAAAAAATAGTTGAGATAATGAAGCATGTTGTGTACCCACTTGCGTATTTACTTTTAAAATTGATTTTGGTTTTACCGGTTGCCATTATAATAGTAGAAAGAATATTATCTATAATGCAGTTTATAAAAAATCAATTGTGCAATTGTATAAAAAATAAATAGTTAAATGATTGCTTAGTTATTTTTATTAAGAAAAATATGTTTTATAATGTAAATAATGTAAACAAAAGCCTTAACGTCCCCACACCCCCAAATTCTATCCTAATTCCTACATAAAAACCACATGGTAGCCAGGACGGACAGGTGATTAAGAGATTGTCATTTCGGGGCAAGGTTGGCAGGGCCGAAAGTTTCACCGGCTGAGAGGTCTGGTTGGACAAAAGTAAAATGGCCTATTCACATGCATGTGCCATTATCATCATTTTGGAACATTTTGATTACCAATAGTTCATCACTTTATTACTCAAACAAAGAAACAACTTAAAACCCGAATAGAAATTCATGCTCCTTTTTAGTGTTTCTATTTTAACGTTGAAAAATTTGATTTAGGATTAAGATTTAGAAATATGATTTAGTTTTTAAAATTTAGGATTTCATATTAGAGTGTAGGTTTAGTTTTTTTTAGTATTGAGGTATACATAGGTAAGTTGGATTAAGTGACCAGTTATGTTAGGCGTCCTAGGTATTAAAGTGTTATGAAAATAAAAGTGTAGATATCATACGCTGTATTTATAATTTGAGGAGGACAGAATTATAAATACTTAATAGTCGATTTAATAATTAACTATATAAACATGTAGTAGTCCAATAAATAGGTTAACTTGTTTTTATTTACTTCCCCTCAAAGAGTTTTACGTCAAGAAATAACATGTTTTTTGAAAGATTAATACCAACGATTTGGAATTTATGATTTTCGTATTTAATATTATTTTTTGATGATTTGGCATCTTATATTAAGTTATGGTTTAGCTTCAAACTTGGATTTCGATTAGATGAATAAAAGGTTGTAATTGATGTTTGTTTTGGCAGAAGCACATGGGCAAGTCCCATAAGTGTTTAAGCACATCCATTCTATGTTAGATGAACTCCACAACCACAAAATTATGTTTGTTGGCCCCTAGCCCCCTACCCTAAAGTCCTTAACACTTGGCACCGCACCCCATGGTTTCAGGTGCCAACTAAGCTAGCCTTCCAGAATGCTGACATGTAGTGCTGAAACGTAGGGTCTAAACCAATTGGGATTGTATGGTGTGGATGAAATAAGAGGAATTTAGGACGAGAAGCACATGTTTCCCTTTCAATGACGTTGCTATTACGTGGGGCCAACCATTGTTTCTTGTTGTCGGAAGCTTTCAATTTCATTACCAATAAAAAAATAGAAATGGTATGTCCCTCAACGGTAATTCTATTTATATTTTATTATTTAAAAATTAAGTTTAAGGTTAGAGTTTAGAGTATTGTGCGTAAAGTAATTTTTTAAAGTTTAAGATTAAAACTTAAAATTTAATTTTTTTAATGTTAGGGCACGTAAAAAAACCCTACCAGAAAGTGGCATAAATTTTTTGTCCATAAAAGGGTCACTAGGCAGCTCAAATTTAGCCCAAGTTTAAGTGCCGAAAGAGACCAAACTTTGTGTTAAGTTGGGGGATGAGTCTACCACGTGCGACGAACACCGATGAACACCATTAAATTAATCAATAAATATTTAAAATTTTAAGTGCCCATCGTACAATTAATAATTATTTTAAAAAATTCAATTAAATTATTTTTTATATATATTAAAATTTTATTTTTTTAATAAGGGTAAACTATATATTTAGTACCTCACCTATTTTCGTATTTCTATTGAACCCTCATTATTTAAATATTATTTCAATTTGACCCTATTCTTTATAAAAATAATTTAACCCTAAACTCTAAACCTAAAACCCTAAACTATTAAACTTTAAACCCTTAAACTCTTAAATCTACGCCCTAAACCATTTACCATTAAAAATAATTTCACCCTCATCCAAAACATGCAAGAGTATTTGGTTTTATGATTTAGAATAGTTGAATCATGCAGCTATACAAGAAAGGTGCAGCCTTGTTTGCACCTAAAAATAAAAAGAATCAGTTTTGTAATATTCAGTTCTAACCTTTCGTCTTGAACCACCTCCCATGCCATTGCCTCCAAACCTCTCGTGGAACAATCCCCAAACATTTTCTGGTTCGAAGCGCACCACTTTGATTTCTCCTCGATCTTCCATTTCGCGACTCACAATCATAGATCGAGTAATGAAAATAAGTTTGGAACCATTCTCATGGCTTGGTTCTGGAATCCCAACTTGGTTCAAGTCCACCCTCTCCCATAAATTATCCAACAACACAACAAATCTATTGTTGGACAAGACCCCACGGATATCTGCAGCTTTCTGGTCAACCGTTTTACTCCTCCATGACTCATCTGCAAAACCAATTTTTCCACCTATTTCATCTTGAATCATCCCAACATCAAAATTTCTAGACGCCGACGTCCAAATTACGACATCAAAACCATGAGGCATGGCCTCGAAAATGTTGTTCATGACGTCCAAATTTCATCCTGAATCTATATGGTTTAGGGTGTAGATTTAAGAGTTTAAGGGTTTAAGGTTTAATAGTTTAGGGTTTTAGGTTTAGGGTTTAGGGTTTAGGGCTAAATTATTTTTTATAAAGAATAGGGTCAAATTGAAATAATATTTAAATAATGAGGGTTCAATAGAAATACGAAAATAGGTGAGGTACTAAATATATAGTTTACCCTTATTAAAAAAATAAAATTTTAATATATATAAAAATAATTTAATTGAATTTTTAAAAATAATTATTAATTGTATGATGGGTCCTTAAAATTTTAAATCTTTATTAATTAATTTAATGGTGTTCATCGGTGTTCATCGTTAGTAGTGTTCATCGGTGTTCGTCGCACGTTGTAGAATTTTCCTAAGTTGGGAGGAAAAATAAACCGATCCCTTGTATTCAATCAAATGCTACTTCCTAAGAATGGTAGTTAATTAATCTCTACTCTGGATAAGATTTTCGAGTTGGAGTATTAGGGATGAAAAAACTATTTGAGAAACTTACCTCAAGACAAAGTTCGACCTGATTTGATTCTGGACAGTGGCGGAACTTGATGGTAGAGTTTGGGGGCAATTTTAAACTTTTTAAAAAATAGAGGTTTAATTAAAAAATTTTAAGGCTTAAATTTAATTTTTTTTCAAAAAAAAAGTTGAGGTTTAACTAAAATTTTTGAAAATTTGAGAGGCTTAACGAGAACTTTTAAGAATTATGGGAAGGTTTAATTAAAAAAATCACAAATTTTGAAGCTTAATTTGAATTTTTAAAAATTTTGTAGGGACCAAATTAATTTTTTTTTTAAATTATAAAGGTAAAATGTATAGTTTTACAAATTTTAGGAGGGGTCGTGGCCCCCACCCACCCTTATTATGTTACGCCACTGATTTTGGACGTAATTAAAAAAAATTGACTATCGAACACGAAAAATCGGAAAAAATGTTAATTGAACTCGCAGAACTATTTCTTTGGATGGACAAACTCCTACCATAAGGAGAGGGCCAGAAATTATGGACATTACATGATTTTGGGACAGGCATTCGATGCCTTATTATGTGTTAAACTCCTAATACAGTCTTCATCTCTTTCACGTACATTGTACCACGATACGAAGAGTGGGGGCGAACTGACCTAAAGTGGTCCTTTAAAGGTTTAAATGAAACGATGGAACCAGCAAAACATGAAACTTTGTTGGTCCTTTTCCACGACAAAGTTTGAGAGCTACCCAGCTGCTATGGCAGATCATGTACGATGATAATTCAATGCCATACAAATGCAAATTAATTTGCTTTTGTATATAATAATAGTGTCTCTATAGACTAAATAAAAAAGGAACATGGAACCTCAACATCCTAAACCTTCTCATATCTTAACGCATAACTAAGGATGTCAATTGGGCGGGGAGGGTGTAAAGGCTACTCTTCCCCGTCAAATTTTTTTATCTTCATCTCCGTCTTATGACCCGTAGTGAATACAAAATCTAAAATCATCACTGCTATGCAACCCGCAAGACTAAAATCATCCCCGCCTCATCACCCACGTAAGTCCTGAGACCCACTTAATCTCCTCTTTACCATCCCCATGACCAATTCGTCTAATATATTTAAAAATATTAATTAAAAATATAAATTAAATTTGTTAAGAAAAAAGTATGAAATACCCGTCATTCGGAGTCTCATAACATATGTGACATTATTCTAATTGTCACCATTTTAAAAATAATAATATACGAAATTAAATTCTGTACAACAAAAAAATACTAAAGTTTATTGTAAAGGACCGAGAACAATACAAGTAGCATGTAAAATAATATTTTAATTGTTGTGACAAATAAACAATATAGGAAGAACTAAAAAAAATAATAATTAAAAAACAACCTTAAAAATAAGAACAAATACTAATATAATCTAAATAACATACAATATTAGAAAAATAAAATTTAAAAAAAATAGAAGAATAACATACTTATAGTAAAGACTTAAGAGAAGAAAACAAACCTTAAAAGGAAGGCTCAACTGCGCGCAACAGTAAAGAACAAACAAATAAACATAAATATTATATGGGTTAGGATCAACTTACACTGTGTAAAACTCTTTAAGTTTTACACCTTTTTTGGATCGTTGGATGGGAGAAATGGATGGTTGAGATTAACTCCGTGTTTTTAATTCTCAAGTGATAATCTTCACATATTTTACTGTTAATCTCATCCATCCGTTTCACTCATCCAACGATCCAAAAAAGGTGTAAAACTTAAAGAGTTTTACACAGTGTAATTTGATCCTATCCCATATTATATATATATATATATATATATATATATATTCATAAATATTCTAAGATAAATCGATATAAATTATCTTAAATTTGACTCTAATTCAAACTAATATATATATATATATATAGGGTTAGGATCAACTTACACTGTGTAAAACTCTTTAAGTTTTACACCTTTTTTGGATCGTTGGATGAGGGAAATGGATGGTTGTGATTAACTCCGTGTTTTTAATTCCCAAGTGATAATCTTCACATATTTTACTGTTAATCTCATCCATACGTTTCACTCATCCAACGATCCAAAAAAAGTGTAAAACTTAAAGAGTTTTACACAGTGTAATTTGATCCTATCCCATATATATATATATATATATATATATATATATATATATATATTTGATCTGATTAATCTCAAACTCAATTGTATATTGAATTTTTCATTAATATCCAAAGACAAGTCAATATGAATTTTCTTAAATTTGACTATGATCCAAACTGATATTATATTTTTAATAATATTTATAATTATAAGATTTGTTGGGACGGGTGGGGGCGATGTGGGGCAGGTGGGGATGAGGCGGGTACAAAGGCATATTCACGCATTCCACACCAACTACGGCGAATCTAATTTTTATCTTCATCTCCACCTCACAACCCACGAAATTTGTAACTATTCCTACCAGTTGAATGTGAAGTGGCGTGAATCCCCGCAAAATTCACCCCATTGACTTCCCTATGCAGAACACAAGAGAGACTAGTGTGAGTCATGGCCTCAAAAAAATATAAAAAAATTAAAAGAATTTATGGTAAAATTGATTTTAACCCTCAAAAAAATATAAAACGTATTGTTGCCCTCAATAAATTTAGAAATTTTTAAATGATTCTTTTGATAAATAATGTTGAGTTCCGTCGTTGTATATTATATAATATTGGAAGGTTATGTGCAAGTTTATATTTTTTCGGATCCGGGAAACCCACATGCAACATTTGATAGAAGTTATGGTTGATCATCTATTTACCCCCATTCTTGGGGTGTTTGGGGTAAATCGGACAATCAAAAGGTCATTCTAATACCACTTGTCATGAGACTATTACTCTCTCCCCAAAAGAAATATGTTATAGGATATGTAGCGTCATTATCAAGGGCGGAGCCACCCTTTGAATTGGGGTGTCTCATGACACCCAAAATTTTGGGAAATCTATTTTTCATATATAATTTGTATATAAAAAATTAAAAATATGGACAAATGACACATCTTTTATGAATAAAATGACACTACTTTATATATGATTAATCTTCTTTAAATATCGTTAAAAAAATAATACCCCTTAAATATATTTCTAGCTCCGCCTCTGTAATTTTTTAATGTAAAATTAATGTGCCTCGCCTCTCTCATGCGTGACAGTTTACTTCAATTAATACAACAAAATTACAGATCATATTGGAAGGTTAAGCCATATATGTGGATATAGCCGAGAAGCAAAATTGATTGGACAGAAAAACAATGGACCAGTGTTGTCCACAAGAGAAACAAAAGGGTAGGCTAGCCAAGTCCCACTGATTATCAACTTAAAAACCCTGCATGCATGCCTTTAACATTTTCATACTTTGGTCTGTTTCATTTCATTTCTCCCCGCATGCCACATGACATTGTTTTCAACACCAAAATCCTCACTTCCCACGCTACCTCCATATAAATACCTATATTCCTTCTCAAACTTCAAACCAGAGAGTGCTTATTTTTCTTCTGAGATACGAGATATGGCCATCAAGATATCCAGCAAACTGCCTCAGAGGGCGGCTATCAAGCAGATTCTGAAGAAGTGTTCGAATTCTTTCGGCCGGAAAGATGGTTACGGTCTCGAAAGAAGCCTTCCGGATGATGTACCTAAAGGCCATTTTGTTGTGTATGTTGGGGAAAACAGAAGCAGATACATAATCCCGATATCATGGTTGGATCACCCTGAGTTTCGGGTCTTGCTCCAGAAGGCCGAAGAGGAGTTCGGGTTCGGTCACGACACCGACCTTCGAATCCCTTGTGAAGAAGACGTTTTCCGATCGCTAACGGCAATGTTCAGATGAACAAAGTTTGATAGGGTAGGGTCAGGGAACATGAGGGGTTTTTGCTGACAATAACCGATTGACATTTTCCTTTTTTTTTCTTAATTATTTTACAGTTTGTATGATGTTCTTCCCTCGAGTGACATTGAATAATGATAAAAAAAAAATCATGGGAGAATCATGTTCTTTTACTTTGGTTGTGTTATCTTTCTTGTTCTACTTCTTATGCCATTGATATCTTAAAGATTCTAATAAGTGAAGAGTTTTTAGACATTTAAAACCAGACCAGTAACACTTGGATTGTAACATATGTTTCTCCGGCATATGTTGAATAGCATATCAAGCTATTAACATTGTAATAAAGATTCATAAAAAGTAGAATGTACATGTTCGGTTTCGGTTTAATTCAATAAGACTATTTTAGTCCTCATCGATTTTCGGTTCGTTTAATTTCGGTTTTCAATTTTTTCATATTAACGTTAATTTTTGAATTTTTGTATTTTATTATGACAAAATAGCTTTATTTTATTACTTTTAAACATTAGTTGGTAAAGTTTGAAAGTGTTTCATAAATATTTATTAAAAATTTAATTTTTTAAGTGAAAAATAATAATTAATAATGCATCTATTGTATTTTAAATATATAAAGGTATTTTTATATTATAAAAATAATTATAAATTAAATAAAAAATCAAAATTGATTCAATCCGATTCAATTTAAATAACCACAATTCATAAATTTGTGAATCATAAATCGTCTAAACACGTAGATTTTAAGTTTTTCAATTAACCATGCTCACCCCTAATAAAAAAAAAGTCATCTCCAACATTGCCTGGCTAATCTTTTAGACCAAGCAATTTTTTTTTTGAGGAATTTTAGACCAAGCAATTAGTACTTAACCACAAGGACATAAAGTGAAAGATGTAAGTCCCTTTTTTATGTTTATGCGTAGGGACGAAGATTCATATTTCAAATTTAAATATTTGTAGATATTTAATTTACTTTTTGCGATTTTGAACAAAAATGGAAATTGAATTTTAAAATTACTTACCCGTTACGTATTTGGGATAAAAAAATTATGTTACTTTTCGGTACCTTTTTTATGCTCTAACACTAAAAAAATATTAAAAAATTAAATTACAAGCTTTAATCCTAAATTTTAAATCCTAAAATTTATATTCTACACCCTAAAAATACACTACGACTCAAATTCCCTAAACCCTAACTTTAACCCACAAACCCTAAACTTAATTTTTAATGTGAGGATATAAATAAAGACACCAAAAAAATAGAAGATTTCGATTCACGAATTTAAAATGTATGAATAGACAACGTAACATGTTCATTATTCAAATTTATGTTACTTATGTAGATTCAAATATCTAAATTCAACTTTAAATTATAAAACGAAGAGTATATTTGTTTCTATAGGGATTCAAATTTGGGTAATCCAATTTTTAATGGGTCCAGATTCGGAAATCCGATGGATAATCATATTTAATTTAGATCCGAATATCTAAAATGAATGCAAATGTCTACACGCTGCCCCTCCTGTTATGAGATGATTTTTTTTTGACTTTTTGGTACCCTATTTATGCCTCACGCTTAAAATTAAGTTTAAGATTTTAGATTAGGTTTTATAGTTAGATTTCAGGAAATTTATGGTAGGGAATATTGTTTAGGGTATAGGGTGTATGGTTTAAGATTTAGAATTTAGGGTTATGACTTAAAATTTAATTTTGTAGTGTTTTTTAGTGTTGGGACATAAATAAGAGCACCGAAAAGGGACATGATTTTTATCCCATATTATGTGTTTGCATTATCTGTTGAATCAACATGTGTTATCTTTTTTTTTGTTGCCCTTCCGGTTTTCAAAGCTTCGTCCTGATTAATTTGGACCGGCCAACGTCGCACACCTATTTTTAGTGGGAAGTCTTTCAGCAAGAATTTTCTAAATACACAACTCTTGAAACTCGAAATCTATTTAAACAATACTAAATTAGTTATCACTTGTATTCTTGGACCAACTCATTAATAGCAAGTGTTATCTTTTGATAAGATGGAGACCTTAATAAATACGGTCAAGTGTTTACACTGCCTAATCTCCTTGTCATCAATCCCGTACACTTTGCACATGCATTTGGGGTCCATTTTTAGCTACCTTAGGGTTCCTTGACCAAACTTCCAAGGTTTTTGCCCCTTCCCATTTAAGCAGTCCAGAAAGCAGCTGATTTTGACTGGCACTTTATCTGTCATCAAGACTATATGGCATTCACAAAATTTGTTTTCCTTGTCTGTCACATTTTATATGGGGCTTATTGATATGTTAGTGCTCTTTAATGGCTCAAGCTGGGACAGCCATTTTTATGGACTCGTTTGCCTTGATGGAGTTCAATGGCCATCAGCCACCGGTTGTAGGGACTGTTATGGAACGAAGCAGGGCAGAAGTTGTCGGATTCATTATCATTCTATTGTAATTTTTGTATATGTCGAACTCTTATCGTACTCGTACCCTATAATTTTAAAAATTATTGCTTTCCGTCCTTGTTTCCGTACTCATATCTATATTCGTATCAGTGCAACATAAATTGAGATGGCTTTTCCTATATTAGATAGAGGTCTCCTTCAAGTTCACCAATATTGATGCTGACCTATTTCTTTGTTATACTCTTTGTTACAGATCTGAAAGTAGGTTTGGTTGTCTGCCATAAAGTAATTAAAGTAGATAAACATTGATTATATTAATTTAGGTAAGGTTTTTACATGGTTGATAAACATTTTCATGAACCTATGATGTTTAGGTTTAAAGTTTGAACTTGAGACCAAACCTCAATTGAAAACTTGAAATCAACGTAGAGTAGAGCATATGTTGATTCTTTTGTGATAGATAATCCCATAAGGTTAAATTAAGATTATTTTTTACATGTTAATCATTTGTGATAGAGTAGAGCGACAACCATGCGTATGGTGTTATAAAATTATGGTTTTCTTAAAAGATATGTCTGACAAAATATACCGAATAATGTCGTTTTTATATTTTAGGATTTCTCATTTTTTTCGATGTGGAAATTAATGCTCTCATTTTTTGTGTGTGTGATGTTAATGCTCTATGTTACATTTTTTCTCACCTAATGTCGTGAGACCCTCGTCAAATGTCATCATTACGGTTGTTCATCCTGTTTACACTATAGGGAGTTCGGCTTAAAATCGAGTAGTTAAGAGGTCATTTTGATACCACTTGTCACGAAGTGATTAACCTCTTCTCAAAAGACATATATGATAATATATGTAATGTTACAAATTTTTCTTTTTCCATTTCAATATAAAATTAATGTCCCCAACTCTCTAAAATATTAGACACGTGATTGGTTGATTGGAGAAATTATATCATAGGTCCGGCTCGCCATGTCATCCATGATCCCAACCAATAAAAGATATCTATTTGATTAATTTTTCCATGTTATTTTTTTACCGAGTGAATGTTTACTCAGATTTACTGTAAATTAAATTAAATTAAAAAAATATTTTTTTACCAATTATAGATTCACTTGGTAAAAGATGATATAAAAAAATTAATGAAATTGATGCTTTTTATTGGTCATGACCATGGATAACGTGGCGAGCCAGACCTATGATATAATTTCTCGGTTGATTGTGATTAGATTAGATTAGAGTAGAATTCTGTAAAAATTCAACTTAAAATGTCAGGAGAATCCTATGTGTCGGTAATCTAAGTACTAATTGCATATAAATTTGGCACTAATATCAATCAATAAGGATATTGAGTAAAAATCGATTTAATATGAAAAATATATATTTTTTATTTATTTGAGTAAACACAGATTAGTTATTAGAGTATAGAGCATATTTAGCTAGACTGATTCTGTTGAAGAGTTAGTTAGATTGTTAGTATGGGTTGTTAGTATCAGTTGGGTTGTTAGTAATGTGGGCCACTGGGTGTTAGCTATTAGTTATTGGGTTATAAATACTAAGTGTAATGAGCCTTTGTAATTACAATGGATTGATTAAAGATTTAGTAAAGAATAATTTCTTCTCTCTTCTTTTTGCACTGATATTTTCTTATTTCCTTTTTCCTCTTTCGTTTACTGTTACGAACCTTAACCATTGTTGTCCCCAAATTCCTTTCTCTTCATGTCACTACACATATCTCACCTCTGGTAATCAGAATCTCACATGGTATCAGAGCCACTGATGCTGTCGGTATAGTTGTCGTTCGACGTGTGGTGATCCCGATTTGAACTCCTCGTGTATTTCGGTTTGTTGCCAAGTTCAAGAAGCTGAGATCACAGCCCTACCTTGCCGATCTGTATTCTCTCTCTCTTTCTCTACCGATACACTTCTGCATCCCTTTTGTGTGACAGTTGATTTTGAGCAAGAGGTTTCGATCTGTCTTCTCAGTTGCCGATTCATTTCCTTGGTTCAGTGTCGGTGTTCTCTTCTTCTCATTTGTTTCTTGTGAGATCGTTCTCTCTCAGTGATCTTCTTGGGCTATGATTTATGTTGATAAGCTCTGTTTGGATCTTGTTTGTTTGAGTGAATCCTGACTGTTTGATTTGCATCGTCTGTCAGTTGCTTGATTCATCTTTTTTGTGTTCTTGGCTTGCTCATCTATGTTGTGCCCGTTTGCCTCTGTCTTGTGATCTGTTCTTCTCTTCATTGATCATTGTGTAATCACTAATTTTGTCCCGAAACTTAAACTCTTTTTGTTCGCATTTTGGGCTATTATTGGGCTAAAATAATAATAATTAAATAAAAAAGAGAAAAAGAAAAAAGAAAATATATATATATATATATATATATATATCTTGTTATTATATAATCATTACTATCATTATCATTATATTATTTGCTATTACTTATTATCTATTATTAGTTTATTACTATCACCTTGTTTTTATTATTACTACTATATGTTAATGTTACCATTATTATTATTATTATTATTATTATTATTATTATTATTATTATTATTATTATTATTATTATTATTATAAGATAAATAAATAACCTAAATAAAGCCCATATATTAAATAATAAGAGTCCATAATACAAAACCCCAAAAAAAAATATTTACATAATCAGGCCTGTTTTGGCCCGCATTGACCAAAAAACCCTAACAAGCTAATCTTTCCTTGCAGCCGCCACACATTACAGCCCTTGGATCTGGTCTCAGATCAAGGATCCGGATCTCCCTAGAAAGGAAACCCTAACGCGCCCTTCTGATGTCCCTGCGCCGCATCAGCATATCCGTTGGATCTGGTCACCAACCAACGGTGCAGATCGCGTGAGGAGTGAAGCCCTAAATACCCCTTCCAAACCCTTCGCGCTGCACTCCTTGGACCGTTGGATGAGGATGACATCGGACGGCTTGGATTAATCCGAAGAACATCCCAGAAGCTCCACGCTCCCCACGCGCGACTGTCCATCTGCCCGATGCGCGCCACGCGCCTGACGCTTCACCAGCCCTTCACGCCTCTGACCACTTCCTCTCCATGCCGTTTGTGTCCCTCCCGATCAGGCAATACCGGCAACAAAAAACCTCAGTCAGAAACTTTCAGACACCCAAAACGGAAAAGAAAAAAATAACAAATTCAGAAAACACAACAGCAAATTCAGAAGTCACATGCAAAGGTAACCAAAAACCGAGCAAGTCAACTCTTTTTCTTTCGGCAATCGTTGTAACATCCGGTTATAAAAACCGAACCAAAAACATTGTAAAAGGAGGATTTTTCTCCCGGGCAATTATCAAAAAAATCAATACAAAAAAAAAGGAACAAAAAATCTTCTCGAGTCTCTCTTCTTTATTTTCGCATTTTTTAGGGTGCATCTTTTGCATTTTTTTTAAAAAAAAAAACTGAGATCTAAGCTCATTCTTTCGAAATCCCCAAAATTTGTTTTAAAAACAGGGGTCTTTCAAAACTTTGAGGATAATCTTGTTTTTTCAAGCAAAATCAAAAGAGGTTTAGTTTCAAATCAAAGTCCAGTTATTTCTTTTTAAATCTGAAATCAAAGTCACAAGAAAGGGGTTTCGGGTTTACCTATCCGGGAAGAAAGCCACCGTGTACCGTCGTCTTCGAACGTCGGGTATGGTCGGCGAGGTAGCGTCGCCGATGAACGGCGCGAAAAGAAGATAGGGTTTCTTCAATGTTTTCAAAAGAAAAAGTTTAGTTTTTACTTTTCTTCATTTTTTTTAGTTTTGCTAAAATTGAAATGAAGATGAAAAGTTTCCTTCTTTTCTATCATTATTCTATTTCATTCTCGTAAAAAAGGGTTTCCTTAGTTGCCGTGTTATTATTATTTTTGGCATTAAATTTCTTCCTTTATTATTTCTTTAAAACTGAAATGGAAATAAATAATTGTTGTCTCCCTCATTTCAGCCTTTCCTTTTATTGTTCCTCATTTGCAATGCATTTATGTTATATTATATGTTATATATTATATTACATGTATATGCATATATATTTAATGTTATCTTTTATTTTATGTTATTTTTTTTACACCATTATTTGGTTGCATTTATTTTAATTTTGGATCGAACACGATTCGCCTACGACTCAGTTTACTTACTAACATCTAACGTGACTTACTAACATTTAATTTCAGCTTTTATTTTCTTGCATTTTAATTTTTATTTAATCCGGTCCTTTCCGGATATTCATTTAATTTCTCGCATTTTACTTTATTTTTAAATCCGGTCCCATATCCGGTGTAATTTAATTTTCTGCGTTTTATTATCGTTTTATTTTCTTTTGTTCAATCTGGTCATTTCCAGGTTCGCGCTTTTGGTTTTTGACCACGACCATTTGTTTCAATATTTCTTGTTTTTATATTTTCTATGCCCTATTTTATCTTGTGTATTTTTGTCGACTTATTCACGTGGGTCCACGTCTTATTTATTTATTCTCGGTATGCTTTCGGATGTCTATATATTCATGCATTAAGGTTTTTAAAATTAATTTTGTAAAAAAAAGGAAGGTGCGATGTCCTGTTATTCGGAAACGAACGAGGCCAGTACCAGTCGTAGTGGTGGTGGTTCGGGCGTTCGCTCTCGAATATTAGGATTTTCGAAATTTACTCGCGTACATAATCAAATCTCAGTTAAAATTGTCACTTTGATTCGTAAAATTCGATTTTAATTAAGCGGTAAAGTTTTGGTACCAATTTTGGGCACGTCGAGGGTGCTAACCCTTCCTCGCGTGTAACCGACTCTCGAACCCTTTTCGAATCTCTGGTTTCAATTTCCGGTGTCCGGTCTACCATTTCAAAGTGGCCGGTGGCGACTCCTTCTATTTTTAAAAATCTTTTTCAAATCCCCTAATTTTTAAATATTTTTCTAAAAAACTCTATTTTAAAACAATTTTAAAAACCCCTAATATTTTCCAACAATTTTCTAAAATCCATTTATACCCCCCAATTTCCAAAAATTCCCCTTGTAAACCCCTATTTAAAAATTTCTCAAATACCCTCCCTTCTACACCTACACATATACACCTATATACCAGTGTTTTTCAAAAAATTAGTCGCTACACATTGTTTGCGTTATGGCTGAAGATGATATGATAACCTCTGATAATCATGCTTAATCTAATCATGATAATACCTCTGACTTGCCTGTTGGAAATGAAAATGGACCTAGTAATGACATCACTGGTAACTCCTGTTCTAGTACTAATAATGTGACATCTGGAACTAATTCTAATTCTGGAAATGTTGTTGTCACTAAGTTGTTCTTCACTAAAAAGATCAATGTGACCTTAGATGATCATAATTATCTTCTCTGGCATCAACAAGTCTACCTCACTATTAAGACACATCATTTATTGCGTTTCATTGACTCTAATGTGGAACCACTAGTTAAGTATATCGTTATTAATGAAACTGTTTGTATTAATCCTAATTTTGAGATCTTTGAGGAACAAGATGGTGCTTTGGCTACTTAGTTATTATCTACTATTAGTGAGAATGTTATGTCCAACCTAATTGGTTTAAGTACTGCATCTCACATTTGGAATACATTATATAGGTTGTATAGCAGCAAGACAACCTCTAGGTTAATGTCATACAGACGTATGCTTCATAATCAAAAGAAAGGAGACTTGAGTATGTAT
Organism: Hibiscus trionum; assembly: GCA_030270665.1. Lineage (NCBI taxonomy): Eukaryota > Viridiplantae > Streptophyta > Magnoliopsida > Malvales > Malvaceae > Hibiscus > Hibiscus trionum. The sequence continues at coordinate 21,079,156 of BSYR01000025.1, forward strand.
GAATTTCTGATGAAAATTAAGTCTATATTTGACAATCTTGCTAATTGTGGGGAAAAGATTTCAAAGCATAAACATGTCACAGCTGTCCTAAATGGTTTACCCTCTGAATATGATTCTGTTATAACTGTAATTGCTGCTAGTCCCTCTGCCTCTGATCTGGCCTTTGTTAGTACTGTTTTGCTTGATGCTGATGTTAGGCAAGAAAATTTGTTAGGTTTTGTTAGTAATTCTGTTAATGCTTCAGCTCATCTTGTAACTCAGCACTCTCTTAATCCTGGTACATCAACATCCGCTGCATCTGCTGCCCAAACTTTATCCCCTACACCTATCTCACATTCCTCGAATAATTTGCCTTCTCAGTATACCCCTCATGCTTTTTCTACTGTAAATCAGGCTTCAGTTCAAAGCTCTACATTTCCTTTAGCTCAGTTCTCTGTTCCTCAAACCTCTTCATTTCCTACAGCTCAGTTCTCTGTTCCTTAATCTGATTAGTCTAGTTATGGTTTTGGTAGAGGCAGAGGTAGGGGCAAAAACTTCAATAATTGACCTCAGTGTCAAATTTGTGGCAGACTTGGACATCTGACTGATAGGTGTTACTATAGGTTTGATATGAACCCAAAATATAATGAGCCCAGACCTAGTTTTGTCACTAGGCCTTATGTTCCCTCACAGGCTAATTTTACCACTTTTCATCCCCAAAATGTTCTCTATAATCCTTTGTGTTACACCTCTATTAGGTCTGCCTTATCTCATCCATCTGGAGTAGGCTACACACATCTGCATGTTCAATCTTCTGTGCTGACAACACATAGACTTGTGCTATCTGTTTCTTCTTCAGTTGCTCTCAATGTTATGATGTCTGCACATATTTCTGTTCATATTCAGCCTTCTCAAGTTGTGCATAATTTTTCTTCTGGTCCTGAACAAGCTTTACACTCTTCTCCTGTTTTTGTTCATTCTCAGCCTCGGTATCCCACTTCTTCAGTTCAGTTTAATCCTCAGGTTCATCTGACTACAACAGAGGTTAAAGATGACAATACTTGGTTTCCAGATTCTGGTGCCACACACCATCTCACCAATGATCTCAGCAACCTTCAGACTACTGTTGTTTATCCTAGTACAGGTAATGTGCAAGTTGATAATGGTCAAACTTTACCTATTCAATGTTCTGGTCAACCTTCTTTTTTAAGTGGAACTAGAAGTTTTTCTTTAAAGAATTTATTATTTGTTCCTTCTATTACAAAGAACTTATTGTCTGTCTTTAAGTTTATACAGAATAATCAAGTATGTCTTAAATTCTACCCTAGCCACTGCTTGGTAAGAGACTTGAAGACCAAGCAAGTATTACTTACTAGTTATGAAAGAGGAGGCTTATGTTTGTCATTTAGTTGGGTCTAGTTTACCTATTTCAGGGCATTTGAATAAGGCTGTTGTTTGTTTCAGCAGGGTTGATGTTCCTAGCTCTAGTGATACTCTTGTGTCTGATGTCTCTACTTTTGATGATTCTATTGTTTCTATTTCATCCAATTACGTTTTTCATTTAGTTGTTAATAAGTCTATGCTTGTTGAAGTGTGGCACAACAGGCTTGGTCACCCTTCTTCAAAAGTCTTACTAAGAGCATTATTTTGCTGTAATCTTTCTGTTGACTTCAATAAAATGTATTCTTCTGTGTTTCTTTGTTCGGCTTGTCAATTGGGCAAGTCACACAAACTGCCCTTTTCTAATTCTACCATTGTATATTCAAATCCCCTTGAGCTTGTTGTTGCTGATGTTTGAGGCACTGGCCCTGTTTTGTCAAATGGTTTTAAATACTATGTGGCCTTTACAGATGCTTACTCTCGTTTTACATGGATTTATTTTTTAAAGTTTAAATCTTAAGTTCAGGATGTCTTTGTTCAATTTCACCTTGCAGCTGAAAGACAATCGGGGGCTAAGCTCAAGGCTTTACAAACTGATGGTGGTGGAGAGTTTGTAGCTCTCCAACCATATCTCAAGAGTTATGGCATTTCTCACAGGATGTCCTGTCCTTACACCTCTGAGCAGAATGGCTTGGTGGAAAGAAGGCATCGCCAAATTGTTGAAGTTGGATTAACTCTGCTGGCTCATGCTGCTATGCCACTAAGGTTCTGGAATGATGCCTTTCTCCAATGCAATGTTCCTCATCAATCGATTGCCTACTCCTGTGCTTTCAGATAACATCTCTCCCTATGAGTTTCTGTTTAAAAAGCAGCCTGATTATTCTTTTTTGTGTACTTTTGGTTGTTTGTGTTTTTCTTTGTTGCGTCCATATAACTCCCACAAATTGCAGTATAAATCTGTGTCTTGTGTCTTTCTTGGCTATTCCTCTATGCACAAGGGATATAAGTGTTTGGATCCTAGTGGGCGTGTGTATCTTTCTAGGCATGTAAAATTTGATGAGTGTGTCTTTCCTTTTTCTACAAAGTCTCACCACTCTAATAAGTTTGAGTCTGGTTAGTTTGTTTCTGAGTTGGACTTTGAACGTTTTTAATTATCCCCGGGCACACCACCTACATCTAGTTGTGTTGTTTTTTCTGTTCTACCTCATGTACCTAACCAAACTCAGTCTTCTACTACTATGAGTCACACCTTACCCTCTCTAACTATATCACACACAACCTCCTCTTTGTTCATTTATCTCAGCCTACAACTGTTTTGTCTTCATCCATTCACACTCATATACTTATTGTTACTTCTTCTCTCTCTCATGCTATTTCTCTTCACTCATCTCCATCCACAGATTCCCCTTCACTTTCTAATAATCCTACTGTTTCTGGTCAATTACCTTCTATTCTTCATTCACCTTCTTCTCAATAGACACATACCTTACCACATCCTCCACTATTCATGTTATTTCCACTCAATTATCTCCATCTTCACATTCACCTACATCCTCCACTATTCATGCTATTTCCACTCAATCACCTCCATCTTCACATTCACCTCCATCCTCTACTATTCATGCTATTTCCACTCAATCACCTCCATCTTCACATTCATCTCCATCTCCCACTGTTCCTACTATCTCCATCACTCCACTGTTCTTGTATCTACAATAACATCAAGGCCTCCTGTGGTTAACTCACATTCCATGGTGACACGTGGGAAAGATGGAGTGTTCAAACCAAAAGATTTCCTTCTTGAGGGTTTTGCTTCTGAACCAACAACTGTCTTTGAGGCTCTACAACACCCTACTTAGCGAGATGTTGTCTTTGCTGAATATAATGCCTTGCTACGGAATGGCACTTGGGATTTGCAGCCCTTGCCATCTTCTTGTCGGCCAGTTGGGTGCAGGTGGTTATTTAAAGTCAAGCACAAGCCTGATGGTTTTGTGGACAGATTTAAAGCACGCCTTGTTGCCAAAGGCTACTCTCAGACTATTGGTAGTGATTTTCGAGAAACATTCAGTCCTGTTGTACGTGCAGCTACAATACGTACTGTTTTAGCCACTGTTGTCCTTGAGAATTGGGTTATTAGACAGATTGATATCAATAATGCCTTCTTGAATGGTAAGCTCGAGGAAGAAATCTATATGAGTCAACCACCAAGTTTTGTGCAACAAGGAGCAAATGGGGAGGAGCTTGTCTGTCATCTGAAAAAGGCTCTATATGGCCTTAAGCAGGCTCCTAGAGCCTGGTATACAACTCTCAAGAAGTTCCTTGTTGACAAGCTTCATTTTGTCATGTCCAAAGCTGACTCTTCTTTGTTTGTCAAGGTCGATTCCTCGGGTGATAGGTTGTTGTTAATGATTTATGTTGATGACATCATCATCACTGGAAATAAAGCAACTGCAGTAGATATGATTGTGCAGCAGATTGAAGCTGAGTTTATGCTCAAGGACTTAGGACATCTTGAATTTTTTTCTTAAAATGGAGATTCAATCTTTTTCTGGAGGTTTAACATTGAATCAAAAGAAGTATATTTTTGATCTTTTGGAAAAAAGCCAACATGCATGATTGCAATATGACACCAACACCTATAATTGTCTCTCCAAAGTTATGTGTTGGTGATGGGCCTCCTTTCTCTGATATTCATCTCTATCGCAACATAGTTGGAGGACTTCAGTATGTGTGTTTAACAAGGCCAGATATTACTTTTGATGTTAACAAAGTTAGTCAATATATGAACTGTCCTACTGATACTCACTGGAGGGCAGTCAAGCGTATCCTTCGTTATCTCAAGGGCACAATTGAATTTGGTCTTATATATACATCATAAGGTGGTTTTGACTTAATTTGTTACTCTGATGCTGATTGGGCAGCTTCTGTTGAAGATCGTCAATCTACAACTGGTTATTGTATCTATCTTGAAACTAATCTAATTGCCCAATCCTCAAAATAACAAAGTGTTGTGTCTCGCTCATCCTCTGAGGCTGAATATTGGAGCCTTGCAAACTCTGTTTCTGAGATAGTTTGACTTGAGCAGTTGCTGCATGAAATTGGTGTCAAACTAGTTAAACAACCAACTGTGTGGTGTGATAACACTTCAGCTGTTTCCATGACAGCAAATCCTACACATCATGCTCGGGTAAAGCATGTTGAGATTGACATTCATTTTGTCCGAGAGAAGGTTCTTACTAATCAGCTACTTGTGAACTTTGTTCCTTCCACTAAACATGTGGCTGATATTTTGACAAAGCCCTTACCATCTACTCTATTTGAGTCCATGCGCTCCAGGCTTGGTGTTCACTCCTGTGCTCAAGTTTAGAAGATTGAAGAAAATTTCAAGGAGACAAAAAACCAGAAGGATATTAGAGTATAAAGCATACTTAGCTCGACTGATTCTGTTGAAGAGTCAGTTAGATTGTTAGTATGGGTTGTTAGTATCAGTTGGGTTGTTAGTAATGTGGGCCACTGGGTGTTAGCTATTAGTCATTTGGTTATAAATACAGAGTATAATGGGCCTTTGTAATTACATTGGATTGATTAAAGATTTAGTAAAGAATAATTTCTTCTCTCTTCTTTTTGCACCGATATTTTTTTTATTTCTTTTTTCCTCTTTCGTTTACTGTTACGAACCCTAACCCTTGTCATCCCTAATTCCTTTCTCTTCATGTCACTGCACATATCTCACCTCTGGTAATCGTAATCTCACATTAGTGACTTGATTTTTTTTTATTTCTAGTCGAGTTCGGATTCTACCAATTCGATAAAACAAAAAATTAGATTTGTTTGTTTTGCAATTCGTTTCTTATTTTTCTTGTTTCTTCAATTTAATACTTGTGTAACTTCAATTTCTCTTTTTGATAATTTTTATTTTATTTTTTTAATTTAGTCTCTTAACTTTACATGATTTCATTGTTTCTTCAACTCATCCTTTGTTTTAAGTTCATGTTTGACCAAATTTGAACCAGATGCTCCTAAATCAATGTAGAATACCTATGTAACTTAAATTCTTCTTTTCAAAATAAGTATCCTCTTTTTACAATATAGTCTCTTAACTTTTCATTTTATTCAATTCAGTCTTCCAACTGTAACTCTTTGCAAATTATTTGTACTATCAATTTAGCCCACCAATCAATGAAACTAAAACAACCAACAAAACTTCTCAAGTTACTAAGAATGTTGTAATTTATATGTCAAAATATGGTTTAGTTCATGTACTATTTTTAACTTGGGGCTATTGTTTATTTATTTCTTAATACATATCACTAATAACTTAAAAAAGTAATAATTATCAACTGTATTATTTTTATAGTGTTAGTGATTTTAAACTAAGGCATGACATTCATAATCGTAGGAGAACCGTGTTGAATTTATACAGAAATTTGAACAATTCGATTCAACTCTAAATTTTTTTAATAAATTTTAAATAATAAAATGTGACTCATTAACTTGACTAACTCATTTTTTACTCGACTTGGTCAAATACTCACTCCTACCAAGTTACATATAAACTTCTCACTACTATCAATTGACTTAATCAATTAAGATTCTAAAACAGTACTAATCAATCGTTAGAGTACTTCTTGTTTTTAGCAAATGTTTTCTGAATTTGAAAAATCAAATTGTTGTGCAAGAATTAGTGCTTTTAAACGGATTATTTTTTTAAATAGTTTAAAAGTAATTATAAAGTAACATCTGTTTATAACAATAATATATCATATCACGAGTTTACTATTTTTATACCATATCACGAGTTCTTTTATTTTATAATAGTAAATTTTGAATTTTGAAATTCAATTACTACTTTTTATAATGTCAAAAATTAAGTATAATCTTTCGGTGTCTTTAAATGTCGTAACAATAATAATATCAACTAAATTAAAATTTATTTAATATCAATTAATTTTAATATTGTTAAGGTAACCTATACTATATATATTAATATATGTATATATATTCTTGATTAATTTTGATACGTTAAATATTATTCATTTTTAATATTTATCTACTCCTTAGGAATAACCACCACCTAAAATTTCAACCATTAATTTAGTTATCAGTATTATTTAAATAAAGCTTATAAATAAATTTAGTAAAAACTTTACTCAATTACTTTAAATCTTGAACCCAATAAGTGTCCTAGTGAAAAAGTGGATGATATTCATCCTAAGAGACACGAGTTTAAATCGCTTTATCTATAAGGTGTATGTGCATTGTCAAGGGTTAAAATTATGTATGAACAGATACTACCTGATAATCACTTTTAGACCATTCAAAAAAATTTACTTTAAATGTTATTATTTTACAAAAAATAAGTTTTATATATGAAAAATATTTATTTGTCACACTTAACTATTTTAAATTTAATTATGTAATAATTTCATCCTTCACATAGCTTTTTTAATAGTCTAAAAGTGATTATCTGTTCATACATATTTTTAACTATTTAACAATGTACATACACTTTACAGATATAGTGATTTAAACTCGAGTCTTTTTAAATAAACATAATCTTCTTTTTACTGAGACCACCTGTGAATAAATGTGCGTGTCCTTTGTGATTTATATTATTTTGATAGTTTAGAATAAAAGTTAAATTTATATTTATAAATAAATGTGTGCGTCTTTTATGATTTATGCATTTACAGATTGCACTACATCCGTTCGATATTAGGCCCAACCCAATATCAAACAACCAAAATCAAAGGCCCAGAATTCAAAACCCTAGATTTAGGAAGAATAGTCCTCATATATATATATATATATAACATATGTTCACGCAAACCCTAACTCATTTCCCCCATTTCCATACCCTTCAATTGATCGTCTCCAAGAGACGGATCTCCTCACAGCCACACACACACACACACAATTCACTAAATGGGTCGAGTCATCCGAGCTCAGCGTAAGGGTGCCGGTTCCGTCTTCAAGTCCCACACCCACCACCGCAAGGGTCCCGCCCGTTTCCGCAGCCTCGACTTCGGCGAACGAAATGGCTACCTCAAGGGTGTCGTCACCGAGGTTATCCACGACCCCGGCCGTGGCGCCCCGTTAGCCCGCGTCGTTTTCCGTCACCCGTTCCGTTACAAGAAGCAGAAGGAACTCTTCGTTGCCGCCGAGGGTATGTACACCGGACAGTTCGTGTATTGTGGTAAGAAGGCTACCCTTGTGGTCGGAAACGTTTTGCCTGTTAGATCTATCCCTGAAGGAGCTGTAGTTTGCAATGTCGAGCACCATGTCGGTGACCGTGGGGTTTTCGCTAGAGCTTCTGGTGATTACGCCATTGTTATTAGTCACAATCCTGATAACGATACATCCAGGTGTTTGATTCTTTCAATGTTTTGGTTTTGGTTTTGATTTGGATTTGGATATGTTTTATGTTCGATTTTTATCTGAATCTGTTCCTATATTGCTTTGATTATTGCTTAAACTTTCCAACAATCATACGGTTTACAACTTATATATGCTTAAATTTTGCCCTAGCATATGAAAAAGGAACTGAGATTGACCCTGATTGAATTATGAATTGATGGGATGTAAAATGAAATAGCATCTCTTGGCCACAAGGATTATACTTTCATTTTAGCTTAATGTTTTCGTATTCTGAATATGATTTTTTTTGCTTAATCCTTGGAAGTTGATGATGTTTAGTTATAAATGAACTTGGTAGTTAGATTATGTAATTATAATTTTACAGAATCAAGCTCCCATCGGGTGCAAAGAAGATTATTCCAAGTGGTTGCCGTGCCATGATTGGCCAAGTTGCCGGAGGTGGTAGGACTGAGAAACCCCTGCTTAAGGCTGGTAATGCTTTCCACAAGTACAGAGTGAAGAGGAACTGCTGGCCTAAGGTTCGTGGTGTGGCTATGAACCCAGTCGAGCATCCCCACGGAGGTGGTAACCATCAACATATCGGTCATGCTAGTACCGTTAGACGTGATGCTCCACCCGGTCAAAAGGTTGGTCTTATTGCTGCAAGGAGGACTGGTAGGCTCAGAGGGCAAGCTGCTGCCACTGCTTCCAAAGCTGACAAGGCATAGGTGAAGTAGGATACTACCAGTTGTTGTTTCAGTTCATTTGGCGTTTATGTTTATTTTTGTTCAAGACTATTAAAGCACAATTATGCTAGAAATTTTGCTTAAATTTTCAGACAATGCTACTGTTTTGAGACTGTATGTGAAGTTGGGTTTTTACTTGAAAGTGTTTTATGTCATCCTTGATCTATTTGTAGCTTTGATAAATTGACATTTTCCAAAATATTTGGATCTTGATGAAGTTATGAGTAGGGATGTAAAAACAGGTAATCGGTTAGGTTTCAGGTCGGGTTCTGTCAGGTCGGGTAAAATCGGATACATGTCATTTCAGGTAAAAAAAAATTGACTCGACTCGGGTCGGGTGCGGGTCCATTACAGGTCGGGTCCATTTTAGACCGGGTCCATTTCAGACCGGGTCCATTTCAGGTCGGGTTCATTTCAGGTCGGGTTAGAACAGGTCGTGTCTGAAGTAGATAATTTGCAGGTTAATTCGGGTTCGGATACATTTCAGGTCGGGTCCATTTCAGTTCGGGTTCATTTCAGGTCGGGTTCGTTTCAGGTCGGGTTCGTTTCAGGTCGGGTCCGTTTCAGGTCGGGTCTATTTCAGGTCGGGTCTATTTCAGGTCCGGTTCATTTCAGGTCGGGTGCATTTCAGGTCGGGTGCATTTCAGGTCGGGTAATTTCAGGTCGGGTAGCTCCAGGTCGGGGTATTTTTGGGATTGAAATCCGTATTCAGTTTGAGTTCGGTCGTACAACCATATAAGTAGTTGATAGACTTTAGGTTGACCTTCGTCAATCGTCATTAATTTTGAGTTAATTATTTAAAATCATATCAAATTATAATTATAAAATATTAGAGTAATTAAAAAAATAATCAAAATGGGTCGATTTGGACAGAAAATGGGTCAATTTGGATTACAAATAAAATTTCAGGGATTATAATGAACATAAATATCAAATTAAAATTATAAAACATTAGATAAATTAAAAAAAAAAACAAGGAAAATAGGTATTTTGGAATAAAAATAAAGTGTTAGGGACTATAATGAACAAAAATATCAAATTAAAAGTATAAAAATTACAGTAATAAAAAAAAAACAATAAATATATGTCAATTTAGAATAAAAATAAAGTTTAGGGTTTAGGGTTTTGTGTTGAGCGTTCATGCATTAATATGTACACACGTATATACTTAATTACTTATATACAATATGGTTGGGTTTGGGTGTTTATGGTTTAGGGTTTGAGGTTTAGGGTTTATGGTTTAGGATTTAGGGTTTAGGGTTTGAGGTTCATGTATTAATATGTACACATGTACATACTTACATACATTAGGGGTTGTGTTGTAGTGTATGTAGGTTAGGGTTTAGGGTTTAGGGTTCATGGTTTAGGGTTTAATGTTTAAGGTTTATTAATATGTACATATGTACATACTTACATACATTAGGGATTGTGTTGTAGTGTATATAGTTTATGGTTTAGGGTTTATGGGTTAGGTGTTAAGGTTTAGGGTTTCAGATTTAGGGTTTAGGGTTTATTAATATGTACATATGTACATACTTACATATATTAGGAGTTGTGTTGTAGTGTATATAGTTTATGGTTTATGGTTTATGGTTTAGGGTTTAGGGTTTAGGGTTTCAGATTTAAGATTTAGAGTTTATGCATTAATATGTACAAATGCACATACTTACATACATTAGGGGTTTTGTTTTAGTGTATGTAGTTTAGGGTTTAGGGTTTAGGGTTTAGGATTTAGAGTTTATGCATTAATATGTACAAATGCACATACTTACATACATTAGGGGTTTTGTTTTAGTGTATGTAGTTTAGGGTTTAGGGTTTAGGGTTTAAAACCCTAATGATAACCCTATACCCTAAACCTTAAACCCTAAATTGAAACCCATAAAATCAAAACCCTAAGTCACATGTTATCGTAACATTAAACCCTAAGCACTATACCCTAGACCCTAACACTAAACCCTAAACCTTACAAACTAATCACTCGAACTAACCTTAGTTCATTATACTAACGTAAACCCTAAATGCATAAATACTTACATACTTTAGGACTTAGGGTTTATGGTAAGGATCTAAGGGTTTAGTGTTTAATGCTTAGGGTTTAGGGTTAAGATTCAAAACCCTAATGATAACCCTATACCCTAAACCTTAAACCCTAAATTGAAACTCATAAAATCAAAACCCTAAGTCACTTGTTATGGTAACATTAAACCCTAAGCACTATACCCTAGACCCTAACACTAAACCCTAAACCTTACAAACTAATCACTCGAACTAACCTTAGTTCATTATACTAACGTAAACCCTAAATGCATAAATACTTACATACTTTAGGACTTAGGGTTTATGGTGAGGATCTAAGGGTTTAGTGTTTAATGCTTAGGGTTTAGGGTTTAGGGTTAAGGTTCAAAACCCTAATGATAACCTTATACCCTAAACCTTAAACCCTAAATTGAAACTCATAAAATCAAAACTCTAAGTCACTTGTTATGGTAACATTAAACCCTAAGCACTATACCCTAGACCCTAACACTAAACCCTAAACCTTACAAACTAATCACTCGAACTAACCTTAGTTCATTATACTAACGTAAACCCTAAATGCATAAATACTTACATACTTTAGGACTTAGGGTTTATGGTAAGGATCTAAGGGTTTAGTGTTTAATGCTTAGGGTTTAGGGTTTAGGGTTAAGGTTCAAAACCCTAATGATAACCCTATACCCTAAACCTTAAACCCTAAATTGAAACTCATAAAATCAAAACCCTAAGTCATTTGTTATGGTAACATTAAACCCTAAGCACTATACCCTAGACCCTAACACTAAACCCTAAACCTTACAAACTAATCACTCGAACTAACCTTAGTTCATTACACTATCGTAACATTTTAAGTTTTTATAACTGTTAAAGTGTGTATCTAAGTATCGATACTGTCGTGAGACACCAATAAAAAATGTTATAAAAATTATAACTATTATAATTTTATATTTCATGTTTTATAACATTTTCAGTTAGTGACGCACTGTAGTCGTATCGCGACTATGCCGCACTCTAGACTAACCATGTCTCACTCCCTAAATACGTAAATAATTTTAAAAGTAATTGTAATTAAAAAATAAATAAATAAATATTAGTTGTACTTAATGTGAGACAAGACAGGTACCAAATAAATAAAAAGATTATCTATGTCTGAGCCGACCGAAAATATAAAGTATAAAGCTATGGCAGTCAACCATATCCATAGGAACCAACACATGGCTCGAGAATGAGTGAATGACACACTCAGACCCAGACTCGGACTCGGACCGAGACATACAATTATTGGGACTCGGACAATCTGACAATCATTCACTTCCATCTCTTTTCCCCTTCTTAATTTCTGGAATATTATGTTTCATGCTTTCTAAGGTCCAATTTTTTTTCAACCCATGTATCCTTTAAACTTTAGAAATTTAACATCTCTACTTTAATTTTGACGAATTCAATCCATCTATTTGTGTTATTTAAAGACTAAAGTCTAATTGATAACACTCTTAACTGAGTTTTCTGTTGAATGTGAATGCTGATTATCAGTTGGATTTTAATTTCAGAACGAGGCCTTTAAGTATTGAAATGTCACGTATTTAAATATAACAAATTTACGTCAATGTTACGTTTGTGAATATGTATTTTAAAATTTGTATTTGAATTTCATTTAACAAATAGAGTTTGCTATTGACAGCATTTAAGGCTATCAAAAAATCTAATAGATTCTTATAATTAATGTTTGTTTTACTTTTTAATAAAATTTAGTAGAATATAATTAATTACATTCTTAACTTAATTCTACATTTTGTAACTTAAGACAACAATTACTTAATCTGTTCTAATTAAGTAAAATCATATATTTTATAACTTTATCAAATTTGAACTGCAAAAGTTGTAGGAAGACTTACAATTTTTATAACTTGAATCTGTTAAGTATAAAATATTAAAGTTGTAGACTTTTAATTTTTTTATAATTTCTAAATTTACTTAATCATTTTTCAATTATAATTGTTATACATAAGTTATAATTTCACTAAGTTTTACAAACTTGAAGAATCTGTTAAGTGTTAACTGTTAAGTATAAAAAAATAAAATTGTAGACTTATAAATTTTTGAACTACAAATGCTATACATATGTTATAACTTTAGTAAATTTTATGAACTACAAATAAGTTTACAATTGTTATTTAATTTTTTTATAATTTGTAAGTTTACAATTTTATTCAAGTTAATGAATAAACTTTAAAATTAAAAACAACTCTTCATTTAATTTTTTATTTTCATAAATTATCAATTACTTATTCTTTTTTCAAACTTTAGTACTTAATATATATATATATATATATATATATATATGTATGCGCGCATATACATCACCTATATCAATATATGTAAGTGTATATGTATATACATTATATATGTATATGGTATATCAACTTTTATAAATTTTTTAATTCATCATGTCATAGGTTTCGGGTTAATTTCAGCTCAGGTCAAGAACAGGTCGGGTCACTTAACATGTCGGGTTTAAAAGCAGGTCGGGTCCATTTTCAGGTCGGGTCCATTTCAGGTCGGGTAAAATCGGATATCGGGTCAATTCAGTCGGGTAATTTCGGTTATTTGCCAGGTCGGCTTCGGGTTCGGGTTCTTTTCAGTCGGACGCAGGTCGGGTTTCAGGACCAAATTAACAGGTCCAATTCGGGTTCGGGTCGTTTTCAGTCGGACGCAGATCGGGTTCGGTTGCTATAGTAACAGGTCAAATTCGGGTTCGGATCAACAACAGTCGGTTGCAGATCGGGTTCGGGTCAACAAAAACTCGGGTCAAATCAGGTTCTGACTCGGGCAGATTTCAGTCAGGTTATCAGGTTTTGACTTGTTTTTACATCCCTAGTTATGAGAGGTAAAGCAGTGTTGGTTCCCAATGAGATTTGGGATGAATCTAATTTAAAGAAACTGTGTTTTCACCTGCCTCAACGACTATGCTCAATCTATTTTCTATCTGAATACGGTTTTAATTTTGTTTTTGTTTTTATTTGCGTTTTAAGTTTTTTATATATTGTTTTAATTTGTTTTGTAGGGTCTAATGAAAATGTCAATGTTTTATTTATTGTTTATTTTATTTTTGAATTAACACTTTTTAACTATATTTCTCGATTGCCTTGTTCAAATATATTTCATCGTAATTGTATTCATCAATCTATGCTCAGCTATTATTGTCCTAATTGTCGTTTTAGAATACCCACCAAATAGACAGTTTAAAAAGTTATATTTTTATTAAGTAAAGATGTATTAAGTTGCCAAAGTAAATGTTATTCAAAGAGACAACAAAAATATTCTTAGGTTCTTAATCACTCAATTAGAGGTTTGAGGTATAATTAGAGGTTTGACTAGTCAAATTTGTTAATATTGATGTTTGGTAAATAGCGGTTTAGGGTGAAAAAATTAATTTTGAAAAAGTTCCTAATATGAGCTTTTTGAGATTAAAAGTTTGATATTAGAGTTGTAATGACTCTTTTACCCTTAACAATTACTAAAAATTTCTAAATAATCTAAATTAAATAATAACATTTTTAATATAAATAATAACATATTAAATATTAGGCTTATTTGTTGTTACTACTAATTTATATCGTGACATTTGTAAGTTAATTCTATTTTTTTATTATCACGCATTTATATGTGCATATATAATTTTTAATAATTATATAAATAATAAATTAATATATAAATCTTTCAAATATGTTTAGAAATTTTATATTAAAAATAATTTTTACAAATCTATTTAATATTTATTAGATACAAAATATTCATAACTGATAAATTATTCAAACTAGTATTTAATATAATAATGTTCTTATATGTCATTTTGCTTGTTTAAATAATCAAACAGCTATCGACTATCAGTTAATTTTACCAAACACTTCTATACAATCAGTTAATACAATCCGCTAATCAAATCAGCTAATGGAATCAGCTATTAGCTTATGCAATCCGCTATCAGCTATCCGTTAATTGCCAAACAGGGCCATAAGCTTTTCCTAATCTATGCATAGTTAAGGTTTATTTAAGAGCATTCATTAAATATAAGGGTAAACTACATATATGACCACTTGACTATGGGGTTGGTGTTGAAATGACCACTATACTTTCAATTTTGGCAAATATACCATTAAATTATTTAATTGGTTCCAATCAGGCCACCAATCGTTAAAAACTAACAGAGAGAATGACGTGACTGTTAAATAAAATGGTATAATTACACATTTGATCTTTGTTATTTACACAATCTATCAATTTGGTCCTAATTTTAATTTAATAAAATAAATTATTTATTTAATTAGGTGGTGACACGTGTCACCATGTGATTGTTGGACTTTATTTATTTTTATTTAATTTAATAAATTTATTTTTCTCCTGTAATTAGATGATGACACGTGTCACCTGATTGAAAAAATAAAAATGGAAACAAGGACATTGGCCTTAAGAGGATTCAAACCTAAGTCCTCCCTATGTAAAATAAGCATGTTTACCATTGGGTTAAGACTGATTTTATAGAAGGTAATACAAAATATTATATGTGCTAATTAGTATTTAATGGCGCCAGGAAAAATGAAAACAAGTAAATTGATCCCAGGAAGATTCAAACCCAAGTACTCCAAGTGTAAATCACGCAAGTATACTACTAGGCTAAGCCCGAATTTTTGATATATAATACAAAATATACTATATTTGTTAATTAGTTGTTAATGTCAGGAAAAAAAATTAGTAAATGTAATTTTAGGGGACTCGAACATAATACACTTATTATGCATAAACACATCTAACTCAATTAAATAAATCTAATAATTAAACTTAACAAAATTTAATATATATTTTAAATTATAGTTAGTGCACGATTTAAAATCAAAATTTTTGCTCATCCCCTTGTGCCCTGGTGGTAAAGGTAGATGTTTATCATTTCTTGGGACCCGGGTTCGAGCACCAGTAATGCATGTTGTGTGTGCCGTCTTTGAAAAGACTAAGAAAGTTGAACAGATGCTACCCTTACATCACACCAACATATTCAAAAAAAAAAATCAAAATTTTAAATTATATTAAATTTATTATTAAATATACTTTTTAAAATCATCGTTTTTAATATAAAAAATCAATATTATTATATTAAATTTATTTTTTAATTTTTTATAAAATATAATTTTTTACTATTTTTAATATAAAAATTAAAATTTTAAAATTATATTAAATTCATTTAGCGAATCCAAACTCACGAACATATAGTATATTTAATAACGAATTTAATATAATTTTAAATTTTTTATTTTAAATCGTGCACTAACTATAATATATATATATATATATATATATATATATATATTTGTTAAATTTATTTATTAGATTTGTTTAATTGGGTTAGATGTTTTTATGCATCATAAGTGTGTTATGTTCGAGTCCCCTGAAACTACATTTACTTCTTTTTTTCCTGGCATTAATAACTAATTAACACATATAGTATATTTTGTATTACATATTAAAAATTCATGCTTAATCCAATGGTATACATGCGTGTTTTGCTCCTTGAGTACTTGGGTTCGAATCCTCCTGGGGCTAGTTTCTTTGTTTTCATTTTTCCTAGCGTCATTAAATACTAATTAGCACATATAATATATTTTGTATTACATATCACAAAATCAAGCTTAGCCCAATGGTAAGCATGCTTATTTTACATAGTGAGGACCTTGGTTCAAATTCTCCCAAGGATAGTTTATTGTCTCCTCTAATCATGTGATGACACGTGTCACCATTTAATTAAATCAATAATTTTATCCTATTAAAATAGGACCAAATTGATAGATTGTATAAATAACATGGATCAAATGTGTAATTATACCATTTTATTTAACAGTCACGTCATTCTCTCCGTTAGTTTTTAACGGTTGGTGGCCTGATTGGAACCAACTAAATAGTTTAATGGTGTATTTGCCAAAATTGAAAGTATAGTGGTCATTTCGAGACCAACTCCATTGTTAGGTGGTCATATATGTAGTTTACCCTAAATATAAAGATTCTATTTGAAAAAACCAAAATTACAAAAGCCTAAAAGATTTTATTGAAAAATTCTCATTTAATGTATTAGAGTTTAAGATTTATGATTTAGGGTTTTAGGGTTTATGGTTTAAGATTTAGGTTTAAGGTCTAGGATTTAATGTTTGTGATTTCAGGGTTTAGTCTTTAGATTTTTAAGGTTTAGGGTTTTAGGGTTAGAATTTTAGGGTTTGAGTTATGTTTAGGGTTTAATGTTAGGGTTTTAGGGCTTAGTGTTTTGTTTTAGGGTTTAGAGTTTACTATATTGAATGAGTATTTTTTCACTGAAATCTCTTAGGGATTTGTAATACATTAAATGATTGTGATTTTTTCAAATAGAATCTTGTATTTAATAAAGACTTTTAAATGAACATTAACATATGCATGTATATATAATTTATTGAACAAAAAATTAAATGTCAATATTTTTAAAGAAATGAAAATTTTCAATAATTTATTAAATAAATATTGAGAAGTATATTTTTAAAATAAGGTTAAGTTTAAAATAAATATTTTTTTAAAATATCATTACGAAAATATATAACTGTATTTTTAATTAATTATTTTTCTTATATCAAACAAAATACCATTAAGAATAATGGTTTTTAGTATAAATAAAATAGAATTAAAATATATAATTAAGATTTCAGGGAGTAATCTCCATAGACAATTTTATCCATAAAATACGTAATACGTAAAAAAATCATAAGAATATTAAAAATAAAAAAATATTACCAGTTATCTAATTATAGATTTAGTAACAAACATATCATTTTTTTTAAAAGTATCTAGTCACTTAATTAAAATTTGTAACAAGTTACTTTGACATTAAAATTAAAATGGACAACTTTGGTTGAGTGATTAAGAATATTTATATTGTCATTAATTCCTTCCTTTTATCTCACTCCTCCCATTTGTTTTGCAGCAGTTACAAAAAGTTTTTTAATATTTTTTCCTTTCTTTTCCTTCTTCTTTTTTTTGTTGTATTTCTTTTTCATCGGCAGCGGCCTTTAGGCGTTTTGTGTATAAATAAAATTCATTTTTGTTGACGAATATTTTATTTTCAAGTTTTTTTTTTGTTTCTTGCTTCTTTTTTTGCCAGTTTCATATCAAATCTATTTTTATGACAGTTCTTTTGTCTGCTTTTATGGCAGTTCCTTTGTCTGCTTCTATGGCAGTTATAGTCTGTTTTTGTGACAGTTGTCTATCTTTTGACAGCTTAGCGTTCAGGTGACGAGTATCGGCGAGCATTTTTTCAGCGAAGGAGGCCGATCTATATATGCTTCTGATTCCCTGTTGTGATTGTGCCGATATGCCCAGAACAAGAAGTGAAAGAATTTGCTTTCTTCATAGAGCACTCTCGTCAAAGTAGTAGTTTGTTGGATTTCATTCAGAAGTTTCTGCAAGTTCTTCTGAAAGTGATATGTTATGTATATTAATGTCTTTCATATCCTTAGATTTTTTTGTATATATTTTTATACATTGAACTTACAGTGTTTGTGGTGTGATGATATCTTTGTAATTCTATCACTTTAAATTTAATCTAGTATATTTTAAATAAATGGACAACTCGATATAATGATAATTTTAGTCCCTAAAGTTTATATATTCTATTAATGTGGTCCTAATTCAAAATAATTCAATAGATTTAACCATTCATATTTAAAAGTTTAATTGGTGAAGTGAATGAGTCTACTGGCAGACGACGTTAAGGTCATAGTGAGTCTATTCCATCGGTCTGTTAGTTGTCCAGTAATGAAGTGATTGTGTCTGTCGTGCTATAACATTTTTTGATTATCGAGCTGAAAACGGTAACATGGAGTGTGAGAGTGGTCATAGACTGTATTAGGAATGTGCAATGTCAAAAATGTTTAAATACGGAGGTTATTTTCATTGAATTATTTCTTAATTAAGACTAAAGTGATGAAATGTATAAGTTTTGCGACTGAAACTATTACTATATCAGGTATGATTCAACTCTAACGGTAAAGTGATTTGTCAAAAAATTTTAATTAAATAACTAAATTATTTTTTTAGCAAGTCAATATTTTAACATGGCAAACCAACCTTATTTTTTTTAGCATTCTGCATAATTGCTCGCTCTGCTTTAGCAATTAAGATATGGTATTTTAGTGTATTAGAATTTGACAGAAGCACTTTGTATTTGTTTTTTCTTTGTATCTGTATGGAGTTTTTATGATATTAGTCTTTTATTTTATTTTAAGAAAACGTGACCGTTTTGAGGTTATTATGAGTTTGTTATTTCTGATATATTTGGGTGGATCGTACGTTGTCGTTTAGGGAGCTTTAAAAGGGGAAAACCCTATCTGTTTAGGGCATGAATGTAAAGAAGAAAATTCTCTGGTCTTATCCTCTCTTCTGAATACTACTGTCTCCACTCTTCTTTTCATAGTTGTGATTTCATTTCTATTTTCCATTTCTTTCCCCTGTTCTGCTGAGCTGTTAGCATCAAAGGTATCAGAGCTTTCTTTCCTGGCTATGGTCGACGGTGTTCAAACAAGATCCCAACACGATCAGGCAAAAATGCAAACTGATTTCAAGGAGTTAGAAAAGCGGCTGGAAGATAAGATTGAGAAAACCCTCAATGACAAGGTGGCTGATTTCCGTTCTGAAGTTACTGGGGTTCGTTCTGAGATACGTGAGTTACGAAATCTGTTTGAGAAATTTTTGGGTCAATCGGAAGCTTCCAAGGGTATTCTGGGAACGTCTCCACTTGCTTTTTGCGAGATGTCTTCGGCCGAACCCACGGCTAGCGGGAGCCGCCCCACCGATGAGAGTGTCCTTCGGGGTGATTCCGGTCCACGGCCATACAAATTACAATGTCCCACTTTTGATGGCACTAACTTTCGAGATTGGTGGTCCAAATTAGAGCAATTCTTTTCTACTGAATCGGTTCCGGACGACGCGAAAGTGAAGTTGGTCATGTTGAATCTGGAAGACAAGGCATTGTAGTGGCATCATTTCGTGGTTAAAAATCAGGGAGGTCTCCACAACCTCTCTTGGGAACCTTATTTAAAGTTGATGAGAGACCGGTTTGCACCGGAGGGATTCGAAGATCCCATGGGAGAGTTGGTGGCTCTCAAGCACACGACTTCGGTGGATCAATACTATGCTGAGTTTGTGAGTCTCTTAAACCAACTACAACTTTCTGATTCATATGCTTTAAGTATTTTCATTCAGAATCTGAAATGGGACGTGGGTAAGTACATCCGGGTGTTTCAACCTAAGGATTTGCTAGATGCATTCCGATTGGCATTACACTTTGAGCAAATCGTGTTTGGTGGAAAGCATGTCTCTTCTCCTGCTCGCGTTCAAGTTCCCACCCTGCCATTCACTCCCATGCCACTCTCTACGTATAGTCGGGCGGGTTCCTCTACTACCATCAAGAATCCTAGTGGGACCTCAACACCTCCTACTCCATTCAGAAGCCTGATTCCCGCTTCTCAAACAGTTCCTACGGCTAAGAAAGGAGTCCATCCAACCAGTAATGGTCCAGGGAGGTTGTCTTCTGCTGAAATGGATGAAAGAAGACGCAAAGGACTGTGTTTTTAGTGTCCTGCAAAATTTGTTCCGGGGCACAAATGCACAAGATCTCAACTATACCAGCTGTTGATGGAAGGTAATGAAGGGGAGGTTGAGCAAGACGAATTTGTGGACTGTGCAGATAAACTGGAGCCTGGTCAGTTAGAAGGAGTTACTGCCGACATTCCAATTTTGTCTCTCCAAGCTATGTGGGGTTCGATCGGAGGGGAAACCATGAGAGTGTTGGTTACCATTAGGAAATTGAATCTGATTGCTTTGGTTGACACTGGGAGTACTCACAATTTTTTGGGGCATGGAATAGTGAAGATGTCTGGGTTGATTGTGGATCAACTGCATCAATTGCAAGTCACGATTGCTGACGGGGGAATATTACACACTCAAGGGCTTTGCAGACATGTGGAATGGGATTCACAGGGGCACTCTTTTTGTACAGACTTCTTAGTATTGCCTTTGAAAGGATGTGATATGGTTCTAGGGGTACAATTGTTGGCTTCCTTAGGACCTATCCAATGGGATTTTTCCAGGTTGACTATGAATTTTTCGTTGGATGGGCAGAATATTTGTTGGAAAGGATTGATTCCTAAACCAACTCAAATTTTGGAGGATACTAAAGGATCCAGGGTCTTGAAAGGCACTAACATCACTCATGGGATTTCTTTACTCACTATGAGTTCACATGTGGAGGTGCAATTGAAGAATGGGGGACTGACTTTGGAATTACAACAGCTTCTTGCTGAATTTGCGGTGGTTTTTCAAGAGCCTACAGGCCTACCACCTTGTAGGGGGCATGAACATAAGATTAACTTGCAAGATGAGGCAGCAGTGGTGAGAATCAGACCTTACAGGTATCCTGCAGCACAGAAGGATGAAATAGAAAGGTTAATTCAAGAGATGTTACAAGCTGGTGTTATAAGGGATAGTGTAAGCCCCTTTGCTTCTCCTATCGTTATGGTTAGAAAGAAAGATGGATCTTGGAGGCTATGTGTTGATTACAGGCAACTTAATCAACTAACCTTAAAGGATAAGTTCCCAATTCCCATAATTGAAGAGTTGTTAGATGAATTAGGGGCAGCCAGGTTCTTTTCAAAGTTGGATCTGAGGTCAGGGTACCATCAGATTCGAATGTGTGAAGAAGATATTCCCAAGACTGCCTTTAGGACACATGAGGGTCACTATGAATTTTTAGTGATGCCCTTCGGTCTCACAAATGCCCCAGCAACTTTCCAGGGGTTAATGAATTCCATTTTTAAAGCTTTACTGAGGAAAACAGTTTTGGTCTTCTTTGATGACATCCTGGTCTACTCTGAGAATTGGAACGATCACTTGAGACATTTGAGGGAGGTGCTAGAGCTTCTTAAGGAGAATCAATTGTATGCTAAGAGGTCTAAGTGCACTTTTGGAGCCACTGAAATGGATTATTTGGGGTACATTATCTCCAATGGCCAAATATCTATGGACAGAGATAAAGTGAGGTGTGTGTTAGAATGGCCAACACCTACTAACATCAAGGAATTAAGAGGTTTTTTGGGTTTGTCTGGGTACTACAGGCGATTTGTGAGAAACTATGGAGAAATGGCAAAACCTCTCACTGATCTGCTTAAGAAGAATGCTTGGGGATGGACTCAGGATGCTGAAGAGACTATGCAGAGATTGAAGTTAGCTATCACTTCAGCCCCTGTTCTAGTTCTTCCAAATTTTCAGCAAACGTTTATCATTGAAACTGATGCTTCTACTGCTGGGGTCGGTGCAGTTTTGATGCAAAATGGCAGACCGCTTGCTTTTTTCTCCAAGGGATTGGGAATCAAACATCAAGCTATGTCCATCTATGAAAAAGAAATGCTAGCTGTGTTATTAGCAGTGAAAAAATGGTCTTCCTATCTTGTGGGGAGGCACTTTAAGATAAGGACTGACCACCAAAGTTTAAAGTTCTTGTCTGGGAATCAGGCCACCACCCCTGCTCAACAAATTTGGGTGGCCAAAATGATGGGTTATGATTATGAAGTGATCTACAGACGGGGTGTGCATAACACAGTAGCTGACACGCTCTCAAGAAATCCTCACTATTCTTCAAACCAATTAATGTTTATGAGCAGTTTTGATACTGCATGGGTAAACAGAATCTGCCAATCTTGGCTTCAGGATGCTAAATTGCAGGAAGTTATTGGGGACTTAGTGAAGGATGCTGCCTCACATTCTAAATACTCATGGGATGGGAAACTTTTGAAGAGGAAAGGGAAACTGGTGGTGGGCAACGATGATGAGTTAAGGAAGGAATTAATTGAATTATTCCATAACAGTCCTATGGGGGGCCACTCTAGAGCTGAGGTTACTAGTAGAAGGATGTCATCTTGTTTGTATTGGAAGGGCTTAAAAAAATCAGTGAGACGTTGGGTGCGAGAATGTGGAATTTGTCAACAGTACAAATATGACAACCATTCCAAACCCGGATTATTGCAACCTTTGCCAGTTCCAGATAAAGCTTGGGCGTCCATAAGCATGGATTTCATTGAAGGACTACCAAAATCCAGATCCCAAGATACCATTTATGTGGTGGTAGACAGGTTAACGAAGTATGCGCACTTCATGACTCTCTCTCATCCATTTACTGCTTTGAATGTAGCTCAAGTGTTTCTAGATAACATCTTCAAACTGCATGGTCTGCCAGAATATATTGTTTGCGACAGGGACAAAATCTTTATGAGTAATTTTTGGAAGGAACTGTTTGTTAAAATGGGGGTAACCATTACTCCATCCACTGCTTACCATCCACAAACGGATGGTCAAACGGAGGTAGTTAATAGGTGCTTGGAGACCTATTTGCGATGCATGGTGGGTGAGACCCCTAAGGATTGGAGCAAATGGTTGTCTTTGGCAGAATGGTGGTATAACACATCTTACCACTCTGCCATTGGAACAACTCCCTTTCAGGCTCTGTATGGTCAAGAACCAGCTGTGCATTTACCTTATTTAGCTGGGGAATCCTTAGTTGCAACAGTGGACAGGAGCTTGCAAGCTAGAGAGGCAGCTGTAAAGATGCTAAAATTTTATTTGCAGAGGGCACGTGACAGGATGAAAAAACAGGCAGACAAGAAGAGAAGTGATAGGGAGTTCGTGGTTGGAGATTTGGTTTACCTAAAACTTCAACCTTACAGACAACAGTCGGTCCGAGCAAGAAGTTGCAACAAACTGTCTCCAAGGTGGTTCGGCCCTTATCCTGTCATTGGTAAGTGAAGGAACCTTTGAAGATTATTGATAGAAGAATGGTGAAGAAGGGTAATAGAGCTGTTACTGAGGTCTTTGTTGAGTGGACTAACTCATTTCCAGAAGATGCCACTTGGGAGAATTTCTACAAGCTGCAGCAAGACTTTCCTAATTTCCATCCTTGAGGACAAGGATGTTTTTCGAGCAGGGAGTATTGATATTAGTCTTTTATTTTATTTTAAGAAAACGTGACCGTTTTGAGGTTATTATGAGTTTGTTATTTCTGATATATTTGGGTGGATCGTACGTTGTCGTTTAGGGAGCTTTAAAAGGGGAAAACCCTATCTGTTTAGGGCATGAATGTAAAGAAGAAAATTCTTTGGTCTTATCCTCTCTTCTGAATACTACTGTCTCCACTCTTCTTTTCATAGTTGTGATTTCATTTCTGTTTTCCATTTCTTTCCCCTGTTCTGCTGAGCTGTTAGCATCATTTTACTTGATTCTTATCCATATGGAATTTTTACTTTAGGAGTTGATCCCTAGGTTCCAAGGCAAACTACTTCTTCCACGTAGGAACATAACCCAGCTATAATTGAATTCTAGGACATTTTGCAATTATGTTCATTTTATGTCATTGTTTTTGTTTGATACATAATAAGATCAAGAAAAAAAAGAATTTACAGCCTAGTGGCACCTTGGCCACAAGCGTTTGCTTGCAGCAAGGACATCAAATTTGCAGGAGAACCTTGAACATGAGTAACCCCAGTATTCAGTGCGTTTACGATTAAACAACATACTACAATGATTAATATATAGATTTTGTTCTTATTATAATTAGATGTCAATGTCTAAAGTCCGAAATTACGTCCGATTCTGCCTATGGCCTATTTGAGTGATATTTACCACTTGACAATGACCTTTTAGATGCTTGGGACAAGTATGCTGGGGGCGTTTAATTTTCAATCCATTTCGGTTGAGAAATCACTTTCCGCCCCCACCCGGATCCTCTCCGTCGATTCTATGTATCAATAATCATGTATACTGGATGTGGAGTTGCCATGTTCAAATGATGAATGAGTGTTTGAAGTTTTACTGTATCTTTGCTCTATTTCGACATAAAGAAAACCGGAAAGTTTTATGGTTGAATGGCGATTCCTATTTTCATTCTCGGAGACGGAGCTGCCTATATTTACCACCAGTTTCCCATTCAAAATGTCTTGTGATGCAGGAAGAGCAATTACGTCCCTTAAGGCATCCCCTTGAGATGTTAAAAAAAACCATGCAAGCTTTGAAATATATGTTTAAGGGCTTGTCTGGCATTGTTGTTGGCACATGTTTTAATAGTTAAAAGTTGTTTTTCATGGCAATAGTAGCAATACAAAACGAGTGAACGTGGTTTCCAGTCAGAGACAAAGGAAGTAGCCTTGGCCTCCCCTTGGTTAATGAAAATTTTGTACTTTTAATCTCTCTATTATATTTAACTTGTAATTTAAGTTTTTTAATTCTTTAGTTATATAAAAAAAATTGTACTTTTTGACCCTTCTAAAAATTAATTATTTAATTTAAACTTTTTAAAATAAAATTTGTTAACTTTATCCCCTCTATTTTTATTTAATAATTTTATCTTGATTCTTCCCATGATTAAAGGTTTCTTTAGTATTGGCAATGTTTTAAAGACCAACAGTTGTTTTTCATGACAAAACATTTTGCCTATTGCAATAAAAATCATGGTTTTGATAAATCAATAAAAAAGCTAAAAAAATCGTGTTTGAATGAAAAAAAATTTAGGGTAGAGTTTACAAATGGCCATTGAATTAGGATTTTTTTTTATCAATGAATGTTTTGAAATTATAAAAAATGTCAATAAAGCTTTGATTCAATTATGAGATTATCATTATTTTTTTTCAAATGTTATAAAATATTCATTAAATTTATCAAAATCTACCAAAAATTTATCACTAGTAAGAATATTTTTGTAATTGAATCATAAGTTCAATTATCATTTACAACTCTTGAAAGTAGGGGTGGGCAAAAATACCCGACCCGAAAACCCGACGACCCGAATCTAAAATATCGGGTAATTTCTAAAAAAAAATTATCCGACCCGACAAATTTACCGGGACACGGGCCGGAAGTTTTCCCTTACCGGGTACCCGACCCGATAAAAATTAATATATATTTTTTTATATTTAAAATTATATTTTTATTTTATGTTTCTTAATATTTTCACTCTAAAATTAAGTTTAAATCCCTACATTTTTTCTATGTTTGTATTATATTCTTTTAAGTTTAATTTTTTAAAAATATTTTTTTTGTTTAACATATGATTTTTTTAATTTAAAAAAAAATAGGAACCGGGTACCCGGATATAATGAGCCGGGACACGGGCCGTTTAATGAGGTACCCAGATGAACCGGATACCCGAAAATTCCCACCCCTACTTGAAAGTACAATAATCTAAATTCATTTCAACATAGTTTAATTACCGTACTTTACCCATAATTATATTAGTACATATTTAGACTTTAATAATTTTACGGAAAATATTTTAACACAAGTTGTGTAAGCATACAAGTTTTAAGATTTAGAGTCCTAATTAAAAGTATGTCAATTTTAAGGTTTATAGATCTTAACTAAGAATTATAGTTGTAGACTTTAGTGTTTATGATTTCAGATATTAGGATTTATATGGACATGTTGTATAAAAGTTTTGAACGCCGCTCTCTCAAAGTTTTCCCCTCTGCAACTTTTTTTTTCCATGTAGTCAGTGGCGGCACTAATTTTAGTGCTGGTTGTCGACCGCCAGTAATCTTTTTTTTCTTTTGTTTTATAAAAGTTTTGTTTTTAATTTTTAAATTCAATAACTATGTCCTTGTGACACGCTTTCATCTACCCTTTGGTACACATCCTCTGTCTTTGGGTGCATTTTTCTTTCTTAATCGGTTGTTCAACTGCTTCTTTTTTCTTTTAATTTTTTATCAGGGTTGGATTTTACGTTGTCACGACTGATCAAGTCGGCTGTCTTTTGATAATCTTGTTGATCTCACTGTTCCGGACACTCGAACTAGATATGGATACGAGCTCACAGTCACCGTTTTTGTTTGTGATTGAGTTGTGGTAATAATCGTGTGTTGTCAACGTGCCTTATTATTGTAATACGCATTTTTTAATGTTGTTTGTTGTTGATTTTTACCTTTCATCATCGAGCTTTAGTCAATGACGAAGGTATGTGGGGGTGGGAAGAGGCAATTGCCCCCCACCCCCAAGAATTTTTTTTCCAAATTAGTCATCCTATATAAATTTCTTTATAAATTAGTTTATTTTTGAATTTGTCCCTCCCAACCCCAAATCATGGCTTCATTCCTGGCTTTAGTGATGTTATGTATCTATTTTATTTTGAGTTTTTGAGTCAGTGATTTTACTTTTTCTTTACATGGTATTGTTTATGATCTAGATGCGTTAGTTTTCGTGCCTTAATGAATATGTCCGAATCAAATTTGTTTACACAAGTTATAAACTCTCATTGTATATTTAGATTTTTCCTCTTTTAATAAAACTAGCGTACTCATATTAAAAAATGGACATGTTGTATAAAATAAATTTTACACAGTCAATGTATAAAAATATCTTTAATCTTAATAAAGTTAAGATCAGGGTTGATGTGTAAAACATAAATTTAGAATGAGACAAATTCATAATTAATCCAATTTTTTAAACAACATTTTTTACATTAATATCGAACTAAATTCTCTAAAACCATAATTTTCACCATACCTTTTTTTTATCCAAACTTTTCATAAACTAAACTTATTGAACTTCACATTAACAAAATCTGAAAATGACTCGCTTGAGCACCTTGTCTAAAGGATATTGTTATATAAATTTAAATTCCGACATTTATCTTGAGAATTTAAATATCTTTACTTAATAAAAAAATCATACTTAAAAGTAATCTCCGCAAAATATCCTTTACCTTATACGACAAGGGATCAACAACTTACTAAATAAAGATCATAGGATTATGCTGATTAATCCTCCTTAAGATGGCAAGATTGTACATATAAAAACATATGAACTCAAATCAACCGTAACAATACTTACGTGAAATCGATAATATATTTTCCAACCACATCCATACTATCTAGTAATATATACATTGAAAAAAATCAGTAAGTGGTTCCAGTAAAAAAGAGGATGATATTCATTTTGTGAAACTCTGGTTCGAGAATTTTGTTTGCAAGGCATGTGTGCGTTGTCAAAGTATTAAGACCAAATATGAACTAGTACTACTATGTAATTACACCAATAAATTAAAAAAAAATACAAAGAATTTCATAACTGGTCCAATCATATATGAAGTGTCACATAGTCGCGTTGGAACGAGTCTGATCTTTTAATCATCAAAACAATCATTAATATAAATTTCATTTATTACACATCAATTATCAATCAACATAAAACAAAATCACAGCAGTGAAATCATTTTATCCGCGTTAACCATCGACATCAAATAAGCTAATCAATAAACTGAAAAAAATAATTAAATCAATTCGATTTCATTAGCTATTTTTTTATTCGCTAATTAAAAGATTAAAAATTTAAGTTCAGTGACTAAATTAAGAAAAATGGGGAAATTGAGAGTAAATGTTAATTTACCCATTTACAAACTTCTTGACAATTTTATACTCAGTATATCTCCCTCCATAAATTCCGCTCACTTATAAAACCACCAAAGTTAAAAGTCACAGACGCCGCGATTCTTCGTTTTTTCTCTCTCATTTTCCTCTCAAAATCCACCGACAACAATGGCAACCCAAAATGAAAATTCCACGGCCAGATCCGGGTCCGGATCTCTCGCCATTAACGGTGACGTGATCTCCGACCGCAAGATTGCGCTGATCACCGGCATCACCGGCCAAGACGGTTCGTACCTGACCGAGTTCCTCCTCAACAAAGGGTACGAGGTCCACGGCTTGATCCGCCGCTCGTCAAACTTCAATACGCAGCGCATAAACCACATCTACATCGACCCACACAACACCCACAAGGCCCGGATGAAGCTGCATTACGCCGACCTCACCGACGCTTCCTCGCTTCGTCGGTGGCTCGACACGATCCGGCCCGACGAGGTCTACAATCTGGCGGCGCAATCCCACGTGGCCGTCTCTTTCGAAATCCCGGATTACACCGCCGACGTGGTGGCCACCGGAGCCCTCCGGTTGTTGGAAGCCGTCAGATCCCACGTCGTGGCCACGGGTCGGAGCCACATCAAGTACTACCAAGCTGGATCCTCGGAGATGTTCGGATCCACTCCCCCGCCCCAATCCGAAACCACCCCGTTTCACCCCAGATCCCCGTACGCAGCTTCCAAATGCGCCGCGCATTGGTACACCGTGAATTACAGGGAAGCATACGGGATCTTCGCCTGCAACGGGATCCTGTTCAACCACGAGTCCCCGAGGAGAGGGGAGAACTTCGTGACCCGGAAAATCACTCGGGCCGTGGGGAGGATCAAGATCGGGTTGCAAAGCAAGTTGTTTCTGGGGAACCTGCAAGCATCGAGGGACTGGGGCTTCGCCGGGGATTACGTGGAA
Source organism: Hibiscus trionum (assembly GCA_030270665.1). Lineage (NCBI taxonomy): Eukaryota > Viridiplantae > Streptophyta > Magnoliopsida > Malvales > Malvaceae > Hibiscus > Hibiscus trionum. The sequence continues at coordinate 21,108,086 of BSYR01000025.1, forward strand.
GCAATGTGGATGATGCTGCAACAGGAGAAGCCCGACGATTACGTGGTGGCGACGGAGGAGTCGCATACGGTGGAGGAATTTCTAGAAGTGGCATTTGGGTACGTGGGGTTGAAGTGGAAAGAACATGTGGTGATCGACAAGAAGTACTTGAGGCCGGCGGAGGTGGATAACTTGAAAGGTGATTCGAGTAAGGCGAGGAAGGTTCTTGGGTGGAAACCCAGAGTTGGGTTCGAGCAATTGGTGAAGATGATGGTTGATGAAGATGTTGAGTTGGCTAAGAGGGAGAAAGTGCTGGTTGACGCAGGTTACATGGATGCCCAGCAACAACCTTAATTTACACGCCTTTTCATTATTTTTATTGGAATTCGGCATCATTCATGCAGACACTTGAGTTTGAGTTTAAGGAGATGGTTTTGTATTTTAAATTTATTTCATGATTAAATTAAATTAAAAGTTGTGTTTCTCTAACAGTTTTTGATGATGAACGATTCTTCTAATTCCAGCAAGTTTTCATTTTGCTGAAATTTGCAGTTTAAGTTTGATATGGAATGCCATGTTCAGATGATGAAGTTTTACTGTATCTTTGCTGTATTTTCATTCTCGGAGACAGAGCTTCCTATATTTACCACCAGTTTCTCATTTTTTTTTATCAAGAAGAAGAAACGTTCGATTAATACTGGAAGATAAAACGGCACATACAACAACAAGACAAGCCCCATACGAGGGCAACGATCAAGACATAACATAAGAAAACAAAACCACCAGCCGTAGATGTCGGTAAAAACCAACAAGCAACGAAAGAAAGCCAGCATTCGTAAAATGCTGGAGCTGAGGCAGCGTCCACTGGCTCAACCAGGGATAGCTTTAAACAACAACCGAGCGTCGGTAAACACAGCAACGATCCAACAACGATCAGCCGAAGCTTGAGACAACAGATAAACGCTCGAAACTCGCCTGAGAGCTCCCTCCGGAGGCAAGCTCCCACTCCAATCGAGATGGGCCTTGTCAAGGCAAGCGGAACGTAACCCCTACGTTGTGGCCACGACAAGTTGATAAGGAACGCAACAGCAGGAGAAAACCAGTCTTGAGCCGAAGTCGCGAAAAAATTGAAACCGTGATCTTCCGAGAAGCTGATCCACGTCAACTGGAGCTCTACTGTAAAGGTAGACCCGCCTGGATCCCAACCAAAACTAAAAATATTTAATTTTCGGATCCTATTGGAAACTCAAATCCCACCAGATTTCCAAATCCCTTGAATTAAGGGGCGGTTTGGCTTTTTCTGGAAATTTTTAGACTGTCCAGCTGAAAATGAAAATTTATAGAAAACCAACTTTTGAAGGACGAAATTGCCCTCGTCCCTACACTCCACGAAGAGCCAGCCAGCCTCCATGGCTTCACCAGCAACTTGGAATCTTGCCGAAAGACAACTCGAGCCTGTGTGGTGGGGACTTTGCCGGCCGACGAGCGAGAAAAGGGAGGAAACGCGAGATGAAACCCGAACAAACCGAAGAAGAAACTGCAACGGGGGAGACGCGAGGTGAGACCTGGGCTTGTTATGAACAGAGAACCCAACGAAAACAACACCGATCTTGAACCAACACGCCCCGACTTCGATGGTGACCTTGCCCGAGATTCCGGCTGCCCTATCAACAACGGAGACGTCGCAAAACGCCCCACCGCGATAAACAACGGAGACGTCGCTAAAGTCCCGCCACAGTAAACACCACAGTAAACAGCTCCACCCGCTCCTTCTCTGCCTTCGCTACTCCCCTAAGTAAACCACCACCCGCTCCTTAATTATTTGATACACTGGCGGTGGAAACTAAAAGTTTCCACAAGCGCCTTAGTTTTAGAGTTTAGATACTTAGTTTAGGGTGTATGGTTTAGGGATTTAGGTGTATGGGTTTTGAATTTATGGATAGTAGTTGAAACTTATAGTTTAGGGTTATAATTTAGGGTTTATAGATTAAAACCTAAAGCCTCACTATATTACCCTAAACCCTAACCTTTAAACCCTAAATTCTAACCATAAACTTTAAATTCTAACTATTGGCCCTAAATCTAAATCCCTACACCTAAACCCCTAAACCCTATACCCTAAACTAAGCCCTTAAACCCTAAAACTAAGGCGCTTGTGGAAACTTTTAGTTTCCAGCGCTAGTGTATCAAATAATAATCCTTAAATTAAAAGTTCGTTGAATTTTTTTATTAAGAATTAGTTCCCTACGGTTGTTTTGATATTTTTATCCGATTAATTACCTAAATTTGGAGCCAACAATATAATTAAGGGTAATTACTAAATTATTCCCGTTTTCTTGTTTTAGTCACCAAACTATTATTTTTGTGTAAATTATCATTAACGTTACATTTTTTTCTATTTTGGTCACTAATAACTTTTTTTTTCTGTTTTGATCATCAATCTATTGCTTCTTTCCTATTTTGGTCACTAAATTATTCTCATTTCCTGTTTTTTCATGAGTTTTTAAACGGTGGGTGACTAAAATAGAAAGAAAATAACATAACATTAGTGACTATTTTGCCAAAAATAATAGTTTGGTGACCAAAACAGGAAGACGAGAATAGTTTAGTGACCAATGGTAATGTTTACCCTACAATTTCTCTGGTGTATAGAGAATTTGCTAGGAAAGTTCCTGATAATTACTTGAATTTGAATCCCCAAACATTTGCTTTATAAAAGGACCACAAAGCAAAGTGTGCAAACAAGAAGAGAAAGCAAATTAGTGTAAGAGTAAAATGATGACAGAGATTGAGGGAGTAAGCAACTATGAGGCATTGCCACTTCTTTCACTGAATCATGTCTCATTGCTGTGTAGATCAGTTTGGGATTCTATGAGGTTCTATGAACAAGTATTAGGCTTTGTTCCCATCCAACGCCCCTCTTCTTTCAAGTTCAATGGAGCTTGGTAAGCTTACTCCCCCTCTCTTTCGGTTTTCGATGAGACGACATTAAATGGATCATCGTCCCTCTTGATCTAATGCAGGTTGTACAACTATGGTATCGGTATACACTTGATTGAGAATCCATCGATCGACGATTTCGACACTATCGTCGAACAGCTACCAATCAATCCCAAGGATAATCACATATCATTCCAGGTATAATTCAGAAAACTCACCCTGAAACTTCAGTTTTATATCGGTTTCGATAATGTTTTTTCGTTGGAACCGTTGGTGATGTAACAGTGTAGGGATGTGGGGCTCGTGAAGGAGGCTCGAAGACATGGGGATGAAGTACGTGACGGCGGTGGTCGAAGATGAAGGGAATAGGGTTGATCAAGTGTTCTTCCATGACCCGGATGGATACATGGTTGAGCTCTGCAACTGTGAGAACATCCCAATCCTTCCACTCTCTTCTTGCTCATTCAAGCCGAGGCTCAGCAGTTTCAACAGGGCTGCACCGGCTAAATGTGGATTCGTGGAGAATGCCATGATGGAGAGCTTGAGCATGGAGATGTTGAATATTTCATTCTGAAGTTCCTGAACAAAAACACACAAAAGAACGTGAACAATTTCAGTTTCTTTTGTGCCATTGTTTGCTGCAATTATTTTTACAGGTCTTATAATGGTCTGGTGTGTCTTGGTTTCATGAAGTTCTACACAAGTAAATGACAATTTATAGGCTCCAGTAAAATGAACATAACAGGTATAACCAAAATCATTAAGAAACCAATTAAACTAAGGTCCAGCTCCATGAACATACACTACGCCAGTGTTGAGCTAACGGTTTCAAAGATTCGCGTGCCATATTCGAATAGAAACTGTTCAACTACTCCTTCCTGTACAATAACAAGGAAGAGTAACCCATCTAAAATGAATTCATTCGTTCAAACCCCTTGAAACCATCTAAAATGAACATTTCATTGCCTTCTCTTATCATCCTGTTAAAAGGGCAGCTTGAGAAAACCTTAAGGATATAAAATCAAAACGGGAAATTCGAAGGAAACTAAGGTAAAAACAATAAGTGACTTCTAATACCCATATATATCAAAAATCCGTTGTAGTCTAGTTGGTTAGGATACTCGGCTCTCACCCGAGAGTCCCGGCAACGGAATTTTACTTTTTTGCTGCTATTAAAATTTTTCCATTACTCCACAACCATCACTACTGTATTCTCCTCTGGATTTGATTCGAACAACCTATCTAACATTATCCCTTACAAACATTTGTTTTGTTTCTTTTACCAGACAACAAACAATTGTATCCACGCAGCTTTGTTTTTTCCTCTTCAAAACAGTGCTTTTGAGTTTTGACCAAATGATAAGTACAAAAGAAGAATATAAAATGATCAGTGAGGCACTACCAAGAAAATCTTGTGTTATCCACTACTTCGAAATGTGATACCTGGTTCTTCTTTAGCACCACTTGAGATATGTCGACGAAACCCGGAGTAGCGTATTATTTATTAATGATGCCGGCCAGCACTTCAAAGCTGTTCGGCCCCTTGAGAATAGGTATAGGTGGAATCACAGATACCATCACAAATGTTTCCACCAACCAGGAAAATGTAAAAGCTCCAGCCCTGCAGTGCAACAACAAGTTGATTACTAAAAAACCTTATGATGTTGTAACAATTCAGGTTTCAACAAGAAATATAATGTAGAGCACGGATTGTTCGAGTCGAATCAATGAACAAACACTATGCTAAAGTTAAGCTAACAGTATCCCAAAATCATAAAATACATATTTCATCTCGAGTTCAATCAGCAATCAGTAACTTGTTATAGGACAAAATCACTTTGCCATATCACCACCATAGGAAGCATCCGTTGCACATTTGATCAGGCAAGTCTTCTGTGTCTTCCACTTTCGAATAGAGACAGTCCGACGGCCTCTGCATCATAACAAGGAGACAGAAAACCATGGCCTAATACAATCAAATTCGAAGTTTCCTAGTTCATGTTACTGTAAATGTAATACTACCTCGCACGATAGAGTTTGGAATTGCGAAATTTGGGTGCATACCTCAGGTGGCTTAAGATAAAGTGAGGGACTGCTGGAAGTCGAGAGACACTCAATTTTATAACACCTCGATCGCATATCGAAGGTAAAGTGAGGGACTGCCGGGAAGTGATGCAACGGATAGGAAGTGGGAAAACACACTAAAACAAGCTCACCGGAAACTGATAAAACAAAACACTTAAAAGTATCAATAAAAAAGTAACACATCTTTCCGTTGTAGTCTAGTTGGTTAGGATACTCTGCTTATTCACATTTCCGGGTAGGCTGGTTTGATTCGTGATTCGTTAGGGAATTGGCGCTTTGGCTTTTACCGATTCGTGGGGATTTGGTCTGCAGTTGAGGCGGAACTGGGGTCTATCGCTGGCTTGGGAGCATGGTTTTCGACAGGTAATTGTTGAGTCAGACTGCAAGGAGGTCTGTTCAAATGATATTATCAGGAGGGGTACATAACCCTTTTGTTATATATTCAGGATTTGTGCCGACCTCAATGGAGCCTGGAGGGTGAAATTTCAACATTTTCCTAGGAGTGGTAATAAGGTTGCGGACGCATTAGCTAAGATGGCAGTTTCTTCAACGCTTGAGAGTTGAGACAACTCACTTGGGTCATCCCCGGGAGAGATTGCTGGTTTGTTGATTGATGATGGTCTGCAGGGTCATGACACCATGATCGTAGATACCCTCCCTGTTAATAATGTTTCTGTTGCATAGTTTTTTCCGGTCTAAGTTTAGGAACTTTTAACGAGGCCTATAGCAGTATCCTTTTCTTATAAACAAAAAAAAAATGAATATCTATATTTTATAGATATATAAATGACTTTTAATTTTTCCTAACTCTACTTGATTCTTATCAATATGGAGCTTTTACTTTAGGAGTTGATCCCTAGGCTCCAAGGCAAACTAGTTCTTCCACGTTGGAACATAACCTAGCTATAATTGAATTCTAGGACATTTTGCAATTATGTTTATTTTATGTCATTGTTTTTGTTTGATAAACAATAAGATCAAGAAGAAGAAAAAAAGAATTTACAGCCTAATGGCGCCTTGGCCACAAGCGTTTGCAGAAGGACATCAAATTTGCAGGAGAAGCTTGAACATGAGTAACTCTGGTATTCAGGGCGTTCACGATTAACCAACATACTACAATGGTTAGTATGTATATTTTCTTGTTATTGTAATTAGATGTCAATGTCTAAAGTCTGAAATTACTTCCGATTCTGCCTATGGTCTATTTGAGTGATATTTACCACTTGACAATGACCTTTTAGATGCTTGGGACAAGTATGGTGGGGGCATTTAATTTCCAATCCATTTCGGTTGTCTGCCCCCACCCGGATCCTAGAACGTCGATTCTATGTTTCAATAATCATGCCATGTTCAAATGATGAATGAGTGTTTCATGTTTTACTGTATCTTTGCTCTATTTCGACATAAAGAAAACCGGGAGATTCCTATTTTCACTCTCGGAGACGTAGCTTCCTATATTTACCACCAATTTCCCGGTCGAAATGACTTGTGATGCAGGTAGGGCAATTAGGTCCCTTAAGGCAGCCCCTTGAGATGTTAAAAAACCATGCAAGCTTTGAAATATATGTTTAAGTAGGGGTGTTCAAACGGTTAATTCGGTCGGTGGCTAAACCAAATTAACTGACATTTTTAAATCATTAACCGTTAATTAAACTAAACCTTTTTCGAAAAAATTAACCGAACCGAATTATTAAATAATAAAAATCATTGGAAATATTTTTCGTTCACAATGATTATAGAAAACACTACTTGTTAGCTTTTTATAAATATCTTCAGATGTTTTTAAATGCTTTTTATATTCAAATTTTAGCCATGTAGATAGTGGGAAAAATAACAGTGTTTTTGGGTGGAATTTTATACAATGACTACAATGTCTCACCATTGTTATTTTTAAGTCAAAATAATTATTTTATTCTAAAATTATGCCACTAAATAAAAATCAAACAAAGTGTAATCAAAGGTTTTTTGTGTTATGGTTGGAACAGAAATCTTCAACCTTTTTTATGCCCTTTTTATTTCCTAATAATGAAATTTTTTAAACTTTAAATATTAAATTTGAGCTTAAAAATACACTCATAAACTTTAACATTAATCCCTAATTATAAATCTTAATTTTAAATCTAACTTTTGTAGTGTTGAGGCATAAATAAGGATAATATAATCATAAACTTTAACCTTAATCCCTAGTCATAAATTTTAACTCTAATTTTAATTTTTCAAGTGTTGAGACATAAATAGGGACACTAAAAAGTTTTATGGATGTGTACAAACTCTTTATTTAGTATAGGTGTTTATCGATCGAGCTGATCGCGAGTTAAGTAGTGCTTATCGTTGCTTGTTAAGCTCGATAAAATTTTGCTTGACTCATATTTGTTAGAAAATCTCGTTGTTCGTTAAGCTCACCAAAGTTTTAAGAGAATTGCCAATGACAATTTGTGTCCTCGATGTAAGCAGAACATTGAGGATATTTCACACATGAGTCAACTCTGTTTTTCAATGATAATTTGTATTTAATTTAATCAATAACTAAACATAGATTAAACATTAGATTTTTTCATTTGGGTTAGAAGTGAGTTTTAAAATTTTAATGGGTATGGGCTTAGTAAGTATAATATATTTATTTTTTGTTATATTTCGGTTAATTCAGGTAATTCGGTTAATTAACAGATTTCTAACTGAATTAACCGATAATCAAACTTTGAACAATTTTTTAACCGTTCACCGACCGAAAAAAGTTTGGTGGTCGACCGTTTAACCGAACTAGTTCGGTTTGGTCGGTTAGTTCGATTTAACCGATCGTTTGAACACCCCCAATGTTTAAAGGTTTGTTTGGTATTGTTGTTGGCACATGTTTTAATAGTTTTTTTTAATGGTCTAAAGGTATAAGGTATTATTTGTTCATATCAATAGTTAAAAGTTGTTTTTCATGACAATAGTAGTAGTATAAAACGAGTGAAACGTGGTTTCCGGTTAGAGACAAAGGCACCCTTTGTAACACTCCTTTTTTGGCCTGGTCGAGAACCGAGTCGGAAGGTGCTACCTATGAATAGTACGATAATCGGTGCGAAAAAATTTCAATCGATAAACAACATATGATCAATGTTATATTAACAAAACATTACTGAATATACATTTTAATCCAATTTACTCTTTATGAAACAATAATTAATCATTTAGGACCAATTCGTAGCTATTACAAGATTTAGAGACTAAACTATAAATCTGATAATTTAGGTGTCCTTCGATGCAATTGATTATATCACAATAAAATTCAATACTTTAATAGCAAGTCTGTAAATTTTCATACTAATTGGAGTTGATTTACTCATCCAATTAAATCGTCTTAAATTTAGTGACTAATCTGTGAACATTATAAACTTTCAATTTATGCCTTTTAACCAACTTAACTAACCCTGTATCGAAACACCTTGATGCCGTTTCGATACAGGTGTACAATATTCAACCTAGGTTGACTTTGCCCATACCCCGTATCGATACAAGTAGGCCCTTTTTCTGTACGGGTTGACTTGCGTTAACTTTGACTTTTGACTCATTCCGATACAAGTTAGAATGTATTGTAACACCCGTGTTTTGGGGCTAGGAGTTAGACGGGTTATAGTTCGAGTCAAATAAAATCTAATTAAAATAAATCAACTATAAATAATGACCAAATTGAGCTTTAATATGGAGGGAGAGACCAATGTTGTAATTTGCCCAAATTTTTAAATAAAGCAAGACAACTTTTAGCAAAAAGTTGTCATCTTCCTCCCAACACCCATTTCCCACGTCAAACCCCTCTTCCATGTTTTCAAACTCTCCTAAAACCTTAGCTACTATTCCATTATATTGTCATTCGATTTCAACACCAAATTAAGAGGTAAATATATTTTCTTAACCTCCTCTCTATCCTCTATTTATCTATAGTCTTAGATTTCAAAAATATTGAGTTTTGGGAATTAGGGTTCATATGGAAATTTGGGTTTTTAATGGGGTTTTTCAATTTGTTTTGATAAATTGTATTGGGGTTTTGTTTAATCATGTCAAAATACACATTATATGTTGATTTGGTTGGATTTTGATGAATTTTCGAAGTGGGTTCTTAAACCCATTTTTGAGGTGTCAAAAAGTTGATTTTTGGTGGGTTTTAGGGTGTAATTAGAGGGCTGATGGTATATGTATGCTATGGGGATGATTTGGGACCATTTAGATGTCATTTGGGTGTTTAAAAACATAATTTTCTGCTGGGTAAAATGTGAGTACGAAAATGGGGTTTTGGAGGGTTTTGGGTGAGTTTTGGGGGTTGTTTAAGGTGGGAATTGATAGCCCAATGGTAGTACTATGATTAGGGATTGATTTGGGATCATTTGTGGGTGCAATGGATGTTGGAAACAAGGTTTTTGGAAGAGGTATTGGGGCTATCCGAAATTGCTAAGTTTGGGGTTTGGTCATGTCTTGCGGTGTTGTAAATTGTATTTGAATTGTGTTCCGGATTGGTATTTTGAGGTTGGGCTAATTTGAGGTTGTTTGAATTGTATGGAGGTTGTTTAGAAGCAAGAATTTGGGTCGGCGAAGCATCGGGAAGAAATCCGGAAACTTGAAGGTGATGTTTGCTTAGTAGTTGAGCTTGGAGGTAGAGGTGAGTGGTTAATGTTTTTAAATTGGTTTTTAAGTGGTTGGTTCAAGCATGTGAACTAGGTTGGGCTTGGTAGACCCACCTAGAGTTAGGATTAGGGTGGTAGCCTAATCCTAAGCTTTAGTTAGAGACAGTGGATGTACTCTTTAATCGTTGATATGCCTCATGATGAGTATGTATAATGTGATACACATGTATATGAAAGTATGGCTTAATGTATTGATTTTATATGCATGCTGATGACAAATAAAATGTGGATATATGATGAGATGATTGTTCGGTTGTCATACATGTGGTGTTGGTTTGTGAAATGAGGTTGTGTTGTGGATTGCATGATTTTGGAGAATCATGGTGAGTACGTGCTAGGCACGGAATTTATATTGAATTTGATATTGTAAAAAGTTGTGTAGTTTGATTTATATTGGCACTAGTATGCTTGGGTACAATGATCGATCATTAGGATGAGTGTGCACACAAATTGAGTCAAAACGTACGTGGCCTTGGTGGCGTTAAGGCACCAAGGAGGAGTACGGTGATGTAATATTCCACCGGAAGCTTTTATATATTTCTACGTGATGATGAGTGGAATCCCATCCGTAGGGCATGTGGCGATGAGTGGAATCCCGTACATGCAAGGACCGGTGATGAGTGAAATCCCACCGAGGTAATGTTGTTGTTGGAAATGCGTTCCAACGGGTAATCCGCGTATTCGGGTCATAGCTAGGTGCCAATATGAGGTTGTATGTATATACCAATGTGGGATTATGCTTATGTGCTTATATTGACATATAATGTGATGCCCTTATGAATTCATAGATGATGTGGTTAATGCATTGAGTTATGTATCGTAGTAAGTTGTGTTACAAGATGTTGAGCATGACATAATGTTGAATATATGTTCATGCATCATGATCATTTTGACTTGTGCGGATCGGAGGTAAGAACATGTATTTCATTATGGAAATTGCTCGTGCTTGGACCCTGCATTGTCGAAGGTTTGTTTTATGAGCTTACCCTCACTAAGCTTTTATGCTTACGCTCTCTTTTGTTCGACAATGCAGATAAATAGTTTGTGGGTGGCATGGGCAAGGAAAGGTCTCCAAGTGTTGCTTTTGGTGAGCTCAATGTATGAGTTTTGAGTAAATGAATGTAATAGTTAAGCAATGGGATAGGTTTTGATGATTGAGTTTTGATGTATGTCGATATTGGTTTGATTCTTGGATGCCTTGTTTGAGCTATAAATATCGTTGTTGTTGCATGCCTTGAATGTCTATTTGTTTGGTTACTAAAGCATGAAAACTTACGTGCTTGTATGACCATATATGCATAAGTTGCCCTTTCTATGAATGCTATGTAGGGATGCCTTGTTAATTGCTTGGTTGCTATCTATGGTTCATGTACGGTTGCTTAAATGATAGTATGTGCAAGTCTTATGAGTGTTAATTTATGCCTTTGGTCCTTTTTAAGCTTCTATATATGTCTATGCGTGATTTTAGTGTTTTACATGGTTAGGAAGTCTTTAAGTTGGGCAGTAAGTGATCCCCTGCACTATGGTTTCGAAACCATGGGTAAGGTTTCGAAACCTTTGCAGAAATCTGGGCTTCCAGACGTTACTGCCAGCCTAAGTTTCGAAACCTTTAAGGAAGGTTTCGAAACCTTTGTAAGTTTTGAGGTTCCAGGACATTCTGCCAACCAAAGTTTCGAAACCTTTGGGGAAGGTTTCGAAACTATGGTCAAAGGTTTCGAAACCTTACCCAAGGTTTCGAAACTTTTGGTGAGAATTGGGTTCCAGACCTTACTGCCAGTCTAAGTTTCGAAACCTTTTGGGGAGGTTTCGAAACCTTTGCTTAAGACTGCACTGTTTTGACTTGTTGGCCTTTTTAAAGAGAAAAACACATAGGGTTTAAGATACCTTTAGTCAAGATTAAAATTTGGCTGTTTGAATGTGGTTTGTGGTTCGTTTGTGGCAAGATTTAAATGAAAAAATTTTATAGGGTTGCTAACCGAGGGGGAACCCTTCGGGTTTCGCTTCGGTTTTCCCCGTGTGGCCCACTCGGACCGGTCATCCGGCCAGACCGGGACGAGGGGGTTACATGTATCGAAACAAAGAATTCCAGTGGCAAAACATATCGATACAGCCCCAAACCGTATTGATACACCATGTTCCTTAGGTTCAATTATGCTTAACCGTATCGATACACTATTATCCCGTATCGATACAATCTGACTTGTAATGACAGATTTTTGCTGGTTTTCAATCGAATTGACCTACCAAAAGGTGTTCAAATGCAATGAAACTTTACACACAATATTCCAATACTATAAACTACTGGCATGCCAAATTTCATAATCATTCAAATATGTTTATTAGATTTTCACCTATGTGAGCCATATATGTCATTTTTCTAACTTTTAACAACACCAAAAGTCAATATTAGGTCTTTAACAACATTACCACTTGTACACATTATAAGCATACCAAAATGGGCACATAAGACTAGTTCAACTACTTTGTCACCTTCTTAGGAATTCATAAAGGCAAAATACATTACTCTTGGCTTGTGGTGACTTGTCTTGCCTCGACTTTTTCGATCTTCCACAAAGGTTGATTCCTTAACCTGAAATGTATGAAATGAGACACATTAGGCATACATTGCCTAGTGAGGTAGTCATATATAATGTAAATATCAATGGGTGTTATATATACATAAACTCATGCTTAACAATAGCAATGTTATGTTCCAATATGTAATATTTAACATATTAAATTCATTATTAACCCTTGGATTGTATCAAGATAGTGGATACGCGAATTCCTACGCCTCGTTAAATTAATAAATGGTCTAGTCCCCCCGCCTCGCCAATGACCAAGAATAATACACATCCCCCTGCCTCGTCAAATCAATATAGGTCGTAGCCTTAGGACCGTAGTCCACCCATACACTGAGCTCACGTATTTTATGGCATGCCAATTGTATCCAAAGTCCATTCAAATCCAAGGTTTCAATGACAATATTTATATTCCATATTCAATGATAATTCTGATACCCAATGACTTCAATGTTATTTTTAGTAACCATGTTTCCATATCAATATTTCAAGATTTCGATATCAATGTCAATGTCCGATGATTCATTTACAATGTTTCAATAACAATAACTATATCGATAACAATGCACAATGATGATGTCAATAACTATGTCCGATGTTCATTACCAAACTTACCGATACTTGCCAATAAATCTGTTTAACAATCTGATGCAACTTCCTTAAGAGAAATGTTAGCTATTTGATAAAAATCGACAATAATGAATTTGGGAAAGCTCTTCGCCTTACCCCGAGACTCCGAATACACTCACATTGATATTCGATGCTCTTATGGCTCTCGGATGACAAATCCCTTGTTTCTGCTTTTGATGAGATGGTGAAACCTCTCTCTCTCTCTCCACTTCTTGAGCTAAAAAATCAATAGAAGCATGTTAAAAACAAGATTACAATATCGTATTTGCTATAACGATATCAAAACCGATATCAAAATCAACAATAATCATTAGTTATCAATATAGCCATCGATAAGCAAAACCCTAACTTAAGATTAAACTTGATATATCCATGGATTTCGATGATTGGTTAAGGAATATAGCTTACCCGAACGATGGCAATGATTTGATAATAATAGAATGAAGGAAAAACGAAGTTTGAAACTTGCTCCAATGGAGATGCTTGCTTAGGTGAAGAAGAAAATGATGATAAAGGGAGGTGTTTGCTTCTTTATGTTTCGGGTAAGTTTTCTTATGCCCAATTCCTTGTTTTATTTATCCTTTAGGCAATTTAGCTTTCCTTCATATGAAGGAAGCTTTCCAGATTAACCTAGGGATAGGTGAACATAATTGGGGAGGGGCTAATTGCAAGGTTAGTCCCTCAATTTTTAATTCTCTATAGTTTTGTCCTCGAATTTTTCAATAACTATAATTTGGTCACTAAGAGCTTGTTAATGAATTTAATAAGGCTTGTACTCGATAGTTTAACTCAATTAGAATCCAATATCAAATAATTAACAAGCCGACACAATATTTAGACCTTATCGATGTAAGATTTCTGATCACCAGAACCCAATTCCAACTAGAGAGAAAGAAAAGAATAAGTTTTAGCGTTTATAGATCTTAATTAAGATTTAAAGTTTTAATTTTAGTGTTTATTGTTTATGATTCAAAATTTTAAAATTTATGCTTAAAATAGGCATGTTCTATAAAGTAAATTTTACTTTGTTTATATATGAAAAAATAGCTCTAAGGAGCTAAGATTAGAAATTGGAGGGGCAAGACAAAAATTTGGAGGAGAGCAAATTCATATTTAGCTTAATTTAAAAAAATGTATATATTAAAGGTTAAAAAAAGTTAGGGAGGGGAAGAGCCCCACGATATATAACTCCCAATAAATATATATGGCTTAATACAACTTTCCCCCCTAAAGTATACCCGACTTTCCAACTTGCCCCCTAAACTTTATTTTGCCCACTTTTTCCCCTTAAACAATTCGTCGTTACTCATTTTGCCCCATTCTGTTACCCTTTTCCGTTAAAAAAAATTTCGGCCAATAACATCCTGCCACGTCATCAACGGGTTGACTAAGTCAATCCGTCTGGTTTTATTTAAAGGGTAAATGACATGTCAAGTTTGTCAGGTTTGTTTTTTTGTTCAATTTAGTCATTAAAAAGTCTATTTTTACCTTAAATTGACCCCTATTTGCTTCTAATTTTTATAATTTAGTCCATTATGTGTTATTATTAATAATATTATTTTATTAAAATGTTAATATTTAATAAAAATAAATAAAAAAATATTTTAATACTAAATTAGTAATTTTTAGATTTGAATTCCAATCAAATTCTTAATTGTTTTTATCCGAAAATATTAATAATTTTAATATCATTCGAAATATATTCTTCCCTGGAGATTAATTAGCAATAGTGGTTCCGGACAAGTGCAATAGAAGCAATCGTACAAAAAAAAGCATCTGTAAGCACTTCCATCTTCTTCCCTAGATATCTCATGGAGTTCCAATCCTTCCAAGGAGATTAAACGTCCTTGACAACGAGGTCGCCATTGACGAGCTCTCTGTAAGCAGCGACAGGCCATATAAAGCCTCTAAAGATAAGACCGGTGGCCAAAGGCACGTCGATGATGATCTCCTTCATCGCCGGCTTCTTTTCATCGCTTATAGCAATCAGGTAGCTCCTCCCCACCCACCCTATCCACCCAGCGATGTACAGGAACAACAGCCCCGGCGTGATGAACTCACCCAGGGCCTCTGGTCACCGCTCACTATCAGATGAGGCAACCCCTCGGAGCCACACAGCAGCCAGTATTTCCCTTAGTTAAGAAAATGGGATTGTAAGAAAGCTGAGTTGGATGGCTGTTATTGGATTCCAACGATGTTCTGTCCTGAGCTTCAGATTCTCTGTATCTAACATATCTTTTGGGGCCAACTGAGTATAACTCAACCGGACTTAAAATCAAATATATTTAAACGTTCAATATCTTCCAGAAATTTAAAATATAGAAACAAGTTAGACCTCTTATGCTTCAGGGAAATGGGATTTTCAGAGATTGTGTAAGCTCAATATCATTTTTCCTTCTTCTCTTCTTTTTTTTTGTGTGAAATCTGAACAAAACATTACAGCCAGCCATTGTAGGCAATCGAAGTCAAAACAAGATTAAAAATATCATATTCAAATTATATTTCGAAAATAATTTTAATATCTTTCGAATATAATATGAACATAATACGAATATAATTACCTATTAAACATAATTCGAATATAATTACATGTTAAACATGATTCGAATATACTATGAACATGATTCGAATATAATAGTTGAAAAACATGTAATTATATTAGAATTATATTCGAATCATGTTCATATTATATTCGAATTACATTCGAAATATCATATTCAAATTATATTTCGAAAATAATTTGAATATGATTCGAATATAATATAGACATGGTTCAAATATAATTCTAATATAATTTGAATTTTGCTCAAAAAATATATTTCGAATATAGCAAAATTCGAATATAATTAGAAGATGATTCAAATATAATTTGAATATGATTCGAATATAATACGAACATGATTCAAATATAATTTAAATTTTACTTAAAAACTATAATTCAAAGATAGTGAAATTAGAATTAATAATTAGAATTTAATTGGAATACGAATCTAAAAAATTACTAATTTAGTATTAAAACATTTGTTTTTATTTATTTTTATTAAATATTAACATTTTAATAAAATAATATTATTAATAATAACAAATAATGGACTAAATTATAAAAATTAGAAAAAAATAGGGGTCAATTTAAGGTAAAAATAGACTTTTCAATGACTAAATTGAACAAAAAAACAAACCTGACATACTTGACATGTCATTTACCCTTTAAATAAAACCAGACGGATTGACTTAGTCAACCCATTGATGACGGGGCATGATGTTATTGGCCGAATTTTTTTTAACGGAAAAGGGTAACGGAATGGGGTAAAATAGGTAACAGCGAATTGTTTAAGGGGAAAAAGTGGGCAAAATTAAGTTTATGTGGTAAGTTGGGAAATCGTGTATACTTTAAGGGAAAAAGTTGTATTAAGCCATATATATATATATATATATATATATATATATATATATATATATATATATATATATATAATTTTTCATAATTGATATAGCAACCTTAGTACAGAAAAAAACACATACCGTAAATAATCGTCATATATTTTTATATTGTAGACTAGATATCGACAGTGGCGGAGCCATATGCCCACCCTGAACTTTTCAAAGTTCATACATTTGACTTTAATTTTCTTAATTTTTATGAATTAGTCCTTAAATTTTATAATTTGTGCCCACCCTAAAACTTTGAAAATTTTATGATTTGTATCATCCTAAAAAATATTTTGACTTGTGCTCACTCTCAAAAAACATCTTGAATCCGCCACCGGATATCAATGAAATGTTTTCTAACAAAAATGACAAACTTTAGCGAGAAATCACGTAACACCTCAAATTTGATTCACACGGTTCAGTCAAATATGAAGTGTCGCATAAACGCGTTAGAATGTGTCTGATCTTTTAATCATTAGAAACAATCATTAATATAGGGAAGTTCTAGGGTGAAGTATCCGAAAGGTGCAACTAAAATGAGGCGGGTTTACACAAATTCTTACCTAAGGCAAAATCTACACAAATTCTTACCAAGTTGATAGGAATTTATGCAGTTGCGCAAATTCTTACTCAATTAGTAAGAATTTCAGTTATACCTAAATTATTTAGCTTGTCCTACACAAATTCTTACAAAAATGATCAGATGTAAAACAACATTTTAACCTTACCCAAAGGTGTCTCACCTTAGAATTTCCCATTAATATAATTTTCATTTATTACTCATTAAATTATCAATCAACATAAAACAAATTATAGCAGTGAAATCATTTTATCATCGTTAACCATCCGCATCAAATAAGCTAATCGAGTAAAGTGAAAATAAAAATTGATTAAATCGATTCGATTTAATTAGCTATTTTTTCTTCCATAATTAAAAGATTAAAAATCTAAGTTCAGTGAGTAAATTAAGAAAAATGAAGGAAATTGACAGTGAATGTTGATTTACCCATTCCAAACTTCTTGACCATTTTACCCTCAGTATATCTCCCTCCATAAATTCCGCTCACTAAGTTAGATGTCACAGACGCCGCGATTCTTCGTTTTTTTCCTATCATTTTCCTCTCAAAATCCACCGACAACAATGGCAACCCAAAATGAAAATTCCACGGCCGGATCCGGGTCTGGATCTCTCGCCATTAACGGTGACGTGATCTCCGACCGCAAGATTGCGCTGATCACCGGCATCACCGGCCAAGATGGTTCGTACCTGACCGAGTTCCTCCTCAACAAAGGGTACGAGGTCCATGGCTTGATCCGCCGCTCGTCAAACTTCAATACGCAGCGCATAAACCACATCTACATCGACCCACACAACACCCACAAGGCCCGGATGAAGCTGCATTACGCCGACCTCACCGACGCTTCCTCGCTTCGTCGGTGGCTCGACACGATCCGGCCCGACGAGGTCTACAATCTGGCGGCGCAATCCCACGTGGCCGTCTCTTTCGAAATCCCGGATTACACCGCCGACGTGGTGGCCACCGGAGCCCTCCGGTTGTTGGAAGCCGTCAGATCCCACGTCGTGGCCACGGGTCGGAGCCACATCAAGTACTACCAAGCTGGATCCTCGGAGATGTTCGGATCCACTCCCCCGCCCCAATCCGAAACCACCCCGTTTCACCCCAGATCCCCGTACGCAGCTTCCAAATGCGCCGCGCATTGGTACACCGTGAATTACAGGGAAGCGTACGGGATCTTCGCCTGCAACGGGATCCTGTTCAACCACGAGTCCCCGAGGCGAGGGGAGAACTTCGTGACCCGGAAAATCACTCGGGCCGTGGGGAGGATTAAGATCGGATTGCAAAGCAAGTTGTTTCTGGGGAACCTGCAAGCATCGAGGGACTGGGGCTTCGCCGGGGATTACGTGGAAGCAATGTGGATGATGCTGCAACAGGAGAAGCCCGACGATTACGTGGTGGCGACGGAGGAGTCGCATACGGTGGAGGAGTTTCTAGAAGTGGCATTCGGGTACGTGGGGTTGAAGTGGAAAGAACATGTGGTGATCGACAAGAAGTACTTCCGACCGGCGGAGGTGGATAACTTGAAAGGTGATTCGAGTAAGGCGAGGAAGGTTCTTGGGTGGAAACCCAGAGTTGGGTTCGAGCAATTGGTGAAGATGATGGTTGATGAAGATGTTGAGTTGGCTAAGAGGGAGAAAGTGCTGGTGGATGCAGGTTATATGGATGCCCACCAACAACCTTAATTTACAGCCCTTTTCATTATTTTTATTGGAATTCGGCATCATTCATGCATATTTGAGTTTGAGTTTGAGTTTAAGGAGATGGTTTTGTATTTTAAATTTATTTCATGTTTAAATTAGATTAAAAGCTGTGTTTCTCTTTCAATTTTTGATGTACGATTCTTCTAATTCCAGCAAGTTTTCATTTTGATTATTCTAATCCCGGCAACGGAAATTTTTCCTGTTTATTTTGTCTTGTATCCATATCACTTTTTGGCGTATTTGCCTACTCAAATCTCAACAATACAACTTTGCTTGCATATAATCAAGAAACCAAACCACTACGTCTAAGGCTGCGTTTTTTTTTTTTTTGTTAGGGTTGATGTCTCAAACGGCAGTTTTCCGACCACAGCAACCCCAAACAAATGGGTGTTTTAGGGCAGCTGGATTTTTCAGTTTTTGTTCAACGGCCTTTTTTTTTGTATTGTTGTATAAATACTCATTCACAGTTCAAAGCTTAAAAAAACAGACAAATGAGAAGAATTTTCTTATAACAACCTCGATCAGCTATTTTCCACAGATCAAGGTCTAGCAGCTGCAACCAACAATGCTATTAGATTGGCAACTTGAAAGGAATGAAGAAGAAAATAAAAATGACCATTACTATTTGCCTTTCCCTGTTACCCAATTAACAGGGCAGCTTGTAAAGGCCTTAAGAATATACAACCAAAACGCCAATAAGAAGAAGAATCCATAATCAACTAAACATCTCTTCAGCTAAAATCCCAATAAAGAAAGCAATTTTATCTTCACCAATTAACCATAGCTAGAAAGCAACATAAATTAAGAAATTCAATGCTAAACAAATGTAAGAGTAATTCAACATATAGTTCCAAGATTATTTAGTGTTATCCAGGGAGCATTTAATGCTGAAATCAAACTTGAAAATTCGAGTGGAAAAGACATGCCTTTCTGAACTCGGGTCGAGCCAGAAAGTGATGCAACGGATAGGAAAGCAGAGGGTGGGAAACACACTAAACCACGCTTGCCAAAATGATTTTGAATATAATAATTTAATATACAAACTAAGCAACATTCCGTTGTAGTCTAGTTGGTTAGGATACTCGGCTCTCACCCGAGAGACCCGGGTTCAAGTCCCGGCAACGGAACCTTTTTGCTGCTTATATTATTCACATTTCTGAGGAGATTCTGCGGTTGCAACTGAACCTTTTTGCTGCTTATAGGTTGTATTTTTAAAATTTATAGCTTAAAATCTAGAATTTAAAGTTGGAGTTTAAAATTTACTTTTTAGTATTAAAACATAAAAAATACCATTAAAAAAGATATGATTTTTGTCATGCACTTATTTCACTAAACAAATAACATGCGGAGGTTGGTACTTGGTACTTGCTACTGTGGGAACGTTATTGGCAATATATTTGGTAAATTTGACCCAAAACTCGAATTGATTTATATGAATTGAGACCCGAAATCGATCCAATTAAGATGACTCAAATTTGATCTCAAACTTAAAATAAATCGAACCGAACTAAAATCGGCCCGAATTTAGTTGAACCGAAAATAAACTCGAATCGATTTCACCTGAACCGAAGGCAACTCGAATTGAATCCAACCCGAAATAAAAAAATATATTAAAATAAATAAAAAAGATAGGATGTGATCTGTCGCACAACTCACCAAAAAGTTATATATATATATATATATATATATATATATATATATATATTATTTATACAGGGTGGTAAATCTAACTCGACCTGAAAACCCGACTAAAATTGATCCATCTCTTATTACCCCGATATTGACCTGACCCAAAATCAATCGAACCGAATAGATTCTAACCAAAATCACCATAGACCCGAACTAAAACTGAACCGACCCGAACTTAAATTAAATACAATCAAACCCAAAATGACCCGAATCGAACGACTCGTTTACCACGTTTAATCGGCAAAGACATTGAGAGAAAAAAATCCCAACACATGATAATACCTGGGAAAAAAAAGGGGTCATGGAGTGCTTGGTGCCTTTGGATGCCATCGTCACCCAGTGTGTTGGAATCTTCTTTAAATTATGGAGAAACTGGCCGCACCGGAGATGCAATCAGATGAAATTTGTCTTTGTATCATCCATGTCATTTTTTGGTTGATTTGCCTTCTCAACAATAGAACTTTACTTCCATATAATGAAGACACCACACAAGTATGTCTTAGCTAAAATATCAAAACTTGGTGTAAATAAAAGAAATAAAAATCTTTTGTCCGACCTTTTCTAATGTCTCTATTTATATCGACTACAACCGTATTTAAATACTGGTCTTCCGGACTAAAAGCTGAAGATAATCAACTAGACTACAACCGATTGTTTATTTTACGGTTTTCGACGATGAAACCATTCTTGCTATTACCATTCATAATGGAGGCAAATCAATGCGCCACTCTTGTTCCTAAACTTTTTTGGATCAAAAAAAGAGAAGATAAATCTCATCAAATCAATTTTGGATTTATCTGAGGTGATATGCCAAAAGGAACATTGCTGCCTCCAACAGTGAAGAACAATTCTTCCCCAATCTGGTAAGAGGCACATAGGAATTTGGTAAGAGTCAAAATATTGGTACTCTAAAAACCCACTGAAGCAACAGGCCAATGAAAATACCAAGTGCGGAATGACTCATCCCTTTTCTTAAAGGAACATTATATATTGATATACATTATACATATACGGCAAGTAACGGCAGTGGAACCATCTGGAAACCCCAAAGGCAATTCCGCTGTTGAGTAAAAAAAAAAACAACGTATTGGAAGTTGAAGAGTACGCATTAGAAGTAATCATGTAAGGAGGAAAATAAAAATAAAACCTTCACTGTCATGGCAGCAATCTGTATACTGAATTGGAATAGGACAAGCAAATGAATGCCGTTGCAAATAACGAGATAAAGAACTGGACATTTGGATACATATTTAAAACCACTGAAATAGACAGCACACCGCCACCGGTATGTAAATAATCAGGGCACATACCGGTTAGCTGTAAATATCTATATCCTTATTAAGTTCCACAATAGGTTGGACCAAAAAGAGAATATCAGGTAGAAAAGTAGCTAGAGTGGATGGTCCACTGAATGCAGAAACAAGGTTGATCACTAAAGCATGTATAAAAATAAATAAATAAACCCTCAAGGCTTAACTTACGCAATCAAAAAATTGGCATAAAGCACCGATAAGGGTTAGGTGCAATGGCAAGGCACATTATTCTCCTAAATTAAAGACTCGAATTTAAACTTTGGAGGCGACATTATTAAAAGAGAGCGACGAACTCAAACATAAATCATAAATTAGACATATACTTTACTAAAAAAAATTAACATAACGCACCTGAAGTCATAATATATGAAAATTTTACATAAGATGTAATCCTTAATACAGAATCCAAAATAATAAATAAATAAACAAGTTACCATAAACAAATCACGTCTCTGCCTATTTTTAGTACCATTTTTATACCTTAATATTAAAAAATCAAATTCTAAATTATAACCTTAAATTTTAAATTTTAAACCTCACACACTAAAAATACACTTTACCCCTAATTTTTTAAACCCTAACACTAAACCTTAATTATGAATCATAGACTTAATCTTTTAAGGTGAAGTATTAGTAGGAAAACCAAAAAAGAAAAGAAGATTTCTATTCAGAGGCTACCACGCAACAAAAACATAATGTTGAAGGTTGACTGTTGGCATGAATGTTAAACTTATCCTGCCTATAGTGTAACACAACATACGCCTACGTAGGGACAAACGTAGAACTTTAAATTAAGATTAAATCTATAAAATTTTGGAGAATTTAAAGAATTTTAAAGGGGTGAAAATATATTTTTAATAAACAATATATATAAATAATATACGAATTTTAAATGTTAGGGGTGATTGTCCCCTCTAGTCCCCTCGGTCCATCTTTGCGCCTTTTGGACAACTTTACCAGCCAAACAAATATGTATTGCAAGCATCTCGGACTGAGTACAATTTATGTAGAATATCTGAATTCCACGTTAAAGAGTTCACCTTCTACTGGAAATTCAGCAAACTACAGAATCGCCACAAAAAAAATAAGGAAATAGTATTTTTAATGGTTCAGTCCATACCTCATCATAATACTTCACAGTTCACATGAACAACATCGGAAACGTTAAGCTGTTGTTCTATTTGAGCAAAATCTTCACATATCAGCATCCCTAAAATAAACAGTACAAAAGCAAACAATCTTATGATCGTAATTTCAACTTCTCAAGTAAGCAGATACACTGAAAACGAGATAAATTCAGTGAACAAGCTAAAAATAATCACTATTCAGATCCGAAAAGCGATTTCAATCCGTTTCAAGTTTCCAACAAACTCTTTTGAAATTTAGTAACGATAATCTTCTATTCAAAAAACATAACCTGATACTTTGATTATAATAAATCGCAATGAATCAATCAATCAATCAAAATCCGTGCCAGATTAAATAATTTCACAATACATTCTCCATCGTTTTTTTAGAAGAAAAAAATGAAGTCAAGAAATTACTGAGAGGAGACGAACCGAGAGTGAACGATCCGATGCCAAAACCAGGGAGGAGATCGAGACCGATGGCGCCCATAGCGGTGCCTTCACAGCGTCCTCTAGGTCTCTGCAGTCTGCAACAATGGATTTTCGGTGCTCTCTATTTTTTTCCTATCCATGTTTACTTTGTTTGTTTGCTCAAGTCTTTGTTACTCTCGCAAAAGAAATTCCATGGCGCGCAATGCTTTATATATAAAGCCGATGCTTTGAAAACGAACCGGCTTATGACTCCCGGGAGTATCGGCTCACGAATTGTTGACACCCTGGCTTACTCGGGTTCTTGAACGGAACCGGTAGTTCAATCACTTGAACCGACGAGTAAAACTGAAAATTAAAATTGAAAATCATTTTAAAAATTGATAATCAATTGAGTAAATTGATTTTTACAATTTTTATTTTTATTAACGTTTTAATTTTTATCTGATTATTATTAAATCGATGATTCAACTAATTAAAAGTAACATTTTTTATTTTCAATAAGAACCTTAATCTAATAAAAATGGGATACTAATAAATTCCATTTGATTGGATCATTTTGTTTTATTTTAAATAAATCTTTACCAATCAACGAGGATGGCACAATAATTATCCAACGTTTGCCCTAAATTCCAAAGACAAATTGAAAAGCGCACACACTAACACAAGGGCAAAATGTTCAGTGTGAGTTGTCAATTCCTCAATAGCACCAATAAAGTAAAACATTTGCTTTCAGTCCTTTTACAATTAGAGAGAGTTATATTATTCGTACTCGGCGGATTTCGACCCGACTTGATCTTATAAGACTGAAGGTCTTTTTTAAAAAATATATATTAAGTTTAAATCGGATTGAATTTTTAAAATAATAAAATTGGGTCAAGTTTGAGTTTAAAGTAAAAAATATTCGATGACTGGATATAATAGTATAATTATATTCTAAATATTTAAGGATAACTACTATAATGCCCCTATCTCTATTTTTCTATTTTGTCGAATAAAAATAAGATAATTATTATAATGTCCATTGCCTATATTTTTCAATTATCTTTCAATTTTTCCGAATAAAAATGGGAGTCGAACTGTTACCCTAAAATTCAGATTAAATGGAACATCATCAAACTCGGGTCGAATCAAATTCAAATGAAAACTTTTGATTTTTTAGATTAGATTAGGGAAGGGCACTGGTCGGATTGAGTTTTTGGCCGACCCAAAAATAATTACTCTAAACCCGACCCAACCTCGTCTTTAAAAACCCCAACCAGATTAATTTTAAGGACTTAATTGTAAAAAATAACTTTAGAGACCAAATTGTAAAATGAAATATAAAGAGTGTACATTATTGAAAATATGCCTAAAAAGTATAGAGAAAATCACACTATCAATCCAAAATTGGGTTGAATATTTTTCACTGTAAACTCGATCCTGATCAACCCAACCCAACTTCACTCTCAATAAAAACTCAATTCAAACCAAACCTAATTTTTTATAACAAAAAAAATCCACTCAATCGAGTCGAATAAAATACTCATCCCAAAATCAGTTACATATAAATCAAAACTGTTATCCAACCTGAGTCACGAGCATCCCTACCTACAATATTATTGAGATTGAGAATCATAAATTTCAGCCAGAAGCTGTGCATTTTTCAACATTGGAGGTCTCAAGCATAATATAAAACACATTAAGAGCGGGAAGTCAAAATTAAAGCCGATCTATAGACTCACGTATTCCACGTTATGTGATTAGGCAGGCAGCCGACCCAGCCACAGCCAGCAATTGAAATTTGAAACCCAAACCAAATGGGCCCCACTTTTATTTTTTTCAATTGCTTTGCTTTGCTACGCCCACTAAACCACGTGGTGCTGCCTCGGACGAGAGAATCAATCCCCCATTTCTCCTTAGTCCTTACCATTGGCATTGAACCGCGTTTGACGTAACACATTTTACCACCCCAAACTTAATTCATTACAACTCTCCCTCTCCTATATCTTTCAAACCAAAATGCTTTTTGGAAAGGTAATTTAAAGTTTCCTTCTTTCTTTCTTTTTTTGGCTGCCAAACAACGCCTTGTCACGTCCCTTCCCTGTTTTCCCCGTTCTCCATTTCCATGTGCCTACGACTACTCATATCTCCTCCTCCACCACCACTGCTTCCCTAACCCTTACCCTAACTCTAACCCACGCTTTCATCTCTAGGGTTCTCAAGTTTCCATTTTTTTGTCTTTTTGTACGGAATATTCTTGGAAGAACGGTTTTCCCCCCGATTTTTAATATCGGGGATTGATCGTCATGGCTTGTGCCGATGTTGGGAATAACAGTGATTGTCTGAATTGTGATTCTTTACGGGGGGAGGAGTTGACGGGGTCAGATCAATGCCAGAAGATTCCGGATATGATCGTTGGGAAAGCTGACGTGGCGGCTAGTGGAGTCAAAGTTGTTGAGATGACAGCTGGGAAGCGCAGACGCGGAAGGCCGCCCAGAAATCAAGGGAAAGTCGATTCATCATCGCCGCCGCCTCTAAGGGTGAACCGGGAGGAAGAAGAAGAAGATGTTTGCTTCATATGCTTTGATGGCGGAAGTCTCGTGCTTTGTGATCGCCGGTGAGTCTGGAAATTTTGCTGTTTTTATCGGCTTTTTTTTTCTCCATTTTTATTGTTGTGATGATCAGAAAATGGAAGAGCTTTAACTAGCTGGCTGATATCTAGAGATTGAACTGAAAATTTATTAACCTTTTGCTCAATCCAGCTTATCTGAGGTTTTTATTTTGGAAATTTTGAATTTGGAGCTAATTTTTCAGCTAAATATGGAATTTCTTTGTCGATGCCTTTGATCTTTAATGATACTGATAATTCATATATTGGAATTCATGGTCTTCTTCTTTTATCGACTGAAATTTGGTTTAATTTTTTTAATCTTCTGTTTATTTTGACTTGTGTATTCTTTCCTTTTCTTTTTTCCTCTTTTGCGCTGTTTAATATTGCTGATTATATTGTATTTTATGGGTCAGAGGCTGTCCTAAGGCATACCATCCGGCTTGTATCAAAAGGGATGAGGCATTCTTTACATCGAAGGCGAAATGGAACTGCGGTATGTTGCATTTTAGTAACTTCTTGTAAATATATGTCACTTCCATTTAAGTTTAATCAATATAACTGCTGCGAAGTATCGAAGCCCGTGTTAGCTTATCTAGATTCATGTTCCTCTTTGCTTACTTTGCACTTAGCTAACTGTTATCCTGTTGTTAGTTTGGATTCTTTGTTCTTGTGTAGTTACTGGATTCACTATATTTATCTTAATTATGATATGGTATCATACCATTAATATGTGCCGATTGAGTGGTGGCGTCTGGTGTCTGTCATCGACTTGGATTATTGCTTCTGAAGTAGTTATCTTATTACATTACCTTTTCTGCTTCTTCATACTGTCTCCACGTGTATATTGAACGGTAGCTCCCTTGTCTGTTCAGGAGTCAGACTCTTGCATATCGAACTGTTAATACGCTAGCTTTCTTATTTCAATTATTAGTAATGATTAAGTTGTTTGTTCTGTTAATTTTCGCATTTCAGGGTGGCACATATGTAGCACTTGTCAGAAGGCTTCCTATTATATGTGCTATACTTGTACATATTCCTTGTGCAAGAATTGTACTAAAGATGCCG
Organism: Hibiscus trionum; assembly: GCA_030270665.1. Classification (NCBI taxonomy): domain Eukaryota; kingdom Viridiplantae; phylum Streptophyta; class Magnoliopsida; order Malvales; family Malvaceae; genus Hibiscus; species Hibiscus trionum. Next base: position 21,134,889 of record BSYR01000025.1, read on the forward strand.
ATTATGTGAACGTGAGAGGAAATAAAGGATTCTGTGGATTGTGCATGAGAACTATAATGATGATTGAAAGCACTGCTTTAGGAACCAAAGAGATGGTATGATTAACCATTCCTTATACAATTGTTTCTTTTTGAATGTCTCGTACCTTTTTTTCCCATTAATTGTGTTTCATTGTTTGGTAACCATTATAATTGGAATGTTTAGGTTACCGAAGATTGAAGAGCTTTTGTCTAACTTAAAAGCCTTTTAATTTATGATGTGCAGGTTCAAGTAGATTTTGATGATCAAACAAGTTGGGAGTATCTCTTCAAGATGTATTGGATTTTATTGAAAGAGAAGTTATCTTTAAGTTTAAGTGAGCTTATTAAAGCTAAAAATCCGTGGAAAGAAATTGCTAAAGGTGCTAGCACGGAAAGGTCTTTTGGAGACCTAGGAGCTAGTTTTTCCAAGAGAAGAAAAACGCTGAAACAACAGATGTATTTGAACAAAGTTGAACCTCTAGAAGCAGATAAATCAGGTGTTGTGGAAGGGATGCCTTTGCCTGAAGGCACAAATTGCGCAAGCGAGGAGGGGCACACAAAAGAGTATCCTTTGTTGCTTAATTTGAAGGAAAAGGTGCCCACCTCTCCACTGAAGGGAGATGATGTCTTGAGTGATATAGGAAGCAGAGAATCAAGCATGGCACTGCATTCTACAAAAACGGAGCTATCTGTAAATAATATTGAGACAGATAAAATATGGCACTATCAAGATCCAGTTGGGAAAATTCATGGGCCATTTCCTATGGCAATGTTACGTAGGTGGAGCATGACTGGTCTTTTCCCACCTGATTTTAGAGTATGGAGAACAAGTGAAAGGCAAGAGGATTCCACTCTCTTGACAGATGCTTTGGTTGGGCGGTACAGCCAAGTGCAACAGCTGTTTCATGAAAGCTGCGTACCAGATAACGATGTAAGGTTTGCCCCTAATGATGGATGTCAGAACAGGGTTGGAGATGTTAGGGAGAGTTGGGATCTGAATGTGGATCAGATGGAAAGTAAACAGGTGGAGGGGAGCTCGAATTCGATGCAGAATGATGTAAGTGGTCGTTGTTGTGGTAACAATGAATCTGCAAAGAGCAAAGAATTGGGCTCGCAATCTTCTTCTTGTACTACTCCCATAGATATTGTCACTTCCAATGCAGTACAGACAGGAAGTCCTTTGCCACACAGGGAGTCTGCGAAGGGTGATAATTACTTCCCTGGCCAGCCTCGAGTGAGTAGTTCACTTCCGTCGTCTACATTTTCTGGGAAACCAAGTGAAATACAGTCTCATCTAGTTATCACAGGTCATGGGGTTGAAAAATGGGACTGCAGTTCCATTAACTTGAACGAAAATTCAAACAAGACCTCCGAAGGTCAAATTATTGCTGGAAATGTGAAGCAAGATGATACTGAGGGACAATCAGGCATATCTTGTGGGAACAGCTGGAGATCGCCTTTAAATAATGCTTCAAATGGATGGGATGCCAATTGTGGTCTTATTTCTCTGGCCAGGGCTCTTGAAGCAGCAGAGCACAATCATGATTTTGATTTCCTGGATCTTCCTACCTCAACATCAAAGTTGAATCACGAAGACTCAAAACCACAGGCTACTAAAAACAAACAGTCTCTTTCTGCGAGTGCTCTTCATCATGTTTCGGGTCTTAGTTGGAGTACAGCTTCTGGTAATGTACCATTGCTTTCTGAAGTAGCTAGTGAATGGGGTGGGTATTCGTCCACCCTAGTGAAACCATCTGCAGAGGAATGGGACTCAGACCATATTCCCGAGTCTTCTTTGAAACAAACTATCTTGGGAAATGATCATGCTGCTACTCCAAGTTCAGGAAGTGGTCAATTGGCACATTCTTGTCTCACAGATCCTGCAGAAAATGCATCTGGTTGGGATCCAATTATTCCTGACCCCAATGAGTATTCTTTTGGCGATGAGTCAGTTTCTGATCTCTTGGCCGAAGTTGAAGCGATGGAGTCTCTTAATGGTTTGACTTCACCTACATCAATTTTACATTGCGATGGAGAGTTGGTTCAAGGTGCTGAACCTGATTGTTTTAGCCTTGCACCTGATCCAGGAAAAAGTGATGCTTTGAGCTCAACAAATGATCTACGAATGTCATCTCAGTCGACTATGACCTTAGTTTTCAAAAGTAATGCTTTGTTTTAGCCTAAGGTGCCAGACGCAGCAGGGAGCCAGGAAAAACGCTTCCCATGGCAGAGGCACAACTACTTACGTAAGGCAATTGGAGGCGCGTGCCTGAAGAACTTTTCTACCGGGCCGCGAGGGGCGGCGCTCTATAGCTTTTGGGAATTTAAAAGAAAACATCACGTGCTTGCCTGCTTGGTCAAAAAAGAAGAAAAATATCACGTGGGTTTATAACCAATACAGCAAACCCCTCGCCCCCTGCAATTTCTCAATACTTTGGGAGAAGACCTAAATTGCTGAAGATGAAGAATATAAAGGAAATGGTGGAGATGGTTACGAGGATGAGGATGATGATTTGGAGTGATGAAACATTACGAGGATGATGTTATTTGCTTTGCTTTCTCTTCTTTTATTTGAACTATATTTTTTTTATGTTAGTTTGTGCATTGTTACTTGTTACTATAATGATATTGAATATTTTGATCTACTATAGATGATTTATCATGTTGGTTTGAGAACAAAATATACTTTAGATTCGCCTTGCGTCTAGGCTCCGAGGGCTCTTCGTGTCTCGGTGCGTTGACAGCGGCCAATGAGACAATTGGGGTCTCTGGGTCAGAAGAGTTCTGGCTGTCATTCGAAGATAAATGCCCCCCCAATATGAAGCTGGTTCAATTAGGCATGCCTCTATGAGATCGACTTGATGAGGCCATGTTGATGCGTTTAATGATACCATGTTTCTTTGTTGCGTATGTATCGGAAATTTAGTGTTCATGGGATCCTTTGTAGACATGATCATGTTGGGCTGTATTTGTATTTAATTTTGTTATCGTTCTTGTTTCTTATGGTTTAGGGTTTCGTATGTACCCTAGTTAATTATTGTGTTTTTGGCTTTGTTGTCATATATCCCCAATCTTTATTGAGAACAGTATTTCTGCATAATAATATTATGATGCATTTTTTTTATCGATGTTTAATATATATTTAATTTCATGGACGGAGTTAGGATTTAAGGTTGAAAGGACAAAACATAAATGTGTGAAAGTGAGGCAAATTAAAAAATAAACTAATTTTTAAAAAAATCATATAGGAGGACAAAGCTGGAAAAAAATATTTGGGTGGGAGCAATTGCCCTTCTCCACTCTCACGTACCTCCGTCAACTCCTCGTGTTTTTGTTTTGTATGTAACATTGCGGTTGTATCGTATCGTAGCCGTACCTCACCCTGTTATACATTAGACTCTTCATATTTAAGTGATTTTAAAGTGTAGCATGGGTACAATATGGCTAAGATGCGGCACTAGCCGAAAATATTACAAAACACATAACTTAAAATGCTACACTTTTAGGTAACAATTTAGGGTGGTGACAAGTGTCGAAACTTGACTCTAAAGTACCGATACTTGTTACTTTTAATAACATTTTAGGTTAATGTTATGTATCAAAATTTATTAAGTATCAATACTTGTCGTGAGATCACCAAATTAAAATATTATAAAAAAAAAGTAACATTTTAAGTTGGTACATAATATCACGAAAATAAATTTTTAATGGGAATCACATAAAAATTTCTAAAATTCTTTTTAAATTGTATAAAAATTTAAATTTTTTAAGGGGCGATCGCCCCCTCTAGGTCCATCCCTGTATAGGGGTACAGTGGTAGAGTCACATGTAGATTGAGGGTCAATTGACCCTACTTGATTTGTTGTGGTATGAGATTTTTAAAGAGTTAAATAGAATTTTTAAGAAGTTAATATAAAATTTTTCATAAAAATATTAGAATTAACCTCACTTGATTTGTTTGGGTATGAGAATGAGATTAATAATATTTATATTGTTTTACTATGAGAATTCTCGTACATCTACTCTGACCTATTATATAAAAATTTTGACTCACCGAAGAGATTTGTACCATAATCAGATAGAAAATCGAGAATCAGAATTGGGTAGGAACGGTGCCACATTTACGTTGGGAGGGACTCTTCTTGACCTCTCACGCTCAAATTTTCGATTTTTGTTTTTGTTTTTTTTTTTTATATTTTAAAAAATAAAAATAAATATTAATTTATCATTTTTATCTTTTTAATATTTATGTTCTCTTTTTTAAATATTGAAATTGAGCAATGAATAGAACTGATTTTAAAGCATGTTTTGAATTTTTATATCAGTCCTGTTTGACAATTAGCGGATAGCTGATTGCATTAGCTGATTTGACTAGCGGATTGTATGAAAGCGTTTGGTAAAATTAACTGATAGCTGATAGCTGTTTGATTATTTAAACAAGCAAAATGACATATAAAGACATGATTATATTTAATATTTGTTTGAATAATTTATCAGTTATTAATATTTTGTATCTAATAAATATTAATTAGATTTCTAAAAATTATTTTTTAATAAAAAATTCCTAAACATGTTTGAAAGATTTATATATTAATGTATTATTTATATAATTATTAAATTTTTTATATGCACATATAAATATGTGATAATAAAAAAATAGAATTAACTTACAAATGTCACCATATAAATTAGTAGTAACAACAAATAAGTCCAATATTTAATATGTTATTATTTATATTAAAAAATATTATTATTTAATTTAGGTTTTTTTGAGATTTTTAGTAATTGTTAAGGGTAAAAGAGTCATTACAACTCTAATATCAAACTTCTAATCTCAAAAAGCTCATATTATGAGCTTTTTCAAAATTAACTTTTTCACCTCAATCCGTTCTTTCAATCCGTTATTTACCAAACATCAATATTAGCGGATTTGACTAGTCAAACCTCTAATTATACCTCAAACCTCTAATTTTTACCCAAACCGCTATTTACGGCCATCGTTTTTTTGTGATTTTAACCCGACTGAAAATATACTCTTGAGGCTATCGGAAAATTCTGTCGTGATGCACTCTTGTGGTGCGGCTAATTAAGACAGTTCTAATTTAGTTGATAAAAATTTATGTAACATAAAATAAAATTTATACAAATTCTTATTCCATTGATAAAAATAAGACAGTTATACATAAATTATTGTCCTCGTTTTATTTTGAAAAAGCAGCAGCCATTAAAGCACAAATGGATTTTGTTTGAGTTTGGGATTTCCATTAAAAGAGGGGACAAACGAGACGTTTCTTTGGTACGGCATAGAGTCGAGTGGCCCGAGGTGCAGTGAGTCCAAACTCATCACTCATGTCGAGCTCACTTGGCTTCATCCCATCAGGCAACCCCCATGTGAAACAGTGAAGCAAGTGTCCCACAGCCAAATCCAGTGCGTACAACCCCAGTTGCATGCCCGGACACGACCTCCGCCCCGACCCGAACGGAATGAACTCGAAGTTGCCTCCTCTGAAGTCCGGCACGCCTTCTTTTAGGAATCTCGATGGCTTAAAACTCTCGGGATCTTCCCATGAATCCTTGTCTCTGCCAATAGCCCAGGCGTTTATCATAACGCGCGACTTGGCCGGAATTCGGTACCCTGCCACCACCGCCTCCTCCGCCGTCTCGTGGAGCAAGAGTGGAATCGGTGGGTGGAGTCTGAGTGTTTCCTTGAGGCAGCACTTTAGGTAGGGTAGTTTATCGAGATCGGATTCTTCCATACGGCGGTCGAGGCCCACAACCTCCGTCAGCTCCCGTTGGACTCTCTTCATATCCTCCGAACTTCTCATCAGCTCCGACAATGTCCACTCGATCGCCGATGCCACCGTCTCCGTACCACCGAACATCACATCCTAACAAAAAAATAAAAGGTGATTTAAAGTTTCGCTTAATTTGAATAATTTCTGATTTCGAACCCTCTGTTAATTTTCCAAAATTTAAAACCGTAATTTATCCCCAAAAAATTTAAAACCGTCAAACTTTTACACTTAAAATGATGAGATTTTCTATTGCCTTTTTTTTTTAGAATATGCTGGTGTGATGCAATGGTAGCATCGGTTCAACTTTCTTTTTAGCCTTTTTTTCAACGAAGGTACACACAGCATGCAATACTGGTGCTCGATCTCGGGTCCTAAAGGATGATAAACATCTACCTTTGCCACCAGGACACAAATGGATGAGCTTCTATTACCCTTTTAAAAGCAGCCTTCCATAACAACAATAAATAAATCCAAGTATGCATATTAGTCTGTTAGAGTTATCAATTCTTTAAGAAAAATATGTCAATAGTTTAACCAGAATATTAATCCTATTTAGAGACAAAATTATAATTAAATATTAAGAAGGATAAAGAATAGAATTAGAGTTAAGATTTAAGGTTAAGTTTTATAGAATTAAGGGTAGGTTTATTTTTTTTAGAGTTTAGTTTAGGATTTAGAATTTAAGGCTAGGGTTTGAGAATTTAATTTTTTAATGTTAGAATATAAAAAGGAGTACCGAAAATGAGTAAAAAAAATTTGTCCGAAGGATAAAAAGTTTATTAAGCTTTTAAATCCAAAAATTGAAAGTGACACATTTAACTAACATATAATCTAGAAAAACCTAAAATACTATTATACCAAAAAGATTTTAAGAGAGACAATAGCCCTCCCAACACTCTCAATCACGGGCGGATGTATATGCAAAGTATAGGATGCAATTGACCCTACTAAATAGTACTCACTATATAAAAATATTAGTATTTTTTTATAAAAAATATTAAAATTAACCCCACTTAATTTGTTGGGCTATGAGGTCAAGTCATTGTTGACTTATTGTAATAATATAAGAATTTCTCATCCAACTTATCAAGTTCTCACCCCATTATATAAAAATCTTGGCTTTACCACACCTCTCGATCACAACATAACTTCGTTCATGATCATACGAATTCTTTGGACCAACTAGAGACAAATGAAACATATTATGCAAGACTAAAATCTAGAAACTATATCTCAAATTGTATCTTTTAAGTAAGTGTTCCTTCGAGTTTCAAGTTTTCTAGGTGTTTATCGCGTTTGCGTTTCGCTATGTTCGGATGTTTGATTTGTCTTTTTCAGGAACATGTTTCTTTATCAATAAAAATTTATGTTTGCTGAGAAAAAATAAATTTGAGTGTCGGAGAGGGACCAAAACCAGAATTCCACCTTAAGTTTTTAACCACGTTAAAGGACATACCATGATAATGGCTTTAATGTTGTCTCTGGTGAGTCTGATTGAATTAAGATCGTCCGACTCATTTACTTTGCCTTCTTCACTGTAAAAAGCAAGTAGCTCATCAACCATGTTGGTGTCATCACCACCATCTCCGTCGCCGCCGCCGCCATTAACGTATCTCTTCCGCTTCTGGATATGATCATCGATGATGGTATCAATAAACTTATCCAGCGCAAAACGAGCCTTCTCGAGCCTGGCGTTCAGCCCTTGAGGATCAACCCAACCGAGCCAAGGAATAAAATCAGCAACATTGAAAGCACCAAACAGCTTCGAAAACTCCTGCAGGATCTTAATAAACTCGCCTTGCCCTTCTCGGGAAATGGACCCAAACGCCGCCCTGTAAGTGATGTTCTTCGTCAGGTTAAAGATCAACTCGCCCACGTTTATTGCCTTCCCGTCATTGGCCGAACCCGAAACAGCTTTAACAAGATTCTCCACTTCATCTCTCACGGACTCCCATGACTCGGCTCTTTTCCTGCTGAAAAGCTTCACCACGCAAAGCTTCCTCATCTGTCGCCAGAACGATCCGTAATGGGCGAATGCCATGTCGGCCCTGTCGTACGTTAAATAGCGGATGGCGATGGTGGCTGGCCTGTTGGAGAAGATATTGTCGTGAATCTGAAGAACTCGTCGGGCCATCTCGGGGTTTGAAATGGCGACCATGTGTAAATGCCCCATCTTGAGGTGAAATATGCCGCCGTATCTGCGCGCGAGCTTGGCAAGTCCACGGTGAGTTAACCGGTCCATCATCAGCATGTTGCCGATGATCGGCAGCCCTTTGGGTCCCGGAGGAAATGATTTTCTACGGAACTGATAAATTAGACGTAGGAGGAAGAGGAAAGGGATGATGACGAAAAGCAGTGCCATTGGTAACGGTTCCATGGTTTGGACTGCAGACATGAAAATTTCGTGTCTTTGTGAAACTGGAACTGTGGATGTTTTTGCCAGTGTTTTTCTCGGCCTTTTATACTGGTTTCGGCTAGGGGTGCTTATTGAGTTGAGCAGCTTGTAAATCGCTCGAAATCAATTCGGTCAAAACTTGATTAATGTTCAACTCGAATTAACTCGACTAAAAACTCGACTTGAGATCTTAATGAATCGAGTTGAGCAAGGTCCGGCTCGATTCGATAAGTTCGCGAGCAACTCTTTATATGTTTTAATAAAATTTTAATGATTTTTTGTGCTACATTAAAAAATTATGTTATAAGAAGTTTAAATGCTAGCTGAAAACTCTAGAAAAATTTAGTGACAAACTATTGCCTTCACATTCTTTTGTTTCATTCTCACAGTTTTTTACCTTGGTATATATCCCATTTTTAGTAGTTTATAATTTGCTCTTGTTTCATCTCCAACAACAACAATATTCCGGTATATTTGACTAGAATTAGAATATTTCTACATAGGATTCAGAGTTGATAAGAAATCGGGATTTAAAAAATCACGTTGGAGAGCTTCATGCTGATTGCTGACCCCTTTTTTCCTGTTACCTAGAAAATCTGTGTGTACTGTGTTTTTTTTTTTTTAGTTTTGAATTTGCCATTCACTAGTAAATATTTTGGTAGGAAGTACTGAATCCCACTCAATTTGAATTCTAGCTGAATTGTTCATTCACTCGAATTACAAGATTGATGTCTGATGGATATTTGTAGTAAATATATATATGTGTGTGTTCTTTTTGGAAAAATAAAGAGCTATGCATATAATGTTTTATCCAATTTTTGTTAGTTCTTTTATTGATTTTCAGCATGATTCTTAAAGTTCTATAGACCCTTTATTAAGTTACATCTTACATGTTAATATATGAAGTTACATAATATCTTTATTAACTTGTTGGTAAGGTATCAAAATGGACTAAACTTAAATTCACCTCTTTTCGGATCATATTATATTACAATTGTTCGGATCATGTAAATTTTGTAGTATTACAATTCATAATGTAAATTGTAACCCAAACTTAAGTTCACCTTTTTTTTTCCAGATTATGTCAATGATGGGAGAAAATATTGATGATTTCAATATACTATCTTCTTCGGATGAGTCGTCTAAAGAAGTTGAAAAGGCTAAAATTGTGGAGGTTTCAACAAATACGAAAAACAAAAGGAAGGAAAAAAAGACTACTAAAGCTTCATCGGCTGAAGGAGGTAAAAGGAAAAAAACTTATGATGCTTGGGATCATTTTTGTAGAACTAAGTTTTGATATAATATTTGAAAAATATTTTGGACTAAATTGCAAAGAATTTAAAATATGTTTTTAGTCAAAAAAACTTGAAAATATGTTTAAGGGTTTTACAAGGCCTTGGAATAATTTAAAGTACATTTAAAGTAGTCAAAACCAAGCTTTTTACTTACCCATACCGATACGGTATATGACCGTACCGATACGTCTTATGGTTTCAAACTACCAAGATTTTTCAGTGGCCAAAACCCGTACCGATACGCTTAGCCGTATCGATACGGTGTGCTTTGAAATAGCCCAACGGCTAGTCGCGTACCGATACGGTTGTATCGCGTACCGATACGCCTAACTACCCCAACGGTCATTTTCCCAACGGTCTTTTAAATTGCAGGACTGTACCGATACGCTAGGTAAGCGTATCGATACGCATCAGCTGAAGAGCACAACAGCTAATTCCTCTTCAAGACCGTATCGATACGGTTTGAAAGGGTATCGATACGCCAAGCTGCAGAACTGCATTTTTGGTGGGAAATAAAGGCTCCAACGGCTCCAATTCAATCCCAACGGCTAGTAACGACTACAAACTCAATTGGGAGTATAAAAGGGACCTCCAAGCATCAAGAACAAGTTAATGCTTCAATTGTTACAACATTATGATGTCAAAATATGTCTATAGCTTAAATTGTAAATTTCTTGCTTAGACAACACTTGTGAGCTTACATTGTTATATTTGCTCAAGTGTTTAGGTTTGGGGTGAGTGCTTAGAATTGCAAACAAACACCTTCTAGAGGGATTTCTAGTTTGCTAAGTTTTTCTTGTAAAAGAGAGTGTTTCCTCAAGCTTTGGGTAGAAAGCTTTGAGGGTTGTAAAGGTTGCCTCCTTAGCCTAGAAAAGGGGACGAAATTCTTAGTGAATTTGTTTGGAAATCCTTAGTGGGAAGCTAAGGTAGTGGATGTAGACCTTGGTTAGAAGGTTGAACCACTATAAATCATTGTGTAGATTTACATTTTAGCTTCCACACCACCTCCACCCAAAAATCCACCTCTCTACCACTTGGTGAGCCATATCGGTTGAACGAATCAAGCTCTTCACAACTCAACAACTGGTATCAGAGCTTGGCTCAATCGAAGAGGATTCACATCCTATTGAGAAGATCCGGCAAGCTCAATCAATATTTCACCAACCGGCTCAAATGACGCAATCCATCGACAAACCGCCCTTCTTCGACGGAAATCACTATGCCCATTGGAAGACAAAGATGAAATTTTTCTTGAAGTCAAGAGACTACAAGCTATGGGACATAGTTGAAGATGGTTCGTTCGTGCCTCAAGGAAGCAAAGTGAAATGGAGTGCCGACGATCGCAAGAAGATGGAGCTTAATTGCAAAGCCTTGTACATGCTCTTTTGTGCATTTGGCCCAACCATCTATGAGAAGATATCTTCTTGTGAGAGTGCCAAGGAGGTATGAGACAAGCTTGAAGTCACATACGAAGGGACGAATGAAGTCAATGAGACCAAGGTTGGGCTCCTCACCTTAGAGTATGAGAACTTCAAGATGCATCCGGAAGAGAACATCGAAAAGATGTTTGATAGGTTCTCCACTATCACAAATGGACTCAAAGGTTATGAAGAAGCCATCCCGGAAGAGAAGCTTGTCTGAAAGCTCATCTACTCCCTTCCCGAGTCATGAGACTCAAAGAGGACCGCCATCATCGAAGCAAAGAATTTGAAGACTTTGAAGCTTGATGAACTCATGAGGTCACTCCTTACTCATCAAATCATGAAGAAGAACAAAGAGGATGAGAAGAAGAGAGAAGAAACTAGAGCTATGAGAGAGAAGAAAATCAAAGGGCTAGGCATCAACGCAAGTATCGTGGCTCTCAAATCCTCCACATGCCATCATGTAGACTCAAGTGAGGAGGAAAGTGAAGATGAAGAGATGGTCTATCTCTTCAACAAATTTGCTCGGTTCATGAAGAGCTAAATAGAAAAATCCAAGCATGAATCGATGAAGAAGATGAAGGACTCCCACAAATCCAAAAGGAGGGGATCACCTTCAAAACAAGCATATGTGGCCACATGGAGTGATGAAGACTCCACCGATGATGAAGTAGCCCACCTATGCTTGATGGCCCTCAATGAGAGGGAGGTAACTTCTAACTCATCTATTTCAAATTCATATACATTTGATGAGTTGCAAGATGCCTATGATGATTTGCTTTTGGAATTCAAGGCATCATTTTCCAAGAACAAAAAGTTGATTTCAAAAATAAAAATTGAAAATGATTTGCTTTCCAAAACAAATCTTGAACTTGAAGCAAAATTGAAAGATTTTGAACAAAAATGTTTTGATTTACAAAATTTGCTTCTTAAAGTTCAAAAAGAAAAAAATTGATTTCCAATGAACTTGATAAGAAAAATAGTTTTGGAAATTAAATTTTTATGTAAGACAATCTAGTGCCCCTAGATTTGTGAATGAAAAATGTTTTAGAAGTGTTTGGGTCCCAAAAGGAATAACCACTTCAACTAAAAAGGATGAAATTGAAAAATGGATTCCTAAGGGGACTAAATTTTGTGCTACTAATGTCTATGGATCCAAAGCAATTTGGATACCAAAAATTACTTGATTGTCTTTTGCTAGGTGTGATGGAGAGTGATCAACAAGTCAAAAATTGAGGGGGAGCTCCATGCACACAAAGGAAGAACACTTGAAGAAGGAAGGCTTCACATCCTCCCTTGGGTTCAAGTGCGGTAAAATCTAGTTGTTTTTGTTCTTAATTGATTTATTTTCATTTATGTCAACTAGGTAATCATATATGTTAAACTAACATTCTTATGATGCTTTGAGTAAGGGGGAGCCAATTTTTTTTAACCAAATTTTTAAGTGTGTCAATTTTTTTTACCTCCTAAGTTATTTTGAGCTTAATGTCATTTTAAATTCTTTTTGATATAACAAAAAGGGGGAGAAATATGTGGTTTAAAAAAATTAAATTTTCAAATAAATAAGGGGGAGCTTAATTGTTTTTGGATCTCAAATTCTCTTATTCAATTTTTAAAACTACAAAGGGGGAAACAATTTTTCAAGTTGGTTTTATTATATCAAAAAGGGGGGAGATTGTAGAACTAAGTTTTGATATAATATTTGAAAAATGTTTTGGACTAAATTGCAAAGAATTTAAAATATGTTTTTAGTCAAAAAACAACTTGAAAATATGTTTAAGAGTTTTACAAGGCCTTGAAATAATTTAAAGTAGTCAAAACCAAGCTTTTTACTTACCCGTACCGATACGGTATAGGACCGTACTGATACGTCTTAGGGTTTCAAACTACCAAGATTTTCTAGTGGCCAAAACCCGTACTGATACGCTTAGCCGTATCGATACAGTGTGCTTTGAAATAGCCCAACGGCTAGTCACGTACCGATACGGTTGTATCGCGTACCGATACGCTTAACTACCCCAACGGTCATTTTCCCAACGGTCTTTTAAATTGCAGGACCGTACCGATACGCTAGGTAAGCATATCGATACGCATCAGCTGAAGAGCACAACGACTAATTCCTCTTCGAGACCGTATCGATACGGTCTGAAAGGGTATCGATACGCCAAGCTGCAGAACTGCATTTATGGTGGGAAATAAAGGCTCCAACGGTTCCAATTCAATCCCAACAGCTAGTAACGGCTACAAACTCAATTGGGAGTATAAAAGGGACCTCCAAGCATCAAGAACAAGTTAATGCTTCAATTGTTACAGCATTATGATGTCAAAATATGTCTAGAGCTTAAGTTGTAAATTCTTTGCTTAGAGAACACTTGTGAGCTTACATTGTTATATTTGCTCAAGTGTTTAGGTTTTGGGTGAGTGCTTAGAATTGCAAACAAACACCTTCTAGAGGGATTTCTAGTTTGCTAAGTTTTTTTTGTAAAAGAGAGTGTTTCCTCAAGCTTTGGGTAGAAAACTTTGAGGGTTGTAAAGGTTGCCTCCTTAGCCTAGAAAATGGGACGAAATTCTTAGTGAATTTGTTTGGAAATCCTTAGTCGGAAGCTAAGGTAGTGGATGTAGACCTTGGTTAGAAGGTTGAACCACTATAAATCATTGTGTCGATTTACATTTTAGCTTCCACACCACCTCTACCCAAAAATCCACCTCTCCACCACTTGGTGAGCCATATCGGTTGAACGAATCGAGCTCCTCACAACTCAACAATTTTAAACCAATTTTTGATGATACAGAACATGTTGAATGTATCTATTGTGAGCGAAAGATTTCTTGTTCAATTGCTAATGGAACAAGTGCCATGAAGCGTCACACTAGTCGATGCAAGAAAGCTCCTTTTAACTTGGATAAATCACAAACTATCTTAGATTTCGAGTCTAATACAAAGTGCAACGCTGATGGGACCATAGAAATTGTTAGTTTTCCTAAACTATGGTGTTTTGATCAAGATACAATCAGACAAGCACTGGCTAAAATGGTGATATTGATGAGTTACCATTTAGTTTTGTTGAACGTGAAGGGTTTCGTATGTTTTGCAAGATCGTCATTCCTGAATTTAATCCTCCTTCACGTACTACTGTTACAAGAGATTGTTATGCTCTTTTCATTGAAAAAAAGGAAGGCATTGAAGAATGTTTTCAATAATTTATCCTTTAGGGTATGTCTTACGACAGATACATGGACATCTGGTAAAAACTTGTCATATATGTGTCTTACTGCCCATTTCATTGACGATGCTTGGAAATTGCATAAGATGATCATTAATTTTTGCCTAATTGTTGGTCATTTTGAAAAGCTTATTGGTAGGGCAGTTGAAAAATGACTACAAAAATGAGGTCTTAAGATCTTAACGATAACGGTTGATAATGCTAGTTCAAATGATCTAGAAATCAAGTATTTAAAGCATATTCTTAACTTGTGGGATGGAAGTGTGTTGAATGGTGAATTTTTGTATATGAGATGTGCTGCACATGTTCTGAATTTGGTTGTTAAAGATGAATTGAAAGATGTTGATGCTTCTGTTGTGAAAGTTCGTGCTGCTGTGAAATATGTGAGGTCTTCCCCTACAAGACTTCAAAAGTTCCAATCTTGTGCTGCAGAGGAGAATATAAATAGCAAAGCTCTTGTTTGCTTGTATGTTGAAACATGGTGGAATTCCACTTATTCCATGCTTAAAAGTGCTTTGGTGTTTAGGAAGGCAGTCATAAATATGAAAACAAAGTACATTCCTTACGCAAATGAGCTTAGGAGGGTTGGTGGCGCTCCTGATGAAGAGGATTGGGACAAAGTTTCTTCTTTCTTGCATTTTCTTGAAATATTTTATGAGGCTACATTGAGCTTTTCTGGATCAAGGTTTGTGATTGGTAATACCTTTGTGGAAGAAATATATGATATTGTGTATACAATCAATCGTCATGTTGACGACTTGAATGATGGGCTTAGCAGCATGGCACACCAAATGAAGTTGAAGTTTGATAAGTATTGGGCGAATGTACACAATTTGAATGTGCTAATGTTCATTGCTTTAGTTCTTGACCCTATGCATAAGTTAAGATATGTTGAGTGGATCGTTCGTTGTCCCTATGATCCTAGCAAACCTTATGTCTTATGTCAACGAATTAAAGACACTTTGACATCGTTGTTTGATGTTTATGCTTCCACATATCCCTCGACAACACAAAAGACATCTTGCTCTATGAATCCTAATTCTAGTAGTCAGGGTGGTGAAGGAGAAACAAGAAAGTTAAAAGGAACAAACTTGAGAAAAGACTATGTGACTGAGATAGAATCTTTTGATACTTCCGAATCAATAACCGAGCTAGATCGATATTTGACGGACAAATGTGCTCCTGAGAATGATGATTTTGATATATTGGCTTGGTGGTCTATGTAAACAAACAACTATCCAATTCTCATGAGAATGGCACGCGATTTACTTGCAATTCTAGTTTCTACTGTTGTTTCAAAGTCCGCTTTTAGCACGGGAGAACGTGTTCTTAATTCTTTTCGCACCTCTTTGACTTCTAGGTTGGTGGAAGCTCTCATTTGTACTCAAGTTTGGGTTCGTTCTTCTCGTGACTCTATTTTGATAGAGGAGAACTTGTTAGCATTGGAGAATATAGAAGAAAGTTTATTTTCTATTTCAAATTTTAAGATTAAATATTTTACATTTCAGAACAAACATAATACATTGTATACATGAAACTTTTTATGCAGAGATGCAAGATTTGACTTTGGAGCAATCGACAATTATTATTAACGAAGCAAATAAAGTTTCAGACATTATACATGAAGAGTCCTAGACTTTGGTAAGTAATAAATTTTAGATTATATTATTTGAACTCTTTTAAAAATTAATCTTTCTTACTTCCTCGTTTTCTTTTACTTTTTTATTTGCAACTTTAGATTATACATTTTGAACAAGCACCCACAAATTTATTAAATACTTTCTTACTTGGTTTGCCATTTATACGACAATTATGTTTTCTTGCATACACAGTTATGAATCAATTTAATCAAGTTGACCTGCCAAGAATGCTTAAAAGGTAGAAATTAGTATCGACTTCTGTGATTAATTTTTAGTTTTGTTTCTATTTCATGCGGGGTTTTTATTTTATTTGTTGCTAAAACAATTTGCTCCTGTTAGAGACTTAAAAAGTCTAGTTATTTTATGCAATAATCTAGGGTTTGATGGAAATTTTCAACAATAATACTACATCAGCAAGTGGCCCAAGGCTTTAATTTTGATCCTTTCAACTTGCATCATCATGCATCAATATCATTTATTCCTTTTTATTTCTAGAAAACGACTTTAATAATATGTATCATTCATATATTTCTTCTGTGAGTTTATTTGATGTGATCATGAAATGAGACATTAAAGATTTTGTTGGTCTATGTGCGATTCATACCACATTAATGGAACTCTTACATTACTCATGGTGAGTTGTTTGAATTTTTGTAGCAGATTTTATCATTCTGGGAGAGCAAATCTGATGCTAAACGATTTTACATTTTCACTACTACGAAAACCCTTGATTTGAGAATTGATTCAGAGAAGATCGGGTTGCTTGGAAACTGGAAAAGTGAAAAATATTGTTTGTGTTTTGAAAAATTGTTCCAACTTTTAAGGTTTTTTTAGGATTATGATACTTGTGTTCTAAAGTTGTTTGATTTTGATAATTTGAACCTTAAACTATGTTTGGATTATATAATTCGAACTTTTATTGGGTGTGAATTTATTTTATAAAATTAAGTGATTTGAAAAAAATTTGGGTACCTGTTACCTGATTTCTCGGGTACCCGATAAAAATGGGCCGAGAACAGGCCAAAAAAGTGATACCCAAAGATCCGGGTACCCGGTACTTCGAGTACTCGAAAATTCGAATACTCAGAAATAAACACCCCTAGTTACCAGATAGTTTTAATCAGTTTGTTTTTAATTTAAATATGAATGAAATTAACAAATCGTTGCTCCAGTTGCTTGGTCTGTTTAGAACAACAGAAAACAACATAAAAAGATTGGTTGTAAACCTATTCTGATGGTCCGAAAAGATAACAAAAAAGGAAAACCCAACACCAAGGTAAAGCTAAAGCCCAACAAAAGAAAAACTGCATTGAAACCCAAAGGAAGAGTTGCAAAAGGAGGAAAGTGTTTCCATTACAACAATGTTGGATATCGAAAGAGAAACTGCCCTGTCTATCTTGAGGACATCAAGATGGCAAGAGAAAATGGACAGTCTAGATCATGTATTTATGTTATTGGTAATAATATATCAACATCTATTTCTTGGGTATTAGATATCGGTTGTGGTTCACACATTTGTACTTCTGTACAAGGACTAAAAATGAGTAAAATTTTGACAAAAGGAGATGTGGACCTACGAGTGGGAAATGGAGCAAGAGTTGCTGCATTAACTATATGAACATATACTTTGTCATTACCTAGTGGAATTGTTTTAGATTTAGAGGATTGTTATTTCGTACCTAGTTTGACTAAAAATATTATTTTAATTTTTTATTTGGACAAGACTGATTTAAGATTATCATTAAGAATAATAGTTGTTATTTTTCTCTCAATAATGTTTTTTTATGGTACGACTCAATTAATCAATGGCCTCTATATCTTAGATCAAGACAAGTCTATATATAACATAAATACGAAAAAAATTAAAAACAAATGGCTATAATCAAACTTATCTTTGATATTGTCGTTTGGGTCATATAAGTGAGAAACGCATATCAAAATTTCATAAAAATGAATTTTTGGATTATTTTGTTTTCGAACAATTAGATATATGTGAACTTTGCTTAATGGAAAAAAATGACCAAATCACCATTTGACAGTAAAAATGAACGAGAAAGTGATTTATTAGGTTTAATACACAGTGATGTATGTGGACCGATGAATACACAAGACAGAGGAGAGTTTCAATACTTCATTACTTTTACCGACGACTTCAGTAGATATAAGTATGTTTACATAATGGATCATAAATCTGAAGCCCTTGAAAAGTTCAAGAAATTTAAGAATGGAGTACAAAACCAGTTAGGAAAGAGTCAAAGCTCTTCGATCAGATCGAGGAGGAGATTACTTAAGCCTAGAGTTTGATGAACTCCTTAAAGGAAGTGAGATTGTCTCACAACTTACACCTCCAGGTACTCCACAACACAATAGAATCTCTAAAAGAAGAAATCAAACATTGTTAGATATGGTTCGGTCAATGATGAGTCATGTTGATCTTCCAATTTTTTTAGGGACATGAGCTAGAAACAACTGCTTTCACATTAAATCATGTTTCGTCTAAATCAGTTCAAAAGATATCATATGAGATGTGGACTGGGAAGCGTCCTAACATGTCTTTTATGAAAATTTAGGGATGCGAAGTTTATGTTAAACATCAGATGTCTACATAACTCGAACTCAAATCTCATAAATGTAATTTTGTAGGTATCATAAAGAAACTAAAGAATACTATTTTTTCAATCCATTTGAGAATAAAGTGTTTGTTGCTCGAACATGAGTCTTCCTCGAAAGAGAATTTATTATCGGAAAGGGAAGTGAAAGAAATATTGAACTTGAAGAAATTCAAGATCAACCACATATCACTGAACCAGAGATTGAACAACCACTAGTTTCACAAATAGTTGAGGAACATCCAAACGTTCTTAAAACACAACCAGTGCAGAGATCTATGAGAGAACGCAATGTGACTGAGAGATATGAATTTCTTGTCACATTGCATGGAGACGTTCTTCTTATAGACCAAGATAATTGGACCGAGACTGATTTCGATTTTCAAGAATTGGTGGCTATCAGGACTGAGACTAATTTTGGGTAAACTGATTGGGTACTCGATCTTACACACCTCTAATGCATAGTATTCTTTTATTGTTGGCGATTTTCTTTCGATTTGTTACACTGATAACTGAGTTGTCAATCGACTACATATCCTGAGCAGATTTTTACTAGTTCTCTTGAGGATAAGAGTTATGATTGTTGTTGTAGGTGTTTGTGGTTTTGCTATAGTTTCTGGTTAGTTTTTTTGTCACTATCTTAAGGATATGATTGTGAAATGTTGTATTTGAACTTTGTATCTTTTGATTAATAATATAACTCGGGTATTTTTTTCCTCCTTTGCTTTGACGACTTTGTCTTTGAGAGTTGTTTTTGAAGGAGGTTTTTAATGAGACTTCATCATCTTTAAAAATGATGTATGAATTTAATGAATAATTTTGGTGTAGAAAAACTATTATTTTTAATAAAATTTTTAAATTTGAGCAGATTTATTTGATAAATATACATAAATTGTAAGACATTATTATATGACCATATTAAGAATGTTAAAAAATTATCATGTATGTAAAGTTTAGAAACTAAATTCAACTATATTTAGGATAGATTATCCTAATAAAGAGGAAAAACCCCTTTATAATCAAAGTCCATACTAATATGTTCACAAAGAAAAAAAGTCCATACTAAAAGCAAATTTATATGGTAAGTATTTGCTGGGTCAAAATCTAAGCTTCGAAGTCCAATGGACTAACTTTACCCTCAAATTCTGTGGGCTAGCCGCCGGCGATAATACCTTCGACAGTCAAACAAACACCTTGATCTGCAAATCGAGAACAGGAAAGAGGAAACACTACATGTTGGTAAAGTCCATTCATTTGTGAGTCAACAGCCAAAACCCCAGAAATTCCCCCCTCTGGAATTCAAGAAATAGAAGAAATGTTGAGGCGGTCGAGGCTGATCCTTACACTCTTCGGCGCAGTTTTGGTGGTGCTGGGGATTGGAAATGCTCTAAGGCTAGCCAAAGCCAACAATTCACCTTCCGCCTTTGTCCAAAACGCCATCTTCTCCAACAAGATCGTTATCTTCTCCAAATCCTATTGTCCGTACGTCGTTTTCCTCCATTTCTGTTGCATTTCATGATTTTGAATCAGGATAACATAGTCATCTACATTACTCTGCATAATCAATCTTGTAGCTATTTTTAACCCCATTTTCTTCCTGGGTAATTCTTCAAAAAGGATAATTGGATTTTCATTTCTTGGGTTTTTGTGCTTAGATGATATGAATATGATGGGTTGCTTCAAATTCTTTCGCTTTGTCTTGTTCGTAGGTATTGCCTTCGCGCAAAACGCATTTTCATTGAACTAAATGAGAAACCTTATGTTGTAGAGCTTGATCTCCGAGGTATTTGTGGATATATGTGTGTTTGTGTGTCCAAAAAGAATAATTTTAATGAAGCACTGACTTGTTGAGTTTTTGTTTTAGATGATGGAGCTAAAATCCAGTATGTCCTTCTGGATTTGGTGGGTCGAAGCACCGTTCCACAAGTTTTTGTGAATGGAAAGCATGTTGGAGGCTCTGATGGTTAGCTACATAGTCTCCATAGTATCTGTTTTTCCTTGACATTATACATTCATACATATAAATTGTTTATTGATTTCATTTTTCTTATTTATTTGTGACTACGTAGATCTCCGGGATGCAGTAAAAAATGGTACATTGCAAAGGCTTCTAGCTGTAAGTTGATGAACTGTTAGAAAGAAGGGAATGCAATCGTTTTGATCTGACTTGTGAGTCGTGAATCATGATGCTGCCTATGAATTGGAGAATCATCTTTGGCCCCTTTGGGTTGTGAATTTAGTAAGTTAACATCAAGATATTGTTGAGTGCTCTGTGATAATGGAATCACTCTTTGAGGTTATCTTATATTTCCTTGTCGTTATGAAAGACTATGATATAGGTCTTGATTTCACTGTAAATGCAGGAGTGGGGAGGGAGCTATAACTTTGTTTTAGTTTTCACATAATCTTACTTACTTTCAATAAATCCCTTTTGCTATTTTATTGTTTCTTGATATAGGAGATGGTTTTTGTTAAAATTGGTTGCTTTATAGTATATAATTTGCTCATCAACGTCCATCGATACCGCCCCGTCAATTATGGGACTTCTGATGGCATGAAGATGATTTCCTCGGCCAGCTGGCCATTAGATTGTCCAAACCATCTGATTCTGACAATACCTATGTGTTTGTGTGTGTTTATAAGTTCTTTTTTGCCCTTTGATTAGATGAATGCTTGGGGCTGTTGCTATGGACCATATGCAAAAGCTGCAATGCTGTAAAGGAATTCAAAATTGCATGTTGAGTTTATGTATTGGCCTTCTGATTCATGGATTTGAATGGTGAATCATGTGGAAATGTTTGGTCTTGAAAGGAAAGAAATTTGCCTTGGATTGAACAAGGTTTTGAATAACAATTAAACCATTCTGATTAAAGGGTTTTCCCAGAGTTTGTGGGGTAATTTGGTTGAATATTCCCTTTTGGGAACTTATTGGGATAAATACCACCCTCTAGATAACATTTGAAAAAAATACCCCCATTCAGGCTATGAAGGGCGAAGTTTGAAAGTTGCGTATTATAAAACGCGACTTTGCCTTATGTGGCCTAAATGAGAGTATTTTTCCAAATGTTATCTAGAGGGGTATTTTTTCAAATGTTATCTAGAGGTGTATTTTTCCTAATAAATTCCTAAAAGGGAATATTCAGCTAAATTACCCGAGTTTGTGCATAAATATAATGGTTGGCACTTGGGAGAACATCTCCTAAGTTTTCCGACCAATTCACTACAAATTTGCCCCTGTAGCTAGAGGTGAGTAAAACTCGACTCGAGGTAAAAAATTTAACTTGTTTTAACTCGAGTCGAAAAAATTTTAAACAAAGTTTGAGTGGTAAATAAAAATTCGAATAACTTAAAATTTTTAGTAATTAGTAGATTAATTTTTAAGTTCGAGTCTCTAAATTTTTCCTTATATATATAATTATGAAGAAACATATGATAAATAATTACAATTAAATTTGTTTGGAAATTCGAAAATTTGACTCGAATTTCATAAATTAGAATAGAAAAAATTTTAAATAAAATTTGAGTTGTAAAATATAACGCATCAACTTAAATAATTCGAATTTTTTTTGACTCGACTCGATTAAACTCACCCTACCAGCAGCCCAGACACCGGTAAATGAGCATCAACTGATTCTTCACCTGCTTGACTTGCTGCTGCAAGGATTATTTGCTGATTTTTTAAATGCCCACTCAATGAGATTGGCTTCAAATTCAATGTTGGAAATCACTGCACCAACTCCCCTCATCCTTGGATTAGCATAAATGAAAAGATTTTTATGATTAAAAATATTTTTAATATTATCAATAACCAGTTGATCTAGTAGGATAAGACATTAGTTTCTTAAGTAAGATAAGAAGTTCAAATCTTGACATTGTAAATGCAAAAAATTAGGTTTGAAGGGTTGCTCATATAATGAACTTTTATAAAATCCCATCCGAATTAAACAATCAACAGATCGGATACATGCCGAGAAAACTGGGTTTGAAGTTCCAATTCCCTTTGTGATTGTTTTATTACATCATGTATTCCATCATACACACATGATTGAACTACAAATTAAAAAAAAAAAAAAAAAAAACAAGAAATCTGATCATGTGCAACTGCAAGTGGACAAGCTTGAGGTCGATCCAGAGATGCAAATTTCCAGTAGTAAATTAGGTCTCTGTCAGCAACAAATAAAATAACCATTATAAGACTATTCTATAAGCTTTGATTACAAACCTACTCGTCGTTTTCTCATCAATTATATATATCATATTAGCATCCTCTCAAATACTCACCATTTCCCTTTTTCTTGGTTCCCCATCTCCAATGGCTGAAGCTGTTTCTGTCTCAGCCTCTGCTACAAGAACATGCCAAGTGCCTGAACGAGCAAAGCTGCATATTGCCATGAATATTTTCCAGCTTGGTTATGCCGTGAATCATGTAATTATGCGAGTTGCTCTTAATATGGGCGTAAGCAAGCTTGTTTTCCCCTTTTATAGGAACATCTTGGCCCTGCTTGCCTTGGCTCCCTCTGCATATTTCCTAGAAAAGTATGCCATTAGTTGGAGTACAAAATCAAGAATCTTTTCCATTTGGGGTTCTATTTATTTCCCACAACTTCTTAAATCTTGTTTGTTTTGCAGGAAAAAAAGACCACCACTGACCATTTCTTTTCTGATACAATTCTTCCTCCTTGGATTTATAGGGTAGGGTATGAACTATGAACTGTGAATCATTTATGAACAATTTTTCAGTTTTTGTATCGACCAATGAAGTTATCTTGTTTTTTTTTCTTTCTGTTTTGTCAGAATAACTTTGAATCAAGGATTTTACATATTTGGCTTAGACAATACATCGCCTGCTTTAGCTTCTGCAACTGAGAATTCTGTCCCAGCTGTGACTTTCATCATGGCTGCCTTACTTAGGTGAGAGATAGACCCTTATTACTTAGACTCCGGGTTAATATCGGATTCGGGTATGCTCGATTTCCCCCTAAATTTCTTCGTATATTCGAAGAATCGTACTCGTATCCGTATTTTAGAACAATGGTCTGTCTTTTTTCTTTGAAGGATGGAACAAGTACACTTGAATCGTAAAGATGGAATAGCTAAGGTGCTTGGAACACTTGCTTCAGTAGCTGGAGCTTTAGTTATAACCCTTTACAAAGGGCCAATCGTTTATAGCCCGAATTCACCTTCAAACAAGCCACTTTTTTCATCTTTTGGAGATGCAAAAGGGAAGAACTGGACCATTGGTTGCATATGTCTCATAGGCCATTCCCTTTGTTGGTCAAGCTGGATCGTTTTACAAGCACCAGTCCTCAAGAAATACCCGGCTCGGCTCTCCTTCGTTTCGTACGCTTGCTTTTTCGCAGTTATGCAATTCGGTGCCATTGCAGCCACCATCGAAAGAGACCCCCAAGCTTGGCAAGTTCACTCTGGCAGTGAAGTCTTCACAATTGTCTATGCGGTCGGTATCGGCAACCTTAAAACCGAAAACCCCAACAATATTAACCTTTGTATCTGTTGAGTTTAAAATTTGTGTTTTGATGTTGAGCAGGGACTTGTAGCTTCAGCAATGGTGTTTGCATTACAAATATATGTTGTTGATAGAGGAGGTCCTTTGTTTGTCTCAATGTATTTACCTCTGCAGACCTTACTTGCAGCTTTACTGGCGACTGTTACATTGGGTGAAGAATTTTACTTGGGAGGGTATGTCTTAACATCCGAGCATCCGTTGTTGCCTGCAATGATATTTCGATTCGATCTCTGAATTTTAGTTGCCATATCGAAAGAACGAAAGAGTTGGAGTAATATAGTTGCTACATATGTGAAATTTGCAGGGTAGTTGGAGCAGCACTAATAATAGCTGGATTGTATCTGGTGATCCTAGGAAAAAGTGAAGAGAGCAAGTTCATGTCTGAAAATGAACCGATTTACTCGACGTCTGAAAGTGACGACGTCGAATCCACCTTCATTCGGCCATTGCTTGAAGCCACTGGGAAATAAATTGCAGAGTTGAGGGACATTGGTACTTCCTCAGCTTCATGGTAAAACCAGTCATCTGCTATTCAAATTGATGGACAAAAACCACAAAGATGATATATATATATATATATATATATAGATGCCATAAACATGTGAATAAATTCTTTTAGTATGATTATTATTAATGTTGAAAGAAACACAGAGGCTGCCTTCTCTGAGTTGGAATAGCCAACATTTCTTGGTTTATTTTACCAATAAAAGTTTGGTTTGGACAATCATTTTGTCGATTGATATGTTATAAAATTAGTGAATATAAAGCACGCCCCTGTTTTGTAATTTGTATAGTATTAATTAGTGCTGAAGAAAATCAAATTGGATTAAGCAATGGAATTAGTTTAATGAAGAATGTTGTGAACCGATAATAGAATCCATATTAAATTTGTTTATAAATGATGTAAATCAAAGACAATATTAGATTTGAGTTAATTGACCAAAGAGTCGAATACAATTATTTATAGAAAAAGATAAAAACACATAAATTGTCACCAAATTAAGCAAATGCAATTTTTTTTATTAGTGAAGTTTTAAAAATTGTAAAGCGATAGAATCACTTTTTTTTTAACTTAGCCCTTCTCTCTTAAATTTCTATCGCTTGTAATTTTGCTTTTTCTTTTGATTAGTGGTCAAAAATTAATCTTAATATTAGTTGTCGACCACTGAATCTATTATTTTTCTTATATTTTATATTTTAATAAGAATCTCAGCCTTTATGGCACGCGTTTACTCTGTCTTGTGACACATTTTTCTTTAATTTTTTTGGTTCGTTTCATATGTCCTTGTGGCATGATTTCAACATACCTTAGAGGTCGGTTGGTGCTCGTACAGAGATCTTCACAGCACTAATCTTTGATTATGATTCTGTCGGTGGTCTTAGAAAGATGAATCCTCAAACGGCTGATGGTTGGTTGTCGATGTAATCAGAAATGGGTAGCGGAACAATCTACCTGATAGCTTGGTTCGCTCCCCACTCCCCGTAAAGCGTCTCGTTTGGATAGAGACAGTGAGATTCAGGAAGGTTTCTGAATTTTGGTATGCTAATCTTGATGGAAGTGTCTACTTTTCTTTACACCACTGTAAGAGACTTTTAGTGAACTTGTCTTTTGTTTTCTCTTTTTGATGCATTGTATTGTATTATCTTTTATGATGATAAATAAAATTTAGATACCATTGTTAAAAAATATAAAATGATAATTAAATTGTCGAATTGTTATAGATAACTACACGTCATAAAATAGTGATAAATTTTTATAAGTTTACTAGTTTAACGACTATTTTGTAATAGATCAATAAGTTTAATGATTATTTTGTAATTTACGAAGCTTTAGTGATCAAAAAGATTATTTTTGCTTAATTTAGTGACCATTGGTGTACTTTACCCAAAAATAATACACAAAAAACTTGATACACTAATTAGGGTGAGCATTCGATCGAGTTGAGTCGAATTAAAAAATTTGAGTTGGAGCATGCGATGACGGCCTGGTGGTCAGAGCACGCTCACCTGCTCCACTCCCTTCCCCTTAGGTCCCGAGTTTAAGAACCTTCAGGAGCATTGCCTTCACCTAGATTTTTCCTCTCCCCCTCTAGGTAGAAATAGAATAGGATTTTCAAAAAAAAAAAAATTTGAGTTAGTCGAGTTGATGAGTTTTGTTTTATAACTCAAATTTTATTTGAGTTGAGTTGTTCAAATTCATGTTCAAATTTAATTATAAATATTTATAATATTATACTAATTGGTGCAAATTTAAACGACTTTCTATAACCACATATAATGTACATAATATTTCTTCGTATTTTATCAGACAAAGTTGAATACTTCTAACGAACTTGAAAATCGACCAAATAAGGGTAAACTACCCTGGGTAACTATTGAGTTTGACCTATTTTGACTACCGAATTACAAAAATTCAAAATTTGACCACTCCAACTATTTAATTGAACCTATTTTGACCACCAGCCGTTAAAATCTAACGGAAGGGTGACGTGGCAGTTAAAGAAAATTTGTATAATTACACATTTGATCTTGTTAGTTACATATTATATTAATTTGGTCATAATTTTAATTTAATTAGATAAAATTAATCACTATCCAATTAGATGGTAACACATATATCACAGCACCACTCTATTTATATTGATACAAATTGTACCCATATTTATATATATGCGCTCCTCTTCCATGCACCAAATCACTATTCTATTTCCCGCAGGTTTTGTGCTGTCATTTTTTTGTTAGGTATGGATCCTGGGGCATCTGCTTCAGTTATGCATGATGGTTTGGAATGAAGGGGAGAGAGTTACTTATCATGCCAGAACAAGGTTTTGATCCAATCATTTTTGGATTTCCTTGCATTTTCTTCGATAGGAACATCGGACTTTTTGAAATATCTCCCAGAATAAACTCTCTTTTTTAATCTATTAACTATGCTCTAAATTTATGAGTGGTTCAAGAGAAAAATGAATAGAAAAAAAAAGATCCAATTTGATTGAACCTCAAATCAATTTATGAGCGGTTGCCTAAGAGATCAAAACAAGAAACTTAAACAATAACTCGAAACCTGCGGAAAATAAAGATGGTAATTTGATGCAAAGAAGAGGAGCGAATGACTTGATGTTTTTACCTAAGAGATCCTAGGTTCAACCCATGCTATGTACTCTTTAATTTTCCTTTTGAGAAAAATTAATATAGTAAATAAACTAAATTAAAAATAAATTTATATAATCGGGTGATGATACGTGTCGTCATCTAATTAGTTGATTAATTTTATTTAATTAAATTAAAATTATGACCAAATTTATATAATATGTAACTAACATGACCAAATGTGTAATTATACAAATTTTCTTTAACTGTCACATCATCTCTCTGTTAAATTTTAACAACCGGTAGTCAAATTGGGTTCAATTAAATAGTTGAGTGGTCGAATTTTAAATTTTTATAATTCAATGGTCAAAATAGGCCAGACCTAATAGTTGAATATTTACCAGCAAGTCCAACTAAAAATTTCAAATTATTGAAAGTTTTATTTTATAGGGTAAACTACATAAATGTCCACCATACTATTGGTAAGTTACGATTTAACCACCTTACTTCTTTTCTAAGCAATTAAACCACCAAACTATTTAATTGGTTGCAATGTGACCACCAACCGTTAGAAACTAACGGAAGGAGTGGCGTGGCAGTTAGTAAAATTGGTATAATTACATATTTGGTCCCCGCTATTTGTACATTTTATCAATTTGATCCTAATTTTAATAAATAAAATAATTTGATTATTTAATTAGGCGGCGACATGTGTCACCTCCTTATTGGAGGACTTTTGATAAAGTTGCGATTTGATCACATTACTTTTTTCGAAACAATTAAACCACCAAACTATTTAAATGGTATCAATGTGACCACCGATCGTTAGAGGTTAAAGGCGGGGTGAGGTGGCAGTTAAAAAATAAGGGTATAATTACATATTTGGTCCGTACTATTTACACATTCTTTCAATTTAGTCTTAATTTTAAATAAATAAAATTAATTAATTATTTGATTAGGTGGTGACACGGGGAAAAATAAATTTATTAAATCAAACTTGGGAGCAACAGAAATAAAGGTAGCGGCTAAGCCATTACACCAAGCACAATATTGTGCTATAAAGCACCAACTTTAATATATGTCTTATTGTTTTTTACATTGGCCCTATTTGGCAATTAGCGGATAGCTGATAGCTGATAGCGGATTGCATTAGCTGATTTGACTAGCGAATTGTATTAGCTGATTGTATAAAAGTGTTTGGTAAAATTAACTGATAGCTGATAGCTATTTGATTATTTAAACAAGCAAAATGACATATAAGGACATGGTTATATTTAATACTTGTTTGAATAATTTATCGGTTATTAATATTTTGTATCTAACAAATATTAATTAGATTTGTAAAAATTATTTTTTAATATAAATTTCCTAAACAAATTTGAAAGATTTATATATTAATGTATTATTTATATAATTATTAAATTTTTTATATGCACATATAAATATGTGATAATAAAAAATAGAATTAACTTACAAATGTCACCATATAAATTAGTAGTAACAACAAATAAGTCCAATATTTAATATGTTATTATTTATATTAAAAAATATTGTTATTTGGAGATTTTTGGTAATTGTTAAGGGTCATTACAACTCTAATATCAAACCTCTAATCTCAAAAAGCAGCTTTTTCAAAATTAGTTTTTTCACCTCAATCCGCTCTTTTAATCCGCTATTTACCAAACATCAATATTAGCGGATTTGACTAGTCAAACCTCTAATTATACCTCAAACCTCTAATTTTTGCCCAAACCGTTATTTACCAAACAAGGCCATTTACTTTTTATAATTTCACATATAAAATCATCAAATTATTTTTTAATTTAATTAAAAAAACCTTTCTTCTTTGCTGCCAAATGCATCAGACCATGAACAAGAAAATGACCTGCAATTACATAAAAGATAACACTATGAAATTTGGTCATCAACAAGCTGAAGATAAATAAGCTTACCTATCTTAGTAGCACACGAAAACCGATCTTGAAAAATGAATTGAACAAAAACTGAAGCACTTTGCACTTGTCAAATGCTCTAAAAGAATACTGAACCAATAGAAAATTCAAACTTGCTCTAAGACGGACTGAAGATTTGAAGTACGGCAGCGGAACAATGGCTCCAGTCGGAATGATAGAACACCAATCTGCCACCTTTTTCACATCATACATATCATTCCATGCATCGATTTTGAATCCTACACCTACAATGAAATTAAGGGGAAAAGCTTTTCCTGACAAACAATTTTTCAGGTAGCAAAGTGACAAAAAAACAAGTTCAAGGATAGGAGTTTAGAGATGACTCCTTTAGTATTTGCCTTCCGATGCAGTCACATTGGAGCAATGGTTTTTATCACATGGCAGCTATATTTGTAGGAGATGCTCCAGCAAGTTCAAATTTTTTAACTAAAACTTCCAAACATTCTTTCCAACTTGGCAGCTCAAGTTTGTATTCGACAACAGAACGCTCATAAAGCAAAGTTCCCCACAAAAGGTATAATATTTATAATTTTTAATTTATTATATGTAATTTAACGTATATAATAATTTAATTGAGTTTTTTTTAATTAAATTAAAAAATTATTCAATGATTTTACATGTAAAATTAAAAAATAAATTGTAGAAAATAATAAGACATATATTAAAGTTGGTGTTATATAGCACAAGTGGCTTAGCCACTACCTTTACTCTTGTTGCTCCTAGGTTTGATTCCCCTCAAGTGTAAGCTGGGGAGCTCTGTGCTGGATCTTCGTTTGTTTTCTCCGACGACAAAGGTACGCTCTAATCTCAAGTTTTTGGTTTTCGAATAATTATGCTTTATCATTTCCTACGAAAACCCTCCTTTGATTTCTCAATCGAATTTTCGCGCGTTTATTTTGCTCTGAATTCAATCTTCTCTCCTTCGTTAATGGATAATTTGGAAAAAAAATATAATAAATTTTCAATCAGGGTTAGGAATAATCGATGTGCTATTTATAATTTATTTTTCTCAATTTTAGATCAGTTGGCAATGCAAGAACAAGTAGATTCAGATCACCAGTTAATGGTGGAAAACGGCTTCCCGTACCCACATAGTATGTATATTGATCCAGGAAGGGAACGGTTTCCATGCTGCATTGTTTGGACACCTCTGCCCGTTCTTTCATTGGCCACGTTGGGATTTGCAGAGAAGATGGAACTATTCTAGATTTTGCAGGGCCTAATTTTGTTTGCGTTGACCATTTCACTTTCGGACCAGTGGCTCGCTATTTGCAAATTAGCAAAGATAAGGTATATAATTTCATGTTCCAACTCCATTTTGGCTGTTGTCATTTCTATTTCTTCTTGAATTTCATTCATTGATTCAATATTAAAAATAAAAAGAAGGTTGCAATACGGAAAATGGCTGAACTTTAATGTGGCATTTCTCCCCATTCATCTGAATTTAAAGGGGACCAAGAAAACCAGCATGATGATCCTAGAAGGGAGACATTAACATGGGACGATGGAGTTCCAACACCGGGCATACAGCCTTTTGACTTGCAATTGCCATTCATTTGTGTTAAGTATAATAGTGCTGTTATCACATGTAAACCTAACTGAATCTGTTGAAGGTTGTTAGGATGTAGTTGAGGTGGTTAGCTTGTAAGCTAAGTGTATTGTGCATGTATATAAGTCAGCTAAGGGCGACTGTATAAGCAAGCTTGTTCAATAAAGATTTTTAATGTTACTCAGATTTCCTATTATGGTATCATTCGCCATAAGGTTCTGTAGACGATTCTCTTCTTCCGCTACGCTTTCGTTCATAGTCATCTCTTTTTGAGATCTGTTTCTTCTCCTTTCTTTCTTTCTTTCGATTGCTTTCTTTTCTTGAATTGTTTGAGGTTTCAATGCCTGAAAACGATTCCAGTGATGTGTTTGCTTCATCCTTTGGTGGAAAGATGTTCACCAACAAGCGTATCAACATTGTGCTCGACGAGATAAACTTCCTTTTGTGGAAGCAACAAGTTCTGTTGACAGTCAGGAGCCACATGTTAGAGAAACTTCTCACCGGAAAGGTTAAAGCTCCACCAGAGACGGTTCTTGGTGATGGCGGGGCTATGGTTCCGAACGATGAATATGAGATATTTCTTGCCCAAGACAGTGCCTTGGCGTCGTGGTTGTTATCTACCATTAGTGCAGGTCTGTTACCTCAGTTTGTGGGTGATGAATCGGCTGTGGCAGTCTGGAATACTGTTCTTCAGTATTTTGCTAACAAGTCCACCACCAGTGCTATGAGTTTACATTGCAAACTCAGGGCCTTCCGAAAAAGGGGAAGAGAGCATGCGTACATATCTTACAAAGATTAAAGAGGTATGTGATGCACTGACTGCGTGTGGTAGTTCTGTGTCTGATCTTGAGCAAATTGCTACGATACTGAATGGGTTACCTTCTGAGTATCAACCATTCATGGCGGTTATCACAGCAAGCAAAGAACCCTTTTCTTTAGACGGTGTCAAGACTGTTCTGGTTGATGCTGAGGCTCAGTTGAAAGGGTTTAAACAGCAAGCCCAGTTACCTTTGCTTGCGAATGTGGCTCATGTACACAAACGTGTATCGGGTGGTCAAGAAGATAGGTCTGGGACCCAGACCTCACGGTTTCCTCAGAATTATGGTGCAAATGGTGCTCAGCACTTTAATGGTCCCCAACAACAGTCTACTGGTTCACAATATTTTGGAGGACGGACTGGTGGACAAGGAAGGGGTCGTGCGAGGTTACAGTGTCAGATTTGTGGCAAGAATGGGCATTCTGCAGATCGGTGTTGGCAAAGGTTTAACCAATCATTTCCTGGGGGCAACGTTGCTAATGGCCATGAAGAATCTGCATGTGCACACTTCTCTTCTCTGGAATCCACATCCTCCTGCTTCTCGTGGTGTGGGAATACTCATAATCGTGGTAATGGCTCACATGGAAATGATGATTGGGTAGTGGATTCGGGTGCAACGCACCATGTTACTCCGGATGCTACAAAGGTGGTCGATGGATCAAAATATACAGGTCCAGGTAAACTGATAGTGGGTAATGGCAACAGTTTACATATTGCTAAGATTGGCCGATCCTTGTTTCATACTGATACTCGTACATTACTTGTTAAGGATTTATTTCATGTTCCAACTTTAACAATTATTCTTCTCTCTGTCTCGAAGTTTGCTAGAGATAACCACGTGTTCTTTGAGTTCCATGCATCGACGTGTCTTGTTCGTGATGAAGAATCATGAGATGTTCTTATGCAAGGAAAAGAAAGTGAATGATTGTATACTTTTGATACAAGCTGGGGTTCCACAAGTTGTCCTATTGAAGCTCATGTAATAGAAGGCGATTCTTACAATCTGTGGCATAGAAGACTTGGGCACCCTGCTCATAGGTCTTTAGTTCAAGTTTGTAAAACCATTGATGTTGTACTCCTTCGTGATTGCAATAAAGAAACTGAAAATTTTTGTGTAGCTTGTCGAATGGGCAAGAGTCACAAACTCCCGTTTGTTGAATCTAATATTGTATATGATGCACCATTTCAACTGGTTTTCTCTGATCTATGGGGACCATCTCATGTAAACTCAGTTGATGGCTTTCGATATTATGCGTCATTTGTTGATGCACATACGCGTCACTGTTGGTTGTTCATGCTTAAAAGTATAGACCAGGCGTTGTCTGCCTTCAAGTTGTTTTCGAGTATGGTACAAACACAATTTAACACCACGGTCAAAAAGTTTCAGAGCGATTGGGGAGGAGAGTACATGAGCATTAGTGTTGTTTTAATGGCGTCTGGGATCAAACACAAACTCACGTGCCCACATACTTCTGAGCAGAATGGGGTCGTGGAAAGAAAGCGTCGACATGTAATAGAATTGGATCTTGTTCTTATGGCTCAGGCCTCCCTACCCTTCAAATATTGGTCCTTTGCAGTTTGTACGGCTGTATATTTAATTAACAGACTTCCTACTCCGGTTCTTTCTGGGAAATCTCCTTTTGAAATGTTGTACAATAAAATTCCCGATTATCAATTTATGCGTGTGTTTGGCAGCAGGTGCTTTCCTCACCTTCGACCATATCAGCATCACAAACTAAGCTATAGGTATGAACCGTGTGTCTTTCTTGGATATAGCACTCAGCACAAGGGATATCAATGCTTAGCCTCGGATGGTAGGATCTTTGTTTCTCGCCATGTGGTGTTTGATGCATTTTCCCTTTGCAGACTGTCCAGTATCCTGTGATCGTGTGACCAACAGTTGGAATTCGAAGGCTGGTGGCAAGCTTTCAGTGGTAACTGGAGCTGAAAGAGTATGCATGGACACGCATCCCTTGCCAGGTACACGTACTTTATCTCGCACTCCTTGTACAACTGATCCTCCAACGGTGAATGGTACTACTGAGTCTACTGGGTCCATGGTTGAAGGTGGTGCATGTGTTGAGGACCATTCACCCTCTCCTACAGTTCATGAAGGCGGTGCATGTGTTGAGGACCTTTCACCCTCTCCTACAGTTCATGCTGAGTTTCCACAGGATGACTTCACCCATGCATCATTAGGGAATATTGACACAGATGTAGTTGATCAACCTCAAGCACCAACATTGTCGACTAGTCCAGAGCACATTGGATCAACCATGCCTCCAACGGTTCAAGGGGTGTGTTCTGACTTGAATGTGGCCCCAGTTAATGAAGGTCATCCTATGGTCACCCGCAGCAAACGAGGTATTTTCAAACCTAAAGTTTACATGGCTATGCAAGGATTTGATGAAGTTGAACCCAGCACAATTCAGCAAGCTTTTCAATCTGAGAAGTGGAAGCAAGCTGCCCTTGATGAGTATGAAGCCCTGGTGCGAAATGGCACTTGGGAGATTGTTCCTCTACCTAATGACAGAACTGTGGTCGGTTGCAAGTGGCTATTTTGAATTAAAAGAAATGTTGATGGAACTATACAAAGGTATAAAGCCCGTCTCGTTGCAAAGGGTTATTCTCAGGTGCCAGGTCAAGATTTCATAGACACATTCAGTCCTGTTGTGAAACCAGCTACGATCAATGTTGTTATCACCTTGGCCATTACAAACAGATGGGCATTGAGACAGGTGGATGTCAGCAATGCCTTCCTGCATGGGGATCTTCAGGAAGAGGTCTTTATGGTTCAGCCTCCTGGTTTCGAATGCCATGATGCTAATGGTGCACGTTTGGTGTGTAAGCTAAAGAAGGCCCTATATGGGCTCAGACAAGCACTTCGGAGCTGGTATTCTAAGCTTCGAGATTATCTTGTGACAATTGGGTTCAAAGGCTCACGTGCAGATGTCTCGTTATTCATCAGGGATGATCAAGGGGTGCTCACATATGTTCTCATCTATGTAGATGACATAATTGTGACTGGAGGATCGAATGAAGTTGCTGAGGATGTGGTTCAGCAATTAGGCACAATGTTTTCCTTAAAGGATCTTGGTAATTTGAATTTTTTCTGGGCATTGAGGTTAAAAGAGAAGGTGATACTATTGTTCTCAATCAGAAGAAGTACATCATGGAATTGCTGGCTAAAGCAGGCATACATAATGCTACACCAACACCTACACCCATGGTTACAACACCAAAGTTGAGTCAAGACAATGCTGGGAGTCCATTAGTTGATGCCACAGAATATAGAAGTCTGGTTGGGGCTTTACTTTATGCATGCCACACACGTCCTGATATTGTATACAGTGTACATAAATTGGCTCAGTTTATGCATCAGCCACGTGAACAACATCTTGTAGCTGTAAAGAGAGTGTTGCGTTATTTGGATGGGACTCTCGATTTTGGGCTAGTTTTTTCTCCAATATCAGGACCTCATCATCTTGTTGCTTTTGTTAATGCTGATTGGGGTAGGAATCTGGATGACAGAAGATCAATAACAGGTAATTGTGTGTTCCTTGGCAACAACCTGCTATTGTGGAACTCTAAAAAGCAAAAGACAGTGTCTCAATCCACTACGGAGGCCGAATACAGAAGCTTGGCTGATGTGGCATCTGAGATTACTTGGTTGCAGACACTTCTTGAAGATATGAAGGTCAAGGTGGATGCTCTTCCTACAATCTGGAGTGATAACTCCAGTGCCATTGCAATGAGTGCGAATCCGGTGTATCACTCTAAAACCAAGCATGTAGAGTTGGATGTGCACTTTGTTCGTGAAAAGGTTGCTGACAAGAAGCTTGTGGTGAACTATGTTCCAGCTGAGCATCAGATTGCCGATGGATTTACAAAGCCACTATCCAAACCTTATTTCAATGTGTTTCGTGATAAGCTTGGTGTTGTTCCTATCGAAGAAGCTGGAAAAAGTAGGGAGTATGTTAAGTATAATAGTGCTGTTATCACATGTAAACCTAACTGAATCTGTTGAAGGTTGTTAGGATGTAGTTGAGGTGGTTAGCTTGTAAGCTAAGTGTATTGTGCATGTATATAAGTCAGCTAAGGGCTGCTGTATAAGCAAGCTTGTTCAATAAAGATTCTTAATGTTACTCAGATTTCCTATTAATTTGTAGCAAACAACCTGAACAGGTTAGGCTTTCGTTCTGGTGGGTGGAATGTGGTGAGCATCGCCCTTCTCTTCTTACTCGAGGGCCAGTGGGTGAACAGAGTAGGATTCTTGCCGTTTGTTATCGACTTGTGTTTGGTGGAACAACTTACCTGTTTTTCTTGGCCTTCTTTGCATCCCTTCTTGTTGGTTGGTTTTCAAGAATTTGATCCAGTTGTAGCTTTTATGGTTTTCAACTCTCCAACTCCATTAGGTAGATCTGCTTGTAGATTTTAGGCATAATATTTTATCGGTGTGTTTCACCCGTATCATAACCATGTTTACGATATTAGGTACAATATTTTGGATGGAAATCATCTGCCCCCAAAGTATGCCCCAATTTGTGCCCCCACTTTAAAATAGTGGGTTTAGGGTTTAGAGTTTGGGGTTTAAGGTTGGGGCTTAGGGTTAGGGTGTAGGGAATTAGGGGTAGGGTGTATTTTTTTAGGGTTTGAGATTTGGGGTTTAGGATATAAAAATTAGGGTTATGGGACAAGATTTAATTTTTAAATATTTTTAGGCAATGGCATAAAAGGAGGCATGGTTAGGGGGCAGGAAATTTTTACCCCAATATTTTCTTTATAGTTTGCCTTATATAGATTTTCCCTATGTTATATTCAAAACTGTCAAATCTATATAAAATCAATAAAACAATCATTTTAAAAGTTGTCGGTTTTGATTTATTTTTAATTCGGAGTTCGAGAATGTTACAACAGTACCAAATGCTCCAAAGAGTTGTGCAAACACTCCTGCTCTCAATCTTCCACTGTACATGAAGGCATGCAAATAGTATTAAATTACAATTGCGAACATAAAATAATTATAATTTTAAATATAATTAACATAGCGGTTGATTTGTAGGGAGTAATAGTTTACTAACGTTATTGCATTGTTGGGGCCGGGATTTTGAGTTGAAATTGTGTTTTTGATTTGGATTCTAATCTTGGGATTGAATAGCATATTTTAACTACTGAGTGGCAATGGCGGGTATTGATGTTTCTGAGTATGCACATAGTCCAGTGCACAAAGCTGTTGCCCGGAAGAGTTATGTCGATCTCAAGAGGATACTCGCCTCTCTCTCACGTCTTCTAAATCCGTCCAATATTCAGAAGGAGGCAGACTCATTGGCCGAGGAAGAGAAGGCCGATGCGATCTCTGCCGTGATTGATCGACGCGATGTTCCTAACATGGACACTCCTCTTCACTTGGCTGTTAAACTCGGGGATGAAACTGCGGCCGAAATGCTCACGATTGCCGGTGCTGATTGGAGGTTGCAAAATAAACAAGGATGGAGTGCGCTCGACGAAGCTATTTGTAACAGGGAAGAAGCTATTACTATGATCATCGTCCGGCACGACACGCCATCGGCATGGGCGAAATGGTATAGGAGGTTGCCTCGCTTTGTGGGAACTATGAGAAGAATGAGAGACTTTTACATGGAAATCACGTTCCAATTCGAGTGTTTCGTGGTACCTTTTTTTCCTTTCAAAATTGCTCCTCCGTGTACGTATAAAATTGCAATAGGAAATAGTAGAGTTCCATTAATCCAATTTTTTTTTTTATAAATTAATCCAAAAAAAAGTTGGGGAAAGAAATTGATATGTGATTCCAAAATTTATATACAGCGTATGGTTGCCATTGTGCTGGTTTTTGGATTCCTTTATTGCACATGAAAATTTAGTTGCTCACCAAAACTATAATCCCTAATTACTTCATACTTTAGTTCCTTTATTTCTGTAATTTTTCATTTTTATAGACGATAATAACTGTCTAATACTGCAAATTGGGTTTCATCTTTACTTGAATATATTTTTACCTACTCCGACCTGATATTGTAATTTTATACTTCGTAACTGATATGGTCTTTATTTTTATATATTTTTACCTACCCGACCTGATATTGTAATTTCATATTTCGTAACTGATATGATCTTTACTTTAATATATTTTTACTTACCCCGACTTAATCTTGTAATATCATACTTCGTAACGGATAATCGGATATGGTCTTTATTCTAATCTGAATATCACCTTAAAATAAATGATATATCTGATCTGATTCAATGTATCATAGTTTTCATTTTTTTCACATTTAGAAGAACTCAATTAATTTAAAACAAATGGAGAAATTAACCGAATTAAGTACAATAATTATACACAATCAGTTGAACGGCCATATGAACATGATAGAGTGTCACACACTTTAGCTAGACATTTTATCTTTTCACCACACTGTTCACTGATACCATCAAAAGTCAAAATTATTACCAGTTGCTTAGTGCTGATCAGCTTTAGTTGGACTAGTGTTATTTCTCGTAGGGGCCCTCTTAGTTTGAGTTCAGCTTGTAATGCTTCATTTTCTCGAAGTTTTTTTCGTTATTGTGTGATTATTGTCTGGAGTATTCTTTTCTTTGGATTGAGTTTAGAGGTTTTAATGAAAATTACGGTAATAATCTCTTATTTTTCATTGGATATATTTACCTATGAATTTTAATATTTCATTTATTATAATTTTTTTTTAAAATTTTAACAACAACAATAATAAAAGTAAGACATATTAAGCAGGACGAAACTAACAAAGGACTAGGAGTCATGCCTCCCCCCTCAAATTTTAAAAAATTAGATTTTGATCTCTTAAATTAAAAAATAATAATTTAGCTCCTTTTATTTTTTTTAAAAAATCATCTTCAAAATTTTGAATATTTAAATAAATCTCTTACCATTATTTTTAAAAGTTCTTATTAAATCTCTCAAAATTTTTAAAAATTTTAGTTCAAGCCTCCAAATTTAAAAAAAAAAATTAAATTAGCCCCCCAAACTCTTACCCCCAAGTTCCGCCACTGATATCAAGTAACAAATAAAAAACAACTATTAATGGAGTATCACCTATTAAATAATAATAATTGATTTTTTATGAATTTTCTTTTATTTAATATTACTTTTATAGTTATATAATAGTTAACAATAGATTAAAACATTATAATTTTAATGTCAATTTAGTAATATAATATATTGGGATAAACTACATTGGTAGTCACTAAACTTTTAAAACTTTTATTATGGTAATTAAACTTTTAAATTGCTTTCACTGAGATCGATGTCATCAACGGCCTTTGAAAACTATTATTAAAGTCTTTTTCTCAAAAAAAATTAATTTTAAGAATTGACAACCTCCATAAAAGACCGATTTTTCAATGAACAGAATAGTCAACAGTCAATTCTAACGGTGAGAAGACTCTATTTGGTTAGAAGATTAACATAGTTTAATTTCAAGTTTATCTGACGGTTAACAATGACGGATCAAAAAGTTATTTTTTAGTTTTTATTAGACTGCTACCTCCTTTCGTTGTCATACCCATCGTTGTTTGGTGGTTTCACCGATTAAAAAGATCACCAAACTACTCCTATTTTTCTTATTTTCCCTTTATATTGGTTCAAACTCGTCATAAAATCTCTCAATCTTCTCAGATATCAATCAAATCTCAATCGAAAATTAAAACTTAAAATTTTTCAATTCGACACTGTCAACCGTCAAATTATATTAAAACCAAACTCTATTAATCTTCTGTACAAATAAATCATTCCCACCGTTAGAGTTAAACGGCAACCACTTCGTTCATCGAAAATTAGACCCTTGTGGCGACTGTAAATTTATAAAATTAGAGTTTTATTTTTGGGGGAAGAAGTCTTTAATCAATATTTCTTAACGACGATTGACAACAATACATATAGTGAAAGCGAATTAAAAATTTAATGACTTCAATATAAATTATTGAATTATAAAATTTGATAATTAAAGTGAAAATACCTTAAAAGTTCAGTGACAATCAATATAGGTTACCCTTATTATTATTAATAGCTAATGGTAGAATCGTAATCAAACAGAAACGCTAGGCCCATCCCAATGCCGAAAGCTGAATTTGCTCAAACAGAGCAAGTGGAATGAGACAAAAAGAGAGAAGCAATTTTTGCGTCACAAATTTATAGTACTATTTATATATATATATTTGGATTGGGTTCTAATTTTTCTTTGAAGAA
The DNA here is from genome assembly GCA_030270665.1 of Hibiscus trionum. Classification (NCBI taxonomy): domain Eukaryota; kingdom Viridiplantae; phylum Streptophyta; class Magnoliopsida; order Malvales; family Malvaceae; genus Hibiscus; species Hibiscus trionum. Next base: position 21,174,480 of record BSYR01000025.1, read on the forward strand.
GCAACTTAAAATGGCAGCAGAGACATGAATACAGTGGCAGATTCCTTGGCGAAAAAAGGAATTGGGAATGCAGTGGCGAAGGTATGGATGGCAAGCAGTTTACCTGTCGAGTCTTAAGCTATCTTGGTCTTTTCGATAATGTTCGGTCTAAACCGTGCTTACTGGACATTCTGAATTTGGTTCCAGCAGGGGTGCAGGGTGCTATCTTTTGTTTATTTTGTTTATTTTGGTCTTCATAGTTTATTCAAAGGGTTGGTGTTGTATAGGAGGGTGGATCTCAACCTCTTAACAGAGGTGTTTCTCGAGTGGTATGGGTGGTTCTAGCAGAGCTTCGAGTCATTGTAAAACGGTCTCAATGTACTCTTTTTCCTCTACATAGGTTTAGAGATATTTTTTAACGAGACATTGAGATCATGAGAATTTCTTAGTTATCCAAATAAAGTCTAACTTTCAAAAAAAAAAATGGCAGCAGAGGAAGGCCAAGTGATCGGTTGCCACACTCTTCAGGCATGGAACGAGCAGCTTCAAATATGCAACCAATCCAAAAAATTGGTATTTTTTTCTTCTTTTTCTCTAATATTTTATTTGTGTTTCATTTAGCTTACATTTATAATTATTTTGTTTTTTTTTCAGATCTGTTTTCTGTTTCCATTTGATTCTGGATTTAGAATTTTAATCTAAATAATTTACCATGTCACGTTTAAGACTTCATGAAAAAGAAAAGGGTTTCTGCCGTGGGGGTGAAGGACACTTTTTCTTTTAATTTTTTTAAATTTAAATAATATTGCAATCTTTACCAGTCCAATTTCCATGTTAGAACTTGGTTTGAATGGATTAACGTATATGAGTTAAATCCTCCCCTGTTATAGAAATTTAGAGCATTTATGTTTGTAACTTGTTCGTGATTGTTAAACAAAAATGTCCTGAAAAAAAGGAAGAAAGACCTCTGAACTCGGATACCATAGCTTGTTCTCTCTAGTCAGGATGGTTCGAGGGGGCTAGAAATTTGAAATTCGTGTATGGACCAAGTTATCATTATAGGTTCATCCCCTAACATAAAATTATGTGTCTGTCCTTGTCTCTAGTCATTTTTTCCTACCACTTTTTCAGCTTTTATTTATGCTCCATTGAGAATGGCTTATGAATTTTGAGGTAATATGGTAAATATGAAGGTGGTGGTTGATTTCACTGCATCATGGTGTGGACCCTGCCGCTTTATTGCACCTTTCCTGGCGGAGCTAGCCAAGAAGTTCCCCTCTGTCACCTTTCTTAAGGTGGATGTGGATGAGTTGAAGGTAGAAACCCAGAATCAAAATCACCAATATTATTTTTCAGGTGTGTTGGATATGTGCAGAGTTGATCAGATTTATTTGGCTGTTTCTCAGGATGTTGCCGCCGATTGGGCTGTCGAGGCGATGCCGACTTTCATGTTCCTCAGGGAGGGTAAGATTCTGGACAGAGTGGTAGGAGCAAAGAAAGATGAGCTTCAGCAGACCGTGTTGAAGCATATGGCTGCTTCTAGTACTACTACTTCTGCTTGATTGATTATCAGGATTATTAGTTCTATTATCTGGAAGAACTTATCATTAAAGATCTCCTCATTATGTCCTGTTATATTTCAATGTTCTTGGACCTTATCTTTATTATCTGGGATTTTCATTTTCAAGCAGAATACACATTTCAGCATTTATATCTTACAATAGCATTTCCAATTATATTTTTAACAAGAAATTAGATTTTATTAAATTAAGAAAAATGTACAACAAAACACACTTAAAAACATGAGGAAAAATTGACAACTATGTTCATCAAGAAAGTACAAAAAAATCCAACAAACAAATCTGGTCTCTATCTAAATAGACGTTTAAGTGGTGACGCAGGAGAGATGATCAATAAATCTATTTTATAGATTGCTCCATTGATAGTTTTGAAAGCATCGACAAACTGCCACAAAATCATACGAGAACGTCAATCTTCCCTAATCAAAGACATGATGATCCCTCCACAAATTTTAAACTACCACAAAAAGTAGATGAGAATTGCAAGACAGACGAAAAACGTACCACAAAATAGATGAAAAATATGCCACAAGGTATAGGAAAATCAGGCCACAAATACAGACGAAACAAAAGATAACAAGATGTACAAAAGGGAGGAATTCAAACGGAGGAGATTCTTATTGGAAATAAAAATTAGAAAAAATAAGAAAAATAAAAGAAATAAAAAAATCACCAACGATCACAACCAACATTGAACTAGTATAGCTGCTGACAGTGCAAAAGAAAAAAAATTAAGAAGAACAACGGTAGGGAAGAAAGAAAAGAGAGTTGCTATTTCCAGTTGTATCTTTACGGCATTTTTCATTCACGTATCTTCAACCAAATTCTCTTTCAAGGACTTAAATTCAGCAAACAACAATCGCATTAAATTCAATAGCTCGCAAATAACTCTAATAGCTTGGCAATCAATATCAATTCCACATCAAGAAGCTATTTATGAAACAAGAGTGAAACTGGTTGTAATTTCATGGAAAATAGATGAAACTAGTTAGAAGACGAACCGGGTGCACATCGGTAAAATGCAGCCGGTTCTCTACTTCAGATACCACAGGCAACTGTTGCATTCTCCACATTGTTGTAAAATGTGGTTAATTTGGTTATAGCTAGTGCCTTTCCATGAAGCGATGTTCGTGTGGACTTTGTTATATGAACTTCTACATAATCACCGACAGCAGGAATCCGTTTTCCATCCGTCCGATTATCTCGATCCGGCAAAGGAAGATTAGCAAATGAAACTTTATGGCCTCTATCACTTTTTCCCACAAGCTCCGTTTCTGGGGCTTTCCTGTTCGGTCCTTCAACCAGAACAAGTTGGATGGTTCCCACCTGAGAGTCATAACGCTGACAAGTACTCTCATGGAAAGCCTTGATAAGTTCAGTGAGCCTTCTTTGCTTCACTTCTTCAGGAACATCGTCGGAGTAGTTTCTATGGGCGTGAGTTTTCTCTCTCATGCTGTATGCAAACATGAATGCCATATCATAACCAACAGCCTTGATTAGGCTTAGTGTGTCTGCGTGTTCCTCCTCTGTTTCACCACAGAAACCTGCCCAAAGAAATTCAGATAATAAGAGTGCAACTCAGGAAACTGCAGGCCAAAATGTATAAGGTGAAGATGTTTTACATATGGACTCACGACGCATAAATTTAAAAACAATTTTTTCATATTTCATTACCTAGGATTCATCAATGATATGCCCAAAATGCTCTCTACCAACCCTAGAATCTGAGGCTCTTAATTAGAAGATTAAACTTATGTATGCTTTAACTCCTACTTTAACAAAGCATGAAAATAAGTATCAACTTGGCTCACACTGTCCCAAGCCTAGTCTTGCAGTCTCTTTCGCTTGATTTAAAACATGGATACCTTTAAACAGTTAATGTGGGGGGAAAAGCATTTTCCCAATAACAAAAAACAGAAATTTCCATTGCAATTTTCATACTGATCTGAAAGAGTATGCTCGAAACAAGGGCAGAAATGGCCAACTGCCTATGTTTCATATGTGAGTATATTAACTGAAATAGTAAACCACACTAACATAATAAAACCATACCACAAATAAAATCACTGCTTATTCCGACATCTGGAATGATTGCACGTATCTTTTGAACGAGCTCTAAATACGCCTCTCTACTATACCCCCGACGCATTCTTTCGAGCACAGTGCTACTCCCTGTTTGTGCAGGCAAATGTATACACTTGCAGATATTATGTCGGTCTCGCATCACATACAGTAACTCATCTGGAAAGTCTTTAGGGTGTGGGGATGTATATCTGAACCTCATCTCCGGAAACTCAGTAGAAAGTCGATCTAAGAGATCAGCAAACCGCAAGCCCGTATTTTTCACCTTACACGTGCTTTTAAACCCTTCGCTCAACTCCCAATTTCCCGGTTCAACTTCTTTTTCACTTCCAGATGTATCATTATAACTATTCACATTCTGCCCAAGAAGTGTTACCTCCTTCACACCTTTTTCCCAAAGCTCCCCCACCTCCTTCACTATAGATTCCACGGGACGAGACCTCTCTCTACCTCTAGTAAACGGAACAATACAAAACGAGCACATATTGTTACACCCTCTCATCACCGACACGAAAGCCATAACTGCATTTTTTGATATCCTAACGGGACTAATATCTGCATATGTCTCCTCGAGCGAAAGAAGAGTGTTGATCCCTTTCCGACCGTAATCAACCTCTTCCAACAACCTCGGCAAATCTCTATAAGCATCTGGTCCGCATACCACATCAACCATCTTATCAGAATCCAGAATCTTATCCTTTAACCTTTCAGCCATACATCCTAACACCACCACTTTCGGCGGGCGCAACGACTGCGACCTTCCGGTATCTACATTACTCTTCCAACACCTCTTTAAAAACCAAAAATAGTTAAGCCTTTGCCACACTTTTTGCTCAGCATTGTCCCTTATGGCGCAGGTATTAATAAATATAATCTCAGCACTCTCGGGAACTTCCACTGTTTCACTATATCCGGCATTCTTCATAATAGAAAGCACAATTTCCATATCATTTATATTCATTTGACATCCATACGTCTCGTGATAAATCCTACCCTTTGAAACAACTTCCGCAACCGATTCATCACTAGGCAAAATACTAAAAATCCAAAACAAAACAAAAGCACAGCAAATTCAACTTATAATGTTCATACATAAAGCAGAAAATATGCGAAAAAAATTCGGAAAAAAAGAGAGAATAAAGCAATTTGGCTTACTCGAGCGGCGGTTGAGAGGCGGTGAGGGAAGATTGAGCGGTGAAGTGATGGAGAGAGCGGACGTCGGCGTCGAGGAGGTGGTGAGATTGAGAGAAGCTTCTGGAAACATCGAGCGCGAAGGATTTTTTGATTGGGCTGTGAGAGAAATGGCGATGAGAATTGAGATTGGAAGCGAAAGGCATTGAAGAGAAGAACCTAAGAGAGTTGAAACGACATCGTTGATGGATTCTGAAGCAGCAGCCGGGCTGGCTGAAAACGGACGCCATTGGAACCACTTCTTTTGTGTGACTGCTCCTCTCCCAACTCAATTGGATAGGACGGTAGCGGAAGAGAATCGGAATCAGATGGGCCCAAAACGCAGCGTTTTAGTCTCAGCGAAGTTCACGGGGGTATTATGGACACTTTGGTGAACATTCACCGAAACGCAGCACTTCAGCTTCAACGAAGTGCATGAGCGCCGAGCGGGGGATAATATCGTAATACGGCAATTTTGGTGAATATCCAAGGGCTTCCGTGGTGAAATGAAATATTGCAGTGGTGAAAATTATTTTTTTCAAGTATTGCATTCTGTTTTTATTTTTTTTATGTGTAACACTTGTTGCAGTGAAAGTAAAATCGGAGTACTTACATATCGATTTTACTGTGTATTCTATTTTTTTATTAAAAATGTTAAATATAGGGTATTTATATACCGACTTTACTATTAGTATGTCAATCGAATCTACCTGACCAGGGGCGGAATTAAAAATTTATAAAGGAGACTAAAATGAAATTAAAAAAATAATTTTTTTAAAAGGGGCTAAAATGAAATTAAAAATTTTAAGGGGGTCATACTAAGATTTTACAAACTTTGAAGGGATTATAAAGATAATTTTACTATTTTCTAAAAAATATATACCATTCCTATTGAAAAAAAATGGCGGGACCAAACCCCCTTAGTTTCGCACCTGCACCTGACATGTAGGGGTGTTCAAATTCGGGTATTAGATTTGTCGGCCCGTGTCCCGACCCGTAAATACCGGTTACCCGGAAAATCGGGTACCGGGTACCGGGTACCCGGTTCTTATTTTTTTTTTTTTTTAAATTAAAAAAAAAAATCTTAAAAGTTTATAAAACATGATCCAAACAAAAATAATAATAATGATTTGAAGTTTATAACCATAAGAAAAACATTAAAAATATTAATCTCGATCGTGATTTTTTTTAATCTCATATTTTTTAAAGAAACATACTAATGCATAAATGCAATAGAGAAAACTTGTTGTTTGTTTCATATCGAATCTTACATATTCACAAATTAATATTTTTTTTGTTGAAAAATTAAAAACATGAAAGCATATAAAACAAATATAGAATGAATTTAGAGATTTAAATATAGTTCTAAAGTAAAAATATTAAGTAATCTAATAAAATAAAAAATAAAAAAAAATAGGAACCGGGTACCCGAAAAAATCATATTTTTGACCCGGGCCGGGTACCCGACCCGAGTAAAAAAAATTCCGGGTAAATACCCGATTATTTGTGTTCGGGTAGTTGGGTCGGGTAGTTCGAGTCGGGTAATTTTGAACACCCCTACTGACATGTTTGCATTGGCTTGTGAGTCACTAAATTTTAATTTTTTTAAAATAAAAGGTTAGAATGAACAGTGAAGTCGATGGGTAAGCATGTCGACTTTATTCTTGTAACAAGTGTTATATATTAGAAAATAAAAAGCAAAGTGTGATAGTTTGAAAAGAAAAAAAAAACTCAAATGCAATATCTGAGTAATTTCCCCATATCTAATGATATGGATATATTACGTACATACAATTTCCAAGTTTTTTTTTTTTTTTGACAATCGGGTAGTTTGACTTGGGTTGGGATTACTTTATGCCAATTTATTTTTAGGTTTAAATTCTGTTTGATTCGTGTTGGATCAAATTTGATTCAAATTTAGTTTGAGTTTATGATAAGTTGAGTAGATTTTGATTTCGAGTCTGATTTATATCAGATTAGGTTGATATCAAATTAATTTATTTTCGGGTAGGGTCAATACAATATCAGTTAGTTTTTAGATCTTGTTAATAGTTGGATCTTCATATCAATTTGAGTTGAGTTGGTTATGAGCCTAATCGAGTATATGTAGAATTATTGATATATCCTTATAAAACATGTTTTTTGTCTGATCATATATGAAAAATGTCTTTTAAAGAGGAAATATGATATTAAAGCATTAAATTATTACCGAAAATAGTGATTAACTAGTAGTAAAGTACAAAAGAAAATAAAAACATATATCATTTTTCTATTTATCAAATTGCTAAAAAAAATACATAATAGTAAAAGCAAATTATTCATTTATTTCAACTCAATCGTGGATTCTTTTGTTAGGGGTGCTCAAAGTTACCTGACTCGTCGACTCATTAAAAAATTAATAGGTTTTTTATTTAAATTTTTTTCGGATAGAGTACCGAACCCATTAAATTTTACGGGTTCATAGATCGAATATGAGCCGTAATTTCTGAAATATACGAGTACCCAACTTGGTTCCATATTTTCATTTTTATTTATAAATTTTTAAGTTTTTAGTCCAAATTTAAAATAGATCATTCTCAATATATTTTTTTTTATCAGTAAGTATGATTTTTTTTAGAGGAAAATTATACAAATTAAATATTATCGTGAGTGTAGTTAAAAACTTCCCTAAACATCTCTAAACATATGATGGAGGAAAAGAGTGCAACATGATAATATTAAGAGGACAAAAATACCAAGCCTAAAACCAAGAAACAAAACACCAAATCAAAAGCAGAGTAATCGAATTACTCGATGTATCACAAACTAGTAAATTATTCATGTAACAACCTAATGGTGCCTGTCACGACCACAATTCACTCGCCCACAATAAGAGATCAACTAGAAAGCTACAGGAACATCAAAACAACAACTTGATTCACCTAACCCCAACGCAACAATCTAGATAACTTTAAATTATTCATGTAACAACCTCGCTCGAACCTGTGAGTTGCACCTCCTCAACCCGTAAACTTCCTAGTCGTGCATCTCCTCCCGGCAGTGGCGGATTTAGAATTTTTTTTAAGGTGGGCACAAGTCAAAATATTTATGAGCGTGGGCACAAGTAATAAAAATTTCAAAATTTCAGGGTGGGCACAAATCATAAAAAAAAAATTAAGAATCAATTCATAAAAATTAAGAAAATTGAAGCCAAATGTGTGAACTTTAAAAAGTTTAAGGTGGGCACGGGCCCACCCTACCCTTAATGTAGATACGCCACTGCCTCCCGACATGCTATAAAACTGACCGGTCCAAACATGCAACATCCGCATCTAACCAAGGATGTAATTCAATCTGAGGACTATCACGATCCAACGACTCCTCTCAAAAAGCATTCGTGGTCCACCTCGGCCGAACCATAATCGCATGATTTGCGCCAACATCCCCAGTCACTTTATCACCACTATCCGAAATATGTCCATCAACCACCCCTGTCTGAACCCCAGGATGTAATTCACCCGGTGATACGCCCTAAGACCTTCTTTGAACTCATGTGAATCCGAATAACTTTCAGGATCATCATCGCCTCATCAATTCTCGCAAAGCAACCCGTCATCACCTTCGCAACACCCCACTTAAAGGACTTCGGCTTTAACGTCACAAAGCAACCCTTCGCCTTGACTAAACCAGACCGGCCTGCGTCGCACACTTAGTTTTGATGGGTGAGTCTTTCAGCAGAGATTTTCTGCATACACAATGCCTTGAACTCAAGATCTTGTTTAAGCGATACTAAGTTGCTTATCACCTGAACCAATTTCTGTCAGTAATGAAAGTTAATTAATTTACAATGAAACAACTGCCTTAAATTCGTGCATTTGAAAGTCCGAAACAACAACCACATAAATGTCTTATTTGGTAGTTGTACATGTTTTTTTAATTAAATTAGTGTGAAATTCATACTCAAATCAATCTGCAATTGAACTGCTCTATTTAGGGGATGTTTCATTCATCTTATGACTATTTAGGGCTGTAAAACTGAGATTAGAACTGTAGGATATCATCCATGTAGCTATATAGACTTGCCATGTTTATGTGCTATGTTCTAATTGTGTTAGAAATTGATTGTAGAAATTGCTAGAAAACAACAGTTATTTTGTTCCCTATTGCAATTTGTTGTGCTTTGTTATATTAGTCAAATTGTACTCTAAAAATATGTTAAAATCAATAGAAGAATTGTTACCCTATTTGGTACCTTTAGTAAGTTTGGATGTGCTTCTAAATGCTTGAGTTTTTAAGTTTTATCCTTAATTACGTAATTTCAATTTCTTAATTTTATGTTTGGATTACTATAAATGGTAAGATTTGCACAAAAATTGTATGATTTTGATCTGGGTATCATGTGACCCGAAATTACAAGTACTCGACATAGGATATCCGATATTTACGGGTCAAGTCGCGTGCCGCCATTTTTAATATTTGAAACTTTGAATACCCAAAATTACGGGTACCTGGTAATGAATACCATAGTTTCAGTTGAGTATTAATAATATTGATTTTGGTCCGTCAGTTTTTGGTGAGTTTTGTTTATTGTGTTTTCCCATTTCTTATACGTTGCATTACTTTCCGGCTCGACCCAACAATATTTTAGTGAAAAAATAAATGCCAAAGAGGTACACTTTTTTCAACAATAAATTGATCTAATGAGATGAGACGTTAAATCTTTTAAATAAAGTTAAAATGTTTTTTATATTTCACCTTCCGAGCTCTTCACGACTAAGGGTGGGAATCAGTCGGTTCGGTGACGGTTTTGCATTCCCCACTCCGTCTCCAACACGTGCGGGTACAGTTTTGGGCAATCCCCATTACATGTTTCGGTGAATTTTTCATCCTCATACCCATCGAATTTCCAAGGTTGTTGGAGAACCCTGTCCCAAAAGTTAAACAAAATTATTATTTTACTAACCAAAATGTATGGTCAATTTCAATTTATCATGTACTCAAATACACTTAAACATATGGTTGAAGGAAAACACGGTTTTTTGTGTAAAATGAACGGTAAAAATAGAGAGATAAATAGATTATATACTCTTAATTAACAAAAAATAGTAAATTACTAGAAAGATCACCCAAGCTTAATAACGTTTAAACAAAAGACACAAATATCTTGATGAACTAAAATATTGATAATAAAAAAGGTAGATATACATGTAAATGAGAGTTAATTGTATGTATTTTAAAAATTTTGTAAAATATTGAGGATTCTTGTGGATATTTTTCGGGGATTCTCACAGTTATTTATACGATTACGATTCGGTTTTTTCTACGGTTCGAATACAGCAATCCCCGTCCCCTCCCCATTTGAGCTTCGGTGATAACACTTTCTCCGTCCCATCCCCGTGAGTGAAGGTTTCGGTTATTTCTCATCTCCGTTTGAATCCTTTCGATTTTCGAATATTCTCCACCCAATTACCACTCTTATTCACGAATGTTTCTTGTATGTGGTTGTCTAAAAGAACAACAATGGGTTGTAGTCTAGTTTAGTTGATTAGGATATTCAGCTTTTAGCCCGAAAGACCAGAATTTGAATCCTTTCGTTTCAACCCTTTTAAGGGCGTTTTAATTTACACCAAGTTTAGCTCTTCTAGCTAAGACATAGTTATTCCAAAAAAAAAGCTACGTGGCTTCTTGATTATAATCTAGCGTATACTATATAAATGGTCTCCCAACTATGCTTCAATTATTTTTTGTGTCTCTCGATTATCAAAAGTTATAAACTAGTTCATCGACTTAAAAAAGTAACAAATTGGTCCAACGTCGTTAAAAATTTAACGTCTTGTTTAAAAAAAAATTATATGACAGTTAATATAAATTGATATAATTACATAATTAGCTCTCAAATTTTATACTTATTTTAGTTTCACTCTAATTTTAAAAAATTAACTTACATAATTTTAATAATCTATTAATTTAGTCTATCTTTTTTTTTTTACAAAAGAGCTCATTTAACCCCATTATCTTTGTCACCACCGTCACCCATTCACCATCACTACATCGACCCCAACCAGCCGTACTCAAGTAATTTTGTCACGCTTTCCTCTGCATCTCAAGACTCGATTTTCCCTTTCTCGACTTTCACCATAACCAAATGAGTCATCTCTTTTTTCTTTTACTGTCTATCAATTCATCAAACCAATCTCAAAAACAAAAAATTCACTGCTACAAACATGAATTCTGATTTGTACAAAATACAAACTTCAGTTCGTCATACAAAATAATAATTTGTACAAAATTCAATATTGCATCCAACACTTGCAAGTGCACATTTGCAGAAAACCCATTTCTCAAAATCATTTCTTGCTTATTTGTGTATTCGTTTACAGATCTAATAATATAATCAATTTCCAAGTTTTTTTCTTTGAAACATGTGAAATCATAAAATATTTTTACTTTAAAATTTCTTCTTCAAAACCCATTAAGCCACGAATCTTTTCTCATTTAAATTTCATATCCTATAATTTTTTTCTTTGGAATCTTAGTTAATTTTTTTTACGATTTTCAATTGAGAATTTTAAAACTTAAAATAGAAACATTGTTTTCAAAACCCATATATTATTTTCGAACATCAAAATTTTCATTAGATTCAACAATATTATTTTAAGATTATCAAACAATTTAAAAAAAACATTTAACGACATGTGAAACTATTAAAAAAAATTATAAATAGAGTTCTTGGTAGGTGCCAAAACGAAGATGAGAAGCCACCATATCGCGACCACACTGATTTGAGCAATGATCATCACAGTTTGAGAGAAGATGAGTTTTGAAGTTTAAAATTAAGATTAAATTTATTGAATTTTTTTATTTAGGATTAAATTGATAAAATGTATAAATATAGAAGATTAAATATGTTATTATCCCAACTTTTGTTAACTGTCACGTCATCAGGTGTTAAATTTTTAACGGCACAAGACTAGTCTGTTATTTTTTTAAGTCGAGGGACTAGTTTGTAACTTATGATAGTCAGATGACGTAAAAGATAATTGAAGCATAGTCGGGGACCATTTATGTAGTTTATCCAATAATTTATATTGAAGCAACCACAAAATCTCTCTAGAAATGTGAATAAGCAGCTAAAAATTTCCGTTGCCGGGACTTGAACCCGGGTCTCTCGGGTGAGAGCCGAGTATCCTAACCAACTAGACTACAACGGAATGATGATTAGCTTGTATACTAAAATTTTATATCCAAAACTATTTTGGCAAGCGTGGTTTAGTGTGTTTCCCACCTTCTGCTTTCCTATCCGTTGCATCACTTTCTGGCTCGACCCGACTTCAGAAAGGCATGTCTTTTCCACTCGAATTTTCAAGTTTGATTTCAGCTTTAAATGCTCCCTGAATAACTGTCCCGCCACATCATTCATAATTTTAATTAATAAAAATTATTTATTTTAATAAAAAAAATTATGTTATTTTTTTATCAAGTAAAGATGCACATAATAAAAATTATTTTTTAAATTTAATTTACAGTGAATATGAGTGAATCTTCACTTGTTAAAAAGATACGTAAAAAAATTATTAAAATAAATAATTTTTATTGATCAAGACCATAAATAACGTAGCAGGACTATAATATAATTTAACACTAAATAATTTTGGAAGTGTACGTTGAATTATTCTTACATTTGTTTAGCCTTGAATTTCTCATGGATGACGTTTATGGACTGTATTATGTTTTTTTTGCCAACTATAGATATACAAGGACCTTTTATATTTTTAACAAGAAAAGTTACTGATTCGTATTCAAAGTAAAAAGGATTATAAAAAAATTACATCACAACCATTGAAAATTCAATGTGAAAAATAAATACAATATTGAAAATTCAATGTGAAAAATAAATACAATAAACTTCAAAGGGTGTAACATGAGAAGCAAAATCCAACACTTTGCAGGAAAACTTGCCGTCTTCTAAATGAAATAGAACAACAATATACTTTGACCAGAAAACTCTATGAATCAAGTATTCTTCCGCTGTGAGTTCTTGGCACATCGGCAAACTACCATAAAGAATTCAAAAAAATATCAGACCGTCGTTCGTCTTGTGACTAGAAACACTCAATAATTTTTATTATCTAAACGTTAAATTGCTATAATAACAAACAATACTGTGTGGAAAAGAAATAAGAAATAACACCTGGTAATCCTTATCAATTCAGAACTCATGAAACCACTTCAAAAAGGAAAAGAAAGCGCATCACACCATATATATGAAAGATTTTTGTATGCTATGTTTCCTGGACAACCAAGGGTAATTGCTTGAAACTGTCAATATATTTGTGGATGTTGATCTGCTTTCCATTCATGCTATATGAGTACATGCTTTATTTCAGATTTAGTATGCCTCTGGTTTTCGTAAAAGTTTCGAAAAGAAAAAAAATAAGTCACAATGCAGGTGAGATGAAAATAGGGAAAGTGCAACTGTGTAAGATCCAAACAGTTTCCATGAAGACTATTGATTTAGCTAACAAAGGGCATGGCTTCTGACAGCATACACAGAAATTGGTATAGTCATAGAATGTGAAGATCGAAATGTATTCCACTTAAGTTGACGTGTCTTGAATCTTTCTTAGCGTGCACTGATCAAAATTGGGTGGTTATTTCTCCAATCAATGCAAAACATTATGAAAATAGAAGAAAAGGTATAATTTTCATACCTGTAGTTCAATGATATTCACATCAATGGAATTCTTCCTTCCTCCTAAGTCTCATGTATTCACTGTTGATGTTGACCAATAGAAAGAGTGCAGGGAAAAATAAGAATAAAATTGATGTTTTCTTCAATCATTCTTTCTTGTTGGTCTTAACAATTTGAGCACATTTTCGTAAACAATAAATGTTATCGAAGAAGCAGGGACGTTTTTCAGAAGGTTCGGGGTTATCCCTTTGTAAAATCCGCGAAGACCCTCAAATCTGCAAGTCATTCAAATACAAAAAAAAAAATCAACTTGAGGAAGGAAATTGCAAATAATAATATTCAGTGTTTAAATACAGATTATAGTTTATCCTCAGCTATAAGATGGAAAATTCGTGTTACGACATGTTCTCACCGTGCAGTTTCCTTCACAACATGCCAACTATTCATATATCTTGGAATTCCCTCGTCAGTAGGTCTTTGCTGAAAAAGATAAAGAGGTCATTTCAAATTACATTCTTTGATACAAACCAACAGCTAGTTGCAAATCATATCCGAATGTGTCAGTCAAAGGTAGCCCAATCTATTCATCAATGTTTAGGGAAATATCCATGAAGTCTCATGACAGCTTTGTTTATTCCTAATTAAAGAATTTCAGTAAGCCAATTGTATTAAAAATGGAAGGTTATAAATTTTCCTTTACCTGTGTTCGAGTTCGAATAACCTGAAAAAAAATAAAATAAAAAATATTCACCATTGTAAGGCACCATGACCAGCTAGCTCAGAGAAGATTATTACATACAAGTACTTCACACCACTTATAACAATGCACACCTGAAATGGATATGTAATAAGAATGGCGGCAATTTTAGACGACCCCCCAAGCACAGCGTAGTCAAATGAGTTCTGTGCAAAATGATAGAACCATGAGGAGACTGAAAAAGATCTTGATAGTATCAACTATCAACTTCAAATTATCAGTCATTAAATATCTCCAGATCTATTTGAGTTTGTTAAACCATGTATGCCAGAAAACACAATAAAGACGCTACAAGCACATGGCACAAATCACGAGTTTGTATGTCATTTGTTATGCATGTAAATCTGAATTTTAGACAAAGGGGAACTGCATTTACATACCAACAAATTACTGGCAGTTTCAGATTTCTGTTTTTTTGCTTTATAATCAACCATTACCCTACGCAGTTCTTCGTATGTTGTGAACTGAATAGCTCCATGAGAGACCTGCTAAAGTCCAAATATGCAGTAAATTGCAAAAAACTCTCCAAATAAATGAAAAGCTAGAAAAAGATTTGAACATACCCATGCCGGATACATACCCAAGTCGAGCACTCACATTTGAGTCCAAGTAACATAGGTATTACTTGAACAATTTGGTGGGAAGGGGTGCGCGCGCGCGTATAAGCATATAGTGATGTAAAAAGCAGGATAAAAAATATGAGTAAAACAGCCAGAAAATTACCATCAACAGACCCGGACCAAGTCCTTTATAAAGTGCAGTCCATCCTTCCTCTCTCAATATTGTTCTTAAGGCATCTGAAATAATTAAGATAAAACAATATTGAGGAAATAGCAGCAACAGAAATGGACAATAAATGAACCAGAAAACCATTTTGCACAGATTAAAATTCCGGAAGAAAACATTAAGGCACTAAAAGGTTTCATGTTGAAAAATATAAACACCTGTTGATCACCTATCATTTTCAAAAGTGGCTGATTTCTCATCAGTGCTCAAAATCGTATATGTTTAATAGAGTTAAATCATCTATAGAAATATCAACCGGCACAAGAAATCTAAAAAGAAAAAGTTGTCTTCAAAACAATCATGCATCGACATCTCTGTAGGACCAATGGTATCAATTCAAATGGCTTGCTAGGACTTGGAGTCAGAGTTACTATAACTAGCCAGGGAAATGGTTATCGCAGACTCAGAGCATATTGCTAGAAAGTTAAGGTAAGATGAACTGACCATAAATACCAGCATAACGTCTATTTTGATTTAGAGGATTCTGAAGCTGCAATCTTGTTTTAATAAGCCAAATAGGATTTGTGCACAAAGAAACCTGTAAAAGGCCAAGAGATTCAATTTGTTCATACAATACAAACCATAAACTATCTCAATTAACATCAATTACAGACCAGTCCAACCTAGCATTAGAGGAGAGAATACGAGTAGACGACTAACTTAAACCAAGACAACACAATTAGCATCCAACTCCAGCAATATGTACTGACATGCTATTGTTGGTTAGCATCTTATACCGTCTTAAAAGATTTAAAGCTCAGTTATTAGCAAATTTTAATGTTAAAAGAAAATTCTTTTGTCTTCTAATATCAGCTATCAGTTTGATGCTATTAATAAGTACTAACCTTCCGGTTTTCCTCCAAGTCATGTTATTAGAAGTTTATATACTCACCAAAGCTCCGGCTTCTGCAGCGGAAGCAAGATGAAGGCCAGAGCTAAGCTTCTCCTCTCTGTTTTTAGAATACCTTTGTTTAGCTCTGCCATAGCTAAAAGGAATAACAATAGAACCACATAAATTGATTGTCACAAAACATTTCTCAACCTATAAAAATAATTCATATATGTATATAGATATAGTAGCCAAATGATGTACTGTAATCAGGCAGTTGAAAACACAAAGTAAATGCTGAAGTATATAACAAGTAAATTTATAGTGACACTTACAAGAAGAAATATAAACCCCATGAAACAGTGGATCCTAAAACTGCTGGAAGAAAGCCAGCATAAAGCCCTTTCAAACCCTACATGATCAAAAGCTGTTAGCTATCAAAAGAAAAAGGGGATTTACAAAGGGGAACTGTAATCTCCAATGAAAGCTAGAAAGAGACCAACTTTAGATGAGGACAATACGAACAGAAAGTACCCAAGACTAAGCAATTTTGGTTAATTGAGTTATATATATAATCACATAATTTCGTGGTTATATGACAAATTCAGTAGCTTCAAAATGCTAATATTTAAGCAATACAATTTGATAAGCTAAACTAACAAGAACAAAGAGGGGCGAAAGTGGAAAAGGTGCGAACCTCTAGGCGAGTGATGGTAAAAATGGCGTGGGCGGTGTTCTTGTAAGTCGGGAAATTGGAAACTCGACCGTCGTTAACTATATACAATTCAATCCAATCACCGGCAAAAAAGGCTCAAACATTTTTGACTAAGCTATTGCGAATACGGAGGGAGGGGAGGGAGGGAGAGAGAGAGAGAGTAAGAAAACCTTGAAATCTCGTTCGGACGATGTCCAGAGGGTACATCGCGGCTACGGTGGCGAAGCCCGCCACCGCACCGGCGGTTGCAGTTTCCCATTGCCACTGTGATTGTGACATTTCATTAAAAAAATTAAAAAGAAAAAAAAAGCAACGGCGGCGACTAGCAGCAAAACAGTCTCGGGACCTCGACCGCCGATCGCATCTCGCGCTACCGTTATTTCTGGTTCTGGTTCATTTTATATGGGCTCCAAAGCTAATTTGTTTACAGAAATTCCCAGGGTTCTCTTTATGGGTCATCAAGCAACAAGGAACGAATCCACTCGACTTTTTTTTAATTACAACACATGGTCACTAATGTTTGAATAAGTTTCCTTTCCAGCATTGAAATTTGATAAATTATGTTTCAATTTATAATAAATAATCATTTCGCCTATTAATATTTTTTTTTTTCGAAAGCTGGTTTTTCATTCAACGAAAAAGGAGTATTACATCCGAGTTTCTAATAGTGCAGCATACATGAATGAAAATGCAATACAAACCAGCGAAAATAAGTAAGCTCAGAGTGCATCTTAGAAATGCAAATGCAATTAAATCCGAGCGAAAACATCATGTTGCTTGCCAAAACTTTTCTCAATCTCTAGCAACAATAGTAGCTGTGTGAGCTGGAGCTTCCTCTATCCAGTATCTGGGGCTAGTCAGTAGCTTGTAATCCTTGGCCAAAGTGTGGGCAGCCTCATTTGCGTCTCGGTTTACAAAGCTGAAGCTGATGGTCTCAAAGGCCCTCGCCGTCTCTTTTATGTCCTTTATCACTGGGCTCAATGGTGAGATATCATGCATTTCTGCTTGGCATTTCTTGATAACTGTTAATGAATCGCCTTCAATCAGTACCTTGTTGAAACCCAGATCCCATGCAAACTGGACTGCATCTAAGCAAGCACGTGCTTCTGCGATAAACGGGTCTGCAATGTATGAATGTGGAATGGCACATGCTGCCATTATGAGACCTTCACTATCTCTGCATATTATACCTGCAACAGCTTTCTTTGATATACAATCGTAAGCTGCATCGAAATTTAGCTTATATAGGCTCAGGGGTGGCGGCACCCATCTTGCCACGGCTTTTGGCAGTTGCGGATGGGTGTGCTGCATTACTGATTCTTTCTCCTGTAGGTAAGCCATAATGAATGAGGCAGCATGTCTTACTGACGGAGTGTGTTCTTCATGAACTACTTTATTACGAGTACCCCAAACTGCCCATAGGATCACCACAAAAATTTGGCGTTTGCTTCTGTCCAAAGATAGGAAAGCCTGAGCCACCCAATCCTTCCACCCTGTATTTGTTTGCAAGTCAGAAAATTGGATAGCTTGGCTAGCAAGGACCTGTTGCATAAACTCGCAATCTCGCATAGCATGTTCAATGGTTTCAGGCATAGTCTTGCACAGTGGACATTTATTTTCCACATTTAATTTCCTTACCTGCAGGTTAGAAAAAATTGGCAGATAATTGTTCACGACTCTCCAACAGTGGATACGAACTTTGGGAGGGAGATCAAGTGCCCACATTGCCCTATAGAAGTTAGATAGGTCTGGTGCTTGTAGGTTGGTGGCATTCAAAGCATTTGGAGAGTTTGATCGTAATAATCTGTAGCCACTTTTTACTGAATAGTTTCCAGACCCCTCATACCTCCAGATTAACTCGTCATCTAGCTCAGACTTTGCCAGGGGGATAGCACAGATTTTCTGAACATGCTCCTCATCGAAAATGCTTTCTAAAGCTTCAACTTTCCACCAGCCTGACTCCTGATCAATCAAGTTTGCCACAAGTGTATGATTATGGCTGATGGCTTGGTCTCGAAGGAAGCCTCCATTGGGTCCTGGGAGCCATGGTTCACTCCATATATTAATGCTGCGTCCATTCCCAATCCTCCATCCCCTTCCTTTCTCGATTAGCCCTCGTGCACTCCACAGGCTTCTCCAAACATACGATGGATTGGAGCCTAAGCTTGCGTGTAAGAAATCATCATTTGGGAAGTACCTTGCTTTGAGTACTTGAGCTAGGAGGCTTTGTGGCTGAGTAATTAATCTCCAGCATTGTTTAGCTAAGAGTGCTATATTGAATTCAGACAGGCTTTGAAATCCCATGCCACCATCTTGTTTTGGTCTTGTTAGACTTTCCCAGGAGCACCAGTGGATCCCATTTTTTGAGCTACTGCTTCTCCACCAGAACTTAGCCATTATTTGTTCCAGCTCTCGGCACAATGTGACAGGCAATAAGAAGCAATTCATCGCATATACAGGGATGGCTTGCATGACGCTTTTAATGAGGACCTCCTTGCCGCCCATGGAGAGGAACTTTGCACCCCAATTCTGAGTATTTTTGTTGAAACGATCAAAGTAATAAGAGAAAGCTTCTTTCTTCCTCCTTCCAACCATTGTTGGTAAGCCAAGGTATTTCTCGGGGTTTGTGGATATTCGAACATTCAAGAGAGCTCCAATTTGTTCTTTGAGGTCATCACTCACATTGCCACTGTAAAATATAAGGGATTTAGCGTAGTTGACACATTGACCAGAAACACTTCCAAACATAGTGAGAATGTCCTTTATCTTTCGAGCTGAATCAAGGGAAGCATCACAGAATAATATGCTGTCATCAGCAAACAGCAAGTGTCCCACCTCAAGTCTTCTCCTGCCAATCGTGACTCCCCTTATAGATTGATCATGTCTAGCAGCATTGAGCAATGTAGATAGGCCTTCAGCACAGATCAAAAACAGGTACGGGCTGAGCGGGTCGCCTTGTCTTATGCCCCGGGTTGGATTGAAGATCGCGCCATATACACTATTGAAACCAACTGAATATGACACTGAGCTAACACACTTCATTATCAGGTTCACCCAACGTTCATCAAATCCCATCTTAAGCATCATTCCCCGCAAGAAAGTCCATTCTACCCTATCATATGCTTTGCTCAAGTCTGCTTTGAGGGCAAATGTTCCTTGCTTTCCTGTACGCTTCCTGTGCATGGCATTCAAGAGCTCAAAGGCAATTATTATATTGTCTGATATTTGCCTGTTAGGAATGAAGGCTCCTTGAACTTTATCTATGCAAACATCAAGGACAGCTGCAAATCTGTTTGTTAACACTTTTGCTATGATCTTATACAGCACACTACATAGGCTAATAGGCCTAAAGTGGGACATGTTTTCAGGCTTATCAACTTTCGGAACAAGCACAATATTTGTCACATTAATCTCTTCAATTGACATGCTTTCATTTAGTACTGATAGACAATAAGATGTAATAGTAGGTCCTACTATATGCCAAAATTTTTGGTAAAATAGTGCCGGGAAACCATCAAAACCTGTTGCCTTCAGGGGGGACATGTGTTTAACTGCATTCCATACCTCAGTTGTTTCGAATGGCTTTAGGAGATTATCATTCATTGCGGCAGTGAGTCGGGGCTGAATCTTTTCAAGTATACACGTTGCATCACCTGGGTTGGATGTTGTGAACAGCTCTTCAAAATATGTTGTAGCCACTGTAGTTAGATCATCATCCCCTGTGACCCAGTTTCCAGCTGCATCATATATTTCATTCACAGTTTTCTTCTTCTTCCTGTACGTTGCATGATTGTGGGAAAATGGAGTGTTTTTGTCTCCATATTGCAACCAATTAGCCCGTGAACGCTGAGCCCAATATAGCTCCTCCCTATTAGCTTCCAGGTTCAACCCCAGTTTAATTTTGATCAGCTCCTGAAGGTTATCTTCATCTGGGTCTGAACTAGACAGTTCTTGTAATTTCTTTTGCAAAGATCGTTTATGGGAGCTAGACATTCTCTTCTTATTTTTCCACCATGTTGCAAGGGTGCAGCCTAGGTCCTTCAATCTTTTTGGCAGTGGTTCAGTGGAAGCATTCCAAGAATGCGTTATAATCTCCTCAACACCATCTTCCATCAACCATATAGCCTCAAATCGAAATTCATTGTGCGTACCTTTGCTCAGATGACGATCAGCACCTGAGGTGTCTAGCAGTAGTGGGCAATGGTCCGAGATCGAGTGTGGTAAGTGTGACACCATGTACCTGGGAAACAGCTGCCACCAGCTTGGATTGGCTACCATTCGATCCAAGCGTTCCCGTACATTGTTTGTTTGTAGCTTCCCTCTTTCCCACGTGTACCACGTGCCCTTAAATCCCAAGTCTGTAAGATGGCAATCCTCTAATGCATCTCGAAAACCCACCATGTTTCTTTCAGGTCTCAGGCGTCCCCCTTGTTTTTCAAACGAGTATGCAAGCTCGTTAAAGTCTCCAGCAACGATCCATGGCAATGTTTGATCGTTTCCCAATTCTCGCAGTAGTCTCCACGAAGCATGGCGTTGGCTTTCCACTGGGTTTCCATAGAACCCTGTAAAACGCCATCGAATATCTTCACCTTCATCAACAGTAACATCTATATGGGATTGAGAATAGTTGCGTAAGGTAATATCAACCTCAGGCCTCCATCCTAGTGACAAGCCTCCTCGGGTGCCTTCAGCACTTACATCAAAACCAAAAGGATAACCACATCGTCGACGTACCTTCTCCATTTTCCTGGCATGTAATTTTGTTTCCATTAGAAACAAAATCGGGGGTTGGCTACCTGTTGAGTGGATCACACGAATGATAATAACCAAGAGGGGGGGTGAATTGGAATTTTAACGATGTTGTAACGGAAATTGCAACTTAAAAATATTGACACGGGAATTTAGAGTGGTTCAAGTTTACCAACCGAACTCTACATCCACTACCTTAGTCTCACCAAGGATTTCCAACAATTTCCACTAAATTGTTCGTCCCCTTTTTCCAGGACAAGGAGGCAACCTTTACAATTTCGGTTAATTTTTCTACCCAAAAATTAACCCAATCCTCACACAAAAGAACAAAGAAATTTGGTGGCTAATAAGGTATCTCTCAATACAAATGATAGCCCGATATCAAGCACTCAACCCAATTGAACAAAAATGTAAATGAAGGATACAATTGGGGTTTCTAGATAAAAATGGGATTTCAACACAAATGCTTGTATTTGATGAAAGGATGTATGCTTGTAGCTTAATTGTTGATTGCTGGAGCTTCTTGGGGTCTTTTTATAGCCTCTAGTAGATTTCCAACCGTTGTGGGTGATGGGCTGAAAATTAGAGCCGTTGGGGTGTTTTTCTCACAACTTTTCAGCTTCCAGACGCCTACCGTTTCGGAACGGGGTCACCTGTTTCGGAACGGATTTCAAATAATATAGCCGTTGGAGCGTCTACGAGAGCCCGTTTCGAAACGCCTAGTGGCCGTTTCGGAACGGTTATGCCACTGCCAAAGGGGTGTTTCGAAACGTCCTTGCCCGTTTCGGAACAGATTTGCCACTGTCAAAGGGGTGTTTCGAAACGGCCTAAGCCCGTTTCGGAACGCCCTGTTTATTTTCAAATTTCAGTTTATAGCCGTTGCCCTTGTTCGTTTAAATGAAGAACAGTTTCGAAACGAGTCATACCGTTTCGAAACGCCTTGAACCGTTCCGATACTCGTTTCGGAACAGGTGCACATCGAACTGAAAGTGTTTCGAAACGCCTTGGGCCGTTTCGAAACGGGGCTTGAAAATTCCCTGTTTTGACTTTAAAATACTTAAAAAAATATTTTGTAAGTCTTTGGTTTTAGCTATGAAGTGGTCTTTAACAAGATATAGGAAATTTTAAGGACTTTTAAAATTTGTTTTGATATTTTCATTTTAGTCCTTAGGTTTTTAGTTATATCAAAATTAAAACATATGTTTCACAATCTCCCCCTTTTTGATATAACAAAACCAAAGTTAGAATTTTTTAAGAATTTTGAAAGTTTTGAAGATATTCTAACTCCCCCTTAATTTAAGATAGGTTTTGAAATTTAAAACTTGTGACTTTTGAAATCAAGGATCAAAACCTTAAGACAAATTTAAAAATTTGAAAATTTTAAAAGTTTGAAAATTTTTGGTGGCATGGCATGGCATGGCAATTCTCTTAAATATCTTCTCCCCCTTTTTGTTAGATCAAAAAGAAACAAGCTCATAAAGAAGATTAGTACCAATAAGCAATAATAAGCAATCATAATTAATATCATCAAAATATCTAAAGCATAAACAATAAGTTCATAATCAAATCCCAAAATAAAAGATCATAAGCATAGGTTCTAAAATATAAGGATGCAAACTTAATCCTAAATGCATAACTATTATGATAAACATCCTAAGCCTCGTCATCCGAATCATCATCATCATCCTTGGCTTGCGAACGATAAAACTTCGTCCATTGCCCATAAAGTGTAGAGAAGGAAAGATCAAGGTTGGCATGCGAAGTTGAAAGAGTATGAAGACCATCTTCAACGTTCTTCAACCGATTGCCCATAGATTCAAAACTTGAAGCAATGCGAGTGTCCATAGTATCAAGTCTAGAATCTAAGGCATTGAATCGCTGGGTAAGGAGAGTAGTGAGAGCATCAGTGTTTCCCACTTGATCTTGAGGCGGAGGAGCAACAGGAGGAGGAACCGCTTCCCTATCAACCCTTTCCCAAATACCATTCACATAAGTGAATCCTGACTTGCGAAGAGAGGACTCTCCAATCTTGGTCTTGCGAGGTTCCGGGAAGTCATAGGTACAGTCAATATTGAGATGATGGAAGAGGAAACTCAAAACAATCCCATAGGTGAACGAAATTAACTCATTCGTGTCAATAAGCTTAATGTTATTGACAATCTCGGCAAAAATAATTTTAGGGACATTTGGGCGCTCACCCCTACGGAAACACTCTAGCCAAAAGTGATCTTTTTCTCGGATGTGGGAGTATTTACCCCCGGATGGTCGAATAAACCAAGAAACAATGAGATGAAGCACACGATCATGCACATCTAAATTTAGAGCTTTCCCGGTAAAAGTGCCAAAATGGCGTTCATCTTCAAGACCCTCATTTTTGAGTTTAAGGGCAGACTCCAAAAGAGCAATATTGATAACAAACTTCTTTCCCAATAAAGATGACTCAATTCCTACTATCTCGGTTTTGGTTTCATCGTAAAGAAAACGAGCATTAGAGTAGAAAAGGAGTACCATGTTTTTGTAGCAAATATCTTCGATGCTCAAGAAGAAAAGAAGATCCCACTCATCCAAACGACCAAGATACCGAAAGAGGAATCGCTCGGAATTAAGGAATTCGACATCAATAACTCTTTCCTTACGAACTGCAAAGTCCTTGACATAAGCAAAACGAGCACGCTGGTCTGGAGTTCTAAGAGATTTTTGAAAGAGCTGAGTGATATTTGGACGAATGCTCGATTCACCGGATTGAACGGCTTTGCGCTTTTTGTTCGATTGATCCGCCATCTAAGAATATTAAGCAAGAGTTTTAAAATTAAGTGTATGCATTGATTTTTAATATCATTCCAATGATAAATCCCACTTAGGTTTTTGAAAACAAAATTAAAAAAAATACGATTAAAAAATTTTATATTCGAATCAAAATTTTGAGATTTTGAAAATTTTTTTTACAAGATTCGAATAACCCACAACTAAAAACATATAATGTATATAAGAATAAATTTTTCTATCCTATGATTCGAACATAATTTGAAAAAGAAGAAAAATAAGAAAAATTACCTTAGTTTGGGATTTTGGATGATTTGAGTGAAATCTTTGCACAAGATTGATGAAGCTTGCTTAGATATATGTTTTAGAGCAAAACCCCTCACAATTTTGTGAAAAACAAAGGGTTTGAGAGGGTATTTATAGAAGGGGGTCGGTTAGGGTTTTTAGGGTTTTAAGAGTTTGATAAAAATTAGAATTTTGAACTTTTAGAAGCCCTAAATAGGGCTGTCCGCGAGTCCGTTTCGGAACGGTCACGACCGTTTCGGAACGGGGCGGCTAGGGTTTGACCCTTCTTAAAACCTTTGACAGATCGTTTCGAAACGGGGATGACCGTTTCGAAACACGTTTGACCCGTATCGGAACGCGTTCCGATACACCCTTACATCGAACCGAAAACGTTTCGAAACGCCTGGGGCCGTTTCGAAACGCCCTTCTCTCAGGACAAATTTTAAGGCATCCGTATCGGAACGGGTTAACCCGTTTCGATACACCTGGGCCTGGAAGTGCAGATGAGGCTCTAAAATGCAAAAAAAATGATTTTCTAAGAGGCCAAACATGCATAAATGATATGAATGAGCAGACAAAACATGTTTAGGCATAAGCATACTCCCCCTAACTATATGCATGGAAGAAATTGAGAGTCTAAAACATATAAACATGATATTTCACAAATTCAAGCATATTTAAGATTGAAAAGAGGCCCAATAAGGTCAAGATAGGCTAGTTAGACCTAACTCTCTTCTAAGGGACCAAAAACGCTCTTTATCTAATGGTTTTGTAAAAATATCTGCTAATTGATTTAAGGTGTCTACATATTCTATAACCACATCTTTCTTAAAGACATGATCTCTAATGAAATGATGTCTTATTTCTATGTGTTTGGTTCTAGAATGTTGGATGGGATTTTTTGTTAAACATATTGCACTAGTATTATCACATTTTAGGGGTATGGTTTCTATGTTTACACCATAATCTAAGAGTTGTTGCTTCATCCAAAGGACTTGAGCACAACAACTCCCTAAGGATATGTACTCGGCTTCGGTGGTAGATAAGGCTACACTATTTTGTTTCTTAGAGAACCAAGATATGAGCATACTACCTAGGAATTGACAAGTTCCCGAAGTACTTTTCCTATCGATTTTGCAACCCCCATAATCCGCATCCGAGTAAGCATGTAGGTTGAAGGTAGAGACTCTAGGATACCAAAGGCCTAAACAAGGAGTGTCTCTAAGGTATCTAAAGATTCTCTTAACGGCTATAAGGTGAGATTCTCTAGGACTAGCTTGAAACCTAGCACACAAGCAAACACTAAACAGTATATCCGGTCTACTTGCGGTAAGGTAAAGCAAAGATCCAATCATAGAACGATAAAGTTTAGAGTCAACACACTTACCTCCTTCATCTTTGTCAAGCTTTGTAGATGAGCTCATAGGAGTGGCTTGAGGCTTTGTGTTCTCCAAGCCAAACTTGTTGAGCATATCCTTTATGTATTTTGCTTGATTTATGAAGGTGCCATCCTTCATTTGTTTGATTTGGAGTCCCAAAAAGAATGAGAGCTCCCCCATCATGCTCATCTCAAATTCACCTTGCATTAACTTAGCAAATTCTTGACAATGACATTCATTAGTAGATCCAAATATAATATCATCAACATAAATTTGAACTACTAAAATGTCATTTTTATACATTTTTATAAAGAGTGTAGTGTCCACCTTACCTTTTTCAAATCCTTTTTCAATCAAAAAATTTGAAAGCCTTTCATACCAAGCTCTAGGAGCTTGTTTTAAACCATAAAGTGCTTTTGTAAGTTTGAAAACATGATTTGGAAATTTTGAGTCTTCAAAACCCGGTGGTTGTTCTACATACACTTCTTCATTTATAAAACCATTTAAAAATGCGCTTTTAACGTCCATTTGAAAAAGCTTGAAATTATGATAACATGCATATGCAAGCAACATCCTAATGGCCTCCATTCTAGCTACGGGTGCATAGGCTTCATCAAAATCTATTCCCTCCTCTTGAGTGTAACCTTGTGCTACAAGTCTAGCTTTATTTCTCACAATGTTACCACTCTCATCTAGTTTGTTCCTAAATACCCATTTAGTTCCTATTGTAGATTGATTACTAGGCCTATCAACTAATGTCCAAACATTACTTCTCTCAAATTGATTTAACTCTTCTTGCATAGCCATAATCCAAAAATCATCTTTCAATGCTTCTTTGATATTTTTAGGCTCTATGCATGAGATAAATGCAATATGATTCATTAATCTAAGAGAAGAACGAGTGGTTACCCCCTTGGATGGATCACCCAAGATTTCACCATCTTTGACATAGTTCAACTCCCTTGGATAGCTAACTTCCTTTTCCTCAATAGCCAAGTCCTTCAAGGCTTCAAGCGGTGGATCTTGTGTGTCTTCTTCTTTTGGTTGAATCTCATCCTTCTTTGAAGTTTGACCTCCATCAAAGGTATTTATGATTCCTACATTATCATCATCACAAGAATCCTTCCTAGGAAGGGGATTATCATCGAATACAACATGAATAGATTCTTCTACAACTAAAGTTCTTTTGTTAAATACTCGATAGGCTTTAGAGGTTAAAGAGTAACCTATAAAAATAGCTTCATCACTTTTTGCATCAAATTTACCTAAATTATCTTTTCCATTATTTAAAACAAAGCATTTACATCCAAAAGGGTGGAAGTAGCTAATATTAGGCTTTTTAGATTTTAAAATCTCATAAGGTGTTTTCTTTAAAATCGGCCTAATGGTTACACGATTTATAATATAACAAGCCGTGTTTGTTGCTTCCGCCCAAAAATATTTTGGTAAATTATTTTCGCAAAGCATAGTTCTAGCCATTTCTTGTAAAGTTCTATTTTTCCTTTCAACTACCCCATTTTGTTGAGGAGTTCGAGGAGCTGAAAAATTATGGCTAATACCATTTTCATTTGAAAAATCTTCAAATCCTAAATTTTGAAATTCGGTTCCATGATCACTTCTAATATGTGAAATTTTAAGTTCAAGATCATTTTGAATTAATTTTGAAAATGTGATGAATTTTTCCAAAGCCTTATCCTTAGTACTTAAAAAGAAAACCCAAGTGAATCTAGAAAAATCATCAACTAATACAAAAGCATATGATTTGCCACCCAAGCTCATAGTCCTAATTGGCCCAAATAAATCCATATGGATTAGTTGTAAACATCTACTAGTAGAAATGTCATTAATGGATTTAAAGGAAGATCTATGTTGTTTACCCTTTGAGCATGCATCACAAATTTTATCGTTTGAAAATTTTATCTTGGGTAAACCTTTAACTAGGTTTAGAGAGACTAGTTTTTCTAAAACACTTGTGCTAGCATGTCCTAGCTTCCTATGCCATAACCATGCATCATTTTCGTTTTGAGCAACTAAGCATGCATGAGATGTATGTATGTCATTTAGATGCACCATGTATATATTCCCTATGCGATGACCTATGAGCATAATATTATTAGTTTTAATGTCTACAATTTTACAACCGGTTTTATCAAATATAACATTAAAACCTTTATCACATAGTTGACTTATGCTCAATAAATTATGTTTAAGACCATTGACATATAAAACATTTTCAATGAGAGTAGTAGAGTGATTACCAATGGAGCCAATACCTTCAATGTGGCCTTTGGAGTTGTCACCAAATGTTACTACTCCTCCACTTTTTGGCTTTAGATCCATAAGTCGACTCTTGTCTCCGGTCATGTGTCTCGAGCATCCACTATCAAGGTACCATGAGTTTTGACTTTGTGCTTTGGCCTTGTAGCAATGCTCCCCCTACAAACAAAGATATTTAAACTTTTGTTTTTGGTACCCAAATCATTTTGGGTCCATGTGTGTTAGTTCCTAAAACTTTGGTTCCCTTAGGAATCCAAGGTGACATAGCAATAATATCATTAGATTTAACAAGTTCCTTAGGAACCCATACATTTCTAATTCTTTTAACTTTACTATGTCTAGGATAGTTATTTTGTTTGTAGTAGTTAGTCTTTTTCTTATATTGGTGTGTTCTAGAGGATTCTCCTATGTCATGTTTAACACTACCATTAATTTTTAAAGACTTTTTGAGCTCATTTAGCTCACTTAACACCTTTTGGTGTTCACAATTATTTTGAGATAAAAGATTATTAAGATCAATATTTTCTTTTTGAAAGAATTTAAGTTCATCTTCTAATCCTAATATCTTTTTCTCTATTTTAGAATTAGTTTGAGTAAGTGAGTCATTTTTCTCTTTTAATTCTATAATAATTTTTCTATTCCTAATAACCGACTCCCTATACTTCTCAACTAATTCATCATATACCTCTTGTAACTCATCATAAGCATCATTTAATTCTTCATATGAAAAATCTAAAGTAGATGAGTTAGAGGTTACCAAGGAGGAATCTTCCTCAAGTGCCATGAGGCAGAGGTTCGCCACTTCTTGTTCGTCATCCTTCGATGACTCCTCATCACTCCAAGTAGCAAGCTTGGCTTTGAGCTTTTTCTTCTTCTCAAAGCCCTTCTTCTTGAGTTGAGGGCACTCCGAACGTATGTGGCCGGGTTGTCTGCACTCGAAGCAAGTGATTGGATCCCTTCCTTCTTCTTTGTTCTTGTTTTTAAAGTCCATTTTCCTTTGGATTTTTCTTCCTCGGTTGGACCTCATAAGGCGTGAGAATCGTTTGGCTATCATAGCCAATTCTTCAAGCTCATCCTCATCACTAGATGAACTTTCATCAAGTTGGGATGTTTTAGCCTTGAGAGCTATTCCCATTTTTTTTTCTCCCCTTCAAGCTTCTCCATTCTTTTTTCTTCTTTCTTTCTTTCATCTTCTCTTCCTTGCTTCATGATCTCGTGAGTAAGGAGAGAGCCTACAAGTTCATCAAGCTTTAGAGTTTTTAAATTCTTTGCTTCGATGATTGCGGTTCTCTTCCCATCCCAAGATTCGGGAAGTGAATAGAGTAGCTTTCGGACAAGCTTGTCTTCCGGTATAACTTCTCCATAGCCCTTTATACAATTGTGGAGAATCGATCAAACATCTTTGACACCGTCTCATCAAATTCCATTTTGAAATTTTCATAACTGAGATTGAGAATTCCAATCTTAGTTTCTTTGACATCGTTGGTGCCTTCATAGGTGGTTTCAAGAGTGTCCCACACTTCTTTGGCACTTTCAATTGATGAGACCTTTGAGTAGATGTCCGGACCGAAAGCACAAAATAGCATGTGAAGAGCTTTATCATTTAATTGAATCTTTTTTCTTTCCTCTTCACTCATTTCCGTTCTTCTTTTAAGCACCATCTTGCCATCAACATCTTGCTTCAATGGAATATATGGTCCATCCTCAATGACATCCCACACAAGGTAGTCACTTGATTTAATAAATAGACGCATTTTATTTTTCCAAAATGAGTAGTTCTCACCATTGAAGAAAGGAGGCTTAGTGGTGGATTGTGAGTCGTACATGCCGGGAGCGGAGGTTGATGCCATCTCTTGATATTTTGATGATGATCACACTTCTTCCAAGGATCTCCTCTTGTGGTTGTTAATCCTCAAAGAGTTAAGCTCTGATGCCAATTGTTGAGTGGATCACACGAATGATAATAACCAAGAGGGGGGTGAATTGGAATTTTAACGATGTTGTAACGGAAATTGCAACTTAAAAATATTGACACGGGAATTTAGAGTGGTTCAAGTTCACCAACCGAACTCTACATCCACTACCTTAGTCTCACCAAGGATTTCCAACAATTTCCACTAAATTGTTCGTCCCCTTTTTCCAGGACAAGGAGGCAACCTTTACAATTTCGGTTAATTTTTCTACCCAAAAATTAACCCAATCCTCACACAAAAGAACAAAGAAATTTGGTGGCTAATAAGGTATCTCTCAATACAAATGATAGCCCGATATCAAGCACTCAACCCAATTGAACAAAAATGTAAATGAAGGATACAATTGGGGTTTCTAGATAAAAATGGGATTTCAACACAAATGCTTGTATTTGATGAAAGGATGTATGCTTGTAGCTTAATTGTTGATTGCTGGAGCTTCTTGGGGTCTTTTTATAGCCTCTAGTAGATTTCCAACCGTTGTGGGTGATGGGCTGAAAATTAGAGCCGTTGGGGTGTTTTTCTCACAACTTTTCAGCTTCCAGACGCCTACCGTTTCGGAACGGGGTCACCTGTTTCGGAACGGATTTCAAATAATATAGCCGTTGGAGCGTCTACGAGAGCCCGTTTCGAAACGCCTAGTGGCCGTTTCGGAACGGTTATGCCACTGCCAAAGGGGTGTTTCGAAACGTCCTTGCCCGTTTCGGAACAGATTTGCCACTGTCAAAGGGGTGTTTCGAAACGGCCTAAGCCCGTTTCGGAACGCCCTGTTTATTTTCAAATTTCAGTTTATAGCCGTTGCCCTTGTTCGTTTAAATGAAGAACAGTTTCGAAACGAGTCATACCGTTTCGAAACGCCTTGACCCGTTCCGATACTCGTTTCGGAACAGGTGCACATCGAACTGAAAGTGTTTCGAAACGCCTTGGGCCGTTTCGAAACGGGGCTTGAAAATTCCCTGTTTTGACTTTAAAATACTTAAAAAAATATTTTGTAAGTCTTTGGTTTTAGCTATGAAGTGGTCTTTAACAAGATATAGGAAATTTTAAGGACTTTTAAAATTTGTTTTGATATTTTCATTTTAGTCCTTAGGTTTTTAGTTATATCAAAATTAAAACATATGTTTCACACTACCTCTCAGAGCATTTCTGAGTCGGTTAACCGTCCGTGGTTTCCCCAGCCCACGGACGTTCCAGCAAATTATTTTCATGGCGTTCGGTTGCCCTGCCTTGCAGAGCCAGCCGGTATCTCAGTGAGTTTATCATGTGGTGTTGAATCCGAGTTTCCAGAAACTGCAGCCACATCGCCTAGAATCCTTTGTCGTTTTTTCCCATCCACAATAGGTAGGGGCTGATCTTCATTGTCTGAACATAGTTCCATTTGGCCCCCTATCAGAGTAGTATTTGGGAAAATTTGTTTTTCCACGTCACCAGGTGTATCTCCACGTGGGAAATTGGAATGTGTGTGCACGTCTTGATGGAGATCATGCAGGGTTAACTTCCCATGCACGTCCGTAACTGCCTTGATGTCCACTAAGGAGGTGCCTGTGATCTCTTCTCTCAACCACCTGCTCGGCGGCTGAACGGCTCGCCTGACCACCGCTCGGATCGACAAGTCCCACCCAAAAGTAATATCCTTCTGCTCTAGCGTGAGTCTGAGTGGGCAAAAACTTTCCCCATGGCCAAGCTTCCCACATATGAAGCAAAACAATGACAGCTTTTCGTATTGGAATCGAACGTATGTCGTTCGTTCCTTGCCCATGGACATCTTCTTCCTTCTTTTCAGGGGATGGATGACATTAATTAACACTTTGATCCTCATGTATTGCTTTCTACCCGAGATAACCAGTTTAGAGTCATATTCAACAAATTGACCAATGAAATTTCCAAATTGTCGAGCCATTGCTTCTGACATTAAGCCTGGAGGGAGATCATGTATTTGGACCCAGAAATACGCATGATCCAGCGAAACCAGTAGCGAGTCTTCTCCCGGTAACAGTCGATGTATGAGTAGAAGGTGGTTGTTGAAGAACCACGGAGAGCCTTCCATAACGCGCGATACATCCACCTCATGATAGAACTTAAAACAAAACATTTTCTCTCCGATATCAGTGATTGTTATTCCCCCTAGCGGATGCCATAGGTCAGCCATTGTATTTCTCATTGCTAGAAAGTGTATAACACTTGAGGTTAAGAACCGCCCTACCAGACACAAGGCATACGGGTCGGGCACTTCTTGTATTTCGGGAGGGAGTTCAAGAATCTCCTCTTCACCCTCTTCAATTGACAATGCTGCTAATTCGGATTCCATGTCTACAAAGGTTGGGAGCGTTGAAGGGAAAAAAAAGAGTGAGATGCGTGCAATACTGCAGACGAACGGCGTGCAAATTTGCAGACAGACTATGTGCCTATTAATATCTTTTAAGTTAATGATATGGAGTAACACATTAATAGAAATTTAAAGCCTATTTTATCCCTTAAACTATTGCTAAACTGTCAATTTGATCCTTTGAATCTTCAAAATCCAAAAATCAGTTCCCCTGCAAACCTCCTCCTCTCCCCATCTGGTTTCTCTCTACACTATAAGCTTCTCAATCGTTTGGATTGAGCCTAGAGCTAGACCAGACCTGATATTTGATACCGATAGTCGACTCGAACATGATGACCTGAAATTTGATTCAAAACTTAAAATAAACCGAACTGAACTGAAATCAATCAGAATTTTAGTAGACCTGAACTGATTTTTAACCGAACTAAATGAACCTGAATCGAAAGTAACTCGAACCGAAAACAAACCGAAATAAGAAAAGATATTAAAAAGAAATAAAGAAAGATGAGATGTGAATAATCGCACAACTCACCAAAAAGTCAAATATATTGGCTTTATATAGCCATATATAGCGTGTAAAAAACTGACCGACCTAAAAACTCGATTAAAACCAACCGATTTCCAGTTGACCCGAACCGAAATCAACCCAACCAATATTAATAAACCTAAAATTAACCGACCCGACATGACCCGAATCACCATAGACCGAACTAAAACCGAACAAAATTTTAGCCGAATAATATCAGACCTAAAATGACCTAAACTGAAACTAAATGACTCGTTTGCCACCAGCCTCCGCTGTCACATATTTTTTTAACTCTAATTTTATATATTTTGAAATATTACATGATTTTATAAATAAATAAAAAAATCAACTCAAGTAGCCTTCAACTCGTTTCTTCTTTTCAACAGTACAAATAAAAAAGGATTAATATCCTATACACTGGCGGTGGAAAATTAAGTTTTCACAAGCGGATTTATTTAGGAGTTTAGGAGTTTAGTTTAGGGTTTAGAGGTTAGGGGTTTAGGTTGTATGATTTAAAATTTAGGATTTATGGTTAAAATTTAGGGTTTGAGATTTGGGGCTTGGGGTTAGATTTTTAAGGTTTTAAGGTTAGAATTTTAGGTTTTAAATTTAGGCTTGAAAATAGGCATGTTTGTGTAAAAAAAATTATACTGGCAGTGTATCAAATATTAATCCAATAAAAAATCCGAATAACAAGAAGGCATTAAGAAAACTAATATAGTTAATAATCAATCTATATAGAGTATAGACTACAAATCTAAAATAACAGGCAGATTGCTTCTTCACTGTATTCTCAATTTTTTTTTTCTATAACAAGATTATATATAGGGTCACCATGAAAAGAATAAGAATAGTCCTATGGATTAAATCTAACAGCATAAACATTTACAAGTTACACGAGCCGAAGTTTGCTACCACAATGCCATACCAATAAACAAGAATGTCAAAAAGTAAACAAAACTCGGTACGATTTCTAAGTTCCGCAGCAGAAGTCTCGATAGTGTTCTTCGAGTTCAAACAATAATATCGGTTCTCAAAGTACATTGCGACAAAGCATAAGATATGAGGCTGGCTAAAACAATGTTCACCTAAGTATATTGGCAGATGCAGCCTCTGGGTGGTAGTGAAGCATTTCAGTCCACATCATCTCCCTAATCATTGGTTCTATCATGTTCTCATCTATCTCGAGATCGATGGGGACTTGTGCAGGTGGATCGCTCCTCGGATCATATAGCCCTGATAGGTAAGGATGTAGGAGTGCTTCTGTGACTGTAATTCTCTTTGATGGGTCGAAAATGAGCATCCTTTGCAACAAATCTATTGCTAACGGATCAGCGTGTGGGTATAAATGGGAAAAGTGGACGCCCCTAGAGTACGGAAGTGACTTGATATACCTTCGAGCTTTGGGATTATCGATAAACTGAAGATCAGCCTCTTCTTGGCTTCCAAGAACATTGATAATCAGCTTAAGCTGGTTGAGGCATTCCGTTCCAGGAAAGATAGGTTTCCGACCAAGAATCTCTGCAAAGATGCATCCTACCGACCAAACATCGATGGAGGTCCCGTAATTGTCACAACAGAGTAGGAGCTCAGGCGCACGGTACCAGCGAGTGACAACATACTCGGTCATGAATTGTTCGTTGCCTCTGCTGGTTCGGGCCAGCCCAAAATCACATATCTTTAAGTCACAGTTAGCATTGACAAGGAGGTTTCCGGGCTTCAAATCTCGGTGAAGGATGTTTGCTGAGTGGAGGTACTTCAGCCCTCGTAGTAACTAAAAATATACGGTAACGTTTAGTCACAACCAGACTAATTTACAACTTTACATGGAACTAAGTTTTCTTATGCATAGCAATGCAACAGAGATTCACTATTACTCAAGATTCAACATGAAACAGTCAAGAAAGTTGCAGTATCTTTTAGGTATTACTTATAAGCAGCATATTTTCGGACTTTTCTTTTAGGAATATACATATCCTATCCTGATAACCAAATAGAATTGAGTCCGGATTTGATCAGACGGTGAGGAGCAAACCAGAAAAGGCCTTTACAATAGAATGCAGCATATGAAGAGCACATGAGATGGAACTAGAATTTAGCTTTTACTCATAATGTTCTGGATGAGATGGTGATCGAGTTTGTCGTACTACACACGCAAACAAAGAAGCGACACGATTTTCTAACCTTACATGATCGTTACCAGATACCTAGCTACCATGCTTACAACTAGAGAAATCAGTCCATAATTATTTAGTGAAGCAATTATGTCGGACAACCGGGAAAAAAGCTACGAGGGAGGATCAACTGTACACTAATATTTACCATTTTGCAACAAAACCAGACCAAATGAACCAAATCAGAAAAGACCCTATGTGGATGAAACGATGAACAGTGCATAGCATTCTGGCATATATGATTCTAAACAACAATGATACAACGAATATGCATCGACATTACTTGAACTTTTGCTCGATTGTCATCGTCTTGTACCATAAGGAATCTACCAACAAGTTCCCACCGGTAAAAATTGCTGTAATAAGCTTAATAACTTGTAGCCTTTTTATTTTATTTTTTCGGCTGAACTAAATGCATATCTCCACCAGATGAAAACAAAACTCATCAAAGCCTATACCCAAGAATCCCAAGAATGCAGAGTAACTCAGTATCAATAGGCTATTAATACTAACTAGACATTTTACAGTGTAAAGGCTCTGCAAAGTGGGAAAATCATGGTAATTACTAACAAGTCCAATGAACCATCATGTACTTAAAAACGAAAAAAAAAAATCATCTCCTCCTTTTCTGTGTCCCTACCATACCAACACTATAAAAAATTAAATACTAAGCCCTAACTCTAAATCATAAATCATAAATCATAAACTTTAAACCAAAAAAATACATCATACCCCCAATTCTCTAAACTTTAATCCTAACCCTCAACCTAAACCATAAACACTAGATCCTAGATCCTAAATCCTAAAGCATAACCCCTAAACCATAGATCCTAACCCCATAGCCATAAGCCATAACACACAATCCCCAGACCCTAAACAGGGGCACCAGAATTACCATCTAGAGTTGGTGAACGTTTTTATAAGACCCAAATTACTGTATATACTCCTATGAACAGACGGAAAATCAGAAGTACCTGAAAAATAAAATACTTGCAATGATCATTAGAAAGCGGCTGAGGAGACTTGATAATCTGATGCAAATCGGTGTCCATAAGCTCATAAACCAAATAAACATCCTTGAAACTTGTTCTCTGAGTCGGCAACATGACATCTTTCAGACCTATCACGTTCTCATGTCGAATGTGTCTGAGGAGTTTCAACTCCCTCAAAGTTCTCAACGCATCAACACGATTCTCAAACACGTTGTTGATCTTCTTTATGGCCACTTTCTCATTGGTTTCCATGTTGATTGATGAGCAAACGACGCCGTATGCTCCCCTCCCTATAGGCTTGATCGGAACATACTTGGTGTCAATCTCGAAAAGGGTCTGCCACATTGAATAGTAATGCTTCCCTTTTGGTTTCACTCCATTTGGTGCCTCCACAAGCGTCGCCATTTCTGTAAAATTCCCAGGAAAAAAAACCCAGAATTTAAACCCCAAAAGAAAGAAGGTAATCTTCTTTGCATACCCTTTTCTTCAAACTCTAAACCGGCTTCAAAATTCACAACTTTGACATCATTCCACCATGAAAAGAAGCTCCTTTCGTTTGTCTTCCCTGGAAAGAAAAGTTGGGTCTTTATGCAAAACTCTTATCCGAAGTAAAGTGATCTGATCTAATCTGATTCTGGATTTCCGTTCAGACAAAAGAGAGAGGAGAGAGGAGAAGAAGTATATATAAAGAGCATGAGGAAAGGTCATGGACAGAGACGTGACGCCCACATGGCATTTCCCTTGAGGCGTAAACGACAACTAATGCGTAACGCAAGATTTTATACGAAGAGTTAATTGAAATTATAAAATCTTAGTTTTTTTTAATTAATATATGAATTTTAATTTTTTTAGTCCACCATTCACTATGCACTGTTTTTCCTTTTTTTTTTTTAGATAAGACTTGAGTGGTAAATAAGTGTTCAAACTATTTTTTATATATGTGTTTAAAATATTTTTCGAGCTAAACAGGTGTTTGGCGTTTTTAACGTTACTCAAATAGGTGTCCGCTGTGATTGTTTATTAAAAAAAATCACGTTAGCCAATAAAAACATGTATTATGGTAATATTAAATATTATTTAAAAAAATAAATCAGAATTTTTAAAATATTTTAAAATTTTAAAATAATTCCAAAATAGTCCCCAAATCCGGCCACTACCATCGGCGTTGGTCGCGTTTCCGCGACGAACTGAAACGCCTCCCTTCGTCGAACGACCCACACACCGTTCATCGCCCGTTATGTCGTCGTTCGTCGCAAATAATTCGAATAAACAATTCGACGATTTCGGCGTTTCGCACGGCGTCGATCGATTTCGGCGACAAGGTGGTGGGATAAATGATCGTGATAGTCCGACAAAGGATGTAGTGGGCAGCGGCGTGCCAATTGGCGGAGAAATCATGTCAATTCGGGATTTAGGTTTTGAGTGTTAGGAATTTTAAATTGTGAGCTATTTTATGAAATAAAGAAAATATTTTATTTTATTTATTTTTAAATATATTTTTGAAATTTTAAGAAGCTGCCACGTGTCACTTAACGGTAAAAATTAACGAACGTTGACGGTGAGCATCTATTTAAATAACGCTAAAAACGTTACACACTTATTTAGTCTAAAAAATATATTTGAAGTACCTATCTAAAAATAATAATATTATTTAGGCACTTATTTGCAATTTAAACTTTTAGATAATTTGGCGTTTGGGTTTTGCTTAAGCGTTGCCAACTTGACATGCACAAACTCGAAACTTGTTTGTTTTTTCCACCATTTTGAGGGAAGTGAACAGAAAAGAATGGTTGGGTAAGGGTTTATGAGCAATTAATTATTGTCAACATGGTGCTTTGATGGAACACAAAATGACAGCAAATGTATATGGCAAACGTGTGTTCCATTTTTCTATCACTTCCTTTAATTTCCCATTGAATCTGAATTTGATGATAAATGTAGCAAACCCTTTTTAATGAGACTTTTAAGTCTTAACTATAGCTTTTCCTCACTCAAAAAGAAATTATGGCATAATCAAAACATGCTACGTGTAATAAAATTTTTATAAATTAAAAAAAATATAGAAACTAGAAAAAATGTAAAGGGTACTTTAAAACACCAACAAATTAAAAAAATTTGATATTTTAAATTTTATATATTTTTAAAAGATAATTATTCCATACATAAGCGACCGTGTAAACAAAGTTTACACGAGCGCCTTAATTTTAGGATTTAGGGTTATTAATGGTTACAATTTAGGGTTTATATATTAACACTTAAATCCTTAGTCATATTACCCTAAATCCTAAACTATAAACTTGAATCTTAAATTTTAATCCTAAACTTAAATTCTAAATCCCTACACTAAAACACCTAAACTCTAAATCATAAACTAAAACTTAAACCTTAAAATTGAGGTGCTTGTGGAAACAAGAAGTTTCCACGTCTGTGTATGAGATAATAATCCATTTTTAAATTATAGTTATGCTTAATTTATTTTTAAAAAATTAAAAGTTCATAAAATTGTTAAAAATATAAAAAAATCAGATTTTTTGAAAAAATCTAAAAAAATCGAGTTCTTTTAAAAGAATTTTGAAAATTTTCAGGATTTTTTTTTACACTTTTATGACTTTATTTAAATTTTGTTCTTTAAAAAGTTCGTGCTTTTTATTTTTTTATTACACGTGGTAGCTTCCCATTGTTTCACAGTATTTTCTTAAGAAAAATGGATAAGGCAATAGAGAAAATGATAATATAAAGGTTAAACTGGCATTTATTTAAAATTATTTTTTTCAAATAATATTCACACAGTGAACTCGTCATATAAATTTGACGAGCTTTATTTTTGATAATTTTTTTAACGTGAGTAATGAAGTCTTTAAACGTTAAAAGAAATAAATTGTAATAGAATTTACTATGTGTTATGAATATTTATCTATGTGGATGTCTATCATGATTAGAACTTTATCTAAGGAGTTTGATTTATTTATTATTAGGAATATTATCTCTATTAATTAGAGTTTAATGTATTATGTACTTCTTATGCCTATAAATAGATGATTCATTGAAGGCATTGTATATAATTCTATATTTGAGAATAATACAAATCTCCCCATTTCTCTCATCTTTTTGTTCTTCCATTCTTGTTCCTTGTTCTTATTATTGTTCTTTGTTATTTTATTCACAACACGTTATCAGCACGACTCGCTCAAGAGCAATAAGTTCTTTGCATCGAGGATCATATTCATCAACCATGATTTTTCATTCGAGATCTAGACGATAAAGAGATTTTTAATCAGGTCAATTCACCACAATTTCATCTAAGTATTTTTTTATGTTAGTCGATTGTTTTTTTTAATTATGATATGTGAATACTTTCATGCCATGGATTATTTATTTTGATCGATAATATGTTGGTACATTTTTTTATAAATAAATCATGACTACTCGTAATCCCTTATATATGTACGATTATATGGCTTCAATAAATGCTAAACAAATCGAAGAAAGTGAGGAACTGGTTCTGGTATTCATGTTTGACAACATCTTTAATAATGATATTATAATATTATTGATAATATTGTTAGTTACATATGTTAATTTGATAGATTTTTGTTGATAAAGTTACACCGTAATAAGGTTTCTCTTTGTTAGTTAATTTATTCTTTTTCTCAAAAACATGTTTGTTTGGTGTACTATGCTCGAATATTTTTGAAACCAATTAGAATTTTTTTTATCTAGCTCTTCATTGTTATATTTACATCATATTATAATTAAAGACTAATATGTATTTATCAATGATTATTGATGTTTTAACCGTGTTTTGAGTTTTTGCATGATATAATGACTTGAAAAGAGACATGACATTATGAGAAGCTGTCTTGGTCATTTGCTACGTCTCAATTGTCCTCAAGAGGAAAATCAATATCGGTAAATTCTGATTTTATTTTATTTTCCTTTAAATTATGATTTTAATGTGTGATAAATCATGGTGAATTTCAATCTATGAAAAGATTGTTATAAAGTCTA
This sequence comes from Hibiscus trionum, assembly GCA_030270665.1. NCBI lineage: Eukaryota > Viridiplantae > Streptophyta > Magnoliopsida > Malvales > Malvaceae > Hibiscus > Hibiscus trionum. Next base: position 21,214,498 of record BSYR01000025.1, read on the forward strand.
TATTTGCTCGAAAACAATACTTATTCTTTGTCGAAAAACTCGACCATAGACTTCTCCCAATTTCAAGTTACGAAAATTTGTCTTGATCCAAAAAGTTTTATGGGAGGCATTCCCTGAAGTGAATGCAAAGCACGATGTTTATTCCATGCGATTATCAAAGATGGGGCATTCCTTGAAGTGAATGCAAGCATGATGTTTATTCCATGCGATTATTGGACTTATGTCATTCCTTGAAGTGAATGCAAGCATGATGTTTATTCCATGCGATTATTGGATTTGTTTCATTCTTTGATGTGAATGCAAACATGATAATTCACTATATGGTTAGTGAATAAAACTCAGTTATGTGCCAGAGTATCACTGATGACGTTTTAAAGACTTATTAGCCTCTACTACATTCCCTGAAGTGAATGTGATATTTTTATAATGAAAAAATAAATGCCACATTAGCAATTGTGGTCGCGATTAAGGCCATAAAAAATAGACATGGATAAGATGATCCTTTTGAGAATGTTTATATCCACCGAAAGTGAGATTATAAGGATGACAAGAATGATAGATATCATATCAAAATCTTTATGTTATCAATACGATAGTACAAACTATTGGTCCGTACTTGTCAAACGTCAAAGTATTATGGACTTTATCCATAAGCATGAATGATAAATGAAAGAAAATATAAACAAGTTTTGTTTATGGCGTTGTTAGTCCAACTCAATTGGATATTGTTAATTTCTTCATAACCCTGGAAGGGGATAATTCGCCATTTATTTTATTTCCCTTATAACCTCTAAAGAGAATAATTGATCTTTTATTTATTTTGTTTTATGTTAATTTTATTATTTATTTATGTTAATTTACTTTATATTAACTTGTTTTACATATTATTTATTTATGCTTTATGTTAATTTATTCTTTGAAGAATATAATTACTTTCAGAATAAAATATACAATGAATTGTGGCTATTTATGCCTAGCAGACAGTGCAAGTACTCATATTATACTTAAGCGTAAGAAATGCATATGAGTACTATTTCCCAAAGTACTAAAATATAAATGCTTCGTAAGAGCAATAAGTTCTTGAGGGTTTATCTCTGATAGATAACCGATTTGATATGATGTGCTATATTTAATATTTTTCATTCCCCGAAGTGAATGAAACAAAGCACATTGTGAAAGGTGCATAATTATGCATATTTTCCCATTTAAAATGCAAGGGAATAATGTGAGTGTTATATCCGGAAGTACCAATATCACAGAAGGTTTCGACTAAGCAAATATGTTATTGCCAAATGGAACTCTATTCCATTTTCATAGTGCATTATACTCGTCAAAGACGCAAAGAGACTTATTGAATTTTAAAGATATTTGCAGAAATATATTGAGAATATTAGTCGAGGGGTGCCGACTATCTCAATATTACGAGTATAACTCAAGGCAATAATAAAATCTTGAAAAAAATATATGCACTGTCATTCATATTGTACTACACAAGAATTAGTACAAATTGAAGCTCATGCTATTGTAAATCAGAAGTTTACTGATAATTTTATTATTTGGCATGACCGGTTAGGCCATCCCGGTTCAATTATGATGCAAAAAATTTGTTGACACTTTCATGTGGTCATTATTGAAGAACTAAAATTTTCTTCAAGGTAATATTTTTCATGTGATACTTGCTATCAAAGTAAATCGATTATTCAATCATCACCAGCTAAGATAGATTGTGAATCTATTAATTTTCTGGAACAGATACAAGGTGATATATGTGGGCCCATACATCTTTCTTATAGTTCATCTAGATATTTTACGATTTTAATCGATGCATCGAATAGATGGTTATATGTATCCTTGTTATCAACCCGTAACTTGGTGTTTGCGAGGCTACTTGCTCAGTTGATAAAATTATGAGCACATTTTCCAGATTAGCTTATGAAGACAATCGGTCTTGATAATGCTGGTGACATGTCATTTTACATGTAGTATCACTAATTCGCATCAAGTCAACAAATTATCATAAGTTTTCCCCATTACAAATGATTTTTGGTCAAAACCAAATATTTCTCATCTTAGATTTTTTGTGTGTGCGGTATATCTTCTGATTCCTCCACCACAACGCACAAAGATGAGTTCTCAAATGAGGTTGGGAATATATGTCAGATTTAAATTTCCCTTGATAATAAAATATCTTGAGCTTCTGATAGAGAATTTATTTACAGCTCGATTTACTACTATCATTTTAATGAGTCAGTTTTCCCAACATTAGGGGGGAGAATAAAATAGCTGAAAAAAAATAAATTGGAATGAATTATCATTATCTTAGTTTGATCCACGTAATCAACAATGTGAACTATGAGTTCAAAGGATAATTCATTTAGCAAATCAATTGCTAGAAGATTTTGCTGACCCTAATAGAGTGACTAAGTCACATATACCAGCTATGAATGCTCCGTTTAAATTTGATGTCCCGGAAGGACAAACTCTAGTTGCTAATGAGTCTAACTTACGCCTGTAGCGTGGTAGACAAGTAGGTTCCAAAGATAAAAATCCTCCAAAAAAAGGAAAGGAGCTATAGTTATGATGGTCTGATCAAGGAATCAATGAATTATGAAAATCTCAAGAAGAGATTAAAAGGTCTCCAATAGAGACATTAACATGACTCAGGTACCTGATAATAAAGAGATCTCAATAGATTATGTCATGTCTGGTAATAAGTGGAACTGAACTCAAATCGACGTCAATAATACATTTGCATGCAATATAGCACTAGAGATTTTATTTGATGATGTGGATCATGAATCATTGTCAATTGGACAATGTAAACAAAGAAATGGTTAGCCAATATGGAAAGAGTCAATTGAGGCGAAACTAAGATCTCTTTCGAAAAGAAAAGTATTTGGGCCTATAGCTCGTATATTGAAATGTGTAAAGCTCGTGGATATTAATGAGCCTTTGTGAGAAAGAGAAATCAAAAGGAGAAATCACGAGATATAAGCTCGTTTGGTTGCAAAGATTCTCACAAAGACATAAAATTGATTATGAGGAAAATATATTCCTCGGTGGTGGATGCAGTTACTTTTAGATAGGGGTGGGAGAAAATACCCGACCCGATTGACCCGACCCGAAACTAAAATACCGGGTAATTCTCGAAAAAAATTACCCGACCGGGCCGGGTACCCGTCCCGGTAAATTTCCCGGGACACGGGCCGAAAGTTTTCCCTTACCGGGTACCCGACCCGACCCGATAAAATTTAATATATATTTTTTATATTTAAAATTATATTTTTATTTTATGTTTCTTAATATTTTCACTCTAAAATTAAGTTTAAATCCCTACATTTTTTCTATGTTTGTATTATATTCTTTTAAGTTTCAAGTTTAATTTTTTTTAAATATTTTTGTGTTTAACATGTGATTTTTTTTAATTTTAAAATAAAATAAAAAAATAAAAAAAATAGGAACCGGGTACCCGGTACCCGATTACCCGGGTACCCGAATATAATGGGCAGGGACACGAGCTGTTTAATGAGGTACCCGGATGAACCGGGTACCCGACAATTCCCACCCCTACTTTTAGATAGTCTGACAATAAATGAAATAACTCAGTTTCCGCCTAATGGATGTTGTTACATCTTATTTGTATGAGCCTCTTGATAACAACATTTACATGAAGCTTCTGAAAGGATTTAGATTGCCAGAAACAGTTAATTCAAGTTCTCGAGAACATTATTCAATTATATTGAATATATCTTTTTATGGATTAAAACATTTTGGGCACATTTGATATAATCGCCCCATTGAATACTTACTAGCGGAAGGCTATAAGAATGATTTAATTTTCGGAGTATTTTATTAAGAGGTTTAGCTTTGGATTTGTCTTGATTTTTATTCTGTATGTTGGCGATTCATTGAGACTCATGAAGATATCTCCTTAACAATGGAATCCTTGTGCAACAATCAGCATACACAGAAAAATGTTTAAAGAGACTTTACATGCATAATGCATATTTGTTGACCGCTATTTGGTTGCTAGGTCTCTTAATGTAAACAAAGATCTATTCCGCCGTCGAGAAAAAGGTGATGTTATTCTTGGTCTAAAAGCACTATATATACATTAATTGATCTGGAAGCATCGTATCTTAGTTGGTCTAGAAATACTATCTAAGTACTACGAGACCATTGCCTTTAAATAATTGTTATGCATGAGGCAAAGCCGAAATATGTGTTTGGCTAAACATATCCAGAAGATATGTGAATTGCTTTCACAAGATAAGATGCAAGCTATTTTATGTAGAGATAATGCAGAATTTATATCTCAAGGTGGATACATCAAATGTGATAAAACGAAACATATCTCTTTAAAGTTTCGTCCCTCATGATCTTCAGAAGAATAGTATTTGATGAATCGTTTCAAGCAATAATTTAGAAGATTTATCCGCTAGTGCATACTCTATTTCAACAATTGAAGATTATATTCAAGATCGAATTATGAAGATTCAAAGATCTTATGTGATATTTTTATGAGGGGAGTAAATACGCGTTGCACTCTTTTTTCCCTTAACCGAGGTTTTGTCCCAATAAGTTTTCCTGATAAGGTTTTTAACGAGGCAACATGTTATGCGTATTAAAGATGTGTGTACTCTTTTTCCTTCACTAATGAAATTTTTTTTCCGACTAGGTTTTTATCTTAGTAAGGTTTTAACGAGGCACATTATCTTCATAGACATCCAAGGGGGAGTGTTATGAATATTTATCTATGTAGATGTCTATCATGATTAGAATTTTATCTAAGGAGTTTGATTTATTTATTATTAGGAATATTATCTCTATTAATTAGAGTTTAATGTATTATGTACTTCTTATGCCTATAAATAAATGATTCATTGAAGGCATTGTATATAATTCTATATTTGAGAATAATACAAATTTCTCTTTTTCTCATCTCTTTGTTCTTCCATTCCTGTTCATTGTTTTTATTATTGTTCTTTGTTATTTTATTCACAACACTATGCAAATCTAACGAATTTTATTAAATGATTATCAAAAATAAATTTGTTATTCTTGCTTGAAATGTTCACCGTAAATATATTATGCTGAAAATAATTTTATATGAGTATCTGAATAGTAATTAAATTTTAAAATGGAGATATTTCAGTGAAAACCCTGCCTTCTTCCTTTGAATACATTCTCACCCTTCGACATTGCCTTTTGACTTTGCTTTTCCTTTGATCATCAAAGTGAATTATTCAACGACACCTTCCCTTTACCTCAACTCCTTTTCCCAAGTAAACGTGGCTTTTACACCGTCTCTTATACCTTTATTTTCATTTGTAAAAAGACATAATGTAAAAAACATATACTTTTATTGTTTAACTAAATAGTTATTAAAATATTGGGTTAAAATAATTTATTTATAAATGAAAATTATTAGTCAACTGACGGTAAACAGCTTAAAATAACTTGACAAAATAACACGTCAGGAAAAAAATAATTTTATAATTTATAAAATCACATTTTTACTGATGTGACATTCTTTCAAGTTAACACATGTGTATATATGATACTGTCATGTCAACGTGCGTTGTTGTGTAGGTTTATTACGTCATTTACCGTTACTTGACTAACAATATTCATTCATAAAGAGATCACTTTGACATAAAATGAAACGTTAAAAAGTTAAATTGCTTAAAAAGAATAAGGGTACACTACAACGAAAGTCACTCAATTATGGATAAAATTGCATTTCGGTCATTCAATTATTAAAAGTTACACTTGGGTTACTCAATTAATATTATGATTACATTTGAGTCACTTAATCGTTAAATGTTGTTGTTTAATTAGTATAATGATAATTTTAGTCCTCAAAGCTTTTATATCCTTTCAATTTAGTCCAAATTCAAAACAATTCAATAAATTTAACCATTCATATTAATATATATATATATATATATCAATTTAATATTTTATTATAAAACAAATTTCTTAAGTTCTTTGCAAGTCTATGTATTTTCATTAAAAAATATAATTTTTACAATAATTTTTGTAGCAGAAATTTTTCATTATAAAACTGACTAGAAAATTATGTATCAGCGGTAACTAGTGTTAATGAGGGTATACAAGTAGGGATGGGCATTATACCTGACCCGGCCCGACCGGGTCAAGTTTTTTTAATAAAAATTTGGGTTCAGGTCGAGTTGGGTTTTTATTAAGAGTGAAGTCGGGTCAGGTCAGGTTCAGGGTGAAAAATACCCTACCATATCCAACCCGACCCAAGATTAATTGTGTAATTTTCTCCTAAAATTTTTAGGGATATTTATAATAATGCTCCCTTTTTATATTTTTTTATAATTAGGTCCTTAAAATTGAATTTTTATTTACAATTTAGTCCTTAAATTTATATTTTTTTTTACAATTATGTCTCCTAAAATTATTTTTTTACAATTAAGTCCCTGAATATTAATTTTTATAGGTCAGGTCAGGTTTAGTGTATTTATTTTTGGGTCAGGTCGGTTTTTTTAAAGAATATGTTCGGGTCGGGTATATGATATTTATTTTCGAGTCGAGTTCGGGTGGGCAAAAAACCCGACCCGACCCGTTCCCTCTCTACATACAAGTGGTTTGAAAAAAATGACTAAATTTCTTAAATATGAAGGGTGACTCAAATGTAATCTTACCCATAATTGAGTAACTCAAATGTAACATTACCCATAATTGAGTAACTCAAATGTAACATTACCCATAATTGAGTTAGTCAAATAGACCTCTGTTATAATTTACCCGAAAAAGAATAAGACAAAAATAACTATTCAATCAAATGTTAAGGATTTGTTTTGCTTTATGCCTTGCAAAAATGATGCAAACATTTACAATAACAGGTTTCAAGAAAATGTTTACTAACCTTTTCACCTGTCTCTAAAGAGAAAACCAAACAAAAATCATAGTTAATTTTTATAATATAATAATCTCATTTTGTTTAATAACAGAGACTAGGAATAAAAAATGTATATTGACTTCAATAAAAGAATAGTATTTAGATCAACACTGACAATAATTAAATTCCCCTGCATGTTTCTAGGGAAGTTTCATTTCCTTGCTTTCTAATCCCTGGTTTCTAAACCAGGCAGATAAAAAAAACAAAACAATAGAAGGTCGGACTCATGCATGGCGACAGGTATAATATATATGTACATTGGTCCTTGCAGGTCAATTTAATGTTCAAATCAAAACTTTAGATTTGCATCTTATGAGAGCATTGTTAGACGACCAGACTGCATTTGGAGGGTGTGGGGTGGCTTGGCCTTTTTGAGGAACAAATTGTTCCACCGCCTGTTTCCTCAGCGTCCGTCAGCTTACAGCGTCTCATCCTTCACCAAAACTGGAACACGAGCAAATCGAGGTTTTGAAACCAGACGGGTTCATAAGCAGACAATACGAAAAAGGGGACAATATTATGATCTTAATAGCTTACCAATAAAGTCCTCTTCTTCTTCTTCTTCTTTTCAATGTATTCCGCGAGCTCCTGCTGCTGAGCAAATGAGTCCTCTAGAGCCTGAAAATGAAAGGCAATGGCAATGGCAATGGCAATGACAATCACTTTTAGTTCCTTTTTCTTCTTTTTATATGACTCGCACTTGGGTATGAGCGTTCGATATGAGTGTTAAAATTTTTCAAGATTTCCATGTACTTTAATGGTGTCCTTGAAGGACTAAGCCCCACACTCATGTCTAGATATGTGTTGAATTATAGTACTTCAAGAAAAATGAAGAGTCGAAGCAATATAGATAGGTGCAGTTATAGATTGAGCTAATCTGATAGTCAATTATACGACTGGTAAATGATTTCATCAAAAAATAGCAACAATGTACCTTCTTGGTTGCCATAAGCTCTTGTTCCAAGGCATCAGCCCGGCTCAGTGCAGTATTCAACATTTCTTCCTTCTCAGGGGGCATTGTTGTAGATTGCATGTTGATAACAACTAGTCTCGCTTCCAACTCGGTCATACGTTTCATGACCGCCTCCAACTCATTAGGAGTGATGCATGGTTGGGGTGGCTGGGCTGGAATTTCCTCAATCTTAACAGCCGGGAGTGCAGGCCTGACAACGCTGTCCTTTCTCGGCATGTTGCGTGTCACTTTTACCATGGTGGCAACCCCCATAACGAAGGTCATCACACCATTGAAGAGAGGAGAGCTAGTAAAATCAGGGTTCTTGCGACTTTCTTGCTTGGTAAAAGAATCTGCAATTCCACAATAAACCTTAGTGCCTGCAATAATTTAGAATCCTAATATACTTAGACACAGTTGTTACACAGAAATATAAAAAACGTGACATTGACGCACGATCAAGGAACATGCAGAGCAAATCACAATCTGAGTAAGCTATGTACCTTTTCGTAGAGGTGCAAAATTTTCATTTTGCTCTCTTTTCTGCAAAGCCAAATCCATAGGCTCTTTAACCACTGGAACAATTTCCATTGAAGCTACTGGTACCTGGGAATTTCAGAAGAAAATGGAGGGGTTAAGGGAAAGCATGTATATTCAATCAAGTCAAAATATCTAGGAACTTTGCTTAAGTACTATGTTGATGGGCCTTGCATTTCATCCTCTAAGGTTCGACATTTTTCACTACTTGTTTCACATTTTATGTCCAGAAATCTCTTAATAATTGACAATATTCAGGAAGAAGGCTGCTAAACTTACGATATCTAGTACAGGGGCGGGTTCTGGAGGCTCAATTTGATTCTTTGTTTCTTTATCTGCTGCATCTGGAACTGGCTCAGCATCCAAGGAATCACTAGCCGGCGTCTCCTGTGAAACAAACTACTTGGTCAATCGATGAAAAAAGAAGAATCAGAGTAACATAGGTGATCGATATAGAGGGAAAAAACAAGAGAGGTGCATGTTGATAGGGAAAATAGAACCTTCGTTTGCACAGTTGTATCCTCTGAAGTCGTTTTCTCTTCAGTGCTTTCAGCCTGAGATTGATTTGAGCCTTTATGTGCACCACTTTGAACCATCTGCAAGTCGAAAGAATTGGTTAGGAGTGCCTTTAATCCTGATTACAAACTATACTAGATAGTCAATAAGACCGCAACTTATGAAAAAGAAGGAACAACAAATGACTGGCTCACCTTTATGATCTCTGGGTCCTTCCATGGGCCCTTGTCTGAAAGCATGCAACCACCATGTTCAGCACAAGTGCAAGTGCCTCCCAAAAAATCGGGCAATTGACTGATATAAAGTCGGAACATCAAAAACATATGTAGACATATACGAAAAGAAAAGAAGCAACACCAGTAATTTGTTGCAACATAATGAAAAATAAACAAAATTCGGATAATCTAACGGGAATATACCCTTCATCAATTATTTCAAGCAACTTGCTCTGAAATTTGTTACCAAGAACCTGTATGTAATTGGTTTCACCAATTAGTTTCTTATTGGTTAAAACTTGCAAATTCATGTGTGAGGAAGCAAATGTAATATGTATTCTTACATTGATCTTGGCTGTAGTCTTAGGATCAAGGAAAGACTTGACTGAGTTCCACAACATTCTAAATCCAGAACCGGCATTGACGATGAACATGCGGTTCAACGTCTGCAGAAAAGGCAACAACATTGCACATCACAGTTCCATCGTTTAAAGTTTAAAACGTCATACCAAATAAAAAACTTGGCTATTATGCATAGATAATGTTAAGGATATCAGTACCTCAGGATAATTATCACCGTCAATCTTCTGAAGACTACCTACAAGGTCCCTTGCAGCTTTATTGAAGCTCTTAAGACCCTGAGTCATTAACTCGAAATTAAGACAGAAGACATTCTTATGCATGACTAAAGGTTTCCTTTTTCTTTCTTTGCAAAAATAATTGAGTTGGACGGTTAAGAGTTTAAAATGAGCATTTCCTTTTTGTAAAAAGAAGGTTGAAGAGGACAGCTATAAGAACCAGCAGGATTAAGTCCGGATTTGTTAAACTAAGTATTGAATTTGTTGTATCATAGATAATTAGATATAGTCATTATTGAATCTCACTTACTTACCACTCCATTCACATCCAAGATGGTTGTGCTTTGATCAATATGCTTCTTGGCTGCAATTGAGCAAGCTGGAAACTTCATTTGGAAGGTCTTCTCAAACTCCCTTACATGGTATTGGAGATAGCGGTCCATTGTCGTGACTTGCAAGAGCTTGCCAGCATCTACCAAGCCTAGTCTTTCTATATAAACTGGCCGTCCATCCTTATCTACCCCATGGTACCCTTGGGGATAATATTTCAACACTTCGGAATGCTCCTTGAACTCAAAGTCCTAAAGGGAAAAAAACATGAGAGTCGCCTTCTAGAGCATTTTTAAAAAAGCAATATTTGACATGAACCTTAAACAAATAGAAGAACTTATGCTTTGTAAGAAGAATACCTCAATAATTGTGTCAGTACCAAATTCCTTCCTCCATTGGAGCATATTAGTCCACATTTCCTTTGTTTTCTCCAAGTCAAATCTTCTGGCTTTCGAGAACCTGCATTATATAGATGTCGGTAATGTTGAAACTTAAATATTATACAGTCGAATATATCTTATTAACTGAAATCTTGGGGATAAATGACCACTTAAACCAGACTGTGCATTGCTGCTCAAATCTTTCTTGAACTTGCATTCTACAATTGGATTCACATGCAAATCCATTAATCATGTGCTTAGACCCGAATACACGTTGAAACTCTAAGTCTTATAATATAACAGTGTTTTTTTCTACAACAAAAATAAATGAACCTATGTTATACAAACTTGGTCTAAAATGGATATGCTTGACTTTTAAGAAAAAAGGCATATATTTAGAAGATTATACTAAGATTATACTTCCGTACTCGCATCCAAATATATCGGACATGAGTACTTCTAAGGGAAATGAAGAGTCCGGAAAGATTGAAACCTGAGCAATGTATGATAATCATCATGTCTTGCAGGTAGCTTGTCCTCCGATATAAGTGCCTGACGCAAGGCATCAACAGATTGCAACTCCTCCGGACTTCGCTCATCATCAATTTCAATAGACATTACTTTACTGCTCCTCCTACCTCTCTTTGACATTGAATTCTTGAATTTATTGGATGCACTCCTTCCCGTCTTCTTAGCAGACCCGTCCATATCTGATACAATGAACAAATTATTAACATTCGAATGAATATATACCAAAAACCTGAAACCAGTCCCAGCATTCTCATCTACTAACATTAAGTTTTGGTTTCTGATCAGCCATCATTAACAGAAAAAAACAACTAAATAATATATCACCGGGATAACATTACAATTATGCCACAAAAAATGACCATGCAAATCAACATTCAACGGTAGAATAAATAAAAGCATTCTCCACCAATGACAACAATCTATTCAAAGGGTGGTAATGATCGGGTTCCGGTACGTTTCCCACGCATACACTTCCATTTAAGATGTCATCCTTTTTTAGCACCACTGATCCGTTAAGGATTTGTCATTCCAAAATGCACCTCCCTTATTCAAACTAAGAACTACTAGAACCTTTTCGCAACACAAGTAGCTCAATCGGTACATGTCTTGAGAAAAGATCTCTCTTAAATGAGAAGCTATCGTTCGAATCAACATCGGCAAACTTTCGAGTGACAAACCCTTAGATGTAAGCAACTAAGCATACGTGGGAGAGACGTTCGAATCCCATAGGACAACACAGAAATGCCCTAAATTCAATACATTACAAAGGGAAAAAGGAAATGTACAATGAGATTAACCAGCAAAAAATAGAACTACTCCCATACCTATAAACATGTTAATATAAAATCTAAACATGCATGAAGATCTAACAAAAAGAAAAGGATTAGAACAAGAAGACCTTGGGTCTCAGCCATTATTTGAAGCTTTTAAGGAACTTTTGCAGACAGAGAAACAGTAAAGGGCAGAAGAATCAAGCAGTTGTCTTATCGTATATCAATCGATCCCCCTAGACCCAAATCTCTGCAAACACAATACTAAGTATTACTAACAGATATTCAGACATTTAGGAAAACATAAAACCCAGCGAAGAACACAGAACAAGGATGTACCTCTGCGAAGTGGGAAGGAGGATGGTGGGTGTATTAAAACAAAAGAAAGCACAGTAATTCATTTTCCATGGGATTCTTTTAGCTTTCGTGTTTGAGAATGGCGGAGGCGAAGAACGACATGCCACTTATTAAAGAAGAAAACCGGGTCGGTTCCTCTTCTTTATTTGGCAATTAGCCATTGATGAGCTTTGACTAAATCTTCAACACTCGTCTCGACAACAGGTTTGGTCGTTTTGTTTTTTTCATTACAGATTAGAAATTTGAGCGAAATCCAAGGCCTCTCCATTCAAAATATGTTGGGACTCTCAAATCAAACGGTGTTTTCCTCTTTTCGCGGCAAATTCATACTGCATTTGCCTGGGAACTCGTTGGGTTGGAGATGTCCATGGAGCTTGCCTTGGTCCAAGCCCAAGCCCTTGGGCTCCATGCAACCCACCCGTTCCACTGTTGTAAAAATAGTATAATAATAGATTTAATCTTCAATTTTTATATTTTATCAAATTATACCACTTTTTAGTTAAATATGACCGTCAACCTCACAAAATGAAAGATATTGTTAAACTTTTTATATGAATATTTTAGTCATTAAATTTTTAAAAGTTATATAAAAAAATAGGATAAAGTTTACAAATAGTCACTAGACTTTGTTAAAAAAAATAAAATGGTAACTAAATTTTCAAATGTTACAAAATGTCAATTAAACTTTATATTTTATAACAAAATGGTAACTCGGCTGTTAAAGACCGTTAATGGAGTAATGTTGCAATTATAAAAAATTGAATAGTAACACATTTAATCATCTATATTTATAGATTCAATCAATTTAGTCTTGATTAAAAATAATAAATTTAACCCTTTTTTCTTCATCATCTTCATCTTCTCAAACCATCACGCTTCGAGCCCCTACAGAGTTCGAATTCGAGTCATCTGCGCATCTCTCTGTAACAGCGACATCACTTTCTAAAATTGAAGGGACCTCCTGCTTGTTTCCCCAGAATTCTGGGCACAAGGCGGTCGGGTGAGCTTGTTTTCTTTGTTGACCTTTCTTTTTCCTTTGTATTATTCATTTTCGATTAATTTACAAATTGGATGTTATGTTTTAGTGTGGGTAAGAAATAAGAATGTAAACGAGGTAGCAGCAGGGGATGTTGTCATTCCATCCTTCATGTCGGAATGTGGAGAGTGTGTCGATTGCCTTTCGAAACATAGCAATTTGTGTTCAAAATTCTCATTCAAACACCATCCAGCAGGTAATGGTGCTTTCTTGCTGGCATGGAAATTCCTGTTTGCAAAGTGCTTGATAAGAGAGAACTACAACACCATTAATTGTTTTCTTGGTTTTCAAGGGCTTGGTGCTGCTTGCAGAACGACAAATGTTGAGGCAGGATCAACCGTTGTAATTCGTTAATTATCAAACAAGGTCACTATATTTCATTGCTGAAAATAAAAGAAAGAAGAAAAGTGATTGGGAATTCAAACCTAAGACTAGAAAGGTGAAATTGGGCATGCCTAACAACTAGGCTGAAGTAAATCTTTTGTTTCAAAAGAATCTGTTGAGTTTTATGTGCTAGATTTCCTTTGTAACGCCCCAATTTTGGGCTTAGGAGTTTTGGGATTCGGACCGGTTCGGTCGGATCGCGGTTCGAATATATAAGAGTGAATTTAGGAAAACCTAGTTCGGGTTGCATTAAAAATATGGAAAAATGTCTTAAAATCCTATTTTATTATATATAAGAGTTTGGTGAAATCAATTTTACAAAATGAGGTTTGGAAGTGTGACATTTTGGTTAGTGACCAAAATGTAATTTTCGAAAACTGTGAGACTGTTTTAAAAAGGATTGAAACTTTGAATCTTTAAGGAGCTATTTACCCAATGGGAGTTTCTCCAGATTTTTCTAAAATATTAAAGGTTTAATAAATGGATTTTAAATAAAAGAAAAGAGAGGGAAGATATTTTCCTAAATTTCCAACTAACTTTCCACATTTTCTATTTTCATTTTCTCTCATCTTTTCTCTCAAACCAAACACATTTCTCCAGAGTTTTTCCCTCTGATTTTGCCATCTAAATATCTCATTTCAATTCTCTTTTGATCTTCAATCATCTCTTCAACAAAACCTTTGCATTTGCTAAGTGGATTTTCAAGAATTTGGTTCCAAAAAGGGAGAAAACTCAAGTTTGGAGGTAAGAACGTCCTTCTCCTCTAAACTCTCAGTTCTTTACTGAAATTCCTAAGTTCTCAATCCTTGATTTATGTTTTATAAAAGGTTTTATAGATGTGTTCTTGATTTTGGCTTTTAAATGCAAGATTTGATTGATTTTGATGAAATTTTGTATGATCTGATTGGACAGTGTTTTGAGGTGTCAATTTGATGTTAGATGAATGTTAAATTGATGTGAAATTGAGGTTTAATTAATGCAATCCCGGATAGGTTGAATTTCCTAAGTTTAGCTTGTGTTCTTGGTTGTTTTTGGAGTGATCTTGATGATCTGTTATAGCTGGAGGTATAAGGACGTGGTAGGATCCTTTTTGGATGTTAATTGATGTTTAAGGATGTTTAGATTTGATGGATCTTGGCTGGGTAGTGTTGTGGAGTTGTTTGGATGCATTTTCGGTTGTGTTTGGTAGCCGAAAATGGAGTGTGGATGAGAGCAGCGGGTTTAGGTGCTTTCATTGAGGATATTAATGCATGATGATGCATTAATCTACTGTTTTGATGTGTTTAAAACAGGGAAGTCATCTTTGGATCCTAGTGGTGTTGATCCGGAAGCTTGATTGGTGTTTCGGCAAGAGGCGAAACGGAATCGGTGAGTGGATTTTGGATTTCAGCTATGAAACCAATGTTTTGAAGGTTTGGGAGCTTAGTTTAAGTCTAAGCAACTTAGCTAAGCTCAAGAGTAAGTTTTAGGAAAAACTCTCTTGATGATGAACCATGGATTGGTTGTATGCAATGTGGTTTGTTTGCATGTTTTAAATCCTGTTTTGAAAGCATATTTAGCATGTTTATTTGCTGAGATTATAAGCCATGTGTTGAAGGATGCTCAAGGTAAGAGATCCTTGTTTTTGAACATTGTTTTAATGTGGTTTGATGCTTAAAGATGCATGATGTTTATGGCTTTGTTAAATGCTTTAAAACAGTGGAATATTGTTGTTAATGATGCATATTGGCAATTGATGGTTAAGGTCACAAAGGTGGTTAAAAGTCCTTGTGTGAGCCTTGTTTATTTAAGAACAACATGGTGTTTAAAAGTCCATGGTTGGTTCTTGGTTAAGATCACAAAGGTGTTTAAAAGTCCTTGTGTGGATCTTGTGTATTTTAAGAACAACATGGTGTTTAAAAGTCCATGGTTGGTTCTTGGTTAAGGTTCAAGGTGGTTAAAATTCCTTGTGTAAGCCTTGTTATTTAAGAACACCAAGGTGTTTAAAAGTCCTTGGGTGATTCTTGTTAAGGACACAAAGGTGTTTAAAAGTCCTTGTGTGGTCCTTGTCATGGTGTTTAAAAGTCCATGGATGATTCTTGTTAAGGACACAATGGTGTTTAAAAGTCCATGTGTGGTCCTTGGAAAATTGTAAGATCACAATGGTGTTTAAAAGTCCATGTGTGGATCTTATGTTGATTGTATCACTTGTGGCCAATATGACATGTTATGATCTTGAAGCATGGTTTGCTTGTTTTAAATGCTTATGAGCATGTATATTGTGGTTTTGAACAATGATTTATAAAGGTGTTTTATAAATGCATTATTGTGTGGTTTTAACGAGCATTCCTCACTAAGATTTTGCTTACGCTCTCTCTTTTCTTAAACCAATAATGCAGAGCATTAAAGTGCATTGAGGACAGCAAGGTGGACAAGAATCCAAGTGGTGAACAAAGCTCATGTATGGTGAAGGTTTCTTAAACACTATTAGCTTATGGGCATTTGGCAATGGGGGACCTATGTTGTTGTTTTGGGAGATGTTTTGGACTCCCTAAGTTGGTATTATGTTGTTAATGTTGTTGGAACTTGTATTTGGCCATTATGTGTTTGGATTGATGTTTTGATGCTTGAATGGATTGCTAAGTAGGATGCATGCCTATAGAATTGGGGATTTTCATAATTGATGCCATGTTGATGAATGGTTGATGCAATTATGTTCTTTGTATGTTGAATGACTTGCTGGTAAAGTATGGTTGCTTTTGGAGCATGTTTGATAGGCCAATTGTGTGATAAACCAGCAATTTTTCTACAATCTGGGCAGCCTGTTTCGGAACAGGTGCTACCGTATCGGAACGGGGGCCTGAAATGGCCTGGGCGTTCCGAAACAGAAGCAACCGTTCCGGAACGGATATGCCTCTGCCAGGCACTGTTTCGGAACCAGTTGCGGAACGGTCCCGCGTTTCGGAATGGGTCTTCCCTGTTCCGAAACACTCGACCGTTGGGCACTGAAATTGTTGGTTAAATGTTTTGCATTGTTTGCGCTTTGGTCCTGAATCTTGTTTATGCAATTAAATGAGTTTGTGATGTCCGTTTGAGCTGAAATTTGACAGACAAGCATGAAATATGACTAATTTCATATTGGTAACTTAAAAATGGGTTAAGTCCTTGAAATTTCCAGAATTTACATTTTGGTCCCTAAGTTTGTGTTTTGTTCAATTAAGTTCCTGAACGTTTTCCGTTTGCGCTGATCTTTGAGTATGATGTTTGTATGAACATAACTAGGGTTAACGTGCATCTAGATAAGATTAAAAGAAAAAAAAGGGTCGTTAATCAAGGTTGACTTTCGGGTTGACTTTGGTTTTCCCCGTGTAAACTTCTTAATTCGGTTCAACCGTCTGGGCCGGGTTAAGGGGTTACATCCTTCGACCGTTCTAGCTCGCCAAGTGGTGGAGAAGTTTGATATTTAGGTGATTTTGTGGGGTGAAAAATAGAGAATATACACAAGGATTTATAGTGGTTCGACCTTCTAACAAGCACTTACATTCATTACCTTAGCTCCCCACTAAGGATTTCAAACAAATTCACTAAGAATTTCGTCCCCTTTTCTCGAATTAGGAGGAAACTGTTACAACGATCAAGCTTTCTACCCAAAGCTTGATCAAGCACTCTCTTACAAGAGAAATTTTAAGCAAACTTGAAATCTCTCTAATAGGTATTTGTTTGCACTTCTAAGCACTCACCCAAAACCTATACACTTGAGCAAATTTGACAATTAAGCTCACAAGTGTTGTCTACAAGAAAATATACAAATAAGCTCTAAGACAATTTCTTTATCATAATGTTGTTACAATTGAAGCATTAACCTATTCTGGATGCTTAGAGGCCCCTTTTATACTCCCAAATGAGTTTGTAGCCGTTGGGGACCGTTATGATTGAATTGGAGTTGTTGGAGACTTTATTTCCCTCATTAATTACAGTTCTGTTGATGTCCGTTTCGGAACAGGTGACCCTGTATCGGAACGAATTTCTTCAGAACTAGCCATTAAAGCCTGATGCAGCAACCCGTATCGAAACGTCTCTGGCCGTATCAAAAATGATATGAGCTGTATCGAAACGGTTACTAATCGTTTCGATACGAGTGACCGTTGAGCTGCATTTAAAAAGTCGTTGGAAAATTTCGACCATTGGGGAGGTTTTGACCATTGGGCGTATCGAAACACCAAAGGGGTGTTTCAAAACGAAAACCCTTCGTATCGAAACGGGCAAGCCCTGTTTCGGTGCGAGTTTTGGCAGTTTCAAACTGTATTGAAACAAGTTACCCTGTATCGAAACAAGTACCTTGAAAACCCTGGTTTGGCTACTTGAAAACGTTTCAAACCTTGTCAAAACCATTTAAAACATCCACAAACTTATTTTCAAGTTGTTTGGACTTAAAGACATTTTTGAAATCTTTTCAATTTAGTCCAAAACTATTTTTCAATTATTATATCAAAACATTAGTTCTTCAATCTCCCCCTTTTTGATATAATAAAACCAACTTGAAAAATTGTTTGGGATTCTCCCCCCTTTTATTCTAAAAATTTAAATAAGAGGTTTCAAAAATTAAAAGAAGTTTAAAACTCCCCTTATTCTCTTGAAAAAATCAATTTTTCAAATCATTTCTCCCATTTTTGTTATATCAAAAAGAATTTAAATAACTTTAAGTTCAAATTAACTTAGGAGGTTAAAAAATGACACAAATAATAATTTTGGTTTTAAAATGGCTCCCCCTTACTCAAAGCATCATCAAATAATGTTAGTCCAACACATGATAATCTAGTCTTGAGATTTTTGGCTTCGATGATGGTGGTCTTTTTCGAGTCCCATAACCCGGGAAGAGAATAGGTAAGCCTTCGGACAAGCTTTTCTTTCGGAATGACTTCTTCATAACCTTTGTGTTCATTGGTGATGATGGAGAATCGATGGAACATCTTTTCAATGTCCTTTTCCGGATCCATCTTGAAGTTCTTATACTCGTGGTTGAGGAGGCTGATCTTGGTCTCCTTTAATTCGTTTGTTCCCTCGTATGTAACTTCGAGCTTGTCCCAAACTTCCTTGGCACTCTCACAAGAAGACATCTTCTCATAGATGTTGAGGCTAAGTGCACAAAAGATGAAGTGCAAAGCCTTGCAATTTAGTTCCATCTTTTTGCGGTCGTCGGCACTCCAATCCACCTTGCTTCTTTTTGGAACGAACGGGTCATCCTCAATAATGTCACAAAGCTTGTAGTCTTCGGTTTTGACAAAGAACATCATCCTCGTCTTCCAATAAGCATAGTTGGTACCTTCGAAGAAGGATGGCTTGTCGATGATTGCGCCATTGAACCGGTTGTTTGAAATGTTGTTCGAGCTTGCTGGATTACCTCAATAGGATGTTAATCATATTCAATTGAGCCAAGCTCTGATACCAATTGTTGAGTTTTATGTGCTCAATTTCCTTCAATCGTTCTAGCTCGTCAAGTGGTGGAGAAGTTGGATATTTGGGTGATTTTGTGGGAGGTGAAAATAGACAATATACATAAGGATTTATAGTGGTTCGGCCTTCTAACAAGCACCTACATCCACTACCTTAGCTCTCCACTAAGGATTTCAAAAAAATTCACTAAGAATTTCGTCCCCTTTTCTCGAATTAGGAGAAAATCGTTACAACGATCAAGCTTTCTACCCAAAGCTTGATCATGCACTCTCTTACAAGAGAAATTCTATGCAAACTTGAAATCCCTCTAATAGGTATTTGTTTGCACTTCTAAGCACTCACCCAAAACATAAATACTTGAGAAAATTTGACAATTAAGCTCACAAGTGTTGTCTACAAGAAAATATACAAATAAGCTCTAAGACAATTTCTTTATCATAATGTTGTTACAATTGAAGCGTTAACTTATTCTTGATGCTTGGAGGTCCCTTTTATACTCACAAATGAGTTTATAGCCGTTGAGAACCGTTAGGATTGAATTGGAGTCGTTAGAGACTGTATTTCCCTCATTAATTGCAGTTCTAGTGATGTCCGTTTCAGAACAGGCGACCCCGTATCGGAACGACTTTCTTCAAAACTAGCCGTTGAAGCCTGATGTAGCAACCTGTATCGAAACGCCTCTGGTCGTATCGAAATGATATGAGCTGTATCGCAACGGTTACAAACTGTTTTAGTGCGAGTGACCGTTGAGCTGCATTTAAAAAGTTGTTGGAAAATTTCGACCGTTGGGTGTATCGAAACACCAAAGGGGTGTTTTGAAACGAAAATCCTCCGTTTCGGTACGAGTTTTGGCAGTTTCAAACTGTTTCGAAACATGTTACCCTGTAACGAAACAGGTACCTTGAAAACCCTGGTTTGACTACTTAAAAACGTTTCAAACCTTGCCAAAACCATTTAAAACATCCACAAACTTATTTTCAAGTTGTTTGGACTTAAAGGCATTTTTGAAATCTTTTCAATTTAATCTAAAATTATTTTTCAATTATTATATCAAAACATTAGTTCTTCAGAATCGATCTTGGAGGACATGCCTAACAATATATTATAATGTTATACTATTTTCTACTATATTACTTTAGTTTTTCAGTCAACCCATTATTAGATTACTAGCAACATATAATGACTCAATGCTTATTTTGTATTAAAACTAAAAGTTTATTTTTTAAAAAAAATCAAAAGTTTAATGTCTATTTTATAACTTTTAAAAGTCGGCCAAAATATTTATTTTAAAATAACTTAGTGACCATTTGAAGGTTCGGTAACTCTCTACCGGTGCTATTTTATAAATTTCTTCTAACAAAATTTGTCAAAGCTATTGACAACATATCACCACGCATCAACTAAGTCAAAATTATGATATAATGGAAAATTATTTAATACATTACGGTGGAATAAAGTTTTAATAAGCGGATTAATTTTATGGGTTATGAGGTTTTGTTTAAAGTTTCGAATTTTGGGTTTAAGTTTAGGGATTTAAAAATTAAGATTCATAGGTTAGGGATTTATATTTTAACCTTAAACCTTAAATTCTAACCGTAAACATTAAACTATAAACCCCTAAACATAAACATATAAACTTTAAACCCTAAACTAAATTCATAACCCTAAAATTAACCCACTTATTGAAACATTTTCACTACTCTAAATATAATGCTTTAAAGAGTGAAAGACGATGAAGGACGTTTCTTTTGCATGTGCAACACAAAGGACCATAAAATTTCCCAATGCGTGGACAATGGCTAGTTGCCTAACGCATTATGTGTTGCGTATGGGCGTATGGGATTTGCAGATGCAAAGGATATTAATTAAAGAAAGAAAAGCTGAAGTGAAATGGGAATGGAAATGGGGGGGGCCTGGCCTCGTTTCATTAATGCTTCATTTGTGCTCCTCTTTGGGCGGTGCATATGCCCCCTACTGGTTTTAGTGGACCAAGACCCACCGCCAACACCATCATTTTAGCGTCCCATGATTCGTATGTTTTGGTTTTGATTTGATACATTGTTAATCAGTTTTAAGGCATTCGTTCAACGAAGCTTATGGCTCATGGTTTATGGGATTGGCGCATGCCTGCCATTTGCACAACTCTGACCCAAGTTTAACCCACACTTCGATTCGCTTTCTACACACACAAAGTTGAAATCGACCAAAAACCAAAGACAAGACAGCACTGAACCAAAAGACATGACGACTGTCGTCGTCAAGGCTTCAAGTGCTCTGCACAAACTCTTCCAAGTAAAACTTAACATCGCTGAGTATGGCGAACAACGTGATTCAACCCAGAATTGAATGTTACTTTGAGTGCAGTGGTAAATCACGAGTAGAAAATAGAAATCTCTTACTTTTTTAGTGCCTCTATTTATGCTCCAAGATTAAAATATTAAGTTTAGGTTTTTAGGGTTAGAGTTTAGAGTATTGGGTGTTTGATATATTAATTTGTAGGGTTTAAAGTTTATGATTTATGATTTAGAATGTAGGGCTAGAGCTTAGGATTTGATTTTTTAGTATTGAGATATAAAAAAGACACCAAAAAGGGATATGATTTTTATTCGGTAAACCATATTATGTTTTGAATAAAAGAATTTAAATTCAAATCCCAACGAGTAGTCCTAATGAAAAAACGGATGATCCTAAAAGATTCAAGTTTAAATCACTTTGCCTTCCTACCTAGAGAGAAGGGAGGAGAATTTTGATCTCAATAGGTAATGTATCTACAATTTAAAGAAAAAAAAAATAATATCAACGAAAGCCTTTAAACTCCTGTTCTAGAGATCGTTGACTATTAAGTTATATTATTATAAACCATAAAATGAATTTAATGACACAATTGAGCTAGCTTTGACCCCTTTTCGTGAACTTTTAAAACAATTTCAACTTTTTCTTGAAACAGACCAATAGATTTTATGGGCATACAAAGAGAGTACGACTTTGGTTCTGTGGTGTCTTCATTTACATTCAAATGAAAGCTTTAACTTCCACATTGAATGACTAATGGCTATCCCATCATAAACCAATAGGGGCACTAACAAAATCTGTGATAACCTTTGCTTTCCCAGCAGCCCCCCCTGCTACAATGGGTTAATGTAACTTGAACAATCATGACAAGCATATGCAGATCTAAAAATTTAATTTTGATGGTTCATTAATCATAATAGAATTTTTCTGCTTTTTTTCATTGCCCTTTTTTATATCTCACATTAAAAATATTAAATTTATTGTTTATAGTTAATGTTTAAGGTTAGAGTGTATTTTTAAAGTCTAGAATTTATGGTTTAGGATTTAGAATTTAGGATTATGGCTTAAAATTTAATTTTTTAGCGTTGACAAAGAAAATGACACCGAAAAGCCATAATTTTTGTGCCACTAAGCAGCAATAAATGCAATCACATGTAAATTGAGTGTGAATTGAATAAGTTATTAAAATATGCATTTAAACATCATAAAAATTCAAATTAAAAATTACTAGGAGATAATAATGACTACGATAAACTTAATTAATGAAAAATAAAGCAAATAAAAAGTATATGAGCTACCGAAAACTAATGGTGGCAGTTTATAATAATAAAATAAAAATCTAATAACGATAAATATACAATGCAATAAACAAAAATAAACACGCTAAAGGATTAAATTGAAAGACAATAAAACTTAAAATGATCAAAATAGTAAATAATTATGTAAATTTGTATTAAAATAAATTATAGATAAAACTGGAAGGACCAACATATACCCCAAAAGAGCAATTATAACCCTTCTAAAGCTACCCCATGCATAATAGAATAGAAAGCACATGCATTTTGTGTGCTCTTTTTATGTTTCACACTAAAAAATAAGTTTAGTATTTAGGGTTAGGGTCTATGGAAATGGGGTAGGATCTTTTGTATGATTTAAAGTTTATGATTTAAAATTTAAGATTATAGCTTAGAATTTAACTTTTTAATATTGGTTCGTTCAAAAAAAAAATTGTATTGGGACATAAAAAATAACACTTAAAAAGAACACATTATTTTTCTTCTATCTAATTAGAATTTTTTTCTTGTTTAATGGTGGGTTACATGACATACCATGCACTATACTAAATACGCCCATGATGGCAAGTAAGAAAACAAATATAATAATCATAATAATATATTAATGGCAGATGTTTTTTTAACCTTGCAAATGAGATTAAAAAAATTATCAAATATTGTTGACTGAAAGTTAATTTGATTTATTTTTTGATAAATTTTAATTGTAATTTTACCTAGAGAGGAAGGGGATGTGAGATTCTAAAGAAAAAATGAGGTGTTTTTAGTGAGTTTAGGACTTATGACCTAAGAAAATATGAAAGAATAAAGATGAATAATTTGATCAACCAGTCAAATGTACTTACTCAATTTATTACAACATATACGAGAACATGAATTATAATGTGTTTTAGTGTATAATACACCTAGTAAAAAGTGTATATTAATACACTTTAATTTCTGGTGGAGAAAATTTTGGATAGTTGAAACAAATTTAACTAAATAAGACATATGATGTTCATCTAAAGAGTCATTGGTTCAAATTGTTTTATCTATATAATATATGCGTATTGTCAAAAGGTTAAAAATATTTATGAACAGATATTATCTTGTAATTACTTTTAGACTATTAAAAAAACTAAATAAGACACACGACGAACTTTTAATCAGACTTGCGAAGTTAAAAATCCAAATATCTATCAAATAATAATTCGTATTTTAATAAGTCTAAACAAAAGTTTGATTTTAAAAAAAAAAAATTAATAAACTCGGAAATGGTAACATACACATTTCATTTATTTCGTTTTTGATTAAAAACATCTTATTTATTTCTTATAAAAATATTTTTTATTTTCACTTTAGATTATAATTCTTTTTCTTTTTCTTTTTTCAAATATAATTAAATAGGTAATTGCTCACCCCTTGTTGTCTCAGTGGTAAAGGATGATGTAATTCACCTCCAGAAATGGTAATTCTTTTTCTTTTTTTTTTGTTCAACTATCTTTTTCTTTTTCGGTTCTCCTTTATATGTTTCAGCACAAAAATAAAAAAATATTTTGAGTCCTAACGCTAAATTCAAAATCTTAAACCAACCCTAAAAAATACACTCTATCCCTAATTCCTTAAACCCTGATCATAAACTATAACCCTAAACTTATTTTATTTTATTTTTAGTGTAGAAACATAATTTTTTATAATCAACGGGGTAAAAGTATAAATAAGGATATCAAAAAGAGAGAAATTTTTTGTTTGAAGAAAATCATGCTAAGAATGCTAAAAAATTGGTAATCCAAAATAATGCTTTTACAAGTAAAATTTGGCTTTAAAAAGGGACTAAATCAAGAACCAAGTGGAATATGAGCAGTAAGAGCAAGCTTTTCCAACATGGATGTAGAGAAAGTGTTTCATATGAGTGGAGGAGTAGGCAAAACTAGCTATGCCCAGAATTCTTCTCTCCAGGTTTGGCCTAATTCCCTTCTAATTTTTCTCACCATTTTCTTTGAGCCATATAATCTTGTCTGCTTCTTTTTTCTTTCTATACCAGAAAAAAGCTTCAGATATGGTGAAACACATAACCATGGAAACAATACAACAGCTTTACAACCAAGTAACTCCCAAGAGCCTAGGCATAGCTGATTTGGGCTGTTCTTCAGGACCGAACTCGTTGTCGCTCATCAAAGACATTGTCGAAGCCGTCGAAAGAAGTAGCCATACAATGTTCCGTCCCGTGCCCGAATTTCGAGTTTTCCTAAATGATCTTCCCACAAATGACTTCAATTCGGTGTTTATGTCCTTGCCTGATTTCTATAGGGACCTTAAGAAAGACAGAAATGAAAGGTGTTCGTGTCCGGCTGTTTACGTAGCAGGTTACCCTGGTTCGTTTTATGGAAGGCTGTTCCCCAACAATTGCCTGCACTTCATATATTCTTCTTACAGCTTGCACTGGCTCTCCAAGGTTCGATTCTCCGCGACTCCATTCGATCGAATGCGCGATTCTACTGAAAATGCATTTGTCATATTAATCAATTATCTGCATGTCATTCAGGTACCTCCGGGACTTTACGATGAGCATGGCAGGTCTATTAACAGAGGAGGCGTTTACATATCGGAATCGAGTCCTCCAAGGGTGTCCGAAGCATACCGGAATCAATTCCGGGAGGACTTTTCGTTGTTCCTGAAATCACGATCGGAGGAGGTTGTGACAGGAGGAAGAATGGTGCTCATCACATTGGGAAGAATAGGCCAAGCACATGTGGATAGAGGCAACTCTTTCTTTTGGGAAATTCTCTCAAAATGTCTGGCCATATCAGTTTCACAGGTCACAGATTTCTAACATCTCCATCATGTAATTTGTCATGCATGCATGCAAAGATGAGTCGAGATGGTTGAGGGGTCATTTAAAAAATTTAAATTTATTGGAGGGTCAGTTAAAGAGTTTAAACTTATGAGGGGTTAAATATATACATTCTTAAGAAATTTTTATAATATTTTATTTTGAGAAGGGGCCACGGCCGCGCCCCAACCGGTCCTTTCTTAATACCATCGCTGACGGTCGTGCATCCTAAAAATTCTCAATTTTTATATAATTTTATTAATTATAAAAATCCTTACCTCTAAAATAAAATCTTACATTCTTTTCTGCGTATATTCTTAATAAATTACTTAAATTTTTATCAACAAGTGATTTTTTATTCTAATATAATTGTGTTGGTCGAGGTTGTTTAAGAAATCTTAAATAAGATTTCTGGGATTATAGGGGCGGGTTGAGTCCCCGACCCCCTCCCTTTCGTATTCTCTTTCGGAATTTTTTGAAGTTTTTGGTATTTTTATATTAAAAATAGTAATTGACTCCAAAAAAAAAATATAATTTGATGCTTTTTATCCCAACCCTTTATGTAAAATTCTTGACTTCATCAACGGGATCTCTATGAAGGAGATGAGTTTTATAAAGGGTGAACAAGAGTTTGGTAAAACACTAAATTAATCGAATCATGGACGGAACGAAGATTGAATTACGAGGGGGCAGATTGATAAACTTTGAAACAATTAGGGTCTTAAAAAATAATTAAACTATAAAAATTAAGAGACTTCAGATATAATTTTATAAATTTTAAAATCGAAAAGTCTTAAAAAAGCAATTAAAACAAAAAAATGAGGCGTTAATATTTAATTTTATTAATTTTAGATCGGAAAGTCTTAAAAAATAATAAATCATAAAATTTTGAGAGGGGCAAGAAAGGAACAAAGACTTAATTACAATAATTTTAAAACTATTTAAAATTAAAATAAAACTAACCCATCAAATTTGAGGAACAATCGCCCCTCCCACCTTGTATTTAGTTCGCCCCTGAATGGAATAGAAGATATTCCATGTATCTAACCATTAAGGTTCTTTGAATTTTCTATAATCTCTTAGTAACCAGGGACGGTGCGAAGATTTTAAAGGTCCTATACAATTTATTAAAATAAGACCTTTAATTTATAGCTAGTAAGAGATATAAATTTTTTTTTCAAGAAAATCACCTTAATACAAAAAATTTTATTAGATTATCTTCTTGAGCAACAAAAAAATGACTTACAAAATATTTTTAAATTAAATATTTTCACTTAAAAACTGTCATTCATTTTTAGGTTTAAAAATACATAAATTTATATATTTTTTATAAATATTTAATTTAACTCGAGTTCTCAATTTTGGACTTCTCTTTCTTAGGGGCCTTATGCAATCGCTCTTATTGCGCATGTCCACAACCCCACTTGTAATAAATGAGTCTGACACACATTAAATATTGTTTCTTTATGTGTACGATATATTTCAGGTTAATCTCATATTATGTTTCCGCATACAAAATCCGAATACATGTGTAATATGTATCCCTTGTTCACCTGTTCTTTTTTCTTGTTTCTTTTTTTTTTTTTTGCAGGGAGAAATTGAAAAGGAAAAGCTTGAATGTTACGATGTTCATTTTTACGCAGCATCAAGAAATGAAATAGAAGACGAAGTTAGAAGAGAAGGTTCCTTCGAATTACAGAGGATGGAGACATTCGAGATCGAGAAACACGTCAAAGGCGGAGACAGCTACGGCACGGCGGTGGCCATGACGGTGAGGGCAATCCAAGAATCCATGCTTTACAACCATTTTGGAGAAGGGATAAACTTGGACGCCTTGTTTGGCAATTATGCGAGAATTGTGGACCAAGAAATGGCCAAACAACAAATTAACCCCATCACTTTTCTTATAGTTCTTAAGAAATTATGAAGCAATATCTTCTTATGTAGGATTAATTAAATATCAAGCTTGAAGTAAAACCCTTCACTTTTACTTAATCCATGCCCAAAGCAAAAAATACAATTATTTCAAATTAAAATCACATAAAGTAACACCAAATTAAAAGAAAAAAACAACTGGATTAGAAATTTAAGTGGATTTTTTAATTATTTTGGCGGATAAAATTTGGTAAACATTTTATTTTTCAAGCTTGGCTTTAGAATTAGAGAACAATAGACTGGGAACTGGTTTTAAATTTTCCGGGAAAATAATGGTAGCCTGGTAGGGTTATGGAGTAATCTAAATATTGGTATTATATAAGTTCAGGTACCTAGTGCTACCATAAAAATGCATATAAGATGAAACCTGAAATCAAAGTAAAATTTCTTGAACCCAACGTAAGTCAAAAATGATTCAAACATTTTCATAAAACTACTCTTAAAAATTATACAAAAAAATAACCTGTACTAAATGTGGGGCGATGTCATAGTGCTCGAATTTGCCCTCCATAGCCATAATATTTCAAAAGCCCTTCATCTTGCCGCCAATTCTCTTTTACTTTCACTTCAATCTGTGTATAGAATTTGTTGGTTCAGATTAATGTCAGCTAGTACTAACCAAGTAACCATGCTGTTAATGACCATGTTCAAAGGACAACTGTGAGAACAGTCTTTAGAACTCCAAATAAAACAGTACCTTGTAGCAAAAGTATATCATGCACATTGCACCATTTATAATTTAAGAGAAGCATTGTGATTAAGTTCGCACCTCGAGGAAGACTTTCTTCTGTAGGAAATCTTCTATGTCAAGCCGAGCAGCTGTTGCAAGTATTTTCAGAGCTTTCCCTCCCTTCAATAGTAAAGGACACAAGGCATCAAATGCAAGGCTTAGAATGTATGCATGCACATGCAAGTGTACATTATTTAGATGTCATATTTAAAATTAGTTGATTTGAAATATCAAACACCGGTCAAATTTGACTTTTTATTCAAACATATTCAACAAGCTCAAGGGACCATTGAAATGAAGCAAACAAATTGCAAAAAGTCTGGAAAACACAGGATAATACTTACTTTCCCAATGAGGATGATTTTCTGGGAGTCTTTCTCAACAACAATTTCTACTTGTATGAAATCTTTTGCATTTGGCCTTGTTTTGTAGTTCACCACATTTACCTTGAAAAATATGAAGATGAAATCCGGTTTGATTGGGTACACATGATGATTATATCTTGATAGCAATCTTGATAACTATAGTCCATACCTGACATGCATAAGGAACCTCGTTGCGATACTGCATAAATATCTTTTCTCTGATCATTTCAGCTACAAAGAACCTTTCTGGGTGTTCACTTACAATGTCCTGGAAATACATAAACAACAAGCACTGTTCATATGGAAGAAGCAGTTCATTTTTTAAGTCCCACCAAAAGTTGGGCGAAAATTTTCTTTTGGAGGAAGGCAACAATTAGCATGAAGCCAAATAAAATCCTAGTATTGACATAAGGGCAGTTTTAAAATCATACCATGTCCCTAATTTATATGAGTTAGAAGCTCAATTGAAGGATATGAGTCACGACACAACTGTAATCTAGCATCACTTGAGTCTGGGTACATTTGTAGTAAACTAAGTTCAATATAAGCAAAATAAAGTTATCAAAGTCAATTGCTACTTCTTGCTTTGAATGATATTAGATAAAGCTTAATTCAATTACATGATTTTTCATTTTAATAATAAATAAATTCAAATATTTGACATGTTTAAGGTAACATTCCTGATAACAAGAATTACTACCATTCTCCATTCTCAAATATAAGCTGGTGAGGAATACAAAAGCAGATATATCTGTTGAGTTTCTACATACCTTTGGATAGTAAGGTGGCCCAGTAGGAAGTTTTGACAGGATCCACTCCTTGACATCATCTACCCCATGTCCATGCTTTGCACTCACAGGTATGACCTCGTCAACATCAGTAAATTTCTCATACCACTGCAAGGCATGTGATTTCTATTTAGGAAACCAACCTTGAAGGCAAAGACCAATTCGCGGAGCTACTTAAAATACAGGACATAAGTAATGAACCTAACAATTCGACGAGTGAAAGTTCGACTCACATGCTAGGTGGTGTAACAACTAACAATATGCTGAAGACACTGCTCCAAATATTTTAAGGGAGAACACCTTTGAAGACTTTGGTTAAGGTAAAGCAACATTTACGACCAATGTTGGACTAATACATCTGCTTTGTTTCTTTGTTTCATTTAGTGCACCATAAATTACAAAAAAAAAAAAAAAACACTAAGACTACAACAAGAAAAACTAATTTGATAATTGTCAATATTACAAGAATAAAAACCTTACTAATTAAGAACGTTCATGCATATTACATGGTAGTTCAATTGCAAGGAACCTAGCCTTTTGAGACAAGGTAAAGCAAATACCCTAAGCATTGCAAGGAAAATTGGCCATTGCACTGCAGCCATGGCTTTTAGTCTTATTCTAGGTCTGCCAGCAAGCAGTTAACATAAAAGTTAGTTCAGAAACAAAGATGAGGTCAAAAACATTTACAATGCAAGAAATAAATTTGCAAGATAAAAGTATTTCTGCAACTATTTCCCAACAAACCCACTAATGACACTAACAAATGTGCATCTTAAATTTTAAGAAAAGTCAACATGAAAGCACATCCAAAATTCGGCAGATTCTTACCTCAAGCTTTTTTGCTATTTCACCAGGTTTTATCAGATCTTTCTTATTCAAAACCAGTAGAGTGGGCAGTGTACACTTGAGATCCCCTACACCCTCTTCTAACACATCATCGATCTAGACATAAGAAACTGAGCTTAGAAAAAGGGTGGAATGTTAAACAAAGTATGTAGAAACCATGAAGCATACATTTTCAGGCACTTTACATGCATCAACAAGAACAAGTACACAGTCAGCATTTAAGGCAGCACTTCGGACATTCTTCATCATCATAGAATCCAACTTGTGCATTTTCTTCTTCATAACACCTGGAGTGTCATACAGTATCATCTGCAAGTATAGTTCGGGGTCATACGGATTAGAAATGGAACATGATTGCCCTATGTCACCAAGGAACTACACGCAAAATTTGCTGCAATACCGAAAAAACGACCAAAAACATGGGAAACAATAGTTATAACAAAAGAACTAATCTTCAAACCTGATACTCTGGGCCTGAACATATACCAAGAACTCGATGCCTGGTGGTTTGAGGTTTATCTGTGACTATAGACAGCTTTTGACCTATCATTTGATTAGCCAATGTGCTCTTCCCAACATTGGGCTTCCCCAGAACAGCAACATACCCTACATTTGACACGCCATCGAGATATAAAACAACCGTAGACTATGTAATCTTTGACGAGTTCGTACATCAACAAAAGGAGTTCAGCTCAATCCGTAAAAATTCAAACTGTTCTCGCTCTTATAATCTTTTATAGTTATAGTAGAATTGCTTACCGTATTAATCAATTATGACAAAAGAAAAAGGAGGAATTGAAAATGATATCTTTTTTTGATTTTTGAAAGAATTAATAATCAAAAACAGAGAATTAAATAACAAAACAAGAGGAACAATGAGATAAGGTTACGAACCGCTGCGATGGTTAGTGGGAGAGGAAAAATCAAGCTCCTCCAACTCATAGTCGTCGAGCAAAGCCATGTTCCTATCTGGCTTTTCACTCAAAGACAAAAAAGACGAATCGTCACCGCTTATTTCCCCTTCTAGTTCTTGTGAATCTTCAATGAGATTATCTCTTTCAAGTACTTGTTGGATTAAATCTAGCCTGGAAATCTTGTTTGGATTCCAGCTCCTGGAACCGGCTTTTCGAGCTTGGAATCGGAACCGCGATTTTCCGTGACGATTTCGAACGGTGTGAGGGAAAATAGAAGGCTTACTATCTCTGGCCGTTAAGAAACAGTCTCCGGGTAACGCCGGAGAAATGTGCAGAGCTATTAGCTCCATTACCGCCGCCCGTTTCTTGGTGCTGTTCTCTCCGCTCGTTGTCCGTTGATAGCAGCTTCACTGAAACTGGTTCGGCATTTTCGCGATTTCAATTTTCAGGCAATTGGATAATTCTTTATTTTTTTTAATTAATTGTATTCATTTATCCTTCGTCCAGGTTCGCATGGATAATACGCAGCGTTTGGACCATCTTCTTTTTTCTTTTCTTTTTTAGAAATGGACCCTTCTTTTTATGTTATAAATTTGCATAATTGGCCAAATAGGCCACCGTTGGTTTATTATTTAGGGAACGGGGTAGGTTGGCTGAAAATTAGGGAATTAGGCCAATTTTTATAGTGGCACGTGAACCTCGTCACCTGCAGCCGGTATTGTGTGGACCTCGCGCACCACCTTTTAATGTGGTCCTGTTAAAGGCAGGCTTCTCGGCTTGGATGGCTATTTAGGGTGGCATGCATGGCTATTTAGGGTGCTATTAAAGGGTAAATAGGGTTCTAGGTACGGGCTAGGTTTAGGGTTTAATTTTGTAATATTATTTTATGTGTATATATATAGAGTTTAGGGAAGATGAGTGTGTGGTGGTTGAGAAAAAAAATTGAGAGTTTTTCGGTAAAGAGGGAAGAGTTTGTGAGTTTCTGAAGAAATATTCGAAGACGGTGATTGAAGAGTTCGTAAAGGCCAGTGAAAATTAAGTAAGTGATTTTTACCTTTTAATATGTTTTTTTAAAATTCTAGTGGGTTTGTATATTTTTTGTATGATTGAAGATATATTCGAATGGTAATAGTATTTTTAAATTTTAATAAGAAAACCCGAAATTTTAATGTTTTGCGTATGTTTTATTTAATATTTACAGAAGATGAGTTCTTCAACATATTGTGACACTGAACCCACAGTTGGTCGTTAGGACGAATCGCTTGAAGATTTAAGTGATGATGAAGAAAATATTGTTCCTATGAGTGAAGAAGATGACGTTCAGTTACTCGATGTCGATGATATTGACGATGTTATGACAGATGCGTCTCAAGGCAATGGTATTGATGTTGAAGAAGATGTTTGGGTCACAGCTATTAGTAGGCTCGAGTTGGGAAATGAACAACCAACTGTTTGGGGTAATGCTGCACCGCAGCCCCAACAACCGGAACCTATATATCCAGCCTATGAAGCTCCAGCAGCCCACATGTATGAAATTGACTATACTGCAATGCAAGATCAGAAATATCAAGCTCGCGTATTTGGTTCTTCGTCATCTTCGAACTTTAGAGAATTGGAACTAAAGGCTGAATTTGAAACAAAAGAAGCCACGAAGCTTGCAGTTCAGGAGCACTGTCTCAAACGCCATACGTCATTTTCTGTTGTTGAGTCCAACAGAAGTACCTATTGTGTAAGGTGTTTTCATTGGAAGAGCAACTGTCCGTAGTGTGTAAGAATTTCTTACAAGAAGAGGACTAAAATGTGGGAGGTGTCACGGTTTATTAAGCAGCACACATGTGCCAATATGGTTTTATCACATGACCATATTAATTTAAACTTTGATCTAACATGTTTGCATTTTCGACTCGACCCTTACGGTTTTGCGGATGACTGTTATAAACTAGAGAATATTGCAAATATATATAGAATTCAGTTCAACACGATCTCGAACCAAGACTATTGGCCGGTAGAGCCAATATACGAAGAATGATTACCAAATCCAGTGCTTCGTAGAAAGTTGAAGGGTCGACCGAAGTCTACTCGTATTAATACGAATATGGATGATCCAGATGATAGAGAGGGAAGAGTTCAAGTTAAACATTGTACTCTTTGTAGTCAACCGGGTCATTCAAGAAACAAGTGTCCGAACAGATCAAATCTTTCCAACTATCGTGCCAGACCGTCAACCTAAATGCTTTGTTTAATGTATGTAATTTTATGGTAATGAAAATAAATTTTTTTTATCTCCTTAATTTATTTGAAGTAATATATTTTTCCTTATTTAATATAATTTATTATTTGTTCTTATTTAATATAATTTAAGGTAATATTATTTAATTTATTTTAATTAATTATTTGTTCTTATTTTGTATTTTTTATATTTTTCTATAATTTAAAGTCTTTATTTGGAATTGGAATTCGAATTTAGAAATTGAATACGAAAATTAAAAAGGAATATAAATATCAAAATACAATCGAAATTGAAAGAAATACATATAACATTAAATATCTGGGGTTTGCAAATGTTCAATCATGGAAACATAAATTACAAATAAATAAATAAACCTTATTTCTGCCTCCTCTTGGTGGGTAATTCTTGCCAGTGGAGAGGGCTTGTTTGTGAGTACCGCGGAACGAGTTGAACCTGTCTACGAGCTCTTGAATTAGGAGCCAACTCATCGTCATCGAAAACTTGCTCATCCGTTATTTGCATAGTAGGTGGTGTAGCAAACATTTATTCAGGATGAAATGATGGGCTGCTAATGGTAGTTGTTGACAACATAGATGCCATACTACCAACACCAAAACTTTCCCCATATACAGATGATTGAGGATACTGAAATTGTGGTACGTATCCTTCATCATCATTGTAAGCCGGTTGAGAAGATAAGCTACCACCAATTGTAAAATTAAAAGGTGATTGTTGCGGAACATGACCAAATTCAAATGTTTGATGACTTTGTTGAAATGGTGTTTGTTCCGAAACATTACTAATGGTGGTTGCTCCCAAAGATTACTGCTTACATGTATCAGGGGAGAGTCAGATCGCGACCACGAAGAAGTCCAACCTCGGTTGGTTGCTCCCGAAATTCCTTCAAAGTTTTATTTTCATTTACTATAAAAACCCACGAATTGAAGTTTTATTTTCTCATATCTATTTCACCAAAACATCCAACTCAACTCTTTGCTCCTCTCATGGCTAATTTTTTCGTAACATTTTATTTTCTCAGTATCTATTTCGACTCAACAATCACTAGCAAAATGTCACTCGACGATTTATTGCAGTTGATATCAAACGAGGTTAGTAAACACAATGACAAGCAAATTTCTTACTTGGAATGTAAAATCCCAACACCGACGGCAGCTGAAACACATTACTTTCTAAAGCTTACCAACGAAACTAACGTTCGTAACATGTATGACCAACTCTATTATGTATGAGCTAAATACATCCATTTAAATGTTAAGTTCGATGAGGTCAACGCCAGTGAAGGTAGTACGTCTGCACCCATATAAGTTGCTTCGTCCGCACTCGCATCAACCACTGAACAAGCTTCATCTTCACCGGATGTTAATGTAGCTGCCGACGAGTTGCAGCTTTTTATGTAAAAGTGTATACAACGAAAACAACAACTGATCGAATAACTTAATTTAAGTTCAGACATTTCAACTGACTACGATGATTCCGATTAACCTTTCACTCCTTTATTAATGTTCTAAGTATGTGTGACGCTGTAATTTATCATCATTCACTTATTTATGTGAAATATTATTGGGTAAAAATTATCTTAAATTATATTTTTTCAGTACGTTACAGCAGGATGATACAATTTACTTCAAATATTCAAACAACATTACTTACACACCTTTACCTCAATTATTCAAACATGTACTCAATTTTGCCTGATATAAGGATACATAGTACCAATAATATTCGCCAAGACTGAACTTTTCCTTTTTCAGACGTGTCAGACACGCTGTGTCAGTGTTTCAGTCTACAAAGAACTCGTTTTCTGTAGAACGCGAGATACAAAAGAACTCGCTCTCTACAGAACACGAGATCCAGGAATCTGATAGAAACTCGCTTATCGTAGAAAGCGAGTTCTTTACTTTCCTGACACGTTTGAAAAAACAAGATCCATCGGGATTTTTCGGATGAGATCGGTCATTTATTCCCTTATATGAAGCAGAATGCTATACTAATATTGTATAGTTTTCATTCAAGTCTTTCAATTGCTAGAAAAATATCGAGACGATGAGGTGCTGTTGTTCTTGTATTCTACGATGGCGAGATAATCGATGATGCCTCACTCGGTGTCGTTTTTCAGTCCCCAAATACTGTAACGCTAACGATTTTGAAAAGATTATCGTACAAGAAGTTGATTAAGGAAGTAGGAAATAGTGTCCCGCACGGCCTTGGGAAAAGTTGGACGAGTTGAAGTATCGCATGTTGATCTCTTTAGAACTGTTAACCTACCCAGTATGTCGCATTAGGGACAACGGTGATGTGGAGTTGATGATGGCTACCCACTTGGAGTATTCTTTAGAAGGGCCCCTCGAGTTGTATGCGTCGTTTTCAGATTTTAATGCTGCTATCAAAATCCAAAGCTGGAGACGAGCGAATTTCGACTTCGACCCTAATGCCAATGTTGATAGCCCGACGACCGGTTTAAGAAATGATTTCAACCTACTAAGTACATACAGTCCACGCAACAAGTTCGATGCTTTGTCGTCTTCTGTACCAAGACATTCGTGTGTAGCTAGTTTCAGGTTCGACTTGAACCAGCCCCTAAACGATGAATTCAATGCACCATCCTCTCCAATGTGAAGACATGCAACATACAATACGTATAGTATGGGGGAGGCTACGTCATCATCCCACAACTACATGAGGTCATCCGACCATGAAGCGTTCAACCCCTTCGATGATTTCTCATATGGACGATACTCAGCGTATGTCCCTAGTACAGAGTACGTTCAACCATCTGTGGGGAGACATTCTTGTGTTGCTGCGCTCGACTTTGATCTTGGTAATACGGTTCGTGAGTAATCTCGTGAGCGGTCTCACGATCGACGACCAGTCTGCTCTCCTGAAAGGATAACAGTCAACGACGTAGAACTATTCCAGTTCGAGGGGGATACTTCTGACAAAGAACTAGTTAGAAAACTCAGACCCGATGGCGACGAGTAAGGGCCCTTCTATAAACCACCAGCAGACGTAAACATTCCAGTAGGTTGTATCGAAGATTTAGATGGCAACGAAGAACACCAGACGGAAAGCAATGTTCCAATATCGGTTGCGAATATTTCTTATTACCAGCCACCCTCCCAATTTACAACGGTTGATATGGATGCGTTGAACGTTCCATAATTTTCACAATTCCAAACAATTGACGGTTACAACCACCGTGCTGATGGTGAACTGGCCATTGAGATGACATTCTTGACAAAAGAACTGGTCGTGGCAGCTATTAATCACTACAACATTTTCCGGGTAGTTACGACGACTGTGAAGAAAACCAAAGCTTATTTCTACATTGCGGAATGTGCCCACAAGAACCAGGGATGTAAGTGAAGGGTTCGTGTATCATCCTTGAAGAAGGCGAGCGGGCTCTGGAGAATCACGAAACTGAAGGGGCCTCATAACTCGGATGTGCACGTCCTATGCGATACCTTTATGGCAATGATCAAAGCAAATCCCCGTGTGATAGTTGCCAATTGTATCGTTGCAACTCAAAAACATCACGACTACACTCTTGAATACCATAAAGCATGGTATGCAAGGTGGCGAGCCGTACAAAAAGTGTTTGGACAATATGAGGAATCTTACAGTCAGTTGTGTCCATGGCTAAACATGATGCAAAAACATATACCCGGAACAGTTGTGGAACTTGAGACGGTTCCGGCATACGAAAATGATCATGTCGTACCAGGGGTTTGTCAATTCAAACTACTATTTTGGACATTTCCGTAGTGCATAAAAGCATTCAAGCACTGCAAGCTGATGGTTCAGATAGACGACATTTGGTTGTACAGGAAATATACACAGGTCTTACTTCTGGCGGTTGCACAAGACGGAAATCAAAAAATCGTTCATGTAGCCTTCGTAATAGTTGAAAAAGAGGATCTTGAGTCTTGGTTGTTCTTCCTTAAGAACCTACGGAGACATGTTCTTTCTCTTGTAATGCGGGCAAGGGATGATGAGATATGTGTTATTTCCGACAAAGGCACAACGATCATATGGGCAATAGAACGTTTGGGGTAGTCTTGAGAGCCTCCCCACATTTACCACCGTTATTGCTTACGACACATTGCGGCTAACTACTTGCAAAACTACAAGAACCAAGATGAACATGCTCTGGTTCTTTGAATGGCTACGTCATTTAGGTCATTTGCATTTATGATATCTTTGCATGTGTTGTTCGCTCATAACTATTCAACTGTCATTTCCTAGGCAACTCGCATTATGTACATGAGGTAGACCAGCTGTTCGAAGAATTGAGAGCCAGAAATAAAAATGGCGCGGACTACCTTACCAAAATCTCGAGGGAAAATGGCTTAGATCATATGACGGGGGTAAACGATATGGTCACATGACAACGAACTTGGCCGAGGCGGTCAACTCAGCACTCAAGTGAGTGTGGCATTTTCTTATCACTTCTGTTGTCAAAGCGACCTACTATCGTTTGACTACCCTATTTGCAACCTTGAGAAGGCAAGCAACTAAGTACATGACAGATGGCCACAAAGTCCACCCGGACCTCCTCGAACAATTGCAAACTTATGTGCACCATTCAAATGCGATGACTGCAACTCTCTTCTATCGAGAAGGCCATTTGTTTTGTGTTTAAAAATTTTCGAGGCCGTTGGAAGGCATACAACACAACGCGTATGTGGTAGATCTTAGGCAAAGAACCTGCAAGCGGAGTATTCCAAATATTCAAACATCCGTGTGCACACGCCATTGTTGCTTGTTCTTCCCAACGGATTCACTATATGAGAGTGCTTGATCTGGTATACTTACTAGAAACAATATTCAATGTTTACGAAAAAGAGTTTCCTCCCATCAGAAATGAAATTGATCCGTATGTTGTTGACGCTGAACCGACCATACGCCCAGATCCTGCACTACTAAGACAAAAGGGACGTCCACGATCGACACGAATTTACTGTGCAGAGGATATGGTCGAACATAGAGAAAAAAACCGGACAAAAGAAACATTGCACTATATGTAGAAATCGCGGACACATGCGTAACAAGTGTCCTAATCGCTCGGGCCCTCATATCAACTAAGTCGTTGTAATTTCTTACTGTTTGCGTTCCTTAAGTTTCAGTTTAATAATAAGATCTAATTTGTTTTAAAAATTCTCTTTCCGACTTGTCGTTCCTGCACAAAACCACGCTTTGAAATCATTTTCAACGCAAATTTATACCCTTCTCCATGTATCGTGCGTCTCAATATCAGTCTCAAATCCAAGAAAAGTTTCACTACAACGCCTCTAAGGTCAAAAATTGTGATAATTCTCAGATTATCAACTCGGAAATTTTGACAGAACAAGGCTATTAGGCCATTTATATTTTCATTCATTCACAAAACAAGCTATGTAACCGTTTTTGACGCGAACTTTAGTCGGTTTAGAATGGACCGAACTTGCCCATATTGGTGTCAAATGAAAGACAAGTTACAGTACTACGAACTCAAACTCAATGTTTACTAAAAATATACGATTAATATGCTCAAAATATTGCTCAAACATGCCTATGAACGCTTGGTGTGGTAGTCCGATTTACAAAGAACTCGCTTTCTGCGGAAAGCGAGTTCCCCGCGATAAATTCAACCGTTTTTCAAATTTTCGGGGAACACACGTTTTGTAGAACGCAAGTTCCTGTTAAATTCATTATTCTGAAAAGCGTTGACACGTATGCAGAACTCGCTTTCTACAGAAAGCAATATTGCGTCTCGCAGTTCCCAGAACGCGAGTTCTTCATACGTGGCAGATTTGGGGGTCATTTTTCCAAATAAAAGACGACGGAGATCATTTATCTTAATATTTAATAAAAATGGTTTTTCAAATAAAAACGCCACAAAAGTCTATTATGATGGCGACCTTTGAATCCAATTTGCTCCATTCACAACGTTATTTGAACATCTGACTTTGCTTAAGAAATTTAGTGTATCATCTACTACATCAACTAATTATTGGTATATTTATTCAATTTTTTGTTGCCCTTCTGATTTCCAGGGTTTCGCCCTGATTAATTCGGACCGATCATTGTCACACACTTAACTTTATTAGGCGAGTCTTGGTAATTTTCTGCATATACAATACTTCAAACTCAAAATTTACTTAAAGCGACCAAACTGCTTACCACTTAGATCACTCCATTAATTAATTTATTCAATTTTTAACCCTAATAAGCTCACATAATACCTCACAAATAAAAATACGTCAAATGTATTAAAAAAACATTTTTTGAACCATTTATATTTTCCTTCTAGTAGATACATTTCCATAGTCCCCTTGGTACTCACTTACTCAGCACTCAGCAGCATCGAGCTTCCTTTGTAGATACTTTCAATGTGGAAACAGCCAATATATAAACCTTTCCTTTTTATAAATCCTCGGCTCAAAATTTCCACCATGGGAGCTGCTTCCTCTAACGCCCTCTGTTCTTCTTCAATCATCACCAAATCGCCTCCAACACCACCGTTTCTCACTAAAGTTACAACAACCCATTTCCGCAAACTCCCTCAAACGCTAAACAGCGACGCCTATTTCAGAGTTTCTGCAAAACCCATTCATTATTCTTCTTCCAATGCAAAAGAAACGGGCGTGGCTTGGAACAAAGCGCCGAATATTGTCATCAATGGCGATGGAAAAGATGAGGCCTTTGGGTGCAAAGATAAAGTGGTAACCGTGGTTATTTTGGGATGGCTTGGGGCTAAACCCAAGCATTTAAAGAGATACGTTGAATGGCACAATTTAAGAGGAATCCACGCGGTTACTTTTTTTGTAGATGTTAAGGAATTGCTGTGGTTTGATGTCGGTGCAAGGCTCGATCAGCGTATATCTGAATTGGGAAATGAGTTGGCCGAGTGGGTTTTGGAGAAAGAGGGAGATGGTCGTGAAAGGTGCTTCATTTTCCATTCTTTTAGCAACACCGGCTGGTTGGTGTAAGTTTTATGAATAAAGGGCTTCTTTTTCATTTTCGAATTTTGATTGTTGAAAGTAAATTTGGGGTTTTTTGTGTGTGTGTGTTTTTGGGGCAGATATGGTTCACTTCTTGATAGCTTTCAGGGAAGAGAGGGATTGAAAGAGAAGATAAAAGGAGTGATTATTGATTCAGGAGGAGCTGACCCTTTTAATCTTAAGGTTTTGTTTTTGTATGTTGATTCTTTGAGTTCTAATTATGATGCTTTGGTGTTAAGCATAGTTTTTGACTTGTGAATTTGAGTTCTGAAATAAAGCTTTATCTCAAATTATGAACTTCAGTTTCTTTAGCTGATAATTACTGAAGATCTGGTGTTAAGTTGCATGCAATGGAATTAATAAGATCCAAGCTTTGGGTTTTTTTTTATGAACTTGAGTTCTTTAGCTGATGTTACTAAAGATTTGGTCTTAAATGGCATACAATGAAACTAATAAGATTCAAGCTTATGCAAATTCAACATGATGAATTGTGATTAATCTGGCCTTTATCCAAGAGAATGAGTCCAGGATCTGGATGTGAAGATTAGGAAATTTTTGCAAGTGGTAGCTCTATATATTTGATCAAAGTTAACATCCATTTATTATGCTTTGTTTACTCAATTGAGAACCTTAGATTCACGTATTAGCCGTATAAAAGACACAGGAATGCGTATGTCCGTCCTCGGGATGTTTGAATATTAAGCTTTCAACTTTTTGATATATTTACTTATTCTAAGTTTGTTAAGAGCTCTATCATACTATTTTGCTTTTCACTAGCTGTATCAATGTCATTGAACGGGAGCTTCATTGACGTTTTATCCTCCGGAGGGGAGAATAGGGATCTCATCCTATCCTAGAATACTCGCAATATTTCTTTGACCTCTTTTGCTGGTGTATAAGATCATAGATTCATTGTTCCGGCTTTGGACTTTGTAATTTCATTTCGATGAAGTAATTATATACTTGTTCTCAAAACTGGAAGTACTGATGATTCACGTATTCTTTTCATTGCAGGTCTGGGCAGCAGGTTTCACTGCTGCTATACTGAAGAAACAGAGCTCTTTAGTAAGTGGATTAGAAAGTGCAGTTACTGATTCGAAATTACAGAAAGAGGAACCTGGGATGATCGAAGCTGTGCTGCTATCTGCCCTGGAAAAGTTCTTTGCATCCA
The DNA here is from genome assembly GCA_030270665.1 of Hibiscus trionum. Taxonomy (NCBI): domain Eukaryota; kingdom Viridiplantae; phylum Streptophyta; class Magnoliopsida; order Malvales; family Malvaceae; genus Hibiscus; species Hibiscus trionum. Next base: position 21,255,824 of record BSYR01000025.1, read on the forward strand.
TTCTAAATATGCCCAATGTGAACAGGTAGGTTTCCCTTTAAGCCATACAATGTAAGCTCTACGAATATGATCATATCTTGTGGTTGCGATGAGTAACAGATTGATACGAACCACTACTTTTTCCTCCTTATGCAGAAGGTTAAGAAAAGTTGTCAATGCTATCATGGAGCACCCTCCTCCCTGTCCTCAGCTGTATCTTTATAGCACAGCTGACAAGGTCGTCTCGTATAAATCAATCGAGTTGTGTATCAAAGAGATGAGAAAGAAGGGAGTAAAGGTATTCTCCTTCAACTTCGGCACATCTCCGCACGTCGACCATTATCGGGCTTTCCCCAACATATATTCATCCCAGCTTCATAATTTTTTGAAAGAATGTTTTGCTGTTAAACAAAGATGAACCCTACGAGTACTTCATTTGTTTCTCTTGTGTTCTGATCTTTCTTCCAAAATGGCCCCGAAAGAAACCATGTCGTTCGCGCCTATTATACCAGTGCATTCTTTCGATACACGAAACCTTGGAGGTAGATTGTTTGACAAGAAACCTACAATAAATAACACCATAATGTTGAAAATATTAAAATAATCTTTTTCCTTTCCAATAATTCATTGCAATTCAAACTACATAACTAAAACATTGAACCTTTCTTGGAGTTCATATTACAATTGGAGTATAAAACAATTAGAAATTTACAATATTTCCCCCTAAATTTTGTTCCTCAAGACATGTCCTGCAATTTTTGCAGAAGATACATACTTTATACGCACACAACACACAGATGTAAGCAGAAGATACATTTTATGCACAAACTTGGTCTTTGTTGAACTTTGAGAAACTTTTTCAACAGTTTAACATGGTGGCAAATCCTTGGGTGGAGGCAGAATTGATTGATCAGCTCCCTTTCCATCTTCAACCACAAATGCCATTTTCAACCCCCAGCCTGTGTGGAGCTCCAAATGACAATGCATAAACCAAACACCTAAACCGGGAAATCCAATGAAATTCAAAATTATGTTACCCAAATTTGAGTTGTTTATATATCGGACATGAATATTTTAACGAAAACGAATTGAGTTTGTTACCTGGATTGTCTGCTCTAAAACGAATAGCGGTCCAACCCCCTGTCGGAACACCGACGGTGTTCCTTTCAACAGGATCAACCAAGTTGTACTTAGCCGGATCTTTGACAGGATCAAAGTTTCCGATACCGGTTCCAACAACGAAGAAGTTGTAGCCGTGGAGATGGAATGGATGTGACTCAACGGTGAGGAGATTAGTGTCTTGCAGCACTAGCTCAACTGTAGAATTGAAGGCAATCTTGCTAAGCCTTGTCCCATGTGCAGTGCCGAGATTAGCTGTCAAGGGTGCACCAGTGTAGTTAAATGGCTTAGGAGGTTTATCAGGGAAATTGGTTCTAAAAACTCCACTCATATTAAAGTAATGAGCTTGGAGAAGTCCGATTTTAGGCATCACAAAGGAAATGTTGTTCAACGAGGCTAAGATTCTTGTTCCGTTAACGCATGTTGGGCAAGGATCTTTGCCGAAACCGACTGTGTAGAACAGTTTTCGGTCGACTTTAAGGGGGACATTAGCGGGAAAATTTGCAGAGTTCAAGCTCTTCAGGTTTTTGTTGTAACTCAATGCGAAATCTGTGTCGTTGGGAGCTGGTAATTGAGGAAGTGTAGGAAGAACAGTGTTGGGGATTCCTTTGTATTGTAATATCCCTGTAGCTGTTTTGTTGTCTACAGGAAGTGGAGCATCCATGAAAGGCCTAGCAGCCATGAAATATCTCCCAGGGGATCGGTCTGCTCGAACGAGAACGTTCGTGGTTTGCCCCGGTGCAATCAGTATCGCTTGAGTGACGAACGGCTTTGTATAAACCGCATCGACCTCAACTACTGTCATGTTGTGACCTGCTATCGCGAAGAAAAGCTCGTCGTTGAGGGCAGCATTGACGATTCTCAGCATGTATGTTTTCCCGGATTCGACTTCCATCGCAAATGTATCTGGAAAACGAAAACATTCAGGATTGAACACCGAGCATTGCATGAGAAAACATGTATTTCGACAAAAGTTTCTTCAAGTTTCGACTTACGTTTCTCGGAACATGGAAAAAGAGGTCCGGGTTTCCCATTGATAGTGTGTGCATCCGACATATTTGGTGGCAATCCCATGTTAGTTCCTTGCTTGACAATCTCTTCAACATCTTTGTGCCACCATTCCCCTGCACCATGAACATAGTTTTCACCATCATATCATCATCACAACAAAGAACTTATAAAACCAATTGAAAAACATCGACTTTAGAACCGACCTAATACAACAATCTGTTCCATATTCGGCTTCGGGAACGGAAACGGCGTTCCTGGTTTCGGCATGATGACAATGGCTCCATACACAGTAGCCCTTAGCCAAAGAATGTGTGCATGCCACCATAAAGTTCCTCTTTGTCCTGTTACATTGAAGTCATAAGCATAGCTATTCCCGGTCTGAATCGGACACTGTGTTATGTAAGCCGGTCCATCCGCCCAACCGTTTCGATATTGCTTCAATCCATGCCTAAACAGATCATCAAACAACTTTATAAGTATAAGAAATCTTTGTTTCAACTATTTTTCTGCATACAATTTATGAAAATCCTACCAGTGAATCGACATGTTATATTTTGCATGGTTCGTAACATTGACAATAACTCTATCTCCCTCTCTCGCATACAGTGTAGGCCCTGGAAACCTCCCGTTTACCGTCACAATCGGCTTTGCATGGCACAGTCTGCTAACATTCTTCACTTGAATCTGTTCAAAAAACACATAATTTCCGTGTCGAAATTACGAAATCCCGAGAATTCAAACAAATGAAACGTTCATTTCTGAGTTGACTCACATCAAACTGGTACTTCTTCACAGCAGCTTCCGCAGGCAAAGCAATGAATGCAATGAAACCAACGATAAAAAGGGTCGTTTTGGAAACGAAATCGCCACCGATAGCCATTCGAGCTGAGCTAAAACTTTGAAATCTTCAACGCTTGTATGGATATGAGACATGAGAGTATATGAGTTATTTATATAAGCTTTAAAAAAGGGGGTGAATTGTGGCAATTTGTTAAGAACAAGAGAATGAAGCTGATTAGGTGAAATTTTGCGTCTTTGATATGTCAAAGCTTGTAAGCAAAATACTGAAAGAGACTCTCAATTGCCATTCATAGGCGTAGAGGTTGAGATTGTTCTACCAAGAAGCAAAATATTGAAAGAAACTTCCCATATCCATATTTGATCTTAAAATAATCCAAAGCTTTGGGGGTTGAAAGCTATGTACCAACCTAATCCTACATACAATACCAAGCTTTACCGCCAAGGAAAAGGCACCTTTGTACCTCATATTGGATGGTCATTTCTAATTTATGGCACAATGTCACGAAAATATCCTTAACGTTCTACTTTGTCCTCTATATTTTTTAAAACACTTTAACCCTCAATGTTTCATTTCACGCCAGAATGGCCCCTCTAAGGATGAAAGATGTTAGTTAACTAACGATAAATGAGTTGAAATGACGTGACAAACCTACATGCCAGTGCACACCAATGTCATATAAGACGAAGATGTTGATTTGACAGAATAACACATCATTTAAAAATAATTTTATAAAATTGTATAAAATTATTTTTTCTACTAATGTATCATTTCATACTATTTATTGTTAGTTAAGTAACAATTTTCAACCACGGAAGGGTCATTTTGACACAGAATAAAATGTTGAGGGTTAAAGTACTTCAAAAAACATGAGAACCAATGTGACTATCCAGTCAAATATTAGATTATTTTTAACGTTATGCCTTAATTTATAAAATGCGGGTTTGAACATTAGTGTCAAATATAAATACACATTTAATACGGTTGTGTATTTATATTGGAATAAATAAAATAAAAAACTTAAAGTACCTTAGTGAAAATGGGGTATAATTAAGGGGGTGATTTATCAATTAAGGCATTAGAAAAATGGGTTTTTACCAGATTAAAAAACTAATTTTAGAAAGGCTTACTTCAAAGCATTTTGTAGGAATGCTTTGTAAGTCTGAGTTTGCTTATTGAAGGGCACCTATGCTTTGCAGAGAAACTTTGTATTGCTTGTTGCCAAACCATTTTTCAGAATAGAAAACAATGTGCAAATGGAGGAATATCAACCTTAAAGTAAAGAAAACAAAAACAAAGTATGTAATGCAATACCACTATCTATCTAATTTTCTTACCCCATAAGCTGAACCTCTGCTTTTGAATGCATTGAAGTTGAGGCTCTCCTCAACTAATAATACCCATAATCCTAACTTGCCCAAGCTGTAAATGGCAGCCTTCAATTGCCATAAGCATCAACCATAGAATTCTAGGGAACGAACTTATAAAATTTTAGAGGATAAAAATAGATTTTCATTAAGATATACATAAAAAATTCTATATCATATAAAAATTTCAAATTTGTAGGGGCGCCCCCTTCAGCCCTCATCTAGGTCCATTCCTGATTATAAAACCAATGTATATTTTTAAATCTCTTGTGAGCATTGTATTAAATTACGGTTGCAGTATTCATCGCAGTTGCAGTATTCCCTACAAAGTGATGTAAACACTTGTATTCGAAAAACCAAGTCTAGTGCAATAATATTCACGATCCCTCTATTGAAATCAGAATAGAAATCATCGGCCACTTTTCGGTGTCCTTATTTATGTCTCACACTTAAAAATTAAGTTTAGGGTTTAGGGTGTAAGGTTAAGGATTGTGGTTAAGGTTTAGGAAATTTAAGGTATGGTATATTTTTAGGGTATAAAGTATAGAGTTTAGGATTTAAATTTTAGGGTTAAAGCTTAAAATTTATTTTTTTAGTGTTGAGGCATAAAAAAAAGGTACCGAAAAGGGAGGAAAGATGTTTATCCTTGAAATCATGGTATTCCTTAAAATTGACATGTTTTATCCACCAAATTCTATATTTGATTTTAACTAACACTGGTTTTAAAACGAATAAAATATGAACAAGTATATTTAGTCAGTTGGTTAAACTTTTTTTGTTTGTTTTTGTTTTATATTTTTTAAGTCATAGATTTAGGATTCAGTAAGAGTATTTTTTTTCCTTTTTCATAAGATTTTTTTAATATGTTGATGTGATACAAGTGTAGCATCTATTCAACTATTTTAGTCTTTTTAAAGACGTCACATACAATATATATTATTAGTGTTCGAATTCGGGTCCCAAAGAATGATGAGTGAAGCCGCTGTCATGGGACTGAGGGACTTTCATTATTCCATCAAACAATCCATCCCCCGATACAAAATCACATGCATGAATCAATGACACATGAACTCGGCAACTTTGACCAATTTCTTTTGTTCAATTACACGTGCATATTAAAAATTTAAAATTTTATTAATAAAGCTTAGGGATAAAAAAAATTGTAAAATCAAATTATTAATAAAAATATAAAAAATATTTAAACTATATGAGAATTGTAAAATCTAATACTGCTCTTAATTCATCCTACCTATAACCTTATATAAAAAACTAACCCAAGTTGGGCTCTCTTCCCTCCTAAGCACCTCAGTGCGGCTTATTATTATTATTTTTAGTTTTACCTTGGTCCGCAGCGATATCAACTTTAGTGCTGGTTATCGACCGCTGATGCTATGTATTTTCCATGCTTTCTTATATGTCATTGTGGTTTATTATTTTTTTTAGTTTTATTCTAATTTTTTAAAAAATATATATTTTTTTTTATTTTTTTCCGTATATTCTGCATATGTTCGTATGTCTTTGTGGCACGCTTTACTCTACTCTTGTGGCACGTTGCTCGCTTACTTCTGCGATAGATTTATGATTGTGTAGAGATTCTCACGTCACTCGTATTTGATTTGCGATTGCCGATGGTCTTTTAGTGGTTAAATCCCTTTTTTTGATTGTTTGCCAATGTATTCAAATCTATTTTGCGAAGCAATTTGTAAGTTTGCTTTGGTTCGCTCGTCACTCATTTATCATCTCAAAAGCGTCTAGATGGATAGAGGCAAAGGAGTACTATTGACTATTACTTTAATTTTTTTATTTTAGTTTTTATTAAAATTTATTTTCTTTTATTTTAATAAAATTCAATATCATTTCGAGATTAAAAAAAACTAACCCAAGTTTACACACAAAATGAGGAGAAGATTGGAGCTTGAAACTTGAACGGTCTCCAATTTATTCCATTAAAATTTTATATAGTGAGAGAATCCATGCGATCCACATTCAACAAATTTAAGCAACTTGTTGGCAGCTTAGTTCAGCTCATTTCGTCTTATTAATTAGGTCATCATTCAAACGTGCATGAATCTAATCTCACTTGTTCTTTTTTAATGATGGAATTTTAAAGTGGTCCTCCTCATCGGTATCAATTGAGCTAGCTTCTTCTACAATGATTGAATTTTTTTTAATATACTGATGTGATAATAAGATAGTATCTATTTAATATTTTTAGCTCTTTAATAACGCACAGATATCGTGCTCACAAAGTACTCGAACACAGGTCATCTGGATAAAATACATTATCCTTTACCATTGGGACCACTCCACGGGTTTACAATGTGAGAATGGGGCCATGGTGGCCGGAGATGATTAACGGTGAGAGTAACAGTGACAACACCAAAATTTAGAATAAACTGAAAAAATTACAGAGAAGAGAGATAAATCTAATTTTTTACTAGAGAATGATTAAAGGCTGATCTTCAGCACGTTACATCTCTTGGGTTTATATGACCCAAATATATGATGGTTTTAACTAATCTAACAACATTACCAAATTGGCCGCTGACCCAATGTTAACAAATTCTTAACTAACTAATTACATATAATTTTTATTAACTACATTCTAACACACAATGATCGAATTTTAAAATGTTTCTTTCAGATACGAATATATTTTAGACAAGGTTTATTTTTATCGATTTTTAAGAATTTATCATCTGAAGGTGTACGTTGATTTGAAACTTTTACATTTGAGATATGAGAGTAATTGCACCACACGTCCACAAACTATGATATTCATTTTAAATTGGTCCCCTAAACTTTCAAATATTTTAATTTCATCTTCAAACTATGGTCTTTATTTTAAGTTGGTGCCCAAACTTTTGAGCATTCCAGTTTCATCCTCGAACTTTGACTCTCATTCTAAAATGGTCCTCAGATGTTTTGAACATTCTAATTTCATGCTCAAATTATTAGTATATGTTGATCATATCTTATGTTAATATGATGTGTTATAAACGAAAATTTGAGGATGAAATTGGAACATTCGAAAATTTTGGGGACCAATTTAGAATGAGGCTCAAAGTTTGGGTATGAAACTAGAATGCTCAAAACTTTGGGGACCGATCTAGAATGAAGGTCATAGTTTAAGAATGAAATTGAAATGTTTAAAAGTTTATGGACTTATTTAAAATGAAAGTCATAATTTGAGAACATGTATGCAATTAACTATTAAGATATTTTTAAAACTAATAAGAGTAATTAATTTTATTGAATAAATAAAAATGCAACACAATCATAATTTCTTTTTTTAAAAATATAAAAGTTAAGGAAACTCAAAAAAATAGGATCGTGAAAGAGTTAAGAAAACTCAATTAAACAATTCATAAAAATAAAAAAATACGAATAAAGATTGAAAAAATATTTTTGATACGCAGACTATGTAAACTACAAGTCTATCAATTTTAAGGTTTGCAAGTTTTATTTAGGATTTAGAAGTTTAGACTTTTGGGTTAGAATTTAAAATTTAAAGTTTATTATTGAGGACTTAGGGTTTAAGATTTTAAATTTTGAGATTTAAACCTAAAATAAAAACATATATAAATTAATTTTATCCACTTTACATAGAAAATAATATATTCTCTAAAATACGAACCTGAATTCTATTCTTGAAAAAGTAATGTACTTATAATTACACTTAATTCTTTTTTTTCTTTTTTTCTTTTTTACAATGAACACCCGTTTCTTGTTCGTTCTTAAAAAGATTGCATGTTTAAATTTGGATCTGATAATATAAAACTTCATAGAAACTTGCGAAGGGATAACGTGTTAGCCTTTTATGAAAATGTATGTGGTCCACCAAAAACAATGAAATGGGGACTCCACCCCCACCGATTCTGGTGGTTCACCCTCAAGCAGCGGCGGAGGCTTGTGGAGATCATTGAGGCCACAATTTTGGGAAATTAAAATTTAACTTTTAAAATTTTTAAAATTTTTAAAAATTTTAATTTGGTCCCTTAATTTTTTTTAAATATATATTAAACTTAATTTTTTTATTATTTTTAATTAAACCTCCTCTCATAATTTTTAAAAATTCTCATAAAATCTCTCAAAATTATTAAAAAAGGTTAAACTCTCAAAGTTTTTAAAAATTTTAGTTCAATCTTCTAAATTATAAACACAAACTATCCCTAAACTTTATTATCAAGTTCCGCCACTATCCACAAGGTCGGCTCTGGCTGCCCTAATTCAACGAGGGTGGGGCGGCCAGACTAGACCATTGTCTGCTATCTGCGGGGCTAGGCTTGGAATTTCCTAATTGTGGTTCAATAAACCAACCACACATTTTCGATTGTTTTAAGATTATTTCAAGACAAAGTCGGATAAATTATTTGGGATTTCAACATCTTGTTTTCATTGTTTGCATCTATAGATGCCCCATTTGAACTTTTGCTGTAGATTTCATGATAATTATTTAAATTTTAAATTTTAAATTATGTTTTTTATTTGTCTGCTTTTTAATTATTACATCACTTTTAGTAGTGAAAATAATAAAACACTCCCCTCCATTTTCTTTATTTTTTCTTTCTATTTTTTTAAAAATAAAAATGAGATCAACTTTTTTGTTATGATATCATATACATTTTATCTTATTTATATGTATTGAGCTATTAAAAGAATAAGACTCTCAAAAAATTTTGTTTGATGGTAATTTTAGTTTTTATTAGTTTAAATATTTATCAAATTAAACGTTGTTTCTCTCAAATTTAGATTAAATACTTATTGAATTTAAAATTATATAATTTTACCTTTCTCATTGTCTAATCATGACTAGTCCATACTTATTATTAAAATCACATAATTTAAATAATTAGGAAAACTTAAAAACAAGAATTTTAAATTTAATTAAAAAACAACTATAGCCTAGAGATCCAATAATTAGCCGGTTGAGTGATCAAAGATGCTCATGTTGCTATGATCAGCTTTATGACGTTATCAGGGTTCACTTCGGTTAAGGATATGGTCGGAAATGATGGGGATTGGCGTTGGGAGGTTTTTCGGCATGGTTTGCCAAGGGCGATGCTTGATCATACTGCAGCGATTAAGCCTTTGTTGGCGATAAATGGTCCTGACTTGCCGGGTTAGAAATGGAATGGAGCACGAACCTTTTCGATTCGGACAACCTATGCGGCTTAGTCGCACCCAATGCTCGGGGTTGGGGACAAAATTTGAAAGTTGATTCAAAAGTCCAAGGGGCTACCTCGGGTTAAGGCATTTCTTTGGCTTGTCTGTAAGGGGCGCGTCTTAACCGATGCTGAACGGGTGAGGAGGCACCTGACGGACTCGGCGGCGTGCGTAGCTTGTGGCGCGGCATATGAGGACATCGACCATCTGTTACGGCATTGCCCAATAGCAATGGAGGTGTGGACATCGCTGGTTCGGCCTCAACGACTCCCGAAATTCCTAACGATGCCGATTCCTGAATGGTTGCGTATTAACTTACAGGACTTTGAGTATTTGTGAATGATCAGCCAAATTGGGATTTTTTCTTTGGGGGAATTTTATGGAACCTATGGCGCTTTCGAAATAAGCGAGTTTTTTCTCCTGATAACGTGCACAGTGACACGATTCTTGGTTGCAGTAGGCGACTGGTCTGCGAGGTGCAGCGCGTGCTGCTCTCAGCTCAGCGATGTGCGTTGGTTACCGATCTGAAGCATACTCGGCGCACGGGTTGGCAGCCGCCGGAAAGAAAAGTGATAAAGGTAAATGTTGACGGGCAAGGAGAGACTTGGATGGGGTGGCGTCATGTGGAGGGGTCATTTGCGATTTGAATGAAGGATGGATCACCGGCTTCGCTAAATATGTGGGTAAATGTACGGCTCTTGAAGCTGAGTTTTGGATTGTTTTTTAGGGACTCAAATGTGCAATGGGAGTGGATGATATGAAGGTTATGGTTGAATCAGATAATTCTAATGTTATTCGCACCTTATCGGGCTCGGCGGGTAGGTTGACTTACTCTTCTTTGATTGGTTTTATTAGATATTTAGTAGCGAATCATGGGAATGTGGAATTTCGGCATATCTATCGCGAAGCTAACCGTGTGACTGATGCGATGGCGGGGTTGTATTCGGTGGATAGTTTTGAGACATGTATTTATCGACACCCTCCTGATAGAGTTGTGTATCTCCTCTGGGATGACTATGGGCATTAGTTAGTTTGGTTTATGTTTTTGGTTGCCGAGTTTTATCTCGTTGTCTTTCTGTAAAAGTTGCAATAGGTACTTTTTTCTCCCACCTAGGTTTAAGGGTGGTTTAACGAGGCCTATTGTAGTTTCCCCTTCAGTATCAAATAAAATGCTCATGTTACCTTATTATGATTTAAATTTCGAGAGTCGCCTTAAAAATGTAATTACATCTCTACTTAATAAAACAAAACAAAACAATTCTACCCTAAATATATATATTTATATACAAAATGATATTTTTAACAACTTCTAAATATTAAATTCACGAAAATAATTTAAATCCATTACAACTATAAAAATATTTTTAGTATTAAAGTATTTGATTTATTTAGGTGAAGATTATTTGATTTTTTATTAACAATAAAAACTATTTTGTTTGATGATTTTTATTTATTTTATTTAATTTGTATGTTAATAACATTTTTATTTGTCCAAATTATACTTTAATTTAACTATTATTTTTTTTATAAGAAAGGGATATCGTTATCATGTGCCTCATTAAAAAATTTCTCTAAACCTAATGGAGGAAAAAGAGTGCACATGATAAGATATACGAAACATATGAAGATTACATCCTAGAAGAAACTAAGTCCTCGCGTAATAAATCAACAACAAAAGTTGAGACAGAATCCAAAAGAACTAAGTCGAGATTCGAGTGACTTGCACGTTTTACCAAAACATCTGTAACTTGATTGCACTTCATAAGGATTAGATTTGAATTTATTTAATAATATAATTATTCTTGAACATTCAATCGATTAATGAATTTCAGTATTAGTATTTGGTGATTATTTCTCATGTTTCTATTTGAAAATTAGTATAACAGATCTTCTCGTCTATATTTTTTAAGAGCTACTATTAAAAATAATTAAGAAAAAGGGGAAATTATTGAAACGCATTTCAAAAAGATGTCCCAAGTCCCATCGAAATACTGATAAGATGGGTAGAAAAAGACGTATCTCCGGAAGCACTTAATTGGTTGATTGCCACGTGTCTTAATCATCACGCATTCTTTTTTAACTAGCAAAAATCCTCATAATTATATAATAATGGTTCCCACCCATGATTATTTGGAAAAATGACCCCAAACATGCCACGTAATAGAACCTCGCGTTCTCTAGGAAGTGAGATGCAGACTCGTGTTTTGTAGAGCGCGTGTTCCATCTACGTGACATCGTTGTTTGAAATAACAGTTCTTCAGGAACTCGCGTTCTGCAGAACGCGAGGTCTCCGAGAATTTGAAAAGGCGGCTGAATATATCACACAGAAATCGCGTTATGTAGAATGCGAGTTCTGTGCGAATTTGGGTTGAAAAACAAGGGTGGGTAGGCCTGTTCGAGCCCAATTTCGGGCTTATAAATCGTATATTTTTAGCGAACATCGAGTTTGGGTTCGTAGTACTGGAAATTCTCTATTGTATGGCACCAACACGGTCAATTTCCGTCCATTCTAAACTGGCTTAAAATGGCTTCCAAAACCCTATGCTATCATCCTTTTTTGAATGAAATTGCCTTTGAACAAAGGTCGATAGGTATGTTCGAGCATAATTCCAAGCGTATAAATCGTATATTTTTAGCAAACATCGAGTTTGAGTTTGTAGTACTGAAAATTCTCTATTATATGACACCAACACGATCAATTTCCGTCCATTCTACACTGACTTAAATTCGCTTCGAAAATGCTATCCTAGCATTTTTTTTGAATGATTGAAAGTATAAGATGGCCTATTTTATAAAACGAATTAGACTAATTTTATTGATCGATAGTTATGGGCGAATTTGCGTAAACAAATTACAATGATTTAATTAAGACGAGGGGCCGAGCGATTAGGACACTTGGTCCTTGAGTGTCCAAGATTTTTACATATACTACAATGTTTCTTTTGTCCAGTTTTTTCTCGATGTTCGACCATATCCTCGGCACAGTGTATTCGTATAGACCGTGGACGTCATTTGTCTCTCAATAGTGCTGGATTTGGGTGTATGGTGGGTTCAGTGTCAACGACATTCAAATCAACCTCATTTCCGATTGGAGGAAACTCTTTTTGGTAAACCTTAAACATTGTTTGTAGTAAGTATACCAGATCAACCAGTTGCATGTAGTCTATCCATTGGTTTGTGCAAGCAGCAATGGCGTATGCGCACGGGTATTTGAATGTTTGGAATATTCCACACTCGCAGGTTCTTGCCCTGAGATCTACCACGTACGCGTTGTGCTGAATGCCTACCAACCGCTTGGAAAATTCTGAAACATGAAACTTATGTCCTTCTCGCGAGAAGAGAGTTGCAGTCATTTGTCTTGATTGGTGCACTTGAGTTTGCAGTTTTGTGCGAAAATCCAGATGGACTATGTGTCCACATGCCATGTACTCAGTTTCTTGCCTTCCCAAGGTTGCTATTGAGATGTGTGGGGCTCGATTCGATCAACCGTTCTTGCTCGCCAAGTGTGGAGAAGTTGGATAATTGGGTATTTTAGTGGGAGGTGAAAAATTGGCAATTTGACACAAGGATTTACAGTGGTTCAAGCTTCTAACCAAGGTCTACATCCACTACCTTAGCTCCCCACTAAGGATTTCCAACAAATTCACTAAGAATTTCGTCCCATTTTCTCGGATTAGGAGGAAACCGTTACAACCCTCAAAGCTTTCTACCCAAAGCTTGAAGGAACACTCTCTTTACAAAGAAAGACTTAGCAAACTAGAAATCTCTCCAAAAGGTGTTTGTTTGCAATCCTAAGTACTCACCAAAACCTAAACACTTGAGCAAATTTAACAATGTAAGCTCACAAAAGTGTTGTCTAAGCCAGAAATAAACAATTTAAGCTCTAGACAAATTTTGACATCATAATGTTGTTACAATTGAAGCATTAACTTGTTCTTGATGCTTAGAGGTCCCTTTTATACTCCCAATTGAGTTTGTAGCCGTTACTAGCCGTTGGGGATGATTTTGAGCCGTTGAGGACTTTATTTCCCTTCATAAATGTTGTTCTGCAGTCATTCGTATCGATACGCGTGGAACCGTATCGGTACGACCTTCATAGAAACTAGCCGTTGAGCTCTTGCCAGCCTAGGCGTATCGATACGCTTGAGGGCGTATCGGTACGTGTTCACATTTAAATGGCCGTTGGGAAATAGCCGTTGGGGTTGGTTGAAAGGGGATCGGTACGCTTACCCGGCGTATCGAAACGATCCCGATCCGTATCGAAACGGCAAAGGCTTGTATCAATACGAGTTTTGACAGTGGCCAAACTGGGGCAAAAAGGTATCGGTACGGGTACAACCGTATCGATACGGGTACGTTGAAAATACGAATTTGGCTATTAAAAACATGAAAAATCTTTGCCAAAAACCTCTTAAAATACCTCAAACATAATTCCAAGTTGTTTGGACTTAAAAACAAGTTTTAAATTCTTTTCAAATTAGTCCAAAACATTTTTCAATTATTATATCAAAACATTAGTTCTACAATCTCCCCCTTTTTGATATAATAAAACGCACTTGAAAAATTGTTTGGGATTCTCCCCCTTTAACTTTAAAAATGTGAATAAGAGACTAAAGAGATATAAAATCAAATAAAGCTCCCCCTTATTCATTTTAAAAAGCAAATTTTCAAACCATTTCTCCCCCTTTTTGTTATATCAAGAAGAATTTAAAACATTAAGTTCAAAAATAACAATAGAGGTCAAATTTAACAAAAATCAAGAATTTTGGTTTTAAAATGGCTCCCCCTTACTCAAAGCATCATAAGAATGTTAGTTCAACATATATGATTATCTAGTTGACTTAAAAGAAAAATAATCAAATAGAAGCAAAAACAACTAGATTTTACCACACTTGAACTCAAGGGAGGATGTGAAGCCTTCCTTCTTCAAGTGTTCTTCCTATGTGTGCATGGAGCTCCCCCTCAAAGTTTGACTTGTTGATCACTCTCCATCACACCTAGCAAAAGACAATCAAGTAATTTTTGGTATCCAAATTGTTTTGGATCCAATAGACATTAGTAGCACAAAATTTAGTCCCCTTAGGAATCCATTTTTCAATTTCATCCTTTTTAGTTGAAGTGGTTAGTCCTTTTGGGACCCAAACACTTCTAAAACATTTTCCATTCACAAATCTAGGGGCACTAGATTGTCTTACATAAAAGTTTGATTTTCCAAAACCATTTTTCTTTTCAAGTTCATTGGAAATCAAATTTTTTTCTTTTTGAACCTCTAGAAGCAAATTTTGTAAATCAAAACTTTTTTGTTCAAAATCTTTCAACTTTGCTTCAAGTTCAAGATTTGTTTTGGAAAGCAAATCATTTTCAATTTTTATTTTTGAAATCAATTTTTTGTTCTTGGAAAATGATGCCTTAAATTCCAAAAGCAAATCATCATAAGCATCTTGTAACTCATCAAATGTATATGAATTTGAAATAGATGAGTTAGAAGTTACCTCCCCTTCATTGAGGGCCATCAAGCATAAGTGGGCTACTTCATCATCGGTGGAGTCTTCATCACTCCATGTGGCCACATATGCTTGTTTTGAAGATGATCCATTCTTTTTGGATTTGTGGGAGTCCTTCATCTTCTTCATCGATTCATGCTTGGATTTTTCCATTTTGCTCTTCATGAACCGGGCAAATTTGTTGAAGAGATAGGCCATCTCTTCATCTTCACTTTCCTCTTCACTTGAATCTACATGATGGCATGTGGAGGATTTGAGATCTGAGAGCTACGGCACTAGCACTGATGCCTAGCTCCATGATCTTCTTCTTCCCCATCACTCTAATCTCTTCCTTCTTCTTCTCCTCTTCTTTGTTTTTCTTCATTATTTGGTGAGTGAGAAGAGACCCCATGAGTTCATCAAGCTTCAAGGTTTTGAGATTCTTGGCTTCGATGATGGTTGTCCTCTTTGAGTCCCATGACTCGGGAAAGGAGTAGATGAGCTTTCGGACAAGCTTCTCTTTCGGGATGACTTCTCCATAACCTTTAAGTCCATTTATGATAGTGGAGAACCTATCAAACATCTTCTCGATGTTTTCTTCCGGATCCATCTTGAAGTTCTCATACTCTAAGGTGAGGAGCCCAATCTTGGTCTCCTTGACTTCATCGGTTCCTTCGTATGTGACTTCAAGCTTGTCCCATACTTCCTTGGCACTCTCACAAGAAGACATCTTCTCATAGATGGTTGGGCCAAAAGCACAAAAGAGCATGTGCAAGGCTTTGCAATTAAGCTCCATCTTCTTGCGATCGTCGGCACTCCATTCCGCTTTGCTTCTTTGAGGCACAAACGGACCATCTTCAACTATGTCCCATAGCTTGTAATCTCTTGACTTCAAGAAGAATTTCATCTTTGTCTTCCAATGGGCATAATGATTTCCGTCGAAGAAAGGCGGTTTGTCGATGGATTGCACCATTTGAGCCGGTTGGTGAAATTTTGATCGAGCTTGCCGGATCTTCTCAATAGGATGTGAATCCCCTTCGATTGAGCCAAGCTCTGATACCAATTGTTGAGATGTGTGGGGCTCGATTCGATCAACCGTTCTTGCTCGCCAAGTGTGGAGAAGTTGGATAATTGGGTGTTTTAGTGGGAGGTGAAAAATTGGCAATTTGACACAAGCATTTATAGTGGTTCAACCTTCTAACCAAGGTCTACATCCACTACCTTAGCTCCCCACTAAGGATTTCCAACAAATTCACTAAGAATTTCGTCCCCTTTTCTCGGATTAGGAGGAAACCGTTACAACCCTCAAAGCTTTCTACCCAAAGCTTGAAAGAACACTCTCTTTACAAAGAAAGACTTAGCAAACTAGAAATCCCTCCAAAAGGTGTTTGTTTGCAATCCTAAGCACTCACCCAAAACCTAAACACTTGAGCAAATTTAACAATGTAAGCTCACAAGTGTTGTCTAAGCAAGAAATAAACAATTTAAGCTCTAGACAAATTTTGACATCATAATGTTGTTACAATTGAAGCATTAACTTGTTCTTGATGCTTGGAGGTCCCTTTTATACTCCCAATTGAGTTTATAGCCGTTACTAGCCGTTGGGGATGATTTTGAGCCGTTGAGGACTTTATTTCCCTTCATAAATGCTGTTATGCAGCCATTCGTATCGATACGCGTGGAACCGTATCGGTACGACCTTCATAGAAACTAGCCGTTGAGCTCTTGCCAGCCTAGGCGTATCGATACGCTTGAGGGCGTATCGGTACGTGTTCACATTTAAATGCCCGTTGGGAAATAGCCGTTGGGGTTGGTTGAAAGGGGATCGGTACGCTTACCTGGCGTATCGAAACGATCCCGATTCGTATCGAAACAGCAAAGGCCTGTATCAATACGGGTTTTGACAGTGGCCAAACTGGGGCAAAAAGGTATCGGTACGGGTACAACCGTATCGATACGGGTACGTTGAAAATACGAATTTGGCTATTAAAAACATGAAAAATCTTTGCCAAAAACCTCTTAAAATATCTCAAACATAATTCCAAGTTGTTTGGACTTAAAAACAAGTTTTAAATTCTTTTCAAATTAGTCCAAAACATTTTTCAATTATTATATCAAAACATTAGTTCTACAGTTGCAAATAGGGTAGCCAAACGATAGTAGGTCGCTTTGACAATGGAAGTGATAGGCAACTGCCGCACTCCCTTCAGTGATGAGTTCACCGCCTCATCCAAGTTCGTTGTCATGTGACCACATCGTTTACCCCCGTCATACGATCAAAGACATTTTCCCTTGGGATTTTTTCAAGGTAGTCTGCACCAAATTTGTTTCTCGCTCTCAGTTCCTCGAACACCTCCTCCACCTCTTGTACGTAGTGCGAGTTGCCTAAGGGATGACAGTTGAATATTTATGGGCGAAAAACACATACAAAGAGGTCATAAATGAAAACGAGCAGCAACTAATATAGTAAATGAAAATGACATAAAGGACATACCCATTCTGAGCACCAGTTCACGTTCATCACGATCCTTGAACTGTTGCAGGTAGTTTGCGGCTGTATGCCGCAAGCAGAAATGGTGGTAAATGTATGGAGACTGCCAATACTCACCCTAACGTTCTAGCGCCCACAAGAGCCATGTGCCTCTGTCAGAAATAACACATATCCCATCGTCCCTTGCCCGTGTTATAGGATCAAGGACATATCTTCGTAGGTTCTGAAGGAAGTACATCCAAGACTCCAGATCCTCCTTCGGGACGATTGCGAATGCAACATGAACATATTTTCGATTGTCGTCCTGTGCAATAGCTAGAAGTAGGGTCTGTGTATATTTTCCGTACAACTATGTGTCATCGATTTGGACCATCGGTTTGCAGTGCTTGAATGCATTGATGCACTGCGGGAAAGTCCAAAATAACCAGTGGGATTGAGAAACACCTCGAACGACACGATCATTTTCGTATGCCGGAACCGTATCAAGTTTGACAATCGTTCTGGGGATGTGTTTTTGCAACAGATTTAGCTACAGGCGCAACTCTTTGTAAGAATCATCCCATCGGCCAAACAGTTGTTCTACGGCCTGCTTCTTTCCATACCATGCTTTCCAATATTCAGGATGGTAGCCAGTGACACCTTCAGCTGTAGCCTGACAAGTGGGGACCGACACCTTGGGATTTGCTTTGACCAGTGGTATAAAGATGTCGGCGAGGACCTTTTCATCGAGGTTCTTGTGATCCTGGCTGAAGCTACCAACGGTGCATGTATGAGGCCCTACAAGTTTTGTTATTCTCCAATGGTCTTCTTCCTTCTTCAATTGTGATACACGGATTTTCCATTTACAGCTGTGATCCTTTTGGATGCACTGCGCCTTGTAGTATTTCGGTTGGGTTTTCTTCACTGTCGTCTCAATAGCCCAGCGAATGTTGTACTGCTTAATTGCGGCCACCGCTAATTCTTTTGTCAAGAATGTCATACAAATGGCCAGTTTACCATCATAATGGTTGAGTCTGCCGTCAATTGTTTGGTATTGCGAAAATTGAGGAACGTCCATGGTATCCATATCAAACGTTGTGAAGTGGGATGATGGATGGTAAATAGAAATAGGTGTCGCTGATACAAGAAAGTTGGTTGCTGCCGGCTGTTCTTCGAAAGATGCTGGTGGAACGGTCAAGTCTTCTGGTGGAACGGTCAAGTCTTTTGGTTCTTCATAGAATGACCCCTGTTCGTCGCCGTTGGGCCCGGGTTCTCTAATCGGTTCTTCGTCAGAAGCATCCCCCGCAAGTTGGTATAGTACAACATAGTCGATCGCTACCTTTGGAGGCGAGCATGGTGGTCAACGATCGCGAGACCTCTCATGAGATCGCTCACGAACCGCATTTCCAAGACCAAAATCAAGAGCACCAAAAGATGAATGTCTCCCCATAGATGGTTGAACGTGCTCCGTGCTAGGGACAAGCGTTGAGTGTCGTCCATATGAGGAATCATTGAAGGGGTTGAATGCTTCATGGTCGTGCGTAATGTAAGAAGACGACGCTCCCTCTCTTCCAAAACTATATGGATTGTATGGAGCGTACGTTGCATTTCTTGGCGTATCGAATTCATCGTTTGGGGGTTGGTTTAGGTCGAACCTGATACTAGCTACGTACGAATGTCTTTGCACAGCATATGACGATGCACCAAACTCGTTGTCTTGGCACAGTAGGTTAAAATCATTTCTTAGACTTGCGGTCGGGCTATCAACGTTGGCATTCGGATCGAAGTCGAAATTCGCCCGTCCCCAGCTTGGTATTTCGATAGCAGAATTAGAATCCGAAAACGATGCATACAGCTCTAGGGGCCCACCCAATGAATACTCGAAGTGGGTAGCCAGCATCAGCTCTACATTAGAACTATCCGCAATGCTGCATACCGAGTACGTTAATGGATCTATAGATATTGGCACCCGATACTTCAAGTCGGACAAATGGTGGTTTGGAAATGTGGGACA
The DNA here is from genome assembly GCA_030270665.1 of Hibiscus trionum. Lineage (NCBI taxonomy): Eukaryota > Viridiplantae > Streptophyta > Magnoliopsida > Malvales > Malvaceae > Hibiscus > Hibiscus trionum. The sequence continues at coordinate 21,275,232 of BSYR01000025.1, forward strand.
CTACTCTCCAGTTCCTTAACCAACTTCTTGTACGATAATCTCCTCGGAATCTTTAGCTTTACTGGATCTTCGCACTGAAAAAAGGCGCCGAGTTCAGGATCGAAGATTATCTGCCCATTGTAGTATACTAGAGTAGGAACTCCTCATCGTCTCGCCATTTGAATATATGTTCATAGACTTGTGAAATTTAAAACTTGAAAAATTATGACGACTTGTTTTGGCTATTCAAACATATATTTAGGGTTTATGGTTATGCTTCATATAAGGGGACACTTATGTCTTATTATTGGCACCGAAAATCTCGGAGAATTCGGGTGTGTAAGGAAAATTATTTTACTGGGAGTCAGCTTTGTGAAACTCGCGTTCTACAGAACGCGAGGTCCCTTTCTCTCTGAGGAGACAGAGATTTCGTCGAAGTTAATAATACTGGTACTGTGTACTCGTGTTATGTTTGAATAATTGAGTATATGTTTGAATAATTGAGACAATTGGAGACTAGTAATGTAATGTGTTCGAGTAATTTAACGATAAATGGAACGTGTTGAGAAAATATAATTGAATACAAATTCTACAGAGCGCAAGGTCCCTTGAACATTCATAAAGGATGGAAAAAAATGTCATATAACATAATTCGACGATGATTTAAGAAGTTTATAGTTAATCCGAAACATCGTAGTCAGTTGACACGTCTGAACTTAAGTTTAGTTCTTCGATCAGCTGTTGTTTTCTTTGTCTACGCCTGTACATAAAAAGTTGCAGCTCGTCGACAGCCGCATCAACATCCGGTGAAGACGGAGCTTGTTCATTGGTCGGAGCAGGTTGTACGGGTGTAGACGTACTACCTTCTCCGGCGTTGACCTTATCATACTTAAACATTTAAATCGACGTATTTAGCTCCAACGAAATTGAGCTGGTCATACATGTTACGAACGTTTGTATCGTTCATAAGCTTCAGAACGTAGTGCGTTTCATTTGCGGACGGTGTTGGGATTCGACATTCCAAGGAAGAAATTTGTTTGTCGGTGCGTTTACTAACCTCGCTTGATGTCAACTATAATAAATCTTTGAGTGACATTTTGCTGGTGACTGTTGATTTGAAATAAGTACCGAGAAAATAAAATGTTGCGTGAAATTTTGCTATAAGAGGAGCAAAGATTACCGTTGGGTGTTTTAGGAGAAATAGGAATGAGTAAATGATGGTGAAATTGGTGGGTATTTATAGTAAATGAAAAACACCACATAAGTAAATTTAATTTGAATGAAAAATTTAATTCGCATTTCATTTAACAAAACTTTCAACAAGCCTTCCTATAGATATGTCAATCGGTCGATACAATATGTGCAGACAAGAAAGTATTACATCTTTCATTTAACAAAACGTTCTTCGTGCGCGATAATCATCATCTTCTCAAATGGTAGCAGCTTTGATCCGCATTAGCAAATGTAATCAGCACCGGGCATTATCAAAATAGGGCTGCATCTGCAACATGGTCGATCAGAATCCGCCCTCGAGTCTTTCACTCTGGACTTTTGGCAGATGGTGAGGGCAAGCGGCGGACTTTAGAAAAGAGTCGCCAAAAGTCTCTAGAAAAGTCCAAATGCAAACTTTCTAGGGACTTCTTGGCGATAAATGGCAGACGACCACACGCTCCCGGATATTGCGATATGTTGGTAAGTATTCTTCAATCAACGTAACATGCGGGGGTCTGAACCCAGTGAAACACAAAATCATAACATAACTCCAACTATCATGAACCCAACGGAACAAAAACTACTTAAACAACTCCAACTTCATAAACCCAGCAAAATACAAAATCATGAAATAACTTCACTGGTTACGAAAACCTGTCGACGTGCAAATATATAGACCAACCTCGCTTTCTATATAAAGCGATTTTGACAGTGAACTCGCGTTCTGTATAACGCGAGTTCCAAAGAAACTCGCTTTCTACAAAACGCGAGTTTGCCACGTCAACATTTCCACCTCCATCTATAAATAGCCAACTCTTGGGGAGGGAAGGACCACCCACCCATCAATTGTAAAAATTTTCGATTGCAGCTACTATTAGCAACATATCACGTATCTGGGAAGTTTATTTTCAAACTAATTTCCTGGATATTGCGATATGTTGTTATTTGTAGTTGCATATATACGTCCTCTTTATCGACATCAACAAATCGCAATATCCAGAAATCCGGGAATTCAAGAAGACAAGCACGAGTTTTACCAAAAGTTAAATACGGCTTTTGTAGGTACCTCATAATACGCTGAAAGGCCAGATTGCTTGTCATTGCGAACAAATATCATCATTAGTGTCACCTTCTTGATGATCATCACCGTCAAAATAATTTGAGGATCTTTTAAGAAATGTTGGGTTCGGTGTAACTACAATTCTATACATTCAATTGTTATGAAATACTCAAATTCGTTCAATTGTAAAAAATATTATTATTTTTAATGAATAATAATAATAATATTGTATTTTAATACTAATATAAACTATTTATATTTATTATTAATGATAATAATACTAGTAAATGACTTTCTCACGCGGGAAGTCATCTATTTAAAAATGATAATAATACTAATGTAAACTAATAATAATAATAATAATAATAATAATAATAATAATAATAATAATAATATTTACATTTATTTAATAATAATAATAATAATAATAATAAATATATTTATTAGTATAATAAATGACTTTCCCGTGCAGGAAGTCATTTGTTTAAATATCCCACGACCTCGCGTCCTGTAGAAAGCGAGTTCTTTAGAAACTCGCGTTATGCAGAATGCGAGGTCTCTTCTGCCCGTTTAGTTCACACGTCTATTGTGTGACACGTCTTTTCAATGAACCTCGCAGCCTGTGGAACGCGAGGTCTTAAGAATATCACGTTTCCTAGAACGCGAGGTTCATTAACCTCGCTTCCCAAAGGACGCAAGCACCTCTATAAATTGGTGGCCCTACCCTCGTATCAACCACGCATAGAACGTGATTTCTTCTCTATTTTTACTATACTTACTTAATTTTCTTTTGATACAATGGCGGGCTTACGAAACGACGCGAAACACTGCTCTAACTATTTCAGGACAATGCCAGTGGTATTATTTTTTTTAATTTTTTTATTTTACACGCATTACCAACTATTTTATTTTTTGTTATTTTATTTTTGAAGGGATACGAACGCCGGTTACTTTGTTACCTTAACCGTATCAACCACGCACCTCATCTCGACATTATGTTGTAGGTTGTTCGAGCTGGTTTTGGCCACGTAGTGAGGATCTTATCGGGTGTGAAGTGTAACCCATCGTTGATTAGCGCGCTAATAGAACGATGGAGGCTAGAGACGCACACTTTTCATTTCCCGTGTGACGAGGCAACAATAACGCTGCAGGATGTTGCCTACCATCTGAGGTTGCCTACGGACGACAACCTTATTACTGGTATAACGTTGGGTAATTGGCCAGATCTATTTGCTCAACTAATGGGAGTGGCGCCCCCAGCGGATGCGTGTGACGGTTGGGAAAATAACCCTATCTTATTTGGAGACTGAATTTGAAAACCCTCCCCCCATGTAGATGGAGAAACACTCAAGGTATTTTTTTTCTTTCATTTTTTCACTAATTTATATATTTTTAATATATTTAATTTTTTAAATATTTAATTTTTTTAATATCCATATTTCTTGCTTTTTTACTATTAAATTTTGTTTTATTTATTATTTTCACAGCGGTTTGCGCGTGCCCACATTGTAAAACTAATGAATTGATTTTGATATAACAAAGGAATTAAGGACTAAATTGAAAAAGAGAAAATGAATTTTTAAGTCCTCAAAACTTCTCTATGTGTTTAAAGAAAAATGTCCAAGTCAAAACTTGAGCTTATCAAAAAATTTCTTAAGTGTTTACCAAGTCAAAACAGTGATTTTCGAGTCACCGTTTCGGAACGGCCTTTAGGCGTTTCGGAACGTTTTGAAACTGTTAACCTCTGTTTCAGAACCAGCTTTCCCGTTTCGGTACGGGTGTATCGAAACAGGTCTTTGTGTTTCGAAACAAATGAAGAACAACAGAACGGTTTTAACCGTTTCGATACGGCTGTATCGAAATGACCTCAAACGTTTCAAAACGGATTTCAAAATTGGTTTCAAAATATGACCGTTGAACTTTTAACTAATTTTTTTTAAGATATAGTTAAAGGGTATCGAAACGCTTCTAAGCCGTTTCGATACAGGTTTTGACAGTGGCAAATTATTTCGAAACGAGCTTCAACACGTTTTGGAACAAGCTCTTAGCGTATCGAAACGATCGTGTCCATTTCGGTACGACCTATTTATTATACCCCAACATCTATTTCTATTTTGGTCTGTTTCGAAACAGGGTTGGGCATTTCGAAACGAGTAGTTGCAGACTACATTTATGGAGGGAATGTAACATCCCAACGGCTATAATAATGAAGGCAACAACCCCAACGACTAGAATTCAATGAGAAGGTATAAAAGGGACTTCTAAAAGCACCAACAACAACTATTGGTCCTAAAAGAAATATCCAAACATCAAATTCAAGCTATTGTGCTAAAATCCTATATTTTCTTATAAACCCCAATTGTAGAACTTTGTATTTCCAATCTTATTTGTTTAATTAGGTTGAGTGCTTGTAAAAAGGGCTACATTTGTATTGAGAGATACTAGCTATTAGCCTTAAACTTCTTTGTAATCTTTGAGTGAGGATTGAATCAATTTTTGGGTAGAAAAATTGACCACTTTGTAAAGGTTTCCTTCTAAGCCTAGAAAAGGGGAAGATCAACTAGTGGAGTTGTTGGAAAATCCTTAGTGAGGCTAAGGTAGTGGATGTAGAGTTCAATTGGAACTTGAACCACTCTAAATCTTTTGTCTAACAATTTTTTATTTTCCACTCCACCACCAAAATTTTTAAAAATCCAAATTCACCCCCTCTTGACTTAAATCGATTCTATGATCCACTTAACAATGCGCATTATCGACGGGATACTAATGCCAGACAAATCCTGCACCAAGGTGCACGTGATGTGGCTTTATCATCTTATCTTTTTATATGATGCTGGACAAAAATGTTGGGGAGCAACTGTCTTGGCCTTTCCTTTTAGAGAGCTCTGCATAAACGTCGACCAAGATAGAGCAGCAATTGGAGGATATTGTTTACTCCTTCAGTCTTGGGCTTGGTTTTGGATGCATTTTTAAGCCCACAGCCTAAACAACCCGCCCCTTACTTATTTCCGCTTCTTCGGAGGTACTATTCATTTTATTTTTAAATTATTTTATTTAATAAATTTTTTTATTTTCCATTAATGATAGGTGGAACGAAACACTGAGCCACCAGGGCCTACCGAAAAACCGACATGACTACATGCTTGTTGTGGATAAGATAACGCACGATCATGTAATCCAAAAATTCATTTGAATTTTTTCATACTTTTTTCCAATAATATTTCATATAACCGTTACAAACGTTATAATTTTTTTAGTTCGTGTGGATGCCCTACGATTCTGAGGTGATTCAACAGATTACTCCACCCGATATTCTAGGTCACCAGCACGTATGGCTTTCCCGAGTGCCGCTGATCAACTATGAAATTGTCGTGTGGCATCCTACAGATCGGGTTCTCCGACAGTTCGGGTACGTCCAAGGGGTTTCGCAAGAGGAACCACCAAATTTGGACGAATTTCACCATCTGACGCGCCAGAGGAAGATGGAGATTGACTAGGCCCATTACCATGCTGACTGGATTCAGCTTTGGGTTGACTGATATGCCAGTCGCCCACGCATCCTCCTACCCATTGCGGATTGGGCCAATTTGGTCACTTTTGATTACTTTCAGTGGTATGGGCTCTTTGGGAAGCAGCATATCCTTACTCCCGAGGAGCGCGAGCGACAGCTTCACGAGGCTCCCCAAAACCGCCCACGCCCCCAACGTCGAGCGAGCCAAAGCCAGAGCTAGCCGAGGCATCGCGGTCCGAGACCGCGAACTGACACTGCAGGGGCCTCATCTTTTGCTATAGCATTTCAGAATTTGAGCAGTCCTTCGACGTTCCAGCAAATGAGGCCTCCACCCGACTTTGGCTTCTCTGATGCCTACCGTCCCCATATGTCGATGAGTGGTCCTCCGCTGATCGATATTCCACTGTTGGCGTCTCAGTTTGACTTTAGCATTGTCCTGCAAACACCGGCGGGTAGCTTGTTTTACTCCCCGCCCGGGCCCAACACAGGTCCGCGTATCGCAGATGATGATGATGATGATGAGGACGCAGCACAACTTGTTCGGAGGAATCCAGATCGGGATCGTCGTCCACCCGACTGCGGAACGGGTGGACATAGACATCATTAGCCTTTTTTTTTTCTAATGCATATGTACTTATGTTTTTAATATATTTATTCGAGACATTTGGTTTTTTTAATTACCGTATTTTAATTTTCTTTATCTATTATAATTAAACTTTTAAATGTTTATTTAATTTTAGTTTTTATTACTTTTATGCGATTACTAAACCGAAATTATCAATTGTTCTTCAAAGGTAATTTCATTCAAAAAAGGATGATAGCATAGGGTTTTGGAAGCCATTTTAAGTCAGTTTATAATTGACGGAAATTGACCGTGTTGGTGTCATACGATAAAGAATTTACAGTACTACGAACCCAAACTCGATGTTTGCTAAAAATATACGATTTATAAGCCCGAAATTGGGCTCGAACATGCCTACCCACCCTTGTTTTTCAACCCAAATTCTCACAGAACTCACGTTCTGCATAACGCGATTTATGTGCGATATATTCAGACGCCTTTTCAAATTCTTGAGGACCTCGCGTTTTGCAGAACGCGAGTTCCTGAAGAACCGTTATTTCAAACAACGATGCCACGTAGATGGAACGCGAGCTCTACAGAACGCGAGTCTGCAACTCGCTTCCCAGAGAACGCGATGTTCCATTACGTGGCATATTTGGGATATTTTTTCAAATAATCATGAGAGGGAGCCATTATTATATATAATTATTTAAAATGGGGTTTTCGCCCAAATATGCCCATAAGACCGGAATATCAATCATCATCCATTAAAACACAAATTATTCAAGGTTAGTCGGTAAACTTTTACTTTTGAAGTATTATTTTTTTAAAAAAAATTATGATTTTTTAAGAGGAATAACTATATATGTAGTACCTCATATATTCTCGCGTTATTGTTTAAGTACCTAACTATTTTAAAAAAATATAATATTTAATGTTATGTTTTGTTTCTATTTTGGTATCTTCCGTTAAAAAATTAACAATATGCTGATTAGGAGAGAGAAAAGCACCCATGGAATGCTTAAGAGAGAGAAAGTCACACATGACAATATGACATGTTTTCTCTCCCCTACTGCTCAAATTTTATTAATAATAGACTAATTGACCGGGTACCCGGTATTGGTACCGATTTCCACTAGTATCGAGACCGGTTCTTGAAATCTTGGACCTGATCTAACCGGGACCAAGACTGGTTCTAATTTTCAGGGACCGGTGGTTACCGAGACCGGAATCAATTTTAGACAAATTGATCGGGAACCCAGTCTTGCCCACCCCTACTAAATATGTAGTTATCCTTTTTTTAAATTTATAGCCATTTCTAAAACTAAAATCCCGATGAAAGACACAGTCGTTGATCAATTCAACAGTGAGAAAGATATATTTTGTCAGAAGATTAAAATAGTTTAGTTTCAAGTTAAGTTGACAGTTAAAAATGGTGAATCAAAAAAAAATTAAATTGAAACTAAAATTTAAAACTTCTCATATTGTTATTGTAATTTTTAGATTAGTTTGAAACCAAATTATATTAATCTTCTATACAAATAAATCATTTCTATCATTGGGATTAATTGTGACTACTTCGCTCATCGATTTTTTTTGACACTGATAGAGGTTATAAATTTGGAAAATTAAAGTTCTTTTTGTGAAGAATATTTTAAGGTGTCATGCCAATATTTTTTAATGACAATGACTAATAAAAATGAATAAAAGTTTAGTAATTATAATAAAAGGAAATTAATAATTCAATGATTGTAACGAAAGTTTTTAATTTTAGTGACTAACGTGAAAGCACACTAAAAAATTAGTGTATATCAATTAGGGATGGGCACGGTACCCGAACCTGACGGGTTTCGACCCGACTCGGCCCGATCGAGTCGGGTATTTTTATGAAAAAATCAGGTTCGGGTCAGATTTTTGTGTAGGGTGAGGTCGGGTCGGGTTCGGGTTTTAGGGTGAAAAAATTCGACCCGACCCGATCCGGGACTAATAGTGTAATTTCCCCTAAATTTTTAGGGATATTTGTAATAATACCCCCTCTTTATATTTTTTTATAATTAGGTCTTTAAAATTAATTTTTTTATTTACATTTTAGTCCTTAAAATTATTATTTTTTATAATTATGCCTCTAAAATTATTTTTTTACAATTAGGTCCCTATAATTAATTTTTTTTTCTATAGGTCGGGTCGGGTCGGGGTCGGGTTTAGAATATTTATTTTCGGGTCGGGTCGGGGTCGGTTTTAGGATAATTAGTTTCGGGTCGAGTTCGGGTGGGCCAAAAACCCGACCCGACCCATGCCCAACCCTAATATCAATGTAGTTTATTCAAATATTCATTTTATTAATTATCAGTATATAATTCTAAGAGTATTTATTTCATACACACATGCACTTATAGAAACTTTGTTAGCACAAACGTCTTAGTTTTAGGTTTTAGGCACTCAATTTAAAGAGTTTAATTGTACTAGTTTTGAATTTAGGGGTTGTTGGTAGAATGTTAGGTTTAGTGTAAAATTAAAATTTATAGATTAAAATATAAATCACTAACTATATTATCTTAAAACTTAAATCTTAACTTTAAACCCTAAATCTTAAATTCTAAATGGTTACTTATACATTTTAAATTCTAAATTAGAATCCTAAATGCTAAAATTAACGGGCTTGTACCGCTCGTGGGATAATAATCCTTATTCTAAACTCCCACCCCCTAAGATAATTTCTTGGATCTGTTTTAACTGAAAAGAGAGAGCGCTTTATATGACTGAGCTTGGAGAAAACTGTTGGTGACGGCGGCGGTGGGTCTGTTAGAATGACGGGGTTAGCAGTGACGTGGCCATCTTAAGATTCCCACTCATAAAAAGAGAAGTTGGCATTTTTTTCTCACCCAGAAGGCATTTTTAATAATTTCCTTCACTGTTATCTGATATTTTTTCCTATTAGTTTGTGGTATTGATTAAACTGTGGGTCGTGTGGGGATGCATCTGAGCTGGTTCTGTTTTGGGTTGATTTGATTTGAGCCGGTGGGCTTAGAACTGGTTTCCACATTTCTTTATTCTCAAACTTTTGTCTTTTTGGGCTGATGATTTAGGCAAAAAGGTATTTGTTTTTGTGTATTTTTATGTCATTATTGGTTGTTTGATCTTTGGGTTTTCGTTCCTTTTTGTTTTCTGGGTATTAATTGTTATTAAAGTTTGAATGTTTTGATCTATGGCGTTTGATTTCATAGAAATTTGCTTTTAGTTGAGCTGAGATATGAAAAATTGACAAAAATTTTATTGTTTTTGGCGTTCTTTATGTTATATATATGCAGTTGAATATTGAGTGATTGGATTTGGTATGCTTATAAAAGATGTCACTAAAGAATATGATGCGAGAGTTGAAGGAAATGAAAGATGGTATTGGGAACATATCAAGGAGAGGTGGGGAGAGCAAGCTTTGGCGTAGCCGGACTAGATCCCATGTCGCTCCGGATCAGCCACTGGTGGAATCTGAATGCTTCGAGCAAAGCCCGTGGGCGAATCTGCCGCCGGAATTGCTTTTAGATATTATCCATAGGGTGGAAGAGAGTGAAACAGCTTGGCCTGCTCGAGCTGCTGTTGTTTTTTGTGCTGCAGTTTGTAGGTCCTGGAGGGAAATCACAAAGGAGATTGTGAAGACTCCTGAGCAATGCGGAAGGCTCACGTTTCCAATCTCATTGAAGCAGGTTATACTCTTTTCCTATTGGGAAAGTTGCCATTTTGATCCCAAACTGTTTAGATTTTAGCTAAATTTACATTGGGGGGGGGGGGGGGGATAAAACTCGGCTTTATGTGTTTTGGTCCATTTGAATAAAGGGTAAATGAAGCTGCAAATGGTTTTAGAAAGTTAGGAGGAAACCAGAGCTGGTATTCCCAGGTGTGCTCCGATTTAAGCCAGCAAATATCGGAGAAGGAGCAATGAAGAGCTCCATCAAATTTTTGCAGACTGGAGAATTAGAGCATGTTTCGCAGTACCAACTCCGGTGCCCCTCTACTTTTATAGTTTGCAGGTTCATTTTCCCTGCTTCCGAAAAAGACCATCAACAACATGCATCTATGTTAAGAACTTACTAATTGTTGGTAATTCGATGCGTCTTGCTGTGGCATTTCTATCATGTAATGATAATTGGGGTGATAGTTGAATATAAAGCTAAGTCTAAATTTTTTCGATACCCTGCTATGTATTATCGAGTACATTTGACAATAAGTCTCATGTCTGTATCAATAATGGGAATGGCTATTTTCTTGTTTCTCTTAAATATTTATATCTTTTGTTTGTGCACATGAACAGCCCGGTCCTCGCGAATCTCCGATTCAATGCTATATTAGAAGGGACAGAGCAACTTCTACGTATCTTTTGTTCTATGGTCTGGTACCTTGTAAGTTGTTTCGTCCATATGTCCTTAGTATTTGTTTTGAAATTGTTATTAACTACACTTCATTTCTATTGAAGTATTCATATCCGACAAATATTTGGATATGGATACGGGGCTATGAGATTACCCTTCCAGGATCCTTCTATAATGAATATGAAGCTTCCTCACTTTTTGAAATGTATTGACTTGTGTTGCTTCTTTGATTTACAGCTGAGGGAGAGAGTGATAAATTGCTGTTGGCAGCAAGAAAGGTCAGAAGGGCAACATGCACAGACTTCGTTATATCCTTGGCTGCCGATGATTTTGCCAGGGCCAGCTATACGTATGTTGGTAAACTAAGGCAAGTCATGATTCCATGTCTTATGTTTCCCTGATTATGCTTGCTTCATGTCAATGATGACATATTGAGTTCTTTTTCAGGTCAAACTTTTTGGGTACCAAGTTCACTGTATATGACAGTCAACCTCCGTGTGACTCCATGATTCCATCAACTACCCATCGGAGATTCCACTCTAAGCAGGTGTCTCCACGATTACCTGCATGCAACTACAGCATAGGTACCATTTCCTACGAGCTCAATGTGCTGCGAACCCGAGGACCGAGGAGAATGCATTGCATTTTGCATTCAATTCCTGTCTCTGCTATTCAGGAAGGAGGCACTGCCCCGACGCCTTTGGCATTACCACAATCCTTTGATGATCAGCTTTCTTCCTCACCTAGTTCAAAAGGAAAGGGACCGCTTATAGAGACCAGCTCCCCAAGCCTGGCAGTCACACCTGTATTTTCCGCAGGCTCAGTAGAGCCATTAACCCTTAAAAACAAGGCTCCTAGATGGCATGAACAGTTACAGTGCTGGTGCCTCAACTTCAGGGGTCGTGTGACGGTGGCCTCTGTTAAGAATTTCCAGCTTGTCGCAGCTGTTGAACCTGCACATAATGTATCACCTGAAGAGCAAGATAAGGTTATCTTACAGTTTGGAAAAGTCGGCAAGGACATCTTCACCATGGATTATCAATACCCTCTATCCGCATTCCAGGCTTTTGCAATCTGTCTTAGCAGCTTTGACACCAAACCAGCTTGTGAATGATTGCCACCGGTTGGAAATCCGTATCATTGATGTTGTCCTGGATATAAGTCACAACCTACTCCAGCAGCTTTATTGCAAACCGGCAAACCGGGATGTAAAACAGGAGCATGTAGGCGAGTTATGTACAGCTTTCTACTCTGGAATGCTTCTTGTATTCCGGTACTAGTTTTTGTATTCGAATGGAAGCTTTTCTTGTATGGACTTTGCTGGCTGTTCTTAGCTTTTCAGTGCATCATGCAAACTGACTTGTATGTTGTTTGGTCTTCATAATTAGAATCAAAACTAAATTAACAGCATTTTTTCTTTATTTTTAGATTTTTTTCCTTCCCTTACTAGACATGCTCTCTTAGAATAAACTCAAAACAAAGGGCTTGAAGCAATACTCGAGTTCTGCATTCTTTCAAACTCGTGTTTACTTGAACTCGGACATGAATCTAGGATATAGGTTTGCATAAGAAAAGGATATGTTCAACTGTAAATATCCTAGTTTCATTTCTTCTTTTTTGGTGCACTGGATCTTGAGAACTTTGGTAATTTCACTCCAAACAATGTCTTATGAGACATCTTGTCTTTGGAATAGTTGTTAGCATCTTCGGAATCAACGTCGTTGGAGCATTCTTCGGAATTGATGTCGTTTGAGTTTGAGCATTCGGGTTCATCATCATCACCACTATCATGTTTGGTATCCCCAAGAAGCCGAAGCAATTCCATTGCACTTGCCTTTCCTTTTTCACTTCCATTAACAGATACAACAGAAAGGAGAGGAAATATACAACACTCATCCATCACTAAGTGACAGTATTCGATACTTTGCGAGCACAGCGTAAGGAGAATAGACAGTGCATGCTCTTGATCCTCATGAGCGCCGGTCTCGAATAATGTAGCGATAGAAGCAATGCAGCCAGATGTTCGAGTGATCCAAGTCCTAGCCTCTTGGTTACTGCACAAGTTTCTCAACACCACTATGCTGTGCCTTGCAAGTGTGGTGTCTTGCAAGTATGAAACAAGTTTCGGGATGCACTCTGAAGACACCAAATCGGAACAAATGTCGGTGCTGGAGGAGGACAGATTACACAAAATTTTGAGGATATGTTCCTGGAAATCTTTGATGTTCGAATCGAGAATGTTTAACATGGAAACAAGTGCACCAGATGCATGTATCTTAGATCCACAACTGCTATGTTCAGACATTGCTAACATAATGTCAAGAACCTCTTGAGTTACTTCCGAGTCGATAAGCAATGACAGCATACTATATGCATCTTCGCTCAAGTACCGTGTGCCATTCCTGCAAGAAGCTCAGAAAACAGTGAAAAGGGTCACAAACAAGCCATCTATTGCTCAAAAATCTAAATGACATGCCACAGATGCACATGGAATGAAAATTACCTGTTTTTGCTCAGAAATGTTGATAACAACTGAAATCCAGCTCTCTGGCCTCTTATATCATGCAAATCATTAGCACTGCTCAAAAATCTAATCAGGGGTTCGATGAAATTCTTCGACGACAAAGAAAGACAATCTAGATCATCACATTTCAAATGGTTTTTAATGTCTTCAACCATCTTGTATTGTGATTCTCGATCAAGCTCGGCAAGGCCAGAAAGACTCTCCCAATCGGCCTCGCTTGTTTTGCCGAGAGATTGATAATGCCTAAGATCATCACTGGTCTGCTCAGGCATCAAACTCGAGCCATCTTCAATCCTGTTTCGAGATCCATCCGAAGTATAACTAGTACCTAAAGATCCAAGTGACATATTGCTTATGTCTAATGGAAAGTGCAGATCATTCATAGAACTGCCGAAACTAGCTATGGAACCGGAAGAACTTTCCAATGAAGGAAGCACGTCTGGTTGCATGCTAGGGTCATGGATTGTGACTACATATTTCCTACACCATTTTGTGATCAGATCCTTCATGGCAGCATTTGGGGTCAATGAAAGATGGTCCAGTTTCATCTCGGTTTTGGGGCATGTGTCGTTACCATCATCGAACCATTTCTGGATCCAAGTCCTTTCAAATGTTTGTCCAGAAGCAATGACAACAGGATCATACATCAATCTTGAGGATATGGGGCACTTGAATTCCTCGGGAGGTCTTACAGCTCGAATTAACGTTTCTGCTCGAGCATCATACTGCTTATACTCCGTATGAGATTCGGCATTAGCGGAGCGAGTATGAGCTGCAAAGGCTCCTTCGTTCTGATCACTAGTGTTGTCCGTTTGCACTACAATAATCAAGTTAGCATACTTCCTTAACAGATATAGAAGATATTTCAAGATCTTTTTATTTTGTTGATCATTGTCACTCGCTTTTTCGAGCAACTTCTTTATAGATTTTTTCTCCATCCAGATGGCTTTCGGAGATGTGATTCGAAGTCTTGATGCTGCAGTTTGAAGAGCTTTCAATTCAGCATATTCCATTGAATCCGATGCCGCTGCTCCTCGCTGGAGTAATTCGAATAAAACTTTCCCGGCCTCTTCTTCAAATTTATCAGGGACAAAATTCGCAGCTTGCAGATCGTCGACAATTCGAGAGATCTGCAATAACATTCTGATATCAGCTTGAAGAAAGAACAGGACATCATGAAAAATGTAAATACAAGACATATAATTTGACAAACCTTATCAGCCAGAATAACTGGAACCATACTCTGAATTTGGCATAAACAATGCTCCAGCAAATTCTTCAATTTTCGACACCTCGAGATTATGGCATCAGTCCTTATTGCCTGAAAGTAGTAGCAGAGAAATCAACCAAAATGTATTTTTCACAATCACAAAACTATATAACTAATTACTAAAACATACCAGAAAGAGTTTGCTGGATTCACTGCAGTACTGAAGAAGTAACTTTGCTCTCTCGGTTGCACCATTCAGCGAGCACAATGTCTTCATTCCCGACGACCATCTCGGTCGGGCAGCTTCGATTTCTGGTAATATCTTTATAATTCTGTCAACAAACTTCCTAAGTTCTGTGCACACCGTGCAATGCACCTACAACCATCAATGACAATATGTGAGCATAAAATTTGAACTTTGACCAACAAATACAGGAAGATTTCTCATATCTTCTAATGCTTTTTTTAGTTTAGCTCAGCCATCAAATGAGTTTTTATCGCTATATTCGAATCTGATCCAACTTGATTTGATCATAAAACTCCGATACGACTAATCTGAATCCGGTTGATCAGTGCAGTAGTTAACATACCCATGTGGGATGAATATCAGAAACTTCACATATTCACGTTCCTTTTGTACTATTTGACATTATAATCATTAAAGAATTTTCAACCTAAAATTAATGTCCGATAAGATGTGCAACATCACCACATTTATATAACACATTTCTTTTAGACGTAAATTATTATCGTTCGTCGTTTTGGTACGAGACATTCTCTTTACTTAACCTTGTAACATTATTGTCGCAAGTCATTCGTTCTTGTGATGGGCGGGATAATGGCGACCGTTCTTCTTCTTCTTCTTCTTCTTCTTCTTCTTCTTCAACGATATAGTAGAAGAAGACAGAAGCTTGAAAAAAGTAGGAAAAATATCCAGAAATGAAAACCCCTCCAATATACAACGATATGACAGCCAATTAGAACCCCTGGACAACCGAAGATGAAAAATAAGAAAATGTTTGCATCAGGAAAACAGAACTGGCCAATAAAAAGCCATGTTGATCTTTTTCATTTCATTTTTGACAATGGTTATGAAAGTCTTTGCAAAGAAGAAGTAGTGAAAACACAAATAAAGGAAGACTTTGTTATTTTTGGCTGCAGTATAGCGAGTAGAGGGAGTTAAAAAAACGACAGTGGCCAAAAGATACGACAAGTTTTAAAACCACCGACTTAAATGTTATAAAAAATTAAAGGGTAAACTACATAAATGGTCCCCCGACTATGCTCCAATTATCTTTTGCATCCTTCGACTATCAGAAGTTACAAACTGGTCCCCTTATTTAAAAAAAGTAAAAAATTGGTCCAACACCGTTAAAAATATAACGCCTGGTGATGTGGCAGTTAATATAAAATGATATAATTACATAACTATCCCACAATTCCTACACCACCGGCCGCTAGAGACGCCACCTTCCTCGGCAGGAGTTGCTAACATGCGCCACCTTTCAAGAAATTCATCTAGAGTGATTGAAATGGATAGATTTCTAAGCAACTTAAGACCAACAATGATAGGGAAATTGAAGTTTCCAACCAAACCCAAGTCATTTAGAGTGATTGAAGTCACCTGGCCTTCATTACAGATGAATCCAAACCAATTCTTGGGACACCAATTAGATGCCAAGGACTTGGAGTCCTATGAATCAAGAACTTTACCATAAGGGTCTTTCTCTATGCCTTTCTTGAGCTCTAAAAGTGCTTCAAAATCAGATTGGGCTAATGCAATCACTACTAGAAACAATAAATATATACAAAACTGAATCTCATCATTCCTTCAAACAAAGTCCCCAAGCTCCCACCTTCACAGATCTCAATGAATATATCAAAATGGAGCAAGAGCTATAGAGAGCTTCTACAGCGAGTTGCAATGCTGGAATGAGCTAAAAGACTACACATAAATGCAGTTTAAGACTGTGAAAGAATTCGACTAATTAACAATGAGATACTTACAAGTTACAAAAGCCATAGATGCTTCCTTTTGAAACTAATCAAGAAGCCAATGAATGAACTCCAAAACCCAAATCAAGTGAAACAATCTCAAAAGCTCCAGAAGTATCATAAAAAGACTCTTACATCAAAAAAGGAGTTGAGTCTGAGAGTGAGAAGAGAAAAAGATAATGCTTGGCAACAAGGGAAGAACAGACAAGCCGTGGGAAAAGGGTAGTTAAGTGCCTGAAAGTAAGAATCTTGAACCTTAAGTGGCTTAGGAAGTTGCAAAGAAAGTACAACAAACTATAGTGAGATGGGAAGTTACATTGAGTAAAGAGAATGTCAAATACGCAGGGAAAAACCAGAGAACGAGAGGAGTAAATAAAGCCATGTTTTAGAGTGAGATAAGGGAGGTGAGACTGAGAGGGATCGTGATGTGTTAGGTAGTCTGGTCTTAATGTGGTCGTAAATTGTAGGCACATTTAATGAAGAACACTAAAGAAGTAAGAAAGCAAGACAATGATTTGTGCTTCTTGGTGTTGAATAGTTCTTAAAACCAGATAATTAATTATCATATTCATAAATTCATTGAAATAAAACATGGTAACATGCAATGAATTGAAGAACTAATAGCTGGTCGAGTTGGTGTTGGTGCCTTGTTAGCAACTCCCGTCGAGGAAGGTGCCGTCTCTGGCGGCCGGTGGTGTAGGATTTGTGGGACGAAGGAATCGAGTGTCCTAATTAGGGTCAAATTAAGATAATTGTAGAACTTGAGGGCTAGTTATATAATTATATCATTTTATATTAGCTGCCACGTCACCAGAGTTAAATTTTTAACGGTGTTGGACCAATTTGTTGTTTTTTTAAGTCAAGAGACCAATTTGTAACTTATGACAGTCAAGGATGCAAAAGATAATTAGAACATAGTTAGGAGACCATTTATGTAGTTTACCCAAAATTAAACTTGCCAAAATTTATGAAAAAGGTTAACCTAAAATTAGCATTTTAAATTATTACAACAAAAACATCAGACTCACCCAGGAAGTAGTATCAGGTTCTTATTGTCGTGTTTATGCCAAGGACATGTTAATTAAGTGAAGACTTTAAAGCTCTCTTAACTCTACTTAAGAAAGAAAGACAGACAGGTTTATTGAGAACCACAGGCCCTGACTCACACTCCTGTGATGTCTGTGATGATTGACAGCCGTTGGTTATCATGACTGTGGGTCCCAGTTAATGTTTATGCTGAATCCAACGATGATTAAGGAGTTAGCTCGTGCTGCTCACCGAGGATGAGATAAGCTGCCGTTTCTTCGCTCCGACTCGCAGTCTATTAGCTAATTCATTTATTAAAAAAAATTATACGGTTTCCGGACAAAAACCATTTGTCCTTTTTCGGTGTTTTTTTCTATGTCTAAATATTAAAATATTAAATTTTGAGCCCTAACTTTAAATTTTAAATCCTGAACTATAAACTCTAAAACTAAAAAATAGATCATATTCCTAATTCTTTAAACTAAAACCTTAATCTTAAACCATGAACCTAATTTTTTAGTGTAGAACATACATAAGAGCACCGGAAAGGGATAGAAGATTTCTATTCTACACTACACTATTAGTTATTGAACTATTGAAACTTTTTATACTTTGATCACCAAATTAATTTTACTGTATGAATGACCACTAACATTATATTTTTTATATTTTGGTCATTAACCGCTCAGTTTGATCATTAACCTAACGCAAATGGTGATGTGACTCACTATACCAATAGTTTTAATCTCTAAAATTTATACATCATATCCATTTAGTACTAGTTTGATTCAACCCATAAAAAATTGAGTCAAACCTCAAATTTTTCGTCCTTTCTTCTTTCTCTTCAACACCTTTGTTCTCCCTCAACTCAATGAGAAACCGATGATATCCCATCAAGTTGACCACTATTTCCGTTAAGTTTCGTTCTGTCAGAAAATGATATTCGATTGATTAATTAATTTGTATCATGTACTGCAAAGGTCCATTATGGGCGACTCTCCTAATATAATTAAGGACAGTTTAATTAGTTAATCTTATATTTTATCAACCGAACAAAAAATTTAACTTCTTACCAATTGAATCAAATAAGATAAGATACATATAGATTTTATAGTAACTAGGTTTCAAGGTTCAATTTTGTACCTAAATTTATTTTGATCTACTTGAACTTCGAATTTTGTTATCCAAATTACCCCAAAATATACCTTCATGTTTTTAAGGGTTAAAGTTTGAAATGCTATTCGAACTTAGCTTATGTGTTTAAATTAGTACTTATGATTTTTAAACGAATTTGAATGAATAAACCAAATTCATGGGTCAATTTAAACAAAACAAAAAAGACAAGTTTAGGCATCAATTTGAACCTTAACCCATAAAATTTATAGTTTGAGGGAACTTATATAATAGAATCCAAGCTCTAAGTACCAAATGAAATAAAAAAATCAGATACCAAATCAAACTTTAAAATCAAATTGAAATATCACAATGTATGTTTATAAAAAAAGAGATAATATAATATATCTCATGTTATACTTAGTAGTTTAAAGAAAAAGAAACATAACCTAATGAATGGTCTCCGTAAAGAAAGGGTTATATTTATCCTAAGAGATTTAAATTTGAACAATTTTATCTACAAAACATGTGTTTAATTAAAGAGTTAAAAAAATACGAACATATATTAAAATGGTATAAAAAATCTTAGAAGAAAATAATAATCCAGCATTTTCCTACCCACATAGAGCATTATAATAAAAGGGGAATTTAGATCGCTTATATTTATGTTAAGGACAGAAGTTCAACTATATAAAAGGAAAGTTGAAAGTATTTTTAAATAGTCTTAAATGAAAAATAAGTGCTTAAACTATAATTTTTAAAATATTAAGTGTTTAAAGTATTCTTTTTGTAAAAGTAGGTGCTTAAAGTTTCAAACGTTATAATTTTAAGTGTTCGGTCGTTTTAAAAAATTGTTACCTAATAAAAACGTGACATGTGATATTTTTATTATTATATTAAAAATTAAAAAATATAATTAAAAACTCAAAATTTTTAAAATTCTCAACTCCAAATCTCTAATACTCAAAACCACAAATTCTCCAAATTGTTGTCGTTATCGTCACCAGACACCACTAATGTCGTCTCCGGAAGCCACCATCCATTTTCCCCAACAACTCATCACCAGAAAACGCCGGTAAATGTGTCAAGTGAACGTCGTTCAAATAGAATCATTCATGTTCACCGTCTAATTGGCAAGCTTCCTGTTAGTTATCGACGATGAGTGGTTGGGGGAAATGGGCGGCTACCTCTAGCGACGACAGTGGTGGTGTCTGACAACAGCGACATCAATTTAGAGAATTTGTGATTTTAGGTATTAAGGATTTGGGATTTTTTTTTGAGAATTTTGAGTTTTTCTTTTTTTTTTAAATTATATATATTTTTTAAATAATAAAAAATATGACACATGTCACATTCTTATTGGGTAACCGTTTTTTATAAACGGTCGGGTACTTAAAATTATAATGTTTGAAACTTTAGGCACTTAAAATTGTAACAATTGAAATATTAGGCACCTGTTTTATATAAAAAAAAACTTTATGCACCTAAAGTTCAAAAAAACATAGTTTGTGCACTTGTTTTTCATTTAAGCCTTTTAAATAATGAACTTATTAAGTAGTTTGAGTAGAAAAGAGGATGTTGTTAGTATTATTTTTTGGCAAAAGGTCAAAAATAGCCCCCAACGTTTCACATTTTGGTCATTTTAGCCATATTCTTTTTTGGTGCAAATAACCAACTAACGTTTCATTTTTCGTTCAAATTTCACCCTTATTGCATGAAAATCGTTAGTCAACTAATGGTCAATGCCTGAGGCTGACGTGGCATGTCTGCAGGGCATGGGGAGATGATGTGACACTATCACGTGGCATTTTTGCTGACATGACATTTTTAAAAAATTAAAAAGTAATTAATTAATTTTTAAAAAAAATAATTAAAAAAGTAATTAATTATTTTTTAAAGAAAATATTTTTAACCAATCACCACATCAACAAAGTCACATGTAGTAGTGCCAGGTCATCTCTCCATGCCCTACAGACATGACATGTCAACCTCAGGTGTTAGTTGTTAGTTGACTAACAGTTTTCATCCAAGAAGGGTGAAATTTGAACGAAAAATGAAACGTTAAGGGGTTGTTTGTACTAAAAAAGAATAGGGCTAAAATGACCAAAAGGTTAAACGTTATGGGCTATTTTTTACCTTCTACCTTATTTTTGGAATAATTTTTACTTAAGGAGAGGGGAAGGAGAATTTTTTTCTTGATGGGTCTTGAACCCACAACCTAGGGGAGGGGAAGTGTCAACCGAAAGCTTTAACCACATGATCTAAAGATTATTGACAAGATGTTGTTATTCTTAAGTGGTCTGAATTCTATCAATTTGTCTGTAGGATATGTGTACCTTATTAGAAAAATATAATTAATTAATATATTATCATATAATCAGACATAAAAATAATAAATAAATAATTGGCATGATAATATTATAATTACATATAATTTAAAATCTTTAAAATTTCAAACTCACAATAGTACAATTATATTTTCAGAAAGGGTTAACTGTTGGGATGGTTACTTATGTCTCCTTAGTACAGAGTTGGTTTGGATTCTAAAAAAGACCAGTAAGGTCACTTACGTTTTCGGGGCGTAAACTTTTGGTCACCTAGCCATTTGTTGTCGTTAACCTTTGACGGGAGGTTGATCTGAAACAAGAAAAAAAGGATAAATTATCTAGACAGTCCCTAAACTATTACTTTACTCATATTTTGACCACCGAAATAAAAACAATTTGTATAATTACACATTTAATCCTCCACATTTACATTTTTTATTTCTTCTTCATCTAATTCAATCTCTAATTTTCTACTATATTAATCATCAATTCACACAGTATATTATATCCATCACCGTATATATCCATGTTTCAAATAATGTTTGTAATCTGCAACTCAAAATTTTTAATCTTTAAAAAAATCTTAAAATTTTAGAAATTCTACAAAGCAATCTTCAAATCCCTAAAATTACCCAAACCCCTAAATCATCGCCGCTTCCACCGTCGATCGCCGCCTCTAACTACACTCTTTTGGTCGCTGGAGCATGGTGATCATTTCCCCCAACACGACGTCACTGGAAATGACGAACGACGTGCAACCGAACGTCGAACGCGAAATCGACGTTCGGCTGGCACGTCGTTCACCATTTTCGGTGACGCCATGTTAGGAGAAATGGCCACCATACTCTGGTGACCAAAGAGGTGTGGTCAGGGGCGACAATCGGCGGTAGAAGCTGTCACACCCCAAAAACCGGTCTAGTCGGAATTAAGTTCCAGTGACCGAATATATTTTTATCGATTAAATAATTTATTCGATCTTATCTTGAGTATTCGAATTAAATTATGATAGTTTATTATTATTATTATTATTATTAAAAAAAATAAAGGAAAAAGAAGCAAGTGGCGTTGGTGGCTTGCAAATTGTCATTAAAGTAGCCACTTGTTTATTTTTTTAATTGGCCATTAAACCATTATTAGAATTATTGAATAAAAACAAATATAGTGAGTGTAATAGTAGATGCCCAAATTAGTATAAAAGGGGGGGGGAGATTGATGATTTACACGGCAATTGAAGAAGAAAAAAAAATTTAGTAGGATACGATCCAATGTTTGATTGGTAGTCCGATATTTTCGATATAGTAATATCGAATTTTTGCCGACGACGGGGTAAGCTCAAATCTCTAGTTAGTTTAAGTTTCGGTATCAAGTTTGATTAATATTTATATATATATTCGATACTGTCTTATTATTTTAATTAATTTTTATCGTAGTACACGAGGTCAATTCAGATCAACTTTCAAGCCCAATAAATAAAAATAAAGCACCGGTCTGTCAAGGTGAGTGTAGATGCATTTGTCTCGGGTGACACGGTGTCATTCCGATATTTTTATGTCTTGATATGTGAGTATAGTCGTGTCAGGGGTAGGCTCGGTGCTGCCCCGTTGCATTAATTATGAATTTATCTGCATCTGGTAAGTACCCTGCATTATTTGGATATGCTCAAAAATGATTATGATATGCTATATGTACATGAAAATAATATGAAATGCTATCTGATATGGAGCTACGGCTCATCTTGCTATTTGATATGATATGATCTGAAAATCATGGACTATGTGAAATTGTGTGTATTTATGGACATTGGATACAATTGGCATGCCATAGGAATATTTGAGCTCACCATGTAAGGGAGGACTACGGTCCAGGGCTACGGCCTATATGTGGGAGATAAAAGGATGGAAGTGTAAGGGATACATGGAGCTACGGCTCAGGGCTACGGCTCATTTATGATTCATGATATGGTGTACAGGGAATCCGCGTATCCAATGGTACCAATATAACATGTGTTCGATATGTTATACCATGACATGTTTATGATAAGATATATGATTATATTATGTTATGTTAGTGATATGGATATCTGATCATGTTATGCTTATACTGTTATAGAAGCATGCAAATAAGTTAGATTAAATTTATATTTAATCATGACATTCATATTATTGTCAATTTACTATCATGACTACCTCACTAGGCTATGTAAGTCTAACATATGTGTCTCATGCATTTTCAGGACCCTGATAGATTTCCAACCTTTGATCGTGTGGTGCAGTTGCAAGTCACATCTCTACCTTATATGTATGATATCTTTCATGAACTCCTAGTAAAGTGGCATATGATCCAACTTTTGTATAAATTATGTTTTGTAATTTAATAATGTGGTTTTATTTTAGTAATCTAGAAAAGTCCTATTAAATAAATGTTAGAACAATAATAATGATAGATACGAATAATTTTCTAATAAAAATGATTAGAAATGACTCTAAGATTTTTGTAAGTTGTTAGGCTCATTTAAATTTGTAAATAATTTTAGTAAGATAATAAAAAGAAATAGATTTGAATATTTTACAAAATAGCCACTAAATATTGCATCGTCTAATCAGGTAGATAAATGACCTCCGATAGTAATGAGGTTTTACAGGCTAATAACTAGTAAGTTTATTTTCAGTATATTTTCACGAATTTCAGATAAAGACCTTTAATTTGTGAAAATTACAATTTAGTCCCTAAGTTTGAAAAAGTTTGAAATTGACCCCAATTTGAGTAAGTTGTTAATAAGTTAAGTGTTAAGTCTTAAAAGAGATTAATAAAAATGTTATGAAATGATTTTTGAACTTTGAATTTATGTCTCCGATCACCGCATCGTTTCCGGTAGCGCTCTCCGACCCGGTTCTCTACCAGGCCGGGAAGGGGGTGTTACAGAAGCGACGGAGATTTGGGGGTTTGGGTAATTTTAGGGATTTGAGGGCTGTTTTGTAAAATTTTCAAAATTTTTGGATTAAAGATTAAAAATTCTGAGTTTTTTTCATTAGATTGATTTTAAAAAATAAAAATAGTGCCACATGTCGAGCATTGATTGGTTTATAATTTTTTTAACACCCATTTAACGTTTTGACACCTAAAATTATAACGATTGAAACTTTAGGCACATATTTTTATAAAAAATACTTTATGCACCTAAATTTCAAAAAAGGTATACTTTAGGCACCTATTTTCATTTAAGCCTTTCGAATATGCTATGTAAATATTGTTGCACGTAAATTGAGCATTATTTTGTACTGAACCATATTAAGAATTACAAACATTATTTGAAATATGGATATATACGATGATGAATTATAATATACGGTGTGAATTGAGGATTAATATAATAAAAAATTAAAGATTGAATTAGCTGAAGAAGAATATGGAAGATGATGGAGGAGAGAAGAAATAAAAAATATAAATGTGGAGGATTAAATGTGTAATTATACAAATTATTTTTATTTCGGTGGTCAAAATAAGAGTGAAGTAATAGTTTAAGGAATGTCTTGGTAATGTATCCTTTTTTATTATCTCAGATTAGCCTCGCGTTAACATTTAACGGCAACAAACGACTAAGTGACAAAAAATTTACGCCCCAAAACGTAAGTGACCTTACTAGTCGTTAATCCTTTCACAAAATACATATTACCTTCCGTCACTCAAGAATTAAAACGGTCTGAGAACGCCTAAATTACTGAATCACATCAAACAATTGGCTTAAAAGCTGACAATTGGGTGTATATATATAATTATTGAATTAATTTTTTAATTTAATTAATAACTTTAAAATTTAAATTTGTATATAAATATATTTTTACCCATGTAATTTGAAGTATATTTTATTAAAACATTTAAAAAATGGGAATCTTCTTAAATGTATTTTAAAATATTAAATATTTTTATAAAATAGTAAATATTATTAATTATATTAAAAATTTATTATATATTATTAATGTAAAAATATAATAATAGTTATTAATTACATTTTAATCTAGTAACATTAAATTACAAGTGTTATCAACTCATAACCAATTAAAGAGCTTGGCCCAGCAGGCAGCAGCTAAAGCTATAGCACCCACCACTCCAGTGGACTAGGATTGGTTCCCACTCCTCTCAATCTTCTTAATTTTTTGTTGCATTTATTTTTTAATTAAATTGAAGAAAAAATTTCTAGTCATCATCTGGTTAGTAAATTAAACTTATTAAATTAAATTAAAATTATAACTAAAGTGATAGACTGCGTAAGTAAAAAAAATTAAACTTATCAAAATTTATTGAAAATTTCTAGTCATCTGGTTGGTGAATTAAAGCTACATGGAACAAAAGGGGGGCCAGGCAGTAAGCCAGGGAAAAAGACTGTCCTTTCAATTGAGAATTGACGCTATGCCTATCTCAAACTTTGTTTTTCCAGTCTACTTTAATTAAAGGAAGGTCCCATAAAAAAAAAAAAAAAAAAGAGAAAATGGATGCTCTGGTTAGCCTTTACATGTTACTTGAGAACAAACAATTGTTTCTTAGTTTGATTCTCACTGCCAGACAAATAGGGAAAACGTGCCACCAATACAAAGAGAGCTTCTTTTTTAACAGCCTAAAGAGAGCTTTTGATTAGATATTTAAAAGAAAGGTGATTGACTAAGGATGGACACGGGTCGGGTTTTTGGCCCACTCGAACCCGACTAAAAATAAGTATTTTAAATCTGATCCGACCTGAAATTTATATATATATATATATAAACCCTCGACTTGACTTATTAAAAAATTAAATTTTAGGGACCTAATTGTAAAAAAATAAATTTTAGGGGCTTAATTATAAAAGGTTAGTTTTAGAGACCAAATTGTAAATAAAAAATTTAATTTTAAGGACCCAATTATAAAAATATATATAATGAGGGGTATTATTATAAATATTCCTAAAAAATATAAGAGAAAATTAAACTATTAGTTCTGAGCCTGGTCGAATTTATTTCACCATAAACCAGACCCGACCTCACCCTTAAGAAAAATCGACCCGACCCGACCCAAACCTGAATTTCTAATTAAAAAAATTTGACCCGACCAGTCTGGGTCGGATAAAATACCCATCCCTAGGTGAGTCTGCAGTATAACAATCTAATTTACGGTAAAAATAATACACTTAAAATGTTAGAAAATATATAATCTAAAATATTACCCACACAAACAAGTATATTTGGTCGGTTGACCAAACTGTTCATCTTTATTTCTTCGTATTCCTTTAGGTTATGTGTTCTAGACCCACTAAGAGCATACATTTCTTTCTCTAGAGTCCTCATTCCTCTCCTCTCTTGGTAGGATTAGGATTAGAATTATGATTTGTCAAAAAAAAAATTACACACTCAACTGAAATGCTATATTTTTTGATAATATTTTAGGTTGGTAGTAAATTTCGAAACTCATAGCCAAGTTCCGAAACTTGCCGTAAAAAATATTTGGGTAATATTATAAATCACAACTTAAAATGTTATAAAAATATTACATTTCAATTGTATAAGTAACATTTAAATTCTGTACTTTTTAACATTTTAATTGTGCAGTTTTTAACTTTAAGTTAAGCAGCGTGCCTAGACTCACCGCTAAAAAACCCTAGTAGGAGTGGATTAGCATAAAGAATATAAATAAGAGAAAACAATGTCCAAAAACTTGACTAGATTTAATCTATTAAATTTTAGTTTAATTAAAATAATTATTATCTTTTGTTAAAAGATGAGTCTAACACGTGCGACGAACACCGCTGAACACCACTAATAATAAACATCGCTGAACATCATTAAATTAATTAATAAAGATTTAAAATTTCAAGGACCCATCAAATAATTAATAATTACTTTAAAAATTTCAATTAATTTTTATATATATATTAAAATTTTATTTTTTAATAAAGGTAAACTATATATTTAGTACCTCACTTATTTCCGTATTTCTATTGAACCCTCATTATTTAAATATTATTTCAATTTGACCCTATTCTTTATAAAAAATAATTTAACCCTTAACCTTCAACCTAAAACCCTAAACTATTAAGCCTTAAACCCTTAACCCTTGAATAGTGCGTTGCGGGAGGTTCCTTTTAGTGGGTGGGTACATTCATTTGGTTTCAGAGTCGATTCATATCTAAATCTTTTACAGTTGTACTTAAAGTTTTATTTTTTTATTTAAATTAGCAAAAAAATCAAATTAATTCTTATGATTTCTAACCAATTTTAATCTATATGGAGAGTTCAGTTATCATTGTGAAGGAAAAATAGATATTAAACTAAATATTTTAACCTTTGAATGACTTTATTTTTGACAGTATATTGTTTTTTGTGAGGTTCTATGCAACCTTGCCAACAATATTTTAATTATAACATTTATTTCAGATTCAAAATTCAGTTGAATTGATTCATGCATAAAAGAAGATATCGATAAAGTTGATATTCAAATCCTAACAGTTAAAATACACTTTAGGTTGAGAGTTAAAGGTTAAATTATTTTTTATAAAGAATAGGGTCAAAATTGAAATAATATTTAAATAATGAGGGTTCAATAGAAATACGGAAATAGGTGAGGTACTAATATATAGTTTACCCTTATTAAAAAAAATAAAATTTTAATATATATATATATAATAATTTAATTAAATTTTTAAAAATAATTATTAATTGTATGATGGGTCCTTGAAATTTTAAATCTTTATTAATTAATTTAATAGTGTTCAGCGGTGTTCAACATTAGTGGTGTTCAGCGGTGTTCGTCGCACGTTGTAGAATTTTCCTTTGTTAAAGTGTTTAAAAGTTTATAGATAATTTGTACACAAGGAGTGTTTCCATGATAAAGGGTGGTAATTCTACGCATGTGGTTTGGTCTCGAGCAGCTTAATCAGTAGGTGTGTATAAATTTATTTATATTTTAAAATCGGATGCAAGTACTTTCTTATACTCGAATATAAATTAAAAAAAGTTTATAGATAATTGAATTAGACATATCAAAAAGCTCAACTAGAATTATGTAGGTCCTAACCACGACCAGTTCAAAGATTTACGAGGTTATTTACAATTAAAATAGGATCTTCAATTTAAATAAATAAATGTTTGTTAACTTATTGTGTGTAGGGGTGAGAGTTCGATTGAGTCGAGTCGAGTCAAATTTTTTTGAGTTATTCGAGTTGACGCGTCATATTTTACAACTCAAACTTTATTTAAAATTTGTTCGATTCGAGTCGAGTTTTCGAGTTCCTATACAAATTTAATTGTAATTCTTGATCATGTTATAGTCCAGTTTGATTCCAATTTAAACGATTTTCTGTAACCATATAAGATATGCATATATATTTCTCCATATTTTTTCAAATATGACATTTATTTCTTCATTTTTTTTTATTTTGGTATATATAGCATAAAAAATTGAGGGACTCGACTCGAACTCAAAAATCAATCTACTAATTACTAAAAATTTCGAGTTGTTCGAGTTATTCGAATTTTCATTTTACAACTCAAACTTTATTTAAATTTTTTGAGTCGAATCGAGTTTATAAAATTTCGAGTCAGGTCAAAGTGAATCGAGTTTTTTTGTCTCGAGTCGAGTCAAATATTTTAATTTTTTTAAATCAAATTGAGTTTTACTCACCTCTAATTATATGTGACAAGTTGACTTTTAAACACACAAAAAAATTTATGAAGTACAACATCATTTTGTTCCCCATAAATTTTACAATTAGTCTATCATTAATATTTTGCTTTTTTTTCTTCAAGAATTTAACTTGTTTTGAGTATTTTATTCTTATTTTTTTTGTGGTGCTCCTAATACATAAGTCTAAAATCACCCTAGTCCTGGTTAGGGATGGGCACGGGTCGGGTCGGGCCGGGTTTTTGGCCCACCCGAACTCGACCTGAAAATATTAACCCTAAACCCGACCCGACCATATCTTTTAAAAAACCCGACCCGACCCGAAAATAAATACCTTAAACCCGACTCCGACCCGACCCGACCTATATAAAAAAATCAATTTTAGGGATTAAATTGTAAAAAAATAATTTTAATAGACTTAATTGTAAAAAATAATAAATTTAAGGACTAAATTGTAAATAAAAAATCAATTTTAAGGACCTAATTATAAAAAATATATAAAAAAGGGGTATTATTACAAATATCCCTAAAAAAATTTAGGGGAAAATTACACTATTAGTCCCGGTCAGGTCAGGTCAAATTTTTTCACCCTAAAACCCGAACCCGACCCGACCTCACCCTACACAAAAACCCGACCTGACCCGAATCTAATTTTTTTTTCATAAAAATACCCGACCCGATCGGGCCGGATCGGGTCGGAACCCGTCGGGTCCGGGTTCCGTGCCCATCCCTAGTCCTGGTGAATCCAAGACCTAAGTAAACAAGGAATGTAGTCAAAAAGTAAACGGGCAGAGTTTCGCGGGAATTGCTTGTTATAAAAGCCTAAGATAAGAACGAAATAATTCTTTTTTTTTTGCGTGTCTCATATTATGTCATATTAAAAAATAAAATTTTAAGTTCTAGCCTTAAATTTTAAATTTTATACTTTAAATCTTAAAAAAATACATTTTACACATAACTATTTAAACCCTAACTCTAAACTTTAACCTTAAACATTAATCATAAACTTAATTTTTTAGTGTAAAGCATAAAAAAACACCGAAAAATGACAGA
Source organism: Hibiscus trionum (assembly GCA_030270665.1). Lineage (NCBI taxonomy): Eukaryota > Viridiplantae > Streptophyta > Magnoliopsida > Malvales > Malvaceae > Hibiscus > Hibiscus trionum. Next base: position 21,304,815 of record BSYR01000025.1, read on the forward strand.
AAATTTCTATTTTTAAGATAATAGGGTGCTCCCATTTCGTCCCGATTCACTTCATTCGTTGTGCTTTGCTTTTAGTGGTGTCATTTTCATTGCCTCTGTTCTCCTCTTACATAAATTGTTTTAAAAATTAGTTTATTTTTAAATTTGTCCCCCACTTTTAAATATTTATATTTTGCCTCTTAACCCCTAATTCTAGCTCCGTCCATGCAACGGCGGATTCAAAATTTTCATATAGTGGGGTCAGAGTACACTTTGAGGTACGAAAATTTACATATCACTACAATATAAATATTGTTGACTCCATACCCAAACAAATCAAGTGATGTCAATTCTAATATTTTCATGAAAAATTTTATACTAGCTCTTAAAAATTCCATTGAACTCTTTAAAAATTTTATACCATAAAAAATCAAGTGAAGTTAATTGACTCCTCTACATGTGGCTCCGCCACTGCATACGTGAATATATGCCATCAAACTCTCCCCTAACGATCAGCAAAAACCCAAATCCACGTGTATTTTGACAGGGACAAATAAATACAAACCACAAGTCGGGACTCGGGATAATGCTATGACATGCAAGTTGGAAATTGCGACAAACCTTATACGCACGGCAGTGTTGACCGTACATGGTATTGAAATAAACATGTTTAGTTTCTTTCAGAGTTTCGGATTTGATTCGAATATGATAATAATGTCTATGAAATATAAAATTTCGTTGTTGAATCATAGCACCAGGTTTTCGTCGTGACATATAATAATTGAAGTCAGAAGAATAATGGATAAAAGTTGCATATGAAGCGACAATTTTATTCTTATTATTTGCAGGAAGATATATCGTTAGATGATCACTTAACTATTTTAAAATTGTCTTAGATATAAAGATCATAAATGTTAAATATGATAAAGAAAGAGGACCTTGAGTTAGTTTTATTTTGTTCGCTGATACTTTTTATTCGAAGTTTAGAGTTATTATATAGTTGTGATACTCCCACTCTTGATAATACATATTTCATGTATTCATATGATCTTGTAGTTGAATTTGACTCTTAAAGGGAGAGTCTTGTTGTTCATACGAGAACTTAAGAAAGGAGTTCGAAAAGTGAAACCAAAAATCTATTATTATTGCAAGGGAAAAAAAAACGTATTAAATTTAAGTGCTACATGTTTTGAAATAAAAATCAAAAGAATGATGCATATTGTAAAGGAAAACAACCAGATAAATTCAAGAGAGCCGACGTAGTGAATTACTACGACGATGATGAACTTTTAATTGCTTCTGTTGATGACTTTATAGCACGTAAATAGTGAATTCTTGAATCTAATACTGATTTTTGCATAAATTTTAACCGAGATTGGTTTTTGACGTATGAAGTCTTGATTTTAAGTAATTTTTTAGAGAATAATTTCTCTTGTAAGATCACATATATTAAAACAATCAAGAATAAAATATTGAATAAAATTGTTTAAACACTTGATAACATGAAACGCGTTACAGATTTAAGAAAAATTTTCCACTAATACTCTATATTCAAAATGGTATCATAAATACCCAAAAATGGACCGACTTAGGGCATGACCAATATTCTCTCACAACACTCTACTCTCATACAAGGCCATATAACTCTGGCTTCTTGTCCTTCACTATTACTCCAGCTCTATTCTTGTGACGCGATCATCGTTTTAAAGATTTTCGTCTAAATCAAAATAGGTGAATCGTTCAAAACCATCACAACTACCTATATTTCATTTTACTCATCAACAAAAGAGAAACCAAGTTAACTTGTGATGAGGGACTTTAGCTCTTTTGATTTTGATCTGAGATCATATCAAACAGGGACGAGCTAAGATTTAGAGTTGAAGGACAAACTATAAATGTTTGAAAGTGGGAGGATAAAATTATAAATAAATAAATTTAAAAAAAATAAATAGGAAGACAAAAGTTAAAAAAAACTTGGGATAGAGGGCGATTGCCCTTCCCCACCCTCACATAGTTCCGTCACTGATATCAAACAATGAAACACGTACTTTTATTCTCAAAACTATTACAGAGGCAAACAAGAGAAGCTTCATTTCTGAATTTAAATTATTTCTTCAAGCTTGAGTTCATATTACTCTTACAATTTAGAACCCAAAAAACCAGCTCCCTTAAAAATCTACGAATTAATTTTCTAGTATTTTTTAGTTCAAATATAATTTTAATATAGATATTATTGTTTAATATAAAACTAATATTTTTCAGTTTCTTTTTAATATAAGTATAATTTTACTTACTAGTTAATACAATACAATACAATTTTTAATATATAGTAATATTTAATAAAAAATATTTTTTTTATAATTTAACATAAATGTATTTTACTTTATATTTAATTAGAATATAAATTTTGATAATTTATCCGGATGAAAATCATCTGCCCCCAAAGTATGCCTCCATTTGTGCCCCCACTTTAAAACAGTGGGTTTAGGGTTTGGGGTTTGGGGTTTAAGGTTGGGGCTTAGGGTTAGGGTGTAGGGAATTAGGGGTAGGGTGTATTTTTTTAGGGTTTAGAGTTTAGGATTTAGGATATGAAAATTAGGGTTATGAGGTAAGATTTAATTTTTAAGTATTTTTAGGCAGGAGGCATAGAAGGAGTCATGGTTAGGGGCAGAAGATTTTTACTCAATTTATCCTATATATAGAGAGGATAATTTAATGTATCTAATGGTCATTTTGTATTATAAACTCGCTACCACTCTAAACACAGATTTCAGAACTGATTTTAATCTCACTGGAGCTAATTCCACCACTCATCCCGATGGTGCCTAAGAAATGAGAAATAAAAAAAAAATTGCTTCCTAAGCTAAACTTGTAGAATAGAAATTGTCCGCCCTTTTCTTGTGTACTTTATATGTTTCACCAATTATTTATGAATAAAAATGTAAAAAATAAATTATTAATGTACGTGACATAAAGTCATTGGTAAAACATATAAAGAGATACAAAAATGAGCAGACGGATTTTATTCAAACGTGTACGACGAGATACAAAAATCGAGTTCTCGATTTTGAAGCGAAGCCACTCATATAATGAGTACGTAATTGCACAATCATTAATACATGATACGATGCATTTACAACTACGACGTTTTGGTGAGTTATACTGCGTTCTGCTTTGACATCACACTACGCATTCAAAGGAACGTGAGTATAAAGTCTATAATCAATCATACTTGTTACGAAGTAGGGAGCATATTTAGCGATTGCAAGACTTCACATAACATCATTAATGACGACATTATGATACTTAAACTTGAGAGGGAGATTATTATTTATGGTTAACTACTGAAATAGTCACTTATGTTCCCTAGTATAGAGTTGTTTACCGATTCTAAAAAACGACCAGTAAGGTCACTTACGTTTTCAGGGCGTAAATTTTTGGTCACTCGGCCGTTTGTTTCCGTTAAGTGTTGACGGCTTGCTGACCTGGAAGCGAAAATAATAAGGGTAAATTACAGCAATGACCACTTACGTTTATCTCATGTACATTTTTAGACCCTAATTTTTAAAAATAAACATTACGATCACTAATGAAAAGGTTTATTTCTAATTTCACCCTTGAATTTTTAAAAATTCATTTTCAACCCTAAAACTTTGCAATCAATTAGTACCATAATATTATAAATATCTACAATCAAATTTTAACAGAAATTCAAACAATTTCACCCACCCCAAAATTTTTATAAATAAAAATTAAATTATAAAAAAACTCGTCAAATTTATAAACTTAATTTTTTACTCGACTCAATCGAATGTTGTTAAAAATCAATTTAATGAAAAAAAAACTTAGAATTTTTAATCTTTCAAAAAATCTAGAAATTTTAGAAATTTTACAAAGCCCTAAACTCATCAATTTAACCAATTTTTAATCTAGCCCAACATCTCCAAGTGCATTGAAGGCCCTATTATTGTCATCTAGAAGGTCGAGAGTGAGTGAGTTCTAGAGAGTTCTAAACTCTTCAACTCCTTACCACCATTATCGGCTTGATCTTTGTCACCACCATCATCGTCGTGTTCGTCACCGTACACCGAATCGAAATCCTACAGCCAATCGCGAAGACTCACCGCCGTTCACCGTGAAAATTCCTGGATGGTTCGACTGAAATTTAAGTGTTTCTTTACCGTTTTTCGTTGATCTCGGCCAACTCCGCCGTCCGGATTAGACACGACCGCCAGATCTGAACTCCCTACGTCGAGACGAGCTTACCCTTGGTCGGTGATCATCAATCTGACGCCATTCGAGCTTCGCCGGTGCCCGTTCGTTTAGATATGGAATGGATTGCAATGGGAAGACATGTCCATAAAAATTGTAAAGATGGGGTTAAATGTGTAATTGTACAAATTATTTTTAATTCGGTGGTTAAAATAGAAGTGAAGTAATAGTTTAGGGACTATCTAGGTAATTTATATTTTTTTTATTGTGTCAGATCAGCTTTCCGTTTAAATTTAACGGCAACAAACGGCCGAGTGACAAAAAATTTACTCCCCGAAAACGTAAGTGTAACCCCCTCGTCCCGGTCTGGTCGGCTGACCGGTCCAAGTAGGCTACACGGGGAAAACCGATGTGAAACCCGTTAAGGTCCCACCTCGGTTAGCAACCCTAGAAAATTTCTTTTAATTTTTATCTTGTCTAAAGGCACACTCGATTCCTAAGTGATCACGACAGCGGAAAGCATCACGAACAAAAGCAACCAAGCCCAAACTGCATGTTAAACAGCCCATTTTAAAGACACAGAGCAGGTCGTATCGATACACCTGTCAAGGGTATCGATACGCCTTGACCAAGTCAACTCTTTCAATCAACTCAGGGGAGACCGTATCGATACAGCCCTTGGGCGTATCGATACACCCTCCTCGGTCAACATCTCGCGATCAACGAGACAAAATCGTATCGATACGCCCTAACCTCGTACCGATACGCCAAAATCTCACCAAAATCTCAAAATTCCAGTAAGTTTTGGGCGTATCGATACACCAAGCCAAAACTGAGTCCTGAAGGGCAAGACCGTATCGATACGGCCCTTAGGCGTATCGATACGCCCTGCACTGTGAGACTCTAAATTTCAGCAAGACAACACGAAACTCAACTCTAAATGCAATTTAAGACTTTCCTAGCCACAAACAACACCTCATACATCAACTAGCATCCAAGAATTAACATGAAGAACGATTTAGGTGATCAACAAGGCATTCACATAGAGATAGATATTGCATAACAAGGCATGCTCAAAAGCTTAAGAGCCAAGAAGGCACATGTCTTTACACATAGGTTTTCATGCTTATCAAAACAACATATAACATCCAAAGCATAACCTCTCATCACAAGCATTTGACCAACATAACATGATTTACGAATCCAAGCAAAACATGAACAACATTCAACATCTATGAGTCATACAACGCTCATACAATCACATAGCAGCCCCATTGCTAAACTACTACATTATTTACTAAACCATACTTGAGCAACTACAAAGCTTGGAATGTCCTTTCGCCTTGCTCCTTGCTAACACCACGCTACTGATCTGCATTGTCGAAAATGAGAGCGTAAGCTAGAAGCTTAGTGAGGATGTTCTAAAACCGAAAATAACGACAATGCAGGGTTCAAGCATATAATCCTTAACATCACACACAATCATACATAAGCATCAACATAGCAAACTAGCTAGCAACACAAGAGTCAATAATATGGCATCTTACTTCATATTAAGCTCAACAATATAAAGTAAATATCTCAACATCTTTACCACAAGAGCAAGTACATTGGCCACTATTAGTTTACTCGGATATGCGGATTTACTCTCAACAACAATATTACCTCGGTGGGATTACACTCATCACCGGACCTTGCATGGATGGGATTCCACTCATCATCACATGCCCTACGGATGAGATTCCACTCATCATCACGTATAATATAAACGATTTCCGGTGGAATATTACATCACCGTACTCCTTCTTGATGACTTAACGCCACCAAGGCCACGCGCGAATTTGACTCAACCGTGTGCACACTAATCCTAATGATCGATCATTTATACCCGGTAAGTTAACTAGTGCCAATTACTTTTAAACCACATCATAACAACCATCATTTATAGCACACATCCATCATCACACGCATCAATGTATATTCATACATAGCCAAATCATGCTTCACAAGAATAGAATAGGCATAAACATTTAAAGCTATAAACACACAAGAAGTTAAACTACCAATTTAACTTCTAACTAGGAATGGCCTACCAAGCACATCCCTAAACCTCATCTACACACACTTGAACCAATATAAAGAAGTTGAAAGTTTCACTCACCACCCTTCCTTAGCAAACCAAGCAAAGTTAACTCAAGCCTCCACAATTTCCGGATTCGATCCCGAACCTTCTCCGATGTTTCCTCTTGCTTCTAACCAATCAAAAGACAAGATATTACTTACCAAAATCACTGTCAAACTCAGCCACAAACTCAACCCACAATCACAAGCCAAAACTTCACAATTTCAAACCCAAACTAACCACAAAACTCACATTTTCGTACTCCCCAAATACCCAGCTGAAATCCACCATTTCCAACACCCAAATGACATCTAAAGGTTTCCAAAACACCTTCCTAGCAACCCTATACCATCAGCCCTTCAACCCAACACAAAAACACACCAAAAATTCATGTCTTGACACTTTTAAAAACACCCCTAAGACCCACTTCGGGATTTTTCCCAAAATCCTTCCATTTTAAGATATTAGGTGTATTTAAGTGAGATTAACTCAAAACTTAACTCAACAAACCAAAAACAAGTGGAAAACCCATTAAAAATCCATACTTTCACCAAACTTGAAAAAAACTTGAAAAACACAAATGGTGATGGTTTTGAAATCTAAAACCATGGAAATGCTTAGGATGATGAAGAGAGTTCAAAAATAAAATTACCTTCAAAGGAGCTCTTGAATTGATGGAGAAAATGGATGAAATAGTAACTTAAGCTTTGGGAGGGGTTTGGGTTCTCTTTCACGTTGGGTTGTAAAAAGGGGAGGAAGATGAGTACTTTTTTTTTTCTTTTAGTTTAAAAAAGGTTGTCTTCTTTTTTTTCAACTTATTTACAAAAATGCCATTGCCTTAATTTTTATCTTATTTAAATCAAAACCCAACTCTAATTAAATTAAATCAGTTTTGACGACTCGAGCCAAACACACACGCCAAACTCCCAACCCCAAAACACGGGTGTTACAGTAAGTGACCTTACTGATCGTTTTTTAGAATCAATGACTAACTCTGTACTGGGAGGAAACATAAGTGACTATCCAAGTAGTTAATCCTATTATTTATTATTCATTAGTTTCCCATGTCACTAAACAAAAAGTTCTATGTAAAAAGGTGATGACATTATATATCCTATTAGACATATTTTTTTGAAAAAAAACGATAATGTAACAAATAATATCAAAACGATCATTGACTAACTGATTTCACGTTGAATGTCCTAGTTGATAAGATAGACAGAGTAAACAACCATAAAATATAGAGAGAGGTGGTGGTGCATTCCTTTCACATCAAATAATAGAGGGCCATGAAATATAAAAACGATATCGTTGCACATACTATCATATATTTAGCATAAATATTCCATTTTATTCCGTTAAATTTTTACTATAAAATTAGGTTATATCGTGAAAAATAACAAATAATTATGTTTATATGACATAGATGTCCATTTCCCCCTTGTAATATCCTTCTACTGTTCCACATGTTAAATTGATATTTTTGTTACTGCATTACCGTTTTGTATCAGTTTGGTAACTAATAATGGGTCAGTAATTGTGCATCAACTTTTTCTTTGTTTGTGTGTGAGGCTTGGTTTGTACCAAGTGTGAAAAGAAACGATCATGTAGGAAGGAAGTGGAATAAGTTTTGTAGTTGAAACTGATATTAAGTTTTTCTATTTTCCCCCTTACTGTTTGTTTAGGCATGGTTTTTTGAACCAAAATTAGCTTTAGAAATCGGCCATACCAAAACAAGAAACTTAGTGAAAAAGCTCCAAACCAAATCAAGGGTGACACAGACCAGAGCCCGACAAGCAGACAACAGAAACAAGACAAAGACCTGCTTTGTTTGAACCCATCGCCTATCGGGGAACCACGGCGTCCCCCCTTTCTACAATGGAAGCTTTACCGTCCCACACATTTTCTCTCTCTTTCCTTTGATAACCCTTCTTTCTTCTTCCCTTCAGGTACAATAATGTGTATTTTTGTTTTCGTTGCTTTTTTAACCTTAAATTAAGTTGTTACACCGTAAACTTACCGCGGTTCAATCCTCGTGAATTGAATAATGGATTTTAACATGATGATTATGTTCAGGTTTATTTTTTCAACCAAGCAAGTACGGGAGGGGTGGTGGCGGTTCTTGTTTGGAAGTTCCTGCAAAGCTAATACAAAATGGCTTCATCACCTTCTCCATCACAAGATTCCCCACCATCTTCATCTCCGCCGTCGAATTCCACACAAGACGACTCGCCTTCACCGCCAGCACCCGACAGCTCATCATCACCACCACCGCCGCCCAAAAGCTCAACGCCACCTCCATCGCCACCCAAAAGATCATCACCACCACCGCCTTCACCAAAACCCTCTCCACCTCCACCAAAACTATCATCACCCCCTCCACCAGTGTCTACTAGTAAAAGTCCTCCTCCATTCAACCCTCCTCCGCCTCCTCCGTTATTTTCTCCTCCTCCGCCACCGCGTGTTAAAAATGCTAGTGACCACTCTCCCCCATCTCATCCCAAAAGTGGCGGTTCCAAGTCTCGCAATTCATCGTCGGACAGTGAGTCAAATGATACCTCGAGTGCAAACCTCATTGCGGGTGTAACTGTGGCGGTAGGAGTATTTCTCTTTATTGTTATCATCGTTTTAGTTGTATGGTATCGGAGAAAGAAGAGTAAACGAAATCCCCAAATGCAATACTACGGTGAACCTAAAGGTGATTAAAAAACAAATATGGATTGTTTTAATATCAATTTTATGATTTGCATGGCTCATGAGTTGGTTCTATTGTATGTGATTTATTATGCACCAGGTGGCGATGATCCATATTATAACGGTGCGATGCAACGTCCATGGGATGGTGCCAAACCTACCGCACCTCATGGTGGTGTTGTTCCTAGCGGTGCATGGGGTACACCAACTCCGGTGGCACCTCCTGGTGCTGGCGGAGGATGGGGTTCATCCACAATCCCAGCACAAATGATGAGCGGTGAAGTAAACTACATGTCCACAGGAGGACAGCTTTCTCCTTTGGCGCCTTCATCAGCTCTTGGAATAAATACTGGCACTTTCACTTATGAGGAGCTTTCAGCTGCTACAGGCGGATTTTCTCAGGCCAATCTGCTCGGCCAAGGCGGGTTCGGGTTCGTGCACAAAGGTGTGTTACCAAGTGGAAGGGAGATTGCAGTTAAGAGTTTAAAATCTGGTAGCGGGCAAGGCGAAAGAGAATTCCAGGCCGAAGTCGAAATAATTAGTCGAGTCCATCATCGCTACCTGGTGTCCCTAGTCGGATATTGCATTGCAAGACAGCAACGGATGTTGGTGTATGAGTTTCTTCCAAACAAGACCTTGGAATATCACCTCCATGGTAAATTCAATCATCCTTCAAGCTTATTTATCTTTGTTATCAAAAGCTAACCCTTCCCCTCCCCGGGCGCAATTGCAGGAAAAGACCGCCCGGTTATGGATTTTTCGACTCGACTCCGAATTGCATTAGGTTCTGCTAAAGGGCTTGCTTATCTTCATGAAGATTGTGAGGAATCTAAAGTCTCTCGCTTTATCTCCATCTATAATTTGTAATCCAATCTTTTTCTAAGACTTGAATTTATACATACAGGCCATCCTCGCATTATTCATCGTGATATTAAATCAGCTAATATTCTGCTTGACTACAGCTTTGAAGCCAAGGTATCCTCCATTAAAATTGAACCGGCGTTTTAACACACATTCCCTCACCGGTTCACACACGATTGCATTTTTGTTGTAGGTGGCTGATTTTGGATTGGCTAAGTTGTCTGAAGATAACCACACCCATGTCTCAACTCGTGTGATGGGAACATTCGGGTAACAATAAATTACACTGAAAAACAGAAGAAAAAAATGTATTATATAGGTACACCGGATAACCACACCCATGTCTCAACTCGGTCTTGTTTTATATAGGTACTTGGCTCCGGAATATGCATCGAGCGGCAAGCTAACGGAGAAATCCGATGTGTACTCATTTGGGGTGATGCTATTAGAACTCATAACCGGAAAGCAACCTGTGGATCCAAGTAATGCAATGGAAGACAGCTTAGTAGATTGGGTACGTAAGTTTATGCATTAGTTGCTACAATCACTAGATTCATTAACCATTACCGTTTGTGTTAATTCTTGGAAACAGGCTCGACCACACTTGACTCGTGGACTGGAGGACGGCAACCTTAGCCCGATGGTCGATCCACTTTTGGAGAACAACTACAACCAGGAAGAAATGAAACGCATGGCAGCCTGCGCGGCTGCCAGCATCAGACATTCGGCTCGAAAGCGCCCCAGAATGAGTCAGGTTTGCAATGATCCCCCGAACTTATGAAATGGTTATGGATTTTTCAAGTTCGAATCAAAATTACCCGGCCTAATGAATTGTGGGAAGCAGATTGTGCGTACCCTAGAAGGGAACTCTTCATTGGATGACCTGAATGAAGGTGTAAAGCCAGGATACAGTACAATGTATGCCTCCGGAGGGACCTCAGATTACAGCAAAAGTTCATACGAGGCTGACATGAAGAAGTTCAGGGAATTAGCATTATCAGGCCAGGATATGAGCGAGAGCGCCGAGTACTAACAGAGAGAATTAAACCGCAAGCGCGCGGCCGGAGGGACATGCGCTTTCGGAAGACCCACCATGTTTTAACAAGTCATCATCGCCTTTTAAAAAAAAACACAACGCTGATCCTTTAGATTAATAACATAGTTGGTTCCAGCTCGGTTATTTTAACTTGGGATCTTTGATTGTTTATCAAGTGTTTTTTTCTTTCTTTTTCTTTTGTATTCAAGATTTAAAAAGAGAAAAAAAAAATCAGTTTTCAGATGATATTTCGGTGTAAGAAAGAGTTGCATTCTGCAAATAAATGATTGAAAGGATTCCGTGTTTATTCCTCAAAAGAGGTCTTCAGAGGAGAGGTCCAGTGTAACTACTCAAAACGAACTAGCAGAATTTACAGAGAAAGTGAAGAAGAAGAAGATAAGATTTAAGAGAGAGAGAGGAAACATAATTCTCATTCAATCTTTCGATAAGGACAAAATAAGTCTGTTACAAGCCTTATAACCCTAGAATAACAAAACGACGTCGGATAGATAAAACTATCAAACGCACCGTTTCATTAATTCTACAACGGCTCTCTCTAAACAAACGCTGACACATAAAAGCGATAATTCAAAAGGGTCTAACGGTCGAGTCTGTTACAAAGCTCCCCCCTCCAAACAATCTTTGACCTCAAGGATTAAAATCTGGAAATTGACTTTGCAGCTGATGCAACACCTCCCACGTGGCGTCCTCTGGAAATGAATTAGACCATTCCACGAGCACCTCTGTGACTGCACGATTCCCTCTCTTGCCAATTCTTCTTGCTAACATCTTGCTTGGCTCCTTGCTAATTCCTCCATCAGGGCCTATGACTGGCAGTTCTTGCTGGCAAGGGGCATCTCCAATTCGCTTCTTCAGTTGAGAGATATGAAACATAGGGTGTACCTTCGAGTCAGCAGGCAATTCAAGTCTATAGGCAACCGTCCCTACTCGATCCAGAATTTTAAATGGTCCAAACCATTTTGCAGACAATTTCTGGCAACTTCTCTGCTGAACTATCTGTTGCCTATATGGTTGCAGCTTGAGGAAAACCCACTCCCCCACCTGAAACTCTCCTTCTGACCTCCTCTTATCAGCCTGTTGCTTCATCCGATCCTGAGCTCGTTTAAGATGAAATTTGAGCATTTTCATTGCAGCTTTCCTCCTCTGCAAGCTTCTATCCACTGCATCTACCACAGATTCCCCAGCAATATAAGGGACATGTATCTGGGGTGGTTGGCCATACAATGCTTCAAAAGGGGTGGTCTTAATTGCTGAATGAAAAGTAGAGTTATACCACCATTCTGCTAAATGAAGTCACTCTCCCCATTCTTTGGGATTTTCACCTGTCATGCACCTTAAATAAGTCTCAAGGCACTTGTTCAATCTCTCAGTTTGGCCGTCTGTCTCTAGGTGATAAGCAGTAGATGGGTTGATTACTACTCCCAATTTCTGAAAGATTTCTCTCCAAAAGGTGCTCATGAAGATCTTATCTTGATCACACACTATAGTGCTGGGCAATCCATGTAATTTGAACACATTTTTCAGGAAAATCTGAGCCACATCCTTAGCTGTGAAAGGGTGAGCTAGAGGAATGAAATGGCCATACTTTGTTAATCTGTCCACCACTACCAGTATTACATTCTTCCTTCTAGAGCAAGGCAAGCCTTCAATGAAATCCATCCCAATAGAGGACCAAGCTAGATCAGGAATGGGTAGAGGTTGAAGATAACCCTTAGGATGTTGCAACTCATCCTTATTTCTTTGGCATATCTCACACTCTCTAACCCAGTTCTTCACTTCTTTCCTTAACCCTTTCCAATACAACACACTGGTCAGTCTCTTGATGGTGGCATGTGATCCAGAATGCCCCCCACAGCACTTCCATGAAAGTATTGAATCAGCTCATTTCTCAATTCCAAGTCAGTTCTCACAACCAGCTTCCCCTTCCTTTTCAGTTGCTTCCCATCCCAAGAATACTTGTGATGTCTTCCTGATGCATTCTCCAACTCAGAAATGATTTTTTTAAGTTTTGGATCATGTTGCCAAGTTGCTTTGATCTTCTCCCAAATGTCAGAAGATACAGAACTTACTTCCATTCCAAAACAGTTAGCTTCTTTAGGTTTCTTGGACAGCATATCAGCAACAATATTATTGATTCCCCTCTTAAAAAAAACCTCATAGTCCAACCCCATCATTTTTGCAACCCACTTTTGCTGAGCAGGTGTGATAGCTTGATTTTCTGCCAACCATTTCAAGCTTTGGTGGTCAGTTTTAATTTTGAAATGTCTTCCAATTAAGTAGGGTAACCACTTCTTGACAGCCATTAAAACTGCCAACATTTCCTTCTCATACACTGATAACTTCTGGTGCTTACTACCCAACCCCTTGCTGAAAAATGCTAGTGGTTTACCCCTTTGAGTCAAAACAGCTCCCACTCCATTTTCTGAAGCATCAGTCTCCACTGAGAATTCTTCATTAAAATCTGGCAGTTGTAGCACAGGTGCAGAACTAACTGCTTCCTTCAATTTCTGCCATGCTTCCTCCTCCTTTGCTGACCATTTTCACCCATCTTTTTTGAGGAGATCAGTTAAAGGTCTTGCAATAACCCCATAACCCTGTATGAATCTCCTGTAGTACCCAGATAGGCCCAAAAACCCTGTCACCTCCTTCACACTTCTAGGAACTGGCCAATCCAATATGCTTTCCACCTTTGATCTATCCATTGAAATGACCCCATCTGAGATAACATACCCCAGGTAATCAATTTCAGCTGCTCTAAAACAACACTTGGATTTCTTCGCAAACATCTTATGTGTTCTCAAAATCATCAACACTTCTTTAAGATGCACTAAATGATCTGCCCAGGTAGTTGAATACACCAATATGTCATCAAAGAAAACCAACACTGTTTTCCTTATTTGCTCCTTAAAAATCTTGTTCATTAGCCTCTGGAAGGTTGCTGGAGCATTAGTGAGCCCAAATGGCATCACTAAAAACTCATAATGGCCTTCATGTGTTCTGAAAGCTGTTTTATGTATGTCAGCCTCCCACATTCTAATTTGATGATAGCCAAATCTCAAATCCAGCTTTGAAAATATCCTTGCTCCTCCCAGTTCATCCAATAACTCCTCAATCACAGGCATGGAAAGTTTGTCCTTAATAGTCACTTGATTCAATCTCCTGTAATCCACACACATCCTCCAAGAGTTATCTTTTTTCTTAACGATAACCACAGGGGATGAAAAAGTGCTATTGCTATCCCTTATTACTCCAACCTCCAACATCTCTTTAACCAATTTCTCAATCTCATCTTTTTGCCAGGATGAGTATCTGTAGGGTTTAACTTTCACTACCTCATTTTCATCAAGCAATGTTATCCTGTGATCTTGCCCTCTGAAAGGTGGCAACTCTTTAGGCTCAGCAAACACATCTTGGAATTCTCCTAAGAGACTTTCCAACTCGAGAGGAACTTCACCAGTCCTAATTTTGAATTCTAACTGACCATTCAGAACCAACAAGGAAGCTGAATAGGAACTGCTAGTGCCTTTAAGAACCTTCTCACACTCCTTATGTTCAATCCACCTCATTGGTTGTGGCTGCAACCCTTCCAATTTGACCACAGCATCCTTCCACCTAAACTGCATTTCCAAAGTTGCAAAGTTCCATTGTATAGGCCCTAGGCTTGCCAACCATTGAATGCCTAGCACCATATCAGTCCCCTTCAAAGGCAAAATCGAGAAATCAGTGGTAAAACACTGATTTTGTACCTTCCATTCAACTTCTTTACATGCTCCCATTGTATCCAAAAAGTTTCCATCTGCCACAGTCACCCTCAACTTATGTCCCCTTTCCACTCTAATTCCCAAATTCTTTGTTGCACTCCAACTCAAGAAGTTATGAGTACTTCCAGAATCCAACAAACAAATTAGTTTCTTCCCTTCAACCTCCACTTCCAACTTCATGGTGTTTCCACTTGTAGCTCCCCACATAGCTTGTAGAGATAGTGTTGGGCCTTCTGTCTTTCCTCCCTCATGAGCCAACAGTTTATGGTCTTCTTCACAATCCAAAAACATTTCATTTTCTGACTCATCCTCCACTCCTTCTACCATAATTTGGAACAGCTGAGATTTGGCACATTTATGTCCAGGAGAATACTTTGCTGCACACCAGAAGCACAACCCAAAACTAGCAAATCTAGAAGCATTCGACCCAAAACTAGCAAATCTAGAAGCATTGGGGACTGAGGGAGCAGATTGACCACCCAAATAAGTAGAGCCTTTGTAACTAAGCCCTCCCCTATTGCTGGAACTAGGTGCAGAAATAGGTGAGCTAAACCTGGATGTTAGCACATTCGATTTTCTTCCTGTGGAGCCTAACATGGATTCAACATGTTTCGCTAATTGATAAGCAGCAATCAACGTTTTTGGTTGCAATAGGGTCACAAACTCACTGATCTCCAACCTCAAATGATTCTTAAACATACTAAGAACATAATCATCTGGGAGTTGTACCTGATTCAGAAGATGGATGAAGTCATCATAGAACTGCTCCACTGAATCCACCTGTCGCAGTGCAACCAACTCCGAAAAAGGATCGACAAATCCACCTGGGGCGAAACGTTCACGCATGAGTTGCACATATCCATCCCAGCTGATGCGAGTGAAATCCTCTGTCTTCGCCAAAAACTGATGCCATTGCAGTGCCTTGCCTTCTAGATGAAGCATCACTACCCGCACTTTAGCTGAATCTGGAACTAGGTCTGCTTCAAAGTATTGCTCAACCTTGGATAACCATCCCTTAAAATCCACCCTATCAAACTTAGGACAAAAAAGTTTGTAGGCGAAATTAACAGGAGGATGTGACTGTCCCCCCTGAGCCACTGTGCCTTGGCCATCACCCAAATCGATTACAATGTTCTCTTGAGCAGGCTTACTCGAATCGGGTTCCGTTTCGACCGTGGTCGTGTTTGTCTGTTGTGTTTACGGCTGAGCCCCCAACAAGCTTCCAGACGGATCCACTGTACCCTCGAGGTTGATCTTCTTTCCCAGTCCAATCTCCAGGAGTTTTTGTAAGCTAGCCATCATTGAAGTGAAACGACCATCAATAGAAGTTTCCAGGCGAGAGAAATCAGATCTTAGTTGATTATGAGCAATCTGCCACTCCGGTAAATCAGAATCTGGTTGAGCAGGAGTCGTGGTGGTGGTTTGCGCCGCTGTGTGTTGCAACGCCGATTGCTGTCGAGTTTCAACCATGGTGCCGAGGAACGTAAAGGCTCTGATACCTTTGTAACTACTCAAAACGAACCAGCAGAATTTACAGAGAAGGTGAAGAAAAAGAAGATAAGATTTGAGAGAGAGAGAGAGGAAACAGAATTCTCATTCAATCTTTCGATAAGGACAAAATAAGTCTGTTACAAGCCTTATAACCCTAGAATAACAAAACGACGTCGGATAGATAAAACTATCAAACGCACCGTTTCATTAATTCTACAACGGCTCTCTCTAAACAAACGCTGACACATAAAAATGATAATTCAAAAGGGTCTAACGGTCGAGTCTGTTACATCCAGATGCCCACATTGAAAGAAATTTAGCAGCAATCAATGATGGGAACGAACCTTGTTTTTATCGAATCAATGGAAACAACCAAAATCGGTTTTTGTTACCATCCTAAGGTGCAACCGGGATGGACCGAGCGAAGCCGGTCTTCGCTTAAAAATTTAAAATTTATATATAATTTTTAAAAAAATATTTATGTATTTTTAGTTGAATTTTTTTTATTTTATATATTCGTCCACTAAACATAAAATGTCCCTGAGGTCAAACACCAAATTCCTCTGAAGTATTTTTTTTAATAGAAGTTCCTCTGAAGTTACATATATATGACATTGAAAATGAAATCTCCAACCGATTGTGTGTAATGAACTCGAAGAATGGTACCAAATTACTTAAAGTTATTTCTACATAAAATTAAGAGGGTTGTGAATGACAAAAAGCACCTTAACAAAAAAAAATTGAAGGATGACAATTAAATTTCTTGTTAGAGATCGACATATGACTTTATGTTAAGACTAAATGTATAAATTTCTCTGAATGCGACTTATAGAATTCTAAGGGGGCAAAAAAATTCTAAATCATATATGAATTTCAAATTTTTAAGAGAAAGACCGCCCCCTTTAGCCCCTCAGTCCATTTATGTTCCTTGCATTAATTTTTCCTAATAATCCGTTGGTCTAGCGAGATGATGCATTAAGTTCTTTAAATAAGATTAGAAGTTAGAATTCTGACGTTGTGAAAGGAAAAATATTGGTTGAGAGAGTTGCTCTTTATAGTAGATATATGCAAAATTTGGTTCGAATTAGTTGGATACTAATAGTTAAAAAAATAAATAAATAAGCTTTTACATTAACAAAAATTGTGTTTGGTCAATTAAACTATATTAATTATCTCGTATTCGAAATCGATTCATTGACCTATTCAAAAGAAAAATCGATTCATTGACGTGGCAAATAGAACGCGAGTAGTTTTAAGATAATCGCTCTTGTGACTTAATTGAGTCTAAATTAGGGGTGCAAATGAATCGAACTTGAACGAGTAAGACTATAATTCGTGTTTGTTTATTTATTTTTAAAGGTGTTTATATTTGATTCGTATTCGTTTAAATTTTTAATATTGTGTCTGTGTCCGTGTTCGTTTATTTATTTTTGAAGTTGTTCGTGTTCGTTTGTTTAGTTTTCGCGAACGTGTTCGTTTAGGTGTTTGCGAACGTGTTATTTTTTAAATGTTTGCAAAAGTGTTCGTTTCAAGTATTCACAAACGTGTTCGTGAGCGTGTTCATTTAAGTGTTCACGAATGTGTTCGTTTATTTGTTCGTGAACATGTTCGTTTTATGTTCAGAAATGTTAACTAAACTAACAATAAATTAGGGATGACAAAATTACCCGACCTGATCGGGTTTTTTGCTCTTAAATTTCGGGGATCGGGGGTATTAAAATGCATTGAGTTGGGGCGGGGTGGGTTCGAGTATGAGGTGAAAATTCTCCTCCCTTATCTATTTTAAATTATATATATTTAATATATTTATGAAAATACCATTATATATAAACACTTTTAGAGGTTTTAAGATGTTTTTTTAGTTTGTGTTTATCGTAATTTTTTGTTAGATGTTGTTCGAGTTTTAAAATATTCGATTCTGATGATCAATGGTTAAAGTTTATTCTTTTAAATATGTATTTTTTCATGTGAATAATTTAATTGAGTTTTATTTTATTTTTTATATAGGTTTAAAGTCTCTTGAAACCTATATTTTGTAATTGTGATGGTGGTTTGGTCGAATCTAACATTTATCGTCGACGAAGATTAATATATTTTTTAAATTTTCGAGTCGGGTTGGGGTTGAGTTTTTGAGGTGATGTATCGGGGCGGGACGAATAAATTAATATTTTAGTCCAGGGCGGGGCGGGTTTAGGGCAGCCAAAATCCCGCCCCGTTGCCATCCTACAATAAATAAATAAAGCAAAAGCAACAAAATAAAACTTACATTTCAACATGAACTTATATAACATTCTTAGCAACAACAAAAAGTTGTATTTGAATACATCCACAAGCATTTTTATCTTATAAACGAGCTTATAAACGAGCCTATAAACGAGCTTGTTCGTGAACATAACCGAATCGAACATACCTCTGTTTGTGCTCGTTTGTTTATTAAACGAACATAAAAAATTTGTTCATACTGCTAAATAAACGAACGTTATACGATCAGTTCACGAACGGTTCGTCGAACGCTCTGTTCATTTACACCCCTAGTCTAAAGCTTAGAAGGAAATAAATGTTTTTTTTTCTAAATAGAAATTTATGGGAAAAAATAAGAGTAAATTAACACTCATATATGAGTAAATTTGTATTTTTTGACATTAAAGTTTGAAAATTTATGTTGTAATCACTAACGTTATCAATTATTATATTATAGTTAGCTGTGTTACATCTCATTAAACAGATAAAGAAATTATAATGTGGTATATTAACAAAAATAATAATATCTAATTTGACAAAAAAAAAAATTAACTCTTTTTTAATAGTCTAAAAGTGATTACAAGGTAGTATATGTTCATACATATTTTTAATTTTTTAACAATGCGCACACACACCTTGCAGACAAAAAATTTAAACTCATGTCTCATAGAATGAACATCATAAAAGTTACTGGGACGGCTTCTTCCTCTTCTCCGTGTGTGGTGTTGTCTGAATGAATGCTAGTAGCAGAATCAAACCTGTATTTTTATAAATAAAAAAATACAAATTCTGATATATAATTTTTATTAAAAAAACTTAATATTCAAAAAATATTTTAACACACACCTTGCAGATAAAAGATTTAAACTCAGATCTCCTAGGATGAACATCTTAAAATTTACGGGGACTGCTTCTTCTCCGTGCGTGATGCTGTCTGAATAAAGGCTAATAGCGGAATTGAACCTGTATTTTTATAAATAAATAAAAACAAATTCTGACATATGATTTTTATAAAAACAAAAACTTAATATTTAAAAAATACTTTTAAAGCATAACAAATTGCATAATAAAACAAAACAAGATTTTTAAAAATATTTTTTAAAACTTAATATTTTCATAATTAATTTTTATTTGTTTTTCCTTCAAAGATATATTTTTACAAATCTAACGAGTTGTTTTAGTAGAAAAAAAAGTTATTTATCTAAGGATACGCAGAGTCTATACAATTTTTTTGTGACTTAAGAAAAAAAGCTAATTAGAGAATCTGCTCATATAATTAGTGCGCAAAATACTTCTCCGTCCGGTGGACAACTAAAGTAATGGCAATCCGAATCCTCTTTTCCCATTTTTTTGACCAATGCATCGGTTACACGATTAGCTTCTCGAAACACATGACTTATTGAGACTTTCCATCTTCCTTTCAATATTCGGACTACCTCAAGGTTAATTGTTTCCGCAACTATTTTAAAATTAGATAATAACACATAACATATAACATTTTTGTACCATCAGTATCTAAAGTTACTACAACGAATTAGATAATAACATATTATCGTATTATTTTAAAATTAAATTTATGTAATTTGTTTTTAATGATATGTCATGATCTTATTTACTGACAAATATAAACTCACAAAAAAATAAATTGAATAAAAAGTAATTATTTTTCATTGTTAGAAAAATATCCTAAAAATCCCAGAACATATCGAATGCTTTCAAAATAAAATTATACATCGAATCAACCCAAATATAGTATTTAAAAGTAAAATATAGAGAAACAATTTTTAGTTTCTTAATCATAATATTTTCTCAATTTCATTCTTAAATTTTATTGATGTACATTAATTTATAAAATTATATTTTTATAACTTTAATGACGTGACACTTTAAAAATATATCAAGCGATTTTGTTGGTGAGCAAAGTTTTGAGTTGAAAGAGAGAAGAAAATTTCTATCCATGACTTGCAACAGCGCATATCATTTCCAAATAATCAATCAGCTACTGATGAGGTTTTAAGTTAATTAACTGATGCTAAACTACGTTAAACTTGAAATTAGATAAAGAAGAAATTTTATTAGGGGCAACGGGCTCGGGCGAACTGGTAAAAAATTAGTGACTAAAATACCAATTTCTTTTATCGGTATGCTAGTAACCGTCGACAAAAATATCGCATTGACGGACTATATGCTAATGATGGGCAATTCCATGAGGATGAAAATGACTTACGCACTATTGCAAGACTACTTCTCTAATTTATTTACTACTAGTGGAGTTGGCAACCCAACTGAAATCCTTGAAGGTATTGACTCTATTATTACATTCGAGATAAATACTGATTTGCTACGACCCTTTACGAATGATGAGGCTCTTGTTTCTATTCGTTCCATGAGTCCCCTAAAGGCTTGGGGGTGGCCTTGGTGCTATATTTTATCAGCGCTTTTGGCATATAGTCTGTGCAGAGGTGACCCAATATTGTATTAATATTTTGCATGGTAATCTTTATATATCCGAGATCAACCACACGCACATAGTGTTAATCTCAAAGATTAATCGGGCTTGGAATATGACCCATTTCAAGCCAATCTGCATTTGCAACGTCATCTTGAAAATTATTTCTAATATGCTGGCTAATCGCTTAACATTTGTATCGACGAGGCTCAAAGTGCCTTTGTATTTGGTCGTCTAATCACGGATCAAATGTAACCCCCTCGTCCCGGTCTGGCCGGATGACCGGTCCGGGTAGGCCACACGGGGAAAACCGAAGTGAAACCCGTTAAGGTTCCCCTCGATTAGCAACCCTATTTTTTTCTTTAACTTATTCTTTTCTAAATGCTCATTCGAATCCTATGTGATCAAACAGCGGAAATAAAACATAGGAGATAAACATTCGAACCCAAAACAACATTTAAACAGCCCAATTTTTAATCTTTTAAACAGGCCGTTTCGAAACACCCTTGAGGCGTATCGAAACGCCTTGACCAGGTCAGCGGCCCCAAAGCCCATACAAGGGGCCGTATCGAAACGGAGGTCAACCGTTCCGAAACGCCCTCAACGGTCAACTTCTCGTGGTCAACGAGATTTTGACCGTTTCGAAACCCTTAGACCCGTTTCAATACGCTTCCATCTCGCCAATTTCTCAGAATTCTAGTAGCCAAAACGTTCCGATACGCGTTTCAGAACAGGGGTTTCAAAGGCCAAACCGTATCGAAACACGTTCCGATACGGGGTCCCTGAAGCCTTACCCGTTCCGAAACGACCCATCCCGTTTCGAAACGCGGGCTGTCTGCAACCTTTGAAAATCAGACTTAGGCGGATTTTAACAAGTCTAAAGGTCCCAAACAACCTCTAGGGCACACAACTCAAGCAAACAAAGTCTAGAGGCATATATCCTATATCAAGCATACTCAACACACACAAGGCATATGGTAAATCATTCATACATGGCAATTACACATTAGCAGCCTTTCATACAAGTCATGTCTGAAGACATTAAAAGAACCAATAGGCATCATACATCTCAAATAAGTTTACATGCCAACAAGCAATCTTAAACCTCCATAGGCATACATCACACGATCATTTGGCAAGACATATCATGTTTACAATCCAAGTCAAATCATAGACATGAAACACATATAGGAGTCTAACATGCTCCTAAACATCAACATCATACTTCAAACGCATTAAAGTACGAATACATGTCCCATTGCTAGACCATTACACCATAACTAAAATGTTCATACTTGATAGCTATCAAGCACCACGAAGCACACTTGGAGGCCCCTTCTTGCACTTAGCAACCCACGAACTAAGGATCTGCATTGTCGAACAAAGAGAGAGCGTAAGCAATAAAGCTTAGTGAGGGTAAGCTCTTTAAAAACAAACCTCGACAATGCAGGGTCAGGGCACGATCTCAACTAAGGTAAAATGCATGCTCATACCTTCAATCCTCCAGAGCCAAATGTCAATGATGCATGAACAATTATTCAATAGTATGTCATGCTCAATAAGCTCATTTCCACAACATATGTAAACACATATAATCATCCAAAAAGGAATCACATCTCCACATCACATTGATACACATATCAATATATATATTGGTAAGATGACATTTCATATCATATTGGCATATACATACAATCTTATATTGGCACCTAGCTATGACTCGAATACGCGGATAACATGTTGGAACGCATTTCCAACATAACCATTACCTGCGGTGGGATTACACTCATCACCGGCTCTCGCGGAGGGGATTCCACTCATCCTCACGCCCCGTCGATGGGATTCCACTCATCATCGACTAATATAAATATTTTCGGGCGTACTCGTACTCCTCCTTGGTGCTTTAACGCCACCAAGGCCACGCGCGTTTTGACTCTCGTGTGCACACTCATCCTAATGATCGATCATTGTACCCAAGCATACTAGTGCCAATATAAATTAAATCCACAACCGTTCACAACATCAATTTCAATATAATTTACGGGCTTAGCACGTACTCACCATGATCCTCAAAATCATGCAACCACCTCATTTCACAAGCCAAAACTACATGTATACCATCCAAACAATTATCACATCATATTTCACTCATACGTATATCCACATTACATTTTCATCAATATACATATAACAATGCATTAAGCCATGCCTCGACATACATGTATATCACATTATACATAATCATCATAACACAAATCAATTAAAGAGTTCATCCAATGTCTCTAACTAAAGTTTAGGATTAGGCTACCATCCTAACCCTAACTCTAGGTGGGTCTACCAAGCCCAACCCAGTCCACATGCTTGAACCAACCACTTAAAAACCAATTTAAAACATTAAACATTCACCTCCACCTCCAAGCTCAAATACCAAGCAACCAAGGTCTTCAATTTTCGGATTTGTTCCCAAGGCTTCACCAACTCAAAACCTCGCTTCTAATCACCTCAACACAAGCAAAACAACCTCAAATCAACTCAAACATCAAAGTAGCTAACTCGGAATACAATTCAAACATCAAACTCAACATTTCAAGTCATGATCAAACCCCAACTTTATCAAATTCGAGCAGCCCATTAACCTTGATCAAAACCCAAGTTTCCAACACATTTTATACCCACAAATGATCCCAAAGCAACCCCAACCATAGCACTAACATTAGCCCACCAATTCCAACCTAAAACAACCCCCAAAATGCCCATTTTCGTGCTCCTTCAAACCCTAGCTGAAAATTCCATTTTCAATCATCCAAATGACACCCAAATGGTCCCAAAACATCCTCCTAACATACATAAACCATCAGCCCTCTAATTTCAACCTAAAACCCACCAAAAACCAAGTTTTATACATCTCAAAAATTGCCTCAAGAACTCATTTCGGGTTTTCACCCAACCCAACCATTTTAACATATTTTAAGCATCTTAAGGTGGTTAAATCAAAACCCAACCTAACATTTCAAGACAAGATGAAAAACCCCATAAAAACCTTAACTTTCATTAAACCTTAACTTTTCAAAAGTGGGTAGTTTTAAAATCTATGACCATGGATAGATAGGAAATGAAGTTGAGAGTGGGAAAGTACCATTACCTTTGAAAAATGACCTTAGGTTGATGTAGAAATCAATGGAATAGTGTTTAGGGTTTGGGGAGGGGTTTAGGAGCTTTTCACAAAGGAGAGATGGGGAAGACAAATATGACACCTTTATTTCTTTTTGTTTGTTCCTTTAATTTCAAATAAAAGTTGTCTTCCTTCTTATAAAAGTTTTGGGTTAAATTGCCAACTTGGTCCCTCCTAGATAATTAAAACCCAATTAACTCAAGTCAAGGTCAAATTGATTTAATTAAATTTTTACCGACTCGGACCACTAACCCGACTAAATCCTAACCTCAAAACACGGGTGTTACAACTCTCCCCCACTTAAGGAAATTTCGTCCCCGAAATTTATCGGACAGGAAGAGTCACTGAAACATGCTCCTCCATACTCCCCTTTCCTTCTCACCACAACATTTTAACCAACTCGAAGGACTTACCACACAACATTTGCAATCTGACACTAAGATCTCAACTGATTCTTCAAGGCATGTCGACTTTAAACTCAACTCGATCTCTTCTACAAATATAGCACATAACATATCTGACTCACACTCCCTAATTATAGATACACAGACACATCACAAATCTCTTTCTAACTCTGGTGGTAACCGCAACAGATAAACAACAAGACTAGCCCGATTCACAATCTCATACAACACTGTTTGAATACCTGACCCATAACTTTCTCTGACAGATCATCTGACTTCAACAAGTAACCAAACACTATGCAGACGCCTTAAAAAATCTAGCTGAAATTTCGAATCTTTATTACCCACTTTCACTATGAATCTTCCACGGATGTAACAACCTAGAAGAAAACTGACGCTCGGTCTTGACACGCTGGCAATTCACACACTTACTCTCATACTGAACCACATTATTCATCCATTCAATCCAGAAGTACTCGTCTTCAACCCACAATACGTCTTCGTACCACTCAAATGCAATACAAATGAACTGTCGTGGGCTTCGGCCAAAACAATACGTCTCAAAACACTATGTCAATTGGTACAACAATTCTATCTCTAAAATGCAGAACTCTTTCATCTCTAGAACTGTATTCTGAGGGTCTTCCTTCCGCTATGTCTTGCACGTGAGGTGCCAAGAATCTGTCTTGCAACTGTTTCTCTTCAAGCATTCTGACTCAATGTAGGTTTAACATGAAACTCGGCCACAAAACTACTATCATTCGGTAAACTAAATTCGGCAAATACATCTCGCAACCCAACTACTAATCTAACAACAAATACAACTCGGAACATCGGTTACTACTTTAACTCCCTTCGGATGATACACAATCTTGAGATCACGGTCTTCAAGCAGTTCTAACAACCTATGCTGTTCAAGTTTCAACCCTTCCTAAATCGTCTAATATTTCAAGTTCTGATGATATGTACATACACACTGTGCATTCCTTACTATACAAGCTTTGTCTCTAAGTCTTCGAAGCAATTACAATTATAATTAACTCTATGTCTCATATCGGATAACTCTTCTCACGGTCTTTCAACTATCTCGATGAACAAGCCACAATCTCCTGTCTTGCATAAACACACAACCTAACTCTACATGTAACGCATCACTATGGTTCACAAACTCTTTCTCTGATACAAGCTGAATCAAGGTCGAAGCTCTCATCAAAGTTTCTTTCGGTTTCTCAAGGGCTCATTGTCTTGCATCTGACCACACAACCGAACATTCTTCTGTAGCAACTTGTCAAAGGAGCAGCTATCTTCAAAAGACTATTTACATTTCTCTGAAAGTAATAATGCTAGACCTAGGAACTATAGATAGATGTCACTGTCTTCGGTTTCTTCCAACTCACGTCTTCTTCTGCCTATATAGGATTTACTCTAATACACTCGACTGATGTACATTTCCTAGGAGAACATCTTCATTAACTCGGAGTTCACGTTGCACAACTTGGCATACGACTAATTCTCTAATACGATCTACATCACTAACTCCATAGCTTGTCATGATATTCTTCGGTACGTGAATATACTCATGTGTCAACTATGAGAACTACTACAACTGATCGAGGAACTCGGGAATTATTCTACTCAACATCTCTATAAAAGTAACTAACACACTAGTCAAACAAAACGACATGATTCGAAACTCAAGGCGGTCACATCTTGCCTCAAAAGTTGTCTTCGATACATCAACTTCTCTTACATTCAACTGGTAGCAATCGGATTCCAAATTAATCTTCGAAAAGACTGAAGCACACACTAACTGATCAACAAATCACTGGCACTCGGAAACGGATACTAATTATTCACTGCCACTTGTTTCGACTGTCTGAACCTAAACACATTCTCGTATTGTCACTCTTTCTTCTTCACAAATTACACTGTCGAACTCTAAGATGATGCACTAGGCCCCATGAATCTAAGGTCTAACAAATCTTATAATTGATTCTTCAACACTCTCAATTCTTTCGGGAGTCTTAAGATACAGAGCAATCAAAACGGGAGCAAACTCAGAGACGGTATCAATAACAAACTCTTCTTCTCTGTCAGGAAACAAACTGGGCATTTCTTCTAAACACTTCTAGGAAAAATCACAACCTATTTTAACATTTTGCGGTCTAATCTTCATTCAATAGTCAAATTCATCACATTTGCTAGACAAGCCTGTCAACTAGACTCAAACAATCTTTGACCTCTAACGCTGGTTCAACATTCGATAAGAAGCTCACATCCTCACCTACCACTACAGTCTCACAGAAATCTGGAACTTCAAGGTAACTCTCTCTTTGTCTCAACGTATACCCTAGCTTTGTGTTCTACGAGCCGAACCACGCCAACTGCTACATTAAAACCGTAAAAAGACAATTACTTCACATCTACTGGAATCACGTAACCCTGAACCCACCAACAAACATCTTGTTTTCAAGTTGGTTCTTCAACAAAATCTGACTCTTCTAAATCGTTCTTAGAGTATCTCGAAACCTCAAAATTCAGTTCTGATCACACACAAACTATCACGCTTGAACTTGTCCTATAACATCGGTCCTAACGACTCAAATCATCCCACTACCAAACAATCTGGAGTCAAAGCTCGAGACTTCCCTCCCAGCTCAACAATATCGGAAGTGACTTCATCTCTCCTTCTTGCTGGAAGACAACTCAGACATACACTGGCCCAATCGCATAAATTGACTCCCACTTACGGACACTAACCGGCTGTCTTGTATTAAAACCACAGGCCGAACCCCAACGGTCACCAAATAACACTTCCGAATTTCAGATTACCCACACAAGACCCTTACCTTGATCTCACCCAAAGGACTAAGGTACACATACCTACCTCTAACATTCCACTGGGCACAATCAACTTCGCATGCTGGCTAACAATATACAGAAGTACATATTCAGAATCAATCAGAAGGGAAAACAACTCAAAGATGTATCAAGGGCTTATCTACTATAGCATCGGTATCACTCTGACTCCCACTCATAGGCCTTCACTTCTTCTTACCAACTAATACCAGAATCGATCACATCGTCCCTCATCAACAGGTATCAACCCACGTACATACTGACTTAAACAAACTATTTGTACATCCACTCCGATACAACCGTACTTCCCTAACTATAACAATGATCTCCTTCAACAACATCCACATTTCAGAAACCACAACCTCCACTTACCGATTCACGGCCTACACACTGACCTCAAACTTACTAAAAGCAATAAATAAACAACAACAACAATAAAACATACAAGATTAGGTTAATAAGGCAAGGCTTCCAAGTGCTCAAGTATGATTCCCTTACTTAAAAATCTCTTTTTCCGATGTAATAGAAGCAATGAGACTCTACTAAACATGCTTCAAGCAACGCACACGCACGATCAAACGACATACATTCACAATCAAACAATCACACATCATAGCATACTCGAATTACAAGCAACATGCTTACATGGCGAGCAAACACCGTGCAATTTCAACACAACAACTTAACTTACCTCACTTACCTGCCCAAGGTCTCGGAAACCTTAGGCTCTAATACCAACAAATGTAACCCCCTCGTCCCGGTCTGGCCGGATGACCGGTCCGGGTAGGCCACACGGGGAAAACCGAAGTGAAACCCGTTAAGGTTCCCCCTCGGTTAGCAACCCTATTTTTTTCTTTAACTTATTCTTTTCTAAATGCTCATTCGAATCCTATGTGATCAAACATCGGAAATAAAACATAGGAGATAAACATTCAAACCCAAAACAACATTTAAACAGCCCATTTTTTAATCTTTTAAACATGTCATTTCGAAACACCCTTGAGGCGTATCGAAACGCCTTGACCAGGTCAGCGGCCCCAAAGCCCATACAAGGGGCCGTATCGAAACGGAGGTCAACCGTTCCGAAACGCCCTCAACGGTCAACTTCTCGTGGTCAACGAGATTTTGACCGTTTCGAAACCCTTAGACTCGTTTCGATACGCTTCCATCTCGCCAATTTCTCAGAATTCTAGTAGCCAAAACGTTCCGATACGCGTTTCGGAA
This sequence comes from Hibiscus trionum, assembly GCA_030270665.1. Classification (NCBI taxonomy): domain Eukaryota; kingdom Viridiplantae; phylum Streptophyta; class Magnoliopsida; order Malvales; family Malvaceae; genus Hibiscus; species Hibiscus trionum. The sequence continues at coordinate 21,333,341 of BSYR01000025.1, forward strand.
CAGGGGTTTCAAAGGCCAAACTATATCGAAACGCGTTCCGATACGAGGTCCCTGAAGCCTTACCCGTTCCGAAATGACCCATTCCGTTTCGAAACGCAGGCTGTCTGCAACCTTTGAAAATCAGACTTAGGCGGATTTTAACAAGTCTAAAGGTCCCAAACAACCTCTAGGGCACACAACTCAAGCAAACAAAGTCTAGAGGCATATATCCTATATCAAGCATACTCAACACACACAAGGCATATGGTAAATCATTAATACATGGCAATTACACATTAGCAGCCTTTCATACAAGTCATGCCTGAAGACATTAAAAGAACCAATAGGCATCATACATCTCAAATAAGTTTACATGCCAACAAGCAATCTTAAACCTCCATAGGCATACATCACACGAGCATTTGGTAAGACATATCATGTTTACAATCTAAGTCAAATCATAGACATGAAACACATATAGGAGTCTAACATGCTCCTAAACATCAACATCATACTTCAAAAGCATTAAAGCACGAATACATGTCCCATTGCTAGACCATTACACCATAACTAAAATGCTCATACTTGATAGCTATCAAGCACCACGAAGCATACTTGGAGGCCCCTTCTTGCACTTAGCAACCCACGAACTAAGGATCTGCATTGTCGAACAAAGAGAGAGCGTAAGCAATAAAGCTTAGTCAGGGTAAGCTCTTTAAAAACAAACCTCGACAATGCAGGGTCCAAGCACGATCTCAACTAAGGTAAAATGCATGCTCATACCTTCAATCCTCCAAAGCCAAATGTCAATGATGCATGAACAATTATTCAATAGTATGGCATGCTCAATAAGCTCATTTCCACAACATATGTAAACACATATAATCATCCAAAAAGGAATCACATCTCCACATCACATTGATACACATATCAATATATATATTGGTAAGATGACATTTCATATCATATTGGCATATACATACAATCTCATATTGGCACCTAGCTATGACTCGAATACGCGGATAACATGTTGGAACGCATTCTCAATATAACCATTACCTGCGGTGGGATTACACTCATCACCGGCTCTCGCGGAGGGGATTCCACTCATCCTCACGCCCCGTCGATGGGATTCCACTCATCATCGACTAATATAAATATTTTCGGGCGTACATGTACTCCTCCTTGGTGCCTTAACGCCACCAAGGCCACGCGCGTTTTGACTCTCGTGTGCACACTCATCCTAATGATCGATCATTGTACCCAAGCATACTAGTGCCAATATAAATTAAATCCACAACCGTTCACAACATCAATTTCAATATAATTTCCGGGCTTAGCACGTACTCACCATGATCCTCAAAATCATACAACCACCTCATTTCACAAGCCAACACTACATGTATACCATCCAAACAATTATCACATCATATTTCACTCATACGTATATCCACATTACATTTGTCATCAATATACATATAACAATGCATTAAGACATGCCTCGACATACATGTATATCACATTATACATAATCATCATAACACAAATCAATTAAAGAGTTCATCCAATGTCTCTAACTAAAGTTTAGGATTAGGCTACCACCCTAACCCTAACTCTAGGTGGGTCTACCAAGCCCAACCTAGTCCACATGCTTGAACCAACCACTTAAAAACCAATTTAAAACATTAACCACTCACCTCCACCTCCAAGCTCAAATACCAAGCAACCAAGGTCTTCAATTTCCGGATTTGTTCCCAAGGCTTCACCAACTCAAAACCTCGCTTCTAATCACCTCAACACAAGCAAAACAACCTCAAATCAACTCAAACATCAAAGTAGCTAACCCGGAATACAATTCAAACATCAAACTCAACATTTCAAGTCATGATCAAACCCCAACTTTATCAAATTCTAGCAGCCCATTAACCTTGATCAAAACCCAAGTTTCCAACACATTTTATACCCAAAAATGATCCCAAAGCAACCCTCAACCATAGCACTAACATTAGCCCATCAATTCCAACCTAAAACAACCCCCAAAATGCCCATTTTCGTGCTCCTTCAAACCCTAGCTGAAAATTCCATTTTCAATCACCCAAATGGTCCCAAAACATCCTCCTAACATACATAAACCATCAGCCCTCTAATTTCAACCTAAAACCCACCAAAAACCAAGTTTTAGACATCTCAAAAATTGCCTCAAGAACCCATTTCGGGTTTTCACCCAACCCAACCATTTTAACATATTTTAAGCATCTTAAGGTGGTTAAATCAAAACCCAACCTAACATTTCAAGACAAGATGAAAAACCCCATAAAAACCTTAACTTTCATTAAACCCTAACTTTTCAAAAGTGGGTAGTTTTAAAATCTATGACCATGGATAGATAGGAAATGAAGAGGAGAGTGGGAAAGTACCATTACCTTTGAAAAATGACCTTAGGTTGATGTAGAAATCAATGGAATAGTGTTTAGGGTTTGGGGAGGGGTTTAGGAGCTTTTCACAAAGGAGAGATGGGGAAGACAAAGATGACACCTTTATTTCTTTTTGTTTGTTCCTTTAATTTCAAATAAAGGTTGTCTTCCTTCTTTTAAAAGTTTTGGGTTAAATTGCCAACTTGGTCCCTCCTAGATAATTAAAACCCAATTAACTCAAGTCAAGGTCAAATTGATTTAATTAAATTTTTACCGACTCGGACCACTAACTCGACTAACTCCTAACCCCAAAACACGGGTGTTACATATATCATAGTAGCTTATGAGATTCTTCACTCTTTCTAGAAACGACGTGCAGGAAGAAATGGATCGTTTTTCTTCAAGCTAAATATGAGTAAGGCTTATGATTGTGTCGAGTGGCCTTTTTTGGTTTTAGTTATGTTTAAAATGGGGATTTCAAGACTGTTGATTGATTTTGTGATGAGTTGCATAACTACTGTCTCTTATTCAATGGTGGTCAATGGGCAGACTAGTGAAAGGTTTGAACCTTCTAGGGGTCTCCGCCAAGGCCATCCCATGAGCCCCTACTTGTTCCTTTTATGTAGCGAAATTTTATCTGCTCTTTCTAGATTGGCTTCACAAAGTGGGCTTTTAAGAGGTGCACGAATTACTCGTGGTGCTCCTTTAATTACTCACATTTTCTTCGCGAATGACAGCCTCGTCTTTAGTGAAGCATCAGCCAAGAGAGAAAACAATATGAAATATACTCTGGAGAAATATGTCGAGTATTCTGGCCAGTTAATTAATTTTGAAAAGTCTAATGTTTTCTTTAGTACAAATGTGCCTAATGATACTAAATAGGATGTTAGTAATATTTTGGCTGTCGCAAGTGTCACTTGTTCGGAGACTTATCTTGGGTTGCCGGTTATGGTTGGGCGTGACAAAAAGAAGGTTTTCCACTACCTTAAGAATCGCACATCTGCAAAAGTTACTGGTTTGAGCTTTAAGTCTTTATCAGCTGGGGGAAGGAGGTTTTCTTAAAGGTAGTATTGCAAGTCATTCCTTTGTTTGTTATGGCATGCTTTCTTCTTCCAATTACATTTTGCAAGGACCTTGAGGCAATTGTTGCACGGTACTGGTGGCAAAACTCAGCTGCAAAATGAGAGATTCATTGTGTCTTTGGCCCAAATTGTGCAAGCAAAAATTCGAGGGAGGAATGGGTCTCAAGGAGTATGGGAAGTTCAACATTGCTATCCTTGCCAAACAAGGATGGAGAATCTCTATGCAACTAGACTCCCTTGCTGCTAGAACCCTTCGTGCCAAGTATTTCTCCACTGGGACCTTTATGCAAGCATCAGAGTGTTCAAAAATATCTAATTCGAAAATTCGGATATTCGATCTGATTTTTATTTTCGGATCGGATATTCGATCCAATTATAGATTTTTCGAATCGGATACGGATCGCAATATTTCAAGTTTCGGATTATCCAAAACCCGACAATCCGAAAATCTATATTTTTTTAAATACTAATCTTATTATATTTAACCATTTGATGCTTGTTGTATCCAAAAATTTTAAAAATCGAATTTTTCATAGATGTGAATCTTGTTATATTTAGCAATTTGTTTTTTGTTATATTCGAAATTCCGAAATTTTCATAAATACGACCATTAAATTCGAAAAAATAGTTGAATCAAATTATATTTTCGGATATCTGAATATCCGGTATCCGAAAAACCGGATATCTGATTTTTTCCAGATCAAATACGAATCACTATATTGCCGATCCGAAAAAAACGGACCGTATCCGATCTGATATCCGACAATAAATACCCCTAAATTCACTAGGGGCCTCACCCTCTCTTATATGGCGCAATATTTAGAGTGCTAAAGGCCTTCTTGAAATTGGACTTCACTAGGGATCAGGTCTAGCTATTTCCATTTGGAATGACTTTTGGCTGCTCAAAATCCCTTCACTAAAGGTATCAATTGTGCCTTGCGACACTGTCCAATATGTATTGGATATTATTAGCCCTGAGGGATCATGGAACATGTCCCTAATTTGTCAAATTTTCAATAATGATGACGCATCTAGTATTCTTTCTATACGGCTCCCTATATTCCCACAAGAAGATGTTTTTTACTGGAAAGGGGAACGATCTGGGCTCTATTCTGTTAGGAGTGGATACAAAATCCTTACTCAAACCTCTGTGAATCCATCCCATCATGGTAATGTTTTCAATCTCATTTGGTCCATATCAAGATTCTCTTATGACGTTTTGTCCTAAATTATGTTCCTAGTATGGCAAATTTGGTCATCAAACGTGTTGCAACAGACCCTTTTTTCCCCAGACGTCGATTAAATGCTGAAGATATCAACCATGTCAGTAGAGATTGTCAACTAGCTACTTCTTTATGGCCTAAGCTGGGAATACTTTGGCCTAACAATGTCCATCATCTATGTTTCAAGGAATGGCTCAGTTGGATTTTTTATAATCACAATAGACAAACTCACAATTTGGGAACTATGGTACTCAAGAAACAAATTAATTCATGAAGGCGAAGTTCAGAATGTGAAACACTTACATTCATTCATCCAATCTTTCTGCGGCGAGCTTGATTCTTTAAATGCTTTGCTGTCTCATTCGAACATGCAGTGGCAACCTCATGGGCCTGAAATTCCCAAAGTAAATGTGGATGCTGCTTTTCGAGAAGTTGAGTTAAAGTCATGCTCAGGGATTGTTGTTCGTGACAATGCAGGCTTCCCGAGCATGATTCTTTAAATGCTTTGCTCAGGGTTTTTGCTCGCAATCTCGGATTGTCCTCTGTAATCATTGAAACAGATGCAAATCTATCGTTTTAAAAATAAATTCTAGTGAGATTGACAGATCGGAAATTGACCCTCTTACCCGTGATATCAAGATTTTTTCTAAGAATTTCAGATGATGCTCATTCAGATTTACGGGTAGAAATGGCAATCGTGCAACACATGCAATGGCGGTAGAGGGCTTTCGAACAAGTTCTGGGTGGAGGATGTGCTGAACCAGGTGCTCCAGGTTGTCTCCGATGACCGTCGTTTTCTTGATCCACCATGATTGTTATGGTTTTTCTTGGGGTTGTAATATTACTCTTTGCTTGGGCAACACCCTTATTTGTGCTTTCTTCTATCTCAGCACATGTTAACAGACGAATCTTGAAGGAAGAAGAAGTTGTCGGTTGAGCTCCACTCTGGCTTATCAGTTTCATCCAGATGGACTTTCTTTAGTTTTTTGTTTTGAGTTTATTTCCTCTTTGTGGTTTTCTGTCGACTTTGGTTTACTAGCACGGATACTGTCAATGAATTTTGGTAAAAAAAAATAAAATAGTAACTAAACTTTCAAAAATGACAAAATGACTATTAAATTTTATGTTTTATAATAAAATGGTAACTAGACATTAAATTCGTTAAATGTTTGTTATAAAATTTAGTATAATAACACATTTAGTTCTTCATATTTATACATTCAATCAATTTAGTTCTAACTCGAAACAATTCACTAAATTTAACCCTCGTTATTTACGCATTCTTTCAATTTGGTCCTTAAAGCAACAGATATGCTATTTAAGCATGAAACTAATAAAGCTTGAACTGGTCTGCTGTTTTAGGCTGTTCAATCCAATGTCTTGCCGAATATGTTATTTAACCATGTACTCATGGGACCTCAACTCAACCTATATTCATGAGCCTCCATACTTCAAGAACATGACCATGGAGCCTTTTGGAGCCCATGGCGTGAAGGATGCCTACTGTTTACTGAACTTTGATAACAATATCACAACAGATCACATTTCTCTTCCAGGAAGCATCCATAAGGACAGTCCTGTTGCAAAATACCTACTTGATCGTGGGGTAGATCGCAAGGACTTCAATTCGTATGGAAGTCGTCGTGGTAACAATGAAGTGATGGCTCAGGGAACTTTTGCCAACATTCGCCTTGTTAACAAGCTGTTGAATGGGGAGGTTGGCCCGAAAACCATACACATCCCTACAGGAGAGAAACTTTATGTATTTGATGCAGCAATGATGAGTTTTTCAATGTTAAAGTCCAATTTCATATTAAACCAATTTATTACATTATTACAATGACATCTTGATTTCATAGCACTACTTTCATTACTGAGTTTTTGTTTTCAATAAATGTCAATTTTACAATCAAATTATTAGTTTTGATTTGTATGAAATATGATTTAACCAAATTATATCTGCAGTCATATTATGCAACTAGTAAGCTCAACAATCATTCTGTAATTTCAGAGGTACAAAGATGCCGGATATGACACCATTATTTTAGCTGGAGCTGAGTATGGAAGTGGTAGCCCCTGAGATTGGGCTGCGAAAGGTCCAATGCTATTGGTAAGTCTTGATTTGGCCACAGTAAAAAAAATACTTATTGGTCTTTTGATGTGCTTTGCTTAGCCGGGTTGAATAACAAGGAGTAAAAGCAGTAATTGCCAAAAGTTTTGAGAGAATCCATCGATGTAATTTGGTAGGGATGGGCATCATTCCACTTTGTTTCAAGTTTGGTGAGGACGCAAACACACTAGGCTTAACTGGTCATGAACGTTATACCACTACAAAAAATGACATATACCGATAGACACAAATTCGTCAGTAATACATTAAAAATCCGTCGCTATATGGTCTAAACCCTTTTACCGACGGACAAAAGGGAAATTCCGACATACAAAGTACCGTCGGTAATATGCTTGTCGGTATAACTTTATACCGACGGACAGAACCGTTGGTATAAATCTATTGACCCTATACCTACGGACGAAACCGTAGGCATAGGTATGGACTACCCCGACATATTAGGGTCAATATTCCGACAGATTTTGTCCGTCGGTATATGTTACGGCTTTTACTGACGGTTCGTCCATCGGTATAAGTCTTATCTGTACTGACGGTTTGGCCGTCGGTATATCTTTTATCTGCAGTGACGGTTTGTCCGTCGGTATAGCTTTTATCTGTACTGACGGTCTATTCGTTGGTATATATTACGGCTTTTACTGACGATTTTATGTGTCGGTATATGTATCATGTAAGATCTGTATAAAATATTTATACCGACAGTTTTGTCCGTCGGTATAGGTGTAATTGGTATTTATTTGTTTTTTAAAATATTAATAATTATTAATACATTCCATTATTTTTATTTAATATTTTTTTATTTTAAATATTAAAATTACTAAAACTATTGTAACAAAAATTATTTCATTTTTAAAGGGAAAATATTCGATTTAATGTTCAAATAAAAAAGTATGTAATACATAATCAGTAAAACATGTACCTACAAGTCTAGTACATGCGGAAGAAATATGCAAGCAAGTGTATTTTTCTTAATAACTTACATAACAAAAGCTAGAAATAATTCAAGATCCTCCTCTATTGTGTGCTTGAATCATTTGCATTTGTATTCTGTTGATTTGTTGAAGGCAAGGATTGACTGGTACTATTGATTGCTGCTGAAGCACTACCAGCATCAGGAGTTGCCTATTAAAAACAATTAAAATAATGAATTTAAATAAAAAATGAATGGAGTAATAAGAAAGAAAAATATTTTGAATACCTCTGTATCAACCATACGAAGCAAAGCATCCATATCAGGCACATGTAGATCTGGACGTTGTTGTTGAAAGTAGGGTAGAAAGCAAGTTTCAAAAAGCTTTTCTAATTTCGCAACCTTAGATTTCAACCCTTCCACTTCTTCAGTATTTTGGACTGATTGTGAAGGTCCTGATTCCTGAGAAGAACGAGTGTGAACCTCCCCTACACAACGAACACGTCCTCTTCTTTCTAGTCCTTTAACTTGAGCAAACACATCATTTGACCATGAAGTTTGTGATAAATTCTCAGAAGACGAGCTTTCATTTCTCTTCTCTTGAATACGTTCCTAAAAATATAAGCAAGTTAAACATATATTATAATAATTATATTATATTTATACTGAACACGTATACAAGACTTAATAATAATAAATTACTACAACAACCGCGACCCTGAGATTCACGATGCTTCCATCTTTGCGTGTACGGGATCGAACATAGACATCAGCGCGTGTTGGTGGGATTCCATTAGATTTTGTAGTCTGACATTAAGAAAACAACGAGAGATATTAGAAATAATTGTTATTTTTCAAATCAATGGTAATAATAAAGAAAATTATACGCACCAAGTCTTCAACAATCTGAGGGAAAGATCTTGTTCATGTGCAATGTGGCTCACTTAGCTTTGACCTATTTGATCTATTTGTGGCACTTTGTTCCTATTCAAATTATAAGTAATAAATTGTTAATAAAAGTTTAAACATTAAAGTTATAGAAATTATAAAACCGTAGTATTTTACCATTGCTTTGGAGGAAAACTAATATTCAACAAGTGTCTTCAATTGGTCCAAATTCACTCGTGGATCCTTGCAATTTTTAACGATCTGCTCTACAGTTTGGTTCTCATCAAATATTTGAGATTTCAATTCATTTTTCCACTGCCTCCATTTGGTATTCATATCTGAGAGAACCCATTTCTTAACATGTTTTAATGTGGCTTCATCAATGCCTTCCTTCGAATCAAATAGTTGGAACTGAAATTTTAACTGCATTAACAAAATAATTGAGTATCACAATCCAAGAACAATTATTATTTAGCACTAAAAGAATAGAAGCATATTGTTTCTATAAAAGCAGTGCTTGTTTTCTCAAAGTCAAAGGACAATCCAAAACAGATATGTAATTCTAAGAGAGAAACTTAAAGAATGGAAGCATGTTGTTTCTGTATAAGTACAACCTTGTTTCTAAGAATTAACTTCATTTTAAAATAACAAGTATTGAATTAGTGCACATACCTCAATCGTGGACCACATTTCTTCCTTCTTATTGTTCGGCATCTCATGCGAATTCAAATAACTAATTGGCGCAAACTCAGCCTTTCTCACCATCGTTCCTATGAAGCGACATAAGCAAGTTGATTCTTCACCCACAAGTTGATATAAATTGTTAATTTTGACATTAACGAATTGTCCCTCTGGCAGCTCCCAAATATCCGGCATAAGTGTTGCTTCTCGAACTTTCTTACGATTAATGTTCTCTACATGAATATGATTAAGTGCAAATGAAACTCGAACAGAAAATTGTATTTGAACCGTTAATTTGAGGTGAACATATCATACCTGATGAAGGTTGTGATTGTTCTTCACGAGATTGTTCTCCACCTACTCCTTGAACTTCTTCAGATTGTTGTGATTGTTGTGCTTGAGATTGTTCCTGATGCTGAGCAGATGTTGTTCGTTGTTCTTCACTTTGAGTACGAGATTTAGAGTTTCTAGATGAAGAAACAATGCTAAGACATTTTCGTTTCATCATATTGTTAAAAGTCCTGCAAAATTCAATATAAAATATGAGTAACTTATATTGTAGCAACATCTTATTGTCAGCAAATCTAATATTAAAAACATCCAATCCATTACTAAGAACATCCAATAAAAACAACAATCCATTAGTCCATATTGTAATTGCAGAAAAAGTACCAATAAAACAACAATAAAGTAACACATTCAATTACTAAGAAGTTCTCATATTGTAATTGCAGAAAAAGATTAATAAAAGATAACATCCAATCCATTAGTCCATGATTACAATAGAACATGTACAAAAGATGACATATAACTCTAAAACATGTCTTCTTTATTTTCTTCATTAATTGGATACTCCTCTATATTTTCATTTTCCATATTTGGAGTGACATCCAATCCATTAGCACCATCATCATTTCTGATCCAACTTGAGACACTACTGTCGGTAGAATCATCTAAAATCAATTGTTCAAGTTCCCCATCTTTGTTAAAGGATGACGCATCACCCATATCGAACACATCTTTAAGCTTAGCATGTTTGACGATTTGCCAACCGGGTTGTCTTTCATCCTTAACAAAGTAAACTTTCTTAACTTGTGATGCTAACACAAATGGATCATCAGTTAAATTGTTCCCTTTGTGCGCCAAATGCGAGAAATTCACAAGCGTGAAACCAAATGTATCTTTCTTGCAACCTCTATTGATATCAACCCAATCACATTTAAACAATACAACTTTAAATCGACCTGAATAATTCAATTCAATGATATCTTTCAAAGCCCCATAATAGTTAACTTCTCCTTCGACTGGTTGTTTGCCTCCAAATTCCAAATCACTTTTGATGCATGCGACCACCTCTCAATTCTCATGCAAGTATTATACTTTCTCATGCACCTCATCATTCTTCTTCTTTTCTTTTTTTATGTTCAACATGTTGCTGTACTTTTTGTTTATAGTGGTAAGTAGTAAGATTTTTTACATTATATAATATACAAATACATGTACATGTATACAATATATGTAGGCAAAAGTTGGAAGTCTCATCTTCTGACACTTGGTGGCAGGTTTATCCACAAATGGAGCTGAGTTAGAATTGTAAAACATTGGCTAAAGCTAAATAAGGTGATGATTGAGACTGGGTAGGTAAAAGAAAGGCGGTGGAAATAAAGTTTCCACAAGCGGAGTTATTTAGGGTTTAGAGTTTTAATTTAGAGTTTAGAGGTTAGGGGTTTAGGTTGTAGGGTTTCGAATTTAAGATTCATGGTTATAATTTAAGTTTTAAGGCTTAGGGTTTGTGGTTAAATTTTTAGGGTTTTAAGCTTAAAATTTTAGATTTAGGCATGAAAATAGGCATGCTTGTGTAAACTTTTTTTACACTAGCAATGTATCAAATATTAATCCAAATATCAAATATTGATGACCAATAAACTATTCAAACAATATTGAATATAGTTATGTTCATTTTGCTTGTTCAAATAAGCAAACAATTATCAACTATCAGTTAATTTTATCAATTACTTTTAAACAATGCAATCAACTAGTCAAATAAACTATTACAATCCACTATTGCTATCAACTAATAAATCCAGTATCAGCTATCAATTATTCATTAATTATCTAATAAGGTCCGGGATGGGCCGAGGGGTGTTAGGTGCAATCACACCCCTTGAAAAATTCAAAGTCCTATATATTATAATTTTTTTTATTTTACATTGATAGTCTACTCTCGCACCTCTTGAAATTTCAATTTTCGTATAATTTTTTTAAGTATAAAAATTCGTACTCTTAACATAAAATTAAACATTCATCTTCTAAACAAGACAAAAAAAATATGAGTCTTATATTATCAAATAAACTAAAAACAAGAGAAGTCATCAAATTCAAATATTAATGTTGATAAAAGATTTAATCATTTAAAGACTAAATTGAAAAATCTTAATGAATTCCGGATATTAAAAATTATTTTATTCCAATAAAATTATTTAATGAATGTTTATTATCATTTATATATCCAACTAGTAACAGCCAAACCCCCTCGTTTTGTTTCGGAAAAGAGACCCTAGCTAAGGCTCCTCTGCTCTTTCCTCAACATGGGAGATTACAACGATGCCTTCATGCGCAACCAAAACGCCGCCGCCGCCGCCGTTCAGGCCCGCGTTAAACCCCCTCAGAACCGCGCCAATATTCAACAGCTCAAGCTGGTTCGTTCTTTTAGGGTTTAGTTTTTTCAAGAGTCTGATCCGGTTACTTTTAATCTCGTCTTGTTAGCTTAAGATTATTGTAGATTCTTCCTTTTCTGTTTACTACTTCCTATTTTCGAAGTTTTTTGGTGAATTTAGCTTTATCTTTTGTCTTTCGAAAAAATGATTTGCTGTGATTTTCGAAACATTAGATACGGGTGAAAAATGTATGTTGATCTAATTGTGGAGGGGGTAAAGATAATTAAATACAAATTTGTTTACGTTGCAGATTGGGCAAAGTCATCCTACTGGTTTAACAGCCAATCTCTTGAAGCTCTTTGAACCACGACCTCCGTTGGAGTTTAAACCGCCTCCTGAGAAGAGAACATGTCCTCCGTACACAGGTCTTTCTCGTGTATTTGGTGTTTGAATTTGAAATTTTGTCATTTATTGATTTGTTTTGTTTCGTTCGGCTTTGTTAGGGATGGCACAGTTCGTGAGCAACTTCGCTGAGCCAGGAGATCCTGAATATGCCCCGCCTGTTCAGGAAGCAGAAACACCTGTAGGATACTTGTTCTTGAGTAGAAGTTACTGTGTTTTTGTTTCTGTGAAATGTTTTGCATGATTAGGTTGTTTTTGGTACATTTCTTAGGTTTTCTTCTGTGATTTTATTGAATTGGGATTGTTTTTGAGTAATATGATATGTCATTGAGATGTTTATTTAGCTGATCCCTATACTGAGATCACTCATTTATTTTTCTCCTGTTTGTATCTGAGCCACCCTTATTTTAGGATCACTTCTGTTATTTTTCCCACGTTTTTGTTGTTTGAAGCATGCATTGTTTAAAAGATGACCTTAGTAGCGGTGTGCACTATTCAGTGAAAACCGGATTAACTTATTGAAACTGAAATTCATTCGGTTATTCAGTCATATATTGCTAATGATTTTAAGATGTTATCGGTTAATTCAATTTCCATCAAAAATAATAAAATTAGTCAAACGACTCAAAATATATAGAACATTATGTTTTTAATCTTTGTTTCAAGTTTTATGTTCTTGAAAAATCCAACTTATTGTTAATGTACCTTTTCTTTTCCTTGGCATTTTAATATTTGTTTGATGTTTATGCTTTTTTTAATTATGAAAAAATAGGATCTTTAAGATGTATTGACTGAATTAATTGAAATATTTAGCTGGTTAAAGCCTTTTTTGAATAATTTGGTATGGTAACCAGAAATAAAAAAATGAAAATTTTGTTAATGTAATTCAGTTATAGTTTTAAACGAATTAACTGAATGAACGTCCCTAGACTTTAGTACTATTAGCTGATCAAACCTGGGTGAGAGTTGTGAAAAAGAATTATGTGCACTATATTATGGCTTTGGTATGATATGTTAATTTGGACACGACCGTACTTTGATCGAAGGAATATGTTTTAAGTTATTTGTTATCTTTGTTAATGGTTTTCTTTTCCGGGTCTAGTCACAACGAAGAGCGAGAATTCATCAATTGCGACTGGAGAAGGGTATGGAGAAGGCTGCTGAGGAGTTAAAAAACTGTAAAGTCTCAATTTCTTTAAGTTGCTTTTTAGTGACTGATGAATTTGGTTAATGCACACATAATGATTTAAATCTTTGTTTTTGTTTGTCTTTTATGCAGATGATCCAAATAATGACCCCAACATTTCAGGTGATCCATACAAGACATTGTTTGTTGCTAGACTTGTAAGTGAATTTGCCTAGTTTTGCATCTAATTTCCTCTTTCAATTATTCCTGCTGCAGTAAGTTACTAGCTTGTATTATTTATTGCAGAATTACGAGACATCCGAGAGTAGAATTAAAAGGGAGTTTGAGTCTTATGGACCGATTAAGCGGGTAGGTATTTTTGAGCACCCTCATGCGGGTTTGGTAAGAGGTTTTGCGGCTTCTTTATCCTCTCTGTCTCCTTATCAAAAGATTTTAGTTTCATGATATAAACTTCAAAAATTTTGGGTCTTAAAATGTTTGTCCTTTCCAGTATTTTCAATGCAAGCTATATTTTTGTGTAAAAATAGAAGTTTCTGACTTGTATAGATATTTGCTTTAGCATACTAAACAGAAATTATTTAAATGTTTGCATAAAATTGGTATGCTGTAATTTGTCATTGTCACAAGATTCTATCTTTAGATGGTACTCTTCTAAATTGCAATGCATGGTGCAACTTCTTGTTGGCATCTATGATTTCACCGAGCTTCTTCCTGTTCTGTAATGTATCATATTGGAGTGTGTTCAAGTTGTCAAAAGTAAAACAGGTATCACTGGTAAGGGTGATTTGTAAATTTCACTTGACCCTTTGATAAGTTGCTTGAATATGGTAGGATGTAGAAATCATCTCCAGAAATAGGTGATCTTTCCACTCTTTAGGTATTATTCTACTATTAAGAAGCTTCTATACAAGGTATCCCTGGTAAGGGGCTGGTTATATTGTTTCTCGTTCCTAAATATTTTTACAATCCTATTCCAAAGATGTTGCTTCATTCCTGCAAAGCAAAGCTGAAAAACTATGTTGAATGAAGCAGTTGTGCATTGTGCCTTTTGGCCTTTATTTTCAAGCAACAAAAGGTGGCTGACATCTGTTCTTTCGTGCTCTGGGTAAAAAAATTGGGAGTACCGGCATCTCTTCCTTTTGTTATTTAAGTCTTTAGCCAGTGCTTTTCCTTCTAATAAAAGCTTTACTTTTGGCTTTTAAAGGCTATCAAAAACATATCAGCAGTTGAGAAGGTTTCTGGTATTTTCTAGTCTATAACTATTTTCTATTTTTTTTGAAAAAAAAACATTTCCTGGTAAGGGAATTTAGTTTGTTCAACAATTGGTAAATATGCCATGATACATCGGTTTATCTGCAACTCTAGCAGTGGTGGTCAGCATCTCACAATGGCAGCCCTATGATTAAAAGGTGAGCAGGCTTATGAGGCATAATGCCTGCCTGCTGTGCCATTTAGGATTTTACTATTTCTAACATTTTGTAGCGCTAGCACTTACTTGTGGAGATCAAGCATCAGCAGTTATAATTATCTGATTCCCATGAGAAGATTTTTCTTCTGTACTTTCAACTGTGAATTATTTCTTTGTTGTGACCAGGTTCGGTTGGTTACTGATAAATCCACAAATAAACCAAGAGGCTACGCTTTCATTGAGTACATGCATACTCGTGATATGAAAGGTTTGCTTTGATTTGATTGTCTTTTTTCTTTTGAGCTGGCAGACTTAACAGAGCATTGTTAATATATGTTTTCAAACATCTCGCAGCTGCTTATAAACAAGCCGATGGGAGGAAGATTGATGGCAGAAGGGTTCTTGTGGATGTTGAGCGTGGCAGGACAGTCCCAAATTGGCGCCCTCGCAGGCTAGGTGGTGGACTTGGAACAACCAGAATTGGAGGTGAAGATGTTACTCAAAGGTACTTTTATGGTGTCTATGCATCATATTGTAATGCTGATGCATAAATCTTGGTATAATTGCTTAAACAAGGCCACCTTTAATTCAGGTGCTTCTAGTGAGAGAAGCTAAAGTCCAAGATTTTTGCTTGGCTGATGTTCTCATATAACTTGAAGTCCACTAATACCATGCTTGGACTAGACACTTCTGTTATTTTCTGGAGATTAAACGCTATGTTTGATTTGTTATTCTGGAAATTTAATGCTATCATTTGCTACTCAGGGAACAAGTGCAACCAGCACCATCTCGTTCTGAGGAACCAAGGACTCGAGAGGATCGGCATGTTGACCGGTAAGATTTAGCTTTGTTTTTCTTCCCATTTTTATCTTTATCATCTCTGGATAATTTAAAGGTTAGCTGGCTGTATGCTTATTTATTTCAACATAAATGTGGGAATTGTTTGTTCTGCCTTGGAACGCTTTCTAGCCTTTTGTGATTTGTGTCAATCATAATTATATTATAAATTTATAATGATCTGTTTTATCTTGGAAATCTTAGGGACAGGGAAAAATCACGTGAAAGGGGAAGGGAACGGGATAAGGAGCGTGAAAAGTCTCGTGAGCGCTCCCATGACAGACCAAGGGATCGGGATAGAGAGGATAGACACCACAGAGATCGCGAAAGAACTAGAGACAGAGATAGGGACAAAGAGAGAGACCGTGGTCGTGATCGTGACCGAGCACGTGAACGAGGCCGGGATCGTGGCCGTGACTATGAGCGTGATAAAGAAAGAGATCGTGAGAGGGATAGGGACAAGGATTATGATGTCGGTGACTATGACCGTGACCGTGGGCATGGGCGTTCTAGGGATAGGGAATCTGATTATGACCGTGTTGAGTCCAAACATGAGAGAGACCGGCATGGTGAGAGGGACTATGATCATGGTGAGCCAGATGAGGATCGTGGGATGTATGAACAACATGATCACGGGCATAGGCGTTCAGACCTAGATGACCAACACTATGAATACTATGATCATCATCGAGGTCGAGGAGAATACGATTTGGATGCCCGTGGTGGTGATCGTTATGATCAATATTCTGACCGTGACCGTGATCGTTATGATGGGATGGAAGAAGATGATTACAGGTGATTTCGATCGTAAGACAGAAATATCAAGTACGTGAAAATGAGTTGTTGCTCTCTCTTGCCGGTGCACCTGCTTTAGTCTAGATCTCAACGAAACTGTTTCCAATTTGGTTTCTATTTTGCTGTGGAGTTTATCAGTGTTTCTTTTGGGGTTGTAACCTTATAAGCGTGTTTTTATTTGTATTTGAAGTTCTCTCAAGACTTGCATTGTTTGTTTAAGCACTATGCGACTGATCCATAATGTGTTCGTCTCCGTTTTATTTAAGATGCTTGAATTTGGTAATTAATGTTGTCGTTTTGATCCAAGTACTCTTATGTGGGGTTAATTTTTTTGGCGAAGGGGAAGGGATTAGCCTAAGTTTGATGTCAAACGTAGGGGCTAAAAATCAAGGTTTGAATTAGTTTTTAGATGTATTGATTAGGGGTGATAATTAGCCTGACCGGCTCGCGAGCTACTCGGGCTCGGCTCGAGTGAGCTCGGCTCGGGCTCGGCTCGAAACCTTAACAAGCCGAGTCGAGTCTACCCAGGCTCGGCTCGAAAAGCTCATGAACAGGCTTGGAATCTACATATGCACTAAAAAAAATTATGTGTTTGTATTTTCTTTCAATAGTTGATTGTTGTTGATTTTGTATTTTCTTTAATTATGTGTTTGTATTATAAGAATATTTATTGATTATTTGGATTAATCTAATTTTTGACACTTTTTTCCTTTTTCGGTCATTGAATTTCGTTTTAGTGTTGGTTACGAAAGGAATTTTTAACGAATATTTTATATAAAAAAATTATAGCAAAATTTTTCATTTCGAGCCGAACTCGAGCCTAAAATTCCGAGCTCGGCGAGCCTCGAGCCCGAGCCGAGCCCAATTACACTGTTTCCGAGCCGAGTCTGGCCAGGCTCGAGCTCTGCTCGGCTCGTTATCACCCCTAGTATTGATTTACAATTTAGCAAAGAGGGATAAAAGAAGTAGCAGTATATTTATCTAGGGATCCGACCTGGTCCGATTGAGTAGGATTTTTTAATAAAAAAATTAGGTTTGAGTCGGATTGGGTTTTTATTAAGAATAAACTTGGGTTGAGTCGGGTTTAGGGTACAAAATATTTGATTTGATTTGAGATTAATTGTATAATTTTTTTCTAAATTTTTTAAGGATATTTATAATAATATCTACTCTTTATATATATTTTTTATAATTAGGTTCTTAAAATTGATTTTTTATTTACAATTTAATTCTTTAAATTATATTTTTTTATAATTATGTCTCATAAAATTATTTTTTTACAATTAGGTCCCTAAAATTAATTTATTTTTTATAGGCCGGGTCGGGGTTGAATTTAATATATTTATTTTCATGTTGGGTGCGAGTTTAAGGTATTTATTTTTGGGTCGGGTACGGGTGGGCTAAAAAACCAACCCGTGCCCATCCTAATTTATCTGTATATGTAGTTTTAGAATTAGTCCCCCAACATCAACCATTTTGATATTAATGGGGAAGCTTCGGCTCTAAAGTTGTAACGCTTCAACCACCATCAACTTGGGGGGTGATGGAATTTTGGAGTCCAGCTGCAGCTGCTGTATCCATGGCTTCATTGGCTTGTGCATCCAGTATGGTCAATGGACATGCCACCAGAGATGACAATTTCTGCATCAAATACTAACACTATCACATTTCTGTCCCATAATACATATATATTTATTTATTAAGGCTAATTCTATTTGAAAAATTTATTAAAGGTAACCATTCCATTTACCGGGTGAAAACAAAAAATTTCTAGAAATATCTTGATTTTAAGGTTAGGGGATTCTTGTGGGGTTCAAGGGCTTAAGTATACTGGTTTTGGAATTAGTGGTTGTGGTTATAATTTATTGTTTAAGATTAAAATTTATGATTTATATGTTAAAATTTACATTCTTAACCCTAAATTTTAAACATCAAAACATAAATCCGTAAACACTAAACTAAATTCAATATACAAACCTTAAAACCAAGAGCTTTAATTTCCAGCGGTGCAAGACATATTTTTCCATAAATCATTCTGTTTTTGTTCCATAAATGGTATTTAGCGTAGTTTATTCTACATTTTATATAGGAAAATAATGTTAAGCATTTTCAACATTAATACAATGCTTAAGTGATAAATAAGTCCTCA
Organism: Hibiscus trionum; assembly: GCA_030270665.1. Taxonomy (NCBI): domain Eukaryota; kingdom Viridiplantae; phylum Streptophyta; class Magnoliopsida; order Malvales; family Malvaceae; genus Hibiscus; species Hibiscus trionum. The sequence goes on from BSYR01000025.1 coordinate 21,352,041, forward strand.
AACAATATTTTTTACGTAGGTGTCTAAAATATTTTTTGGGCCAAATAACTGTCTAACGTTTTTAACGTTATTCAAATAAAAACATTCGTTAAAAAATTTGTTAGCCAATAAAAACATGACATGCGACAGTGTTAAATATTTTTTAAATTTTACTTTTTAAAAATAAATCAAAATTTTTAAAATATCTTGAAAATTTTAACTAATCTCAAAATAGTCCCCAAATTCATAAACTCTCAAATTCGGCCACTCCCATCGACATTGGTCGTGTTTTCAACGATAGAATGAAGCTCCCTCCCCTTGCCGAACGACCCACACACCGTTCACCGTTCGTTATGTTGTTGTTCGTTGCGAAACGTTCGAATGAACCATTCGACGATTTCGGTGTTTCACACGGTGTCGGTCGATTTTAAGCGACAAAGTGGTGGGGTAAATAATCGTGTTGATCTGGCGACGGGTGTGATGGGCGGCGGAGTAGCAATTGGCGGAAAAATTAGCTCAAATCGAGATTTAGGTTTTTGGGTGTTAGAGATTTCTAAATTTGGGGCTATTTTGTAAAATTTTAGATTAATTTTTTATTTATTTTTAAATATAATTTGAGAAATTTAAAAAGCTCACACGTGTAAATAACGGACTTTAGGCACTTATTTGCCCCTTAAGCCTTAATACAAAATCGAGCGAAGTGAATAAGCATCACAATTAGGGGTGTTCATATTCGAGTACTCGAAATTTTCGGGTACCAAAAAATCGGTCCGCAACCCGGCCCATAAAAACCGAGTAACCCAAAAATCGAGTACCTGGTACCCGATTCACTTTTTTTATATGTTTTTTAAATCTATTTTAAAAAAAATATGTAGTAAACACATAAAAATTCATGATATATATTTCAAACACAAAAAATATTGATTTGAGTTTAGTTTTAAGAGAGAAATATTTGGATATATATATATATATATATATATATATATTAAAATTTATCGACAAAAAAGGTACTAATTTTGATCATGATTTTTCTTTCGAATCTCATATTGACAAATTAGTATAAATATTTTTAAAAAATTTAAAACTTAGAAGTATAAAAAAAGGTTAGGAATTTAAAATTAATTTTAAGGGAAAATATCAAGAAACATAAAATAAAAATAGAATCTAAAGTTTAAAATATATATGTACTTAAATTACTAGGTCGGGTCGGGTACTCGATTCTAAAAAAAATTCGGCCCTGACCCGGCTCGACTACCCGAGAAAAATTACAGATCAAGTACCTGGCTCGAAAATTCAAATAATTTATTATAAATATTCGATAATTTTCAATCAGGTAGGCGAGTCTAATTGGTAGGTCTTCTGTAAGCCGTGGATAAAAGACAACACTAATTTTAGTTGTTACAATTGCGGAGGCAATCACATGAAGAGAAATTGTCCCGAACTCGAAAAAACGACGGCCATTCAAAGAAAAAATAGCGAAAAAAAAAACTCACCAAACGAAATCTCATTATCAGTTTCATGGAGACTAAGAAACGTTCTAAAGTGAAGGGTCTGATGTTCGTAAAAATTACCTTGACAGGCTAAAATTTAAGCGCACTAGTCGTGAGAATTGTTCGTGTCAGAATAGACTGTCGAAAGACTTAACCTTCGTGTCGAGAAGACAAATGAATTTATTAAAATCGTAAATTTTAAGAAAATTAGTCGAATAATTTAAATCGAGTATTTTTGGACACCCCTAATTAAATTCACAACAGTTGATCGGCATCAATTGGCTTCGTTGTCATCCTAGTCGAAATCCCCAAGCTTCGGATCCTCTTGAACCCTAATCAGAGAAAGTTTCAGTCACTCGAAATCATCGAAATTTCACTGTCAACCAAAAGCCAACCCAATTCTTCACTGCTTTTGATTCAATTTATCATACAATTCGAATTCCAGCAAAAACAAAACAAGGAACACACTCTGGGTCGACCTTCTACTTTCCTGAATTCATTAGCAAAGAGGCCATAGACTGATTGCTTTGGTTACAAAGATTGGAGAAGAGAGATATCCGTTTTCAAGAAATGATAACTCGGTCTAAACTCGTTGAGCAACTCAGAGATTACCAGATCCGATCTCAAAACACCTACCCAGCTCTTATCTTTTTCTCTCCCAAACCCCATTTCGCTTCCTGGTACGTTTTTTTCTTTTTATGTTCCTTTTCATTTTCGTTTATTTATTTATTATAAATATTTTAAAGTGTGAATTTTGCATCTTTCATTGCATGTTTAATTACGCGATTGCTTTTTTGATTGATTTGTAATCAGAAAGATTAAACTTTTTTTTTTCATTTGGCTTGATAAGGAGAGTAATTTGATGAAAACTACTTGCTTTTTCTGTAAACTTTGTTTGGATTTTGAATATTGGGAATTTGGTATTTTTTTTTCCAACTTCAATGATCGTTTTTCTGGTTAATAGCTAATTTCAAGTAGAAGAAATTGAGAAATTTTGCAAATTAAGCTTATAAGATGGTTCATTGGCGGGAAAATTAGTGTGCCCTGTTCAGCAATTGGATAGGAATAGGAGTAGGACTAAGATGTTCTGCAAGTGCATTGTTCTCTGTTTTAGCTTGAAACAGACTATTGAATCTTGTTTTGAAGTGGAACTTAGTGAGATCATATTTGAGTTTATCTTTAAGTTAATTACCTTGAAGTTTTTGGAAGAGATTTTTACTTCCGAGAATTTAGGTGTTATCCAGCAAGGTTGACTAAAACCAAACTCAAAATTAAACTATCCAAAGTTACTGTTCTTGTGAAGTAATAAGATGATCATTGGCTCATTGCTATATTTTCTTCGTTACTTTTAACTTCGTTAAAGAATCATTGCTTTGTAACTTCCCTTGATGGATTCCATGCAATTGAATGAAGACTTGACTCAAGGAGTGTCGGGTCATTTCTAGTTTTCGTGTTTTTAGCACCTCAATTTTATCTTGAATCATAACAGTAAGGTCAATGATAGTTCAGATGTTGCGGATGGAAGATTGTTATTGTCGATAAGCATATTGGTTCCTTGGCTGGTAGCAAGAGTTAGTACTCATTGATATATAGGTTTATATATCTTGATTGGGCTTAGCTGAGACAAAACCGAACCCGTTTACATTGTTGTTAATCAAACTTATGTGGAATGAATATAGCAATTTGCAAATTCTAGATATGGAGCAAAATTAGTTTGAAGACAGTCGAAACAGATCGCCTTAATTGAGATGGCTAAGGCTTGGATTTCTGTTGAGAACCCTAGTCTTTCTTGATGCTTTCTCTCAATGTGCCAAAACATACAATTCATTGCTTAATCTTCCCCACTCTCCCGCGTCTTTTGTCAGATTTCATCATCGAATATGAAAGTATTGTTACTCTGAGATATATCGGTTATCCTCATCCCTAGAAAAAAAAGATTCATTTTATTCAGACAAAGATTCCTTGTGTGAACATTGTAACACATCATGTCTCCTTTTAGCATTTCCCTTACATCACTTTGGTTGTAAATTAAACTTTTACATGTTCTTGATGAGATTCGTTTCGCTTTATGCAGGGCAGATGTAGCCGTGGCTATTTTTTGTGCCTTTGTATTTAGTGTGTTAGTCATATTGTCCTATTTGTCGCTTTATTTTAGGCACTTCTGGCTTTCATCTATCACTATATGCCTTGGAATATTTCTTCCAATACGGTTGAGACGTTATAGGCAGGCTCTGGTCAAGAAGAGGGAGAGAAAATTTCTGTTACCCTTGTCTATGTAACCCGTTGACGGCACTCAGAGTAGTTCGATTCATCATATGATCTGCCCACAGATGGCTTAGTACCCGTTTTAACAAATGGGGCAAATTCGGACATCCTGTAAATCGATCTTGGTCAGTGAAGACTGCTGCCTCGGTACATTTAAAGTAGACGATGCGACCTCACAACACCATACATGAAGCCCATGGTAATTTGCCAGACACTTAGAAGCTGTAACATTTCACAGTTATTTGTACAACAATATGCCTATAAAATGAGAGGATTGAAGAACAAACGAAACGATTTTTCGACTGGATCGGCAATGGAGATTGAAAGAAAATTTTACAATTGTCAAGTGGTTGTATGAGGCAATATGCTTCAATTTCCTTGTGGATTGACTCTGTTAGCATAAAAGCATAATCTTGTTGGTTTTTGTTCTACTACACTCGGACATTCGAATACATAAACACCGTTTTACCATCATGTGTATACTGCTAACTGTTTTGAAAGCTTTTCCTTTTCGACGCTGTTGTAGGCTGCTGACTGGCTTGCTAAAAACTCTGGGGAAGAGATTTTTTTTCTTCTGAATTTAATTTTAAATTTGGATAAATTCACACACACTTGCAAACTGTGATAATCGAGATAATCGAACCGTAATAATTTTGGAGGAATAACATCATCTTTCTCAATGAACCATTCAATGAGTTCCGGTAGGCAGTAAGAGAATTGTATTATGCTTTTTTTTAATTAATTTAAATTAATTATAAGAAATTAATTATGAAATACATAATACATAACATATTGTCATTATTTAAATTAATTAAAAGATAAATAATACATAACATATTAACATTATGTAAATTAATTTAATGATGTAAATTATATTTATTGTTAATAAAATTAATAATAAGTAATTATTTTATCTTTAATTAATTATAAATGATAAATAAAAGAATTTAATCTTTTGGATTATTTAATTGAAGATTTTTTCTTCAAAGATAATATTATTAGAAACGATAATTATAATTTTTGAATATAAATTATAAAATGAAGATGAAAGATAAAAAGTAACGAAGTGAAATTGTAAAAATATTTTTATTTTGAAAATTCTAAAACGAGGGCACACGCCTCGTTAACCCGTTATATGACCATCAAATTATTGTCTTGATTATAATTTTACCATCGATTTTTTAATTTTGTTAATCAAATCACTTAATTATTTGAATTATATCGCTCCAGAGATCTCCCTTTAGTTACCTGAATTTGGGTTTTGCCTGGGTTCTTCTCTAACCCTTCAAAGCTTTCATTTTCCCAAAGTCTTTGTCTTTCCCACACCGCCGCCAACGGTTTGGCCTTTCTTCAAGCTCAGTCTTCTATTAGCCATTTTCTTCACCATTGAAAACCTTAATTCCACCTTTAACTTCATCGCTCTTCATTCTAGACTTCTAGTGCGACACGGATGTTAATAATTGGATAAGGAGAGTTTACAATATATTTATGTGTAAACTACAACATAGGTCACTCAATTATGGGTAATGTTACATTTGAGTCACTTAATTATTAAAAGTTATATTTGGGTCACTCAATTATGGGTAAGGTTACATTTGGATCACTCAATTATGGTTAATGTTACGTTTGGGTCACCCTTCATATTTAAAAAATGTATATCAATTTGTGTATTAGATTAATTAATGATTTCAAATGAAGTACTCTAATGTTAACGAGGGTATACAAGTGTTTTGAAAGAAAAAATGACTAAATTGATGTACTTTTTAAGATATGAAGGGTGACTCAAACGTAATCTTACTCATAATTGAGTGACCCAAATGTAACCGTTAATAATTGGATGACCCAAATGTAACGTTACCCATAATTGAGTGACTCAATTGTAACTTTTAATAATTGAGTGACCCAAATATAATTTTATCCATAATTAAGTGACTTCCGTTTTTAGCTTACCCTATATTTATTTGAACGAATTCAGATTAATTATCGACATTCTATTAATTGTTTACTTTTCTCTCAATTTTTAATAAATTAATAAAATTAAATTAAATAGGTAAATATATAAATTTATTTAACTGTTGGTAGCTTGATTGATATCATTTAAATAGTTAATTTAATTCAGTCAAGAACTGAGCTAAGATGTAAAGGTGAGAAGACAAGATATAAATTTTAAAAGTGGGGCAGATTCATAATTATTCCAACTTTTTTCAACAAAAAAATAAAAAGGTAAAAGGTAAAAAAAAATCCTTGAACAGGGGGCAACAACACCCCCTCTCATGCATAAAGTTCAGCGATTATGAGGGTAATTTATTCTCTTTTTTTAATGTGTACCGTTAGTGGTGTGTAACAGTGTATTTCGCCCTTTGAACAACAGATCACCTTTTAAGTCATCAAACTAGGATCATTTCTAAATTATGCAGTCATGGAAGAGGGCATCTCATTTTCAGATATTCATACATCATCAATCCAGTACAATATCATCTGTAATTTGTATCACTATGAGAAACAAAAATGCACTATATCTGGTGAATCAAGAAAAACAGATATTAGGGACGGAGGGGGCAGCATTCATTCACATTTGAGGCATAGGAGGCCTTCCACCCATTTGTTGTTGTGGTGGTGGTGGTTGGGGCCAGCCATGTGGTGCTCCCATCAACATTGGTGGTGGAGGCCTCGGAAGACCAGACATTGCCTGTGGAGGTGGTGGCATGTTTGGTGGAGGGGGCCTGTACTGCATAGGTGGAGGCGGCATGACTGGAGGCAGAATTTGTTGTCCAAGATGCTGTGGCTGACCCTGCCAAGGTGCTTGTCCTCCAAGCTGCATTTGTGGGTAGGGAACATTTTGAGGGGGCGGAGGACGAGCTACTGGCATCGGGCTTGGAGGAACAGTACCATTCAGGAAAGGTCGTGGAGGCACCGGTGCACCTATACCACCATTGGCCTGGGGACCAGAAGGTAGCGTTGGAGGTCCACTCGCAAACAAAGTATGGGGCCTGCTCTTCTGGGAACTTGGATTACTTGCAGCCAACACTCTTTCTGTATCACAAAGGAAAAGTTTTAGAGCTACCTACTGATCGATATGGCAAAGACAGACGGTACAAAAATAATAGCCAAAAGAAAGGGACAACAAGGTAAGGTTGTCTGCGGTGAATGCACCTGCGGGGGTGCCATGACGCTCCCCTTTGGTGTCTTTCTTATATGCGTAGGAAACTGTTATTTGACGGTTACAGAGGTATTGGCCATTCATTGCCTGTATCATAAAAGAGAAAGTAAACATATTTAAGTCAATGATGTATAGACCGTTGTCACATCACATATTCACATTCCATTGAAGCAGTGAAAACAGCTACAAAATATGCCATTCCAATTGGCATATAACATGTGAGTGGCAACGCAAACATACCTCAATAGCAGCATCAGATGCCTCAAAAGAATCATAGCTGATGAATCCAAAACCGCGTGAATTTCCAGTCTCGGGATCTCTCATTATCTGAGAAAGTGATCATTAGAATCCACTATCAAAGTGCAGAATAAACTTGAAAAAAAATAAACGATTTAAATATTTAGTTAACTTCTCATTCACTTTCCGAACGCACTACCTACAACATTCAAGAGATAAGCAGAATGAGACTAGGACTTACGATCAGTTCCCCATAAACAAAAATTAAATAATAATAATAACAAAGGGATAAACGCATCCCATTCCATCTCGTAGATTGTGCCATTGCATGACTATGCAAACATATCAAAGTCAACACTAACTTAGAAAATCCGGCCGCTCATAACAAAAACACGCCGCCTTACTGAGTCAATCTCACAAGTTTCAAGTTTCAACTTCATCTCATCATCAATCACAGATAAAGCTATGATGGCAAACACTTCATTTCAACCCACAAACTTCAAACTCTTTAACGGGTGCACTGGTTGGCTAATTATATATGAAATCAAGAAGCAGCAGAGCATCGATAGCTAAACAAGCAAAATGAAGACATGCACTTTCACGACACATATCAAGAGAACTGAGCTCGTTAAGCAATGACATGCCATCAAATAGAATGAAAAAGAAAAGACCATTTGTAAAGTTGGTACCTTTGGATTTGAAACAATGACTCCAAATGCACTAAAAGTATCGTACAAAAGTTTTTCTTCCACATCCTGCAAGTATAGTCCGAAATGTCGGATAATCACAAAGTTAAAACAGGAAACCTACCACTTCATGGCATCTATATACTTCTAATAGTATACCGATACTTACTGGATCAAGGTTCCCAATAAAAAGATTTGCTCCAACGTCTAAGCTCTTTTTATCTTGAGATGCCTGAAATCAATCCAAAAAAACAAACATAAGAATCAACAAAAATAATGATTCTTTGACCCCCCAAAAATGCAACATTGTTCACATTTCCGAATTCCATACCTTATTTACACGTATCGGCTTTCCATAAAGCTTAATCATGTTGAGCACCTTAATAGCCTAGAAATCCAAACAAACAAATCTAGTTATTTCAAAACGAAGGAAAAAAAATGAAACCAACTGCTAAAATCCATGAAGGACTGAGACTTACATAATCAGCATCTTCTTCGCATCGGAATTCGACAAATCCATATCCTTGATGCAAATTGGTCACTCTATCTTTCGGCACATAAACATTAACTGAAATGATAGATAGAAAACCCAGACATTGTCAATTAACTCAATTCACATAAGAAGCCCATGTTCAACACGAAATTAAACCTCATAAGCTTTAACAGTAAAATAAATTGAAAAGAAAAAGAAAACTTAAGATTATTAAACATACCAACAGGACCGGCTTGAACAAATAATTCCCACAATAACTCCTCGGATATCTGAAAAGTGTGTAAACGATTTGAAACCGTAGAACTAAAAATTGAAGGGGAAACAGAAGGGAACAATAGGGAGAACCTGAGGATCGAGATTGCCGACATAAGCAGTGGCGTCTTGGTTCCTCTCGGCGGAGTGTTGACCGAGCAAGTTTGCTCCAACACCCGGAGCGATTCGCGTTGTCATTTGCTTGGGCTTGGGCTTTGCTTCTTCCCCTTTCTCTCCTTCTTCTGGTTCTTCCGCTAAAACCCTGACTAAGCTCTTTCTGGAGATCTGTGACCTGAGGGATTACAGAGTGATGGACTAATTTGGTCCACTTTTCCTTTTCAAAAACTGGCTTCTCAAGTTTCCAATGTTGGCCTTGCTAAGGGTGGGATGAACTTCGAGGCCCAATTTGAGTATTTTGATTGTTTACTTACTAATACGGGTGTAAACGAGCTGAGTCGAGTTTGAGTAGTGCTAAGCTCGGCTCGCTTCGTTAAGATTTCGAGTCGAGTTCGAGCTTAAGTAATTTCTAACGAGCTTGAGAAATCTGAGCTCGACTCGGTTCATTTAGAATTCGAGTCGAGTTCGAGCTTAATTCGAGCCCAATTGAGTCAAGTATTGACCAATCTTTGACTGCATTGGACTCGAGTAACTCTTCATCTGTCACGTCTCATTTAAAGTCCTATGAAAAAGAACTTTGATACACAAGTTGTGTAAACTCAAGCTTGTTAATTTTAGGGTGTTAGTTTAGGGTTTAGAGGTTTAAGTTGTTGGATTTAGAATTTAGGATTTAGATTTTAGGGTTTATATTTAGGGTTTTAAGTTTAAGAATTTAGATTTTAAATTAAAAAAAATAAAAAATTAGTATATTATATTTTCGAATAGCTCGTGAGCTTTCCGAGTCGGGTATCAAGTAGCTCGGCTCGGCTCGTCAAGAACTCGAGCCGAGTCAAATCGAGTCGAGCTTTGACCGAGTCGAGCTCGAGTAGCTCGCGATCTGTCTCGTCTCATTTACAGCCTTACTTACTACTCGTATGTTCATGTTGTTTCATCTCGTATGAGTTTGAATCGGACATTTTATTTTGAAAATGTAAATATCTACATACTTAATAAAAAAATAAAGACTCGCTAATTAGCTGAGTGACCAAATGCTCATGTTATTTTATTCTGTATGAGTTCAAATCTCGACATTTTACTTAAGTATATGATATCTCTTTTTAATAAAAGAAACATAAGTGTTGATGAAGAGTCATGAGATAATTAACATAAAATTGCAGAATTCTAGTTTGACATAGCAGCAGCAGCTTTCCAATGGAGGAAAACATAGATTCGAGAAAAACCAAAGCATAGGGGATATAGGATATTAAGCTTTTCTCTAGTGGCCATGTTTGAATTATATATCTGTACAAGGCTGAAATTAATTATTTGATGTAGAAGTCAATGGCCTTTAGTTTTCGGATAGGTAAGGCGTGGGGTGTTTAATTATGAACAGTAAATACAAGGTTTTTTTTTATTATTATCATAAAACGGGTCGAAATTCATTAAAAAACCAACTAAGCCAAAAAAAGCTTAACAAGAGCAAGCAAAATCCCGTGCAAAAACCACGAAGGCCAAACAAAAGAGCAAATCCCGCAACGGAGAGCAAGCAAAACGCCAGAAACAAAAATCGAAAAAGAAAGAACCGAGCTCAAGGCTCTGATTTTTCATGGCGATTTTTTTAGTTGGCTGCTAAGATTTGGAAGAGTTAAATTTTAGTTTTTCTGAAGACTGACCTATTAAGAGCCAAAAATCTATATAAATAACTCCTAAGTTACAAGTTTAACAGTGACAGTTAATAAAGTTTGTCGGTATGGTTATCAGAAATTTTGATTTGATCATTTGGTGAACTATAATTACCGTATTTAAATCAGTTATAGTTTAATTGATTAATAATTATTTAGTACGATTACTCGATTAATCATGAACCGTTTTATAAATAGATAATTTTGTTTAACAACTCTTTTTCCGAAAGTTCGTGTCCAATATAACTAGTTGTTTTAGTGCATGTTCAACATGGATTTTTGAACGTAAATTTACTGCCAAACGGTCGTTTTCAAAGAATATGAGAATATCATATGTGGCAGAACGCCAGTTTGGGCGCTAAATTAGGCAGGTAAACGCTCGTTCAGAGCGTACATGGTGCATGTTCAACATTGCTTCAACACCCATTAAAGAAGCATTACTAATCGCAGTTTTAATCTCATTCGACTTCGTTTGGGGTTTAAAAAAAGCAGATCGAAAGGATCAACTTGGGTCATTGCAAAAGCTTGAAAGAGTTCATATCCACTACAACAACCTTAGTGGACAAATACCAGCTTCTTCAGGCAACCTATCTTCTCTCATGTCTCTTTCTTTTGTAGTTAACATCTAGGAAAATGAACATACCAAAGTTGAAGTAGTCACCCTGCAACGACAGTAACCCAAAGAAAAGAAAAAATATTCGGGAGACTTAAATTTGTGATTGGGTTACTCTCTGAATTTTCGGGGTTTGTGTTAATCATGTCTCTTTTAGTTGTTAATCAATTAAAAAGGGTGAAAAGAGAGCCTGCAGTTTCTCTAGCATATACATCAATTTACAAGGATTTGCTTCTAAAAGTCTCTTCCATTGCCCTTTATTTAAGCTGCGAAAACTCTTACAAGACCAAGAGAATCCATAGAAGCCCATGTAATAACTGAGTGATAAAAATTGTATCTTTACAAGACCAAGGTTATTTTGCCTAAGTGTGTCATTAAGAGGATAGAGTAGCTATGTCTACGATTCTTCTGGCACGGCAAGGATTCTCCTGCACATGGTGCTCGTGTGGGATGGAAGCATATTTGCAGGCCTAAGGGGGAAGGTGGACTTGGCGTTAAGGACCTACACTCCTGGAATAAAGCTTGTATCGTTCGGCTTATCCAAAAGCTCCTTTTTGCTTAGGGTTCTTTGTGGATTGTTTGGATTAAAGCTTACATTTTGAAAGATCATAACTATTGGACCATAGCATCTAAACCTTGGTTCAGTTGGAGTTTTTGCAGGATGTTAAAATTAAGAGCAGAGATGCAGAGTTTTGCCCCTCAGGGTCCTTTGAGTTTAAGGATCATTTGGAATGAAATTCGAGAGCCTGGGGTAAAGGTCGTATAGGAGAAGCTGATTTGGTTTGGAGCAAGAATCCCAAGGCACTCTATTATCGTATGGATGGCTATTCTCAATCGATTGCCAACAACAGATAGACTTCAGCGTATAGGACTGTTGATCGAAGGCTCATGTTGCCTTTGCGAAGGTGGTCAAGAGACTCGGGATCATATTTTTTCTACTTGCCCTTATTCTAAGCAAATCTGGCGAACATTGCTGGGTTTGTGTGGTCTCAATAGGGATGGATTGGACTGGGATGCTGAATTGGATTGGCTCTCTACGAATTTAAAGGGGAAGAAGCTGCCAGTGCTGATTTGCAAGCTTGCTTGGAATTCGTTTATTTACCATATTTGGGAGGAACGCAATTGTAGGAGATTTAGAAATAGTAGTCGTGATTGTAACAGCTTACTACATTGTATTAGGAATACTGTAAGTATCAGATTACAGGGTACAAATATACGAGGGACATTTGTAAGTAGTTTGATGAGGGATGCTTGGGGAATTCCCTAGAGGGATGGCTGCCCAGGATCTTTAGGTTGTTTTGTTACAGTCTTCTTGACTGTTTTCTTGGATAATAAACAATTTATCAAAAAAAAAAGAGTCATTGAGTAAGATTCAGTTATAGAGAAAAAATGGAGCAGAAAAAGAACAAGAAAGGGGTGAGAGAAGAAAAATTAACTGCTAAGTCAGTATTCTCTAAGGACAGTTAACGAGAGTGACCTTAATGAGAAGGGATTAAAAGTTTAGTGACTATATCGCAAGTTTTAAAAGTTCGATGACTAAAATGAAAGCACTCTAAAAGTTCGGTGATTATTTTTGTAATTTATCCTAAATTTTAGTCTTGGTTCTTAAAAAAATTGGTTTAATTATTTTTAAGACCGACAATTTTCAAGTTAATGGAATTAAATATTGCTTCTAATCTCCTGGTTTAATTACTTTCTAGGACACATCGATTTTGAAATTAAGCTTATTTTTGATATTTTTTATGGTTTAATTATTCTCATAACCTTGTTAAATTCAACGATAAATAACTTAACCATTTTTTAAATTTCATCCTAATTCCACCTGCAGCTAATTCAACCCATTTCTGGCAACCATGACATTCATTACAGATTTGATTCATATTATAAATTTGATTATATCATGAGAATAGAAATACAATTTTCTTAAGAAGATAAGACTAAATTTTCAATTATAATTATAATTAAGGTAATTTATCAAATAATGAAAATCATAATCAAATATTACAATGAATAATTACTTATTAATTTTTTTTAAATTAGGAACTTATGCTACAAAAATCCTCATGATTATTATAATAAAACAAGGTACTCCCCGTGTAGGAAAAGGAAACAATCAAACAGGCTAGATCCTAAAGTCACAAAGCACGTGTCGAATCCTAATTGGCTAAAATAGCAAAAAGTTCCAATCAATGACAAAAGTAGTTTGACTTTACATGAGTTTAAACTTTAAAGCAAACCACCCACGACGGCTCCCTTACCTCTTGTGTCCTAAAACAATGCACAATTCAGACCACTTTATTGCACGACAAAACACCATCCCCACATGTAAAATTTAAATTATTACTTCTTCAACAGTAATCTAATCCTAATCAACTCGACACTAATATTATAATCTCAAAATATTATTTTGCTTTTTTCTCTGAAAAGTAATCCACCAAGGCTAGGAACAATTCTAGACCAAAGGAACTTTACCAAGATCTCTCTTTTCTCCATTATTTTTCTTCTTCCCTTCCCCATGAAGTTCCTCTGTTTCCTCTCAACGTATCCATATCTGTCATCTTCTTTCTCTGTTTTTGTTTTCAATTTGAGATTTTTATGTTATGTTCTTTGATTCAGCTTTGACCTTTGGATCTTTCAGCTTTTGGGGTTTTTGATCAGATTTGTTTTATGGGTTTTGATTCTTTTTAGGGGTTTCGTGTTTTCAGAGTTTGGGTTTAATCATTGAGTTTCTTTGGGTAATGTGAATTTAAGTGAGAAACTGAGCAGAAAGTTGGTAGGTGGGCTAAAAGCTTCAACAAAAGCAGCTTGACTGGTAGATAAAACAATAGAAAAGGAGAAATAATCGAACTTTGTGTATGAAAAAGATAGTCTTTTTGCTTTAAAAGTTATGCCGGTTGAGTTAGATAAGTCCTCCACCGTCTCCGGCGGTGAAGCCAGCGTTTCTTCCTCCGGTAACCAAAACCCAACACCCAAATCCACCGTCAAGAAGAAACGTAGCCTCCCTGGCATGCCGGGTACCACAAAAATTAACTTTCCATTAATCAATCAATAAATAGACAACCCTTTTTTTTCTGTTACTGATTGTTGTTTTTTCGGGGTTGCTGCAGATCCAGATGCGGAGGTGATTGCTTTATCTCCGAAGACTTTACTGGCGACGAACCGGTTCGTTTGTGAAATCTGCAATAAAGGGTTTCAAAGGGACCAAAACCTTCAGCTTCATAGACGAGGCCATAATCTGCCATGGAAGCTTAGGCAAAGATCGAGTAACGAAGTGAGGAAGAAAGTTTATGTTTGTCCTGAGCCGACTTGCCTTCATCACGATCCGTCGAGAGCGCTGGGCGATCTCACCGGAATTAAGAAACATTTCTGCAGGAAACATGGAGAGAAGAAATGGAAGTGCGATAAATGTTCCAAAAAGTACGCTGTTCAATCCGATTGGAAAGCTCACTCTAAGATTTGTGGTACTAGGGAGTACAAATGTGATTGTGGAACTGTGTTTTCCAGGTACTGAAAACAAACCAAAACAAAACAATCTAAAGATATGATTACGAAGATCGAATCTTTTGCGGAACTGATTGTTGATTTTGTTTTCTTGTTTTGCAGGAGGGATAGTTTTATTACCCACAGAGCTTTCTGTGATGCATTAGCAGAGGAGAATGCTAAAGCCCCATCACTACCTGAGCCTCCGAAGCAGAATCAGAATCAGGCCGATGCCGATCCCAAATCGAATTCCGACCCGAAACCTAGAGCTATATGTTATTCACCACCACAAGAATCGGAAGCGGAGCCAACGAAGGCGCCGGTGGTGCCGGCAGCTGCAGCTTCAGCCGCACCAGCTCTGCCTCAGTCAACTAGTCTGATATCTTCTTCAGTTTTGCCAAATCAAAGTTCTGGTAAGTTTTTATATGTTACCAAATTTGGAAATTTTCGATCTTGTTAGTTTTGGTTTTGTCGGATTTGATTTTTGTTTAAAATCAAACATAGACAAATTGATTTTGTTGTTATTATGTCTTTGGATTAATCTTGGAACATGGCAGATTTTTGTCTGTTGCCGATCTTTGTTGTTTTCTTGAGGTTTTAGTAACTTAGCTCGTGAGACTCTGATTTGTTGTTTTCATATATTACCAAACCGATTCAAAAGCTAATGGATTCAGAGAAAGGAAATTATTATTATTATTATTATTATTGCTCTAAAGTTCTTTCATAGAGATCAATCTTTTAACTTTATATGCCACCATGTTTTAGATTTTTTAAGTCTGGTCCCATTATGTTTTTTAATCTGCCATTTATGTCGGGTTTTTTGTTGCAGAGTTGCCTGAAAATCCCACTTCTATTGTGGAAATAGATCCAGTCCCAGCACCGGCACCGGCACTGGCCAGTGTGAATGTAAACTGTAGCAGTAGCACTGGTTCAGTCAGCAATGGTAGCAGCAGCAGCAATGTGTTTGCCAGCTTATTTGCACCCTCAACTAAATCTTCTAGCTTACAACCTCCACAACCTCCTGCTTTCACCGACTTAATTCGATCTCTGAGTCGACCAGATCGTCCAGTTGACCTTGCACCTTCTACATCGGCCGAACCGGTTTTTCTATGCCTCTCGACCAACCATGGCTCATCAATATTCGGTACTGCAGGGCAAGAACGCAGGCAGTATGCGCCACCACCGCAGCCTACTATGTCTGCCACCGCGCTACTGCAGAAAGCTGCTCAGATGGGAGCAGCAGCGAGCAACGCGTCATTCCTTCGTGGTCTCGGTATCGTTTCTTCTTCGTCTTCAACTCCTTCCCAGCACGATAATTTGCAATGGGGTCAGAGACAAATTGAGCCAGAGAATGCCTCGATTGCAGGAGGGCTTGGACTTGGACTCCCTTGTGACGAAAGTTCAGGATTAAAGGAATTGATGATGGGAACTCCTGTATTCGGTCCTAAACAAGCCACTCTCGATTTCCTCGGATTAGGGGTGGCCGCAAGTGGCACCTCCAACAGTGGCCTCTCAACTCTTATCACCTCCATCGGAGGTGGATTCGATGTATCCACAACAACCGCATCGTTCGGAGGTGCATAGTTTACCAGTAAGGACTTTGGAAGGAGCTCATAAGTTGGGGAGAAACAACTACCATTCCTCAAAAAAATCGTTGTACAGATATATTCTCCTAAAGAAGTGCCGTTGCTGATGTTACCAGCAAGCCATCAAAGCGGCAATTAATGGCGAAAATGAACTTTGTTGTCTAGATTTAAAGACCAGACCAGATGATTTTAGGACATTGATCGTCTAAACTTTTGCACTAAGCTTGCAAGGAGATTTGACATTCTTTGTGTCTGGTTTATCAAGCTTGTAAAGATTTGTAGTTGCAGATTAATTTAAATTTTATTGTTATTACCTTTTCATGGAATACACAATTCCATCAGATTATGCCTTTCTTTTTTGAGGAAGTTAATGCTCTGAGGGGGGGGGGGGGGGGGGGGGGTTTGAGTCATCACTGAGGAATCCATTGGACCACCAAGAAGAAAAGAAACCAATGTGTAGTAATTTTCATGTTCAAAAATGGAGATAACATCATTCTGAAGATATAATTGGGTCCCACACATTAATTTTTCATGTCCTAAAGTCATTTATCCCATCAAGATGATCATCTAAATGATTTTTTCTAGCTACACCTTTTTAATGCTAAGTTGTTGATGTAAAAAAATCCACTCAACCCTTTATATTCAAAATATAAAATTTAAAACATAAATCTAAATTTTAAATATTAAATTATAAACCTTAAACTCACAATTTTATATCATATTGCCTAAGCTCTTATATCTTAAATTTCTACTCCCTAAATTTGACAAGCTTTCTATATAGAAGTATTTTCATAATTTTAAATGTAAAATTTTGATACACAAACATGCATTTTTAGATTATAAACCACAAATCTTAAATTTTTAACCATAAACTCTAAACACTAACCTTAAATTTTTAAACACTAAAACATAAACTCCTAAATCAAACTCTCAATCCTTAAAACTAAAAAGCTTATGTATAATTTACATAGCTTGTATATCAAAGTTTTTTTCTTTCTAATTTTAACACAGTATAAATAAAGGTAAAATTTGTTAGACAAGCTGTGTAAAATACAGACATGCATGTTTACTATAAAACTCAAATCATAAATTCTAAACCTTAAACTCTAACAAACTAAATCATAAACTATAAACCTCGTATCTTAAATTATAAACCCTAAACTAAATCGCAAAAACTAAAATTGTTTAATTTACACAGTCTGTGTATCAAAAAAATTCTATATAAATATACATATTTTTCTAGTAAGATAAATTCAGTTTGTTCCATTTATAAATTAAATATTTATGACAAAAATATTAAAATTTGAATTTATAAAATATTAGCGTTTTATTCTGCTAAATCAATTAATAATTGTTACTATAAATAAAATTTTAGTATAAAGGTAAGACAAATTTGGCAATATTTTATTAAATGATACCCTCAAATAAAAAATGTAATTTGTCTAGTTGTGCTTTAAATCTTAGATGACAAAACATACTATTAAATAAATAATATAACTAAAAGAAACAAAGTCAAATCAAGATTTTTAAGCTATCACTGTAGAATTAAAAATCTACCTTCTTTTGAGATCTATTAATTGGACTAGTAATTAAAAATATTTATATTATTTTATTTTGTATAAATTCAAATACTGACATAAAATTATAATATATCTATTTAATCAAAGAAAATTACATCATTTTCAGAGTGGGTTATAAAAGAATAAGACCAGTGATTATAAATATATTTTAATCGTAATTTGGCAAGTTAATCCATAATTGCATTGTTCTGTATTAAAAAAAACTTTAAATGTGTTTGGTGATATATTTTAATCATATTTTTAATTAACTGCATTGAATGTTTACCTAATAATAAAGAAATTTGAGGGGAAAATACAGTTGAAAATTTCTTCTATGAATAAAAAGGGTTTAAGCTTCAATAAGCCCTTAAACTTTTACAATAAAATTAATTAAGCCTCTAAATTTTGTTTGTACTCAATTAAGCCCTCAAACTCAAGGAAAAAAAATAATTAATTTGGCTCTTTGACCAACGTTGATCGTTAACTTTAACGGTTTATTTTTTAAAAAAATTATTTTAACACATGTCGCAATAGGATAATGCCACTCGTTATTTCTATGAATTTTTAAATTTCAAAATTTTAAAAATATTTAAAAACAGAAAAAAAATTATTATTTTTAATTCTGGAAAATTATAAAAAGCATTTTAAAATATAAAAAATTAAATTTCCAAATTTATTTAAAAATAATATTTTTCAAAATATTAAAATATTTTAAAATATAAAAAATAATATTATACAAGTATAAAAAATAATTTTAAAAAATAAAAATAATAAAATTTATTTTGATTTTTAAAATATACTTAAAACAATATTTTAACAAATATTAAAAAATATAAAACAATAAAAGTTATTTTAAATTTTTTTATAATTGTACAATAACAGTTTTTAATATTTTTATTTTGTTAAAAATATTTTAATATTTTGAAAAATTAGTATTTATTATTTTTAAATAAAATTTGAAATTTAAAAATATTTTTTATAATTTTTAAAAAAATTCAGAATTTTATTTTTTAAATTTTTTCTGTTTTTTATATATTTTTTAAAAAATAGATTTTAAAATTTTCTAGAAATGAAACGTTGCATTATCATGTTGCAACATAAGTAAAATAAATTCAAAAAATCGTTAAAGTTAACGGTCAAGGTTGGTCAAAGGGCCAAATTAGTTTTTTTTCTTCTTGAGTTTGAGGGCTTAATTGAGTACAAAATAAGTTTAGGGTCTTAATTGATTTTTTGTACAAATTTAGGGGCTTATTGAACCCTTAAGCCAATAAAAAACAGATGGTCTGTAAATAGTCGGGTAGATCGAATAAATTGAATTAATTTTTAAAATAAGAAATTATTTTTATAGATTTAATTAATTTAATCTAAATATAAAATTAAATACAAATATAAATTCAATGAATAGCTTAATAAAAAAGAAAATAGGCCTTGTTTGGTAAATAGCGGTTTGAGCAAAAATTAGAGGTTTGAGGTATAATTAGAGGTTTGACTAGTCAAATCTGCTAATATTGATGTTTGGTAAATAGCGGATTGAAAGAGCGGATTAGGGTGAAAAAGCTAATTTTGAAAAAGCTCCTGATATGAGCTTTTTGAGATTAGAGGTTTGATATTAGAGTTGTAATGACTCTTTTACCCTTAACAATTACCAAAAATCTTCAAATAACCTAAATTAAATAATAATATTTTTTTGATTAATCAAGGGAAAAGAAATACTATGGAGAGCCTTGTTAAAAACCTCCCTAACCTAGGTGGAGGAAAAGAGTACTCACCATAGCATTACATCGAATCAGTAACAAAGCATAAAGACATAATCCTAACCCGACTCGGGTAACTCATCATGCAATAAATCCAACACCGCATCTGGCGGATAGTCAAAATACGTCGCCTCATAACCCGACCAAGATCCCAACTTAGCCAAAATATCCGCAACACGGTTAGCCTCCCGAAAGACATGATGAAAATCACAATTTCGAAACCGACGAGTCAAAGCGCGGATCGCACTCACCAAGGAAAGCTCGCCCCGCCTATTGTTACCATTGCGCAACATCCGAATTACATCCAGGCAATCTGATTCTACAGTGACATCTTCAATATTACAATGAAGGGCGTAAACCAAACCTTCATGGACCGCCCAACATTCCGTTTCGATTGCACTGCACCGGCCGATAAACTTCGTAAAGCCCCCGCCCCATGTGCCTGTACCGTCTCGGAGGACTCCTCCACAAGACGCCAAACCTGTGCCTTTATTACAGACGCCATCGATATTAATTTTCCAGCCAGAATGAAACGGAGGCAGCCATCTCCGCTGCTGCTGTCGGCTGGACTCCTCCACGGTACCCTGAAGTATTCGATTGGTAAGAAGAGCACGCAATACCTCCTACACCAGCCTCCTACTTCGTGCAGTGATCTCCTCCTCCCCCGTAGGCTCGTTGTTAAACACAGCCTGTTTGCGCGCAAGCCAGATGTTCCATACAACGGCACCAAACATCAAGTCCCATCGGTCTACTCCTCCCCAAGCAGCAGCTGCATTCTGCAAGTTGAAAGTGATCCATTCAATCACCGACCCCCTGTAAAACCACCCCCATTGCGCAGGCGGCACCAAGCTCCTCCAAACCAGTTTCGCCGTCGAGCAGTGGCGTAGAAGGTGGTCGACATCTTCGTCACACGCCCCACATAGTAAACACGCGGCCGAGTCCTCCATATGCCTCCGGACACGCTCCACATTGGTCAAAACCTTGCCCTTACATACCAACCAAAGAAAACATTTTATCCGCTGCGGTCCTTGAAATCGTTGCAACAAACGCCAAACAACGTCACTGTTTGAAGCGCTGCGTGGCTGGGTTGTGGCGTACGCGGACTTCACCGTAAATCGTATATCATCATTCCAACGCCACCCCAACATGTCCATGACACCGCCACCGGTTGGAGCTCGAATGGCCATAATATGGTCAATGACAGCCGGGGCAAAGCAATGCTGAAACTGCCCAACATTTCACTGCCCATTGTTCGTACACATCGCCGTTAGAGGAATAAAATCTGCCGGAATGAGACTCGGATCCGTAGCAACCAACTCAAGCGGACCAACCCCACGGACCCATTGGTCGCGCCAAAAATCAATGCACTCACCATTACCAACTCGCCAAAAAACACCCGCTCTAACCTCTTGCCAAATCGCCGACACTCCTCGCCATAAATGAGAACAATTACTTCGAATAATAGACATCGACATAATCTCAACGCACTTGTATTTAGCAGGCAAGAAGCGTACCCAAAGCTGCCCCCGTTTGTCAATCAAATTGAACCCAATTTTCATTAGGAACGAATCATTCTGCTCTTTCAGTTTGTTAAACCCCAAACCGCCTAGCTCAATCGGTTTGCAAAGCTCATCCCAATTAACCAAATGAACACCCCGCATATCAGCACAACTCCCCCAAATAAAATTTCGAATTAACCTCTCAATTTCCTCACATACACCTATAGGAATCCTAGTTGATTGCATAGCATAATACGGAATAGCCGACAAGACTGCCTTTGCAAGCGTTATCTGTCCCGCAAACGATAAATACCGAGCTTTCCATCCTGATAGCCGATCGCGTACCTTCTGAATTAAATATGAGTAAGTTGCTCGAGTGACCCGTCTATGTAGCATCGGAACTCCTAGGTAACGGCCAAGGTCTGAAACCTCAGAAAAACCCACCGTCGTACTCAAAGAATGACGAATCTTCCTCGAAACATTCTTTGAGAAAAAAATACTAGACTTATGCACATTCACTTTGAGACCCGAAAACGTACAAAAGTCAATCAAAACCTCCCGAATCTCATCCAACTGATCCATTGAGGCCTCCGCAAAAAAGCACCATATCGTCCGCAAACATTAGATGAGAGATAACTGGGCTTCACCGAGATGTACAAAAACCCTTCCACTGACCCGCTGCCACTCTCTGATTTATCGCCTGACTAAGTCGCTCCATACATAGCACAAATAAATATGGTGAAATAGGGTCACCTTGTCGGATACCTCGCGAAGGCATGAAGGAATCAGTTAAAGAGCCGTTCCAACTAATCTGAGTCGAAACACTAGAAACACATTTTAAAATCAACTCACGTATATCATCCGGGATACCAACATCTCTCAAAGTGTCATCGATAAAAGCCCACTCCAATCTATCATAAGCTTTCTCTAAATCAATTTTCAACGCCATCCACCCACGCTTCCCTGTTTTTCGATTCATAGAGTGAACAATTTCCTGGGCGATAATAATATTATCAGAGATAGCACGCCCAGGGACAAAACTAGTTTGGCTTTCTGAGATCCAATCTGACAGATACAGCTTGATCCGATTAACTACCACCTTAGTTATGGCTTTGTAGATAACAGTGCAAAGACTGATAGACTGATAGACCGAAAAAATACTCCGTACACACCGACACACGCTATCCCCCACAACATCCCATTTACGTTGATAAAACGCCGCATGTAGTCCATCAATACCCGGGGCCTTCCATGGATCCATATAAAAAATCGCAGCCTTAATCTCCTCATTCGTAATCGTCTCGCCTAAAGCCCTCAATGCGTCATCGCTCAATCTGGGAAACATGCCACGAATCCGGTATTGTCCCTGACAATTCGGATCCGCGATAAAAAGCCGCCTGTAAAACTCAATTGCTTCCGCTCGCAAGGACCTCTGATCCGTATTCCACCGTCCATTACTTGATTTCAAGCCCGCGATCAAATTGGCTCTACGACGTGCCATAGTCGATGCGTGGAAATATCGAGTATTTTTATCCCCTGATAAGATCCATTGACTACGGGATTTCTGACACCACATAGATTCCTCCTGCTCAAGGATAACATCAAGCTCAGTCCTCAACTTACTTCTTAATTCAACCAAAAACTCAGATTGCGATCGTTGCAACGATTTCTCAATACCCCTGAGTCTCGCCAAAATTCGCTTCTTCTTTTTCCCAATATGACCAAACCCATCGACGTTCCACTGTTTAACTGCATCTTGAAAATTCTGAGCGTTAACAACCACCGAGGACGAATCATCCCAAGAAGATTCAAGACACGACCGAAACCCAGTGTAACCCCCTCGTCCCGGTCTGGCCGGATGACCAGTCCGAGTGGGCCACACGGGGAAAACCGAAGCGAAACCCGTTAAGGTTCCCCTTCGGTTAGCAACCCTATATTTTTTCTCTTTCATTTTAATCTTGTCTAGAGGATTGTTAAGTCCTAAGTGATCACGACAGCGGAAAACAATCAAAGGAAATCACATTCGAACCACGGCCATGCACAAATAGTCCATTTTAAGCTTACAGGGCAGGCCGTATCGATACACCAATCAAGGGTATCGATACGCCTTGACTTGGTCAACCCAAACAGTCAACTCGAAGAAGACCGTATCGACACAGCCCTTGAGCGTATCGATACGCCCTCTTCAGTCAACATCTCGTGGTCAACGAGATATACCTGTACCGATACGCCCCGACACCGTATCGATACGCCAAAAACTCCCCAATTTCTCAGAATTCCAGTGACTAAAAACCGTATCGATACACCCCCGTGTATCGATACGCCCAGCAAAAAATGAGCTCTACAGGCAAGACCGTATCGATACGGCCCTTAGGCGTATCGATATGCCCTGCTCTGCAATACTTCCAAACTCAGCAAAAACGAACAAGACTCGAACCTAAATGTAATTTAAGACTTCCCTAGACCCAAACTAGCATTCATACAACATTACCAGATCAATATTTAACCATACAAGCACCCAACATGTACATACATTAAGGAAATCATGCAATTGATCAAAGATGACATTTAAGCATTCAAAGTTTCATACTTCAACATTCAAACACAAAGGCAACCTCAAAAGGCATATAGCCAACATTCATGGTAAGCAATTTAGGCATGGATTACAATTCAAACATGGCATCAACAAGCCATACAAAAACAACATAACATGGAGTCTAATCAAGCTCCTAAACAACCAACAATCATCCATCAAAATAACTCATGTCCCATTGCTTAACTATTACATGTTCAACATTTAAAAGTTAATACTTGATGTACTCAAGCCAACAACCACACTTGGAGGCCCTCCACTTGCTCTAGCAACCCACGAACTAAGGATATGCAATGTTGAACAAAGAGAGCGTAAGCAATGATGCTTAGTGAGGGTAAGCTCTTAAAAACAAACCTCAACATTGCAGGGTCCGAGCACGATCTTAGCCAAGGCAAGACACGTAATTACCAAGGATTCACAAGAGCCACAAGATAAAAATGCATGAACAACATTCAATTAAATGTCATGCTCCACAAGCTCTATTTTACAACATATGTAAACACATATAAACATCCAAGTAAGGATCATATATCACAACACATTGATACACATATCAATCAACATTGGCACCTAGCTATGACCCGAATACGCGGATAAACACGTTGGAGCTCACATCCAACAACCACTTTACCTCACGGTGGGATTACACTCATCACCGGTCTCGCGGAGGGGATTCCACTCATCCTCACGCCCCGTCGATGGGATTCCACTCATCATCGACTATATATAAATACAATTTCCGGGCGAACCCGTACTCCTCCTTGGTGACTCAACGCCACCAAGGCCACGCGCGACTTTTGACTCATGTGTACACACTAACATCCTAATGATCGATCATTTGTACTCAAGCATACTAGTGCCAACATTTTACTCATTCCACATTACTCATTTCAATCAATTTCGTGCTTAGCACGTACTCACCGTGAACACAATCATGAACCATTACCATGCATGCCTTAAGCATCATAAATCATGCCTCATCTCACATGTATACACAATATACATAAATCAATCATTTCACAAGTCATACGAGGCATACACATCCACATATATAAGTTCATCCAAAGGCTCTAGATCAAGTTTAGGATTAGGCTACCACCCTAATTCTAACTCTAGGTGGGTCTAGCAAGCCCAACCTAGTCCACATACTCGAACCGACCATTTAAAAACCATGTAAAACGTTTAACCACTCACCTAAGCTTCCAAGCTCCAAGCCAAGCAAGCAACCACTCTCACAATCCCGGATTTCTTCCCGAAGCTTCTCCAACACCAATTTCCACTTCTAAACAACCTCAAACACATTTCAAACAATTCCAAATCAACCCAACATCAAAATACCAACCCGGAATACAATTCAATCACAAATTTCAATGTTGCAAGCTATGAACAAAACCCACTTTTAGCAAACTCGAGCAACCCCTAAACCATGTCCAAAAACCATGTTTCCAACATCCATTGCACCCACAAATGATCCCAATTCAACCCATATCCAGTACTATCAATAGCCTATCAAAACCCACCTAAAACAACCCCCAAACCCTCCAAAAACCCCATGTTTTCCCAAATCTGAAAATTGCTCTAAATCATTCAAAATTCACATATGTTATACCATTTGACCTCTATACTTCATAACTAACCATATTAAATCAAAACATTTAACTCAACAACATAAAGTTTCCATTTTTAATCAAAATCTTCCAAAATTCCATTTTCCAAAACTTCCATGAAAATCAAAATAAATGGTACTTTTAAAGAAAGGGAGTTGAGGGGAAGTCAAAAACGTTATTACCTTTCAAAATGGAGTTGAAATGGATGAGAAATGAGATGAAATAGTAACTTGAAGAGGGGAGAGCTCTTTCACGTTGGAGAAGGAAGAGGAAGAGAGTGAATAGTGATTATTTGTGAAAAAAGGGGGATTTAAATTGAAGGATGGGTAAATTACCAAAAAGGCCATTAATGAATGGCTATTCCCTTGTTCTTTAAAAAGCTCTTCAACTTGCAATTAAATCAATTTTGTCCCATTTCAAATATTTATTTTGAAACCCGAAATTTTAAAGGATCATTTTAATTATAAACCCGAGCCCAAATAATATTATTTTCACCTAACCCCTAAACCCGGGTGTTACACCCAGGATGATCCTGCCAAGCCGCCAAGAACCGAAAAGGCCGCTCCGAATTAGGGGACAGAGCACCATTCGATTTAAGAAGAAGAGGGCAATGGTCACTACCAACCCGATCCAAATAGACCACAATCGATATCGGGTAGTCCACAAACCAAGCACTATTAGCCAAACACCGATCCAACCGTTGATATAAGTTGCCCCTACACCAAGTAAACTCATCCCTTTTATAATCAATCTCCGTCAACTCTGTATTGTCAAGAAAATTCTGAAAAAGGGAACTAATCCCTAAAGCCTCACTTGAACCACCACATCTCTCCTCCTTACGAAGAATTGCATTGAAGTCACCTCCCAATACCCAGAGGACATCAACCCCAGGACTAAGCCGATTCAAACTATCCCACAAATGTCGTCTAACACAAACATTAGGACTAGCATAAACCGCAGTAAAAAATAACCAATGATTCAAACTAACCTCGCGAACTTTTCTATGCACAAACTGATTACTCACAGAAAGAACCGTAACCTCCAAACCATCCCGCCACAAAATCCAAACGCCATCACTGAAACCACGCGCCTCCACACGAAAAGAATTCGGATACCCAAAACTCTGAATTACCCTATCAGCTTCACCATAACTCACCCGTGGCTCAAACAACGCCACCATCTGCGGATTATTAGCTCGTACGAAATTTTTGAAATGGCGTCGGAACTCCGCACTTCCCGCGCCCTGTGTATTCCAAAACATAATATTCATCATAAAAAATGAAAAACAAAGAAAAGAAACCTTACTGAGAAGGCGGAAGATTTTCTTTCCCCGCATCCACTCCCTGTCCAACATCCCTTTCCTTGTCAAAACACAGCACTTGATCCCGCACACACTTATCCGTAATCATGTCTTGTGATTGCCCCGTATCCTGCAAATTATCAAGCTTCGTAGAGAGCGACGAAACCCATTCCGTAAGCACATGACGCAGTGGTACTCGTGATTCTGATTTCTTTGAAACTTTCAAACTCTTCCATTGCACGACTGATTGAGTGTTCCCACTTTTACCCGAGCTTGCACCATTGCGAAACCGTGAAGTAGATTTAAAATCACTCACCCCCTCCTTAATCGATATAGCCCTGTGAGAACCCGACGCAATCCCAGGCGTATACAGAGCTACTTTCGAGTCGACACCTACCACTGACGGTACGACAACCACCGCATGATCCCCCATACTAACCGATGTAACCTGTTCAGCACCACCAAGCATCACCGCCTGCTGTCTCATATCCGAAGCCCCTACGTCTGTCTCCTCCAAAGCAATTCCTTTCCCTTTGTTCCCACCGCTTACAGTGCCCTTCGCCTCAACCAAATTAGACCTCACCCCTCCAGAACTAGCTGGCCCTTTAGACCTTGAATTCCGTGCCGCATTCCCATGTGTAGAAACCCGACCATTACCCTTAGACGCAGCCCCATCACCAAGCCCCAGATTAGAGTGCGTGTTCCTCTCCTTAACACCTGGTTGCGCAATACCATGCACGTCCAACACACGTTGTTGCACATGCCCCCTTATCGTTAGCCATATTACCTTCCGCCACAGTACCTTCCTCCTCAAGCAAGTCTTGTAATACCCCAAATCGAGACCCGCCTCGATCAGACCGACCTCCACCTTCTCTACTACCATTCACCCAGGATACCCGTCGACGATTCCTTTCCACTATCATCCAAGGGCCAAACAACTCTTCCCTCGATATCTCAACCTTGGATGACACTTGCGAGCCATTACTAACCGGACGCGGCACTTCGTCCGTCACACCATCACCAAGCTCACTCACACATAAATCCGCGGAATGTCCATATTTGCCACACTTGAAGCAAATCACGTTGAGTCCCTCTACTCAAGCTTCTGGACAAAACCATCAATCCCAATACATGACAATAAAGGCTTGTTGAGATCAACAACCACAGCAAGTCTCGTAAAACGGCCCCTCTCACCCAACGCCGTGCTATAATCGATCTTGATAACGCGACCAATGACATCCGCAATACGCCGAAATAACGCCTTCGAATAATATCTATAAGGAAGACCCGGAAGACGTATCCACACTACCACTTGAGACGGATGTTTTTCCGCAGTCGAAAAATTCCTACACCATGGTTGCACTGTCAAATAACATCCGAATAAAGTCCACGGACCACCCGTAAGCACTTTAGTGTAATCATCCACTGATTCAAACTTCACCAGGAAATAGTTATTATCCAAGTCAATAACCTGAAAGTGCTTCTCCGTTTTCCATATCACATGCACTCGGTTGACTAGAGTTTTAAAACCTATCGCTCTTCCCAAAGGCCGAACTATAATGGTCGTTTTCATGCTTTCATCAATTTGCTCATGTATTCTTTCCGAAAAAGAGATTCGGGGAAATAGACCACTGCGATCAACCACAAAATCTGTATCCGAAACTTCAAGTCCTTCAACGGTTTCACTAGCACTTGCACCGTCGCCGCTTGTCGAGTCCTCCGCCACCATGGTTGCATACGACGTTTTCCCACTAGTAGCCCCGCCATGCTCAGCCTCTTGCCCAACCAACACCGACTGCTCAACCGCTCGCCCATCCATCATCGACTGTTCAACCTCATCACCAACCATATCCACGTCACTTACCCCATGCAGACCAGTGTCTTCCCGCACCTTCTTCAGTACCGGTTGAGCCTCTATAGCCATAGGAGAACCCTGTCGCTCCAGCGCCGTCGGGATAGCAACGTCAACCACCCCTCCCGGCGGCTGGCCGCTAGAATCATTGTATAGCACCGCCGTCTGGACGCCAGCAATCTCTGAGGAAATATTGGACTTATTTGTTGTTACTACTAATTTATATGGTGACATTTGTAAGTTAATTCTATTTTTTTATTATCACATATTTATATGTACATATACAAATTTTAATAATTATATAAATAATAAATTAATATATAAATCTTTCAAATATGTTTAGAAAATTTATATTAAAAAATAATTTTTACAAATCTAATTAATATTTATTAGATACAAAATATTAATAACTGATAAATTATTCAAACAAGTATTAAATATAATCATGTCCTTATATGTCGTTTTGCTTGTTTAAATAATCAAACATCTATCAGTTAATTTTACCAAACACTTTTATACAATCAGCTAATACAATCCGCTAGTCAAATCAACTAATGTAATCAGCTATCAGCTAATGTAATCCACTATCAGCTATCAGCTATCCGCTAAACGTTAAACATGGCCATAATGTTTTTAAGAGACTTGACTTAAAAATGGCAACGGTAAAAGTCGGGGCGAATTTTTACCGCTCCAAATGTAATCCGAAATTTAAAAGTTATAACTCTACCTCTAATAAAATAATAAAATTTAAAAATGATATAAACTATTAAATTATGATATAGACTTCCAAACCCGTTTTTCAATTCCGTAAACCAAATTTATTGTTTTAATAAAAATAAATATTTTTATTAAAATAATGCGATATTAGATGACCGAATCTCACCTCAAAGATAATTAGTGACGACTCCATTTTATTTTTTTACTTTAAAACACCATCGATTTTAAGAATTATTCTAAGCATACGTAACAAAAATATATAATTATTGTAATTTTAAAAATAATTTCAAATAATTTTATTGACATTATAAATGACGTCACTCACTTTTTAACTTCTTTTAGTTAATTGCCGCATACATCTTCAAATTATAACTCTCATTTTAAATTATTCCTTAAACTTTTAAGCGTTACAATTTCATCTCAAACTATGCTCTCATTTCAAATTGGTTCCTAGAATTTTGAATGTTCTAATTTTACCCTCAAACTATGACCTTCATTCTAAATTGGTCTCTAAACTTTTTAACGTTCCAATTTCATTATCAAATTATCGTTTATGCCACAACATATTATTACATAACGTGCATAAATGTTTGCATGAAAATTAATAATTTTTATATCGACTTTATTAACATGGGATATGATTAACATATATTGATAATATATGAAATTAGAATGTTCAAAATTTTGGGTACCAATTTAGAATGAGAGTCATAGTATGGGGATGAAGTGAGAATGTTTAAAAATTTTGGGACCAATTTAGAATGAGGCTCATAATCTGAAGAAGAAAAAAATTTAAAGATCGATTTAAAATGAGAGTCACAGTTTAGAGATGTGTGTTAATTATTCTTTTTAATGTTCTCTAGGGTAAACTATTGAGATGGTCACCTACGTTTAGTAAGTGTACACTTTTGGTCACTAATTTTAAAAAATTATATATGTTTTGGTCACTTATGTTTTATTAAAAATTATGTTCTGGCGTGTATTATTGTTGTTGCAGACTTGTTTGGTTCTCGTGTTGCTCGATTTTATTACGCACTTTTTTTATGGAAAAAGTTTTTTAACGAGGTGTATGGTTTGCAAGCAGTGTGTTATTAATAATTAATAAAAATGGATAATTTACATAGATATTGTTGTTGGGTTTTTTTCCCCAAAATATTGTAGGTTCAATATTATTTCCCAAAATATTGTACATCACCAAAAGACAATCCCAGCTGAATCTGACTCTGAACAATAATCGAATAAAAAAAAGAAGTCTTCCCCAGCTGAATCCGACTTCAAACAGTGTCGGAAAAAAAATGAAGTCTTCCCCAGCTGGATCCGACTTCAAATAGTATCGAATTAAAAAATGAAGTCTTCTCCAGCTGGATCCGACTTCAAACAGTATCGAATTAAAAAATTAAGTCTTCCTCAGCTGGGTCCGACTTCAAATAGTGTTGACACTATTCAAAGACGGATCCAGGTAAATCCGACTTCATGTATTTTTCGCATAGAAAATGGAGTCTGACAGGCTGCAGCTGCTGCATGCATGCAACATGCGTCGGGGGAGGCATTGGAGGGGCAGGTCTCGGGAATAGGTTTGGGGATTGGTTGGGATTTAATTTTGGGGTGTTAAATAGGGGTTGTAGGATGAAGTTTGAAGGGGAAAATTGTTGAAGTTGGAGAGAATTCTTGAGAAGAAGGTTGAAGAAATATTGTAAGTATATTTAAATTAATTTAGTAGTTTAATTTTTTTTAATTTAATACGAAAATTTGATTTATAATTTTTAACCTACTGTTGATAATGTTTAATATAAGTTTAATGTTTTGAATATTTGTGTTAGGGGATTGAAGTTGAAGGTGAAAATTGAGTAAATAAAAAGAAGAGAGATTTGAAGAAAGTATTGTAAGTATTTGTGCAGATTATTATTTAATTTAAGCTCGCTATATTTGTAACAATCTCAAATGGGGCTAGTAAAATTTTAAGAATTTTTGGGAGATTTAATCTTCTTTTTCCCTAAAATAATAAGTTTTGAGACTTAATTGAATGAATTCAGGTTTGGGAAGCTTGATTTATAAGGAATTGATGACCAATTTGAAAATGGAATAAAGTTTGGAGACAAAAGTGTGAACTCCCCAACAATTAAATGGCTAAGAGTGTAATTTGACCTTTTTTCTTTGAAGGATAATATATCTGCCAAGTTTAAGCGTTCGCAGAAGGGGAAAAAAAAGAGAAAGAAAAATGAAAGTGAGAAAGAAAGAAATAGGTAGAGATTCAATCTCAGATCTACCGAGATCCGACCGTTCATTTTCGACACCTCCACCACCATTTCGTTCATCATGTCGAGTCGAGTTCACCGGTACCAACGACATCATCATCGGAGTCACCGTTGGAGGGGGTGTTTGTTTATCGTCGGAAAACTTAAAAGGTTAGTATTCGAACTTTGAGTTTGAATTTTGAAAATCCGAGGCCACCACCGTGTTCAGAAGGTCGAAAACTATCGGCCTGTAAAATTTGGTGGCCAACGGCCGCCCACAGCCGCCGCACGCGCCCCACGCGCCGCCGGCCGCGAGTGGGATTCGTCTGGGTTGACCGAGCCGGTTGACCGAGCCACTAAGCCGGTTGACCGAGCCGCCGAGCCGTTTGACCGAGCCGCCGAGCCGGTTGACCGAGCCACTAAGCCGGTTGACCGAGCCGGTTGACCGAGCCGCCGAGCCGTTTGACCGAGCCGCCGAGCCGTTTGACCGAGCCGTTTGACCAGTGACGTCAGCGTTGACTTTGACCGTTGACTTTGACCGTTGACCGTTGACCAAAAAGTCAAATTTTCCGAAAAGCCCTATTTTATGTTTTTCGACGTCCTGAGTCCATTTTTGAAGCCCGTTTCTTGAAATTCAAACCCGAAAGCTCTCAAATTGGACTTTGAACTTGAGTCCACTTATGTATTTTAATAATCAAATATGACTAAGGTGTTTAAAGACTGAAAGTGGAATATTTTTGATGAAGGTATTTAAAGTACCTTGTATTCGGGATGTTGAGGACGTCGCATTCGGGTTCGAGAGTGATCGAACGGAGCATAAGGGTTGACCGATATAGCAAGGATTCAAGGTAATACACTACTACCTCTTGTATGCTTTGAGATCATGTTGGTATTTGTTAATGCATGCATGAAAATGATAAGAAGTGCTGTTAGCCCTACTTAGGTCAAATTAAATATGAAATTGAGTATGGTAATTTAGATAAGACCGAAATGCTCGAACGAGGAAGCTAATAAATCTGAAGTATCTGAAGTTCATTAAGTAATTAATGAGGCAGCTAATCTCCAATTCTGAGCATTAGTGTGAAATGTTTAAATGCGAAAGATACATGGACAAGAGATTACGAAAATGCCCTCAGGGTCTGTAAATGACTAAAATACCATTGAAATCAGAAGCAAATCTAGAAATCTACGCTAAATATGGTAAAACAACATGATTCATCTGAAAACCTCGAACTACTTAGAAAGCTATGGAAAGGTGTTAGGTCTTCTTGGACTCGGAATGAATATTCGACTATAGATTTAGGGGAATCTATACATACCCCTGAATTAAGCGAGTGGCTCAAAATATAGAATAGATCGAAATGACTAAAAGTATTGAAAATACCGTTATGGTTAAAATAATCGGAAGGATGGTATTGACTAAAAAGAGTTGAAGTATCCTCGGACACCGAGGTTTACAAATGAACTGGAAGGATGGATAAACCCTTGAGTTCTGAAATGAATGGAGTGGTTGGAAGTACCGAAATATCTTGAATGGCTGAGACGCCCATGGATAAACCCTTGAGTTCTGAAATGATGGACATTCCGAGTTTCAGAATAACTGGAAAACCCCCATTGACTAGAATAAGTAAGTTGTCTTGATAAAATTCTGGAAATGTCGATAAAGCTGAAAATGACCGAAATGCCTCAAGGGTTGAAGCATGACTTACGTACGACAAACACTTTTGATATTAATATAAGGGTAGAAGTCTTCCCGCACAGAGTATTAGTTTGACTACTCCGTGGCAAGCCCTGTGATGAGATATGAAAGTAACCGTTCAGATATACGATATAGTTAAATGACCAAGATGCCCTTGTTGGCCAAAGTAATCAAAATAGCCTGAATGTATCTAATATCATGAAAGGTCTTGACGTAGAAATCTCTGAATGTCTGGTTGGATACCTGATGAGCAAATAGAATTTCTGAGCTACCGTTTACGCCTTGTTGGTATAAATTACCAAAATGCACGTGTATGATAAAATGATCATAATGCCCCTGGTAGGCTTAAATGGCTAAATCACTCATGATATGCCTAAACTCTCAAGATCTTGATGTATCATCTCCTGACTAACTGGTTTGAACCGTTAGTACAACCCCTCTTTTAATAGGGGTCCCGTTTCAAAGATCCGTTCAATTGTCAAAAGTTAATGTGTTCTCTTTCGAAAATGTCAGGTATTTCAAAGGAGTAATTGGTGCCATCTAGTGTGTTCCACGTGCACCACACGAATGTTTTGCATACTGTTTTACATGATATGATACTGATCACGTGCACATGATTAACATACAGAAAGTTACATGAACATGACATGTTTTATAAATTAAACATGACCGTACTGTATTTTTGATATATGCATATGCACCCGATATGACAAACATGTTATATGGAAAATGTATTACTAAAAATACAGATATTGATTAATGAATTATTGATGATATGATTCACTGGGGTAATTGGGACATGATATGAAGCTACCTACGGCTCAGCCCTGATCCAGCTGGTAAGACCGTCCCGTTTACGGATCCTAGGCTTCGGCCAGGTCCGCCCGTTTACGGATCCTAGGCTTCGGCCAGGTCCGCCCGTTTACGGATTCTAGGCTTCGGCCAGGTCCGCCCGTTTACGGTTCCTATGCTTCGGCAAGGGCCGCCCGTATTCTAAGGTATTCCTTAGGATGGTACCCTCGCCCAATGGGCCTGGGTTAATGCCTGTACATGATACCGCACTGGGGAAACTAAATACTGGAGTATGGTTGGAGGGTAAATAAAGAATTGAAAATGTATTCTACCGCTACATGAAAGATATGTATATGATATAAAAAGGTTTACTGCATTGTTACATTTCATGCATTAATGTTGCACTGTTGGAACACACTAGACCACAAACTCTCTGATTTCTATCTCGTATGCTACCAGCCTATATAATCCCCCGTCTAATTCATAAGGTCTGAATAAAGAACAAATATCGTTATACTCGAGTATGATGCAACCTCGAAATAGTAGAACTGAAATGGAGACCGTTACTGCGCGAAACATCAGGAAAATGTTATGCTTATCATACATCTGCATGAGTTTATAGCATCTTTTGGTAGTTTGTATTACTGAGCTTTTCGAAGCTCACGTTGTTCTTACCATCGCAGGATAAAAGAACATATCATGGTATAAAGTATGACATCAGTGTTCGGAGTTCTCTCGGCGTTGCCTTTGGAGTACGATACTGTATAGTTAGTGGGCATGTAAGTCATGTATTGTTTTACAGCAGTGTCTGTAAAAATGTTTTCTGAAATTTTGTTATATGTTTAAATGACACCCCGAAATGATATTTTTAAACAGAAGTGAATTTTACAACTTAATAAGTATTTTAAAAATGTTTTATGAGTATTTTTACCGTGGGTCGCTCTCGTGACCCTAATGTGACTTTCTAGGATCCGTTGTAACGCATAGGCGGGTCTAGGGGGTTACATTTAGTGGTATCAGAGCTTAGAGTTGCGTCTTTCTGGGTTGATCGGCCGATCGTCTGTCGTAAGGTGTCTGGTCTGTGCATGCCCCTAGATCTTAACCGTACTCCATCAAGCCGAGACTCCGATGTCGAATCATTTCCTGTGATAAGTGCAATTAACCGTTCTGTCCATAATAGCTTGATCTATACTGGAAAGGAATATTGGTAATGTCTGTCTACGAATTGGATTAAATTGATGGATTTGAATCTGGATAGAGAACTTGAGATGGTTTATGCATGTGAAATAGAAGATCTGAAACAGATTAAGAATAAATGTTTGATCGAACGAGGAAACCGATATAAGATTACAAGTAAAGTAGCTCGGTGATAATGAGTGTGATTGAGAATGTTCTGACAAAAATTTGATAAAAGTATTACGAATTTAAAAGAAAAGTGTCTGTGAGATCGGTGGAAGTATAGATTTTGTGGTGGCTCTGTTATGCACGAAGGAAACAATTATCGGAGTATTTTAATGAATGTAAGAGATATTCGTTTAAAACCTTTGTTATACTTGTCCGGTATGAAGAAGGACATTTTGGGGAAAAGTGACGCAATGTACCGTTATGTGTATCATACTTATGGAATTTTATTGTTTACATCTTGATTTTGGAAGACTCTCTTTGGGGTCTTGAATACTTGTCTAAGCTACAGTTACAGACGTTCATCCGCAAACCGTTAGTTAATTCGTATGAGTTATGTCTATTATAGAAAATACGCAATGGGTCGTATGAGTGACCCCTGTAATAGTAGGAAAGGTTTTCTATCCCCGACCGAGTCTGTTTAAAATAAAAGTTATGAGACAAATATTTTCTTGGCACCGTACAAGATTCCGTATGGGTGCAATTACCGTATTCTGATAAACAGGTCTGAGATGAATTTGAATATAAAGTTACTTCGCGTGATTAAGGATATAACCGTCTGTGAGACACGAGGAATAACCATAATCTGATGGACAAGTTTCAGCGGGTAAAAAAAACAGAATTACAGTTTTGCTTTGATCCAACTCTGGTAAATTTCGAGGACGAAATTTCTTTTAAGGGGGAGAGAATTGTAACAATCTCAAATGGGGCTAGTAAAATTTTAAGAATTTTTGGGAGATTTAATCTTCTTTTTCCCTAAAATAATAAGTTTTGAGACTTAATTGAATGAATTCAGGTTTGGGAAGCTTGATTTATAAGGAATTGATGACCAATTTGAAAATGGAATAAAGTTTGGAGACAAAAGTGTGAACTCCCCAACAATTAAATGGCTAAGAGTGTAATTTGACCTTTTTTCTTTGAAGGATAATATATCTGCCAAGTTTAAGCGTTCGCAGAAGGGGAAAAAAAAGAGAAAGAAAAATGAAAGTGAGAAAGAAAGAAATAGGTAGAGATTCAATCTCAGATCTACCGAGATCCGACCGTTCATTTTCGACACCTCCACCACCATTTCGTTCATCATGTCGAGTCGAGTTCACCGGTACCAACGACATCATCATCGGAGTCACCGTTGGAGGGGGTGTTTGTTTATCGTCGGAAAACTTAAAAGGTTAGTATTCGAACTTTGAGTTTGAATTTTGAAAATCCGAGGCCACCACCGTGTTCAGAAGGTCGAAAACTATCGGCCTGTAAAATTTGGTGGCCAACGGCCGCCCACAGCCGCCGCACGCGCCCCACGCGCCGCCGGCCGCGAGTGGGATTCGTCTGGGTTGACCGAGCCGGTTGACCGAGCCACTAAGCCGGTTGACCGAGCCGCCGAGCCGTTTGACCGAGCCGCCGAGCCGGTTGACCGAGCCACTAAGCCGGTTGACCGAGCCGGTTGACCGAGCCGCCGAGCCGTTTGACCGAGCCGCCGAGCCGTTTGACCGAGCCGTTTGACCAGTGACGTCAGCGTTGACTTTGACCGTTGACTTTGACCGTTGACCGTTGACCAAAAAGTCAAATTTTCCGAAAAGCCCTATTTTATGTTTTTCGACGTCCTGAGTCCATTTTTGAAGCCCGTTTCTTGAAATT
Source organism: Hibiscus trionum (assembly GCA_030270665.1). Taxonomy (NCBI): domain Eukaryota; kingdom Viridiplantae; phylum Streptophyta; class Magnoliopsida; order Malvales; family Malvaceae; genus Hibiscus; species Hibiscus trionum. Next base: position 21,388,699 of record BSYR01000025.1, read on the forward strand.
CAAACCCGAAAGCTCTCAAATTGGACTTTGAACTTGAGTCCACTTATGTATTTTAATAATCAAATATGACTAAGGTGTTTAAAGACTGAAAGTGGAATATTTTTGATGAAGGTATTTAAAGTACCTTGTATTCGGGATGTTGAGGACGTCGCATTCGGGTTCGAGAGTGATCGAACGGAGCATAAGGGTTGACCGATATAGCAAGGATTCAAGGTAATACACTACTACCTCTTGTATGCTTTGAGATCATGTTGGTATTTGTTAATGCATGCATGAAAATGATAAGAAGTGCTGTTAGCCCTACTTAGGTCAAATTAAATATGAAATTGAGTATGGTAATTTAGATAAGACCGAAATGCTCGAACGAGGAAGCTAATAAATCTGAAGTATCTGAAGTTCATTAAGTAATTAATGAGGCAGCTAATCTCCAATTCTGAGCATTAGTGTGAAATGTTTAAATGCGAAAGATACATGGACAAGAGATTACGAAAATGCCCTCAGGGTCTGTAAATGACTAAAATACCATTGAAATCAGAAGCAAATCTAGAAATCTACGCTAAATATGGTAAAACAACATGATTCATCTGAAAACCTCGAACTACTTAGAAAGCTATGGAAAGGTGTTAGGTCTTCTTGGACTCGGAATGAATATTCGACTATAGATTTAGGGGAATCTATACATACCCCTGAATTAAGCGAGTGGCTCAAAATATAGAATAGATCGAAATGACTAAAAGTATTGAAAATACCGTTATGGTTAAAATAATCGGAAGGATGGTATTGACTAAAAAGAGTTGAAGTATCCTCGGACACCGAGGTTTACAAATGAACTGGAAGGATGGATAAACCCTTGAGTTCTGAAATGAATGGAGTGGTTGGAAGTACCGAAATATCTTGAATGGCTGAGACGCCCATGGATAAACCCTTGAGTTCTGAAATGATGGACATTCCGAGTTTCAGAATAACTGGAAAACCCCCATTGACTAGAATAAGTAAGTTGTCTTGATAAAATTCTGGAAATGTCGATAAAGCTGAAAATGACCGAAATGCCTCAAGGGTTGAAGCATGACTTACGTACGACAAACACTTTTGATATTAATATAAGGGTAGAAGTCTTCCCGCACAGAGTATTAGTTTGACTACTCCGTGGCAAGCCCTGTGATGAGATATGAAAGTAACCGTTCAGATATACGATATAGTTAAATGACCAAGATGCCCTTGTTGGCCAAAGTAATCAAAATAGCCTGAATGTATCTAATATCATGAAAGGTCTTGACGTAGAAATCTCTGAATGTCTGGTTGGATACCTGATGAGCAAATAGAATTTCTGAGCTACCGTTTACGCCTTGTTGGTATAAATTACCAAAATGCACGTGTATGATAAAATGATCATAATGCCCCTGGTAGGCTTAAATGGCTAAATCACTCATGATATGCCTAAACTCTCAAGATCTTGATGTATCATCTCCTGACTAACTGGTTTGAACCGTTAGTACAACCCCTCTTTTAATAGGGGTCCCGTTTCAAAGATCCGTTCAATTGTCAAAAGTTAATGTGTTCTCTTTCGAAAATGTCAGGTATTTCAAAGGAGTAATTGGTGCCATCTAGTGTGTTCCACGTGCACCACACGAATGTTTTGCATACTGTTTTACATGATATGATACTGATCACGTGCACATGATTAACATACAGAAAGTTACATGAACATGACATGTTTTATAAATTAAACATGACCGTACTGTATTTTTGATATATGCATATGCACCCGATATGACAAACATGTTATATGGAAAATGTATTACTAAAAATACAGATATTGATTAATGAATTATTGATGATATGATTCACTGGGGTAATTGGGACATGATATGAAGCTACCTACGGCTCAGCCCTGATCCAGCTGGTAAGACCGTCCCGTTTACGGATCCTAGGCTTCGGCCAGGTCCGCCCGTTTACGGATCCTAGGCTTCGGCCAGGTCCGCCCGTTTACGGATTCTAGGCTTCGGCCAGGTCCGCCCGTTTACGGTTCCTATGCTTCGGCAAGGGCCGCCCGTATTCTAAGGTATTCCTTAGGATGGTACCCTCGCCCAATGGGCCTGGGTTAATGCCTGTACATGATACCGCACTGGGGAAACTAAATACTGGAGTATGGTTGGAGGGTAAATAAAGAATTGAAAATGTATTCTACCGCTACATGAAAGATATGTATATGATATAAAAAGGTTTACTGCATTGTTACATTTCATGCATTAATGTTGCACTGTTGGAACACACTAGACCACAAACTCTCTGATTTCTATCTCGTATGCTACCAGCCTATATAATCCCCCGTCTAATTCATAAGGTCTGAATAAAGAACAAATATCGTTATACTCGAGTATGATGCAACCTCGAAATAGTAGAACTGAAATGGAGACCGTTACTGCGCGAAACATCAGGAAAATGTTATGCTTATCATACATCTGCATGAGTTTATAGCATCTTTTGGTAGTTTGTATTACTGAGCTTTTCGAAGCTCACGTTGTTCTTACCATCGCAGGATAAAAGAACATATCATGGTATAAAGTATGACATCAGTGTTCGGAGTTCTCTCGGCGTTGCCTTTGGAGTACGATACTGTATAGTTAGTGGGCATGTAAGTCATGTATTGTTTTACAGCAGTGTCTGTAAAAATGTTTTCTGAAATTTTGTTATATGTTTAAATGACACCCCGAAATGATATTTTTAAACAGAAGTGAATTTTACAACTTAATAAGTATTTTAAAAATGTTTTATGAGTATTTTTACCGTGGGTCGCTCTCGTGACCCTAATGTGACTTTCTAGGATCCGTTGTAACGCATAGGCGGGTCTAGGGGGTTACAATATTTATTTATAATTTTTATATTGTATGTTGTAATTTTAAGCATTGTTTTGGTTGATGTTGGATGATGATTATGCTTTATTTTGGTTGCATGTTTTTTTATTAAATTGTATGTGGTAATTTTAGGCATGTTTTGGTTGATATAAGATGATGATTATGCTTTATTTTAGTTGCATGTTTTTTATTAAATATAAAATGTTTGTATATAATTTAGTGGCATTATTTTTTTAGAGATTTACACACACATATATATATATATATATTTAAAAAATTGTTTAAAAATTTTCTAAATATTTTTCTTAAAGTTCAACACTGAATTTATATATATATATATATATATATATATATTATTTATTATTATTATTTAAATTCCACACTAATATATATATATATATTATTTTCTTTTATCAAAGTTCTAAAATTTCATTTATCAAAGTTGTAAAATTGTACACTATAAAATTTTAAAAATATATTATTATTATTATTATTATTATTATTGTTATTATTATTATTACTATTATTATTATTATTATTATTATTATTATTATTATTATTATTATTATTATTATTAAGCATATATCAAAGTTTATAAATAGTGAGAATTTTTTTAAATCGTTTGTTTTGCCAAACAAAAAGGAAAATGATTTTTTAAATTAAATATTAAATATATTTGTTTTAAATCCATATAATTATAGAAAAAAAATTATTTTATTTATCATATTACCAATTTTTTTAGTGAGTGGGTTTGTTTTGTTTTGTATGTTTGATATAATTTAAATTTTATGCATGTAGTTTTATTTAAGTTTGTTCGAATGTTATATATTTAGATTCGAATTTTTTAAAATTTATTTTTTGAGTTGATTTTTTATGTTCATTTTTAAATTAAATATTAAATATCTTTTTATCTTTATTTTGAATCCATATAATTATAGAAAAAAATTATTTTATTTATCATATTTCTATTGTAAGAAAATTGATAAATCATATATATTTTCATGTTTTTATTATTGAGAATTTATTATTTATATATATTATCAATTTTTTTAGTGAGTGAGTTTATTTTGTTTTGTATGTCATATATAATTTTAATTTTATGCATGTAGTTTTATTTAAGTTTGTTCGAATTTTATATATGTAGATTCAAATTTTTTAAAATTTATTTTTTGAGTTGATTTTGTATGTTCATTTTAAAATTAAATATTAAATATCTTTTTATCTTTGTTTTGAATCCATATAATTATAGAAAAAAATTATTTTATTTATCATATTTCTATTGTAAGAAAATTGATAAATCATATATATTTTCATGTTTTTATTATTGAGAATTTATTATTTATATATATTACCAATTTTTTTAGTGAGTGAGTTTGTTTTGTTTTGTATTTCATATATAATTTTAATTTTATGCATGTAGTTTTATTTAAGTTTGTTCGATTTTTAGTATGTTCATTTTTAGTATGTTCATTTTGAGTTGATTTAGTTTATTCGAATGTAATGCATGTAGATTTGATATATGTTTTGAACATGCAGAGAAAATGAGCAACAACAACACATTTATAACTATTGTCCATTACAATGGACAGATGGTGAAAACTGATGTCGGGATTGTATTTGAATCTGAAAGGAGTACGAAGATGAGATTTGAAAAAGAAGTCACGCTTAATGAAATAAAGAAGAAAATATCACACAAAATTGGAAAAAGGATTCATGGCTTACGTTATCGGTGGATGACATGTGAAAATCCAGTCAAATATTGTGCATTCAATCTTGAAGATGCTGATGATGTTCAAATGATGATTGCAGAGCATGAATCCATGGGGATTCGATATATCGAGTTGTTTGCCGAGGTGCATGATGTTCCCGACCCATTTAGAAATGTCGCTGGAGAATCTGCTGGAATGGATTACGGTAATGAGCTTGATATGCCCGGAGGTAGTTTTGTCTCATTGTTGGCTAGTGGGACATCGAGTGCATTTCATCCAGCCGGGCCTTCGACATATGGTTCATCGTACGGGCCGACTGTTGATCCGACCATTGGTGCTGATGTGGAAAACCTACGCGGTCCGTGGGGAGAATCATTTCACGATTCTAGCGAAGATGAAGATATTGATGATCCCGATTTGTTCCCTGATGATGTTGGTGCTGCCCCTGATTTTGGTTTTGGGGAATTTGTTCCGACCATAGGCGATATTACATTTTATGAACCTCCTGCTCATATGGGTTCAGTAGATTTTGATGCGATGATAGCCCCTCAAGTCCCGGAAATTCCCCGATTAACTTCGAGTCAACATGGTTAAAAAAGTACGGCTTTCCATGATTGCCTAAGCTCTTCGATATTTTTTGCCACTAGAAATTCCCCGGAAATTCCTTTGCCACGATATTTTTTCTTATACGTTAAGCATTCTTCCCGCTCTTCGAGAGTAGTTAAGTACGGCTTTCCATGATTAAAAAAGTAGACCATGTACTCTGAACTCTCAAAATCATCAGCTTGCATTGGACTGCGATACGGCAACAATGAACCTCTGTCGTTCCACAAAACAATGTAATCGGCATGAACGGATTCCCAATTCGTACTTGGCCTGCCACCCCCATCAATGTCATGAAGAAAGTAGTGATCATGTGGAATTCGCGGAATGGGCTGGTGGAAGCCAAATTGCCTCAGAACCCTATCCGCAAAGTGGAACTCGACAGTGGAAAAATGGATCAGCGGTGTAACACTACACCATAAAGCTGAATCAACTAACAAATCATCCGGTAGAAAAATGCGGTCATCGTCGGTGTATGGCATCCAAATAAACTGCAAATAATAATAATAATAATTAAAAGATCACTAAAACATAAATAATACCCTAAAACCCCAAATAAACAAACTTTCTATTTAAATACCTGATCTTGACAATATGAATCAATCTCGGATCTACATACTTTAACATTGTTGTGCACCAATCCCGTCTCATGTTTTTCCTCGCACCATCTGTATACAAATCACAATAACATTTAATATATATATATATATATATATATATATATATATATATATATATATATATATATATATATATATATTATATTTAAACATTCAACTCAAAATTATGATATTTACCTTGCCACAAGAGGAAATTGTATATGTGTTCGTGTAACCGGTGTAAAAAAGGGAAGTCGCTGCCAAGCCCACGCTTGCAGTAGCAGCAAACATCCACCAAGACCGCCTACCCTTTTACCCTTGTCTAGTATAGCGCCCTTGAACAGTGTCAACACTATTTGAAGTCGGACCCAGCTGAGGAAGACTTAATTTTTTAATTCGATACTGTTTGAAGTCGGATCCAGCTGGAGAAGACTTCATTTTTTAATTCGATACTATTTGAAGTCGGATCCAGCTGGGGAAGACTTCATTTTTTTTCCGACACTGTTTGAAGTCGGATTCAGCTGGGGAAGACTTCTTTTTTTTTATTCGATTACTGTTCAAAGTCGGATTCAGCTGGGATTGTCTTTTGGTGATGTACAATATTTTGGGAAATAATATTGAACCTACAATATTTTGGGAAAAAAAAACCCAACAACAATATCTATGTAAATTATCCAATAAAAAATTATTTTTGCTTAGCAAAAAAAGGTCACTCGATTGTTAGTTGTCGTTAGACAATTGATAGCGTGCTGACTTGACACAATAAAAAAATAATAAATTACTTATATAATCACTAAACTATTATTAAACTTTTATTTTGATCACAAAAATAAAAATAATTTATATAATTACACATTTAACCCTTTAAATTTATATATATATATATATATATATATATATATATATATATATATATATATATATATATATATATATATTGTTTTCCCCTCTACCATCTTCCACGGTTATTGCATACCAAACTACTGCGTTCTTCTAACCAAACAAAAAGCCATCGTCCATTTTGTTAGTCTTTTTCTCCCTCGATTTGCACATTCGTTTTTTTTTTTTTGGTAATTCACAGTACATAATGGACGATCTTTAAGGTGGGTTTTGGCTTTTACATCAATGCATACCATTTAGATAAGGCAGGTACGTTCTTCTAAAATTTTCAATTACAAAAACAACTTTATCTTTTATTTTTGTTTTGATCACTGAACGAGGCAGAGCAATAAAGATGTGATTTTTTTTCTTTTATGTACATTACAGGGGAATCTAAAACTGACCATAGTTTTGATAAGAGTAGGCCTGGCAAACTTGACTCAAGATTCGAGAATTGAATCGAGATTCAAAATTAATCTAAACACAATAATCTGAATTTGATTTGAAAATTGAAATAAACCAAATCGAATTTCAGTTGAACCGAAAATGGACCTGAACCAATTTTAAATCGAATCGAATGGACCTGAACCGATTTTTAACCGAACCGAAAGTAACCCGAACCGAAGGCAACCCGAAATAAAGAAAATATATTCCAATAAATAAATAAAGATAAAATGTGAAATGTCGCACAACTCACCAAAAAGTCAAATATACATGTTATATAAAGTCATATATGGGGTGGGAAAACATAACTCGGCCTAAAAACCCGACTAAAACCGATCGAGCTCATATTAACCCGACCCAAAATCAACCGGACTGATGTCATGACCCGATACCGAACCGAAATCACCATAGACCCGAACTAAAACCGAATATAATCAGATCCGAAATAACTCGAACCAAACCCGAACCGAATGACCCATTTGCTACTTTTACTTAAGAGGATATGCACTCGATCATAGCGGGACGAAAATCGAGTCATCGGTTATTACCCTCTAAAGGTGATGCATTCCAAGACTGGGATCGCTTAAACCATAAACCCTAAACCTTAAAAATGCACCATACCTCCAATTCCTTAGACCATGCCCTTAAGCCCTAACTTTATACCTTAATCTTAAACCTTAAATTTTATTTCTTTTGGTGTTGGACATAAATAGATGTACCGAAAAGAGAAAGTAGATTCATATTCTCGAATGTTATGCTATTCAGTCCGAGGATGAGCACAAGGACCATTTACTGTACAAACATAAACAAGAAGGTAGGTTCTCATGTCCACTATTTTCTTGAATGCCAATGTGATCTCGAGCGATAATTCCTGGCTTCTTTTTCAACTGATATAGATTACTCAAGCTGATGTCAAGCTCTTTTTTGAATCGATTTATAGGGAAGTTTGTAGTTTCTCATGCAATGTGCGTTATAAAATATATGCTCTTTTTAGAGGGTAGTTTAGAAGTTGGTTTAGACTTTGGCATGCAACAACTGTGGGGAAGATGGTGGAAAGGAAAATATATGATAAAATTGTAAATATAAAGGATTAAATATGTAATTATATAAATTATTTTTATTTCGGTGGTCAAAATAGGAGTGTAGTAATAGTTTAGTGACTACATAGGTAATTTACCTTTTTTATTGTGCCAAGTCAGCACACCGTCAGCTATCCAACGACAATTAACACTCGAGTGACCAAATATTTAAAAAATAAAAATGTTAGTGACCAAAACATTAATTTTTTAAATTAGTGACCAAAAGTGTACACTTACTAAATTTAAGTGATCATCTCTGTAGTTTTCCCCTTTTCTCTGCCTATAACTCTCCAAAAAGCATGACATAAACGTCATCGTTTATCACTTGAAATTAGATTTTTAATTTAATTTTAGTAAAATTGTTTTCGTTTGAAAACTCCAAAACTCCGAAAAGTACTCGATAAACATTTAGCGGTAATTAAAATGGAAAAAATAGTGGTTAATTTGAATTCTGTTCTCAGTATCTTGCAATGGCTTTCCTCGGATCGGATCTAACCAACGAGGTTCGAAGCTACTTTCTCCTTTCATCTTATTTTTCCGGTTTATTTTCTGTTTTTCGTTTGATCACTCTTTAGGATATGTTTATGATGGAGCGATATATGTTGTAGATGGAATTTAGTTTAAATCTGATAGGTTTGGCATCCGAAAGATCTAAAATCAGATTATGAACTGATTAATTTTCCGTTTCTGTAAAAATCACCGGTTAAATCACTCGTTATTGTATTAAAGCAGAAATAAGTTAGACGAAATTTATTAATTTTGATGTTTCTTAGTTATTACTTTGAGTTAATCTAGAGAATTTGAGGCACTTTTGAAAATAAATAATATATCATCTTTTTTTTTCCTTCTGTGGATTATGCATTTTTGATTTAACTATAAGGAGTGGAATATTTTCCGTTTCTTTGCCTGGATCATGCTCATTGTTTGTACAAATTTCATTCGAAATGTTTATTTTATAGAGAATGTAGTATGTTTTGAGTTTTGATCATTGAATAAAATACCAGACTGGATTGAATTGATGGGCCGCTGGTTTCTGGTTCAACCGGCGAAAGAGATTTAACAAATAAACGCATTATTTTAATATTGAATAACTATTAAATACAGTATATCAGACTGGAGGTTGAATTGGTGTGCTGCTGGTTTTAGGTTCAACTGGCTGAAAGAGATTTAAGCATACGTGCATTGTTTTATCGTTGAATATGTATTAAATATAGAAATGTTTTTTTTATAAAAAAAATCGGTATAGAACTATGAGGTAAAGGACTCGAATCCAATAAGTTACAAAAATGAAATGTATAATAAGGAACCTAAATCTGGTAATTGGTTTTCACTGGTTCAATTGGTTAATGACATTTATTGAACTGGATAGGCCACTAATTCTCGGTTCAATCAGTCTAATTGATCTGTCTAATCCAGTTTATTATTTACTGGTTTTGATGCTTGTTACCTCTCTCTATGGTGACATGTTTAACTTGCTTCTGAATGGTCTGCATACCATGTAATGTAGGTTGGGTTACGATTGCTCCTCTGGCCACTTGGTTCCAACATTGTTACTCGTGCAGCATGGTGGGTTATTTTCAGATGTTTTCTGATTTTTTAAGTTAAAATGTGATAAAATATTGAATGTAAAAGTCGATTACTCCTGCATCAATGAAATCACCGTTTGTGTATATCCATATAATCCCTTTCTCTCTCCGTGTGTGTCTGTCTATGTTGCAGCTGCTCTGTGGGAGTAGTTTTACCTGTATACTCTACATTTAGGGCAATCGAAAGGAAAAATCAAAATGAGCAGCAAAAGTGGCTAATATATTGGGCAGGTTGGCAAATTGTTACTATTTTGTTTTTCACTTTTAATTTGCAATCCTCGCCATTTTGTTTAAATCTTAAACTGTAACAGTCTTGCCTTTACTATTTCGTTTTAGCAGTATCCGTCTTCCATATTCTTAAATAAAATTTTACTTGGTTGTTCCTAACACTGCTGCTTCTTGCCAGAATGAGTAAATTTGTTTATCAATTGTTTCATGTAAACTTGAAGCCCACATGTTTCATTGTTAAGATAGTTAGTTGGCTTGCTAAACATGATTGTGCACAGCTTCCGTTGACCCCCTCAATATTTTTTAGGATTGGACACCATTTTTGTTTAAAAAAAAGTCTTAGTAAGAGCGGATGTGACTTTCTTACCTCTTTCTGTTTTATAATTTGTAAGGAAGAGGGGCAGCCCATTAAAAAAATCCATGTAATAAATTAAATGATTTAAATCACACTGGGAAATAAAAATGAAGATACGAGCTGTAGAAAGAGATTATTAACTAACAATAAGCATAGAGGTAATCATTAGGATTTTGCTGTGGAATAATTCAAGGTCTGCTAACAGCATTTTGACTTTTCTTTTTAACGAGGCACTCGGATGATTATTGTATGATTTTGGATCTTAATAAAATCATACATATTTGGATAAAAAAACAGCATTTTGACTTTTCTTTTTAGCCTGTATCTTTTTCAGATTTTCTGCCATGTAGAAATGTGAAGGCTTTGATTTATGCTAATAGTACTAATATTACTTTGAATGAAAATCCGGTTGCACATGACCCTGTCATTATTTCAGCTTATGGATCTTTCACCCTTGTTGAAACATTCTCTGACAAACTTCTTTCCTGGTAACATTTGACTTCAAGTGTTTTCATTCCTAACTATTTATGATTGTAAACTGTCTAATATTCCTTTATGCATCATCTTACACGACTTTCTATATTACTCTATATTTGTTCCCTTTTTTCAGGTTTCCATATTATTATCACTTCAAGTTTGCATTTCTTGTCTGGCTTCAACTTCCATCTACTGAAGTAAGTTCAAAATCATGTTTGTATATCCATTTCTTTTGATTTTTTTGTCCCCTCTTTGGATATTCCTACAAGCCACTATATGGTTCTGACTTCTGAGGCATTCCTTCTTTTATGGTTATGATTCACCAAGGTTATGTATTAACTCTGTTTTTTCCCCGGACACTAGATGAGTAACATAGAACTTCCATCGTTAGGAACTTCCAATAATAGTCTTTTAGTGGTTTGTTCAAATTAGCTAATGCAAAACCTCCTCTTTCTCCTTTATCTTATTTTTATTTCTTTTTTCGGGTGGAGGGGAGGTGGTGGAAGCATTGAAATAAAGCTAAAAGTAATAGTAATACACATGTTATTGTCCCACTTGTTTCAGATTACATTTCTGCTTCTGTTTGAAACCATTGTCTAAATCATATTTTGACGGCCATGATTCATGGTATGAAATCGGTTTTAACAGGGGGCTAAGCAAATCTACAAGAACCACCTGCGCCCTAACTTGCTGAAACATCAAGCTAGAGTTGATCAACTTATGGGCTTTGCAAGTGCCGGAATGGTATGTTACCACCCTTTATATAATATTAAACTTGGGCTATATTTTGACATGGCTCTTGCTTAGATATCTGCCCTTGGGTCGCCTATTCAATGAATAGTATTCATATGCCACCCTACAATTTCTAAACAAGATGTAGATATAGTTGTTTGCACTTCTCCTTATGCAGGTGAGATTCATCGGCATGCACCAAAAAGAGTTTGAAATTTTCCGGGCAATAATGACAAAGATTATAGGATCAGGTAAGCGGGATACCACATACACTGCTAGCTTATTTGCTTCTTTCCCTACTTTCATCTGTATCATGCTAAAACTTACAGTAGTTACTACGCCAGCAGACCCAAACGTGAGAGGTGGCACGGAACCTGCTGAACCGAGAGAGCTACCGGCAATCGATGGCCCAGCAAGGACGATCTCAGATTCAGAATCTGATGATGAAGAGTAAGTACTAGTTTCTGTTCCCCAAAGGAGAGACCTGTATGTTCTTAACATCTTTTTCCTCTGGTTAATGTCTTTTATGTTATAAATTTATCCTTTAATCTCCTCGAAGAGGTAGAAGCATGAGACATAGGCAGCATCCTTATAATAAAAATTGCTCCTCGGCTTTTCTCCATCTTTTCTCGTGCTAGCTTACGAGAACCATTAGCTACTAAAACGTAACAATGGCGGTAAGTTACGGATATCTGTAATTTTTACAAGTTCTTCAGATTTTTTTTCTATAATTTCATAATATTTTCTGAATTGTCAAGATTTTTTGAGCTTTCTTATGACTTTGATTATTTGGGTTTGATGTGGTGTTTTGTACATATACCATGCTTTTATTTATTGTTTCTTGCAATCCAAATGTGATCTCAATCTATAGTGGTTGAATCAATATTCATTTATCAAATTTTTACATGATATGGTGTTATAAAGACAATTAAAAAAATAAGCGGTTCTGGTGGTAAATAGTAGTAAAGGATGACGTTTCTTCTAGGTGATTTGGTTCGAGCAGCGTAGTCTGCATAGCGTGCGTACCTTTTTGAAAGGCTAAGATTAAAAAACAGATGTTACCGTATAATCACACAAGTATATTAGGAAAAACTCAGCTTTGCTAAGTCTATTAAAATATTATTAATATCAACATTTATCCTTAAATGGTTTTTTTAATAAGAGGAAGAAGAGAAATATTCAATATTAAACTCAAGATCAAATGTCAATACGATGTTTCTTATCAGTATAGATAGTGTTCTAAATGTTTACATGTTAACTATTCGACAAAGGATACTATTCCCATATTAATCCAAGTGAGTCAAATATCTTTACCGTCAGAGACGGAGGCATGTACTACTTGGTAGAGATTCTTGTCTTTTCCAAAATATTTTAATATAATAGTATTTAAGATTCTTTTAGTTTAAATAATAATTAAATAAAATTTTTGTTTATTCTAATTTTTAAATTTAAAAATTTGATAAATTTGTCTCTCTCTTAATGTTCGATCTTAACTCATTCTCTACTTATCGTAATGGGTTAGAGACTATATCAAAAAAATTAGTCTAAGAATTTTTTTTTGAAACAATACCTTTATTTTCAATGCCTTCAGACTACCGCATCAACTAATGTAATATTAAGTTTAATTCATGATTTAACTCCAATTTATTTATTTTGATATTTAATTTTATTAACTAAAAATCAAATCAAGAATAAAACATATAAACGAACATGCGTTCGAACATATAAAGGAATATATGTGCGAACATATAAACGAATATGTTCGCAAACATTAAACAAACAAACACGAATACGAATCAAACATAAACACATTAAAAATAAAACAAACAAATACAAGCACGTCCTTGTTCATTCAAACTTGATTCATTTACACCTATACCCCTCTCTTTCAGAGATGACACACATAGTAAGTTCATAAATTCTAACATTAATATCAACGTAACTTTTTAAAAAATAAATTAGTATATTAGTAGTCATCGAACTTTTAATTTTTTTATTTTGACTATCAAAATCAATTTTTTTTACGATCATTAATTTTTTAGTTCACTTTCATTACAATCATTGAATTTTTAATTCGCTTTCATTACACTCATTAAAATTTTAATCCCCTTTCATTACAATCACTACCATTAAAAAATATCGACGTTGCACGTTAAAGTCTTCTTCTTTAAAAAGAACTTTAATTTTTAAAATTTACAATTATCGTCAAGACAAAAATTTTAATATAGTTTAACCATAAGATTAATATAGTTTGGCTTTCAAGTTATACTGAGGATTAACAATAACATATCTAAAAGTTTTAATTTTGATTGAACATTTTGGTTTCTGTTCACCATTATTAACTATCGGGTCAACTCCAAACTAAAATTATGTTAATATTCTGAAAAAATAAGTCTTTTTTACCATTGAGATTGATCAATAACAGTTTCGTTTATCAAAATTTTGGTCTTGACGGAAGCTATAAATTTAAAAAATTAAATTTTTTTAATAAAAAAATTAATACACCACATCAACATTTCTTAACAGAGTTAATGATAATGATTGTAATGAAAGTGAATAAAATTTTTAGTGATTTTAATGAAAAGGTTTCTGATTTTTTTGACCAAAGTGAAAGCACATTAAAAGTTTAGTAACTAACATTGTAGTTTACCCTTAAAAATAATACCACTATACAATTATTTTTTGTTTTGTTTTTTTAGTCAAATAGAATTTCCCTTTATCTCTCAGTCTCAGCTAGCTAACACAGTACTCAACGAAACTCCAGCTCCTGAAATCAGCAGCCCAATTTTCTTGGATTCATCAATCCGATTGATTAAAGAAAAAGCGCGAAACTTTCCTAAAGTTTCAACCAAAAGAAAGTCTCTTTCTCGTTGGGTCTCTGATGGCGGAAATACTAGCGGTTTTGAGGTCTTTAATGGCCTCTCACTCTCCTCCTCTCGACGCCTTAATCGTCCCTTCTGAAGATTATCATCAAGTAAAAACACCACCTTTTTTTTAAACACTAATTCTTTTTATCATTCCAATTAATCCCTTTTTTGAATTACTTCTGGCAGAGCGAATATGTTTCTGATCGGGATAAAAGGCGCGAATTCGTTTCTGGGTTCACTGGAAGTGCAGGTCTTTGTTTTTGAAATTCCCATATTATTATTTTTATTAAGGATTATGTTGATTTTGAAAGAAAAAAAACTATTTTTCAGGTTTGGCACTTGTTACAAAAACCGAAGCAAGGCTATGGACGGACGGCCGATATTTCTTGCAAGCGATGCAGCAGCTTAGTGATGATTGGCAACTAATGCGTATGGGAGAAGATCCTCCGGTTGATGCCTGGATGTCTGATGTATACCTTTCTGCCTCCCGAAATTTCAATCCCATGCTCTAAATTTTGATTTTTTACTTACTTTATAGTAATTATATAATACTCCTATAGAATTTGCCGGAGGAGGCAGCTATTGGGGTTGATCCTTGGTGTGTATCTGTGGATACGGCTCAAAAATGGGAACGAGCTTTTGAGAAGAAACAGCAGAAATTAGTTCAAACCTCAAGCAATTTGGTTGACGAGGTGTGGAAAAACCGGCCACCTGCTGAAATTAATCCGGTTATTGTTCATCCCTTGGAATTTGCCGGTCGTTCTGTTGCTGAAAAGTTGAAAGACTTGAGGGAAAAGCTCCCTAAAGAAAAGGCTCGTGGACTTATCATCACAGCTTTAGATGAGGTATGATTTGTCAAATTGTTGTTCGGGTGGAGTTCGTTGACCAATGTGTTTTTTTAGTCAAAACAGCTACTTTGCAGGTTGCTTGGTTGTACAATATCCGTGGGAGCGATGTCTCTTATTGTCCGGTTGTTCATGCATTTGCTATTGTAACATTGAATTCGGCTTTCTTTTATGTGGACAAAAGGAAAGTTTCCTCTAAGGTAGGATTTCAAATATTTTGTTTTTTGGACTTTCCATTTTATTCATTTGTTTGTATTTTCAGCATTTCCTGGTTGCTATATCCCTGTATGAGGATAGAAGTTAAGGTTTATTGATTACATGTATGTTGATGCAGGTGAGCTGTTCTTTACAAGAGAACGGAATCGAAGTTCGGGAGTATGGTGAAGTGAGCTCAGATGTTGCATTGTTAGCATCTAATCAGCTTGATAAGCACACTGGATTAAGATCTGGTCGAAATGGTGTTTGTGAAAATGATAAATGTGAAGCAGAAGAAAACTCTAATGACCTTACATTGGTTGATCCTGCTTCATGCTGCTATGCGTTGTTTTCGAAGCTGGATGCTAAGAAAGTGCTCCTGCAGCAGTCACCTTTGGCCCTTGCTAAAGCCTTAAAGGTTGTCAATGCACTTTCTATCTGGTTGAATCTTACTTTAGAGTGTATAAAACGTGTTTATTTGAAGTCTCTTTTGATATTCTGAAAATAATTTAGAACAACTTAGGTTTTGAATGGTTGTGTAAAATTACACCTGGGAAGGGGACATTACTTATGTTATAGAATCTTTAATATTTATAGAGAAATTCTATATGATAAGGTTTTGTTCAGATTAATTTACAGTCCTCAACAAATTTGTACTTTAGAATCCAGTTGAGTTGGATGGATTAAAGAATGCACATATCCGGGATGGTGCAGCTGTTGTGCAGTATCTCGTCTGGTTAGATAAGCAGGTATAGGACTCTGACCTTGATATATTATATTCTTTTGAAAATTGATAAATATTCTATTTGAATGTTTAAGATTCTACCCGAATCTGTTTTAGATTTGATCTTTCTTTCAAAAGTATTATATTTCTCAACATATGCAACAAGATTTTAGGCTGTTGTTAGGCTGGAAATGATCATGTTGCTCTTTCAAATATTCAGATGCAAGAGATTTATGGGGCCTCCGGCTACTTCTTGGAGGGGAAGGGGTCAGGCAAAAAAAGATCGTAAGTTAAAGAATTTCTAGTTGATATCTTTCCTCTCTTTCTCTCCAGCTATCCCTCTCTTCAATTGACAGTGTTTTTTCATGCTATTGAATGAACCATGTAGAGACGATGTGAAACTGACAGAGGTGACAGTTAGTGATAAGCTGGAGGGATTTCGTGCATCAAAAGAGGTAACGATATTTTTGAGAATGTTTTGTTGCGGTAGTAAGAAAATTATTCAAAATTCCATTTTGGGTATAACAATAATAATAAATTATGTTCTGTGTTCATCATCAACGAGCAATAACTTTGTTTTGTAAACTTAAGCATCAATACGTGCGAAGTTAAGAATTTCCTAGGAGTCACAACTTATAAGCACTTAGGTGAAATCACCATCTTAGTTCCAGTTATTGCTAACAGTTTCTGCATCCATTTGTACTTGTTTATGTTACAAAATTTTTTCTATGTTGATTCCAGTTGTTGCTAAAATGTTATGCATTCAATCGTATATGTTCGTGTCACAGAAATTATTTCTATGTTACTAATTGCAGCACTTTAGAGGCCTAAGTTTTCCTACTATTTCTTCGGTTGGTCCAAATGCGGCTATAATCCATTACGAACCTGAGGCCGAAACATGTGCTGAGCTTGATCCAGATAGTATTTATCTATTTGATTCAGGAGCGCAGGTATGCTATCAAATCCCAATATTTGGCTTCTATCATTAACCATAAGTAAGAATAAATGCCAACTATTTCTTATTCTAAATTCTTAGTTCAGATTCTTATTCTATAATTAATATTATCGATTGCATTATTGAAGTATCTAGATGGAACAACTGATATAACTCGGACAGTTCATTTTGGAAAGCCTTCAGCACATGAAAAGACTTGCTATACCTCTGTAAGTGGCTTCTGTTGCATTTCTGGATTTTTCATATTGTGCATCTATGTTCACCTTCCTTTTTGTCGCACTATCCCGATTTTAAATTCTGATGTTCTTATATTTACAAAGCTCATGATGGATTTGATAATACAGGCTGCTTACCCTTCTCTAGGCATTTTTGTTGTTTTAGTCTGGGAGATGGAATGTCTCATGAATAATTGTGACATGTCACAGGAACCATAGTTTGATTTAAATGTCTTATCTCTATTCGACTATACATTTAAATTCTGATGTTCTTATATTTCCAAAACCCCTGATGGATTTGATAATACAAGCTACTTACTCTTCTCTCGCATTTTTGTTGTTTTAGTCTGGAAGATGGGGTCTCATGAATAATTGTGACATGTCATAGGAACCATAGTTTGATTTAAATGTCTTATCTCTATTCGACTATACATAAGCTTTAAAAATAATAATTAATAAAAAATGCAATGTTCTTGTAAGAACGGTACAACATAAATTGTTTGTGGTGATAAATCCAACGAGTTATCTATAGTGATCAATTCATGCCCAATTTTGTTTGGTATAAGGCATCTGAAGCATATTCGAGCCATAACTTATGACTCTTTAAGACTTATTTTTTTCCGGATACTGCTTGATGTAAAGATAGATTTAGATGCTTGGTTTCCACTTCTCTTCTTTCCTTAGATTCACACGGATTTCATTTCCTGTTCATTCTGAAGAAGTTGGATTCCATGCAGGTTCTCAAGGGCCATATGGCTCTGGGCAATGCTCGGTTTCCTAATGGAACAAACGGTATTAAAAGTTTTCTTTATTTATCTGTTTAATTATTCCTTATTTGAGCATTTTTTGCTTGAAGTCCTGTAGAATTTGTCTAAACTCCAATATCTAATTTATATAGAGAGACAAATATATTATGTTGATTGATTGATTGCTTTTTATAGGTCCTGCACTTGATATTCTGGCTCGAATTCCTTTGTGGAAATATGGTCTTGATTATCGACATGGTACTGGTCATGGTGTTGGGTCTTACCTCTATGTTCATGAAGGTTAGCAATTAGCTACACTCACTGAAGTTAGGTTTATGATTAATTCAGTGTAACTTCTCATTTAACTTTGTTTTTCCTGATTGAATTACTTGGAGCAGGGCCACATACAATTAGTTTCAGACAACAGCCTCGTAATGTGCCACTTCAAGTTTCCATGACCGTGACAGATGGTTAGATCATTTGCCCTGCTTTATAATCTAACTGTATAAAAAAATTTCATTCTACTTGATGGTATTTCTGTCCTGTCATATACTGATTTCCTTTCATTTCTTATCCTTTTGTATTTAATGCTTGGTTTACTTATAGCTTTCCATTTTTTCTGTTACTAAGCATTTTTTTTTGGGTTGCCCTCCCGGTTCCCCAGGGCTTTGCCCTGACTAATCCGGACCGACCCGCGTTGCATATCTAGCTTTGGTGGGTGAGTCTCCCAACGGGGATTTTCTGCATACACAAGGCCTCAAACTCGAGACCTGCTTAAGCGATACCAAGCTGCTTACCACTTGGACCAACCTTGTTGGTTCTGTTTGCTAAGCATTTAATTCTGCCTAATCTGTCATTTTTTGCTGGAGTCTTTTTGCACAAGCAATATTGGTCGCTCTTTTGTGGTTGTCGTTCTTGTATGCTAATGTGTATATGTTGCCAAAATTATGAAGTTCTAGTTAAGA
This sequence comes from Hibiscus trionum, assembly GCA_030270665.1. Taxonomy (NCBI): domain Eukaryota; kingdom Viridiplantae; phylum Streptophyta; class Magnoliopsida; order Malvales; family Malvaceae; genus Hibiscus; species Hibiscus trionum. The sequence continues at coordinate 21,407,757 of BSYR01000025.1, forward strand.
ATTCTGGTTTCTCAATGTTAAAATACTACCTTGTGTATTGTTGGTCTAAAAATTGATGAGATGGAGCATTTACTAATTCTATTTGTAAATTCCATTTCCCAGAGCCTGGATACTATGAGGATGGGAGCTTTGGTATAAGACTAGAGAATGTACTCGTAATCAAGGAGGCTGATACTGAGTTCAATTTCGGTGATAAGGAATACTTGTCATTTGAGCATATCACATGGGTAAGTTCATCACTTGGAATAAATTTTGTGTCTCCCATGTGTCTTTGTTTGCACGTTGTGCATATGGTTTTCCGAGAGCTGAATTTTAGATTTTAATGGCTTATCTAATGTTCAGGCACCATATCAGATAAAGTTGATTGACTTTAGCCTCTTGACACCTGAGGAGGTTGAATGGTTGAATACCTACCATTCAAAATGCCTGGAAATTCTTTCGCCGTACATGGATAAAAATGAGCAGGATTGGCTGAAGAAAGCCACCGAACCTGTAAGTGCATGACACATCTTTTAGGATCCAAGCCTTTCTGTTCTTTCTCTGCTTTTCTCTATCTATATTGGAACCAAATATTACTCTTTATCTAAATGATCCGAATTTGCTAATTTATATCTGATATTTATGGAACAATATGTGATTTTCTGCATCTATTTTTTACTGTATGAAAATATAGCTCATGCATGTATGTATGCTCTCTAAATTAATTAAGCAGCTAGATCTTATGCTCGGCCGCAAGTCTTTGGCCACTTGGGACAGGGAATTGTAGGATGAACCACCATTTTCTCAAAGCATTCTTTTCACTGTCGTTCAATTCCTTGACATTGTTCCTCATCGCATGCCGTTCCTTGTCGACCATCCTCAGTCCATCGGCTGATGCTTTTGGTCAAACAGCCATCCAAAAATCATATTCTAGCATGCAGCATTCATTGTTTGCTCCATATGAAACGGTACACAACTGCCGGCACCCCGGAACCCCTTGGTAGTTTATGATCTTATATTTGAACCAGATACATAGATTTTAGATTATATGTTTAACATTTAGATTTATTAATTTTAGATTAGAATGTTCAACATTGGTCCCAACTTAATGTCTTAGGCCTACATAAAAATGCATTTCTCGTGGAAGGGCCCGTCAGCGCTTATTTATTATGGAGATAGACTTTGACCTACACAGCCTCAGAGAGAACACATTTTTCACTAAGGAACCAAACATTTTTAGTCAACACACAGTACTATTGGAAATGGGCACCCAGTCAGTTTAGTTTTTTTTTTAATTAAATAGAGAGGTATTATATTTCTATAACGGTATTCGAACTCATATAAGATGAGGCAATATAAGCAACATTATTCACTAGGCCAATCAGTGGATCTGGGTCAGCTTAGGGTTTTAATCCTCTTTAGCTTGGGGAAGAATGCAGTGGAGTTGTAGCCGTAGGAGTACAATTTGATATTTCTTAGTGGCGGAGCCGGATTCCTCCGGGGATGGCTGCGATAGTCGGGCTCGGGCTTAAGGAGGGGGAAGAATGCAATGTTTAGGAAGCTTTGAAGAACATGGCGTTTTTACATTCCAAAGAGAAACAAGCAGCCGTCGAGACAAGTCTCCTACCCTCTGTTTCACGAGGATATTGCTCTGAAAGAGAAAGGACACGTTTTTGCAGTCCTTTTTCTCCCTCCATTAATTCTCTTCCGATGTTGTTCCCTAAAACTCAAACTCTTTGAAAAGTCAAATTTTCGTACTTGATTTAACTCGACTAGAAAATAATTCAAATAAAGTTTGAATTATAAAATAGAAAATATCAACTCGAAATTTTTAGTATTTAATGTTTAGTTTTCCAGTATATAAAACTTTTAACTTTATCTTGATATTTTTGAACAAAACTCTTAATTTAGTTTGTGATTACAATTTTATAACTTTGAATTAACTAAAAATTTTTGAACAATGAGCACCAAACTATTTAACACTCGAATTGTAGGAGAGATTGTGATGTTGAGGTATGACAACAGTTCGAGAAAAAAAAAGCAATTTTGTTTGGATAAAATACATCCAATGTCAACAATTATAAAAAAACAAAATTAATCAAAATAATTTAGTTATAAATTTAGTAACAAACAAGTTATTTATTTACAAAAAGTTATAAATAGCTCATTCAATTAAAAATTGTTTAAACCATATAGTGACTTTTAAATATTGGATATAATAGTAACACGATTTCATTTAAAAAAATTAATTTTCAAAATTTATACATTATAAATTTGATCCTAATCGAAATAATTAAATAAATTCAACGCATATTTAAATTTTTTATCAAATCAACTTTTGTTCTTCTCCTAAAAGTTTTATATTACTTTTATGATATATTAATAGTTTAAGGTTAACCTGTTGTTGCTTTATGACATAATGTAGTTATTTAGCTGTTGCTTTAATATGACGAATTCAGTTGGTTTGACACTATCAAAAAAAATAGAGTAAACTACATAAATGACCATTATATTATTGGAAAAGTCGCGATTTGACCACCTTACTTTTTTTCGAAGCAATTAAACCATCAAACTATTTAAATGGTATCAATGTGACCACCAGCTGTTAAAAATAACAGAAAAGTTGACGGATTGTTATATCAAATTGGTATAATTACACATTTGGTCCTTGTTATTTACACATTCTATCAATTTAATCATAATTTATATTAATAAAATAAAATAATTATTTAATTAGGTGGTGACACGTGTCAACACCTTATTGGAGGACTTTAATTATTTATATTTGATTTAATAAATTTATTCCCCTCCTCCAATCAGGTGGTGACACGTGTCACCACCTGTTTAAAGGAGAGAAAAATGAATTCAAGCTATGCTTAACAGGGGAATTGAACCCAAGCAACAAAGGGTGATTGGCAGCAACATAACCACTGCACCAAACCTAATTTTGTGTTTAAATTAATTTTACATTTATTTTTTTAATTCAACATATATAATCATCAAATCAAATATAAATAATTAAAGTCCTCCAATAAGGTGTTGACACGTGTCACTATCTAATTAAATAATTAATTAATTTTATTAATTTAAAATTAGGACTAAATTGAAATAATGTGTAAATAACAAGGACCAAATGTATAATTATACCTTTATTTTTTTAACTGCCACGTCATCCTACCGTTAAGCTCTAACGGCTAGTGGTCACATTGATACCATTTAAATAGTTTGGTGGCTTAATTGCTTCGAAAAAAAGTAAGGTGGTCAAATCGCGACTTTTCCAATAGTATGATGATTATTTATGTAGTTTACCCAAAAAAATATAACTGATGAAAATTTTAACTATAAAATTATTTTAAATTAAGATCAAATTAATGGAGTGTATAAATTTCAATAACTAAAACTATTATATACTAAATTCACATCAAACGAATTCATTCGTTTTTTATGAGCATTCTGGTAGTTAAGACTTAAGATGTTAAGACGTAAATGTCCAATGAATATTAAGTTTTCTTTTTTAAAAAATACGATTGACACCTTTTCCTTTCTTTTCTCTTTTTCTAGATAAAAATTATTAAAAAAATTGCGTGATAAGAAAAACAAGCAGGTTCTTACACGTGATCCATATTTTTTGTATATATTTTTTAAAAATAGTCTTAATACATTTTTATATTGATGTGATCAAGGACGAAATTATGTCAGGTGGGGAGAGGCAGTCGTCCCTCACTTTAAAATTTTTTTATTTTATTTTTATTCTCTTATTTAAATTTTTTAAAATTATTTTATTTATAAATTTATTCTCGCTTTTAAACATTTATACTTCTAATCCTAAATCATAGCTATGTTCTGAATATGATATACTAGTAATATATTTATATATATATATGGATCGGTGTGGCTAACAAAAGATACCATTGCTAAAGCACCTCCCAAATCCAAAAATCCTATCTTTGTCGGGTTGGCTGCTCATCGGCTGATATTAGAGCTAATGCAAATGCAAATCCACTTCCATTTCCATTGGATTTCCCCCCTTTCATTTTCCTTCTACCAATTCTTCTTTGCCAGTAGTACACCCACCAGTTTTTGGTACTCTCTTAATTCAATGTTTCTGTATTTGGAACATTGAAATTCCATTATAATTTCCCAAGTTTAGCTGAATCCTTAAATTTCATTCAAAATCCCCCCTTTTTAATAAGAAAAAACCCAATCTTTGAAGCTTCAGAGTGGGGAAAACAATGGCTTCAGTGAATCTGGGTTCTTCGGTTCATCCTTACTCCATTTTCAACCAAGCTTCCAGATCCAAGTCTTCTCCTTTACCCAGACCGTTTCCCTTCAATCCCTTGAAGAATCTTTCATCTTCAACCTCCAAAAAACAATGCTTTACATCTGTTCCTTCGATTTCATCAGTCCTTGCAAAAGAAGATACTGTCAAGGAAGAAGAAGAACAAGACCCTCAAATACCAAGCTTTGATTTCAAATCGTACATGGTTCACAAGGCGAACTCAGTTAACCAAGCCATGGACTCAGCTGTCTCGCTTCGTGACCCTGTTAAAATCCATGAAGCAATGCGTTACTCTCTTTTAGCAGGCGGCAAAAGGGTCCGTCCCGTGCTTTGTTTAGCCGCCTGTGACCTCGTCGGCGGCCAAGAATCCATGGCCATGCCGGCGGCTTGTGCCGTCGAAATGATCCACACCATGTCTTTAATCCACGACGATCTTCCCTGCATGGACAACGATGATCTCCGTAGAGGGAAACCAACTAATCACAAGGTGTTCGGCGAAGACATAGCTGTATTAGCAGGGGATGCTCTTTTGGCCTTTGCTTTTGAGCACATAGCTGTCGCCACAGTTGGTGTTACGCCTGGTCGGATCGTGAGAGCGGTCGGGGAATTAGCTAAATCCATTGGGGCTGAAGGGCTGGTGGCTGGTCAAGTTGTGGACATCACAAGCGAGGGGCTAACCGATGTCGGATTGGATCATTTAGAGTTCATTCATGTCCACAAAACTGCTGCTTTGCTCGAAGCAGCTGTGGTTCTAGGGGCAATTCTTGGAGGTGGATGCGATGAAGATGTCGAAAAGTTGAGGAAATTCGCGAGGAGTATCGGGCTTTTGTTCCAAGTTGTGGATGACATTCTTGATGTAACAATGTCATCTAAAGAACTAGGGAAGACTGCAGGGAAAGATTTGGTTGCTGATAAGGCCACTTACCCCAAGTTGATGGGGATAGAGAAATCAAGGGAGTTTGCAGAGAAGTTGAAGAATGATGCATTAGAGATGCTTCGAGGATTCGACTCCGAGAAATCCGCACCCTTGGTTGCTTTAGCTAATTATATAGCTTACAGGCAAAACTAGGCTGCTTGTTGTGTTTGATAAAATAAAGGGGTTTTAGGAAGAAAGCAGGTGAGTAGTATTAATGAATGTTGTGAATGTAGACTGAATAGTCTTCTACAAGGATGATAAAAGATGAGAATCTCCTTAGTTTTGTAAAACTATCATCTAATGGTAGATTTAATTGTTGAACTTTGTATCCATTTTTGATGTATCTTGGTGTAAGGATAAATCTGGTGATTTCTTCATTGTCAAACAATGCTAGCATGTTTCTCTGTGATGTTGAAACTGTTAACTAATGCTCTTTGATAGTCTATATTAGTCAGAGTCGGATGAGCCTGTCGAGTTTGTGCGTAACTTTCGACATCTTCCTTGCTATAACACTGTCACTGCAATTCCTTTACTCGAACTCGGATGTGAGTGTCGGATTGGATACATATTCAACATGATTATGTAGGTTTTTTCATGTATTTGACAGGTCTTGGAATGCCATAGTGCCGTGACGAGTGGTTGTCGAAAATGAGTACTTAAAAACGAGTCTGAACAATTAAGAGCAACATAGTTGATTGTAGCTCACTCCAGCAGTTTGATGAAAATTTTGAAACAAAGCTTGTTTTGCTGCAATGTTTTATTCAGCAAGGGCATCATGTATGTCAATTAAAGAAGGCTTAAGTGGCAAATAAGTGCCTAAACTATATTTTTTTCAAATAGGTGTTTAAAGTATTTTTCGGGCCAAATAGGTACCTAATATTTTCAACTTTGAGCAGGCTTACCAGTAAGAAATATACCGATGGCGTAACCGGACCGGAGGATCAAAACTCCGGTCACCACTGTTGCATAACATTAACTTTGCACTTAAAAGCAGGAATATTAATCACCTGCTTCTTCATAAGAGTTCTTGAAGGAATTCAGGGCACCAAATGAGGGTGTTGTCATCCCTGTCTTAACGTCTACGGGACAACAATCCCAAATCAGTTGGAAATCACATCTTTTGTCTCCATGTTTCAGGCGACTTGTTTGGCCATGAAACAGGGAGATGATCACCCTGTTTTTCCTGAAACAAGCACACTGTGCAATTCCCTACATTATAGGAAAACAAGTTTGAGTTTTATATGAATTTCTCTGAAGATTGGTTCTGTGCCAGGTCATGGTGATATGCTGGATAAAGGGTTGTTTGGTCGATAGCATTTATTTCAATAAAAAAATAAACCGGTTTTTGTACAAGAGATCGTTAGAATTAGATTGTTACAGAAAAGTATAGATAGAAATGATGAGGTAAATATTCAGTTATGTCTTAACCGGGGTATTATTTGATTGCTTCAACTGTTTGTAATTATTGGATGTAGTTCTTCTTCTTGGCTGCTTCTTTGGATAATGAAAAATAAATCACTTATCCAAAAAAAAATTAAGATTATTTTACCCCTTTAACAATTTTGTATAGTGGAGTAGTTATTTTCACAATCAGACTATTATATTTTGGCCCTGTTTGGCAATTATCGAATAGCTGATTGTCTTACCTGATTTGATTAGTGGATTGCATTAGATGATTATATAAAAATGTTTGATAAAATTAGCTGATAGCTGTTTGATTATTTGAACAAGGAAAATGACATATAATGACATGATTATATTCGATACTTGTTAGATCCTATTTATGTAATTATTTTTAATATAATTAATTAATTATTAAATTGAAATGATATTTGAAGCATATGTTAATTTTGAAGTTTTCTTAATTGTTAAGGGTAAAATAGTCTTTACAACTCTTATGTCAAAACCTTAAACTCAAAAAATTACTATTATCAGCTATTTCAAATTGAGATGTTTCACCCTAATCGGCTCTTACAAAACCTCTATTCAAAAAACTATTTATATAAATTCTATATGTCAAGTTTCGAATAAATTAAAAGTACTGCCCTCTTATTGTTTTCTTTATCAACGTTGATAGACCCTTCAAAATTATTTATATTTTAAATATTATTAATTGTATGATTTAATCATATTTGACGAAATTGTTACTTGTTTTAAGTATATTGATCTAACTACGGGCATGGAATTTATTGATTGACTAATTTAAGTAAGATATTACAAAAATTTATTATGGGGACGACTCTCTTAATTTAATTTATTTAATTCTTAACGTTAAAATTTAAATTTTTGACATTATTTAAGGAATTTAATGCCTCACCCACTAAACCAACTAATGATTGGTTGTTTTAAGTATATAAATCACATTTAAATGTGTCAGTGTGTTTGTGGTATATTTTTCACATAATCATAGTTATTTAAACAGGTTGATTTAGGGGGAAATGTTGAGAGAAAAAACAGAGTAATAGTCCATATAAGGAATTATTTTGTGAAAATTATCATTTTTACCATGTTAATGTTATCGACCATGATAAAGTCGTCGACAGCTCGACAACGATTTTAGGTCCAATTTTCTTTTATTTTTACATCTTAAATTAAAATGTAATAAAATAAAATTTTGAGGATCATGGTCGGAATATCGCAGGAGAAAAGGGATATGGCCTATGCCAACTTTTTTTTAATAGTAATATAATAGTTTATTTTAAGAAAAGGAAAAATTAGTTATATAATCCTTTACTCTTTTTAAAATCTTTTTGTGTGGTCCCTTAAAATTTTTAATCTCATTTTGATCTTCTCTTTTATAATTTCAGGTTTTGCCCCTAATGGGAAGTAATCAGAATTTGAAATAGAAGTCTTAATGAGATTAGCTGTTTTTTTAACTATAAGTTTAGTCCAAAACTTTTGAAATGATATAATTTCTATGCTCGAGTGTTCGAGAGTGATTTTTTAATCCTCCTAATATTTTTAGATTTACAAACTGATAAGGCGTCGAAGGTGTTATGTCACCATTTTCATCACGAAAAATATTATTTTGGCCTTTAGTTTTTTTTATCAGAAATTTTAATTCTCTGACTTTGATTTTTTTTTTAAATTTCATGCTTAAAATTTCGATTTTCCTATACATAAATATATGACTATTTATAAGGATTCGATGTGCAGTTTAACTGTAATTTAATTTTTTTTTATTTTGATCCCTATAATTTTAATTTCCTTTCAATATAGTCTATGTGATGCAAAAAAAGTTTCTGAAAATTTTCATTTTGGATTTATGAACTTTATTTTATTTCAAATCAATATCTGAACTACATTTTGTTTTTAGATACGTTAAATGCACAATTTCCACTTCAAACTTTTCAAAATAATTTATTTTGAATTCCTGTATTTTTTTTCTTCAGAGTTATGTATTATACTTACAATTCAAAAGGCAACATTATTAATGGTCTTGTACATACTATTTCGTTAAAATACCTCAAATTTTAAAAATTTTCATGTTAGTCTCTATGATTTTTATTTTATTTTAGTCCTAAAATGAAAAAAAATCACCGGAAGATGTCGGCGACTCCTCTCACCCCCCATATCAGACAATGACTTTGCCATAGTCGATGAAAGTTGTTGACGAATCCTCTTGACATCATAGAAAATAATCATTTTACTAAATAATATCTTAAATATACCCTAATGTTCTTTTATCTTCCGCTCTTTCCCTTAAACTAACTATTATACCGAAGACATACCTACCTGTGATGAACGATAACAATGTAACAAATGAAAATGATGATCGCAAACAAAACAAGAAAATAAGTAACACCAAGATTTACGTGGAAAACCCAAAACGGGAAAAACCACGAGCAAATGATAAGAACTTTCACTATGATGAAGAATAAAAGATGTGAAACCAAAATTGATTTTGATATAACGATTTAACTTAAGGACTAAATTGTAAAACGATAAATTTTTAAGTATTTTCAAAGACTCACAATTTGACAAGCCATTTTGAACCAAACACTATTTCAAGTCAAAACATATTTAAAGGTTCGATTTTTACTAAGTCTTTTCATGTGTTTTCAAGCCAAACTTCAACAAAACGCCTAGGCGTATCGATACCCTTATGCGTATCGATACGGTTTTTCAACACTGAAATTTTAATCGTTCATAGCGTACCGATACGGTCTAATCCCGTATCGATACGATATTTAAGCTATAGCTTATCGATACGCATCGGAACCGTATTGATACAATTTTCATATAAAAATATTCTTTTGCTATAGCATACCGATACGGCATGTCACCGTATCGATACGATATGCTGACCTTTGCATTTAATATTCGAACGTTGGCTTGTCAGTTATTGAAATCCAAAATTTTAAATGACCGTTGAACCGTATCGATACGCTAAGGTAGCATACCGATATGCTTTTTAGCAAAACTTAATTCAAGATTCCAGTTAGCAAAATCCGTATCGATACACCCCTTAATATCGTACCGATACGCCCTGTTTTTTCAGTCACAATGGCTCTTTCTTCTTTGAGACAGGTACCGATACGCCCACGAGCCGTACCGATACGGTAGGTTGTTGATGAGTATTTATTGCGGTAAATTGCAGCCCAACGACTCTATTGATGATCTCAACCACCCAAACGGCTAGAAATCAATGCAAGGGTATAAAAACAAGTCTCAAATGCTACATCAACAACTATTGAGCCTCAAAGAAACAACAAAGCATTCAAATCCAAACCTTGTTCATTTTAGAGTCAAATCTTTGCACCCAACTCAAGTGTGTTTTCATTGTAATTTTTATTGAGAGTTTTGGGAGTGTTAGATTGTATTTGGGTTAACATCAACCTTTGAGAGGTACTATTAAGGTTTACCAAATTCCTCCATTGTAAAGAGTGTGTTGGATTAAGCTTTGGGTAGAAAGCTTAATCGGTATTGTAAGGTTTCCTCCTCATCTAAGAAAAGGAGAAGAATCAATAGTGGATTGGTTGAAAATCCTTAGTGGGAGCTAAGGTAGTGGAGGTAGAGTTCATTTAGGAACTTGAACCACTATAATTGTCTCGTGTCAAATTTTCATTCATCCAATTTCCACCCTCAAATTTTTAATCGCCAATTCACCCCCTCTTGGCTATTTGTAATCGTTTGATCAACTCAACAATTGGTATCAGAGCTACACTCATTGGAAGGATTACAACACTCTTGAGTCGATTCTAAGAGATTTTTATCAACAACAACTTCAAGCAATGGCATCCACCTCCGGCCCTAACCTCTATGAGTCTCAATCCACCACCAAACCACCATTCTTCATTGGGGATAACTACCCATATTGGAAGAATCGGATGCGTCTCTTCATCAAATCCAATGATTACATGGTGTGAGACATTGTAGAAGACGGACCAAGCATTTCTTTGAAGAGAGATGGTGAAGGAAGATTAGTCCCAAAGGTCAAAGCCGAGATGACCGATGAAGATAGAAGATAGTTGCAAATCAATGACAAAGCCTTGCATATGATCTTTTGTGCTCTCAATCTCGATATCTACTCAAATATGTCTTCCATCGAAAGTGCCAAGGAAGTTTGGGATACCTTCGAGACGACATATGAGGGAACTAGCGATGTTAAAGAGACAAAGATCGGGTTGCTCAATTTAAGCTATGAGAATTTCAAGATGGATCCCGATGAAAGCGTCTCCAAGATGTTTGATCGGTTCTCGGTCATCGTCAATGGTTTAAAGGGCTTCGGTGAATTCATTCCCGTAGACAAGCTAGTTCGGAAACTTCTATATTCTTCTCCAAAATTGTGGGATGGAAAAAGAACGACCATCATTGAAGCTAGAGATTTGAAGACTCTCAAGCTTGATGCCCTTGTTGGATATCTACTCACTCATGAGATCATGAAAAAAGGAAGAGAAAAACAGAAGAAGAAAGAAGAGAAGAAAGTTGAGAAGAAGGAGGTTGAGAAGAAAAAGATCAGAATCGCACTTAAAGCTTCATACAATGATAGCGATTCGAATGAAGAGGAAGATGAGGAGATGGCCATGTTGGCCAAAAGATTCATACGTTTCATGAATTTCAACCGAGGAAGAAAATTTAATAGAAACGAAGACTTCAAGAATAGAAGTAAAGAAGAAGAGAAGGACCAAATCACTTGCTATGAGTGCAAGAAAACCGACCATATTCGATCCGAGTGCCATCAATTGAGAAAGAAAAGCTTTGGGAAGAAGAACAAGCTCAAAGCTCAAGTGGAAACTTGGAGTGACGAGGAGTTATCTGAAGAGAATGAAGAAGTGGTCAATCTTTGTCTCATGGCATTTAAGGAGGAACCAATGGTAAACCCTAACTCATCATCTTTTACTCACAATGAATTATATGATGCTTATGATGAGTTACAAGATGTTTATGATGAGTTGATTGAAAAGTATAGAGTCTATTTTGAAAAATAAGAAAAACATTTCTAATTTGAAAAATTAAAATGAGTTTCTTTCAAAAACCAATTCGGAATTGGCAAAGAAAATTTTATATTTGATGAATCTTTCAAATGATCTCAAAAAGAAAAATGTTAATTTAGAAAAACGTCTTTCCGATTTTCAAGATTATCACACCAAGGAGGTGGATAATCTTAAAACCTCTATTACTATTGAGAGAAATAATTTTAAGAAAGGAAATTCTTCTAAAACCTAATATGTAAAAAGAAAACCTTTTTTATCATAAACAAAGAAAAATTTCAAAGCAAACTAAAAATAAATGAATTAGGAGTGTTTGGGTTCTTGAGGAACTAGTGACTTCTAAGAATTATGATGCTATGTCTCTTTGGATTCCTAAGGGAACCAAGATTTTGGAGGTTAACACACATGGACCCAAAATGATATGGGTACCAAAAATAAAAACCTAATTTCTTTGTTTGGGGCATTGCTACAAAGCCAAAGCTTCAAGTCAAAACACATGATACCTTGATAGTGGATGCTCAAGACATATGACTGGAGACAAGAGTAGATTCAAGGAGCTCAAGCCAAAGCATGGTGGAGTAGTGACATTTGGTGACAACTCCAAAGGCCAAATTGAGGGTATTGGCTCTATTAGTAACCACTCTTCCATATTCATTGAAAATATCTTATATGTCAATGGTCTTAAGCATAATTTATTGAGCATTAGTCAATTATGTGATAAATGTTTTAATGTTCTCTTTGATAAAAATGGTTGCAAAATAATGAACATTAAAACAAATCAATTGATGCTCATAGGGTATAGGATAGGAAATATCTACATGGTGCATTTAGATGACATTCACACATCTCATGCATGTTTAGTTGCATATGATGAACATGACTTGTGACTTTGACATAGAAAATTAGGACATGCTAGCATGAATGTTTTAGAGAAATTAGTTTCCCTTAATCTAGTTAGAGGTTTACCCAAACTTAAGTTCTCTAATGATAAAATATGTGATGCATGCTCTAAGGGTAAACAAGATAGAACCTCATTTAAATCCATTAATGATGTCTCTACTAGTAGATGCTTACAATTGATTCATATGAATCTTTTTGGGCCAATTAGAACTATGAGCTTAGGTGGTAAATCATATGCTTTTGTACTTGTTGATGACCATTCTAGGTTTACTTGGGTTCTATTCTTAAGTACAAAAGATGAGGCTTTAGAAAAATTCATCACATTTTTAAAAATAACTCAAAATGATCTTGAGCTTAAAATAACTCACATTAGAAGTGATCATGGAACCGCGTTTCAAAATTTGGGTTTTGAAGAGTTTTTAAATGAAAATGGGATTAGCCACAATTTTTTCCGCACCTCGCACTCCTCAACAAAATGGGGTAGTTGAGAGAAAAAATCAAACTTTAGAAGAAATGGCTAGAACCATGCTTTGTGAAAATAATTTACCTAAATATTTTTGGGCGGAAGCCACAAATACCGCTTGCTACATCATAAATCGAGTAATGATTAGACCAATTTTGAAGAAAATACCATATGAGATTTTAAAATCTAAGAAGCCTAACATTAGCTATTTTCATCCATTTGGTTACAAGTGTTTTGTTTTAAACAATGGAAAAGACAACTTAGGTAAATTTGATGCTAAAAGTGATGAAGCTATTTTCTTATGATATTCTTTAAACTCTAAAGCATATCGTGTATTTAATGAGAGAGCTTTAGTAGTAGAAGAGTCTATACATGTTTTCGATGATAACCACCTTCCGAGGAAGGATTCTTGTGATGATGATGATGTAGGGATCATTGAAGCCATCGATGGAGGACAAACATCAAAGGTGGATGAGATTCCAACCAAAGAAGAAGATGCACAAGATCCACATCTTGAAAGACTTGTATAACACCCTAAAACCTAGCCTAAATGTTAAAAGATAATTAAGTAAAATTTAATTATATTTAGATTAGAATTATGAAGTGTCTTGACTAATCAACTCAATTAGTGACTAAATTGAGAACCAAAAAGAAATAAAAGACTTGATTGCCTAGTGACTAAACCGAAAAAGGGTGGAAATGATGTCTTTTCATGTCAAAATTTAGAATTCTTGGGCTGCTCTTAGATTAGATCAATATTAAGAAATAAGCAAGGGACAAAATGGACCATTCCTACTCTTAATTGTGACACAATTGTCAACCATCATCATTCCTTCTCTTCTCTCCTACCCGACACCTTAGTGTGTAAGGGAAAAACTTGTGAAAAATTGAGAGAATAAGGGGAGAGAGTCGGCCATTGCTGAAAATAAAAAGAGAGGAAGAAACTTTGTATGTTAAGGATTTTGGCTTGAAAATTTAGATCAACCACAACAAGTAAGCTCAAATTTCTTCTCTATTTTTGAAACTATATGTATATATGAGTAGTGTTAGTAAGCTTCCTATGTTTCTTGATCTTTAGGTTTTTAGATAAGTGAGTGTTGATGATAAAACTATCATGCAAATCGTTAGAAAGATGTTGGAGGATTAAAGGTTGCAAGTGAAGCTAGATCAAATTGTCCAGAAAGCTAGTACAATGAGCAGCAACTTGCAAAATTCATAAAAAATTATTGGAATGAAATTTTGACTTGAAATTTTGATAGGAGGTACTTGGGAATGTTAATTTTAATTAGAAACAAACGGAAATGGATTTCGAATTGTGTAAGAAAATCTGGAGCTAAAATGATACAAGTAGTACAAGCTGTTCGACGTGTATGAGAGTCGAATCTTTGAATAAAAAATCTGTATCGATTGGATAAGAATTAAAATGTAGAAATTATATTGACTTAAATATAATATTACTATCTTTAAAACGGTATAGATTAATTGAAAATCTGAGTTACGGATTGAAAGTTATGGCCAATTTAGTAACTAGACTCGAATCTGTCCAGAATTGAAAGATACATTAAAATCAATTGCGGAATTAATTTAATCAAATAGTTGGTTGTTAAATTGGATACTGATCAGTTCTGCATTGTTTGTGATTGATTAATTATAACCGAGAGAAGAAGGAATCGAAGAGGATCTAATAGCTGGATCAACCAAGGATCGAAAGAAAAGCATTCGAATCCAAGATTAGCTCGGCGTTTGTGAGTGAAACGAACTTTAGAGTTGAGATTAGTATCTCAACTAATAATTGTTTAATTGTTATTTTAAATTTCATGAAATTGGACCTAATAATAATTTGGTAAATAAATTATATGGGAAGAAAGATTAAAGGAAATTGGATGTTTGATTATATGTATGATCGATTGATTGAGATTGAATTATTGATTGAATGTGGTTGCAAATTTTGGTGTTACCATGATTGATTGTATGGTTGATTAATATGATCTAAATTGAGCTATGATGTATGTAAATTGAGTGCTGGAAAAAGAATATATATGAGAATTGAAAAATGAAATTGGTTATATGGCATGAATATGATATGTGTAGTGATCAAAATTACATTACTTGTGATTAGAAAAAATAAAAAATCTTGATTGCAAGTTTGATTAATGATCGAATTATGATATGTGGTGTGTGCATGAGATATGGCCTAAATTCTTATTATGAATGCCAAACCATGAATACAATGCATGACATGATTTTGTGATTGAAATTACATGTGTTATGTTTGAAATCCAATTTGTATGTGGAACAAATGAAAGAATCGAATGAGGAAAATCATGGAATTTGATTTATGATTATATGAATTAAATCTGATCACACGAATGGTTAAGCCCTTGGTTATATGGTCAGTCTAGGTAGTACGACATGCCTAGAGTCTAGAGCTCGAATTTGGTACGTGAGTGTACCCCTCTGATCGGTGTAATGTACACCTTGCTAATATGTATCACGATAACATGATATTGGTACTAAGTACCCCTATGTTTGGTGATTATTCACCCCCTCTGTCATATGTGACTCGAATACCTAACTTACTATATTACCAAGGCACTCGAACTAATGAGAATTTAATTGATAATTTGTTATAAATCAAAATCTTAATAATGTTGATTGTTAGTATTTTATAAATGCCCCATGGATCAAATTGAGTTGCCTATGTTTAAATTAATATTGAAATTAGTCCTCTGCTACAGTTGCTGTTGTTTGTAAAATACTAATTTCTAATTAAATGTAAATTCTTTCTTGAATGTGTTTGATTCGATTGCATGTGTGAAAATGATATGTTGGCCTTTGGTTGCTCTTGATATTCGAATGATATGTTAGATTCGAGGTATCATACTTATTGATAATTATGAATTTGCTATTCGATTGAATGATCAACCTTTAAAAGATGTTAGTGTAGGAGTTTCATCACTAAGTACTGTAAGTACTTATCACTCCATTTTTCTCTCTTCCCAACAATTTAGTTTTTAGCGTTCTTCAGCTTTCCTATCCAGAACCTGTTAGAGAATCTACCGACTGAAAGTATGCCTTGCATCATCTCTGTTGTCCTTTTGTGTGGTGGCTTAGTGGTTAGCATTTTAGTGTAAGTGGCATGTATTCTGTTAATACTGAAACTTTATATGCGGTGTATGTAATGAACTAACTCGTAACACCGTTTATTTTTGTTGTATATAATGGGGTAAATATGGGGTATAGTAGTAAGCCCTCATATATTTTGTCTAGAGGCTTGCTAATGTTTTGGTATAGTTTTGTATAGATAACCGTAGAGTCATTTTAGCCTCTATGTTTGGGATTCATCCTAGGTAGATGAAAATCAGCAAAAATTATCATATGGTCACGTTTTGTTAAGCTCAATCGAATAGGAAAATGTTTTGTATGATTGAATTCATTATGAATATAAATCGATCGGTTATGTATATGCCTTGGTATGATTCAGTTTATAGAATTATATAATAGATCTACATGCCTTGATTTAAATAGAATCATATGAAAAGATTAAGTAGATTGATAGATGATAAGAATAGTGACTATTTGATTGTAATGCAAAATGGAAATCTAAATGATAAGTACCACTTAAATTGATAAGCAATATAGAAATGGTTTGTTAGTTATGTTAAAATTAGTTCCATTCGATTGAATTGCAAATTAGAATTTGAATTGATAAGTAAGTTGGGTTATTAGTATAAGTTTAAGTAAAAAAATAGTTCGGCCCACTGCGCATTCGGTCATAAGTATGTTTAGCAGCGACCGTAACATTCCTCGTTCCTAATTGGGGCGGGGGGTGTTACAACTTGACTCTTGAAGAAAATGAGGTGACATACCCAAGGGAGTTCAACTATGTCAAAGGTGGTGAAATCTTGGGTGATCCATCCAAGGGGGTAACTACTAGATCCTCTCTCAAATTAATGAACCATGTTGCATTTATTTCATGCATTGAGCCTAAAAATATCAAAGAAGCATTAAAAAATGATTTTTGGATTTTGTTCATTCAAGAAGAACTTAATCAATTTGAGAGAAGTAAAGTATGGACATTAGTTGAAAGGCCTAGTAATCAATCTACTATAGGAACTAAATGGGTCTTTAGGAATAAACTAGATGAGAGTGGTGACATAATGAGAAACAAGGCTAGGCTTGTTGCTCAAGGTTACACTCAAGAAGCTATTAGGATAGAAGATATTAGGATACTTCTAGCATTTGCATGTTACCATGATTTCAAGCTTTTTCAAATGGATGTAAAAAGTATTTTTCTAAATGGTTTTATAAATGAAGAAGTGTATGTTGAACAACCACCGGGTTTTGAGGATCCTAAATTTCCAAATCATGTTTTTAAATTAACCAAAGCTCTTTGTGGTTTAAAACAAGCTCCTAGAGCTTGGTATGAAAGGCTTTCAAACTTTTTAATTGAAAAAGTTTTGAAAAAGGCAAGGTTGACACTACACTCTTTATAAAAAGATGTTGTAATGACATCTTAGTAGTACAAATTTATGTTGATGATATTATTTTTGGTTCTACTAATGAATGTTCTAAGCTAATGCAAGGTAAGTTCGGGATGAGCATGATGAATGGGCTCTCATTCTTTTTGGGGCTTCAAATCAAACAAAGGAAGGATGACACCTTCATCAATCAAGCAAAGTATGTGAACAAAATGCTCAAGAAGTTCGGCTTGAAGAATGTGAAGCCTCAAGCCACTCCTATGAGCTCTTCTATAAAGCTTGACAAAGATGAAAGAGGTAAGTGTGTCGATTCTAAGATTTATAGATCTATGATAGGTTCTTTTCTTTACCTTACCGTAAGTAGACCAAATATTATATTTAGTGTTTGCTTGTGTGCTAGGTTCTAAGCTAGTCCTAGAGAATCACACTTAGTAGCCATTAAGAGAATTTTTAGATACCTTAGAGACACACCTAACTTAGGTCTTTGGTATCCTAAGAATTCTTTTTTTAGCCTTCATGCTTATTCGGATGCGGATTATGGGGGATGCAAGATAGATAGAAAAAGTATCTCCGGAACATGCCAATTCTTAGGTAGTATGCTCGTATCTTGATTTTCTAAGAAACAAAATAGCGTTGCCTCAGAGTACATATCCTTAGGGAGTTGTTGTGCTCAAGTCCTTTGGATGAAGCAACAACTCTTAGATTATGGTGTTCAAGTAGATGTCATACCCCTTAGGTGTGACAACACTAGTGCCATTTGTCTCACTAAGAATCTCATCCAACACTCTAGAACCAAACATATATAAATTATACATTATTTTATTAGAGACCATGTGTTAAAAAATGATGTTGTTCTAGAATATGTTGATACCTTGAACCAACTAGCGGATATATTTACCAAACCTTTAGATAAAGAGGGTTTTTGGACCCTTAGGACAGAGATAGGGCTAACTAACCTTTCTAGACCCTTTTAGGTCCCAAATGGTCAAAATTTTGCTTGAAATTTGTTGATATTCATGCTTATGTTAATTTGCCTCTTTTTGCTTCTATGCATGTTGCTAGGGGGAGTATGCATTAAGTTTAGTCATTAAATCTTGTTCATATGTCATTCACATGTATTTAGGGACGTTTAAAGTTGTATTTTTTGACTTGAAACTATCAAAATTGCACTATCTGATAAAGGCGTATCGATATGGCTAAAAGCGTATCGATACGGGTTCGTCAAGAGAAATGATACAAGTCAAACTATATTGATATGGTCACGCGTATCGATACGATATTAAAATCAAATTTAAAATTAGGGCAAAACGTATCGATACACTCTACAAGCGTACCAATATGATTTTGACAGAGAGTTAAAATATGGTTGTTTAATGAAAACTCACTTTTACACAAACTCTTCCCCTCTTTTTCTCTAAAAACCCTAGCCGCAAATACCTAGAAAACCCCCCTCAATCTCTCAATTTTTTTACATCAAACTTCAAATTCATTGAGGGTTTTTCATCAACACATCAAATCCAAGCTTTGTTAGCAATCTTGTGCATTCACATTATCCCATTAATCCATTCTCATAAGTTAAGGTATAATTTCTTTTTCTTTTTAATTTTTGTTTGATTTTATTATTTGCTTTCACTTAATTTTTGTATAAAACATATGCATGTGATATGGGTTTTCAAGTTTTTACAAAAAACTTTTCAAAATCCATTTTTTCATTCGAATACAATCTTATATCGTATATTTTTATAAACTGTTTTTTGAAAAAATTTCACCAATCTTTTCTTTTATACATGTATATATTTTAAACATTTAAATTGTTTTTCAATACCTTGAATTATTGGAATTTATTGTTGGATTGAATGAGATGATAATTGCATACATATTCGAATTGTTTTGATGTTTTCATGATTATGGCACCCAAAAAGAGAGCGAAACGATACTTAGCCTCTACTTCCGATCCTATCGAGGACGATGAGGGTAATCCTAAACCTAATCTCCCTTACATAATCCAAAATAGTTTTCCACTCCCTTCGGATATGTCACGTTATAAACTATTTCAAGGTTTTACTCTTAGGAAAGAACGTGTCGTGTCAATTCTTTTTTAAACTCTGAATGTTTTAAATTTGAATACCTTCCTTTGATTCGAAGATGGAAATTTATAAACTTCTTGAACCTTCTTCATGTTTTATATCAAAATTTGGTCATAATTTTCTTTTCCAATGCCAAATGCATTCATGATGAAAAGAGGGAACACGTTGTTGCTATAGAGTCTCATCTTATGGGCATAACTTTTTGAGTCGATCAAGATGTTCTTTGTAAAGCTTTTGGTTTTGAAAATGTCGGGATTGACGATGAGAATTCCTTAGGTCATGGTCCTCTTGGTTCAGTCAATGTTTTAAATGCTCATGACCGTATTCTTCATCTCATTATTTCATGGTTTTTTCGTCCCTCAGGTGGAAAATTTTCAACTATTCGTCAAGTTGAAGATTTTTGGCTTAGGTGTTTTCATGAGGGTAAGCGCCCTAATCTTTTTCAAATCATGTTTGCCGACCTTGTTTACCTTGTTCAACATCGTCACACCGATCAAGTCAAGTCCTTTTACTATTCTACGGTGTTGAGTCATTTGTTCCACTCCCTTAAGATAGACTGTACCCATGACTATCCGGAATCCCTTGGCCTACCTATAGATGAGCGTTCCCTCACTCGTTCTCACTTTGTCTATGTCAACAATGAATGGGTTCGTGTCCCTCGAGCTCCTCGACAAGATGTTCAAGTTGATGCTCCATAAGCTCCTCAAGGCTCTCAAGGTTCTTCTATTGCTTCCTCCTCCATGGACACTCTCATGACGTTCCTTAATGAGAAATTCACAAACATGGAAGTTGGTTTTGCAGCCATTGACACTCGATTCACATCATTGGAAGATCGAGTCAAAGGTCTTGATACTCGCTTCACATCTTTGGAAGATCAAGTCAAAGTTGTTGCTCTTCAACAAAATTCCATGGATGTCTCTCTCACCGATTTCCATGGTGCTTGGCTCAATCAATCTAGGAGGCCTCAACCGAATCAAGATGACGAGGATAAAGAGGACGAAGATGACGATGATGGTGGGAACGAGTAGTTATGCATATCATCAGATATCATTTAGTTTTATTGTTTATAAACCTATCTCTTAGAACTCTATACTTTTATTTATGTTGTTAGGATTTGAGTTTGGATTTATGTTTTTGAACTATTGGTTGCTTTAAATTCTTAAGCTTGCAATTGAATTTAATAATATTTTGTTGCTATTATCCTACCTTGTGCTTTTATGTTTGATCTAACAAAAAGGGGGAGAAGTATTATATAGAGCCAATTTTGAAAACTTGAAACTTAATTTTGAAAATCTATATTATATTAAGGGGGAGTAAGCTTTTCAAAGGTTTCAAAACTTAAAAACTTTATATTTGGTTTTGTTATATCAAAAAGGGGGAGATTGTGAAACCAAAATTGATTTTGATATAACGATTTAACTTAAAGATTAAATTGTAAAACAATAAAATTTTAAGTATTTTCAAAGACTCACAATTTGACAAGCCATTTTGAACCAAACACTATTTCAAGTCAAAACATATTTAAAGGTTCGATTTTTACCAAGTCTTTTCATGTGTTTTCAAGCAAAACTTCAACAAAACGCCCAGGTGTTTCGATACCCTTATGCGTATCAATAAAGTTTTTCAACACTAGAATTTTAATCGTTCATAGCGTACCGATACGGTCTAATCCCGTATCGATACGGTCTAATCCTGTATCAATACGATATTCATCTGGGCAAGACTTTAAGCTATAGCGCATCGATATGCATCGTAACCGTATCGATACAGTTTTCATATAAAAATATTCTTCAGCTATAGGGTACCGATACGACATGTCACCGTATCGATATGATATGCTGACCTTTGCAAAAATCTTTGCATTAATATTCGAATGTCGGCTTGTCAGTTATTGGAATCCAAAATTTTAAATGACCGTTGAACCGTATCGATACGCTAAGGTAACGTACCCATACGTTTTTTTTTGCAAAACTTAATTCATGATTCTAGTGAGCAAAATCCATATTGATACGACTAACCGTATCTATACACCCCTTAATATCGTACCAATACGCCCTTCAAACGTATCGATACACCCTGTTTTTTCAGTCACAACGACTTTTTCTTCTTTGAGACAGGTACTGATACGCCACGAGCCGTACCGATACGGTAGGTTGTTGAGGAGCATTTATTGCGGGAAATTACAGCCCAACGACTCTATTGATGATCTCAACTACTCAAACGACTAGAAATCAATGCAAGTGTATAAAAACAAATCTCAAATGCTACAACAACAACTATTGAGCCTCAATGCAACAACAAAGCATTCAAATCAAAACCTTGTTCATTTTAGAGTCAAATCTTTGTACACAACTCAAGTGTGTTTTCAATGTAATTTTTATTGAGAGTTTGGGAAGTGTTTGATTGTATTTGGGTAAACATCAACCTTTGAGAGGTACTATTAAGTTTTACCAAATTCTTTCATTGTAAAGAGTTTGTTGGATTAAGGTTTGGGTAGAAAGTTTAATCGGTATTGTAAGGTTTCCTCCTCATCCAAGAAAATGGGAAGAATCAATAGTGGATTTGTTGAAAATCCTTAGTGGGAGCTTAGGTAGTGGAGGTAGAGTTCATTTAGGAACTTGAACCACTATAATTGCCTTGTGTCAAATTTTCATTCATCCAATTTCCACCCTCAAATTTTTAATCGCCAATTCACCCCCTCTTGGCCATTTGAAATCGTTTGATGTCAACAAAAGATTACAACTTGTTTATAGCTTAACACTTTGTAGAGTCCTTTATCTACATGTATATGTGTTGTGTCTAAAATCCTAATCCTTAACATATATTTATAGAGATACGTTGCTTGTTTATAAAGAAAACTCTCATCATTTATCTACCTTTTGAAGGCATGGTTGAGGTTCTAGGAGTATCCGAAGAGTCTCGTAGAGATACAGCTGCAAGGATTGGCGATCAGATTGGGGTGCACAGGCAGAAGGATGGTCAGACGCTTTTCATCGATAACTTAAGAATGAGAGTTTCTCATCGAGCCCTTTGGGAATTATTTAGCAATCATGGTTTGGTGAAAAGAGTTTACATCCCGGTGAAGAATCTGAAGGTGAAATATAAAGAGACCACTTTTGTGTTTGTAACAATGGAAGAGAAAAATGATATAGATAGAATCATAGGGACAACCGATATGAAGCGTGTAGATGGCTTTATTATCAGGGTCTCCAGAGCCAGGTTTTCAAGACCTTCAGAGGGTGAAAATCCAAATCAAAACCATGGAATGGTAGTGATTTGCGCAGAAAAGAAAGGGAGCCCCTTGGTTCCAGTAAGGAAAGTCTGCACCCAAGGAATGTAAATACTTTCATCCAAGAGTTGAATGTCAATAGAACCTATCGGGATGCTCTACTAAGTAACCCCAAGGATTGTGCAAATGGCTGCAGTGTAGATGATAATAGAAAGAAGACGGGTGATATGAGAAACAATAAAGAATGTTTACAGAATTTTAACATTCCAGCAAAGGATACAGAATGGCTATAGTATTGTATGGTTGGGATCTTGAGAAATGCTTTTGAACAAGAGTTTGTGCAGCGGGCACTTGCAAATGATCAATTTGAGGTGAAGATGGTCAAATGGGGTGTCGACAATGATTCAATGGTGCTGATGTTCAACTCAATACAGGAAATGGAAGAAATATGGAACAATAAGAAGGAAGCTCTATGCTACTGGTTTGATCACATCGGTCCGCTTATGGTAAATGACGTTCCTCACTACTACACCACAGTTCATCTTTATGGAATTCCTCTTTTCTGTTGGCATTTGGATTTCTTTGAAGCTTTGGGGAATAGATGGGGAAAATTTTTTTGTGCGTACGACAGCACCTTGAAGAAAGAACAACTGGATGTGGCTACTATAATTATCAGATCGGCAAGTTCCTTGAATATTCCAGACAAGATAACTCTATCGTCAACGGGATTTCCCTATTGTGTTAAAATCAAAATAGGTAGGGACTATGTCAGTACCTTTCTGAGTGATCAAGGTTGTGGATCTGGGAATTATGATGATGGTTAGAAGGAAACAGCCGACAAGAATTCAGACTCTGAAGAAACTGGGGCTCGTTCGTGGAGGTTTTCCGGTGACCATGATCGGAGCCGGAATTCTAGTAAAGGTTGCCCTGAAGTGATGCCTCGTAATGAGGGCTGGTGTGCTAACGATATGAATGATTCCTTTAATGATCACGCCTCTCCCAATAATTATGACTCTCCCAATGCCTTGGAAAGGGTGGATAGAAACCCAAACGATAGCAACAATACTGAGGTGAGTTCTTGGGCAGATTCTTTTGATTCACATATGTCGGATAAGTCTAAAGTGGGCCAGGTGGATCGGGTTGCTCCTGAGAGGCTCTCTTCCCCTCTTGTAGATGGGCCTATTGATTTTAATGATAACCCAAATGGTCATGGAGGTTCAACGGCAGCACCAGACCAAATTGTGGCCTATCATCTTGACAGATCTATTTCATCTGAGAAATCCAACTTACAAGCAAGGAGGTGTGATCTTTTTGATTCTGAGGAAGTCATCCCCGATTCCTTTGAGGGGAGTGGTGCTCTGCGAATTGGCAGCTTGTCTTTATCATCCTTTAGACTGCAGAAAAATCCTACGGTTATCTCACAAATCCCCGCCCATTTTAGCCTTTTTCAGGCTAGTAATCGCAGGAGTTTCCGACGGTTTGTGAGGGAATCTTTAGAAACTGTAAATGACAAGCAAAGGGGAAAGAATCCCCTTCTACTTTCGGAAGAGGTATTTTCGGAGTAGGGTCTGGAAGCTGAGTCTGTTTTGGAGGTTAGTAACTTGTTAGAAATTTCTTTCAAAGGAGTCAGTTATAAATAAAGTTTGTGAACTGGAAAAGGAATTAAGAAGTGGTCTATAGGTTTGTTATCAGGGTTTTCTCTTTGATTTCTTTATGGATACGTCAATTTTATCATGAAATATTAGGGGTATTCGCAGAAGCGAGGAAAAGAGAGCCATTAGGTGTTGCGTCTAGGAGAACAAGCCAAAAATGGTCTTTATTCAAGAAACTAAGCTAGAGGAAATTATTACTAGGGATGTTCAAAAATTGTGGACCGGCAATGACTATGAGTTTGCATTTTCCCCAGTAGTGGATTCATCGGGTGGTTTGCTAAGTGTGTGGGATCCAAAATGGTTTCAGGTATCTGAAAACATTATCAGACTAAGATTCATAGCTTTGGTAGGTTCGGTTTCTTTTTCCAACCTGACGTTTGGCTTTGTTAATGTGTGTGGGGCTGCTATCGATTCAGAGAAGAAAATTTTCATCACAGAGTTACTGGCTTTTCTTAATTCAAAATCAGCAATTTGGTGTGTCGGTGGAGACTTTAATCTGTTCTTGGATCCAGAGGAAAAGATGGGATTTACCATCAATGACAGTTTGATATCGTTCTTCATGGATTTTGTTTCAGATGCTGAACTACTAGATTTACCATTGGTGGGAGGAAAATTTACTTGGGGCAACAATCGCAAACCTCCAACTTTCATAAGGCTTGATCGTTTTCTCCTCTCGGCTGACTTCATTACTATTTTCCCAGATGTTACACAGAAATTGTTGAGTAAGTCAATCTCGGATCATAATGCTATACTCCTCTCTATAAAGTCATGCAATTGAGGCCCGAAACCCTTCCGGTGCTTTAATTATTGGAACGAGGAACCAAGTTTTGATGACTTAGTAAGAAAAAGAATCAAAGGCTTAAAGATGAATAAGACTGGTATTAAGATTGGCGGAATTCTGAAGGGAACCAAGAAGGTGCTTAAATCTTGGTCCCTAAGGAACAAAATGGTCGTAAGGCAGGAAATAGAGCGTACTGAGAAATCAATTGCCAACTTGGAATTGTAACTTCAAAGTGGGTCTATTTGTCCGATCCTTTTTGATCAACTTAGAAAATGTCGCGCCAATCTGTGGTCTCTTTGTAGACGAGAGGAAAGTATTTGGTTATAGAAATCGCGTGCACGCTGGTTTAAAGAAGGTGATAATAACTCACGCTACTTTCACCTCATTGCTTCGGAGAGGAAAAATCTCAACACGACCAGGAGTATCAAAAAGGATGAGATGGTTCTAACTGAACCGGGACATGTTAAAAAAGTGATTAGAGACCATTTTTTCAAGTCATACAACACTACCAACCATCTTGAGGTGCTGGAATGTGTGTTAAATTTTAAAAGGATTAGTCAGGATCATGCTTCTTTGCTTACAAGATAGTTCTCGGTGGAAGAGGTATGGACAGCTCTGGCGAATTCAAACAGTAATCGTGCTCCCGGGCCCGACGAGTTCGTTTTTTTAAAAAAATTTGGCCTGAACTCAAGGAGGACATAATGAAGTTTTTTGATGATTTCTACCAAGGGAAAAATTGGGATGAGGGTACTAATCACTCTTTTATTACCCTCATTCCCAAAGTCAAAAAATCTGAAAATCTGGATGAATTTAAACCCATTAGCCTTGTTGGCGGAATGTTCAAGATTCTCTCGAAAGTGTTAGCAAAGAGATTGAGAATGGTGATGGATTCTATTGTGGGGGGCTCTCAGTATGCTTTCATTCCTGGCCGTCAGATTCTCGATTGCTCATTGGTTGCTAATGAAGTATTAGATTATGCAAAAAAGTCAGGATTGAATGCTATTGCCTTCAAAATAGACTTCCAAAAGGCTTATGACACTGTCAGCTGGAATTTCTTAATTTATATTATGAGAGCTTGTGGTTTTAGTGAAACTTGCTGTGAATGGATAAAAAGATGTGTGTCATCAGCTTCACTATCTCAAGGGGCTTACGACAAGGTTGCTCCTTATCACCTCTATTGTTTAATCTAGTGGGGGAAGCTTTGAATCTTATGCTCACAAAGGCTGGTTTTTTGGGTTTGTTCAGTGGAATCAAGATTGGCAGAGATGATCAAGTGATTAATGTCTCACATCTTCAGTTTGCCGACGACCTCCTCATTTTTTGTGGGGGTGAAGAGGCCCAAGTTAGAAATGTTAAACGAGTACTAAGAGTCTTCGAATTAGTGTCCAGACTCAAACTCAATTTGAAGAAAAGCCGAATTTTTAGAATTAATCTCCTTGAAGAAACTGCTAAATCTTGGGTAAGGAAAATTGGTTGCTTGTTTGTTAAACTCCCAATGGACTACCTTGGTCTTTCCCTTGGAGCCAGTCGCAATTCAGCACAACTTTGGGATCCAGTAGTTAATTTTTTAGGCCAAATTAAGGGTTGGAAGCCGAAATTCTTGTCTATGGGGGAGAATCACACTCATAAAATCCGTGCTCTGTAGCCTCCCGATGTACTTTATTTCACTGTTCAGAATGTCGGTGTCTATCTCGAATAAGCTTAATAAGCTAATAATTTATTTTCTGTGGGGTGGTAATGAGGAGAAATCAAAGATCCATTGGGTAAATTGGAACAAAGTTTGCTCGACAAAGGAAAATGGGGGCTGGGAATCGTTAATATGGATGTGATGAATCGAGCTTTATTGGAAAAATGGATATGGCACATCGACAATGATTTGAAAGGTACTTGGAGGAAGGTTCTGGTCGCAAAAAATCTGCGAAGTGATACAAGTACTATCCCATCCACAACTTCGCTCAAGAATGGATCTTGGATTTGGAAGGGAATTCAGAAATCTATTACTGCAGTGGATACTATTGGTGACACGCTACGAAGGAATTTAGCAATCCAGGTAGGGGATGGAAGAAACATACTTTTCTGGTCCGACTTATGGATTGGTGAGGCTCTTCTCAAGGTACGTTTCCCTCATATTTTCTCTTTGGCTACTAACAAATTTTGCTTCATTGCGGATGTTGGTAGCAAAACTTCTTCGGGTTGGACTTGAGATATTCAACTAAGATGAGGCGTGTTTGATTGGGAGCGCCAACAGTGGGATGATTTGATTAACTGCCTCAATAACTTCTCTTCGAGTGGTCTCGACCATGATTGGGTTCGCTGGCTTGGTTCCAGTGATGGATATTTTTCGGTTAAATCATTCAGATCTGTGATGAAAGTATCTAACTCAGAAAATCAATTCTGGAAAAGTAATGTTTGGATTGGATTTGCCCCACCTAAAGTTGAGTCTTTCATCTGGTTAGTAATGAATGGCCGCGCCCATGTTAAACAAGAATTGAGGAAGAGAGAAGTAATTTTTGTTGATGGTGTTGCGTGCCCTCTGTGCCAAGATTGCATTAAGTTTGTTAACCACCTTTTCTTCTCCTGCCATGGTGTTTGGCAGATTTGGATGACTTTCTGCAAGTCGTTAGGCTTGGATACAGTACTTCACGAAGACCCGAAAGTTTTCTTAGATAATTGGAATGCGTTTGGGGTTAGGAGCAAGAAGAAGTGGATCACCTTCATTCCATTTTCGGTAATTTGGTCAGTGTGGCTTTTTAGGAATGATGTAGTATTTAAGGGGTCGAGAGTGGACTGGTCGCAGCTGCTGTTCTTGGTAAAATTCCTATTGGCTTCCTGGCTCAAAGCTAAATTCCCTGATGATATCATTTCTTTGGACTTTTTGATGACAGATTTCAAACTGACTGAAAGCCTTATAGCTCATAGAATGGTTCCCAATAATACGAACCGGAGGTCACCCCCGCCAAGTGGTTTTTTCAAGCTTAACATTGATGGAGCTATTTCAAATTCACTACAGAAAAGTGGTATTGGAGGTCTAATCAGAGACGAAAATGGCAATATTGTTCTAATTTTTTTATAAACCTGCAGGTTTTGGTCCTCATGCGCTCGTGGAGTTGGAAGCAATATCTAGCGGGATTCGAAAGTTTCTACTATCGCAGTAGAGTAAAAGTGCCAGACTTATAATAGAATCTGATTGCAAGGGCATGGTTGATTGGTTAAAAGGATCGGTAAATCCTCATCCGTTCATTAAAGACAAAATTCTGGGTTTGATGGAGATAATTCTAAGCAAGGGCTGGTGTATACGTTGAGTTCCTAGGGTCTGCAACATTGCAGCTGATGTTCTAGCAAAGAAGGGCATAGGTTAATCATCTCAAATTGTGGTGTTGGATGTTTTTTTCTTTTTAGACATTGATGGCTCTGGTTCTGGGTTTGAACAATTCACAACAAAGTGGCGTTGTCATCATGAGCATTTGTACTCTTACTTTATAAACCTATTTTGATTGAATAAAATTTTAGTGGGGCACTCTTTTCCCTCTCTAATAGGGAGAGGGTTTTTAACGAGGCCCGTCTACTTGTCAAAAAAATGTAAAGTAAACAAGATCTTTTAAAAGTAAAATTCTTACTTTAAACCAAATCTTAAAAGAATTTGGATCACAACTCGAACAAATCTCCACTATGAGATAAATTCTTGTCAAACAATATCTCCACCTCTTCCACGAAACCTCTTCAATAGGTAGTCTCCAGCAATGAGATTTGACCAAGTTCAAGCTCTACTCAAATTTTGCTGGAGGGAGTTGACTCCATCTTTTATTGCATAATCAACATCCACTCGCTTGAGTCTTCACCACTAACTGGCTCGAAATATGTTGATGGTTCTCGTCTTGCATCTATATCCCCGACATGTTCAACACACATGTTACTAAATTAGCCTTCGCATACCTCTTTGGTCATTTGATATCCCTTCTAGGTTTATCCACCACAATAGAATATTGTGGTTCTATATGTGGTGAATGACTCTTTGGTGGAGGAGTTTGGTCCTACCATATTGTACTCTTTTGTAAATTATGGTGTGATAAGTGCAAGAAAATTTAGGATACGACTTTTTGATCCCTGCGACGCTTTTTTACAACTGACCATTCTGGCGGCATCTCACCAAATTCTTCCAACACATCATCTAAGTTCATCTGTGCAAATACATCTCGAATTTTTACCTACCATAATGAGAACTTGGAGTTGTAATCCAATAATAGAATATTATTCTTTATTGTTGTCATTACCATGATTAGGATGAGTAACCTAACACTCCGATACTAGTTTGTTATACTAGGGATATACCCTGGGCTAATGATAATGACAAAACAAATGAAGATGGTAACAACCAGCACTAAGGTTGGTGTCACTGCAGACCAACCAAGAATGGAAGAAGAAAGTGAGAACATCATGAATACAACAAGTGATTCCTGTGAAAAAAATGATGATGTTTATCATTAGATATTCGGCTTCGAGCAGTTTTATTTTTAAAGTGCATGTGTATTATCAAATGATTAAATAAAATATGAACATATACTACATTGTAATCACTTAAAACTATTCAAAATAATTATACGCATTGGGATTAAATATTCTTATATTAAGATTTTAAATTCATTAAAAGCGATTAAATTCTTTTAGGAAAAAGACAATTTATTCAGATTTTTTAGATTCAACAATTTATTAGAATTAAATGTTATATATTTTTCTCAAAAAGAATCAATAAACCATACATATGTGGCGACACGTTTGCGTGAACGTAACCGTCCTCAAAGATAAGATAAACCTAGTTTAGTTCCAGTTCTACCTTTGTCTGTGTCAGCTGCCTTCCCGTGTAACCAACCCTATTCTATTTACCATGAGTCCCTCGCCTTCAGGAACCATCATCGGTGGAGGCGCCGATGTTGAAAAGAATCGAGTGATCAGACGGTTGCATGGCATTTGGAAGTTCAAGGTTATCCATACACGTGTACGGTGATTAAATATTTCCTATTTTTCATTTACATTTTTATATATTTTTGTTCATCTTCCTCCATTGTTGGACACTATAAAAATGACCAATTCTCCATTTGTTTGTGCCAACGCCAGAAGGGCAATGCTTACAAATCTTCTCCACTCCGAAAAATAAGAAAAAAAAATTAGCTTGTTTTTATTTTTAATTTCTAGCAATGACGTTGAAGAAAACCTTGGTGGAGAAGCTTTTCAATATTTCAAAAATGTCTTCGCAATCTCTTACTAGATGCCGGACTTCTTCGACAATGGTTCAGAATCGGATTTCCATGGCGCCGGATCAAGGGGACGGTGACGGCCATGGAACGTCCCCGCGGTTTCTTCACGAAGGAGCTATGCTTTCGCCTGCGATGAGGAAGCTAGCGACGGGGGAGAATTTAATGGAGAGGTTAAGGGGAATTGATTTGTACAAGAACCGGATCCGGTTGGACGGGCTGAGCCAGCATTTGGCGGCGCAGGAGGGGGCGGCACTGTCGAATCAGGAAGCGAAGAAGCTATTAAAGGTGGCGCAGTTGGAGGTGTTGAAAACGAGGCTGAGAGAGACCGGGAAAAACTGGGTTCCTTATTCCGACTTTATTCGGATCTGCGGAGAAGTCTGTTCGGATCCGGATCAAGTATCGGAGTCCGCGAAATTACTCGACGAGTCGGGGACTGTCATTGTGTTTGGAGACGTCGTCGTTTTGAGACCCGAACAGGTAAGTAAAATAGCTACTGCTTTTTTTTCTCTATTAATTATTTCTTCAAAATTTAATTTTGGGTGAACTATATGTTTGGTCCCTTTTGTTTTCGGGGTGTTTGATTTTGGTAATTAATTTTCAAAAAGTAAGAATTGATCATTTATGTTATCGATTATAACATTTTGGTCATTGGACTAAAATGTACCTAAAGCTGGTATTACTTAAACATAATTGCTTTCGCTTTTGTTCTCTATACCGATTCCAGGTAACTAAAGCTGTTGGTGGCCTGATTCCTTTACGGAATCCCAACTCGGATGACCCGAGAATGAAACAATTGGCAGAATTGGAGAGGCAAAAGGCTAAAATCAATTCGAAAGCCGATTCATTGGTCCGACGGGAACTCCGGCTCGGTCTAGCCTATCTGGTGGTTCAAACCGCCTGGTTCATGAGGCTAACATTTTGGGATCTATCATGGGATGTGATGGAACCCATATGTGTCTACGTCACCTCCATGTATTTCATGGCTGCTTATACATTCTTCCTCAAGACATCCAAAGAACCTTCATTTGAAAGTTTCTACCAAACCCGGTTCGCCACAAAGCAGAAACGGCTCATTAAAGCCAACAAATTTGATATGGAGAAGTATAATGAGCTGAAGTCTATTTTTGAGCCATATTCGGAGAAGACGAAGATTGATGATCGGAAATAATAGGGCTTTTGTTTTTAGGGTTTAGGAGCTGCTTAATTTCTTGCCCCTTTTTTCCTTCTAATTCTTGAAAGACATTTGAAGCAAAATCTCTACAAATATGTTAACAAACACAAGGATGATTAGGCAGACATTAACCGTAACAAAAATCTTAAACAGTCTGGACAAATTTGGGCCTTAAATTGTATACTTTTAAAGGAACAATGAACCTCACAAATGCATATTACCATGGACGGAGCTTGGCAACATGTGTTGAAGGAACATATTTAAAATTTTTAAAAATTTTAGATACCTAAATTAAAATTTTCACAATTGTCAATGGTTTAATTTAAAATTTAGGGGTTTAAATAAAATTTTCACAAATTTTAAACTTAATGAGAAATTTTAAAATTTTTAGGAGGGAACTTAGTTTAAAATATTTGAAAATATTGAAATATAATAATAATAATTTTTAATTTTTTTGAAGGATTCAAATTAAAATTTTTAAAATTTTCAAATGACTCAATATTGATTAGCCAAAATTTGGGCGGCAAGGCCCCGCCAACTCTCATAAGGGTCTTTCCCTATCTGATAGGGGACGAGCTTTTAGCCACCCGTCCCGAGATATGAATTAAGACTCGATTTCGGCTTGTTTCGAGTATTTTTGATGTTCTACATGTTTTGAATCTACTCTAAAATTAAATATGAAATTTCGACTCAAATTTAGCCTTTTCTTTTCAAACCTATTATAACTCCGCCAAACTTTTGAAAAACCCTACCTTCAGAGAAAACGTCTTTGTCCTCGCATCACACTCTAACATCACGGAGCTCAGAGCTCCTCTACCGAACTCTCCTACACCTCCGAACCCATTAGCCTTGGAGATCACTGCGCTGAGATAAGATAGCCATCAAGATCAACTAAGCTCGCAGCCTAACAATTAAGCTACTAACTGTTAGCCCATTAATAGCCATCATTAGGCCTGGCACGGTCTCATCAAGCATCACCCCATCTACAACACCAACGAGATATAAATACCCTTAAGACCGAAGGCAAAGGTGACGATTGTACAACGCCCATTCTACATCGACCTCTCATTCTTTCTCTCATGCATGGCTCCACTCGCGCTTTCTAGACCGTTTACGGCTCTCGGCCCCAAGTCAACTAAGGGTGAACTGCCCGATTCTACAGTCAACCACCATCCTCTGTGGCATTCGGCCTGTCCCACGACGGGTGAACCACCAATCCTCGTCCCACGCTTTTCTTCGGCCACCGTCTCTACATCTTTGTTTGGTGTCACCCAAAATCGGCATCAACAATTGGTGCGGTGAGCGTTGAAGCTTTTCGGCCAAGAAAATCAGTCGTGAAGTCTTTTCCGGTTTCGAGCCGTTCCAACTACGAAAGAGAAGGAAGCAAATAAAATGGGTCAACAACATCTTACCACCAACATCCAAGGGTGCCGTCATGGGATCGACGAAAGTGAAAGCCCGAAGCCATAAGGTAACGGCTTCGCCCCATCGAGGGGAACTCGATAGTCCGTCCCACCACCACAGGGAACCACAACAACAACCGTGAAGAGATAATTGGACTCCCCATGCACTATCTAGTGGCTTCCGGACCATCTCTATAGCAAGACAACGGGGATGGAGTGACCGAAGCGCTCCCCGCGGACACCAGAAGTGGCCATCTCTGATCAGTCCACGAAACGGCTTCTCGTATCAAGGAAACACGCTTCATAAGGGAAGAGCTACAGCCAGCCGAGCTCGACGAGCACAAGAAGCACAAGTGGCCAAGAGTCACCACAACTCGACGCCCCTACGTGTATAGATGATGTCTTCCACTACAGGTGGCCTAGGACTATGATATTGCCAGAGGGAAAGCACCCTCTAACTTGTACTTATAAAATCATGTAAGTTATAAGGTAACCTCTATCTCTTATCTGCCTCTGTGTGCAGGACTAAAGAAAGTGCGGAGGACCCCCAACAAACGAAATAAAAGTGGAATTTACACAACAATGAACTTTCTACAAATGCCTCTCAAACAAATGATCTCCGCTACAAAAACGCACTCCTCCAAACCTTCAGGTATTGGAGAAATCCACTTTATTCGAACACCCCAGAAACTTGGTACAATCTTAGGGGAAAATTCAAACTTGTTATAAAAGGACTACATATTTTTCTTTAAGTGTTTACATTATATGCTCCAGAGATTATCTCCGCAAATATGACATCTCTTGGCATTCATCTGTTTCTACGAAGGGGACAGATACGACTCCTCCTTAACTCATGGATGATTCCACAAAAGCGAAAAGGTAATTCAAACGGACCACTTCGGTCCCCGTGTGCTTCAAACACAACTTCAACTTTTCCACACTTGTCTCTCCAAGTGTTACATTCGAACCCCGACTTTCGACTGATCCTACAAAGATAAAGGAAACCTTCGTCCCCTCAATGCCTGGGGCATTACGATTCTACAAGGACGAAGAAGCTTATATCTCATGCCAACAAGAGCATGTGGGATCTACGAATGAACAACCGCCTCATAAGGGAGATGTCTACATGTATTGTTTCTACAAATAAGCGAGTGCCCCGAGAGAATACCTCCACGCTTCTCAGGAGAAATCCTCCAAGAGCATAAAAGGAGATGCCTCCACCCATAACACTCGATGCTACAAGAGTGTCGAGAAAACTCCACTCCATAGCGCTCGACTATACAATGGTGCAAGATGCCTCAACCCCCACATACATTTGTCTCTCCAAGGGGTATGAGATGCCTTCATATGAAGATGACTATGCTTTCTCCAAGAGTGTCGAGATAAGCTCCACCCATATCACACATGCTCTCCAAGAGTGTTGAGATAAGCTTCATTCCTTTCTACATATGTATTCTCCAAGGGCATCGAGATAAGCCCCGCCCGTAATATGATTGTTTATCTAAGGGCGTCGAAGATAAGCACCGCCCATAATATCATTGTTTCTCCAAGAGCGTCGAGTTACCTCCGCCCCATTTATATTTATGCTTGTTTCTTTAAGAGCTCCATTCATATATATATACCATCAAATTATTTTCTTTCTAATTTTCTCTTCCCTTCTACTTTTCTACCAAGCCAAGCGAAGCCCTAAGGAGGATCGAGCCATCGTTGATCGTTGGACACAAATATAAATGTTTTATATTTAATTAACTGTATTAGTATTTAATTGATATAAATGTTTTCATATCTTGCAATTTTTATAATTTATTGGAGAACATACAAACTACCTAAAAAAGATTATAAAACAAATTCTACAAATTTAACGATGTTTGTTAAGGAAAAAACTGTTGAATGTTTGATATACCACAACACTAGTGACGTAAACGTCGTTGAATATTGCAATGAATCACTCATTGGAGATGTTAAAGGAGTTGGACCAGTTAGGTCTCGTCTATATATTATAAACATTATGTATATATTGAAGCTCACCTTAATTCAACAATTTGGATATCTAAATAATCTTCCGAACATGAGGTTAAAAGTTTTCAGTTGACACCCTCTCATCTTTCTTAAGCAGGGATGGACCGAGGGGGTGAAGGGGCAATCGTCCCTTAGAAATTTGAAATTTGTATATGATTCAAAAAATTATTAGAAATTTTCTATGTACTTTTTATTGAAAATCTATTTTTACCTCTCCTAAAATTTTATAAGTTTGACCCCTAGAATTTTATAGGTACGCATGCCCCTGTAACATAAAATCCTTCATTCATCCCTACTCCTAGGTTGTGGGATCAATTCCCATTAAGAGTAATTTTTTTTGAATAGTTCATACCTAGGGAGAGAAAATTTTCTCTTAATGAGTATTGAACCCACAACAAAAAAGAGTGTCAACTGAGAGCTTTTAACCACATGCTCTAGTAAATATCGTTGACAATTTAGATGTTAATTTTTATATACATTTATAAAGGGTTATATTTTTTGATTAAAGGGGGCATCCACTACACACCTCATTAAAAAACCTCTCTAATCCTAATGGAGGAAAAAGAGTGTGTGTAGTAGAGCAAAAAAACAAGAATCATAAACATTCAAAGAACAACAGCACAAAAACCACAACTAATTACAGCCAACGAGCACCCAACTAGTAACAACATAGCAGTAGGATGCACACTATCAGCAGTAGCCAAAACGAGGCTTGCAACAGCCTCCAGTGTCACCCGAGCGCAACCAGCAACAAAAGCAGCTAACCGAGACCCTCCTCCATGCTGCAGTCCAGAAGGTCCTTGTTCATCCAATCTCGGACAGTCAAGGGGGTTCAAGAAACCGATAATACGTCAAAGGTAACTCCTTCGCCAACTTCGCGAGCATATCTGCAACCATATTAACCTCGTGCTTAACCCAAGAAAATTGAACTTCCCAATTCCGCGCCACCATTTCCTTAAGATGAACCCGAAGATTCGAAGGAAATTTCAACGGATCGTCTGACATTAAACCTTCATACACATCTCTATTATCCGTTTCAACAATAATTTTCTGAAAACCAAGCGTCCATGCCGTCGAGAGCCCCTCGTATACTACCCATAGGTCAGCGTCGAACACAGAGCATACACCAATCTTCTTTGAGAACCCAAAGCGCCAATGTCCCGAGCTATTTCTACCAACGCCACCACAAAACGCAGCTCCCGAATTCATGTTTCTTGCCCCGTCAACATTTAATTTAATCCAGCCTAAAGGGGGTTGCACCCAACATGCTACATGGGTAGTACGCGACCTCCCAGCAGCATGCAGACCCCGTCGCTCTTCCGCCCGCAGCACATCCTCACAGTAACGACGAGCACGCTGCAGCAAAGGCTCTTGGCAGTCGATCGGCAAGCCAAAAACCACAGCATTACACTGCTCCCACGCTAGCCAAATTAAGGTGCTAAACAATATAACCCAGTTCACAGGATTCCTAGGATATTTTCGCATATCCGTAATGTTCGAATGGATCCATCGCACCATAGGTAACCCGAAAAAATCAGCAATCATACCTGGCTTAATAAGCTGTAACCACACCAATCGAATCACCAAACATTCCCTGAGGATGTGAGAAATATCTTCAATCGTGGCACCACATAAAATGCAGCTAGCATCATCCGCAAGGTGCCGTCGCACACGCTCCGCATTTGTCATCACCCGACCATGGCATACTTGCCACAAAAACATTCTTACCCGAGGGAGCCCCTGAAATTTTGCTAAACTCGCCCATATCGGATCCAACTCAGTAGCATTCGAATCCATACAAAGAGCATAAGCCGATTTAATCGTGAACTTCCTTGATGCCTCCAACGCCTACCCAGGACAATCAGAAACCCCTATATCCATCGGGACCTTAGTTGCCACAATACCCTGTAGGACATTTTCGGGAAGAATACCAGCAAACTCTCCCCATTTCCACTGCCCACTAGCATCCACCATATCCCTGACAGTGCCCCGTTCAAGATCACCATTACCGGGCAGCACATATTGTGCAATCGGTCCAAAAGAACTCACCCAAGCGTCATTCCAAAAATCTATGAGCTTTCCGTCCCCAATATTCCAAACAATATTCTGCCTAAGATTGGACCATAATAATTTGATACCCTGCCAGAGACGTGAACCCCGCACATTCGGCAACAAGGCCGGTGTCACCTCTCGAACACCATATTTAGCTCTCATTACTCTAACTCATAGTCTACTAGGCTCCGAGATCATAATAAAACCCAACTTCAGGAGAAACGCTGAGTTCTGATGCTCCATCCGCTTAATACCCAACCCACCTTCTGAGATAGGCGAACAAACATCCCAGCTAACAGCATGAGTACCTCTACTACTGTTGCAATGCCCCCAAATGAAGTTGCAAATCAACCGTTCAATCTCATCACACACATACCGTGGTAACCGAACCGATTGCATTACATACATAGGAATAGACGAGATGACCGATTTAGCCAACACAATACGCCCAGCAAAAGAAAGTAACCGAGCTTTCTAACCCGCCAGTCTATCAGACACCTTCTGTATCAAGTAACGGTACGTAGCTTTGGTAACACGTCTATGAATAAGAGGAACGCCCAGATATCTTCCAAGATCCGATACACATTTAAATCCAAATGCATCACTGATATCCTCCTGAAGAGCCTTATGCATATTATGAGAGAAAAAAATATTAGTTTTTGAGATACTGACCTTGTGCCCCGAACATTCACAAAACTCCCGAAGGACCCGGCTAACAACATCAAACTGCTCCAACGATGCTTCCGCAAATAAACCAAGTCATCCGCAAAAAATAAGTGGGAAATCAGCGGACCATTTCTTTTAAATTGAAAAGCCTTCCAGTTACCTTGGTTCACCTCGCGCCGAATGGCCTGCGCTAGCCTTTCCATACATAAGACAAATAAATAGGGCGATAATGGGTCACCCTGGCGGATCCCTCTAGTTGGTTGAAAGCTCTCAGACGGGCTACCATTCCAAAGAATTTGTATGGAGACAGAGGAGACGCAACTCATAATAAGGGATCTCAGATGATCCGGAATACCAATATCGGAAAGGGTATCGTCAATAAAAGACCACTCAAGACGGTCGTAAGCCTTCTCAAGGTCAACTTTAATAGCAAATCAACCCTTCCTCCCTTTCCTGATATGCATAGAGTGGATGATCTCCTGAGCGATAACAATGTTATCCGTGATCGAAAGACCAGGGACAAAGCTAGTCTGGTTCTCAGATATCCAATCCGGCAAGAACGATTTCAATCTATTCACCACAACTTTACTAAGAATTTTGTACACCACCGTACAAAGTCCAATAGGCCGAAACTGTGCAATTGATTCCGGGTTAGCCACCTTAGGAAGAATCACCAGAAGAGTCTTATTCAGCTCAGGGTCCACCACCCCAGTAGAGAAGATACGTTGGATGGTAGTACAAACCACATCCCCAACAATGCTCCAATGTCTCTGATAAAACGATGCGTGAAAGCCATCAACTCCAGGTGCCTTCGACGGAGACATCTGGAACAGTGCTGAAGAGATTTCATCCCGCGAGACCACCCTATCTAAAGCCAATAAATCCCGTTGATTAATGCCACTAAAACACCCACGACAATTATAAGCATACCCGGTAGAATCCTCAGACGAGAACAAGTTGGTATAAAAATCCAACGCAGCATGTTGCAACACCGTTGGGTCCGACACCCAATTCCCAGAATCATCCTTAAGACAAACAATAGTATTGCGCTTACGTCTACCATTGGCCATCGCATGGTAATACTTCGTGTTACGATCACCATCGTCAATCCAATCGCACCTAGCTTTTTGTCGCCACTCACTCTCCTACATAGCCAGAATATCATCAAGCTCCACTTTCAGCATCTTTTCAAGCTCACTA
Organism: Hibiscus trionum; assembly: GCA_030270665.1. Classification (NCBI taxonomy): domain Eukaryota; kingdom Viridiplantae; phylum Streptophyta; class Magnoliopsida; order Malvales; family Malvaceae; genus Hibiscus; species Hibiscus trionum. The sequence goes on from BSYR01000025.1 coordinate 21,446,721, forward strand.
ATCGATCTCGAGTAACGACACCCTAAAGCCTTATCAATTCCCTTCAAACAAGCAAGAATACGTTTCTTCCGCCTACCCAAAGACCCAATGCAATCCATCTTCCAATGAGGTAAATTCTGTTGCAACTTACTAACATTACCATCAAGCGACAGAAGATTATCCCATGATTTCTCCAAAAAAGGAATGAACTCCTCCAAATTTTGCCAAGCTTGAACAAACCGAAAAGGTTTTGCCACCGGATGCAAGCCATAAAGATCCGTGCACAATAAAATAGGCCGATGATCAGATCCAATTCTATCAAGATGTTGAACAACACTATTCAGATAGTACTCCATCCATTTCAAATTCACAATGCAACGATCAAGGCGTTCATAGAGATCTCTACGGACCCAGGTAAAACATGGCCCCTTAAACTCAACCTCCTGCAGAGCATTAGAAAAAACAAAATTCTGGAAATCACGACTAACACAAAGACGACGGACCTGACCACCACGGCGATCATCCAGATGAAGGATGGCGTTGAAGTCACCCCCAAGAAGCCAGGGATGATCAAGCCCAGGATTGACTGCACTCAACTGATCCCACATATATCGCCTATACTGCACCTGAGGGCTCGCGTACACCATAGTCAAGAACAACGGACACGGCAAAGCAATACCCTGCACGCTCATATGAATGAACTGATTAGACACAGATAAAATATGAATCTGTAGATTACCATTACACAAAAACCAAATACCACCACTAAACCCCTGTGCTTCCACCCGTAAAGAAGACTGAAACCCCAGCCGATTAATAATATGATCAGCTCTCATACCACTCATACGCGTCTCCATTAAAGCAACAATCGAAAGATTAGTGGAAGCGCAAATCCTACGAAGATGATCACGAAACGAGGAGCTAGCCGCTCCCTGAATATTCCACATCAGAAAACTAATCATAAGCACAAACAGAAGAGCAACACACCCTAATCCACGACCATGATACTTGGAGAACCAGGGGGATTCTCCTCCTTGTCGCTAATCTTGATTACCGGTGTTGTGGGTAAGTTCACCACAGAACCATGCAAATCCGACCCATTGTTTTGCACATTCCCAACATCCCCAACCAACGTGCCACTAGTCCGAACATTGGCCAATTGTAAGTCATCAAGTCGCACGGAAGCCGACTGCACCCATTCTGATAACAGCGGCATAGTCGACAATCTATCCGCTTTCTTTTTACCTCGTGCATGCGGCTTCGCCAGCCCTTTACTACTCTTCTGAACCCCTTGCACCTTAACTTTACTAGTATTCTTATGTGACATATGCACCTTTCGGCCATCATCAACTATAGAAATCGCCACATGACTTGGACCAGCCATGATCTCCTTGTGTTCGACTACTATCGGGGAAGCCCCTAGAACAGATGGAGCCACACTCCACTTCCTCCCCTCGCCTCTAACATTTTCCAAATGAAGAGCAGCAGTTAACTGCCGCGGGATTGCATCACCAGTACCTTCCTTGCGCACACCCAACTTATCAACCCGCACACCCCCAGAACCTTCGGCAACCGCAATTTGTTTACCCTTACTTGCACCCACATGATTAGTATCGTGGCTAGGCTTATCCCCAATGCCATTTTCCGTAGATAGCTCACCACCTTCAAGATCTTGAAGCACTTGGTACCTTGATGCGCCAACACTATCCTAACCCTTCTTATTAGTGTTCCTATGTTCCCCCGTCTTACATGGCCTTCGCTTTCGATTATCCGCCACCATCCAAGGTCCATAGAATTCAGCACATTCACTCTCATGAGCGGAAGACTTCATAGCATCGGAAGTCTCCTTGGAAGCCTCCGTAACCTTCTTCGCACAGAAATCCATAGTATGCCCATAAACACCACAATGATAACAAATAAGCTGCAAGCCCTCATACTCAATTTTCTGTAAGAAATTATCTATACCAATATATGGCAAAAGAGGTTTAGTGAGATCAACCAAAACAGCGAGACGAGCAAACTTACCACGCTCACCAGCAACAGTATTATAATCCACCTTCACTACCTTACCAATAATCGCAGCAATACGACGAAACAAGCTTTTAGAATAGTAACGGATGGGCAAGCCCGGAAGCCGAACCCAAACCACAACATGGGAAGGGTGAGATTGCGACGTCGAAAATTCCCTACTCCACGGCTGGACAGTGAGATAACTACCAAAGATAGTCCATGGCCCAGCGGTTAACACACGAACATAATCCTCAGCACTCTCTAGTTTAACTAGGAAATAATCATTTGCAAGGTCGATCAACTGGAAACGGCCAACCAATTTCTATAACGTTTGAATGCGGTTCCAAAGAACATGATAACTTATAGTACGACCAAGCAGCCGAACAACCAAAGCCTTGTCCATACTACGATCAAATAGCTCATGCACCCGCTCAGAAAAATTGATCACCGGATACGGACCACCAGTATTAACCGTAACATCATCATCACTAACGATTATGTCCTCCTTCGTTACGCTATTACGCTCCGATCCTCTTCCATCAGTAGTACCCGCTGCAATGTTAGCGTAAGTCCGAGAAGCACCAGCGGCCTCTACCAAGCCGTCCCCTTGACCCATAGCAACGTCCGTATCAATAGCACCCTCGAAAATAGGGTTTCCTACCACTCTCATCTGATCGCCCGTGCCCCCGAGAGAGGGATCAGCCTCACCATCCACCATTTGGGAACGCAAAACCTGCCCAGTCTCATTCAACCCCTAATTACCAAACGAGGAACGCCCATGCGGTGACCCAAAAGAATCACCCACCCCTGCTTCTGCTCCACCATCCTTCATCACCGGCAGCCCAGTTTTCATCCCATCCTTCGACTCATCTTGCAGCGTAAGCCCGTGCCGTCCCACCACGGCAGCACCGCCACCCAGGCCTAAAGCCCCGGCCGACGCACCCACGCCGACATTAGGGTTTTGGTTTTTCGCGTTTTCCTGTTTTCCCGGAGAAGATACCATCCCATAAATTAAGATGAAATTTTTTAATTCGATCTATTAATATAAAGGGTTATATTTTGATACACAAGTTGTGTAAAAAAAATTACACAACCCTTCATATTTAAGCTATAAAATCTAAAACATAAATCTCTAACCCTAACACTTTAAAACCTAAACTTTAAACTCTAAACCCTAAACTCTAAATTCTAACTATAAATCTTAAATTCTATACACTAAACCCCTAAACCCTAAATTAAATCCCTAAACCTTAAAACTAAAAGGCTTGTATAAACTAAAGTTTACACAAACTTGTGTATCAAAGTATTTTCCTATGATAATTCAATCTCACTTAAGTGTTTACTTATATTTTGCGTTTTGTTTATTCTCGAGTGATTGTTTAGAGTTATTTTTTTAAAGTGTACTCCTTCCTATGGACTGGTCTCGCTGAATGACATTAAAGCAACATAAGTTTTGATACATGAGTAATGATTTTTAATTTATTGGTTGACTAATCTAATTAAATACTTAAAAGTTTTATTATGAGAGCGACCATTCCAAACCAAATTATTTTATTTACAACGTTAAAATTCGTACATCTAACCTTACATAAAAAATTTAGTGTCTTATCTTATTAGATCAACTAATTGTTAGTGGAATGGGATCTTAACTAAATTGTCATATACTTCACCAATTTTAGGTAGCATTAATTTGAATACATCAACTTTGAAATCCTATCCTATTGAAAGGTTTTCCATATGAGAAGAAAATAAGATAATCATGTAATGCGAAGAGGGAAAAAGAAAGTATGGGATTGTTTGGCAATTAGTGGATAGCTGATAGTGGATTATATTAGTTTATTGTATTAGTTGATTTAACTAGTAGATTGTATTAGCTGATTGTATAAAAGTGTTGGGTAAAATTAACTGATAGTTGTTTGATTATTTAAACAAGAAAAATGACATATAAGGACATGAATATATTCGATACTTGTTTGAATAGTTTATTAATTATCAATATTTTGTATCTATTAATATTAATTAGATTATGAAAATAATTTTTAATATAACATTATTAAGCATATTTGAAGGATCTATATATTAATTTATTATTTATATAATTTTTTTAATATAATTTAATTAATTATTAAATTTAAATACAAATATAATGTGTGAGAAAAAAGAAAAAAAGAAATAGTATTAGTTTACAAATTTCACAATATAAATATGGAAGGTTGAAGAGTTAAAATAGAAATGGTTAAATTTAGGTTATTTGGAGATTTTTTATAATTATTAAGGGTAAAAGGGTCTTTATAACTCTTATGTCAAAACCTCTAATTTTAAAAAGCTCATATTAACAGTTTTTTCAAAATTAGAGGTTTCATCCTAATCTGCTCTTTACAAAACATCTAAATTAGCGGATTTGACCAGTCAAACCTCTAATTTTAGCTCAAACATCTCTTTAACAAACATGACCATAATAAATTAGATTCAATCTAATCGGTTAAGTTTCATAATTTAAATCTAAATCTTAAATTCTAATACTGATCTTTTATATGAAAAAAAACATAAATAAAATATTAAATGAATCAAATTACAGATGATAAAAAATATTCAATTTCGAAAGAATATAGTCGAGTCTTGTTTTTTTTTTTTTTTTTGCTAAGCAATAAAGCTTTTATTAATATTAAAAAGACATAAAGCCATACAAAGTCAAAGACAAAGCCAATACTCTACTCCAATATGTTTTGGAGTTTGAATTCTAACATGCACCATTCTTTTCCTCTTAAACCTTATTTTTGCATGGTAGAGATAGAATCACAAATCTAATCTATTTTGGAATGTTTTATTTTCTGAAAACATCCTTAGGATGTTTGTCTTAGTTTCATGTTTATACGTTTGCTGCTAAATTCACGTGTAAACAAACAATGATACCATAGAGAACTCTTTATTATTATTTTCTTTATATCCTCCCTTTTCCTAAATCAGAGATTTGAGTACCTGAACTAATTATATCACTCATTCAAGACAAACTCCGGTATTGGAATGTTCTTTTCTTACAAAATTAAACTACCCATCCGTACGCTATCATCTATCGTATCTACGTATACTTTTATTATAATCGTATTTAAGATATACTACATTTATATAGATTCTAATATATTAATTATTCATATAATTTTTTAAGTATTCTTATGTTAATATCACGTTCGTCTTAATTTTTGTTATCTTTTAATTTTTTTAATCGTGTGTGTTCGTATTAGATCTAACTAATTAACCATTAATCCATGGGAACCTTCTTAATTTTGTATACGAGTATAAAACTTAAAATTCAATAACTTGAGCTTCTCTTTTGATTAATATTGTATTTTTACACTAATCTGACTCCAAACCCATTAATCCTGATCAATAAGCAAAATGAATAGTTATAAAAAAATGCGATTTTTAATTCAATAAAGCGTTTTCACAAATATTTTTTAAAGTGTCTAATTTGCTTTTAATAAAATATAAATAAATTTTTAGGTGCATATATAAATTTAGTAGATTTGATAATCATAGATATTATATATAATATAAACACAATACGATAGGTTTGAATCAACTGACACAACTTATTTAAGCTTAACCAATGTCTAAAATTCGAAATTTTGAAAATGTAGTGGTCATTAATATTTGATGAAAGAGTTTTGCCGTCATTATAATTCTACCCAACTCGATGGGATTAGTCTCTGCTTAAACTCCAGGTGGTGAACATCCATGTTTGAGGGAAATAACATAATATAAGATGTTTAATATAATTACACATATACATTTTTATTCATTGACAAGTCTGATATCAAGTTAATAATAATCGATAATATTGAGGTCCGATAGGGAATACCATTTTTTTTTCAAAGCTTTAATGGTTAAACTTTATTATCAATGGACCAAAACGGATAAAATAAATCAATTCCCAAATCTTGAAAATTTTACAATTCAAAATGAATAATTATTATGAAATTGGACTGAGAAATAGTAAATTAAGAAGAAAAAAAAACAAAACACTAGATAATTGTATGAAAAGTTTGCAATCAATAATTCTTAGGGTGGGCATTGTCGGGTAATCGGGTTCCGGCTACTCGTAAAACTCGGGTATTCGGGTAATTAGGTACCGGGTATTCGGTTCATATTTTTTTCATTCTAAAATTTTAAAAAAAATCACATGTTAAACACAAAAATATTTTTAAAAAAAATTAAACTTAAAAGTATATAATACAAACATAAAAAGAAAATAAGGATTTAAACTTAGTTTTAGAGTAAAAATATTAAGAAATTTAAAATAAAAAATATATTTTAAAATATAAAAAATATATATTAAAATTTACCGGGTCGGGTACCCGGTAAGGGAAAATTTTCAGCCCGTGTTCCGAAAAATTTACCGGGTCAAGTACCCAACTCGGTCGAATAATTTTTATAAAATTACCCGCCTAATTTGCTTCGGGTCAACCGGTCGAATAATTATACCCACCCCTAATCATTCTCGACACCACGCCATCCTAAGGCTAAACTCTATTATCTATTTGTAAAACATATTAAATGATTATAAAGAAAATTTGAACAATAATAAATATTATTCATTAGAATTTTCTACTTTTAATTAATATTTATCACATTAAATATATATGCGCGTACGAACATGAAACAACTTGGATGACAAGGTATGTACCACATCTACCACAAGCCCTATTTTTCTTTAAACGAAAATCATATGCCCTTTAACTATCTTTTTAGTGCTTGGCATAATAATCATACTTAGGGTAGAAGCTTTTTGTTTTTTTTTTCCTTTCAAAATAATTTCTCACTAAACAAGTTCTACTTGAAGTATATTTAAGATTAAAATAAAAGTAGGGAAAACAAGTTTTTCCTATAGCTAGGATTCCCTCTTCTCTTTGTCTATATATATAATAGACTTCTTGTTTTGCCTACGCTACGAAGGAAACAAATTACGTAGCAGAAAAAGGTTTCCTAAAAGAATTTAATTTCTCCGGTCTCTATAGATCAAAAACTTGTTTTGAGGCTTATATCAACGTTGAACTACTTACGGAAGAATAATATCAAAAGCATGGGGAGTTTAAGCTGCTCATCAAGCTTCAATGACGTACGAAACCCTATCAAACTAAGCTCTGGATGCAGTAAAGAGCGGTATCTGATGAGGCAAAATTACTTGAGAAGCTATCCATTGTTGATGACCACGACGGAGAAAGAGAAGTTAGGGGAGAATGCGGTCAGGAGGACGAAGAAGTGGTTGAAGGAGATGAAGAGGAAGTATGATTGCCGTTCCGATGATCGGGAGAATAAGCGGAAGACATGGCCGCCGCGGGGGGCGGACAGAGATGAGGTTAAGAAATCTTTTCCTTCGTATGTTGAAACTTGCTTGAAGTTGTTGACTGTTTGCATGGCTAAACATGATGCGGCTAAGACGGAAGATCCTAAAACTATTGGTTTGGGGAATTAAAAACTGTGATTTTCTACAGGAAAAAAAGGGTTTAGTCCTGATTTCTTGCTTTATTGTTTTTTACCTCCGGGTTTAGTCCGAATTTTATTTATTTATTTTTTGACAATTTTTTAAGTACTCTTTCTACAACGAACTTTAAAGATTTGTTGTAGTACAAAGAGAAAGTATATGTTCTAACTAGAGCAGCCTTTTAATTTTTTTATTATTTTTTGAATTTTGAATGCTTGAAATCTTTGAAAGACAATCTTTGAACTATTTTTTTATTAATAAAGTTGTCTGATTTAAAGTTTCATTTTTTTTAAAAAAAATAAACCCTAGAACACAAAAAGAATAACATAAAAGAAAAAAAATAGAAAGCATTCTCTTCTTAGTGCTCTTATTTATGCCCCAACATTAAATATTAAATTTAGGGTTTAGGGTTAAAGTATAGTATTAGGGTTTAAGATTTAAGGTTTAGTATTAGAGTGTAAGGTATTGAGTGTATGATGTACTTTTTAGGGCATAGGGTCTAGAGTTTAAAATTTAAAGTTAAAGCTTATAATTTAATTTTTAGCTTTGAGACATAAAAGAATGGCTTAAAGGTCAAATTGGCTATTAACAAAAAATCAATTAAACCCTTATGAAAATTTTGCACCTAATTTAGCCCTCATAGTTCAAATTACACACAATTTAACCCCTATGTTAGTTTGATCGTGTTGACTGTTACTGTTCTCTAACGGTCAACATATAAAAGGACACGTGGCCAGGGTGTGTCACGTCATCAAAACGATTTTTTTAAATTTAAAAATATAAAAAATTCATTTCTTTATAAAAAAACTCAAAAACTTTCACTTCTTTAAAAAAAACTCATAAATCTCTAAATCAAGAATTAGCACCGAATCAATCACCGGCCACTCCCCGTCACAGGAAAACTCTCATTCTCTCTTAATATTTCTTCTTATCAGCACCGTCGCCTGTCACAGTATCGACAACTTTCATCGTCGATTAAACTGATTTGAGAACTTGGGAATATAGGATTAGGGTTTAGAGTTAGGCATTTGAAAATTTTGGGCATTTTGAAAATATTTGAAATTTTAGGATTTTATAATTAAAAATATATATTTTAAAAAATATACAATTTTTAAATATTTATATAATTTTTTTAATAATTCTTAATAATTATTAAAATTATTTTTTATTTTAAGTAAAAATATTTTTTTATTATTTTATACATAATTTTAAATTTTTTACACATTTAAATATTTTTTAGATTTTTCTTAAATACTTTAAATAATATTTTTTTTATTTTTAAATTTTTTTAGACGGTAAATAATTATTTACGGTTTTGATGATGTGTCTCGTCCAAATTGTGTCATGTGTCACCAACATATTAACTAACAGTCAACTTAGCGGAATGACTAAATTAATTTTTTAATTTTTCATTGAGGTCTAAATTGGGTGTAATTTGAATTATGAGGGTTAAATTGAATGTAAATTTTTTATAAATACTTTATTAATTTTTAAATTTTTTGTTAAAGGCCAAATTAACTTTTGAACCTAAAAATAAACATCGAAAAGGTTCAAAAAATTTTGTTCAAGAGAAAATAATTAAGGGGGAAAAGAAGATAAAAGTGGCACAAAAAATGACAGGCGTAGGCCTCATTGGCCCAACCTGTTAGGGTTGTACGCTCGTTGAGGTTGTGGACTCATGTCATGGTGAGTTGAAGGACGAGTTTGGTACCCAAGTGCCCCACATTTGAATAAGTTCGATATTGGTGAGCCCTTCGTTAAATGTAACAAGAAAACGACCAACTTGGTGAAAGCCACGGGCTGGTTTAGTTCTAGAGTCCCAAGGAAAAAAAGGAATTAACAGTTCAGATTTGTTAATGGAACCCAATAGAATCCAACTCTACACGAAACTCAAGTCTGATTTCAAGTTTGATTCTCTTAGATTTGACTCGAGCACGAATTCAACTTGAGTTCTTAACAAGTCGATTTGAACTATTCAATACTTGTGAGACCCAACTTCACTCGTTTACACCCTAAAAAGTTAGAAACACCAAGGAGCGAATAGTTAAGGGAATACGGTGAAGCTTAGAATGGGTAGATTTTTTAAAATCGTTATTAATTTAACAGGATAATAGACCATCAAAATCTCAGAATTCTGTTACTGACTGCACGCAACAGAAAATAACTATTAACAAGTTTTTTTAATGCAGTTTTTCTCTGACGTTGGATCACATCCGTCAATTTCCCTTAATGATCTGTCTTAGCACGTTGTGGAATTTCAACATCTACACGATCAAATCATCAAGTGGCTGTTCCCCTCCTTTTCACGTTTTTTGTTTTTGTTTTATTATTATGGAAATCGTTTTGGGATCAACAATATTTAACTTGAAAAAGTATTCAAAATTGTCTTTTTATTAAGATCTTTTTAAATTAAAATATAATTTTAGAGATCAATGTTTAAAACTAAAGTTAAGATTAAATTCAAGAGTTTATTACGCATGTGAAATGTGACGTCTAAAAATTGATACTTTAATTAAAATTTAGGTTGTCTCTATTTCTAAAAGGTTTTAAATATGAATTTAGACTTAAAATATGATCTCTTGAATGAATGTAAGTTAACTTGATGAAGTGAACTTTTTGAAGACAAAAGATTTTTTTATTGAATTTTTTTAAAAATGCAAAAAGAAAATTTGTTTACTCGATTTTTGTGAAACATGTTATTCAATATCTGATAATTAAAAGGACAACAATGCAATAAGTTTGGACACTACCACTTCAATTATCGTAACATAACAACATTGCATTATATTATAAGAATCATGAAAAAATGTTCTCTTATCGCAAATAATTAACATGATAACACTCCAGTAAGTAGGGACATTATCTCAATAATTATCCCAATACAACAACATTGCCTTAATTATGTTTAAAACATGAAAAAACTTTTATGATGCATATTATAAAAAAGAATGAAACATAGAAAATATTAGCAAAAATATAATAATTAACGATAATGTATAGAAATTAAATAAACAAATAAACATGCAAAAGAATAAAACATGCTAGGAATGAATTCGAAAAACAAAATTTACCAATGTCAAAATTGATATACATACAAAACACAAGGACCAAAACTGTAGTTATCCCTAAAGACGTTAAAAGGTACAAGTTATATCCGGGTCACGGGTCACATGCCTCAAAACGACTTCGTACCGTAGAACTTTAAATACTCAATTTTATTTGTTTATATTATATTTTCTCTCCTTTTTCCTCTCTCATATCTCCTTATCTACACAGCCCGAAATCGGAGAAATTATATCACAGAACTTTTCCACCACGTTATTTATGGGACCAACCAATCAAATGTATTTATTTTATTAATTTTTTTTATCTCATCTTTTTACCAAGTGAATCTTTATTTGGTAAAAATCGTTTTTTAATTTAATTTACAATAAATATGAGTGAAGATTCACTTGGTAAAAAGATGAAATGAAAAAATTAATAAAATAAATGCATTTGATTGGTTGGTCCTATGGATGACGTGGTGGGAATGACCTATAATATAATTTTTCTCAAAATCGACTTGTCACCACCGTCAGTTGCCGTGTTGTCCATCGTTGTCGTTGCGCTCACAACCATAAGTGACTATGAAGTCCAATAGTCGCCATCAACGTGTGTGTTTGGTTTTGCGGTGGTAGAATTAATTTTGGATCATCGTGATTTTATAGAATTGATTTTATGTATAATTGTTTTTAAAGTAACATGATTTATGTTTGAGAATTTTTTCTTAAAAATCACGATTGTGTAAAATTTACGACGAAACGCAAAAACTACTTCTACCTTGCTTTTCCCATAATCACGTTTGAGGTCCAAAATTAATTTTAGATTTTTAAATCCAAACATGTTGCATGTTTTCCCGTTCAATCGAAATTTTTTGGCCTACCACCTGATATCCAAAATCAACCTATGAACGTGATTCTGACCTTTGTTTCGTTAGAAAATGCTTTGGATAGTGTAGATCTAGGTCGAAAGTATTTACCTTCTCATTTTCTAATTTGAAATCAATCACTCAAAAATGATAGAATTTAACATTATTTATCGAGAGAGTTATCTAATATTTTTTAAATTTATAGAGTCAATAATATAAATTATATATTTTTAAGAGACTGACCTATAATTTTACTATTATCTCACTTTCAAATTTTTATAATTTTTAAATTTTTTTAAGGTATGGGACTCTATCAGTCCCTCTTGAGTACCGTCTTTGTATCCAGCAACGGTGTTTAAATATGTAGTTCCTTTCTATGATATCTTTCTTTTCAGAATTTAATTCGAAGAAAGAGATCTCGACTCGGCCGTTGCAAATAGACTCTGTTGAATGACAGCTTCTCCAAAATTCTTTTCTTATATTTTTTTTGAATAGACTTCATTATGGTTTTTTTAATCTCTTTTCTAACTCTTTTCTTTTATTTATAGGGTTTATTACCTCTAGAATTTTTTTTATCTCCCTTGGGATTTTTCAATTTGAGTTTGATGATGGTGGCGATAAGGAGCGGCAGATTCACAAGGTTTTGGAGGGGACTGGGAGCAAATACATCTCCATTTTTAAGAATATTTTTTAGTGTTAAATTAAAAAGAAATTAATTTAGAGTGTATATATGAAAAAATAAAAATTTACATTTTTATTTAAGAAAAAAATTATTTTAAACTATCATTCTTAAATTTATAGATTTGCCACTCGCGATAAAAGTTGTTGAGGATGAGGACATAGGGAAAAGAATGTTAATGTAAAATTTGTTCTGAATTGTAATATAACCCAGTTATTTTATATACCAAGTAACTTATGGACTGAATGGTGCTAATCTATTGTTAAGGCTCGTGGGATAATAGTTGTATCCCGTGTTGAATGTTATTAAAATTAATGATGTTTACTTTATTATTTTTGTCTATTTTCTTGTTTTTAGTTTTTTTTTTTCTTATTTGAAGATTTTTTTATAATTATTTATAATATGAAAAAAATATTATATTTTTTTAATTGTTTTTAGAAAGAGTTTTGATGATTTTATTTTAAAAAATATAAATTTAGCCAATCAAATAATGATGTGGCAACATGTTAATGATCAATGAGAATCTGCCCGTTTTGAGATGCTTTTTCAAATGAGGGGATTAGTTGAGACATAATTTTATTCCGAGATTAACTTGATTATAACCTAATTCACGAGGAGTCAATATGATACATGTAAAACTTAGAATCCAATGGAAAGCGTTTGTACGGAAGTTCAAACAAATATCTTCTAATTAATATTATATCATAAAAATATTTTAGTACAATATACATTTAAACAATCTTATATATATTCCACTAACCAAACACAATAATTTTATATACACTTTGCTAATCATACATATTTATGAAGTATATATATATTTATATTAAGTGATCCTATTCTTAAAGTTAAAGTATTGCAATGTCCTACTTTAAGGCTTTGCTTGGTAGAGAGGAAAAAAATTGAAAAGATGAAAAATTAAAAAAATGGAAAAATGAAAGGATAAAAAAAATATTTTTTCTCTCTACCGATGTTCTTGGTTGAGAGGATGAAAAACTAGAGGGAAAATAAGTTTCTTTCCTTTTTATTGTTTGGTACAATGAAAAATTGAGAGGAAAGAAAATTAAGCTTTGAAAATTATAATTTATTTTTGTTTTATTTTATAATTTAGTACAATATTTTTAATTTGATTATTTTTATTCGAATTAATCTCTAATTTTTTTTATTTAATTTAAGATTGACTCATATTTGTTTCTAATTTGAATAATTTAATCTAACATTTTAATATAGTTTTATTTTTGTTCAATTCAATCCCTAATTTTTTTCTTTATTTCAAAATTGACATATATGTATTTTGTTGAGATGTGAGGGGCTCGATTCGATCAACCGTTCTTGCTCGCCAAGTGTGGAGAAGTTGGATAATTGGGTGTTTTAGTGGGAGGTGAAAATTTGGCAATTTGACACAAGGATTTATAGTGGTTCAACCTTCTAACCAAGGTCTACATCCACTACCTTAGCTCCCCACTAAGAATTTCCAAACAAATTCACTAAGAATTTCGTCCCCTTTACTCGGTTTAGGAGGAAATCGTTACAACGATCAAGCTTTCTACCCAAAGCTTGATCAAACACTCTTTTACAAGAGAAAGACTTAGCAAACTAGAAATCCCTCTAATAGGTATGTGTTTCCAATACTAAGCTCTCACCCAAAACCTAAACACTTGAGCAAATTTAACAATGTTTAGCTCACAAGTGTTGTCTAAGCAAGAAATAAACAATTTAAGCTCTAGACAAATTTTGACATCATAATGTTGTAACAATTGAAGCATTAACCATTACAAGATGCTTGAAGGTCCCTTTTATACTCCTTGATGAGTTTGTAGCCGTTGGGATTGAATTGGAGCCGTTGGAGCCTTTATTTCCCACCATAAATGCAGTTCTGCAGCTTGGCGTATCGATACTCGTCAAACCGTATCGATACGGTCTCAATGAGGAATTAGCCGTTGGGCTTCTTCAGTTGATGCGTATCGATACGCTTACCTAGCGTATCGGTACGATCCTGCAAATGAAAGACTGTTGGGAAAATGACCGTTGGAGCAGTTAGGCGTATCGGTACGCGATACACCCGTATCAGTACGCGGCTAGCCGTTGGGCTATTTCAATACACACCATATCGATACGGCTAAGCGTATCGGTACGAGTTTTGGTTACTGGAAAAATCAGGTAGTTGAAACCCTAAGGCGTATCGGTATGGTCCAAGACCGTATCGGTACGGGCACTTGACAAATTTTGACATCATAATGTTGTAACAATTGAAGTATTAACCATTACAAGATGCTTGGAGGTCCCTTTTATACTCCTTGATGAGTTTGTAGCCGTTACTAGCCGTTGGGATTGAATTGGAGCCGTTGAAGCCTTTATTTCCCACCATAAATGCAGTTCTGCAGCTTGGCGTATCGATACTCGTCAAATCGTATCGATACGGTCTCAATGAGGAATTAGCCGTTGGGCTTCTTCAGCTGTTGCGTATCGATACGCTTACCTAGCGTATCAGTACGGTCCTGCAAATTAAAGATCGTTGGGAAAATGACCGTTGGAGCAGTTAGGCGTATCGGTACGCGATACACCCGTATCGGTATGCGACTAGCCGTTGGGCTATTTCAAAATACACCATATCGATACGGCTAAGCGTATCGGTACGGGTTTTGGCTACTGGAAAAATCAGGTAGTTGAAACCCTAAGGCGTATCGGTACGGTCCAAGACCGTATCGGTACGGGCACTTGAAAAGGTCGGTTTTGACTACTTTAAATGTACTTTAAATCATTCCAAAGCCTTGTAAAAACCCTTAAACATATTTTCAAGTTAATTTTTACTAAAAACATATTTTAAATTCTTTTCAATTTAGTCCAAAACATTTTTCAAATATTATATCAAAACATTAGTTCTACAATCTCCCCCTTTTTGATATAATAAAACCAACTTGAAAAATTGTTTGGGATTCTCCCCTTTTAACTTTAAAATTGTGAATAAGAGATTAAATATATGAAATTAAATAAAGCTCCCCCTTATTCATTTGAAAATTCAATTTTTCAAACCATTTATCCCCTTTTTATTATATCAAAAAGAATTTAAAATGACATTGAGCTCAAAATAACATAGGAGGAAAAAAAGTGACACACTTAAAGTTTTGGTTTAAAAAAATGGCTCTCTCTTACTCAAAGCATCATAAGAATATTAGTTCAACATATATGATTATCTAGTTGACATAAATGAAAATAAATCAATTAAGAACAAAAAAACAACTAGATTTTACCACACTTGAACCCAAGGGAGGATGTGAAGCTTTCCTTCTTCAAGTGTTCTTCCTTTGTGTGCATGGATCTCCCCCTCAATTTTTGACTTGTTGATCACTCTCCATCACACCTAGCAAAAGACAATCAAGTAATTTTTGGTATCCAAATTGCTTTGGATCCATAGACATTAGTAGCACAAAATTTAGTCCCCTTAGGAATCCATTTTTCAATTTCATCCTTTTTAGTTGAAGTGGTTAGTCCCTTTGGGACCCAAACACTTCTAAAACATTTACCATTCACAAATCTAGGGGCACTAGATTGTCTTACATAAAAGTTTGATTTTCCAAAACTATTTTTCTTTTCAAGTTCATTGGAAATCAAATATTTTTTTTCTTTTTGAACTTTAAGAAGCAAATTTTGTAAATCAAAACATTTTTGTTCAAAATCTTTCAATTTTGCTTCAAGTTCAAGATTTGTTTTGGAAAGCAAATCATTTTCAATTTTTATTTTTAAAATCAACTTTTTGTTCTTGGAAAATGATGTCTTGAATTCCAAAAGCAAATCATCATAGGCATTTGCAACTCATCAAATGTATATGAATTTGAAATATATGAGTTAGAAGTTACCTCCCCCTCATTGAGAGCCATCAAGCATAGGTGGGCTACTTCATCATCGGTGGAGTCTTCATCACTCCATGTGGCCACATATGCTTGTTTTGAAGATGATCCCTTCTTTTTGGATTTGTGAGAGTCCTTCATCTTCTTCCTCGATTCATGCTTGGATTTATCCATTTCGCTCTTCATGAATCGGGTGAATTTGTTGAAGAGATAGGCCATCTCTTCATCCTCACTTGAATCTACATGATGGCATGTGGAAGATTTGAGAGCAACGGCACTTGAGTTGATGCCTAGCTCCATGATCTTCTTCTTCCCCATCACTCTAATCTCTTCTTTCTTCTTCTCCTCTTCTTTGTTTTTCTTCATTATTTGGTGAGTGAGAAGTGACCCCATGAGTTCATCAAGCTTCAAGGTTTTGAGATTCTTGGCTTCGATGATGGCGGTCCTCTTTGAGTCCCATGACTCGGGAAGGGAGTAGATGAGCTTTCGGACAAGCTTCTCTTCCGAGATGGCTTCTCCATAACCTTTAAGACCATTGGTGATAGTGGAGAACCTATCAAACATCTTCTCGATGTTTTCTTTTGGATCCATCTTGAAGTTCTCATACTCTAAGGTGAGGAGCCCAATTTTGGTCTCCTTGACTTTATTTGTTCCCTCGTATGTGACTTCAAGCTTGTCTCATACCTCCTTGGCACTCTCACAAGAAGACATCTTCTCATAGATGGTTGGACCAAATGCACAAAAGAGCATGTGCAAGACTTTGCAATTAAGCTCCATCTTCTTGCGATCGTCGGCACTCTATTCCGCTTTGCTTCCTTGAGGCACGAACGGATCATCTTCAACTATGTCCCATAGCTTGTAGTCTCTTGACTTCAAGAAGAATTTCATCTTTGTCTTCCAATTGGCATAGTGATTTCCGTCGAAGAAGGGCGGTTTGTCGATAGATTGTGCCATTGAGCCAGTTGAGTAAAATGTTGATCGAGCTTGCTGGATCTTCTCAATATCAATAGGATGTGAATCCTCTTCGATTGAGCCAAGCTCTGATACCAATTGTTGAGATATGAGGGGCTCGATTCGATCAACCGTTCTTGCTCGCCAAGTGTGGAGAAGTTGGATAATTGGGTGTTTTAGTGGGAGGTGAAAATTTGGCAATTTGACACAATGATTTATAGTGGTTCAACCTTCTAACCAAGGTCTACATCCACTACCTTAGCTCCCCACTAAGGATTTCCAAACAAATTCACTAAGAATTTCGTCCCCTTTTCTCGGCTTAGGAGGAAACCGTTACAACGATCAAGCTTTCTACCAAAGCTTGATCAAACACTCTTTTACAAGAGAAAGACTTAGCAAAATAGAAATCCCTCTAATAGGTATGTGTTTGCAATACTAATGTCTCACCCAAAACCTAAACACTTGAGCAAATTTAACAATGTTTAGCTCACAAGTATTGTCTAAGCAAGAAATAAACAATTTAAGCTCTAGACAAATTTTGACATCATAATGTTGTAAAAATTGAAGCATTATGTAACACCCGTGTTTTGGGGCTAGAAGTTAGTCGGGTTAGTTGGTTCGAGTCGGTAAAATTTATTTCAATCAAATTAAGCTTTATTAAAGAGGGAGGGACCTATGTTGTAATTTTCCCCAAAAGATTTTAAGGGGATAAAAATTATCATCTTCTTCCCCTTTTCTTCATTATTTCCCGTGGAAAACACCCACCACCATCTTCAAACTCTCTCAAATTTTCAAGTCACTATTCTCTTTGATTTCTTCATCAATTCAAGGGGTTTTTGAAAGGTAATTATGTTTTCTTAATCTCCTCTTTATCCTCTATCTATCTATAGTCTTAGATTTCAAAGTTATGGAGTTTTGAAAATTAGGGTTCATATCAAAGTTTGGGTTTTTAAGGGGTTTTTCATCTTGTTTTGATAAATTGAGTTGGGGCTTTGTTTAATCATGTTAAAAGGTGTAACATATATCAATTTGGTTGAATTTTGGTAAAAATCCGAAGTGGGTTCTTAGACCCATTTTTAAAGTGTCAAAAACTTAATTTTTGGTGAGTTTTAGATTGTAATTAGAGGGCTGATGGTTTATGTATGCTAGGAGGATGTTTTGGAATCATTTAGATGTCATTTGGGTGTTTAAAAACATGATTTTCTGCTGGGTAAAATATGAGTACGAAAATGGATTTTTGGAGGGTTTTGGGTGAGTTTTGGGAGTTGTTTTAGGTGGGAATTGATAGCCAATGGTAGTACTATGATTAGGGATTGATTTGGGATTATTTATGGGTGCAATGGATGTTGGAAACATAGCTTTTGGAAGAGGTATTGGGGCTGTCCGAAATTGCTAAGTATGGGGTTTGGTCATGGTTTGCAACATGGTAAATTGTACTTGAATTGTATTCCGGGTTGATAATTTGATGTTGGGCTGATTTGAGGTTGTTTGAATTGTATTGAGGTTGTTTAGAAGCAAGAATTTGGGTCGGCAAAGCATCGAGAAGAAATCCGAAAACTTGGAGGTGATGGTTGCTTGGTAGTTGAGCTTGGAGGTAGAGGTGAGTGGTTAAATGTTTTAAATGGTTTTAAAATGGTTGGTTCGAGTATACGGACTAGGTCGGGCTTGGTAGACCCACCTAGAGTTGGGATTAGTGTGGTAGCCTAATCCTAAACTTGATCTAAAGCCTTTGGATGAACTTAAATGTATGAATGCTTATGTATATTGTATTATACATGTGTTGAGGCATGATTGGTATTGCATAAAACATGCATGGAAATGTGGTTGGTGTATGACGGTGATGTCATGTTGAGTACATGCTATGCATGGAAATGGTGTATGACGGTGATGTCATGTTGAGTACATGCTATGCATGGAAATGGTGTATGACGGTGATGTCATGTTGAGTACATGCTATGCATGGAAATGGTGTATGACGGTGATGTCATGTTGAGTACATGCTATGCATGGAAATGGTGTATGACGGTGATGTCATGTTGAGTACATGCTATGCATGGAAATGGTGTATGACGGTGATGTCATGTTGAGTACATGCTATGCATGGAAATGGTGTATGACGGTGATGTCATGTTGAGTACATGCTATGCATGGAAATGGTGTATGACGGTGATGTCATGTTGAGTACATGCTATGCATGGAAATGGTGTATGACGGTGATGTCATGATGAGTACATGCTAGGCATGGAAATGTGGGTTGTGGCTGTTAATATTGAGGAAGCTGGAGCTTGGAGAGCATGACATTTACAGTATAAATTGTTCATGCATCTTATATTGTGGCTCTTGTAAATTCTTGATATGTTTGTGTGATGCTTTGGTTAGACTGTGCTCGGACCCTGTAATGTTGAGGTTTGTTTTTAGAGCTTATCCTCACTAAGCATTATTGCTTACGCTCTCTTTGTTCAATATTGCAGATCCTTAGTTCGTGGGTTGCTTGTGCAAGTGGAAGGTTCCAAGTGTGGTTTTGGACTTGAGTTTATCAAGTATGGTTTTTAAATGTTAGACATGTAATAGTTTGAGCAATGGGACATGTATGGCTTTGATGAGTAGTTGTTGGTTGTTAGGAGCATGTTTAGACTCCTTGATGCCTTGTTTGTGTGTGAATTGTGTTGCATTGATGAATGTTAACTCATGCCTAAATTGCTCATGTTGATTTGTGCCCTTTGGTCCTTATGAAAGCATGATTTTATGTTTGATTTGCCTTAGGATTGATGTTAGTGTGCTGGTTGGGGTTTTTGAGGGATTTAGGGGCCTTCTTGTGCCTTAAATCAGCTCAAACTGAAGGTTCGTAGCAGGGGGTATCGATACCCAACAGGAGGGTATCGATACCTTTTTGGTGATTGAAGCTTCTGCCAATTTCGGTATCGATACCCACCTTAAGGGTATCGATACCGTTGGGGGGAGGGTATCGATACCCTTTTAAGGGTATCGATACCGCTGAGGAGGGGTATCAATACCCTCCTGACGGGTATCAATACCCCCTTACAGTTGAAGCTTAAAAATTGGGCTTGAGATGTCCGTTTGAGTTGAAATTTGGCAGAGAGGTATGAAACATGACTAATATCATAATGGTAACTTAAAATTTGGTAAAGTCCTCTTAGTTTCTAGAATTTACAAATTGGTCCCTAAATTCGTATTTTGTGCAATTGAGTCCCTTATTGTTTTCCGATTGCTGTGATTTTTGAGTATGGTTATCTCAAGAGTATGCCTAGGTTTAATGTGCATCTAGACAAGTTTAAAAAGAAAAAAAAAGGGTCGTTAATCAAGGTTAACTTTCGGGTTGACTTTGGTTTTCCCCGTGTAATCTTCGTAGTTCGCGTCAGCCGTCTAGACCGGGCTACGGGGGTTACATTTGTTGGCATCAGAGCTTAAGGTTCCGAGACCTTGGGCAGGTAAGTGAGTAAGTTATGTTTTATGATTGATATGCACGGTGTTTGCTTATCATGTAAGCATGTTGCTTGTTATTCGAGTATGCTGTAATGTGTGATTGTTTGATGGAGAAGGTATGTTGTTTGATCTTACGCATATGTTTGCTTGTTTAGCAAGTATGCCTTGTAATATGCATGATTGAGCATGTATGTGTGTTGAGTTGCTTGAAGTATGTTGAGTAGAGTCTCATTGCTTCTATTACATCGGAAAAAGAGATTTTAAGTGAGGAAATCATACTTGAGCCACTTGAACACTTGGAAGCCTTGCCTTGCTAACCCAGTTTGTATGTTATTGTGTTGTTGTTGTTAGTTTACAGCTTTTTGGTAAGTTGAGGCCAAAACCTGGACTGTGAATCGGTAAGTGGAAACTTGGGGTTCTGAAAATGTGAATGAGGTTGAGGGAATTCATCTCTTTAGTCAGGAAGGTGTGGTTGTACCGGAGTTGAGGTACAATTTGGTTGTCTGAGTCAATGTGTATGTGGATTGGTTCCTGTTGATGAGGAACGAGGTGATCGTTTCTGGTGTTAGTGATGAAAGAGGTGACGACCTATGAGTGGGAGTCAAAGTATTATCGATGATATAGTAGGTGAGCCTTTGGTACAGTTTTGAGCTTATTCCCTTTTGATTGATTCTGAGTCTGCACTTCTGTATATTGTTAGCAAGCATGCAAGTTTGAATGTGCCGATGAGGTGTCAGAGGTAGATATGAGTACCTTAGTTCTTTGGGGCGAGACCAGGGTAAGGGTCTCGTTTGTGTAATATGAAAATTCAGAAGTGTTAGTTGGTGACCGTTGGGGTTCAACTTATGATTTTAATACAAGATAGCCAGTTAGTGTTCGCGAGTGGGAGCTAGTTTGTGTGGTTGGGTCGGTGCACGTTGAGTCGTGTTTCAGCAAGCGAAAGAGATGAAGTCACTTCCGATATAGTTGAGTTGAGAAGGGAGTCTTGAGTTTTGACTCTAGTTTGTTTGTTAGAGGTAGAGCAAGACCAGCATGACTGTTTGTGGATATTCAGAATTGAATCTTGAGGTTACGAAAAGCTTAAGGAACAGTTTAGAAGAGTTAGATTTTGTTGAAGAACCAGTCTGTAAACAAGAGGGTCAAAGACTATCAGCTGTGCACAGGTGTATTTACAATGTCTTCGGATTTGTCCGTTTCGTGTGAGCATGCAGAAAAAAAAAAAAATTTATGTACGTGTTGAGACCTGAGAAGTAGGGACACATGTGACTAGACCTTGTGGTGAGATAGTGGTGGTCAGAAAATGTGCAGAAGATGTTTGTTGATGGTTCAGAGTTATGTGTATGCAGTATATGTAAAGTGATCATATTCCTACAGTTTTGATGAACCTTCTGGCAAGGTTTGGCTTGAAGAACACACAGTTAGTGTATACGTCGAGACAAAGAGAGAATTGCCTTAAAGTTGCAGATTTCTGTGTGACTGTAGTAGTAGGTGAGGAGGTGAACTTATTGTTGAATGTTGATCCAGCTGTGGAGGTCGAAGATTTATTGAGTTTAGATGGCAGGCTTGCTTACCAAGTGTAATGAATTTGATTTTGAATGAAGATTAGACCGCAGAAGGTTAAAATGGTTTGTGATTCTTCCTAGAAGTGTTTAGAAGAAATACCCAGTTTGTCTCTTGACAGAGAAGAAGAGTTTATTATTGATGTCGTCTCCGAGTTTGCTCGTGTTTTAGTTTGCTCTGTATCATATGGTTTCTGACAGAATTGAGAATGTTGAAGAATTAAATACGAGAATTGTTAGGCCTTAAATTCATTAGGCTTAGTGCATCATCTTAGAGTATGATAGTACAGTTTGTGAAGAAGAAAGGGCGGCAATACGAGAATGTGTTGAGATTTTAGACAGTTGAAACCAGTGGCAGTAAATGATTAGTATCTGCTTCCGAGTGTCAGCGATTTGTTGATCAGTTAGTGGGTGCTTCAGTCTTTCCGAAGATTAATTCGAGATCCGTTTACTACCAGTTGAAAGTGAGAAAAGTTGAAGTATCGAAGAAGGCCATGACTAGCTTTGAAGTTAGTGTGGTAGCACCTTTCAGAAAATCAGCTGTATGTCAAGTTACGCAACGTGAACTTCGAGTTAATGAAGATGTCCTCTTAGGACATGTAAATTAGCCAAGTGTATTAGATCAAATCTTGAACAGACAGAGGAAGATGTGAGTTGGAAGAAATTGAAGACTGTGAAAGATACCTATAGTTCCTAAGTTTAGCATTGTTCCTTTAAGAAGATTGTAAATAGACTTTTGAAGATAGTTGCTCCATTGACAGAGTGCTACATAAGAATATCCAATTGTGTGGCCAAATGCGAGACAACGAGCCCTTGAGGAACCGAAAGAAACTTTGAAGAGAGTTTCGACCTTGAAAAAAAAAAAAAAAAATTGAACCATAGTGATGCGTTGCATGTAGTGTTAGGTTGTATGCTTATGCAAGATGAAAGATTGTGGCTTGTTTATCGAGATAGTTGAAAGACCGTGAGAAGAGTTATCCGATATGAGATATAGAGTTTTGCATTTTAGAGACAGAATAGTTGTGCCGATTGACATGGTGTTTTGAGACGTACAGTTCATTGGTATCGCATCAGAGTAGTATGAAGACGTATCGTGGGTTGAAGATGACTACTTCTAGATTGAGTTGATGAGCGATGTGGTTCATTGTGAGAGTAAGCGTGTAATTTGTCAGCATGACAAGATCGAACGTCTGTTTTCTTCTAGTTTGTTACATCCGTGGAAGATGCGAAATGAAAGTGGGTAATAGAGATTCGAGATTTCAATTAGATTGTGAATCGGGCTAGTACAGTCGTTTATTTGTCGTGGTTACCTCCAGAGTTAGAAGAAATTGTAATGTGTCCTGTGTATCTGTGATTTGGAAGTATGAGTCAGATCTGTTTTGTGCTGTGTTTGTTGAAGAGATTGAGTTGAGTTTAAATTTGACATGCCTTGAAGAACCAGTTGAGATCTCGGTGTCGATTAGCAAATGTTGTGTGGCGAGTCTAACGAGTTGGTTAGTATGTTGTGGTGAGAGAGGAATGTGTGGAGGAGCATGTTTCAGTGACTCTTCCTGTTCGATGAATTTCGAGGACGAAATTTCCTTAAGTGGGGGAGAGTTGTAACACCCGTGTTTTGGGGCTAGAAGTTAGTCGGGTTAGTTGGTTCGAGTCGGTAAAATTTATTTCAATCAAATTAAGCTTTATTAAAGAGGGAGGGACCTATGTTGTAATTTTCCCCAAAAGATTTTAAGGGGATAAAAATTATCATCTTCTTCCCCTTTTCTTCATTATTTCCCGTGGAAAACACCCACCACCATCTTCAAACTCTCTCAAATTTTCAAGTCACTATTCTCTTTGATTTCTTCATCAATTCAAGGGGTTTTTGAAAGGTAATTATGTTTTCTTAATCTCCTCTTTATCCTCTATCTATCTATAGTCTTAGATTTCAAAGTTATGGAGTTTTGAAAATTAGGGTTCATATCAAAGTTTGGGTTTTTAAGGGGTTTTTCATCTTGTTTTGATAAATTGAGTTGGGGCTTTGTTTAATCATGTTAAAAGGTGTAACATATATCAATTTGGTTGAATTTTGGTAAAAATCCGAAGTGGGTTCTTAGACCCATTTTTAAAGTGTCAAAAACTTAATTTTTGGTGAGTTTTAGATTGTAATTAGAGGGCTGATGGTTTATGTATGCTAGGAGGATGTTTTGGAATCATTTAGATGTCATTTGGGTGTTTAAAAACATGATTTTCTGCTGGGTAAAATATGAGTACGAAAATGGATTTTTGGAGGGTTTTGGGTGAGTTTTGGGAGTTGTTTTAGGTGGGAATTGATAGCCAATGGTAGTACTATGATTAGGGATTGATTTGGGATTATTTATGGGTGCAATGGATGTTGGAAACATAGCTTTTGGAAGAGGTATTGGGGCTGTCCGAAATTGCTAAGTATGGGGTTTGGTCATGGTTTGCAACATGGTAAATTGTACTTGAATTGTATTCCGGGTTGATAATTTGATGTTGGGCTGATTTGAGGTTGTTTGAATTGTATTGAGGTTGTTTAGAAGCAAGAATTTGGGTCGGCAAAGCATCGAGAAGAAATCCGAAAACTTGGAGGTGATGGTTGCTTGGTAGTTGAGCTTGGAGGTAGAGGTGAGTGGTTAAATGTTTTAAATGGTTTTAAAATGGTTGGTTCGAGTATACGGACTAGGTCGGGCTTGGTAGACCCACCTAGAGTTGGGATTAGTGTGGTAGCCTAATCCTAAACTTGATCTAAAGCCTTTGGATGAACTTAAATGTATGAATGCTTATGTATATTGTATTATACATGTGTTGAGGCATGATTGGTATTGCATAAAACATGCATGGAAATGTGGTTGGTGTATGACGGTGATGTCATGTTGAGTACATGCTATGCATGGAAATGGTGTATGACGGTGATGTCATGTTGAGTACATGCTATGCATGGAAATGGTGTATGACGGTGATGTCATGTTGAGTACATGCTATGCATGGAAATGGTGTATGACGGTGATGTCATGTTGAGTACATGCTATGCATGGAAATGGTGTATGACGGTGATGTCATGTTGAGTACATGCTATGCATGGAAATGGTGTATGACGGTGATGTCATGTTGAGTACATGCTATGCATGGAAATGGTGTATGACGGTGATGTCATGTTGAGTACATGCTATGCATGGAAATGGTGTATGACGGTGATGTCATGTTGAGTACATGCTATGCATGGAAATGGTGTATGACGGTGATGTCATGATGAGTACATGCTAGGCATGGAAATGTGGGTTGTGGCTGTTAATATTGAGGAAGCTGGAGCTTGGAGAGCATGACATTTACAGTATAAATTGTTCATGCATCTTATATTGTGGCTCTTGTAAATTCTTGATATGTTTGTGTGATGCTTTGGTTAGACTGTGCTCGGACCCTGCAATGTTGAGGTTTGTTTTTAGAGCTTATCCTCACTAAGCATTATTGCTTACGCTCTCTTTGTTCAATATTGCAGATCCTTAGTTCGTGGGTTGCTTGTGCAAGTGGAAGGTTCCAAGTGTGGTTTTGGACTTGAGTTTATCAAGTATGGTTTTTAAATGTTAGACATGTAATAGTTTGAGCAATGGGACATGTATGGCTTTGATGAGTAGTTGTTGGTTGTTAGGAGCATGTTTAGACTCCTTGATGCCTTGTTTGTGTGTGAATTGTGTTGCATTGATGAATGTTAACTCATGCCTAAATTGCTCATGTTGATTTGTGCCCTTTGGTCCTTATGAAAGCATGATTTTATGTTTGATTTGCCTTAGGATTGATGTTAGTGTGCTGGTTGGGGTTTTTGAGGGATTTAGGGGCCTTCTTGTGCCTTAAATCAGCTCAAACTGAAGGTTCGTAGCAGGGGGTATCGATACCCAACAGGAGGGTATCGATACCTTTTTGGTGATTGAAGCTTCTGCCAATTTCGGTATCGATACCCACCTTAAGGGTATCGATACCGTTGGGGGGAGGGTATCGATACCCTTTTAAGGGTATCGATACCGCTGAGGAGGGGTATCAATACCCTCCTGACGGGTATCAATACCCCCTTACAGTTGAAGCTTAAAAATTGGGCTTGAGATGTCCGTTTGAGTTGAAATTTGGCAGAGAGGTATGAAACATGACTAATATCATAATGGTAACTTAAAATTTGGTAAAGTCCTCTTAGTTTCTAGAATTTACAAATTGGTCCCTAAATTCGTATTTTGTGCAATTGAGTCCCTTATTGTTTTCCGATTGCTGTGATTTTTGAGTATGGTTATCTCAAGAGTATGCCTAGGTTTAATGTGCATCTAGACAAGTTTAAAAAGAAAAAAAAAGGGTCGTTAATCAAGGTTAACTTTCGGGTTGACTTTGGTTTTCCCCGTGTAATCTTCGTAGTTCGCGTCAGCCGTCTAGACCGGGCTACGGGGGTTACACATTAACCATTACAAGATGCTTGGAGGTCCCTTTTATACTCCTTGATGAGTTTGTAGCTATTGGGATTGAATTTGAGCCGCTGGAGCCTTTATTTCCCACCATAAATGCAGTTCTGCAGCTTGGCGTATCGATACTCGTCAAACCGTATCGATACGGTCTCAATGAGGAATTAGTCGTTGGGCTTCTTCAGCTGATGCGTATCGATACGCTTACCTAGCGTATCGGTACGGTCCTACAAATTAAAGATCGTTGGGAAAATGACCGTTGGAGCAGTTAGGCGTATCGGTACGCGATACACCCGTATC
Source organism: Hibiscus trionum (assembly GCA_030270665.1). Lineage (NCBI taxonomy): Eukaryota > Viridiplantae > Streptophyta > Magnoliopsida > Malvales > Malvaceae > Hibiscus > Hibiscus trionum. Next base: position 21,473,319 of record BSYR01000025.1, read on the forward strand.
GGTACGCGACTAGCCGTTGGGCTATTTCAAAACACACCATATCGATACGGCTAAGCGTATCGATACGGGTTTTGGCTACTGGAAAAATTAGGTAGTTGAAACCCTAAGGCGTATCGGTACGGTCCAAGACCGTATCGGTACGGACACTTGAAAATGCTGGTTTTGACTACTTTAAATGTACTTTAAATCATTCCAAAGCCTTGTAAAAACCCTTAAACATATTTTTAAGTTGTTTTTGACTAAAAACATATTTTAAATTCTTTTCAATTTAGTCCAAAATATTTTTCAAATATTATATCAAAACATTAGTTCTACATATTTTTATTTTTTATAGTCGAGTCCAATATTTTTAATATGGTTTTATTTTTGTCTAGTTTAGTCCATAAAATTTTTATTTAGTCTGAAATTAACCTCTATATATTTTTATTTTTTATAATTTAGTCTAATATTTTTATAATCTAATCCTAAGAGTTTGATTGTTAATGTAACACCTAATACACAGTACAAACGAATCCAACCCGAATATCGAATGCTACAAATGACCCATTTGTGGCCTAAAACAAATTAAAAAAATAAGTATATTTGATTACATGAAAGTAAAAAACCAACATGAACATAAAGGAGAAACAATTAACTAAAGTCACTCGAGAAAGTAAACCTTTAAAAAGTTTAGAAAATAAACGATTTAACAAAAAGACATTTTGGTATTTTACAAGATTTGAACCCAAAAAACATTCAAAACATAAAAGTTTAATATAAGTAGAAACATTGTATACCTCTTTTTTGCTAAAGAAGAAGAAGAAGTTCAAATCGAAGTGAATTTAACTGAATCAGGGTTTAGGGACTAAAATGTAAATAATTTATAAGTTGGATTTTAAGTTAAAAAGTCAATTTTAGGCTCGTTTTAGACTCGTTAATTCTAATTAGACTTAATGATATATTCTTGTTGAAATCGAATTTGAAATAGAATGTTAATTGCAAAAAATAAGTAGTTTATGGGCCATTTTGAAAAACATTCATAAAATATAGGGGGCCGGTTTTTCAAAAAGTGAAATCACACCTTCATTTATGAAATAGATATCATCATTGACATGTAGACCAAGTTTCAGGTTAATTCGAGCTAAAATAAGCCCTTAATTGCAATTATAAAATTAGTGATTGAAATGTAAAGTTTGCTATTATAAGGTAATGGACTGAATTATAAAATAGAGGTCAATTTCAAATTAAATAAAATTTTAGTGATTAAATTGAACAAAAATAAATTCATTGTAAAAATATTAGTTAAAATTATAAAATTTTAAAACAAATAAGGTTCAATTTCGAATTAAAATATTTTAGGAACTAAAGTTAACAAAAGTATTATTATATTAATAATATTGAATTTAATAATAAAATAGAAATAAATAAGCATAAATTTTAGATTAAATAAAATTTTTAGGGACTAAAATGAACAAATTAAAATCATAATAATAATATTAGATGAAATCATAAAAATTAACTATAAATATGGTTAAAATAAAATTAAAATTTTTTAAACATAATTTCATAATTTTATTATTAAAATGGGATTGTTTTCACTTTTCTTTTTAATTTTTCACCCAATTTGGTGAGAAAACTATTTGTATAGGAGTAACAAAAATTACCTTCCCTTTAATTTTTTTTCATTTTAATTTTTCACTCTAACAAGCAATCCTTAAATTTATTTTATTTTTAATTTTTTTCCTCTTTCCTCTCTTCCATTTTTCCTTTCTACTAAACAAAACTTAAATTATTATTTTCATAATTTGAGAACGGAATTCAAATAAAAAAGAGACAATATCATAAAATAATATTAGGAGATTAAATGGTAGTAGCAAAAAAGAAATTCTAATTTATCTACTCTCTTTTGGGCGATGGGCTAAAGCTTTTTGTTTTTCTTGAGAAGGAGATGGTTCTTTTCACATCCTCCAATATTTTCCTTTGGTTAATTTCTTCTATTAGTCCTTATAACATGTGATTTAAGCTTTATACTCTAATTTTATTATATTTATGACTCAACCCTAAAAATTATATTTAAGGTTTAAAATTATAATTTAGAGCATTGAGCGTAGGGTGTATTTTTTAAGGTTTAAAATTTAAAATTTAGAAATATAACTTAAGATTTAATTTTTAATGTTAGGCGTAAAGAGGTACAAAATACTTTTGTTGGAATTTAACACTTTCCTTTCGCCTCTCTCGCTTTATAAATTTCACAATTTCTTTCCGACAAGAAAGTTAAAGGAAGAAAGAGACGACAGGTGCAGAGGATAACACACATATACAGTGAGAAATTGAGAGAAATGAAAGGAAAGAAAATGATAAGATGTGAGGGAATTAAAGCAGCTTTCAATGTACCACTGAAAAAGAAAACGATTTCTATGAGTTTTCATATCATGCAACTGTACTAACAAGATCTGCCTATATAAATATATATGGATTAATATCCTATACACTGGCGGTGAAAATTTTTTATTTCCACAAGCGCTTCATTTACAGGGTTTAGGGTTAGGGGTTAGGGTTTAAAGTTTAGGGGTTTTAGTGTAAAGGTTTAGAATTTATGGTTCATGTTTAAAATTTAGGATTTAGGGTTAGAATTTAGGGTTTAGGGTTTAGGGTTTAGGGTTTAGTTTTAAGGTAATATGGGTAGGGATTTAGGTTTTAACCTATAAACACTAAATTTTAACTCTAAACCCAAAATTCTATCAACAATCCCTAAATTCAAAACTACTACACATATACCCCTAAATTTTAAACCCTAAACGGAGTCCCTAACCCCTAAAACTAAGACGCTTGTGTAAAAAAATTTCCACAAGCGCTTGTGTATAGAACAATTACCCTATATATATATGGATAAATATTCTATACACAGGCGGTGGAAACTGAAAGTTTCTACAAGCGCCTTAATTTTAGGGTATAAGGAGTTAGTTTAGGGTATAGGGTTTAGGGGTTTAGGTGTAGGGGTTTAGAATTTAGGGATAGTTGTTTCAATTTAAGCTTTAAGGTTATAATTTAGGGTTTATAGGTTAAAACCTAAATCCTCACCATATTACCCTAAAAACTAAACCCTAACCTATAACCCTAAACCTTAAATTGAAACAACTATCCCTAAATTTTAAAGCCCCACACCTAAACCCCTAAACTCTATACCCTAAATTAACTCCCTATATCCTAAAACTAAGGCGCTCGTGGAAACTTTCAGTTTCCACCGCCTGTGTATAGAATATTAATCCTATATATATATATATAAGCTTCTCTTTCATAATTCATAACAAAAAAGAAAAAGAAATTTTGATCCTTTCATCTGTCTTAATTCCTTTCTGTTTTTTTCTTCTTCATGATATATATATAGTTGTTTATTATGAATGATCATGAAGGTCAAGGAAAAGTGATGATCATGAAGCAAAAGAAGGTACCGAAATGGGAATAACTACACCAAATTTGTCCCCATCAATGTTTTCTTAACAATCCAAGACTCACTAAATTCCAGTTCAATACAATAGAAATATGAACCCTACAGGATCTATGTCCCAAGATTACCACCAAGCAGCTGCTGGCATCTCCAGATTCTCGAATGAATTCGAGAGATCAGCCATGATCAGTAGAGATAAGGTAAGAGTTCGATGCATTGAGTCGCCACCTCCACCATTAATTGAAGACGAAGAATCAAATGCTCCTCCTGTTTATGAAACATCTGGTTCTGGTATGTTATCCGAAATCTTCGACCGTCCTTCGGGTATAGCGGCCGCGGCCACCACAACTTCCACCGAGTTATTAGACCAGGCTCTACTACCACCTCCACCAAGTCACTTTAATGCAGGCTCAGCAGCTGCCATGCAACTTTTCTTGATGAATCCGCAGCCAAGATCACCATCTTTTGGTACGAGCACTGTACTGACTCCACCTCCATTTACTTGGGTTCCTGATAATGCTAACACTGTTTTAGAAAGTCAAGGCCTTTCACTATCTTTGTCATCTTCTTTTCCACACTTGGAGATCAAAGATGTCGAGTTTCCGTATTACAACCAGGCTCATGTCGGGCTCGGATCGACAATGGGAATGATCAATGTGCTTAGAAACTCAAAGTATGTTAAAGCTGCTCAAGAATTGTTGGCAGAATTCTGTAGTGTTGGAAGAGGCCAGTTGAAGAAGAACAGGTTTGGTCGGAACAAAACCAACCCTTGTTCTAATCCTGGTGGCTCTTCTTCATTTACAAAGGATCTCCCTCCTTTATCACCGGCTGACAGAATTGAACACCAAAGAAGGAAGGTCAAGCTTTTAGCCATGCTTGATGAGGCACGTAATCTCCATCTCTTTCTCCTTAAATTGTCAAATCATATATCATTGATTTCCGTGGTGTCTAGCAAGGGGAGCAGCATGAGCGATCACTCAGAGTCACCACTTTCTACCTTTATAACTTTTAATCATACTTATATGACTTATTAATAAAATATTAAATTAATTGTTCAAAGTAATGGAACATATTTTCGTTCTATACAGACTCATTTGAGTTTTCTCTCTGGGTCACGAAAATGTCTGAGACGGGTATGTTGATTTCTGTTATTAACAACAAAGTAGTGAACTTGTTCATGGCTTGCAGGTGGAGAGGAGATACAAGCTTTATTGTGAACAGATGAAAATGGTGGTGGACTCATTGGAACTAGTGATGGGCAATGATGCAGCAGTGCCTTACACTGCGCTCGCTCAGAAGGCAATGTCAAGGCATTTTAGGAGTTTAAAGGATTCGATATGGACACAATTGAAGCGCAGCTATGAGGTTCTGGGTGAGAATGATGGAGTTGCCGGAATCTCGGGCATAACCAAAGGTGAGACACCGAGGTTAAGGATGCTAGAGCAAAGCTTAAGACAACAAAGAGGGTTGAATCAAATGGGTGGTAGTGTGATGGAACATGAACCTTGGAGGCCGCAAAGGGGCCTGCCTGAACGATCTGTCAACATCTTGAGGGCCTGGCTTTTCGAACATTTTCTCCACCCGTACGTTGTTCTTATCTCACACTGCACTACTCTAACTCTAGATCCACAGTTTCTTAATGTGAAAACAAAATGCTTAAAGACAAGCTGTTAAAAGACAGTCTTCTGATGCATGTCTATAATAGCTTTACTATGCCTGAAATTTGTTGCGAAAGAACAGCCTTTCTTGACACTTTTTATACTCTTTCACTAACGGAACAAAAGAACAAATGTGCATGTAAATAATATTAATGAAAGATGTTGAAAGGAGTTGTCTTCTTCTGTACTTTCTCTGCAAAATTGCATGATCTTTTCTGCTCTTAGATTCTCAAACCCCATGCAACAGTACATAAAGATCAATCGTTTTATGGTCTTTTTTCCCAGGTACCCAAGTGATGCAGATAAGCATTTGTTGGCTCGACAGACTGGTCTTTCGAGAAATCAGGTTGGATTTTTCACTACTAAACAGAAAATTATAGAGAGAGATTTAGAAATCTATTGTAGCAAGCTTGTAGAACTAGATTCGAACTTTATGTTGGGACGAATGCAGAATGTTATGTTAGGGTGCGAACTTACAAAATTTTAGGGGTGTGAACTTAGGTTATCGATAAAAAATACATAATCTATATAGTAATTTAAAACTTTTACGGGATGCGACTGCCCCTCCAACCCCTTGGTTGATCCCTAACTTTGTTCAATCAAATATGAAAGTCAGATAAGTTATATTGATGGGGTCATTCAGTAGGGTAAGAGTTGCTATTCACATTTTTTTTTAATTGCATGAAAGCCATAACATCTAATTCTGAAGTGAGACCCAATTCTCTTTGGAATTTTCTTAGGAAACAAACGTAATTGAGCAGAATATGATCAAGAAAAGATATTTCCTTTGGACTTTCCGTAGGAAACAAACGTAATTGAGCACAATACGATCAAGAAAGATATAGCTAGCCGATGAGTAGGGACAAAAATCTTTTAACCCGGGGTTTTTTTATGCCACAACATTAAAAAAAATTAAATTTTAAGCTATTACTTTAAATTTTAAATTATAAATTATAAACTCTAAACTCTAAAAATACACTTTACACTAAATTCCATAAACTATATTTCTAAATCATAACCTTATAACCCCAAACCTAAATTTTTAATATGAAACATAAAAAGAGGCACCGAAACAGGATAGACGATTTATAGTGGATGAGTAGTCCTTATAATTATTGATTCAATATATGTATATATGGAATAATCATATATATATGTTTATGCAGGTTTCAAATTGGTTCATAAATGCTAGGGTTCGGCTGTGGAAACCTATGGTGGAAGAGATGTATCAACAAGAGACAAAGGAAGAAGAGGGAGATAATAATAATAATAACAGCAATAATGCAAAAACATCGAATCCATCATTGACAGCAGCGTCAACAACGACCACAGCAGCAGGCAAAACGTGCCAAATCAGTGCCACGGAAAACGACACTTCACTCACCCAAACCAACAGCCAACAATGCTTCTCATTCTCAGAAAACAAAACAAAGCAGTGCACTTCCCTAACTACCACTGCCACTGAGCTGGTGGCGCCACCACCCATTTCACAGCCTTTTGCCACCGCCAATGCTGGCGATGTTTCACTCACTCTAGGGCTACGCCATGGTGGGAACATGCCTGATAATATTTCTTCGTTTTCAACAGGTTTAGACTTTGGGGGCTGCTAGTTTCAATTTGCGAATGCATAATTTCCATAGAAACTTTCATTTTTCATATCAATTCTAGGATTCTATAGTACATTGCTTTACTTCTTCATGTTGTTAAGGTTTTCTGCATATTATATATTTTTTTCCCAGAATAACAAGTAATATTAACGTTTTTGAGGGATCGAAATATTGAAATATGACAGAAATTGCAGAGGACGACGGATAGTTAATCTGTTTTTATGCTATATACCAATAACTATTTTTTTATTTTTACATTATGGTGTGATTACGGACAAACAGTTAGAACTTAATTTTTTTTAAGATAACAATTTCTTTTACTAGAGCCACTCAATGAGTTCAATAAATCTTGATATTCAAAATTGAACGTAATTTTATTTAAACATATTTAAACTTATAACTTTAAAAAAATGCTAAAATAACCCGAAAAAATATCGAATGTAAACAATAAAACACAACTTTTCGGGTAGCTTTTGGAATATAAACACAAAAATATCCATTAGTATTATTATTTCAATTTCAACTTATAAGCAATGGTTTCTATGAAACAAGGTTGGTTTCTTGAGATCCAATACAGATAATTTATGTTTGTTTGTTTTTTTCTTTTGCACAAAGATAGCAAATTAAATGAAAACTTAAATTCTATAACACACATTCGTCACAATTACAAACATGAGGTTGTAATAAAGATGAAAGATTATGTGAGGAACCTCCAAAACACGAATTCCAACTTCCACATCATGTGGTAGGTTTTCTAAACGGTCTGCGTAAAAATTGCCCTCTCAAAAGGTATGTGGGATTTTCCCCATCCGATGGTGGATCCACTTGGTAGTCAGGATAGACGAGTGTACATCTTTAAACTATTTGTACGCCTATTTATCAACGATAAAACCACTCATTTAAGAATTAGAATGATTTCGTACTAGACTTTAGCTGTTATTAAACTCGAATCTCATTTAATTGAACCATCTAAATTTAGAATCGTTATCTTCAAAGGTGGACGTATGATTTTATAGACATTACCGAATTCACTTTCGAATTTATAATTTATAAACTGTACGTTATACTCTCTCACAGTAGAGCAAATGGAACAAGGGAAACCAGCAGTCACCATCTTCGTGGAGAACATACCAAAGGCTATGCAGTGGAAGGGTCTGTGGCATGCATTTGCTAGACATGGAGATGTAGTAGACGCGTTTATCGCCAGTAAGCTGAGTAAAGCGGGGAAGAAGTTCGGATTTGTTAGGTTTAAAAGTAGAGTGGATGCGTTAAGGGCAATCGAACGTTTAAATGGTTTTTTCTTATATGGTTTCCAATTAACGGTGACAATGGCGAAGTTTACGGACCGGAAAGGAAGGAGAAATGAAAGCACAAAGACGATGAAGGGAGGGCGAGTCGGGGCTGCCAGCAGAAAGGAATGGTTAAGGAAGGGAATTAATCATGAGGGACCGAGAAGGGAGGAAGCAACTTTGGCAAGGACGGCAAACTCAGTAAAGGAAGACGACAAAACATGTTCGCAGGTGTTAAAAAGAATTACAGGGCATGCGGTGGAGGAGGAACTGTGGAAAATGAAAAGATGTCTAGAGGTGAGTCGTCAACGGTGTGCAGTGTAGGGAGTATTAAAGGAAGGTTGCTAGAGTGGGGGTTTGGGGAAATAAAAGTTCAAAGGATGGGGGCAAAGCTGTTTTTGCTTACCATTGAGGATGACGAACTGTTTCTGATGCTGGAAGATTTGGATTGGTCGTATCTAAAAGAAATTTTTATCAAAGTCGAGATGTGGTCGGAGAAGCTTTCAAGACCGGCAAGAGCCACCTGGTTAGAAGTCTCAGGCATCCCGCTTCATGGTTGGAATCACGTTACTATCAAAAAGCTAGCAGAGTTGTGGGGTACCATGGAAGCTTTTGGAGAGAATGTAAATCATCTCTTAGATTGTGAAAAGGTGACAATTTTAATTTCTACACAACACTGGAAAAAGATAGAGGAAGTTGTGGAAATTGAAATAGGGAATCAAGTGTATGAGGTCAGTGTGGCGGAGATCGGATTCTTGGACCGAAAGATTGAAGGGAAAGGAAAGGAAAAAGCTAGTATGAAGATGAAGGGACAACTGAATACAGAAGAAGATAGTCAGTCAGTTACGACGCCGAGAAATTCATCGGAGCAGGGAGACTCTCCGGTGATGGAAGAAATAGTATTAACACTACAACAAAACAGTTCTTTAGCGGCGCTTTTTTAACCCTATAGCGGCGTTTTTTAGCGCCGTTAAAAACTTTCCCGGCGCTTAAGAAAGCGCCGCAAGAAATGCCGCTTAAAGCAGCGCCGCAACAGTTCGCGGCGTTTTTAGGTAAGAAACGCCGCAAAAAGTCTTGACTTTTCGCGGCGTTTTAGAAAGCAAACGCCACTAAATCTCAATATATAGCGACGTTTTAGAAAGCAAACGCCACTAAATCTCAATATATAGCGACGTTTTATTTTCCAAACGTCACTAAAAATCATAATTTTTAGCGGCGTTTTAGAAGACAAACGCCACTAAATGTCGGTATACGGCGGCATTTTATTTTCAAACGCTACTAAAAGTGCTGGATGGACAACAAATTTTGTGATATTTAGAGGCGTTTTCTAATTGAAACGCCGCAAAATGAGCTTGACTTTGAGAGGCATTTTTTTATAAACACCGCTAAACTGATTGATTTGCAAATATAATTTTCTACGTTGTACTACCAAAAATTAACATGTAACATTATTCAATAACAGAAAACTTGAAATTTAATTATGACACAAATCAACTAGAAATACTTATCATTAAAAATAAATCAGTGTTTATAAACATTAAAGTGAAATATAATGTAATTCAACATTGTTCACTAGAACTAGAATAAACAAAGCATGAACCTAAAAAATCAACTAAGATGGCGGATTCAGTAAATCTTCATATTTGAACTCAACTCCATTTCCTTAAGCACTAGGTTCTTGGTCTCCAAAGTATTGGTTAAGGTTGTCAGCAAAATGAACAGCGCAGTATCATTATCTCTCCAATAGTTGCTGTTAAATCAAAGTTTACAAATTAAAATGAGTCATGATCTTCAGGTATATCACAATAAAGTCAAGAATCTTACGTATGTGATCCAATGGCTTGTAGATATGGATGTTCAAATGTATTATCCTATAAAATGAAAAGATTCGAGTTAGGAGAAATCAACAATAAAAAATCAGCTTCTCTTTAGTCACACAAAGCTCCATAAATTCTGATCTTTAAGTTTTAAATTGGCATTATTACATCCCCTTCAAAATTTGTAACAGAAGATTCTTTGAAATGGTATTTTGATACTTTCTCATCCAACTCACATTACTAGTTTTAACTTGTTTATATTTCTCAATACATTAGAGTTGAAATCACAAGTAGCGAGAGGTTGGGAATGACCATTAGTAATGCATCAAAATGCCTCATTATCCAATAACATACTGTCCTATTTTATTTGGCTTAGAGCCACAGGTCTATATAGTTGCATAAAGAAAGAAAGAAATTAAATCAAATAACATCAGTCTGTATAGTTACATACTTGAAGCACATGATCTATCCGCCCTTCTTCGCTTCCAGTTAACCTCTCAATCATCAGAGAACCATATGACCTCTCTTCTCTTTCTTCCACATGCTTTGTTCCTGTTTTGAATAAAAATAAATAAATAAATGAAAGAAAGAAGTTTGAAGAGTTAAAATAAAATATAGGGACAATATAGATCAAGTCAAGATCATTTTTGTTGGAGATACAGAGGTAATAAGACCTATTCATGCTACTTTGTTCACAAAAAAAAGTATTAAGACAAAAAGAGTTGCAAAAAACTTTGGAGAAACTCTTGATTACCTTCTATGTTGTCAGTGTTTCTCGATTGGCAAACTGTGAGCACTTTAGCCTGTTCAAAAAGCATATAGCATAGAAGTTTATAAGACCAAAAACAAAAGAAATACACATTAGAAATAAATGGAATAAATCATAATTTTTCTGCCATGGAAAAAGAGGAACTTGGTGTTAGTTACCCTCAATGAATGCTTGTATGTCAGAAAGTGCCTAGAGTTGGGAAACTCTTTAGCCATTTGTAAATTTTTCTCATCACGGTTAAAGGCATTGAATCCAATTGAAAATGAAATTAGAATGAAGCAAATACCTCTGCAGAGTAATTTCAGAAAAATTATGAGGGCCAGGGGGGAAATGACCAAATTTCCCACGCAAAGCAAGCTGCCTTCACCAAATTACCATTACCGTATACCTTACCGTAGCATAGGAGCTACTAAGATGCAATGGATGCATAACTAAATCACCATTAGCAGTTCCAGTTGCAGCTTTAACCTCCTCATCAGTCCAGCAATCATTCAAAAGTCTGAAATGAGAATTACTGAATTCTATTAATCGGAAATTACCATAAAAAGAAATGAGTTTAAAACGAGGAATTCTGAAAAAGAAAAAAACACACATATACATAGTTTTTCTTTTTTAATATGAAAAAATTATATGGCTACCAAGATGCATTACGTATATAGTTGAAGTTTACAATAAAACTGTTTTTGCACCATAGCTGGATGATTGATGTATCAGTAAAGGAGTTCATGGGAAAATATTCTAGGCCAAATATCATCTTCATCATGTTACATGCATAAACACACAATCTCAAAGAAAATAGGAACAACGCTAAGGTGTTGAAAAGTGAAATTTACCTGTCCATAACAGTTGCTAAACTTTTTCAATTATCTAAAATTCAGAGTTAAAATAATGACATTCAATCCAATTAATCTCAAGAAATGTCATTTTCCAGTTTGCTGTATGGAGTTCCATTTTCTCGCTTCATGGGCCATCACAAATTTTATTTCATAATTTCCATTTAAAAGACTTAACGCTCTGATAACTAGAAAATCAGATACTCCAATACTGAATTTATTTTGCAGGGCTAGTCAAGTGTCACCTAGGAGAAGAACACAAAATAACTAAACTGTTCGAAAACACATAAATGAAACTTCCATGTCTCTACTACCATTAACTACCGTATATGGTGTGTTTTAGGGGGAATAAAGGGAAGCAAGAGGTTCATCTTCCATCGTGTATACGAATTCCAAATGCAATAGATTTATACAAAATAGAGTAACAGCTAATTACAAAATAAAGAGCAATAATACTAGAGTAGAGAGGCAAAGGTATTGTAATGATTAGAAGCAAGTGAAGAAATGACAAACATAGGTGTCAAAATAATTTTAATACACTGGATTCAGAAGAGAAGCATGTTTAAGTTATCAGATAAGCAATGCTCAAGAATGCTAGACAACGTGCTTAACCATTCCAACGATTATAAATCATGACAAATACAACAGGAACTAATAGCCTTGGCTGTGCGACTACCCCCCTTCGACTGCTTCGATCATCAGAATCAGAATCTGAAGTTGGGTCTGAATCGGAAGATGAGTTTACCTTCTCCGTACTCAACAAATAATCTAATCAAGGGAATGTATACAAAAAATTCAAATTCTGCAAAAATTAAAGAATTTTTTTTTTCAAAACCAGTTACGAAACCCTAACTTCAAAGAAAGAAGTTAAATAGAGTTCGCTTCTTTGCTATTAAACCTCAATCGAAAGATTAAGGAACCTAAATCTAAACATCAAAACTAGAAAACCCTAAAAATTAAGAGGAGCGAAAAGCGTACCAGAACTTCTTGGCGGCCGAAGATCCAAAATGAAGGCAAAGAGGAAAGTTTTCAAAATTTCTATCTAAAAGAGTGATGCGATTTTCGTATGAGGAAGAGTAATAGGCAAATGAAAACGATTGTGGCGTTTGTTAAACCAAAAGCCGTTAAAGTGCTAACAATTGCGGCGTTTAATAAAATAAACGCTGCTAAATCACCCATTCTACCAGCGTTTTTACTAAAACGCCACTTTATGCTAGTCTATAGCAGCGTTTTTCTTATAAACGCCGCAAAGCTTATCCTTTTGTGGCGTTTTTACTTTAAACGCCGCGATATGTACAAAATTAGCGGCGTTTGATTTAAAAACGCCGCGAGAAACGCCGCTATATACCAAATTTGGTGTAGTGTAAATGCAATCTGCATGGGAAAAGATTACAATGACAGATGTTTTTATGATGGATGGGCTATTAGAAATACACTAGGGGAACAGGACATCTTAGGCAGAGGGCTCAAGGAGATCCAGCATGTGAGCAATAATTTTGGGAGCGTTATGTCGGGAGAATGTTTCATACCAGACAGTGAAGGGATAAAACAAAAGGGTGAGGAAAGAGTTACTGCAGAAGTTGGACCCAATCTCACAGATGGGGAAAAAAGTGCTTCTTGGGAGACACCGATTTTTAATGCGGAGACCCAGTGTGCCTCTACACGGGCCTTGGAAGATATCAGTAACATGGGTTTAGGCCCAAGACAGAATGTGGATGGTAAACATGTAGATAAGGAGAAAACTTCCTGGGTTAATTCAGTAGAAAAGGAATTTAATGAAGGGGTTCATTTTCAAGGCAAAACACAAGTGAGGCCGGATTCTACAGAGTCGATTAGTGAAGGGGAGGAGCCGAGGGCTTTCTTCTCAGAGTTAAACGAGGGGAAAGGCAACAGAAGGAATAAGAGGTATGGATCATTGTGGGATTTTCAAGAAAAAAAACTTACTGATCTAGAGAGGAAGAAGAAAGACAAGGTGTGTCGAAGATACAAGGTGAGCAAGAAAAATTTGGACTACTCAGAACTATCTGGAAGATCCTTATCTGACTCTGATTTGGTGACTAGATGGAATTTGCTTACAAAAGAGGCAAGGAAGACCCTAAAGTTGGGGAAAAAACTTGGGATGCAGTTTGAAGGGAATGAAGAAGAGGTGGTGAAGGAATTGACTCAACTAGAAGATAATTAGGGGGACGGGTGGAAGAGGAATACCTTTCATAGCTAGTTACGTTACGCTGGAGGAGAAGTATGTTGTTGCTAACCTGGAATGTGCGTGGGTTAGGGGGAGAGGTGAAAATGTCTGCAGTTCGCAAGGTTGTAAGGGCTCACAAAGTGGAGATGTTATTTTTACAGGAGACTAAAAAACCAAAGTTAGGCGAAGACGAAGTTAGAAGGTTGTGGTATGATGATGACATTGAATTTGTTTCAGTGGCTTCGGATGGTCGTTCAGGGGGTTTGCTAACAGTTTGGGATAAGAGCAAGTTCAGGGTTGAGTTTATTTTGCCCAAATCTAGATATACTTTGGTAAAAGGAATATGGCTACAAACAGGTATGACAGCTACAATCTTCAATGTTTATGCTCCTTGTGTAGCTTCAGAGCAAGTTGATCTGTGGAATGAGATATCTGCTTGGAGAACTGTTGAATCGTCAAATTGGATTGTGGGTGGAGATTTCAACTCAACAAGGTGTAGAAGTGAACGTAGTGGTTGTGTGAGCTTGCAATACGGGAGCAATGAATTTAACGATTTCATTAGTATCTGTAATTTGATTGATCTTCCAATGAGCGGGAAAAAATTTACATGGTTTGGTCCTCAGAATCGAAGAAGTAGGCTTGATAGATTCCTGTTGGATGAGTCGTGGTTATTGGAAAAATATGATTTTGCGCAAATAGGTCTAAAACGGGCAGTTTCGGATCACGCACCAGTTCTTCTCTCTTCAGGAACAGTGGACTGGGGGCCTAGGCCTTTCAAACTCTTCAATGGATGGTTAGAAATGAAGGAATGCAGAGATATGATCACTGAGGTATTCCGAAAATGTGAAGGAAATAAATCTGGCCTGGCATTGAAGTTAAGAAAATTAAAAGGGGTATTGAAGAAATGGAACAAAGAGTCTTGTGACAACTATGACTCCAAAGTGAAAGAATTAGAGGAGAGGATTTCGATCTTAGAAGAAGCGGGCAATGAGAATAGCTTGAGTGAGGTTGAAATAGAAGAATTAAAAGCTTGTAGACTTGAGTTGTGGGAGAATCTAAGACTTCAAGAGGAGCTGTGGAGACAGAAGTCGAGAATGAACTGGCTTTCATTGGGAGATTCAAATACAAATTTTTTCCATAGAGCTGTTAAAATTCGGGGAAAAAAGACAATGATACAAAGGCTGAAGTTCGAAGGAAGATGGTGTGATGATCCAAAGAGTTTGAGAACACATGTTTTCGATTACTTTCTGAAACATTTCAGCTGCAAAAATCGATGTTGGAGGGCAATACCAAAGTTGAAGTTCAAGCAAGTTCCAGATTTGGAGGCTAGTAAACTAGAGGAACCATTCTCAATCGAGGAGATTAAGGAAGCGATTTGGAGCTGTGAAGAATCGAAAGCACCCGGGCCTGATGGATTCAATATGAAATTTTATAAAAGTTGCTGGGAGGATGTAAAGGATGAACTGTCTTTCCTCATGGATGATTTCTTCAGAACTGGAAAATTAAGTCAGTGTGTTAATTCCTCTTTCATTGCTCTCATCCCCAAATTAAGTAATCCAGTGTCAATTGCGGATTTTAGGCCGATTAGCCTAGTAGGATCGGTGTATAAAATAATAGCGAAAATCCTATCGAGAAGATTGAGAGGGGTTATGGATTCAATTATTAGCGACACACAATGTGCATTCTTAAGAGGAAGGCAGATCTTCGATGGAATTCTTGTGGCAAATGAGATACTACACACGATGGAACATGGAGGAAATGGCTCGGGTGGAGTTGTCTTAAAATTAGATTTCTCTAAGGCATATGATTGTGTGCGATGGGAGTTCCTTGACGTGGTTTTGCAAATGTTGGGGTTTGGTTTGAAGTGGAGAGCATGGATCATGGAATGTATTTCCTCGGCAAAAGTCTCGATACTTTTAAATGGATCTCCTACAAGAGAATTTAGAATGAAAAGGGGGTTGCGGCAAGGGGATCCTCTCTCGCCCTTCTTATTTCTCATGGTCACGGAGGTGTTGCATCTTTTGTTGGAAGAAGCCGAAGCTTGCGAAGTAATTGAAGGAATTCGGGAGGTTTTACCGGGTCAGTCCTTCTCGCACCTTCAGTTCGCCGATAACACAATCTTATTTCTCAAGCCGATTGAGAAGGTGTTGGTAAATGTTAAACGAATTTTAAGGTGCTTTGAAGTATGCTCAGGGTTGAGCATAAACTTCCAAAAATCTTGTCTTGTGGGCATTGGGGTGGATGGACAGGTAGTTACAGACTTAGCACAAATTTGTGGCTGCCAGGTCGGTTCGATGCCTTTTTCTTATCTTGGGATTCCCTTGGGAGCTGATCCGAGAAGAGTTTCGACGTGGGAACCGATCGTTGAAAGATTCCAAGTTAAATTGGCTGGTTGGAAGTGCAAGAACTTGTCATTTGCAGGGAAAGTGGTCTTAATTAATTCAGTACTTTCATCCCTCCCGCTTTATTATATGTCTCTGTTTGAAGTGCCGAGAACTGTCATTATGAAGATTGAAAAGATAAGGAGGAATTTCTTGTGGGGGAGTACGAGCGACAAGAAGAAAATGGCAAGGGTTTGTTGGTCAAGGGTGTGTCTTCCCAGGCAAAAAGGGGGCGCTGGAGTCATAAACCTTAAAGCAAAAAATAATGCTCTGTTAGCAAAATGGGGCTGGAGGTTCGCGATTGAAAAATCAGCATTATGGAGGAGGGTTATTACATCTAAATATGGCTGCTCGTTAAAGGACTGGACTTTCAGTTTGAGAAATCCGAAAAAGATGTCGCTTGTATGGAGAGGTATAGTCAAAAACTGGAGGAAAATAGAAGTAAATAGATGGATGAACATTGAGTCTTTTAGGTGGCAGCTAGGTGATGGGAAGGCAGTCTTATTTTGGGAAGATGTGTGGTGTGGGGAGAGGTCATTGCGAGTGGATTTCTCTCGATTATATAGATTGGCAAGATTAAAGGGGTCTGTAGTTGCAGCTGTAGCTAGAGATGATGATCTCATGAAGATTAATTGGGGTAGAATGTTTACTAGAGCATTGTTGGATAGGGAGAGATTAATGGTCGAGGAAATTAAAAAGGTTATTGGAAGGTTCAAACTAATGAAAGGAGTAGCTGATAAATTGATTTGGGTGCATGATAAAGCTGGTTATTTCTCAGTTAAGAAATTAACAGAATTGATGGTGAATGCTGACGTGGAGGAGCCAAATTTTGATTTTGGTAGGTTGTGGAAGATCAAGGTGCCACCGAAAGTTAAGTCGTTCCTTTGGTTGCTTCGATTGGATCGTCTACCTACGAAGGATTTCTTAAAGAGAAAAGGTGTGATCACGGAACCGAACAAGTGCAAGTGTGGCTGGTGTGAAACTGAAATAGAGGAGTCAGACCACTTATTCGTCAACTGTCGTATCATCCAAAATTTTTGGAGAATATTTTGTGTTTGGTGGAATGTAAGTTGGGTAGGGGCTCTCAACATATCAAATTTGTATGATTTTTGTTTCTCAATCCAGTTTAAAGGTTTCATTCGAAGCTTATGGCTGATTGCAGTGGCATCAGCCCTGTGGAGCATATGGATATCGAGAAACGCCATGGTTTTTTAGGGTAAAACTGAAAGCGCGCAGGAGATACTTTTCCATACTAAGTTACGAGCAATGGTATGGGTGAAAGCAACAAAAGATGATCTAGTTCCCAATATTGATGTTTGGTGGGAGAATCCTACGAAGTGCTTTGGAGCTATTTCGCAACAAGTGTGGTCACCCCCGGGTCCGGGGGAGGTAAAGTTTAATGTAGATGGTGCTTTTAAGGAAGGAGATGCAGGGTATGGAGGGATACTACGCACAAAAGAAGGAATAATTAGGGCTTTGTTCTCTGGACCAGTAACCTGCTCTGGAGCAGATTTGGCAGAGCTAATGGCAATCAAAATGGCGCTAGAGGTTTTTATAGCGGCTGGCTGGGTGGGAAGTGGAGTGCTAGTCGTAGAATCGGATGCCAAACTCGTTCTAAACTGGATTAATAACCCCTTATCGAGACCTTGGAGGTGGTGGGAGCTTTTTTTAAAGATTGACAGTGACGCAAGGAGGATAGGAAAGGTGCAGTTTTGCTTTGCACCTAGATCGTGTAATAATCTTGCTGACTATTTGGCGAAGGATGGTATGAACCGACAAACCTTGTTTAAAGCATGGTGGTGAAAAATAAGAGTTATGGTAAAGGACCTAAGCGTAGGGGGAGTGCTCAATTTTGCTGCTGGTGTAATAAGAACAACGATCCGAGGAACTGTAAAGGAAGATGGCGTTGTGTTTGCGTTATTGGTTGGAACCAAAATTGACTTAGGAGGTTTTTATTGGGGTATGATGGGTTGGAAACAGCACTCAGGTTGTGGAATCCGTTGCTCGACTGGTGCATCACTGGTTTTTTATGGCTTGATAAAGTTGGGACATTGACTTTGCCTTGCAGGGTCGTGATCTCCTTTTCTCCTTTTATCACGAAACTAGTAGGTGGTGAGGCGCATGAAGGGAATCAATTTCGTACTACTGTAAGTATGGTTAGATAGGGCCTGCAAGTGTTGAAGTTTAGCATCTTGTAGTTGTCAACCAATGTTCATTGCGTGTGTTGTTCTAGCTGGTGTTTTAGGGCCTGTTTTGCTGCTGTCTTTGTCACATCCCAAAAACCGGTCTAGTAGAAATTAGGTTCGAAATCTTTTTTTTTATTCGATTTATTATTATTTTATGGAGTAGGTTAAATTTATTATTATTTTATGGAGTAGGTTAAATTTATTATTATTTTATGGAGTAGGTAAAGAAAAAAAAAGAAAGAAGGAAAAGAAAAAAAAGTGTTTGCCGTCCATGGGTATAAATAGGGGAGAGTGAGTTGTCACATCCAAAAACCGGTCTAGTCAGAATTAAGTTCCGGTGACCGAATATTTTTACTATTAAATAATTTATTCGATCTTATTTAGATTATTCGAGATAATTTATAAATCAAGGTCAAGTTCTAGTAAATTAATATTTTCATTTTGATTAAGGGATAGTTCGATTTGGTACCCAAAATAGATTAAATAGTTAGTTTATTATTATTATTATTATTATATATATATATATATATATTATTAAAAAAAAAGAAAGCAATGGAGTTACACGGCAGATTACCTACAATTAGGTAAAGTATATATATTTATATTATGGTGGAAACACCATTACATTTAAATGACTAAAAAAATGTCTAGTGGGGAGGGGGAAAAGTCACCGAAAATTGCTATAAAAGGGGGGAAATTAAGGGTAAAATACACGGCAAGTTTGAAGAAAACAAATTAGTAGCATACGATCCAACGTTTGATTAGTAGTCCGATATTTTCGATATAGTAATATCGAATTTCTGCCGACGACGGGGTAAGCTCAAATCTCTAGTTAGTTTAAGTTTCGGTATCGAGTTTGATTAATATTTATATATATATTCGATACTGTCTTATTATTTTAATTAATTTTTATCGTAGTACACGAGGTCGATTCAGATCAACTTTCAAGCCCAATAAATAAAAATAAAGCACCGGTCTGTCAAGGTGAGTGTAGATGCATTTGTCTCGGGTGACACGGTGTCATTCCGATATTTTTTTATGTTCTGATATGTGGGTATAGTCGTGTCAGGGGTAGGCTCGGTGCCTTCCTATTGCATTAATTATGAATTTATTTGCATCTGGTAAGTACCCTGCATTATTTTGATATGCTTAAAAATGATTATAATACACTACATGTATATGAAAATAATATGAAATACTATCTGATATGGAGCTACGGCTCATCTTGCTATTTGATATGATATGATCTGAAAATCATGGACTATGTGAAATTATGTGTATTTATGGACGTTGGATACAATTGGCATGCCATAGGAATATTCGAGCTCACCATGTAAGGGAGGACTACGGTCCAGGGCTACGGCCTATATGTGGGAGATAAAAGGATGGAAGTGTAAGGGATACATGGAGCTACGGCTCAGGGCTACGGCTCATTTATGATTCATGATAAGGTGTACAGGGAATCCGCGTATCCAATGGTACCAATATAATATGTGTTCGATATGTTATACTATGACATGTTTATGATAAGATATATGATTATATTATGTTATGTCAGTGATATGGATATCTGATCATGTTATGCCTATACTGTTATAGAAGCATGCAAATGAGTTAGATTAATTTATATCTAATCATGACACTCATATTATTGTTAATTCACTATCATGACTACCTCACTAGGCTATGTAAGCCTAACATACGTGTCTCATGCATTTTCAGGACCCTGATAGATTTCCAACCTTTGATCGTGTGGTGCAGTTGCAAGTCACATCTCTACCTTATATGTATGATATCTTTCATGAACTCCTAGTAAAGTGGCATATGATCCAACTTTTGTATAAATTGTGTTTTGTAATTTAATAATGTGGTTTTATTTTAGTAATCTAGAAAAGTCCTATTAAATAAATGTTAGAACAATAATAATGATAGATACGAATAATTTTCTAATAAAAATGATTAGAAAGGACTCTAAGATTTTTGTAAGTTGTTAGGCTCATTTAAATATGTAAAGAATTTTAGTAAGATAATAAAAAGAAATAGATTTGAATATTTTACAAAATAGTCACTAAATATTGCATCGTCTAATCAGGTAGATAAATAACCTCCGATAGTAATGAGGTTTTACAGGCTAATAACTAGTTAGTTTAATTTCAGTATATTTTCACGAATTTTAGATAAAGACCTTTAATTTGTGAAAATTACAATTTAGTTCCCTAAGTTTGAAAAAGTTTAAAAATTGACCCCAATTTGAATAAGTGGTTAATAAGTTAAGTGTTAAGTCTTAAAAGAGATTAATAAAAATATGCTAAAATGATTTTTAAACTTTGGATTTATATCTTCGATCTCCGCATCGTTTTCCGGTAGCGCTCTCCGACCCGGTTCTCTACCAGGCCGGGTAGGGGGTGTTACATTTGTGGTATCAGAGATAGAGTTTAGTCGATTCTAGGACTAACCAGGTATTCGTTAACAAGTCTATGTCTCATATGCCACTTAGGAGTTGATTAAATATGTATTTTGTGACTTGCAACTTACACGATTTAATTCTTATGTGTGTCTAGACCCAAAATGACTGCTCCTACTATTAGGAAAGAAACAAATGAGCCCGATCATGATTCCTCTTCCACTCGAGGGGAAAATGTGAGGCTAGAGCCAAGTACCGAACAAGTGGCTCAGAATGATCCACCTCATCTTCCACCTATGTTATCGGCTCAACAAGACTATTTGATGTCTATGGCCGACATGATAAAACAAGTAGTGGTGTCTCTTCGACAAGAAGCACCTTCCTCATCTGCTGAAGCTGCTCAGCAGATCTCTCGAGCTCCAATAGATAAGCTAAAACGTTATCAAGTTTATACATTTACTGGCCAAGATCTGGATAATCCTGAAATCGCAGAATATTGGCTAGAAAATACTTTGAAAGTAATCAACAAGCAACTAAAATGCCCCGAGGAGCATAAGTTGGAGTGTGCCTTAGCCCTGATTGCAGATGAAGCACAAAGCTGGTGGCACACTGTAACTCTCACTGTATCCGAACATAAAGTAACCTGGGAATTTTTCCTCCAGGAATTTCGTAAAAAGTATATTAGTGAGCATTACCTCGCTGAAAGACGTAAAAAGTTCCTCCATTTGAAGCAAGGAGGAAGGCCAGTGGAACAGTACATTCATGATTTCTGCAAGTACACTAGATATGGTACTGATATCATCCACACTGAAAAAGAAAAATGTAGAATGTTCATAGATGGCCTCTGCGATGAATTACGTCCTCTTTTTGTTGCTCTGGAAATCGAGGATTTTCAAATTCTGGTGAATCGAGCCATTGCAACTGAAGCTTCTCAAAGAGCCTCGGAAAGAAGGAAGGGAAACCAAGCTCGACCTGATAAAAGATTCCGAGAAGATTCCAAACCTCCTCTATCTTAAAAAAGAGGAAGACAGTGGGACCAAAGGTCATCTGCCAATCAACAGCTACCTAACTCTAATTATGTCTCTCAATTTCCATCTGGTGGGACCACTGTTACGCGTACGACCTCAATAAACAGTACAGGAGGCTCTGCTAAAAGTTCTCAGATCCCTCTGTGTAATTTTTGTCAAAAGAGACATTTGGGACAGTGTCGTAAACAGTCAGGTTCTTGTTACCTGTGCGGAGAATCTGGTCATTTCATCCGACAATGCCCCCAAAATCCACAAGCCCCTACCTCTATAGCCTCCCAGAACGTTCCAGTAAAAGGGAGGGGAATAAATCAAGCACCGTCTGGTTCTTCCAGAAGGCCCCACAACAATAATGCTCCTTCAGGAAGCCGAAATCCAAAGACTTCAGCCCAGATGTACCACGTTCGAGGCCGCGAACAAGAAGACAACCCTGATGTTGTTGCAGGTATGGTGGAGTTAGGTTCTGAATTTGTTTATGCTTTGATAGATCCAGGCTCCACGCATTCCTTTATTAGTAAACCTTTGATTGAAAAATACGCCTTAAAATGTGATCATGTTGCTTCCGAAATACTTGTGTCAAACCCATTAGGAGATAGTGTAACAATCCAAAAGATCTGTAGATCTTGTCCCCTAAAAATCCAAGGAATTCCTTTTCCGGCCAATTTGATGGTCTTACCCTTTAATGAGTTCGACCTTATCCTTGGCCTAGATTGGTTAGCTGAACATCAAGCATGGGTAGATTGTTCAAAAAAGAAATTATATCTCCGTGGACTAGGTAGAGAAAGCATCACCTTAATGAAATCTAAATGTCAGAGTAGTCTTATGTGTGCCTTAGAATCTAAGAAGGAATTAAAGCCTGAAGATATACCCATAATAAGAGATTTTCCTGACGTATTCCCTGAAGAACTTCCGGGACTCCCTCCTGTACGTGAAGTTGAGTTTGGGATAGAAGTTCAACCTGGAACTACTCCAATTTCTATCGCTCCATACAGGATGGCTCCAATGGAGTTAAAGGAATTAAAGGCCCAAATCCAAGACCTTGAAAGTAAGGGGTTTATTCGACCGAGTTCCTCACCCTGGGGAGCACCGGTTTTATTTGTGAAGAAGAAAGATGGATCGATGCGCTTATGCATCGACTATCGACAACTAAATAAAGTAACAATAAAAAATAAGTACCCGCTTCCTAGAATAGACGACCTATTTGATCAACTAAAGGGTGCTTCTGTCTTCTCTAAAATAGACCTCCGATCTGGTTACTATCAAATGCTTGTGAAGGAACCAGATGTTTCAAAAACAGCTTTCCGAACCAGATATGGCCATTACGAATTCTTGGTGATGCCTTTTGGACTCACCAATGCTCCTGCAGCCTTTATGGATTTGATGAACCGAATATTTCGACCTTATCTTGATAAATTTGTCGTTGTCTTCATAGACGACATTTTGATCTATTCGAAAGATTCTGTTACTCACGAAGAACATCTTCGGATTGTACTCCAAACTCTCCGTGAAAAACAGCTCTATGCCAAATTTAGTAAATGCGAGTTTTGGCTTACCGAAGTATCTTTTCTCGGTCATGTGATATCTTCCGCGGGAATTCAAGTGGACCCAAAGAAGATTCAAGCCATTCTCGAATGGATACCCCCGAAAAACGTGGGAGAAATTCGTAGTTTCTTGGGTCTTGCAGGATACTATCGTAGGTTCGTTAAGGGGTTCTCCTTGATTGCTTCACCCCTAACGAAGCTTCTCCGCAAAGACATTCCTTTCATGTGGACAGTGGACCAACAACGAAGTTTTGACCAGCTTAAACAAATCCTCACCCACGCTCCTGTCCTAGTACAACCGGAACCAGGAAAAGATTTCACAGTATACAGCGATGCATCCCATCAAGGACTGGGCTGTGTCTTGATGCAAGAAGGTAAAGTTATAGCCTATGCCTCACGTCAACTCAAACCGCATGAGCTTAATTATCCAACTCATGACCTTGAGCTAGCTGTGGTTGTGTTCGCACTAAAGATCTGGCGACATTACCTCTATGGTGAAAAGTGTTATCTTTTTACTGACCACAAAAGCCTGAAATACCTTTTGACCCAAAAAGAATTAAACCTTCGTCAGCGTCGTTGGATGGAGCTTTTGAAAGATTATGATTTGGTAATTGATTACCATCCCGGTAAAGCAAATGTGGTGGCGGACGCTCTTAGCCGGAAGCCCACTTCTTCTCCTAGATGTTTAAACGCTCACTTTCGGCTCATGAAGCGTGGCAAGTTATTAGCCGAGCTCAGGGTACAATCGACCATTGTGTCCCTGATTAAAGCACTTCAAGAAGATGATGAGGAGTTGCAACCTATTCTAGCCCGAATCAAAGATGAACCGGACCCTGATTTTGCCATAAATTCTGACGGCTTGTTATGCTTTCGTAATCGTATATGTGTTCCAAACAATGATGATCTTCGGAACCAGATCCTACGTGAAGCACATGCTAGCCCTTTTTCTATTCACCCCGGAGCTGTTAAGATGTACAAGGATCTAAAAGAGATCTACTGGTGGTCCGGTATGAAAAGTAAAATCACAGATTACGTAGCAAGGTGTTTGACTTGTCAACGGGTTAAAGCCGAACATAAAGTACCGACGGGACTCCTTCAACCCATTGAACTGCCACAGTGGAAGTGGGAACGTATCACTATGGACTTTGTAAGTGGATTACCCCCGACTCCAAAGAAAAACAATGCAATCTGGGTCATCGTAGATCGATTTACCAAGTCAGCTCACTTTCTTCCTGTGAGAATGGACTTCAGCTTATCCAAGCTAGCAGAATTGTATATCAGCGAAGTTATACGCTTGCACGGAGTTCCAACATCAATAATTTCTGATCGAGACCCACGGTTTGCATCTCGATTTTGGAGAACCTTGCAGGAGGCATTGGGAACTAGAGTACATCTCAGTACTGCATTCCATCCCCAGACCGATGGCCAATCTGAAAGGGTTATTCAGATTCTGGAAGATATGCTTCGAGCCTGCATTATTGATTTTGGGAAAAATTGGGAGAAATCCCTACCCTTAGTAGAATTTTCCTACAACAATAGCTATCAGTCATCTATTCAGATGGCTCCTTTTGAAGCGTTGTATGGCAGAAAATGCAGAACTCCTCTGTGTTGGTCCGAACTTGGTGAAAACAAGGTGTTGGGACCACAACTGCTCAGAGAAACAGAAGAGAAAGTTCAAATCATCCACTCTCGATTAAAACAAGCTTTTGATAGGCAGAAAGCCTACGCTGATCTGAAACGAAGAGACATTCAGCATAATGTGGGAGACAAAGTCTTTCTTAAAGTCTCTCCATGGAAGAAAGTATTTCGGTTTGGAAAGAGGGGAAAGCTCAGTCCTCGCTTCATTGGACCTTTTGAAATTACTGAAAGAATTGGCCCAGTGGCTTATCGACTTGCACTTCCCAGCGAGTTCGATAAAATCCACAATGTCTTCCACGTGTCAATGCTCAGAAAGTATAGATCCGATCCATCTCATATCTTAGAGCCGGAAGAATTAGAGCTGAATCCTGACCTGTCTTACGAAGAGGAACCAATTCAGATTCTGGATAGAGAAATCAAAAGACTAAGAAACAAAAATGTTGCATTGGTTAAAGTCTTGTGGAGAAATCACAAGAGGGAAGAGGCAACATGGGAACCTGAGGACACGATGAAAAAGCAATACCCTCATCTATTCGATTCAGGTAAAAATTCGAGGACGAATTTTCTTAAGGGAGGGTGAGTTGTCACATCCCAAAAACCGGT
Organism: Hibiscus trionum; assembly: GCA_030270665.1. NCBI lineage: Eukaryota > Viridiplantae > Streptophyta > Magnoliopsida > Malvales > Malvaceae > Hibiscus > Hibiscus trionum. The sequence goes on from BSYR01000025.1 coordinate 21,498,682, forward strand.
CTAGTAGAAATTAGGTTCGAAATCTTTTTTTTATTCGATTTATTATTATTTTATGGAGTAGGTTAAATTTATTATTATTTTATGGAGTAGGTTAAATTTATTATTATTTTATGGAGTAGGTTAAATTTATTATTATTTTATGGAGTAGGTAAAGAAAAAAAAAGAAAGAAGGAAAAGAAAAAAGAGTGTTTGCCGTCCATGGGTATAAATAGGGGAGAGTGAGTTGTCACATCCAAAAACTGGTCTAGTCAGAATTAAGTTCCGGTGACCGAATATTTTTACTATTAAATAATTTATTCGATCTTATTTAGATTATTCGAGATAATTTATAAATCAAGGTCAAGTTCTAGTAAATTAATATTTTCATTTCGATTAAGGGATAGTTCGATTTGGTACCCAAAATAGATTAAATAGTTAGTTTATTATTATATATATATATATATATATTATTAAAAAAAATAAAAAAAAAGCAATGGAGTTACACGGCAGATTACCTACAATTAGGTAAAGTATATATATTTATATTATGGTGGAAACACCATTACATTTAAATGACTAAAAAAATGTCTAGTGGGGAGGGGGAAAAGTCACCGAAAATTGCTATAAAAGGGGGGAAATTAAGGGTAAAATACACGGCAAGTTTGAAGAAAACAAATTAGTAGCATACGATCCAACGTTTGATTAGTAGTCCGATATTTTCGATATAGTAATATCGAATTTCTGCCGACGACGGGGTAAGCTCAAATCTCTAGTTAGTTTAAGTTTCGGTATCGAGTTTGATTAATATTTATATATATATTCGATACTGTCTTATTATTTTAATTAATTTTTATCGTAGTACACGAGGTCGATTCAGATCAACTTTCAAGCCCAATAAGTAAAAATAAAGCACCGGTCTGTCAAGGTGAGTGTAGATGCATTTGTCTCGGGTGACACGGTGTCATTCCGATATTTTTTTATGTTCTGATATGTGGGTATAGTCGTGTCAGGGGTAGGCTCGGTGCCTTCCTATTGCATTAATTATGAATTTATTTGCATCTGGTAAGTACCCTGCATTATTTTGATATGCTTAAAAATGATTATAATACACTACATGTATATGAAAATAATATGAAATACTATCTGATATGGAGCTACGGCTCATCTTGCTATTTGATATGATATGATCTGAAAATCATGGACTATGTGAAATTATGTGTATTTATGGACGTTGGATACAATTGGCATGCCATAGGAATATTCGAGCTCACCATGTAAGGGAGGACTACGGTCCAGGGCTACGGCCTATATGTGGGAGATAAAAAGATGGAAGTGTAAGGGATACATGGAGCTACGGCTCAGGGCTACGGCTCATTTATGATTCATGATAAGGTGTACAGGGAATCCGCGTATCCAATGGTACCAATATAATATGTGTTCGATATGTTATACTATGACATGTTTATGATAAGATATATGATTATATTATGTTATGTCAGTGATATGGATATCTGATCATGTTATGCCTATACTGTTATAGAAGCATGCAAATGAGTTAGATTAATTTATATCTAATCATGACACTCATATTATTGTTAATTCACTATCATGACTACCTCACTAGGCTATGTAAGCCTAACATACGTGTCTCATGCATTTTCAGGACCCTGATAGATTTCCAACCTTTGATCGTGTGGTGCAGTTGCAAGTCACATCTCTACCTTATATGTATGATATCTTTCATGAACTCCTAGTAAAGTGGCATATGATCCAACTTTTGTATAAATTGTGTTTTGTAATTTAATAATGTGGTTTTATTTTAGTAATCTAGAAAAGTCCTATTAAATAAATGTTAGAACAATAATAATGATAGATACGAATAATTTTCTAATAAAAATGATTAGAAAGGACTCTAAGATTTTTGTAAGTTGTTAGGCTCATTTAAATATGTAAAGAATTTTAGTAAGATAATAAAAAGAAATAGATTTGAATATTTTACAAAATAGTCACTAAATATTGCATCGTCTAATCAGGTAGATAAATAACCTCCGATAGTAATGAGGTTTTACAGGCTAATAACTAGTTAGTTTAATTTCAGTATATTTTCACGAATTTTAGATAAAGACCTTTAATTTGTGAAAATTACAATTTAGTTCCCTAAGTTTGAAAAAGTTTAAAAATTGACCCCAATTTGAATAAGTGGTTAATAAGTTAAGTGTTAAGTCTTAAAAGAGATTAATAAAAATATGCTAAAATGATTTTTAAACTTTGAATTTATATCTCCGATCTCCGCATCGTTTTCCGGTAGCGCTCTCCGACCCGGTTCTCTACCAGGCCGGGTAGGGGGTGTTACAGTCTTTCTATTATCTAGGCGTGGAATGTTTTGCTTTGTATGGTGGTTGATGTTTTGTTGCTTTGTTTTGTCTTGTAACCTGGTTGTGCAGTACTCTTTTCCTCCAATTTTAGGCTAGGGAGGTTTTTAACGAGGCTCACAACTCAGGCTTGAGGATGATCCTTTTCATCCTTATTAATAAAAATTAATTTGCTCAGCAAAAAAATAAACTGTACGTTAAACATAAATCCATAAAATAAACACTAAATCACAAAATAGACAAGATAAAAATAAAACAATTAAGGGGAAAAAATAAAATGGCCCTAATATTGACTAGCGTAGGCCTCATTGGCCCAGGTTATTAGGGTTCAAAGCTGATTGAGGTTGAGGTTGAGGTTGTGGACTTACGGGCTTGTTTTTTGTTGCGTTTTGCAACTAAAAAGCACTTTTTTAAGTGCTTTTAGTTAAAACAGGCTGTTTTTGGTTGCTTTTAAAATTAGCTTTTCTACCTAAACCAAGAAGCTGGATTTTATAACTTCTTGGGTGGAAAAGCTAGTTTGAAAATAAAATTATTTTTTACCCTTATTATTTAATTATAATTTATTGTTAAAATAATGTTTATGCATACATAATTGTAAAATAATATATATTTTATAATATTTATATTGAGAATAAAATTATTTTATTTGTACTTTATTTTATATTTATTATTAATGTGTAAGTGGTATGCCCGTATATAATTTAGAATGTAGTTTATATTTTCAAATTAAATTTTATAAAAAAAATATTTTTTTATTATAATTAAAATTGATTTATTTCATAAATCATAACATTAATTAATTTGAACAATCACCCAAATTTACTTTTACTTTTCAATATCATGTCTAAAATAGATATTTTATCTTCTCAAAATCACTTTTTGACATCAATGATAAACATTAACCAGCTTTTTAAAACTACTTTTCAACGGTTAATTTGAAAATCACTTTTTTCACCGCACTTTTTAAAAGCAACCACAAATTAAGCCGTACGTGATGAGCTGAAACATAAAGTAGACAAGTTTGGTATTTATTTATTTATTTTTGAAAAGGACAAGTTTGGTACCTAAATGCCCGGCATTTGAATGAGCAGTGGGGAGCCCCTTTTTTTTCTTACAATGGTGCGATATTTAAATTTTTAATATAAACATTGAAATTCAAATTCAGACAAAGTAACAAATAAATACGTACCTTTAATTAAGGTTAAGCATTCAATCAAGTCGGGTTAAAAAGTTTTGAGTTATTCGAGTGACGCATCATATTTTACAACTCAAATTTTATTTGAAATTTTTTCGATTCGAGTCGACTCGAGTTTTTGAGTTCCTATACAAATTTAATTCTAATTATTTACCGTGTTATAATATAGTTTGATTCCAATTGAAACGACTTTCTATAATCATATAAGATATGCATGTATATTTCATCATATTTTTTCATATGTGGCATGTATTTCTTCATATATGTATTATATATATCAGGAAAAATTAAGGGACTCAACTCGAACTTAAAAACTAAACGACTAATTGCTAAAAATTTCAAGTTATTCGAGTTTCCATTTTACAACTCAAACTTTATTTGATTTTTTTTTAGTCGAGTTGAAACAAATCGAGTTCTTTTGCCTCGAGTCGAGTAAAAAATTTCAATTTTTCCGAGTTGAGTCGAGTTTTACTCACCCCTACCTTTAACTACTTGATCAATTATTAAATCTCGAGAGCTCTTATTTTTAATTATTATTACACGATACATATATATTTACATATAAAATCTTTAAGTAGGATTTAATTAAACTTAAATACCTTAAATTTATCCATTGGCAGCCTTTGATTTCATGTGCTATGTAGTGTTGGTTGATTTACAGATGACTGGTAAGCGTTTCACTTGGTTTAGCCAGTCTTTGGCAGTCTATTGATACGAGTAGCAGGGTATTTTTGATAAGGCGTGACCACGCCTTATAATTGATGCGAGTTTGATATTATTTTTAAAAGTTGGAAGTTTGTGTTTACTCATATTAATACAAGCAGAAGGGTGTTTTTTATAAAGTGTGACCACGCCTTCTGACTATTGCGAGTTTGATATTATTTTCAAGGGTTGGAAATTTATTTCTAGTTTTGTGTGGTGTTTACTCATGTATAATGTTTTTGGATTAGTATGAGTACTCTTTCCCATTTAAATTTAGTGGGATTTTAATGACGTTTGTACTAATTCTCATATGTATAATTTTTTATGAATAAAATCACACGTTGCGGGTAAAAAATATATTAAACATAATAGATATTAATTAAAAAATAGGAAATCGAAGTGAAGGAGATTCTTCTTTAAAGTTTTTTAATCAAGTAATAAGTCTTATAAACAAGCTTAACCATCAAACAAGTGTCTAATTTATATCTCTTTTTTCATATAAGTGCTTGAACTATATTTTGGGCCAAATAAGTGTCTAACGTTTTCTTCTGTTACCTAAATAAGTGTCTCACTGTAACCCCCTAGACCCGCTTATGCGTTATGACAGATCCTAGGAAGCCACATTAGGGTCACAGGAGCGACCCACGGTAAAAATACACATAAAACATTTTCTCTGAAAAATACATATTAGATTATAACGGTAACCTTAGTTGAAAATACTCTTTCGTGAAAGCATTTAAACATATAACAGGATTTCAGAAAACATTTTACAGACACTATCATGAAACAATAATGATATGCATGCCCACTAACTATGTCGGTACCGTACTCCAAAAGCAACACCGAGAGAACTCCGAACACTGATGTCAAACGTTATACCTTTAACCTGCGATGGTAAAAACAACGTGAGCTTGGAAAAGCTCAGTAATACAAGACTACCAAGAGATGCTATAAGCTCATGCAGATATATGGTAGGCATAACATTTTCATGATGCTTTACGCAGTAACAGTCTTCATTTCTTTTTCGATATTTCAGGTAACGTTATACTTGAGGATAACGGTACTTTTTCTTTATTCAATCATCAAGAATTAGACGGTAATTATAGGCTATTAATGTACGGAGGTGGAATTAGAGAGTTCGGTTCCTAGTGTGTTCCAAACGGTGTAGGTAAAACATGTACAACAACAGTATAATATACATTTTCAGTTCAAAAACATAAAGTTCAAGTAACAATACGGTACGGTTTAATCTTTTATCAACCCTCATCTTAGGAACGGTACGGTACGGTATGGTAGGTATTACCCTAGCCGAAGCATAGGAACCTGTAACGGTAACGGTGAGGAATTACCCTAGCCGAAGCATAGGAACCTGTAACGGTAACGGTGAGGAATTACCCTAGCTGAAGCATAGGAACCTGTAACGGTAACGGTGAGGAATTACCCTAGCTGAAGCATAGGAACCTGTAACGGTAAAGGAATTACCAGCTGGATCAGAGCTGAACCTACGGTCACTTCATATTCTATCCCAAGTACCCCAGTAACAATTAATGCAACAGATTGGTTAATCAATAGCTGTATTTTTAGTAATATATCATCCATATAGCATGTTGGTCATATCATGTGCATATGCATATATCAGAAATATAGTACGGTCATGTTTAATTATAAACATGTCATGTTCATGTGAGTCCAAGTATTCTATCATGTGCACATAATCGGTATTATAACATGTAACTCCGTATGCAAAAACAGTTGTGTAGACACATGGAACACACTAGGTGGAATAGTTTATTTCCTTGGAGATACTTGACATTTACGGAAGATATCATATTAACTTTTGATAGTTGTACGGATCTTTGGAACAAGGCCCCTATTAAAAGAGGGGTTTGTACTAACGGTTTAAACCAGATAGTCAGGAGATGATACATCAAGATCGCTGAGAGTTTAGGCATATCATATGTGATTTAGTCATTTAAGCCTACCAGGGGCATTATGATCATTTTATCATACACGGGCATTTTGGTAATGTATACCAACAAGACGCAAACGGTAGCTCAGAAATTCTATTTGCTCATCGGGTATCCAACCTAGAGGTGGAAAGCGGTCAATCGGTTCGGGTTCGGTTCGGGTCATTTCGGTTTCGGTTATTTCGGGTCTGATATTTTCGATTCAGATTCGGTTTCGGTTTTAGTTCGGTTTCGGTTCGGTTTTAGTTCGGGTCTATTGTGTTTCGGGTCATTTCAGGTCTATTCGGTTCGGGTCTATTCGGTTCAACTAAATTCAGTTCAGTTTCGGTTCGGTTTATTTCGGGTTTCGGATCAAATTTCGTATCAAATTTCGAGTCAATTTCGGGTTGATTTTCGGTTTCGGTTCGGGTCCAGGTTCGGGTAATTCGGTTCGAGTTTCGGTTCTCGGGTCAAGTTTGCCAGGTCTAATCCAACCAGGCATTCAGAGATTTCTTCATTTAGATTTTTCACAATGTCCGATATATTCGGGAATATTTTGATTACTTTGGCCAACAAGGGCATTTTAGGTCTTTTAACGGTTATGGGTGATTCATAATTTCCTGTCCAGGTATCTTTCACATTTAAACATTTCACACTAATACTCAGAATTGGAGATTTGCTGCCTCATTCGAGCATTTCGGTCTTATTTAATTTATCATACTCGTTTCTACATTCGATTTAACTTGGGCAGATTTAACAGTACTTATCATCGTTTTTATGCATGCATTAACACATACCAACATGCTCATAAAGCATACAAGAGGTAGTAGTGTATTACCTTTAATCCTTGCTATATCGGTCAACCATGGTACTCCATTCGATCATTCCCGAACCCGAATGCGACGTCCTCAACATCCCGAATACAAGGAACCTTGAATACCTTCAATCGCACAAATTAACATTTCAGTTCTTATCTGTAGAGCTCTTAACAAAATTTAACACTTTCGGGTTCAAGGTCCAATTCGGAGGCTTTCGGGTTAGAATTTCACAAAACGGGCTTCAAAATCGGACTCAGGACGTCGAAAAACATAAAATAGGGCTTTTTTGGAAAATTTGACTTTTTTTTGGTCAACGGTCAACGGTCAACGGTCAAAGTCAACGGTCATGGGTCAACAGTCAAAGTCAACGGTCAACAGTCAAAGTCAACGGTCAATGATGACGTCATGCTGACATCACTGGTTGACCGGGTCGGGTCAACGGGTCGGGTCGGGCCAACGGGTCGGTCAACCGGCTCGGTCAAACGGCTCGGCGGCTCGGTCAACCGGCTCGGTCAAACGGCTCGGCGGCTCGGTCAACCGGCTTGGTGGCTCGGTCAACCGGCTCGGTCAAACGGCTCGGCGGCTCGGTCAAACGGCTCGGCGGCTCGGTCAACCGGCTCGGTCAAACGGCTCGGCGGCTCGGTCAACCGGCTTGGTGGCTCGGTCAACCGGCTCGGTCAACCGGCTTGGTGGCTCGGTCAACCGGCTTGGTGGCTCGGTCAACCGGCTCGGTTAACCCAGACGAAGCCCACTCGCGACCGGCGGCGCGTGAGGCGCGTGCGGTGGCTGTGGGCGGCCGTTGGCTACCAAAATTTACAGGCCGATAGTTTTCGACCTTCCGAACACGGTGGTGGCCTCGGATTTTCAAAATTCAAACTCAAAGTTCGAATACTAACCTTTTAAGTTTTCCGACGATAAACAAACACCCCCTCCAACGGTGACTCCGATGATGATGTCGTTGGTACCGATGAACTCAGCTCGACAAGATGAACGCAATGGTGGTGGAGGTGTCGAAAATGGACGGTCGGATCTCGGTAGATCTGAGATTGAATCTCTATCTATTTCTTTCATTCTCACCTTCATTTTTTTTCTTTCTTTCTCTCTGCCAACACGTTAACTTGGCAGATATATTATCCTTCAAAGAAAAAAGGTCAAATTACACTCTTAGCCATTTAATTTTTGGGGAGTTCACACTTTTGTCTTCAAACTTTATTCTGTTTTCAAATTGGTCATCAATTCCTTATAAATCAAGCTTCCCAAACCTGAATTCATTCAATTAAGTCCCAAAACTTATTATTTTGAGAAATAAAAGATTAAATCTCCCAAAAATTCTTAAAATTTTACTAGCCCCATTTGAGATTGTTACAATTCTCTCCCCCTTAAAAGAAATTTCGTCCTCGAAATTTACCTGAGACGGAGAAATGTAGACATTGCTATTTCATCCATTTGTGTACTGAAACTTATTCATCAGACTATCCTTATTTCTTGAGACTCATCGACAATTACGGATCAATCTGGCAGTGTCTTCAGTTACTCAAATTGACTTTGGAGCCATAATCATCCCATCATACATTTTGGACCAATTAATCAGAATATAACATTTAAATCTATAACGAACTTCATATAATGCAGAACAACATTTGTCTCATAACTTTTATTGTAAACGGTCTCAGTCAATGATATGAAATTTCTTCCGGTACCACAAAAGTTAATCATACAACCCGAAAGCATTCCCTCTAAAAACCCAACTTACTTTACTAAATTGATCATCGATTTACGAATGTAGAACTATATCTGAAATCCATACCAATACTCAAGGCCTCAAAGAGAGTCCTCCAAAATCAAGATGTAAACAATAAAATTCCATAAGTATGATACACATAACGGTACATTGCGTCACTTTTCCCCAAAATGTCTTTCTTCATACCGGACAAGTATAACAAAGGTTTTAAACGAATATCTCTTACATTCATTAGAATACTCCGATAATTGTTTCCTTCGTGCATAACAGAGCCACCACATAATCTATACTTCCACCGATCTCACAGACACTTTTCTTTTAAATTCGTAATACTTTTATTAAATTTTTGTCAGAATATTCTCAATCACACTTATTATCACCGAGCTACTTTACTTGAAATCTTATATCGGTTTCCTCGTTCGATCAAACATTTATTCTTAATCTGTTTCAGATCTTCTATTTCACATGCATAAACCATCTCAGGTTCTCTATCCAGATTCAAATCCATCAACTTAATCCAATTTGTAGACAAACATTACCAATATTCCTTTCCAGTACAGATCAAGCTATTTTGGACAGAACAGTTAATTGCACTTATCACAGGAAATGATTCGACATCGGAGTCTCGGCTTGATGGAGTACGGTTAAGATCTAGGGGCATGCACAGACCAGACATCCTATGACAGACGATCGGCCGATCTACCCAGAATGACGCAACTATGAGCTCTGATACCACTAAATGTAACCCCCTAGACCCGCTTATGCGTTATGACAGATCCTAGGAAGCCACATTAGGGTCACAGGAGCGACCCACGGTAAAAATACACATAAAACATTTTCTCTGAAAAATACATATTAGATTATAACGGTAACCTTAGTTGAAAATACTCTTTCGTGAAAGCATTTAAACATATAACAGGATTTCAGAAAACATTTTACAGACACTATCATGAAACAATAATGATATGCATGCCCACTAACTATGTCGGTACCGTACTCCAAAAGCAACACCGAGAGAACTCCGAACACTGATGTCAAACGTTATACCTTTAACCTGCGATGGTAAAAACAACGTGAGCTTGGAAAAGCTCAGTAATACAAGACTACCAAGAGATGCTATAAGCTCATGCAGATATATGGTAGGCATAACATTTTCATGATGCTTTACGCAGTAACAGTCTTCATTTCTTTTTCGATATTTCAGGTAACGTTATACTTGAGGATAACGGTACTTTTTCTTTATTCAATCATCAAGAATTAGACGGTAATTATAGGCTATTAATGTACGGAGGTGGAATTAGAGAGTTCGGTTCCTAGTGTGTTCCAAACGGTGTAGGTAAAACATGTACAACAACAGTATAATATACATTTTCAGTTCAAAAACATAAAGTTCAAGTAACAATACGGTACGGTTTAATCTTTTATCAACCCTCATCTTAGGAACGGTACGGTACGGTATGGTAGGTATTACCCTAGCCGAAGCATAGGAACCTGTAACGGTAACGGTGAGGAATTACCCTAGCCGAAGCATAGGAACCTGTAACGGTAACGGTGAGGAATTACCCTAGCTGAAGCATAGGAACCTGTAACGGTAACGGTGAGGAATTACCCTAGCTGAAGCATAGGAACCTGTAACGGTAAAGGAATTACCAGCTGGATCAGAGCTGAACCTACGGTCACTTCATATTCTATCCCAAGTACCCCAGTAACAATTAATGCAACAGATTGGTTAATCAATAGCTGTATTTTTAGTAATATATCATCCATATAGCATGTTGGTCATATCATGTGCATATGCATATATCAGAAATATAGTACGGTCATGTTTAATTATAAACATGTCATGTTCATGTGAGTCCAAGTATTCTATCATGTGCACATAATCGGTATTATAACATGTAACTCCGTATGCAAAAACAGTTGTGTAGACACATGGAACACACTAGGTGGAATAGTTTATTTCCTTGGAGATACTTGACATTTACGGAAGATATCATATTAACTTTTGATAGTTGTACGGATCTTTGGAACAAGGCCCCTATTAAAAGAGGGGTTTGTACTAACGGTTTAAACCAGATAGTCAGGAGATGATACATCAAGATCGCTGAGAGTTTAGGCATATCATATGTGATTTAGTCATTTAAGCCTACCAGGGGCATTATGATCATTTTATCATACACGGGCATTTTGGTAATGTATACCAACAAGACGCAAACGGTAGCTCAGAAATTCTATTTGCTCATCGGGTATCCAACCTAGAGGTGGAAAGCGGTCAATCGGTTCGGGTTCGGTTCGGGTCATTTCGGTTTCGGTTATTTCGGGTCTGATATTTTCGATTCAGATTCGGTTTCGGTTTTAGTTCGGTTTCGGTTCGGTTTTAGTTCGGGTCTATTGTGTTTCGGGTCATTTCAGGTCTATTCGGTTCGGGTCTATTCGGTTCAACTAAATTCAGTTCAGTTTCGGTTCGGTTTATTTCGGGTTTCGGATCAAATTTCGTATCAAATTTCGAGTCAATTTCGGGTTGATTTTCGGTTTCGGTTCGGGTCCAGGTTCGGGTAATTCGGTTCGAGTTTCGGTTCTCGGGTCAAGTTTGCCAGGTCTAATCCAACCAGGCATTCAGAGATTTCTTCATTTAGATTTTTCACAATGTCCGATATATTCGGGAATATTTTGATTACTTTGGCCAACAAGGGCATTTTAGGTCTTTTAACGGTTATGGGTGATTCATAATTTCCTGTCCAGGTATCTTTCACATTTAAACATTTCACACTAATACTCAGAATTGGAGATTTGCTGCCTCATTCGAGCATTTCGGTCTTATTTAATTTATCATACTCGTTTCTACATTCGATTTAACTTGGGCAGATTTAACAGTACTTATCATCGTTTTTATGCATGCATTAACACATACCAACATGCTCATAAAGCATACAAGAGGTAGTAGTGTATTACCTTTAATCCTTGCTATATCGGTCAACCATGGTACTCCATTCGATCATTCCCGAACCCGAATGCGACGTCCTCAACATCCCGAATACAAGGAACCTTGAATACCTTCAATCGCACAAATTAACATTTCAGTTCTTATCTGTAGAGCTCTTAACAAAATTTAACACTTTCGGGTTCAAGGTCCAATTCGGAGGCTTTCGGGTTAGAATTTCACAAAACGGGCTTCAAAATCGGACTCAGGACGTCGAAAAACATAAAATAGGGCTTTTTTGGAAAATTTGACTTTTTTTTGGTCAACGGTCAACGGTCAACGGTCAAAGTCAACGGTCATGGGTCAACAGTCAAAGTCAACGGTCAACAGTCAAAGTCAACGGTCAATGATGACGTCATGCTGACATCACTGGTTGACCGGGTCGGGTCAACGGGTCGGGTCGGGCCAACGGGTCGGTCAACCGGCTCGGTCAAACGGCTCGGCGGCTCGGTCAACCGGCTCGGTCAAACGGCTCGGCGGCTCGGTCAACCGGCTTGGTGGCTCGGTCAACCGGCTCGGTCAAACGGCTCGGCGGCTCGGTCAAACGGCTCGGCGGCTCGGTCAACCGGCTCGGTCAAACGGCTCGGCGGCTCGGTCAACCGGCTTGGTGGCTCGGTCAACCGGCTCGGTCAACCGGCTTGGTGGCTCGGTCAACCGGCTTGGTGGCTCGGTCAACCGGCTCGGTTAACCCAGACGAAGCCCACTCGCGACCGGCGGCGCGTGAGGCGCGTGCGGTGGCTGTGGGCGGCCGTTGGCTACCAAAATTTACAGGCCGATAGTTTTCGACCTTCCGAACACGGTGGTGGCCTCGGATTTTCAAAATTCAAACTCAAAGTTCGAATACTAACCTTTTAAGTTTTCCGACGATAAACAAACACCCCCTCCAACGGTGACTCCGATGATGATGTCGTTGGTACCGATGAACTCAGCTCGACAAGATGAACGCAATGGTGGTGGAGGTGTCGAAAATGGACGGTCGGATCTCGGTAGATCTGAGATTGAATCTCTATCTATTTCTTTCATTCTCACCTTCATTTTTTTTTTTCTTTCTCTCTGCCAACACGTTAACTTGGCAGATATATTATCCTTCAAAGAAAAAAGGTCAAATTACACTCTTAGCCATTTAATTTTTGGGGAGTTCACACTTTTGTCTTCAAACTTTATTCTGTTTTCAAATTGGTCATCAATTCCTTATAAATCAAGCTTCCCAAACCTGAATTCATTCAATTAAGTCCCAAAACTTATTATTTTGAGAAATAAAAGATTAAATCTCCCAAAAATTCTTAAAATTTTACTAGCCCCATTTGAGATTGTTACACTCACTGTGACGGACGTTAATTTTCACCATTAACTAACACGTGTCATCCTTTTAAATTTCCAAAATTTTTATATTTTAAAAATAAATAAAATTAATAAAATAAAAAAACAAAATATAATTAATCCCCTTCTTCTTCAACCATCCCCAACCATGAACCCTAACTATCCCCTTTTTCTTCTTCTTCAAAGCTTTGGTCATGGCTTCCCAAACTTTCTATCTTTTACCTAGGGCTGGATGTTCGATCAAATCGAGTCGAGTAAAAAAATTTCGAATTATTCGAGTTTATAAGTCTCATTTTACGATTCAAATTTTATTTGAAGTTTTTTTAATCGAGTCGAGTTTATAAAATTCGAGTCGAGTCAATCGAGTCGAGTTTTTGAGTTTCTGTAAAAATTTAATTGTACACACATATACATATTGAAATAATTTAATTATACATATATTTATTTCTTCTTATATATTTTTATATGCATATACGTAGCGGTGCATATATATATATATATATATATATATATATATATATATAGGGTTAGGATCAAGTTACACTATGTAAAACTCAACTAGTTTTACACTAATTTATGGCCATTAGATTGGTTAAATGAATGGATGAGATTAACTCCTTACTTTTTTTCCCAAGTGATAATCTTTCCATATCCTACTTTTAATCTCATCCATTCATTTCACTCATCCAATGGCTATGAATTAGTGTAAAACTAAATGAGTTTTACATAGTGTAACTTGATCCCATCCCATATATATATATATATGCGTGTATTTAGGGTTGAGCAATGCACATATTGATTCTAATATTAACCGCTTTCTATATGCATATATAATATACATATATATTTCTTCATATTTTCACATGTGGTACACATAATATATCATGCAGAAATGACAAACTCGACTCGAATATGAAAACTTATCAACTAATTACTAAAAATTTCGAGTTATTCAAATTTTCATTTCATATCTCAAACTTTATTTAAATTTTTTTCGAGCCGAATTTATGAAATTACGAGTCAAATCAAAACGATTCGAATTTTTTCACCTCGAGTCGAATAATTAAATTTTTTTAGTCGAATCAAATTTTGTCCAGTCATACTTTTACACGATATATGCTAGAATGTCAAAACTCCAAATGTTTATATTTTAAAGCATTTGACAGTGATGCCAAAACTAAGGAGGGTAAAGTCAATAGTAGAGTATAGTTTTTGTAAAGGAAATCGTGATTTCATCGCCTGAGGTGTCGGTGACTATGGCCATTACCGCAGCTTTATTTTAAAAAATGGTTCCCTTCATTCTTTCTGACTTGCTAATTCCTTTACAAAAACACCACGATCTTCTTGAAATGATTTTTTTCTTTTAAATTTTCAATTTCTTCAACGAGTCCAGAAAAATGGAGTTTTGATTTTTTTATTATCAAAACACTGTATCTCGAAAGTTGGAATGTTGAATTAATTGACTTATAAAACATTGTTTTTGTTTTTGTTATTGTTATCGTTATTGTTATTATTATTATTTTTAGAACAGAGTCTCCAAAAAGACAAGAAAACATGCCAACAGTGAGGGTAGCTGAAATATTATATTGGCTTACCGATTAAGGTTTTTCTGGGAAATTTCGAAATTTTTGTGGGGGGATTTTGAGTAGGAAATTTCTTGATTGCTTGCTGTGAAAATTTAGTGTTAGATTGGAAATTTTTCTTGTTTGGTTGCTGAGGAAAATTTTTGTGCCATGGAAGATGCGGGTGATGAAGGAAATTTGATGGGACAATGAGGGTAAATGAGGAATTTCGATGTTTGAGATTATTTTATTAATTTTATTTTTTTTAAATATAATTTTAAAATTTTTAAAAGATAACATACGTCATTTAACAGTAAAAATTAATGTTTGTCCCGGCGAGACACTTATTTAGATAAGAGAAGAAAACGTTAGATACCTATTTTGACTCATAATATAGATCAAACACCTATATAAAAAAATGTTATAATTTAAGCACTTATTTAACGGTTAAGCCTCATAAATATATAATAGGGTTTAGCCTTTGAAATTATAAGAGATGTGTAACACTTAAGGATAATAAATAATTAGAGAATTTCATGTATTTGAAGACTAGTCTATTCCCATGTTTATAGAAATAGAGGCGGATTCACATGTAGTTTAGTGGGGTCAATTGATCTCATTTGGGTATAAAAAATTCTTGTAAAATGTAAGAAAGTTTGGGAGAGAAAAAATATTTAAATGTACTTGAACCTACTTGATTCATCATATAGAACTTAAAGTGTCAAACTCAAACAAAAATTAAAAATAATATCTACAAAAGTGGAGTAAAAGATGGTAGTGAGCCCCTTAGTTAAATTCTTTAGTATTTCAAAGTATTTTAGTTAAAGATATAGTATTTTAAAATTCAAATTATTTTAAATTTTTTTCTTCTAATAGGCAAAGTCATTAATTGTCGAGGACAATTATTGAAAAAGAAAGAAATATAATATTTAGACTCTTGTTAGTTTATTATTAGTATTAATTTTATTGGATTGTTAGTTTTGTTTAATAAATTTAAAAGTATCTAATATTTTTTTATTTTTTATATTGTAGAATTTTTAGTTTGTTTGACTTTGATTTTGGCTTTCTTGAACTCCCTTAATGCGAAGTCTAGATCCGTCACTGCATAGAAACGAGATTTATTTTAACACTAAGGTTTTTTTTTATTTTTTCTCATCAATAGAAGTAGGCAACTAAGGTTAAATCAAGTTAAATCTCGTTTCTTATGTGTGATTTATTTTTATGTTGATCTCACATCGTTTACTTTTCAGTTTTCAAATTTCTAAAAATGGTATTAGAGCTATGGTTCGAAAATCTAAACAAGTTTCTTCTCAATAATCATGCGTGCAATTTGTTTGGGTTACTTTATCAAAATATTTTGTTTTAATATTATTTATGGATTTAACACCTAAAAATATTAATTCTCGATCTAACATTCATTGCAGGAATTTGTCTGGTTGATACGATGATTTCTATTAAAAAAATAAAATTTTATGAAATTCGCCATACCTGCATGATAAGTTCCTATATTTTTAATTTTTAATGTTTTTTTTATAAATATTTGTTATCAACTTCCACTAAAAAAATAAAACACATGAAACTTGTCATACCAACCAGACGAGTTTCTACAATGAAATTCGCCATGAAATCGAGACCGTTTGCAGCGTTTTCACTATAAACGTCACTAAGTGTTTTTTTTCTACACCAACGTTTTAAAAAACGCTACGAACACGTCACTTTGCGGCGTTTATGAAACCAAACGCCGCAACAGAAAGACTTATTGCAGCGTTTTTTATATAAACGCCATTAATTATTTTTTTACTGCGGCGTTTGTTGCCAAAACACCGCTAAATTTATCATTTTGTGGTGTTTGTCATTTAAACACCGAAATAAGTAAAATAGTAGCAACGTTTATCGTGTAAACGTCACAAAAATACCGTTATAGAACAAGCATAGTGTAGTGAAGCCATTCTTTTAACATTTGGATCACTACGTTCGCATCCGTCAATTTTGGGGACTAATTTGTCTTGGAACGTTGTGGAATTTCAACATCGAGATGATGAAATCATAAATGATGAAATAGCAGTATATGGAGGCTTTAGAGAATCTTCCCCATTTTTCCTACTAAAATATGATTTCTCAGTTCCTTTTGCGTGGAAAATAAGAAGTATTTGTTTTTCCATTTTTTGGCTAATCGAGAAAACAATTTGTCGATGTCAGACGGATTCCGTCCTTAGACACCGGAACTTAGAGTCCATACATGCTATTAATAGGTTAAGTAAAGACAAGAATCGAATATAAGATTTTATGGGATAAATTAATAATTTTAAAGTATCAAAACTATAAAAATTTAGAGGACGAATTTATAAAATTTTAAAAATGTAAAAATATATTTTTAATAGAAATACAAAAAAATTAAAAAAATTAAATTATATATAAATTTTAAAATTTTCAAAAGAACAACTGCCCTTCTAACCTCCTCGATCCATCCTGGTTCAGACTCCCTCACATGCAAATGCTCATGTTTTGCTTCTGTGGCATTTTGCTTTTTCACGTGAACTCCTCACAAGTCATATGGTCGATTTTTGAAGGTTCGAACTGTTTAATAAATAATATTTCATAGTTATCTTCTTTTTTAACAATATATTTACTGAATTTTATTAAAAATCAAAATAAAAAAATCAGTTCAAAAGAAATAAAAATATAATAGAAAAAATAAAAACGCAATAAATCTAAATTGAATAAAATTAGAAAACGAAACATTAAACCAGCAAAACACTTCCAGTAAACTATAAAATAGTGATAAAAATTAAACACTAAAAAAATAGAAGCAGAGAACAAGACTTTTGAAATAGGTCTAAAAGTCACTTAACATTATGGGATCATTATTTATAATAGGGTAAACTATATAAATGACTATCATACTATTGGAAAAGTTTGCGATTTGACCACTTTATTTTTTTTAAGTAATTAAACCATTATATTATTAAATTGGATGTAATTTGACCACCAACAATTAGAGGTTAACAGCCGGGTGACATTGCAGTTAAAAAAAAAGGGTATAATTATATATTTGGTCTTCGTTACTTATACACTCTATCAATTTGATCCTAATTTTAATTTAATAAAATAAATTAATTATTTAACGTGTCACCACCTTATTGGGGGAAGAAAATAAAAGAAACGAGCATCCTGCTCTAGTGGGATTTGAACCAAAATTATCTTGGATGGAGGCATGCACGCTTACCACTAGGCCAAGTGGATCTTTATGATGTATGGTGCAAAACCTAATATATATTTTAGTTTGTTGCTCGTGCCAAAAAAGGAAATAAATATGAATTAAGGAGACTCGAACATGACACTTTTGAGATGTGTAACCCCCTCATCCCGGTCTAGCCGGATGACCGGTCCGAGTGAGTCACACGGGGAAAACCGAAGCGAAACCCGTTAAAGTTCCCCCTCGGTTAGCAACCCTATTTTTTTTTCATTTTAACTCTTGTCTAGATGAGTATTTAATTCTAAGTGATCAAACAGCGGAACGTAACACACGAGACAAACTGCCAAACCCCTAAACATTTCATATTTCACAATTTAGTCCAGCAGATTCCAAATACATTCAGTTTCAGTCCCGTCAACTTCTAACAACAATTCAGAGACCTATACTTAACATTTTTGAGTAAACAATACCTCTATTTCATGTAAAATTTTGTCCTCTACAACTTTGTAGAAGAACACTTTTTCCCGAAATGACTCTAACATGCTCAAAAATGCAGTTTTCACCAAAAGTTTCGAAACCTTGGGAAGGTTTCGAAACCTTTGACCATAGTTTCGAAACCTTGCCCAAAGGTTTCGAAACTTTGGCTGGCAGTAGCCTCTGGAATCCAAAAATTTGCAAAGGTTTCGAAACTTTACCCCTAGTTTCGAAACCTAGGTGCAGGGGAGCATATTTTGCTTCATTCTAATGTCTTTCAATGATAAAAACACCTCATGTTCATATACAACCATACATAAGAGCTTAAATGAGGCAAAGGCACTCAACACCAACCATCCAAATCTAGAAGCATACGTCCTAGATTAAAAGTACTCCAACATATTCAAACATACTCAAGGCATGAAGGCAACTCCTAAGGCATAAGGCCAACATTCAACATGAACAATTTAGGCATGAGTTAACATTCATCAAGGCAACACAAGTCACACACAAAAAAGGCATCAAGGAGTCTAAACATGCTCCTAACAACCAACAACTATCCAACAAAACCATACATGTCCCATTGCTCAAACCATTACATGTCTAACATTTAAAAATCCATACTTGATGAACTCAAGCCAAAAACCACACTTGGAGCCTTCCACTTGCACAAGCAACCCACGAACTAAGGATCTGCAATGTTGAACAAAGAGAGCGTAAGCAATGATGCTTAGTGAGGGTAAGCTCTAAAAACAAACCTCAACACTGCAGGGTCCGAGCACAATCAAGCCAAGGCATTACACAAACATGCCAAGGATCCACAAGAGCCACAATATAAGATGCATGAACAATATATACAAGTAAATGTCATGATCTTCAAGCTCTAACTTCCTCAACATAAATAGCCACATCAAACATCCACATAAGGATCATTAATCTCAATTCATAACACTTCCGTGCTTAGCACGTACTCACCATGACTCACCGTCATGCACAAACCACATTTCCATGCCTAGCATGTACTCACCATGACTCACCGTCATGCACAAACCACATTTCCATGCCTAGCATGTACTCACCATGACTCACCGTCATGCACAAACCATATTTCCATGCCTAGCATGTACTCACCATGACTCACCGTCATGCACAAACCATATTTCCATGCCTAGCATGTACTCACCATGACTCACCGTCATGCACAAACCATATTTCCATGCCTAGCATGTACTCACCATGACTCACCGTCATGCACAAACCATATTTCCATGCCTAGCATGTACTCACCATGATCCTCGGATCATGAAACCATCTCATAATATCATTTCACACGTCAACACCACATGCACATTATTAGCAACCATAACATATCTATCATCAACATGCATATAACAATGCATCAAACATGCCTCATCATACATGTATACAACATATACATAATCAACACCATCACAATTTAATACGAGGCATATACAACCATTAAAAAGTGCAACCCAAGTCTTTAATCAAAGCTTGGGATTAGGCTACCACTCTAATCCCAACTCTAAGTGGGTTTACCAAGCCCATCCTGGGTTCACATGCTTGAACCAAATACTCAAACCATTTTAAAAATATTTAACCACTCACCTCTACCTCCAAGCTCAACTACCAAGCAACCATCACCTCCAAGTTTCCGGATTTCTTCTCGATGCTTTGCCGACCCAAATTCTTGCTTCTAAACAACCTCAATACAATTCAAACAACCTCAAATCAGCCCAACATCAAATTATCAACCCGGAATACAATTCAAGTACAATTTACCATGTTGCAAACCATGACCAAACCCCATACTTAGCAATTTCGGACAGCCCCAATACCTCTTCCAAAAGCTATGTTTCCAACATCCATTGCACCCACAAATAATCCCAAATCAATCCCTAATCATAGTACTACCATTGGCTATCAATTCCCACCTAAAACAACTCCCAAAACTCACCCAAAACCCTCCAAAAATCCTTTTTCGTACTCCTATTTTACCCAGCAGAAAATCATGTTTTTAAACACCCAAATGACATCTAAATGATTCCAAAACATCCTCCTAGCATACATAAACCATCAACCCTCTAATTACAATCTAAAACTCACCAAAAATTAAGTTTTTGACACTTTAAAATGGGTCTAAGAATCCACTTCGGATTTTTACCAAAATTCAACCAAATTGATATATGTTACACCTTTTAACATGATTAACTAAAGCCCCAACTCAATTTATCAAAACAAGATGAAAACCCCCTTAAAAACCCAAACTTTGATATGAACCCTAATTTTCAAAACTCCATAACTTTGAAATCTAAGACTATAGATAGATAGAGGATAAAGAGGAGATTAAGAAAACATAATTACCTTTCAAAAACCCCTTGAATTGATGAAGAAATCAAAGGGAATAGTGACTTGAAAATTTGAGAGATTTTGAAGATGGTGGTGGGTGTTTTCCACGGGAAATAATGAAGAAAAGGGGAAGAAGATGATAATTTTTATCCTCTTAAAATCTTTTGGGGAAAATTACAACATAGGTCCCTCCCTCTTTAATAAAGCTTAATTTGCTCACACTAAGGTTAATTTGATTGAAATAAATTTTACCGACTCGAACCAACTAACCCGACTAACTTCTAACCCCAAAACACGGGTGTTACAACTCTCCCCCACTTAAGGAAATTTCGTCCTCGAAATTCATCGAATAGGAAGAGTCAATGAAACATGCTCCTCCACACATTCCTCTCTCACCACAACATACTAACCAACTCGTTAGACTCGCCACACAACATTTGCTATCCGACACTGAGATCTCAACTGGTTCTTCATTGCACGCAATTTCAAACTCAACTCAATCTCTTCAACAAACATAGCACGGAACAGATCTGACTCACACTTCCGAATTGTAGATACACAGACACATCACAACCCTCTTTCTAACTCTGGTGGTAACCGTAACAGATAAACAACAGGACTAGCCCGATTCAACAATCTCATACCACATTTCTTGAATACTCGACCCATAACTTTCTCTAACTGACCATCTGACTTTAACAGGTAACCAAACACTATGCAGACACCTTCAAAAGTAATCTAGTTGGAACCCCGGATCTCTATTACTCACTTCCATTAATAACCTTCCACGGATGCAACAAACTAGAAGAAAACTGACGTTCGGTCTTGACATGCTGGCAAATTATACACTTACCCTCATGCTGAACCACATCACACATCATCTCAATCCCGAAGTATTCATCTTCAACCCACAATACGTATTCACACTACTCATATACAACGCAAATGAACTGTCGTGTGTTTCGGCCAAAACAATACATCTCCAAACACTATGTCAAGCGGCACAACTATTCTGTCTCTAAAAAGCAAAACTTTATCATCTCTGAAGCTGTATTTTGAAGGTCTTTCCTCTGTTATGTCTTGCACGTGAGGTGCCAAGAACCTGTCTTGCAACTGTTTCTCTTCAAGTATCTGACTCAAAGTAGGTTTTACATGAAACTCAGCCACAAAACTGTTATCATTCGATAAACTGAATTCGGCAATTACATCTCGCAACTCAACCACAAATCTGACAACAAAATAACTCGGAACATCGGTTACCACGTAGACTCTCTTCAGATAGTACCCAATCTCAATATTGCAGTTTTCAAGCAATTCTAACAACTCATGTTGTTCAAGTTTCTACCCTTCCTAAGTCTTCAAATATTTCAGGTTCTGATGATATGTACATACACACTGTGCATTTCTTACCACACAAGCTTGTCTCCAAATCTTCGAGGCAATTACAACTGTAGTTAACTCTATGTCTCATATCAAATAACTCTTCTCACGGTCTTCCAACTATCTTAATGAACAAACCAGGCAATTCTTCCAAGTACTTTTAGGAAAACACAAACTATACTAACATCCCGCGGTCTAATCTTCGTTCAAAAATCAAATCCATCACAATTGCCAAACAAGTCTGCCAACTAAACTCAATCAATCTTCGACCTCCACAGCTGGATCAACCATTCAATAAGAAGTTCACACCCTCGCCTACTACTACAGTCCCACTGAGACCTGCAACTTCAAGGCAACTCTCTATCTTTATCTCAACGTATACACTAACTCTGTGCTCTTCAAGCCAAACCTTGTCAAAACGTACCTCAAAACTGTAGGAAGACGATCACTTCACATCTACTGCATACATGTAACCCTGAACCATCAACAAACATCTTCCGTACATCTTCCTGGCCATCACTATCTCACCACAAGGTCTAGTCACATGTGTCCCTACTTAGAAGGTTTCAACACGTACATCAAATTTTCTTCGCATGCTCACACGAAAAGGACAAATCCGAAGAAATTGTAACTACACCTGTGCACAACTGATAGTCTTCGGTCCTCTTGTTTTCAGACTGGTTCTTCAACAAAATCTGACTCTTCTAAACTGTTCTTAGAGCATCTCGTAACTTCAAGATTCAATTCTGATCATACACTAACAGTCACACTAGACTTGTTCTATAACATTGGTCCGGACGGCTCAAAACATCCCACTACCAAACAATCTGAATTCAAAGCTCAAGACTTCCTTCTCGGCTCAACTATATCGGAAGTAGCTTCATCTCTCCTTCTAACTGAAAGACAACTCAGACGCACACTGGCCCAATCACACAAATTGATTTCCACTCACGGACACTGACCGGCTGTCTTGTATTAAAACCATAGGCCGAACCCCCAACGATCACCAACTAACATTTCTTAAATTCAGATTACTCACACGAGACCCCTACCTAGATCTCGCCAAAAGAACTAAGGTACTCATACCTACCTCTGACACTTCATCGGGCACATTCAAACTTGCATGCTTGTCAACAACATACGAAAGTACGAACTCAGAACCAACCAGAGGAAATAAACTTAATAATGTACCAAGGGCTTTTCAGTTAAAACATCGACACCACTCTGATTCCCACTCATAGGCCTTCACTTCTTTCACCACTAACACCAGAAATGATCACATCGTTCCTCATCAACAGGAACCAACCCACATACACACTGACTCAGACAAACAAATTGTACCTCAACTCCGGTACAACCATACCTCCCTGACTGAAGCGATGAACTCCCTCAACCTCTTTCACATTTTCAGAATCCACAGTTTCCACTTACCGATTCACAGTCCACGCCTTGGCCTCAAACTTACCAAAAAGCAATAAACTAACAACTAACAACAACACATTAACATACAAACTGGGTTAGCAAAGGAAAAGGTCCAAGTGGCTCAAGTATGATTTCCTCACTTAAAATCTCTTTTTCCAATGTAATAGTAGCAATGGGACTCACACACACATGCTTTGAATAAAACAAGCAACCATTCCTACAAAGCAAGCAACCATTCATTACAGCATACTCGAATAACCAACAACATGCTTACATGATAAGCAAACACTGTGCATCTTAATCATAAAACACAACTTACTCACTTACCTGCCCAAGGTCTCGGAAACCTTAAGCTCTGATGCCAACAAATGTAACCCCCTCATCCCGGTCTAGCCGGATGACCGGTCCGAGTGAGTCACACGGGGAAAACCGAAGCGAAACCCGTTAAAGTTCCCCCTCGGTTAGCAACCCTATTTTTTTTTCATTTTAACTCTTGTCTAGATGAGTATTTAATTCTAAGTGATCAAACAGCGGAACGTAACACACGAGACAAACAGCCAAACCCCTAAACATTTCATATTTCACAATTTAGTCCAGCAGATTCCAAATACATTCAGTTTCAGTCCCGTCAACTTCTAACAACAATTCAGAGACCTATACTTAACATTTTTGAGTAAACAATACCTCTATTTCATGTAAAATTTTGTCCTCTACAACTTTGTAGAAGAACACTTTTTCCCGAAATGACTCTAACATGCTCAAAAATGCAGTTTTCACCAAAAGTTTCGAAACCTTGGGAAGGTTTCGAAACCTTTGACCATAGTTTCGAAACCTTGCCCAAAGGTTTCGAAACTTTGGCTGGCAGTAGCCTCTGGAATCCAAAAATTTGCAAAGGTTTCGAAACTTTACCCCTAGTTTCGAAACCTAGGTGCAGGGGAGCATATTTTGCTTCATTCT
The DNA here is from genome assembly GCA_030270665.1 of Hibiscus trionum. Lineage (NCBI taxonomy): Eukaryota > Viridiplantae > Streptophyta > Magnoliopsida > Malvales > Malvaceae > Hibiscus > Hibiscus trionum. Next base: position 21,523,093 of record BSYR01000025.1, read on the forward strand.
AATGTCTTTCAATGATAAAAACACCTCATGTTCATATACAACCATACATAAGAGCTTAAATGAGGCAAAGGCACTCAACACCAACCATCCAAATCTAGAAGCATACGTCCTAGATTAAAAGTACTCCAACATATTCAAACATACTCAAGGCATGAAGGCAACTCCTAAGGCATAAGGCCAACATTCAACATGAACAATTTAGGCATGAGTTAACATTCATCAAGGCAACACAAGTCACACACAAAAAAGGCATCAAGGAGTCTAAACATGCTCCTAACAACCAACAACTATCCAACAAAACCATACATGTCCCATTGCTCAAACCATTACATGTCTAACATTTAAAAATCCATACTTGATGAACTCAAGCCAAAAACCACACTTGGAGCCTTCCACTTGCACAAGCAACCCACGAACTAAGGATCTGCAATGTTGAACAAAGAGAGCGTAAGCAATGATGCTTAGTGAGGGTAAGCTCTAAAAACAAACCTCAACACTGCAGGGTCCGAGCACAATCAAGCCAAGGCATTACACAAACATGCCAAGGATCCACAAGAGCCACAATATAAGATGCATGAACAATATATACAAGTAAATGTCATGATCTTCAAGCTCTAACTTCCTCAACATAAATAGCCACATCAAACATCCACATAAGGATCATTAATCTCAATTCATAACACTTCCGTGCTTAGCACGTACTCACCATGACTCACCGTCATGCACAAACCACATTTCCATGCCTAGCATGTACTCACCATGACTCACCGTCATGCACAAACCACATTTCCATGCCTAGCATGTACTCACCATGACTCACCGTCATGCACAAACCATATTTCCATGCCTAGCATGTACTCACCATGACTCACCGTCATGCACAAACCATATTTCCATGCCTAGCATGTACTCACCATGACTCACCGTCATGCACAAACCATATTTCCATGCCTAGCATGTACTCACCATGATCCTCGGATCATGAAACCATCTCATAATATCATTTCACACGTCAACACCACATGCACATTATTAGCAACCATAACATATCTATCATCAACATGCATATAACAATGCATCAAACATGCCTCATCATACATGTATACAACATATACATAATCAACACCATCACAATTTAATACGAGGCATATACAACCATTAAAAAGTGCAACCCAAGTCTTTAATCAAAGCTTGGGATTAGGCTACCACTCTAATCCCAACTCTAAGTGGGTTTACCAAGCCCATCCTGGGTTCACATGCTTGAACCAAATACTCAAACCATTTTAAAAATATTTAACCACTCACCTCTACCTCCAAGCTCAACTACCAAGCAACCATCACCTCCAAGTTTCCGGATTTCTTCTCGATGCTTTGCCGACCCAAATTCTTGCTTCTAAACAACCTCAATACAATTCAAACAACCTCAAATCAGCCCAACATCAAATTATCAACCCGGAATACAATTCAAGTACAATTTACCATGTTGCAAACCATGACCAAACCCCATACTTAGCAATTTCGGACAGCCCCAATACCTCTTCCAAAAGCTATGTTTCCAACATCCATTGCACCCACAAATAATCCCAAATCAATCCCTAATCATAGTACTACCATTGGCTATCAATTCCCACCTAAAACAACTCCCAAAACTCACCCAAAACCCTCCAAAAATCCTTTTTCGTACTCCTATTTTACCCAGCAGAAAATCATGTTTTTAAACACCCAAATGACATCTAAATGATTCCAAAACATCCTCCTAGCATACATAAACCATCAACCCTCTAATTACAATCTAAAACTCACCAAAAATTAAGTTTTTGACACTTTAAAATGGGTCTAAGAATCCACTTCGGATTTTTACCAAAATTCAACCAAATTGATATATGTTACACCTTTTAACATGATTAACTAAAGCCCCAACTCAATTTATCAAAACAAGATGAAAACCCCCTTAAAAACCCAAACTTTGATATGAACCCTAATTTTCAAAACTCCATAACTTTGAAATCTAAGACTATAGATAGATAGAGGATAAAGAGGAGATTAAGAAAACATAATTACCTTTCAAAAACCCCTTGAATTGATGAAGAAATCAAAGGGAATAGTGACTTGAAAATTTGAGAGATTTTGAAGATGGTGGTGGGTGTTTTCCACGGGAAATAATGAAGAAAAGGGGAAGAAGATGATAATTTTTATCCTCTTAAAATCTTTTGGGGAAAATTACAACATAGGTCCCTCCCTCTTTAATAAAGCTTAATTTGCTCACACTAATGTTAATTTGATTGAAATAAATTTTACCGACTCGAACCAACTAACCCGACTAACTTCTAACCCCAAAACACGGGTGTTACAAGATGCATAAAAACATCCGAACCGCTGAAATAAATCTAATAATTAAATTATTAATAATTTTGATTTTGATTAAATTATTATATAAAAAATTAAGAATTTTAAAATTATATTAAAATTTTATTTAACGAATCTAAACTCACGAACATAATTTAAATAAATTTGATATTAAAATTTTATTTTAAAATAATATTAAAATTTTATTTAAAGAATCTAATGTAACCCCCTAGACCCGCCTATGCGTTATGACGGATCCTAGGAAGCCACATTAGGGTCACAGGAGCGACCCACGGTAAAAATACACATAAAACGTTTTCTCTGAAAAACACATATTAGATTATAACGGTAACCTTAGTTGAAAATACTCTTTCATGAAAGCATTTAAACATATAACAGGATTTCAGAAAACATTTTACAGACACTATCATGAAACAATAATGATATGCATGCCCACTAACTATGTCGGTACCGTACTCCAAAAGCAACACCGAGAGAACTCCGAACACTGATGTCAAACGTTATACCTTTAACCTGCGATGGTAAAAACAACGTGAGCTTGGAAAAGCTCAGTAATACAAGACTACCAAGAGATGCTATAAGCTCATGCAGATATATGGTAGGCATAACATTTTCATGATGCTTTACGCAGTAACGGTCTTCATTTCTTTTTCGATATTTCAGGTAACGTTATACTTGAGGATAACGGTACTTGTTCTTTATTCAATCATCGAGAATTAGACGGTAATTATAGGCTATTAATGTACGGAGGTGGAATTAGAGAGTTCGGTTCCTAGTGTGTTCCAAACGGTGTAGGTAAAACATGTACAACAACAGTATAATATACATTTTCAGTTCAAAAACATAAAGTTCAAGTAACAATACGGTACGGTTTAATCTTTTATCAACCCTCATCTTAGGAACGGTACGGTACGGTATGGTAGGTATTACCCTAGCCGAAGCATAGGAACCTGTAACGGTAACGGTGAGGAATTACCCTGGCCGAAGCATAGGAACCTGTAACGGTAACGGTGAGGAATTACCCTGGCCGAAGCATAGGAACCTGTAACGGTAACGGAATTACCAGCTGGATCAGAGCTGAACCTACGGTCACTTCATATTCTATCCCAAGTACCCCAGTAACAATTAATGCAACGGTTTGGTTAATCAATAGCTGTATTTTTAGTAATATATCATCCATATAGCATGTTGGTCATATCATGTGCATATGCATATATCAGAAATATAGTACGATCTTGTTTAATTATAAACATGTCATGTTCATGTGAGTCCAAGTATTCTATCATGTGCACATAATCGGTATTATAACATGTAACTCCGTATGCAAAAACAGTTGTGTAGACACATGGAACACACTAGGTGGAATAGTTTATTTCCTTGGAGATACTTGACATTTATGGAAGATATCATATTAACTTTTGATAGTTGTACGGATCTTTGGAACAAGGCCCCTATTAAAAGAGGGGTTTGTACTAACGGTTCAAACCAGATAGTCAGGAGATGATACATCAAGATCGCTGAGAGTTTAGGCATATCATATGTGATTTAGTCATTTAAGCCTACCAGGGCATTATGATCATTTTATCATACACGGGCATTTTGGTAATGTATACCAACAAGACGCAAACGGTAGCTCAGAAATTCTATTTGCTCATCGGGTATCCAACCTAGAGGTGGAAAGCGGTCAATCGGTTCGGGTTCGGTTCGGGTCATTTCGGTTTCGGTTATTTCGGGTCTGATATTTTCGGTTTAGATTCGGTTTCGGTTTTAGTTCGGTTTCAGTTCGGTTTTAGTTCGGGTCTATTGTGTTTCGGGTCATTTCAGGTCTATTCGGTTCGGGTCTATTCGGTTCAACTAAATTCAGTTCAGTTTCGGTTCGGTTTATTTCGGGTTTCGGATCAAATTTCGTATCAGATTTCGAGTCAATTTCGGGTTGATTTTCGGTTTCGGTTCGGGTCCAGGTTCGGGTAATTCGGTTCGAGTTTCGGTTCTCGGGTCAAGTTTGCCAGGTCTAATCCAACCAGGCATTCAGAGATTTCTACATTATAATTTTTCACGATATCCGATACATTCGGGGCTATTTTGATTACTTTGGTCAACGAAGGCATTTTGGGTCTTTTAACAATTATGGGTGATTCGAAATTTCCTGTCCAGGTATCTATCACATTTAAACATTTCACACTATCACTCAGAATTGGAGATTAGCTGCCTCATTCGAGCATTTCGGTCTTATTTAATTTATCATACTCGTTTCTACATTCGATTTAACTTGAGCAGATTTAACAGTACTTATCATCATTTTTATGCATGCATTAACACATACCAACATGTTCATAAAGCATACAAGAGGTAGTAGTGCATTACCTTTAATCCTTGCTATATCGGTCAACCATGGTACTCCATTCGATCATTCCCGAACCCGAATGCAACGTCCTCAACATCCCGAATACAAGGAACCTTGAATACCTTTAATCGTACAAATTCCAATTTCAGTCTTTAATCACCTTTCTCATAATTGATTATTAAAATACATGAATAGACTCGAGTTCAAGGTCCAATTCGGAGGCTTTCGGGTTAGAATTTCACAAAACGGGCTTCAAAATCGGACTCAGGACGTCGAAAAACATAAAATAGGGCTTTTCAGAAAAAGTTGACTTTTTGGTCAAAGTCAACGGTCAAAGTCAACGGTCAACGGTCAACGGTCAACAGTCAAAGTCAACGGTCAATGATGACGTCATGCTGACATCACTGGTTGACCGGGTCGGGTCAACGGGTCGGGTCGGGCCAACGGGTCGGTCAACCGGCTCGGTCAAACGGCTCGGCGGCTCGGTCAACCGGCTCGGTCAAACGGCTCGGCGGCTCGGTCAACCGGCTTGGTGGCTCGGTCAACCGGCTCGGTCAACCGGCTTGGTGGCTCGGTCAACCGGCTCGGCGGCTCGGTCAACCGGCTCGGTCAAACTTCTCGGCGGCTCGGTCAAACGGCTCGGCGGCTCGGTCAACCGGCTTAGCGGCTCGGTCAACCGGCTCGGTCAACCCAGACGAAACCCACTCGCGGCCGGCGGCGCGTGGGGCGCGTGCGGCGGCTGTGGGCGGCCGTTGGCCACCAAATTTTACAGGCCGATAGTTTTCGACCTTCTGAACACGGTGGTGGCCTCGGATTTTCAAAATTCAAACTCAAAGTTCGAATACTAACCTTTTAAGTTTTCCGGCGATAAACAAACACCCCCTCCAACGGTGACTCCGATGATGATGTCGTTGGTACCGATGAACTCAGCTCGACAAGATGAACGCAATGGTGGTGGAGGTGTCGAAAATGGACGGTCGGATCTCGGTAGATCTGAAATTGAATCTCTACCTATTTCTTTCTTTCTCACCTTCATTTTTCTTTCTTTTCCCTCTGCCAACACGTTAACTTGGCAGATATATTATCCTTCAAAGAAAAAAAGGTCAAATTACACTCTTAGCCATTTAATTTTTGGGGAGTTCACACTTTTGTCTTCAAACTTTATTCCATTTTCAAATTGGTCATCAATTCCTTATAAATCAAGCTTCCCAAACCTGAATTCATTCAATTAAGTCCCAAAACTTATTATTTTAGGGAAAAAGAAGATTAAATCTCCCAAAAATTCTTAAAATTTTACTAGCCCCATTTGAGATTGTTACAATTCTCTCCCCCTTAAAAGAAATTTCGTCCTCGAAATTTACCAGAGTTGGATCAAAGCAAAACTGTAATTCCGTTTTTTTTTTATTTACCCGCTGAAACTTGTCCATCAGATTATGGTTATTCCTCGTGTCTCACAGTCGGTTATATCCTTAATCACGCGAAGCAACTTTATATTCAAATTCATCTCAGACCTGTTTATCAGAATACGGTAATTGCACCCATACGAAATCTTGTACGGTGCCAAGAAAATATTTGTCTCATAACTTTTATTTTAAACAGACTCGGTCGGGGATAGAAAACCTTTCCTACTATTACAGAGGTCACTCATACGACCCATTGCGTATTTTCTGTAATAGACATAACTCATACGAATTAACTAACGGTTTGCGGATGAACGACTGTAACTGTAGCTTAGACAAGTATTCAAGGCCCCAAAGAGAGTCTTCCAAAATCAAGATGTAAACAATAAAATTCCATAAGTATGATACACATAACGGTACATTGCGTCACTTTTCCCCAAAATGTCTTTCTTCATACCGGACAAGTATAACAAAGGTTTTAAACGAATATCTCTTACATTCATTAAAATACTCCGATAATTGTTTCCTTCGTGCATAACAGAGCCACCACATAATCTATACTTCCACCGATCTCACAGACAATTTTCTTTTAAATTCGTAATACTTTTATCAAATTTTTGTCAGAACATTCTCAATCACACTCATTATCACCGAGCTACTTTACTTGTAATCTTATATCGGTTTCCTCGTTCGATCAAACATTTATTCTTAATCTGTTTCAGATCTTCTATTTCACATGCATAAACCATCTCAGGTTCTCTATCCAGATTCAAATCCATTAATTTAATCCAATTCGTAGACAGACATTACCAATATTCCTTTCCAGTACAGATCAAGCTATTATGGACAGAACGGTTAATTGCACTTATCACAGGAAATGATTCGACATCGGAGTCTCGGCTTGATGGAGTACGGTTATGATCTAGGGGCATGCACAGACCAGACATCCTATGACAGACGATCGGCCGATCTACCCAGAATGACGCAACTATGAGCTCTGATACCACTAAATGTAACCCCCTAGACCCGCCTATGCGTTATGACGGATCCTAGGAAGCCACATTAGGGTCACAGGAGCGACCCACGGTAAAAATACACATAAAACGTTTTCTCTGAAAAACACATATTAGATTATAACGGTAACCTTAGTTGAAAATACTCTTTCATGAAAGCATTTAAACATATAACAGGATTTCAGAAAACATTTTACAGACACTATCATGAAACAATAATGATATGCATGCCCACTAACTATGTCGGTACCGTACTCCAAAAGCAACACCGAGAGAACTCCGAACACTGATGTCAAACGTTATACCTTTAACCTGCGATGGTAAAAACAACGTGAGCTTGGAAAAGCTCAGTAATACAAGACTACCAAGAGATGCTATAAGCTCATGCAGATATATGGTAGGCATAACATTTTCATGATGCTTTACGCAGTAACGGTCTTCATTTCTTTTTCGATATTTCAGGTAACGTTATACTTGAGGATAACGGTACTTGTTCTTTATTCAATCATCGAGAATTAGACGGTAATTATAGGCTATTAATGTACGGAGGTGGAATTAGAGAGTTCGGTTCCTAGTGTGTTCCAAACGGTGTAGGTAAAACATGTACAACAACAGTATAATATACATTTTCAGTTCAAAAACATAAAGTTCAAGTAACAATACGGTACGGTTTAATCTTTTATCAACCCTCATCTTAGGAACGGTACGGTACGGTATGGTAGGTATTACCCTAGCCGAAGCATAGGAACCTGTAACGGTAACGGTGAGGAATTACCCTGGCCGAAGCATAGGAACCTGTAACGGTAACGGTGAGGAATTACCCTGGCCGAAGCATAGGAACCTGTAACGGTAACGGAATTACCAGCTGGATCAGAGCTGAACCTACGGTCACTTCATATTCTATCCCAAGTACCCCAGTAACAATTAATGCAACGGTTTGGTTAATCAATAGCTGTATTTTTAGTAATATATCATCCATATAGCATGTTGGTCATATCATGTGCATATGCATATATCAGAGATATAGTACGATCTTGTTTAATTATAAACATGTCATGTTCATGTGAGTCCAAGTATTCTATCATGTGCACATAATCGGTATTATAACATGTAACTCCGTATGCAAAAACAGTTGTGTAGACACATGGAACACACTAGGTGGAATAGTTTATTTCCTTGGAGATACTTGACATTTATGGAAGATATCATATTAACTTTTGATAGTTGTACGGATCTTTGGAACAAGGCCCCTATTAAAAGAGGGGTTTGTACTAACGGTTCAAACCAGATAGTCAGGAGATGATACATCAAGATCGCTGAGAGTTTAGGCATATCATATGTGATTTAGTCATTTAAGCCTACCAGGGCATTATGATCATTTTATCATACACGGGCATTTTGGTAATGTATACCAACAAGACGCAAACGGTAGCTCAGAAATTCTATTTGCTCATCGGGTATCCAACCTAGAGGTGGAAAGCGGTCAATCGGTTCGGGTTCGGTTCGGGTCATTTCGGTTTCGGTTATTTCGGGTCTGATATTTTCGGTTTAGATTCGGTTTCGGTTTTAGTTCGGTTTCAGTTCGGTTTTAGTTCGGGTCTATTGTGTTTCGGGTCATTTCAGGTCTATTCGGTTCGGGTCTATTCGGTTCAACTAAATTCAGTTCAGTTTCGGTTCGGTTTATTTCGGGTTTCGGATCAAATTTCGTATCAGATTTCGAGTCAATTTCGGGTTGATTTTCGGTTTCGGTTCGGGTCCAGGTTCGGGTAATTCGGTTCGAGTTTCGGTTCTCGGGTCAAGTTTGCCAGGTCTAATCCAACCAGGCATTCAGAGATTTCTACATTATAATTTTTCACGATATCCGATACATTCGGGGCTATTTTGATTACTTTGGTCAACGAAGGCATTTTGGGTCTTTTAACAATTATGGGTGATTCGAAATTTCCTGTCCAGGTATCTATCACATTTAAACATTTCACACTATCACTCAGAATTGGAGATTAGCTGCCTCATTCGAGCATTTCGGTCTTATTTAATTTATCATACTCGTTTCTACATTCGATTTAACTTGAGCAGATTTAACAGTACTTATCATCATTTTTATGCATGCATTAACACATACCAACATGTTCATAAAGCATACAAGAGGTAGTAGTGCATTACCTTTAATCCTTGCTATATCGGTCAACCATGGTACTCCATTCGATCATTCCCGAACCCGAATGCAACGTCCTCAACATCCCGAATACAAGGAACCTTGAATACCTTTAATCGTACAAATTCCAATTTCAGTCTTTAATCACCTTTCTCATAATTGATTATTAAAATACATGAATAGACTCGAGTTCAAGGTCCAATTCGGAGGCTTTCGGGTTAGAATTTCACAAAACGGGCTTCAAAATCGGACTCAGGACGTCGAAAAACATAAAATAGGGCTTTTCAGAAAAAGTTGACTTTTTGGTCAAAGTCAACGGTCAAAGTCAACGGTCAACGGTCAACGGTCAACAGTCAAAGTCAACGGTCAATGATGACGTCATGCTGACATCACTGGTTGACCGGGTCGGGTCAACGGGTCGGGTCGGGCCAACGGGTCGGTCAACCGGCTCGGTCAAACGGCTCGGCGGCTCGGTCAACCGGCTCGGTCAAACGGCTCGGCGGCTCGGTCAACCGGCTTGGTGGCTCGGTCAACCGGCTCGGTCAACCGGCTTGGTGGCTCGGTCAACCGGCTCGGCGGCTCGGTCAACCGGCTCGGTCAAACTTCTCGGCGGCTCGGTCAAACGGCTCGGCGGCTCGGTCAACCGGCTTAGCGGCTCGGTCAACCGGCTCGGTCAACCCAGACGAAACCCACTCGCGGCCGGCGGCGCGTGGGGCGCGTGCGGCGGCTGTGGGCGGCCGTTGGCCACCAAATTTTACAGGCCGATAGTTTTCGACCTTCTGAACACGGTGGTGGCCTCGGATTTTCAAAATTCAAACTCAAAGTTCGAATACTAACCTTTTAAGTTTTCCGGCGATAAACAAACACCCCCTCCAACGGTGACTCCGATGATGATGTCGTTGGTACCGATGAACTCAGCTCGACAAGATGAACGCAATGGTGGTGGAGGTGTCGAAAATGGACGGTCGGATCTCGGTAGATCTGAAATTGAATCTCTACCTATTTCTTTCTTTCTCACCTTCATTTTTCTTTCTTTTCCCTCTGCCAACACGTTAACTTGGCAGATATATTATCCTTCAAAGAAAAAAGGTCAAATTACACTCTTAGCCATTTAATTTTTGGGGAGTTCACACTTTTGTCTTCAAACTTTATTCCATTTTCAAATTGGTCATCAATTCCTTATAAATCAAGCTTCCCAAACCTGAATTCATTCAATTAAGTCCCAAAACTTATTATTTTAGGGAAAAAGAAGATTAAATCTCCCAAAAATTCTTAAAATTTTACTAGCCCCATTTGAGATTGTTACATCTAAACTCGCGTACATAATTTAAATTAGATTTATTTTAGCAGTTCATATGTTTTTATGCATCTAAAAAATGTAATGTTCAAATCCCGTTAATCCATATTTATTTACTTTTCCCTAACATAAAGAATAAACTATGACTTATATTAATTATTTTCATTTTATATTACAAAAGTAGCTTTGGCCCAGTGGCTAAGCCACACTTCTAGTTAAATAATTAATTAATTTTATTAAATTAAAATTAGGACTAAGTTGATAGAGTGTATAAGTAATGAGGACCAAATGTGTAATTATACCGCTATTTTTTAAACTGCCACGTCGCCCTGCCGTTAACCTCTAACGGCTGGTGGTCAAATTGCATCCAATTTAATAGTATGATGATTTAATTGCTTAGAAAAAAAGTAAGGTGATCAAATCGCGACTTTTCCAATAGTGTGGTGGTCATTTATAGAGTTTATCCTTTATAATTTATTATTTTTTACTTTACTATTTAAAAGTAATGTTAAACTAATCCTAGGTTTCGATGTAACTCTGGTTGCTCCATTAACATTGAACCACAATTAAAACCGGCACACAAATCAACATCATCACATTCACACAGCTTGTTCCGAGTCGACAGGAATACCTATATAAGGCAAGAAAGTCATGGTAGGGATCCTTTCTAGTAAAGCCGCCAATGATTTTTACTATTTTTAACTTTTGTCTCTTTCTCTGTACAAATAATATTAGATTCTTCATTTGATGTTGTCATTTTGTCCATATGTTAATAAAACAAACGAGAAAGGAAAAACGTGTGCACATATTCCTATGATATCTTATACGACTACATTTACCTATTCCACCATGTTCAATTCTTTTCTCTACTTCAAACTTCTCCAAAAGCTTCATAGTTTTTGCACAAATCGGAACTGATTTTACATGAGAAAACATGAACACATTTTTTGGACTAAACTAAGTTAATCGAAATTCTATTGACCGAGTGGTCAAAAATACCCGTATTCAAATCTCAACATTTACTTATATAATTACTCTCTACTTAATAAAAAATAAAGACCTAGTACACACGTGTTTTCATCTCCATGTTCTAAAGACATAAATGACAACATTTTGAAACATCCGAACTTGCATAAATAAAAATAACAAAGAACTTTTAAATCATTAACTTTACCACTAACCCGAGTTTTCATGAGAGTCACCACATAATTTTAAATTCTAAAATAATATTAATTAATTATAAAATATCAATAGTACTTAAAAAACATTCTCTAAATATTTAAGTAACAATTTGACAATAAAATTTCTAATCAAAGTAATAATAAGAATAATCATCTTATGCAATTTTATCTAATTACTCTAACATTATAAATTTGCTGGTTTATTCCTTTTCTAGCATTAAATAATATTACTCATTCTTATCATTTGTTGATTCTTGGTCAAGTTCATCATCATAATTATAATCGAATTTTGTTTTATAATAAAGATAATCTTCTTCCACTAACAACACTAACAATAAGTTAATTGGTCTAGTGGGATGAGGCACTAGATCCTTAAGCAATGTCAAAGGTTTAAATATTGACATTGTGAATAGAGAAATTTGGGTCAAGAGGGTCGCCCCATAATAGGCCTCTGCAATACTCAGTCTTAATTAATCAACCAATAAATTAGATACAAATAATTAAATAAAAAATATATTCTTCTCCCATGTACTCATGAGAAAAACCCTTTACCGCATTAGGCACTAATATATTTTTAATGTTTAACTAGATTAGGTAATCATTCAAATTGAGAACATAAGCTCGTTCTTTTTTATTTCCCTATAATTGGGGCCGCAAAGCTCTATCCGTTTTATTCACTCGACCCAACTTTAAATTCAATTCAAAGTAGCTTTTAAAGTTATACACACATTAATTATTATTATTATTTTGAAATAATACCAAATAATTTTTATTACTTAAAAAGATAGACAAACAATTAGATTCAAACATAATGATATCCATAACGAACAACAAAGAAATAAAAAATTAAAAAGAAAAAAAGATGAAAGGACTCTCCTCATTCTTAAAAGAAGGAAAATACAGTCATGTCAATAAAGGATGTTCTCTCCGTTGCTCAGATGGATAAGCATAGGCCCAATTGAACAGTAAAAGGCCAGGAGAGTTGTCAACATACAATAGATAAAGTGAATCCCCTAGACACTTGATAAGTGATCAATGAGTGACGAGCGAAACCAACAATCTTGCAAGCTATTTCGTTGAATAAATTTAAATGCATCGGCAAACAATCATAAAAGAGAATCAAATTACTGGACGACTACTGAGTATTTATTAAAAAATATTATTTATTGAAAAATATTGCATCACATTATATGTAGAGTATTCATTTGATACATTAATGGCATGTTTTTTTCCTCCGCAATCGAGTGTCTTTAGTAAATATTTTAAAATAATAAATAAGACATGTTGTTGAAGATAATTAGTTAATTAGCTGTTATGAGTTTGTTATTAATTTGTTGAATATGTTAGTCTATTGGGTAATTATTTGTTTGGGCTATAAATACTAACCCAAAGGCATGCAATCCATTTTCAATATATCAGACTTATATTCATTTTCTCTACATTTTCCTAAAATCCACAACCACCGCTCTCTCCCCCTTCACCGTCCCTTCATCGTTAATCACCATCTTCGGCCACCATGCCGCCATTCTCACATGGTATCATTCGCCGTTGAAGATCATGGTATCGTGTTTTCTGCCGCCACCGTTCAGATTTTCTTTGCCGTTTCACGTGTTGCTTCTGTTATTCCAGTTTCCGATTTCTAGATCGGAGGTTAGTCTTCCGTTTTCTTGCTCCGAGCCTCTCAACGATTGTTAACGGATGCTAACAATGTTAGTCTTTCGCTGCTCTCTTGCACTAAGCTTGTTGCCGTTAGTCGTTTGTTTGTTAACGGATGCCATCAGTTTTTCAAATCTGAAAAATCTCTGACATATTTCCTCAATCGTCAATTTCGCTTCTCTTTTCCAAGACTACTGAATCTGGATCGTTGGAGTGATGCTCTCAGATTCACCTGAATATTGTCATAGTTATTGTTTAGTTTTTTGATTTTCTATTTGGTTTATCTTGTTGGTCTTCGACATGATTTCCGATCTGTTTTCCAGTGCTGTCTTTTGGTTTACACAACATCATAGCTTTCAGATTTTTCATCACACAGTGTATATTTTCACCTCGAAGAGATTCGGTCAAATGTTGTGATTGCGCTTGTCCCACTTGTTCTTTGATTGGTAAACCTTCAAGTACTTGGTTACGATCCGTAAAGCGAAAATATGGTGAATTTGAGACTGGAAATCAGTTTTATGTTCCAAAATTTAATCTTTATTCAAATCCTAAAGTTCAAATTGAGAATGAATGTGTTGCTTTGCGGGAGATTGTTTCCACCCAACAAGCAACAATACAGGATTTGCAAACAGAATTGGAGAAGGAGAGAAATGCCTCTCCAAATGGGTCTGGAATGACTCATTAGTAGGCAACTGGATGTTGGATGCTTTTACTATGGTGAGTGTTTGATCCGCATAATCAGTTTTGTTCACAAATTTGATCTAGTCTTGTATTGTCGGTTCCAATGTCTGGTAGCTGCTGATCTGAATTGGAGAAATTGGTTGCTTTGTGGTAGTTTAAGTCTCTGAGAATCTACTGATGATTTGTGTGAGGACTGTGAGTTGGCTTTGGACCTCTATTTTTTTGTTGATGTTGTTATTGATTGATGGTCACGTTATAAGTTTGGGTTGATAGCATCTTCATTGTACTTTGTTTCGTTCACAATGGTACCTGAAACTTTTGGTTAGCAACCAAGTCTGCAGGACAGAAAATTTCTGGGGAATGTATATCGTTTAACAGCCTTGCATTCCATTAATCAGACAAAATAGGGTGTTTTTTTGCTCGGAAGAGGGCTTTAGATTGCATCCGGGGGTTCGTAGCTTAACCGCCTTGCTCCCAACAAAAAGACGGATCGAATAAGTGAGGAATGAAGACAGTGAAGATGAAGAAAGAAAGATTTCTGAAGGAATTTTGGATAAAACAAATTCGTATGACAGAACAGTGAGTAAAGAAGAACGAAAGAAAGAATAACACTTTCGATTCTCGGTAAACCACTAAGTAAGAACTATGAATTTGTGTTTGAAGGAATTCCGAATGAAAGAATGGTGCGTAAGGAAAGAATTCTTTTTATTCGGGTGGCAACCAATTTCAGCATTTATAATCTGTTGAGAACCATTCTTTGAAATTCAGCCTACAGAACCAAAACATGCTTTATGTTTGCTGGTTTTCGCATCTTATTAGTTTTTGAAGAAGAAGATCAAGAAGATTGGAAAAGCAAGGTGAATGTTGAAGATAACTAGCTGTTATGAGTTTGTTATTAATTTGTTGAATTTGTTAGTCTATTGGGTAATTGTTTGTTTGGGCTATAAATACCCAACATTTATGTAACCCAAAGGCATGCAATCCATTTTCAATATATCAGACTTATATTCATTTTCTCTGCATTTTCTTAAAATCCACAACCACCGCTCTCTCCCCCTTCACCGTCCCTTCATCGTTAATCACCATCTCCGGTCACCATGCCGCCATTCTCACACATGTGACCGTTGATTAAACCAGCTTGTGGAGGAGAAAAAAATCCACTACTTGTACATCAAATAATAATTCATATACGTAAACAGTTTAACTTTGTAAAAAAATTAATGTTATATTAAAAACATATTTTTTTATAGAAATAATAAATAAAAGAAATTTGGATTATAAAAAGTTCATGTTATATCGATAACGATTGTTTTTATTATAAAAATAATTTAGTATGTTATAATAATATAAAGTTCATTTTATTAAAAAAAATGTGTTATATTTTAACCAGCAAGGGTTGAGTGCAATGACAATGTGCATTGCTCTTTTAAATGAGAGAATTTGAGTCTGAATTTTAAAAACAACACTGTTAAGTGAAAATCACAAATTTTAAATATAAACCATAAAATAGACGTATACTATAAAAAATATTATTTTTATTGTAACAATCTCCTGACATTTAATGATAATAATAATAATCGGATAATGTAGTTACTCGTTAAATATTTCTTTCTATCATTTTAAAATTCTTACTTTTTAAACACCCGTAAAATAATGCTATATCATCATTTTTAAAAATATTATTCTCTTTGTCTCACAATTTTTGTTTCTTTTTAGGTCAATTTTTTTCAACTTTGACTCATAATTATTTAAAATGTATCATTGAAAAAATATGAAAAATATATTTTAAAAACCTCTAATCGAGTAATTTTTAAATATATATTTTATAAAATTTAATTATTTAAAATATTTAATATAATAATAGTCAAAGTTTAAAATTTTTGACTTTTAAAAAGTCAATAAAAGACATTTTTATAGGACGGAGGCAGTATTTAACATCTATCCATATCAATTTTTGTTTCTGTGTTATTTTTTTTCCACTGGGCTTAGGGATGAAGCCATGTTGTGGTTAGAAGGGTTTTTTCTCTCAAATTTTTTGATATAATAGTATTTAGTTTTTTTTATTTTAAATATTAGTTAAATAAAATTTTTGCCTCTTCTAATTTTTATATTTAAAAGTTTTATAGAATTTTATCTCTTTCAATATTTGATCATAATTTTTGTCTTTAATTAGATTTACGTGGGATGGAAGGGGGATCTCTGCCTTAATCATTGTTTAAAAGTTCGGTCCTTAATTTAGACATGAAATAACTTTAAAACTTATGGCCAACGTCTAACCATGTATAATCCAACATAACAAGAAAATTTAGTGGTTGAGCACGGTTAAGTGAAAACCTTAGAAAACAAAATTTGATATTAGATTGAAAATTGAAAAACTAAAACCAAAATGATTATATGGTTCCTACCTTTTTGTTTTTTAAAAAGTATTTTAAAAACAATTTAATTAAAGATAAATTGAGTTAAATTAGAGCGAATATTGAACATGAGAGTGTAATATTTTTTTCAATATCTTTAAAAAAAATGTTGATGCGGTGGTATTTGGTTGATATCTAAAATCCAGATTTTAAAGATAATTCTAATATAATATCTCACTTCAATTTTTATTGAATATAGAGATATTATATTTCCATACTATGATTTGAGAATAAAAATTTTATTTTTTTTATGTTTTATATTAAAAAAATTGAGTTTATGGTTTATGTTTAATATTAGAAGTTAGAGTTTAGAGAATTATGGGTATGATGTATTTTTAGAATTTATGATTTAAAATTTAGGTTTAGCGCTTATATTTTTCTTAAATTTATATAAAATAAAAAATATAAACATCTTTAATCATTAGGTCAAATAGTGAATCTCTTGTCTCACTTGTAATTTGATGTTTTCTTAGTGAATTTTAAGAACAATCTAAAAAAAATTTAAAAGAGATGTACCAAGAAAAGATTCTGATTTATCGCATATTCTATGGAGATGAACAAAAGGCCAAGGCGTTTAGTACAAATGTTTTTCTTAGACTTTTTCCACACCCTCCATTATTTCCCTTTCTCTCTCTTCACTTTCATTATAAATTTAAAAAATGATTTGTATCCACGTGCAATACATAAGTTAATTGCATGTATAAATTAAAGGCTTAATAATAAAAAAGTGCCTATAATTATATTTTAGTTTGGTACCTAACGTTTTTTAGGTTATTTTAGTATCTAGTGTTTCATTCGTAACTCAAATTAAGTTTTTTCTTGATCGACGTTAAAATATTTTCGTTATTCAATAAAAACACGACACGTGGCATATTATGATATTTTATTTAATTTTTATTTTCCTAAAAATCAAAAAATCTTTAATTTTATAAAAAAAAACAAATCTTTAATTTCTCTAAAACTCCAAACTCAAACCCTAGATTCCCAAATTCCTCCCACCACCGATTCAACCACCACCGGCCACCCTTGCCTTTGTCAGCCCCCCCCCCCCCCCACGAATAAAAGCCCTATGATCCCTTCATTGGAAACCGACGAATGAACGGTCGATGAATGCCTAAAAATAAAGAAAAAAGAAACTGGTAGGGCTTCTAATCGGCGGCTAGAGGGTGGGGATGTTGAACGGTGAGGCACCAGACACTGGGGTGGTAAACAGTTATCTGCCTACGTGTGAGGGATGCCGAACGGTGAGGGAGATGTGATTTGAGGGTTTTTTTTAAGAAATTAAAACTTTGGGGTTTATTAAGAAAAACATAATTTTAAAGTAATTTAGAAATTAAATAAATAAATAAATCAGGCCACGTGTCATGTTATAGTTGGTTAACGAAAAAAATTTAACGATCGTTGACGAAAAAATTTAATTTGTGTTACGGAATGAAACGTTAGACACTAAAGTGGCCCGAAAAAACGTTAGCTACCAAACTGGAAAAAAATAGTATAGTTTGAGATTTTTTTTACTATTAAGCCTAAATTAAAATACACTAAATATTTTTAATATTTTACATTAAATATTTAGTATTCACAACGTTCATATTTTAACCTTAAACCATGTTTAAGTACCTAACCCTCTCATTTTTTTAGACCCACGCACGGATAGCTGGTAATTGATTGAATTTTTTGGTTGTCTTTCCGGTCTTTAGGGCTCCGCCCTGATTAATTCGAATCGACCCGTGTCGCATACCTGACTTTGGTGGGTGAGTTTCTAGCATGAGTTTTTTGCATACACAATGCTTTGAATTTAAAAGCTTATTTAAGTGATACCAAACTACTTATCACTTGAACTAATCCTATTGGTAATTGATTGAATTTTTATTATATAAAACATATGATTTTGTTTCCGGTAAGGAAGGTCTAGGAACAACATAAGAAAGAGACGACAGGTAGAGAGGAGAACACACGTATACAGTGAGAAAGTGACGAATCAGAGGAAGAGAAAATGATGAAGATGAGGGAAATAAAGCAGCTTTCAATGTACCACTGAAAAAGAAAACGATTTCTATGAGTTTTCATACTCTGCAACTGTAACAAGGTCTGCCTATATAAACATATACAAGTACATTTTTAACATATCCTTCTCCTTCATAATTCATGGCATATATAGTTGTTTATAACCAACAAATGATCATGAAGCAAAAGAGGATACTCAAATGGGAATAGCTACACCAGATTTCGTCCCAACACCATCAAGTTCCAGTTCCATACAATAGCAATATGAACCCTACAAGTTCCATGTACCAAGCAGCTACTGGCATCTTCAGATTCTCAAATGGCTTCGAGCTAAGAGTTGGAGGTTTTGATCCTCTTTATGAAACATCAGGTATGTTATCCGAAATGTTCGATGTTCCTTTGAGTATAGCGGCCGCGGCCGCCACCGCTTCCACCGAGTTATTAGAACAAGCTCTACCGCCCAATTATCAAGCATACAGGCCAGCAGGTGAATCAAAGAGTGACTTTAGCCTTCAGCAGTTGCCGAGCATTAGTGCAGACACAGCAGCTGCCAATGCCACGCAACTTTTCTTGATGAATCCGCAGCCAAAATCACCATCTTCATCAACTTCGCTTCAAGGTCCTGGAGGGTCTTCTTTTGGTACAAGCACTGTACCTAACACTGTGCTTAGAAACTCAAAGTATGTTAAAGTTGCTCAAGAATTGTTGGAAGAGTTCTGTAGTGTTGGAAGAGGCAAGTTGAAGAAGAACAAGTTTGGTCGAAACAAAACAAACCCTTGTTCTAATCCCGGTGGTTGTTCTCCATTGACAAAGGATCTCCCTCCTTTATCACCAGCTGACAGAATTGAACACCAAAGAAGGAAGGTCAGACTTTTAGCCATGCTTGATGAGGCATGTAATCTCTCTCCCTCTCCTTCTCTCGTTGTAATTCCTGGTTGTGTTGTACTATTTTTGTTCATTTAAGATTATAGAGGTTTTTAACGAGGCACACAATCAGGTTTAGGTTTGCATGATTCCTTCTTTAATAAATCATAGTCGCCTAGCAAAAACAACAACAACAAAGCAGTGAACTTATTAATGGTTTGCAGGTGGAGAGTAGATACAAGCTTTACTGTGAAGAGATGAGGATGATGGTGAAGTCATTGGACCTGGTGATGGGCAATGGTGCAGCAGTGCCTTACACTGCACTTGCTCAGAAAGCAATGTCAAGGCATTTTAGGTGCTTGAAGGATTCGATATCGGCACAATTGAAGCGCAGCTATGAGGTTCTTGGTGAGAAAGATGGAACTGCCGGTGAGAAACGGAGGCTAAGGATGCCAGAGCATAGCTTAAGACAACAAAGGGGCCTGCCTGAACGATCTGTCAACATCTTACGGGCCTGGCTTTTCCAACATTTTCTCCACCCGTACGTTGTTAACTCTTACATCTGCACTTTCTTAAACACAAGCTGTTATGAATAACGCAGTGTAAGACTGGTCTTTAATTTTTTTGTCAGGTACCCAAGCGATGCAGATAAGCATCTGTTGGCTCGACAGACTGGTCTTTCCAGAAATCAGGTCGGGTCTTTGACTACTATTGTAGCAAGCTTTTTTTACTTTTGCATAATTAGATTCCAACTTTATGTTCATTCAAAGTTCAAACGTGTTTTATAATCATTGCTTTTTAGAAACCTGGTATGAATGAATATGAGTTAAGTTAAGCTTAAAGATTTACGGGGTAAAAATCTCCTCCCCTAACCATGCCTCCTTCTATGCCCCATGCTTAAAAATACTTAAAAATTAAATCTTGTCCCATAACCCTAATTTTTATATCCTAAACCCCAAACCCCAAACCCTAAAAAATACACCCTACCCCTAATTCCCTACACCCTAACCCTAAGCCCCAACCTTAGACTCCAAACCCTAAACCCACTATTTTAAAGTGGGGGCACAAATGGGGGCATACTTTGGGGGCAGATGATTTCCATCCGATTTACGGGACCTATGCAGTTTATTAAAACAAAACATTTTAATTTATAGTGCCAATGATTTACATAGTTATTTTAAAAAAAATATTTTTATCTTAATAAAAAATATATTATGGTCTTCTTTAAAACATTTAATTCAACTCATTTGGGTAACTTCTTAGTGCTATGTGCAGTCGCTCACTTCGCACATGTGAAAAACATACGTTTTCACTTTTTTTTTTATTTGCATGAAAGCCTATATGCAGGTTTCAAATTGGTTCATAAATGCCAGGGTTCGGCTGTGGAAACCTATGGTGGAAGAGATGTATCAACAAGAGACCGAGGAAGAAGATGGAGAAAGGAACCCAAATAATAGCAGCAATAATGCAGAAACATCGGCGCCTTCATCGACAGGAGCGGCTATCGTGGCAGCATCAACAACGACAACGGCCACGCCAGCAGACAGAATGTTCGAAATTAGTGCCACCGAAAACGACCCTTCACTCATTGAAATCAACAGGCAATGCTTCTCATTCTCAGAAAACAAAACAAAGCAGTGCACTTCCCTAACTACCACTGCCACTGAGGCGGCGGCGCCAACCAATTCACAGCCTTTCACCGCCACCAATGCTGGCGGTTCACTCACTCTAGGGCTACGCCATGCTGGGAACATGGCCGATAATTTGCAAATGCATTTCCTATAGGAACTTTCATTTTTCATGCCAATTCTAGAATTCTATGGTAGACTGTTTTACTTCTGTATGTTATGGTTCTCGGCCTATTATAATTTTCCAGAATAACACGAAATATTGATGTTTTTGTGAGATCCAAGGGTTGAAATATGAGTGGAATTGCTATTATTTACAGATAATTAACATATATGATATATGTTCTTCTGTTTATGTTATTTCTACAATGATGAAAAACACACACAGGAAAACATGCAACTTTTTGGGTAGCAACCCATCTATGATTGAAGTTTGATATAGATCACATGTGGGAAGGGTGAAAAAATTTAGGTTCAAATTTTAGAAATAGACAACCATAAATTTCAAATATGTACAGTTAAATAAATATTGAAGCATATATTTAAATTACTGTTAAGGTTGTATTTTTGGTCTAAGTGTTTTATCGCGGTTACAGACATAACAGATATTATTGTAATTATTGTGGACTATTATTTTTCGTAACAACAATTTCAGATGGTATTGTTACCATTATATAGTGGCCGCTAGTAAGGTAATGGTATGGTATTTGAATCTCTGTATTGAAAATATTAATTTAAAAAACATTTATTAATAACATTTTTAACGAATTAAGAAATAATTTTGGAATTATTTGATTAGTACATGTATAAATTTACACATCAATGTATGATAAACGATTGACTGTTTTTTTAATTGTGATCATGTGGTACGATTTGAATAAAAGTAACATATATATATATATATATATATATATATATATATATATATATATATTTGTGGGTCGTTTAATTAGTCAGACAAACCCTAAACTTGTCTTAAAACTAAGAATCAAAAAAAAGAGAGATTTGAATCTAAAGTTATAAAATTCTATTGAGTCTTTAACTTAATTAGTATTTTTGAAAGGATAATTATTTCATGCATAAGCCTTTGTTTACACAAATATAAAGTACCTTAGTTTTAGGGTTTAGAGACTTTATTTATGGTTTATGGTTTAGGGGTCTAAGATAGTAGCTTTGAATTTAGGGGTTGATGATAGAATTTTGAGTTTAGGGTTAGAATTTAGGGTTTATATGTTAAAAATCTAAACCCCTAATCATGTTACCCTAAAACTTAAACCCTAACCCTAAATTATAGATTCTAGTCATAAACCCTAAATTCTAACAATTAACCCTAAATCTTAAACTCATACACTAAAACTCATAAACTCTGAACCCTAAACTAAAACCTTAAGATTAAGACACTTGTGGAAATAAAAAGATTTCGCTTGTGTATAAGATAATATTTTTTTTTTTGAAAATGGTTAATTCAAATGCATTTGAAGCATAAATACCTCTAGTTTTTATATTTTGGGTGAATTATATCTCTGATTTGAAGTTTGAAGGAATTAAGGCTGTTTTTAAAAAATACAAAACAAGCTGGGTCTCCAACCCTACGCTCTGCCCGGCGGTGTTCAAGAATTCGATCCAAGAAATTATAGACATTGGCAAGGTGAAAAGCTGCGTCTTTCGTTATGTTCCCAGGGAAACCAACTCCTCTGCAGACGCCTTGGCGAAGGCTGGAATTGGGTAACTGACAGTTGGCTCATCCGTTGTTCAAATTGACTTGTGTTGCTTTTCAGGTCCGTGGTAATATAGGACATTGCCTTACGTCTTGGTTGTTTAAAGTTTTTCCCTGTATTGTTGATTGGGCTTGTTTGCGACTACAACCTTTGAGGTACTCTTTTACTCCGATAGGTTTAGGAAGGTTTTTAACGAGGTCTCCGGGTTGTTTTGTATGATGATCCTTATTCAATACATCATACCTTTTCTGATGAAAAAAATACAAAACAAATTCTCATAAAAGCAAAATATTTTGAAATTTAAGACACTCGCTCGGGTACTAAAATGTTGTCTTAAATTTTAAAATATTTTACTTTTAAAAAAACTTCCTTTAATTGTTCACCCCCTTGTGTCCTGGTGGCAAAGGCAGACGTTTGTCATCTCTTGAGACCCGAGTTCGAACACAAATAATGTACGATGTGTGTATCGTCTTTAAAAAGTCTAAAAAAATTAAACAGATACTACCATTGCATCACACCACCATATTCAAAAAAAATTACCTTTAATTCCTTTCAACTTCAAAGTCAGAGGTATAATTCATCCAAACATCAAAAGTAGAGGTATTTATGCTTCAAGTGTATTGAGATTTATCTAACATAACTCGTATATATAATTTTCAATTTAAAATAGAGTAACAATTTAAAATAATATGAGTACATGTTAACGAACATAAGTAGGTGTAAATAAGCTATTAATGTTTATTTACAATTATGTAAATAAGTATTAATGTATTTAAAATTTATATTTATTTACTATTATTTATAAGAATATATTTTATTGAATGTTAGCTTCAGTGACTAGTTCTTTGCTTATTTTGGATGTCATAAAATTATCATTTATTCAATAACTTAAATTTTTTTACTTAATTTAGTTTTAATAAAAGCTTATGGTTATGAGTTTGTCTAAACTCTTTAAAAACAATATTTAAAAATTTAAATAGATTTTGATTGTGCAGCTTTTTTAATTTTATTTGTTTTTTTAAATAAAAGATAGTATAGTTAAAACTGAATATAGTGTCGATAACATATATCACAATTTTCAACAAACTAAATATTTTGATGCAATAACAAATCTTTCATCAATCTTTTTTATACACAACACTTCTCTTTCACATCTAACGTACCAAACAAGACGTTAGAGCACACTATATCTATAACTTGTTTTGTTAAATTATTAACAGTGATTGTAAATATAATATATATTTCTTAGATTAATGAGTTGAAATTCAAATATAAAATCAAAGAGATAGGCCCTGTTTGGCAATTAGCGGATAGCTGATAGCTGATAGCGGATTACATTAGCTGATAGCTGATAGCTGATTGCATTAGCTGATTTGACTAGCGGATTGTATTAGCTGATTGTATAAAAGTGTGTGGTAAAATTAACTGATAGCTGATAGCTATTTGATTATTTAAACAAACAAAATGACATATAAGGACATGATTATATTTAATACTTGTTTGAATAATTTATCAGTTATTAATATTTTGTATCTAATAAATATTAATTAGATTTGTAAAAATTATTTTTAATATAAATTTCCTAAACATATTTGAAAGATTTATATATTAATTTATTATTTATATAATTATTAATTTTTTTATATGCACATATAAATATGTGATAGTAAAAAATAGAATTAACTTACAAATGTCACAATATAAATTAGTAGTAACAACAAATAAGTCCAACATTTAATATGTTATTATTTATATTAAAAATATTATTATTTAATTTAGGTTATTTGGAGATTTTTGGTAATTGTTAAGGGTAAAAGAGTCATTACAACTCTAATATCAAACCTCTAATCTCAAAAAGCTCATATTAGGAGCTTTTTCAAAATTAGCTTTTTCACCCCAATCCGCTCTTTCAATCCGCTATTTACCAAACATCAATATTAGCGGATTTGACTAGTCAAACTTCTAATTATACCTCAAACCTCTAATTTTTACCCAAACCGCTATTTACCAAACAGGGTCATAGTATTTAAATATTTTTATAAAAAAAATATCATTAATAAATCAACAACCTTGTTCATAAACATAAACAAGTCGTAGACACATTTGTTCATGTTTGTTCGTTTATTAAATGAACATAAAAAATTTGCTCATACTCATTTATTTAACTTAATGAACAAACACTGTACGAATAGTTCATTAAATATTCTATTCATTTACACTCTTATGAAAATGAAATAATAAAATTTGTGGTAATTTTCAAGTTTGACTTTAAGAGGAATAGAACTAAAAAAATTTAATTTAAGAACCATAAAAATTAAACAAAAAATAATAAAAAGGGTAAACTACACTGGTAGTCACCGAACTTTTAGGGCGCTTTCAATAAGGTCACCGAACTTTTAAAACTTTCATTACAGTCACCTAACTTTTAATTCGCTTTCAATAAGGTCACTGCCGTCAACCACCGTTAAAAAAGCTGACATGACATGTTAAATTTAAGGGTAAAATACACTGTTAGTCACTAGACTTTTAAGAGGCATTCAATATGGTCACCGAACTTTTAAAATTTTCATTACCATCACTCAACTTTTAATTCACTTTCATTACCGTTAAAAAAAAGCTGATGTGACACGTTAAGTTTAAAAATAAACTTTTTCCCACCCTATTTTATCTCTATGTCTTATTTTCTTCCATCCAAACATGTCTATCTTTTATATACATTAATATTTTCCTTTGAACTCCTCATTATTCAGTGCATGACTCAGTAAATGTCGGGCCTGAAGCATAAAGAAGATTTTAATGAGCAAAATTTTAGTTATTTCTTTATCATTCCATCATCAGATGTCTCCCAATATTTTTCTTGTTCTCACACATGTCGCATGCATGTCTAGATACATTAATATTTTCCTTGATGTGTTACTAGAGAAGTAACGGCCTTCACCAAAAAATTACAATTTGATTCATATGGAAGAAAGAGATATATTTGGATGGAAGAAAATAAGAGGGGAGAGAAAATATGGTGGGAAATGTTTATTTTTAAACTTAACGTGTCACATCAGCTTTTTTTAACGGTAATGAAAGCGAATTAAAAGTTGAGTGATAGTAATGAAATTTTTAATAGTTCGGTGACCATATCGAAAGCCTCTTAAAAGTTCAGTGACTAACAGTGTATTTTACCCTTACATTTAACATGCCACGTCAGCTTTTTTAACGGTGGTTGACGGCAGTGACCTTATTGAAAGCGAATTAAAAGTTGGGTGACTATAATGAAAGTTTTAAAAGTTCGGTGACCTTATTGAAAGCGCCCTAAAAATTCAGTGACTATCAATGTAGTTTACCCTAATAAAAATTTTAAATTTTTAAAATTTTAATTTTGAGATTAAATAAAAAATATTTTTTGGGCATGGAGTGGTCATGGCCTAGATAGGCCCACCCCTAAATTCGCTACTGATTATTAACTTTTGCTTTAAATTAACTAGTACAATTTCCCAGCTCCGCGTGGGAATTTTTTCTGTAAAAATATTTATTAAATAATATTAAAAAACTGTCAATCAATTAATCTACCAATATGATATATTAAATTTCTTAAACAATGTCAAATTTTAGAATCTTGACATATTCTAATCGGAACCTATTATATTGGTAGTGTTGCCCCCAGAATGAGCATCTATTATATTCGATCTGGAATAATAATACAATTAAATAGATATTGATGATTATATTAAAAATAATATTAAAATATTAATAGTGAAATCAATATAGTTAATTTACATTTTATTTTTTAAAATTATAAAAATAATTTCAAATTTATTAAATTAATTTATTTTTCATTGTTATCATGACTTAATAAATTCGATTTACTTGTTTCTTGTTTTAATTTCAGTAAACATATACTTTTTCATTCATTTATTTCGTGCTTTGATTTTAGTAAAAATATTCTATATAAAAGTATATTTAAAAATAATATTACATTTACTACTAATATAGAATATTTGTCCAATACTGTTCAAAAAAAGAATATTTGTCCAATTCACTAAACCAGAATTTTTCTTTTTATTTCAAATATATTCAATAATAATTGCCTATCAAATACTTTTAAATATTTTAATATATATTTCTATATGTCAAATAATGGTATCTTAACTATAACAATTAAATATGTATTACTAAATAAAAAAATAAAGAACATAAAATTGAGCATCAATATCAAAAAATATTTTTTAATTATTTTAGTATAATATAATCAAAACTATTTAAAAAATTAAGAAACCTAAAATGTAATTTATCTTGTGTTTTGGAGAAACAAATAAAGATAGGTATCATGTAGGACCCCATTATTTTTTTCAATTATAGGTATAGACAGGCTTTGAAAAAGGATCCATCTTGCTTCCCAAAACACTCTTGAGTTAAAGCTCAAACAATGCTTATATATATATATTCAAACTATCTATTTATATATTATTAGATTTTACCAATATTTTATATAAAAATATTATAGATCATGTTTGGTAAATAGTTTTTTGAGCTAAAATTAGATGTTTAAAGCATTTTTAGAGGAATCTGCTAATTAGAATGTTTGGTAAATAGATGATTGTAATAGCAGATTGGGGTGAAACCTGACATTTTGAAAAAGCTCCTTTTAGGAGCTTTTTGAGTTAGAGGTTTGGATAAAAGACTTATAAAGACTATTTTGTCCTTTATATTTATAAAAAAATCTCTAAATAACATAAATTTGATTAACTAATAAAATTTTAAAATTTCAGAAATAAGAAATTAATATATAAATTAACAAATACATATAAATTTATTTAAAATATAATTTATAGATAAAAATTAATATATACATCTAAATTTTAATAATTATTAAAATTATATTAAAAAGATAATTTCACAAATAAAAAAGTAATATGCACATCCTCGTATATGCTCAGTAATGATATTAAAAAATTAATTTTTATAATTTAATTAATATTAATAGATATAAAATGTTAATAACTAATAAATTATTCAACATGTATCAAATATAATCATGTCCTTATATGTTATTTTGCTTGTTCAAATAATCAAATAGCTATCAGTTAATTTTGCCAAACAATTTTATACAATGAACTAATGTAATCCGCAAGTCAAATCAGCTAATACTATCAGCTATCCACTGTCAGCTAAAATAATCTGCTCTCCGCTATCAACTATCCGCTAATTACCAAATAACGCACCAATATTTTATTCAGTAAATGAGTATAAGTGAGTGGTAAATGATTTGTTTAAAAATATATTAATTTCGTGTTTGATTATTTTCTTGATAAATCCTAACTAATTCTAATCCTACATGAGGATGGGAAAGAGATAATTCTATGAAAAAGGAAGGGAGTGTTCCTAGTGAGTCTCGAACCATGATTTAAAGGAAATAAGAGAACAAAAATAACCAGCTTAACTAAACAGTCAAATATACTCTCCGTGTTTAATTCTTAAATAGTAATTTTTAGTTGTTTTTTTTTTACATTCTACCATATCTATATATCTTTCACATTTCGCAGATAACGTTGCTCAAATTAGGGTCATCGAGAGAATGTCACTGAGATTGATCTTGAATTCTAGTTGTTTTATTTAAATGTTATATAAAATATGAAAAAAAAATAAAGGTATCGTCAAAATATTATCTCTATTAATATTAAAAGAGTTAATTGCACCATACTCCTCAAACTATGGTCTTCATTCTAAATTGGTTCTTAATTAAACATTTCAATTTCATTCCTAAATTATTATTTTCATTCAAAATTGGTCCTCAAAATAGGGACCAATTTAAAATGAGAGCGATAGTTTGAGAATGAAATTGAAATGTTTAAATGTTAGGAACCAATTTAGAATGATGGTCATAATTTAGGAACGTGTAGTGCAATTAATCTAACTTAAATGGTATTCGATTAAGGATTAGATATCTCAAATTTCAACAATAAGATTTTGGATGAAAAATTGCAAACAGATGCAGAGATTTGGAATCAAGAGTAATGTTTTTTTTTATTAAGTGGAGATAATTATATTGTCGAGGTAAATGTCGAAAATCGAACCATACAAAATGAGATAATGAACATGATTGACCACTCATCCAATTAGTGGATTTCGAATCAAGAGCTTTAATACTTTGTTGAACTAAGTTTCGAATCAAAAGCATGATTGACCACTCAACCACATGAATCGCACCCATGGACCCTACTCCAAAGTTTCGGAGCTTGGGCCAATTCAAGGACCGCCCACAAAACACGCTACTTATGACCCAACCCCACAATCAATGGTTTGGTTGGTTACGTCGGTCAAGCTGTTGTTTTCTGAATTATACCGTATTCAAATCAATACAGTACGGGAAGATGATGTCTTTGTTGGATTTTCTCAAACAAAATCAATCCAGTTCTATGGAAAGAGGCATCATCATTCCTCAACAATTAGTATATTAATAGGGAAATCAAATCGGGAAACACTGGCGGAACTCAATGTTGTTTATTGGGGTTATTTAAAAAAATTAAATTTATGGAGACCAACAATATAAATTATATGTTTTTAGAGGACTAAAATATAATTTTATCACTACCCAACTTAAAATTTTTCTGATTTTTAAAATATTTATAACATTAAAATAAATATTCCTAAAAGGGAATAAGTGAAGGCAATGGAGGATTGATTTTGAGCATGGATTTGTTTGAAGCTGGTTCGTCGATGGGCAATTTGTTCAGGGAATTTTGGGGGTTAACATAGGTTTAATACACATGTATCATATTCGTGTTTAAAAATTCAACACATTTAATCATTCATATTAACACGTATGCATACATTATCAAAGTCGAAAAGAAAAAGGAACTTTATTCTGAATCATTCAAGATTTTTTTGGTTGTATATAATTGTGTAAATGTACAAGTTCTTGATTTGAGCATATAAGAAACTGTCAAGATTTGCATACAGGGTTTCCTGTAAGAAAAATGGGATGTAAACTAGTGAGGTGCTATAAAGAAGGAAGGAGCCAGAGATTGAAGAGAGTTGAAGCAAAGGATAGGAACCAGGACAAGAACGCCATCGCCGCAGAAAACTGAAATCGGCTACATAACTTCGACGGACAATACGACGTGCCGGCATTCACCAACAGGCTCGTAACGCTAGCAGTTGAGCAGGCCGCGGCGAGCGACAGAAATGACAAGGCCTGCAATGAGATTAAACACCATTTTCCCATCAAGTTGTGGATAACATGATAGTGACGATTAGCCAAAACAACACTAGCTATATACCCAGTCCCCGACAATGACGATCAGCAGTACCCGCGGTTGCCGTGGTAAGCATTTGATAAACACGGAATATGCATCGACCAACGCTAACGACAAGCTCCACGGCGTTACCAAGCCCATGACTGTTACCAGGTAGCTGCAAAAGTGGAAAGAAAAGAGGAAACCAAGTAAACCATCCCCAACTATTCAGTATCTGCAGGTAAACATTCAACAGCTAATGAAAACTTTGAACATGAAGCCTTTGATGTTCCAAATAACAAATACAAGAACATGCCATGATCCACAAGTTTCGAAAGAAATTAGTTTTATTTTTGTTAGCTAACGAATATGTGTCGGACACGGATAATTCAAGCAAAATATAGAACTAGAGCAGCATACAGCAATTCATCCCTTTTAATTAGAACTCTGTAACAATCAAACGCCGAGGTTTTAGACTTTAGTCACCACTCCTCAGCAGGTGAGGCACCATGATCTCCAAAGCTCCTATTCTGCAGGCCGCTCTCTATACTCAGCTACCGCGCCTCGATATAACAACTATCAAATTCATTAAACCTAGCAGCTCAGTCTATTACTTGTCAGCCCATCAATAGTCATCATAGCGTAAGATCTTACACTTTAACCGATCAAAATTGCGAACCAGAAACCAATTATCAACTCAATAGATTAAAGTTCCAACACAGAAACAGAAACAGAAACAAAAGCATGGTATTAAAGATCAAATGCTAAGAAATCATGAGGCAGGCAAACAGAAGAATTGAAGCTTTGGGAATAACCTGAAAGAAGTGTAGTCATCTTTAGTTTCCTGAACAAGAAAAACCAAACACAATTCCAAAACAACACTTGGTCTTCAAAATTCCGGAGAATTGTGTTTACAAAAAAGGCTCTGCCTTTGGGTTTTGTTTCCTCTGAAGAAGAAATTGCGTTTTAGCTGAAAACAGCATTATATTATTCTTTTGACATAGTTTCATTCATGTCATATTCTTAGTACTATTCTTCTTCTTGACGTACAAAACTACCATTGAAATCATTTTCTTGTTGTTTTCTCGTAGTTTTCTTGTATTTTAGATTTATTAAAATTAATGAATCGAGTCTACTGAATTACAAGTAATTTGATTAAGGATTTGTGCTCAAGTCTTCTGTTGGTATAAGTAATTAAACCGATTCAATTCAAATTATAAATATTACAAATTTTCGGTTTATGAAAAAAAAAAAGTAAAGTACATCATATACTATTAAACTTTAGGGTAAACTACAACGGATGTCACTTAATTATGGGTAAAGTTACATTTGGGTCACTTAATTATTAAAAGTTATATTTGGGTTACTCAATTATGGGTAAAGTTATATTTGGGTCACTCAGTTATTAAATGTTACATTTGGGTCACTCAATTATGGGTAAGGTTTCGTTTGGGTCACCCTTCATATTTAAAAAAGTACATTAATTTAGTCATTTTTTCTTCCAAATCACGTGTATACCCTTGTTAACATTAGAATACTTCATTTGTAATCATTAATTAATCTAATACACAAATTAATATACTTTTTTTAAATATGAAGGGTGACCCAAATGTAACATTGCCCATAATTGAGTGATCTAAATGTAACCTTTAATAATTGGGTGGCCCAAATGTAACCTTACCCATAATTGAGTGACCCAAACGTAACTTTTAATAATTGAGTGACCCAAATGTAACCTTACCCATAATTGAGTGACCCAAATGTAACCTTACTCATAATTGAGTGACATTCGTTGTAATTTACCCTAAACTTTAACTTTAGTATTGATATACTATTAAACTAAAAATTGATATTATTTTAGTACTGAACTTTAGTTTATGCTTCAATTATGCTATTGGGCCATTATAATCGATGGTGTGGACGGATCTTAATTGTTTGCGTGTGATGACGTGGATGAATTTTAACGGTCCAGTAGTATAATTGAAGTCTAAACTAAAGTTTAGTGCTAAATTAGTAAGACAAAAATTATCTGCCCCTTTTGTGCCCCAACACTAAAAAAAATAAATTCTAAGCTATAACCCTAAATTATAAATTCTAAACCTTAAACTCTAAATCTTAAAAAATACACCCTATTTTAAAATTCCCTAAACTCTAAACCCAAACTTTGGCCTTAAACCCTAAACCTAAGTTTTTAATGTGGGACATAGATAGACGCATCGAAAAGAAACGATGATTTTTATTTAAAATAATATCGATTTTTAATATAGTGATGTAATTGGTACTAGATTTAAAGTTCAATGATATCTAATGTAGTTTTTAAAAAATGAAATTGAATCAAATGTATTTAATTATTACCCGAATTTAAAAACGGAACCAATTATAATAAAAACTAGGGTTTTATTTTGATGCACAAGCTGTGTAAATTTTTTTTACACAATCCTTTTATAAAATTTAAAATCTAAATCACAAACCCTAGCAACCTAAACCCTAAACCCTTAGCCCTAAACTCTAAATTCTAACCATAAACCTTAAATTATATACATTACATACTAAACCCCTAAACCCTAACATAAAACCCTAAACCCTAAAATTAAAGGGCTTGTGTAAACTTTAGTTTACACAGCTTGTGCATCAAAGTATTTTCCTAAAAACTATATTAGAATTGGAACAGAAATCTTCTACATTGTTGGTGTCTCTATTTAGGGGTGTGCAAAAACCGGGTTCAGTTAATCATTAGAAAATTATTTTGGATAATCAGTAAATTCGGGTTGCTTAATTCTCAACCCTAAACTTTAACTGTTAAATCAGTTAACCGATTGATCGATTAACTGAAATATTCGATTCAGTTCGGGTAATGATTTATTAACTTTTCTTACTTAAAATATCTAATATAATAACATAGTGAAAAATAAGCTAGAGTTTGAATTTTGAAATATTTGAAGAAGAAAAGTATTAGTGTATGAAATTGAGAATAAAAAATAATTGACAATTAATGTTGAATTTTTTTACTTCTAAAGTAAAATAAATCCGCTAATATTTGGGAGAGAAATATATTAAATTTACCGCTAGTTTTTCACTTTCCAAGACAATAAAAATATTTGAAAAATATTTAAGGAAGAAAATAAATTAACAATGGCGCTAAATTTTGCCAATATAATTGTATAATATGCATATTTTTATATTATATATTATGTAACCGGTCGGTTCGGTTACCCGCTTTTTGTTTAAAATTATGAATCGTATTCAAATTGAAATAATATTTTTTTTTAAAAAACCTACCGAAACTAATTTATTCGGTTCGGCTAACCATGTTTTCGGATCGGTTTTTCGGATTTTGGTTTCAGTTTCGGTTTGTCGAGTTTTTTGCATAGCCCTATCCCTATTTATGCCCCCACTCTAAAGTTTTAAGTTTTGGGTTAGAGTTTAGGAAATTAATGTTTCAAAGTGATTTTCAGGTTTTTCATTTTTCTTCTTGGACGAACGTAAAATAGATGATTTCAATAGAATAGAATGGGATTAAAAGTCAAATGTATATGTTAAAAAAATGAAAGAATAATTTAATTTGAGTAGAATAATTAGAACCATACAAAAACAATTAGCAGGCCAGACACTACGAACCCTACAAAAAGTTTGTTAAAGAGTGAACCAATTCCTTTCAACAGGCTTTATTTTTAATTAATTCATATCTTTAATCAATAAATGAATGAATAATATCTGCATACAAAGGTTGGTTGATCTGCAAATCATGCTGGAACAGCTAAAACAATGAACCCAACCTGTCCATTTTCTTGATTCAATCATTTACTTCACAATGTTTTTTTAATGTTTAAATATTGTCTAACAACAACCTCCTGCCACTTTCCTCCTATGTCTTCTTTGTCTGTAACTTTTATCCCTTTTTTTAATTTTTTTATTTCTTCAAACTAAATTATTAAACAACAAATCTTAGTAATTACAGGCTAGAAACCTAAATGTGCTCTTCCATTACTCATCAACAATGATTGTAACCTTTTTTTTCTTTCGGATATTAAATCATTTGAGCAATTTTGACCATTAAATCTTGATAGTTTTTTTTCCTTCAGGTATTATCGGCAAATGATACACTACAGTTCTATAATGTTGGATTTACAAGTTTTTTTAAAAAATTATTTTTTATAAATTTTATAAGTTTTATAGAATTTTAGAACATTTAAAGAATTTTTTAAATAAAATAAAAAATTCTGAAAAATGTCAAGTGGAAACACTGTGATACGACACATTGCAACAATGGCTCGAAAAAAACTGTTCAGATTTAATGGTCAAAATTGGTCAATGGCTTAATTGATTCAATTTATTGGTTCAAGGGCTAAATTGGGTGCAAACAAGTTGAGGGGCTTAATTGAATTTTTTTCCAAAAATTCAAGGGCTTCTTACACACTTAAACCAAAATTAAATTATCCAATGAATGTTTAACACGTGTTCGTAATTTTTGGACAATCCAGTAACAAGTAGGGGTGTTCAAAAATACCCGACTCGACGACCCAAACCTAAAAATGTCGGGTAAACTTATAAAAAAAATTACCCAACCCGGTAATTTTTTTGGGACACGGGCCGGAAGTTTTCCTTACTGGGTACCCGACTCGACCAGATAATTTTTAATATATATTTTTATATTTTAAATTATATTTTTATTTTAAGTTTCTTAATATTTTTACTATAAAACTAAATTTAAATCCCAAAATTCTTTATATGTTTGTATTATATACTTCTAAGTTTAAAACTTTTTTAAAAATATTTTTGTGTTTAATACGTGATTTTTTTTAAAAATTTAAAATTAAAAAAATAAAAATATATAAACTATGTATTCAGTACTCAGATTTTATGGGTACCCGAGTAGCGGGTACCCGGGTGTAATAGGTCGGGACACTGGTCGGTAAAATAGGTACATGAATAAATCGAATACCCGATAATGAACACCCCTAATAACAATTACGGGTTCATCTGAGTTAAGGCAAAACTTATCCCAAGGAAGCCCAATAATTAAAGGCCATACAATATTATTCTGTATTTTGTTTGGTTTAAACGTCCTATTGGATTTAGAGATTATGAATTTAGGACTTAGGAGTATGGAGTTAGGGATGCAGAGATTCAAAGGTTTTCCTGGAAAATAGGAATTTTAGAAGAAATTTTAGAAATTAAAAATTTTAGATTGTTTAAAAAAATTCAAGTAAATTTAAAATCATGTCACATGTCAAACAATAAATGGGTGATAGATTTTTTTAACGGAAGTTGACGGTTTGGGCTTAAAATAGTGCCAAAATAAAACATTTGTCACATAAAATCTAATTGAATGAAAAGTTATGCACCTATTTTGACACAAAAAATAGGCACTTAAAACAAAAAAATGTATAGTTTGGACACTTTATTTTAATTAAGCCAAACATAAATATATAATGTTTCAATAATTATGTGTACGAAAGTGTTATATATTGACTCAAATTCTAGTAATTAGTAATTAAGTTATATTTTATTACAATTTTGATAGTTAAAGATTATTTGGTAATTAAGTTTACTTAATGAGTAAATATTTATATTAGGTAAGAAGTTTTATGAATTAGGATTTCTTGGTAATAATTCAACTTTAATTTTATTAATTTAACTCGAAAATTTTTAAATAAAATTTGAATAATAAATTAATTCTCGTCAACTCAACTAACTCAAATTTTCTCCACTTTAGATCTAATACTTACTCCTACGTGCATGTATAGTAAACTGAAAATGACAAATGTGACATAATTTTTCTTGTATGTAGATGCCATGCTCATATTTGACACAAATTTAGAACAACTAGAGAGCACATAATTTTTTGTCAAATGATTTTTATATGAAAGATATGGGTGTGAAGGATGTTATTTTTGGGATTAAAATAACTTGAGGAAGAAAACATTATATTTTTGTCCCAATCACATTATATTGGACAGATAGTTAAAAGAATTTAATAAGTGGACTTAGTGGAAAAGAGAATAATAATGATCATCTTAGGAGATATGAGTTTAAATCGTTTTATCTGCAAAGTGTATGTGCATTGTTAAGATAGGAAAATTGATCAATTTAAATATGCAAGTAGTATTGGTTGTCTTGTGTACATAATGACATGTGTAAGGCAAAATATTGCATACTCTTAATGAACTCATAACATAAATATGTTAAGAGTGTTATAATTACGAGAACACTCCTGCTCGAATTATGTGAAATATATTCGGTTAATCAAATGGAATAGTTGGTTAAAACTTAACTGAGGGAGTGATGTGGCAGTTAGTAAAATTTTGTATAATTATACATTTAGTCCTTATTACTTATACATTCTATTAATTTGGTCCTAATTTTAATTTAATAAAATAAATTACACATCCAATTAAAATTAGGACTAAATTGATAAGATGTATATGTAACGAGGACCAAATGTATAATTATATAATTTTTTACACATTCAACCGTGAAACACATTTATTTGTGCGATTGATTTCTAAGATTATCAAATTTTATGAAATTTTGAAAATAGGGAGAGATTGTGGGAATATTTTTAAAATACATAACGTATTTCAGTAATTATTTATCAATGGTTGTGAATAATTAAAATATATAAATAGTGAGACCTACAAGTGATCACAGTAAAAAAGCGGATGATGGTCTACTTTCAATATTATGAAAACCACAATATCATCGTTGTATTGGATGAATTTTTCTGTATAAAAATTTAAGGGTAAAATATACCGGAAATCTTTTAATTAGAAGTTTAGTAATAATAATTCAAGTCATTGAATTATATGTTTATAAATATACATATTACTTTTCTTATAAAAGTAATAATTCAATCACTTAATTATAGGTTTAAGAATAAACATATTATTTAATTAAAATTTTGTGACAAAGATGTCATCTTGTCGTTAAAATTAGAATAAAAATGTGGTATAATAATAATTTTAGTCCCCAAAACTTCTTCATTCTATTAAATTGATCATAATTTGAATTAATTCAATAAACTTAACCCTTCATATCTAAAAATTTCAACATTGCATCATCTTGACACACCCTGTGATCGCTTACCACACTCCATGCTATTGTCCATTAGCCTGATAACTAACACATGTGATAACTCGACAAACACAATCACTCCACTACTAGACAATTGACAGACTAATGGAATAGACTCATTATGATCTTAATGTTGTATGCTAGTAGATACATTCACTTCATGTTGAGTGGATCAAATGATTGATCAAAGCCAAGAGTGGGTGAATTGGGTTTTTAAAATTTTGGAAGTGAAGTGGAATGAATAAAAATGAAGAACAATGCAATTATAGTGGTTCAAGTTCCAAATGAACTCTACATCTGTTACCTTAGCTCTCACTAAGGATTTTCCAACAACTTCACTAGTTGATCTTCTTCTTTTCTAAGCTTAGGAGGAAATCTTTACAAAACCGGTCAATTTTCTACCCAAAATTGACCAAGTCCTCACTTGGTTACAAAGAAGAAATTGAAGGCAATAAGAATATCTCTCAATACAATTTTTTTCCTTTGAATACAAGCACTCAACTCAAATTGAAGATACAAGATAAGATTTATACTCAATACAATTTGGAATTTTACAAGAATGAGAATTTTGACACTTGAGCTTGGATTTTGTGTATGGATGTTTCTTTTAGATTCAATAGTTGTTGATGGTCTTCAATGGGCTTGTTTTTATACATTCTCCATTAATTCTAGCTATTTGGGTGGTTAGGGAATTGAATATAGACGTTGGAACCCTCTCTTACCATCATAAATGCACTTCTACAGCCTACCGTAACGGTACTCGAGGAAGCGTATTGATATATGTCTCAAAAAAAGAAAGAGTCGTTACACAAATATAAGAGAGGTGTATCAATATGCGTTCAGGCGTATCGGTACGGGTTAGGGAACCGTTTCGATATGGGTAAGACCGTACTGATGCAATTTTTTTTCAACATGGTTTACTGGAAGATATCGTATCGATACATGTTATAGCGTATCGATACTCTATTTAAAATTCAGTTACCTACCAACTGACAAGGCAACAGTCGATTTATTTAAAGCTCTGAATTTTTAAAAAATTTATAATCGTATCGATACGAGTAAAACCGTATCTGTACTCGATTCAAACTCCTTGAGATTTTATAGGGAGCGTATCGATACAGATAAAATCTGTTTCGATACCCTGTTTCAAAACGGTAAGGAGCGTATCGATACGTTTGTCTCCAGTAGCCAAGTTTCTAAAAAAGGTATCGATACCCTTAGGGGCGTATTGATACTCATAGACGTTTTTGAGCAGTTTGGCCTTGGAACACTTAAAAAAAGTTTAGGAGTTTGAGTTTTTCAAACTAGAGCAAAACCTTGTTGATTTGAAACCTTTTGAGGGACTTAAAAATTCATTTCAAGTTTTACAATTTGGTCCTTAAAACACTTTGTTATATCAAAATCAAGCATAGGTTTTACACTTCATTAATGAAATTTTTTAAATTTGAAGAGTCAAGTTTATTGACTTAATTCGAATTAGAACCAAATTAGTAGAATGTATATGTTTTCGAAACTAAAATTGTTATTATACCAAGTCCTTGCTTATGATTGATCGTAATTTGAATTCTGATGGCTCAATTGAGTGAAAATTTTCATAAGGGCTTAATTAGTTTTTTTATTTTTCGTTGAGGGCTAATTTGACCTTTAAATCTTATAAGTTTATTAATAAACATGTCACTATCTTTCTAAAAAAGTAATAATTCAGTCATTGAATTATGGGTTTATAAATAAACATAATACTTTTCTTCTAAAAGAAATAATTCAATCACTCAATTATATGTTTAGGAACAAACATGTCATTTAATTAAAATTTTGTGATAAATATGTCATTTTATCGTTAAAATTGGAACAAAAACTTGGTATAATAACAATTTTAGTCCCAAAACCTCTTCATTCTATTAATTTGATCCTAATTTGAAATAATTAAATAAATTTAAGCCTTCATATTTAAAATAGCTTAACTACAAAATAAGTGTGCAAACTATGTCTTTTTTTGTAATAGGTGCCTAAAGTATTTGTTGGCTGAAATAGGTGCCTAAAGTTTCATTTTTGGCTTGTTTTAAAGTCAACTAAGGCACCTACTTTGGCACCTATTTCAACCAAAAATGAAACTTTAGTCACTTATTTCAGCCAAAAAAAACTCTAGGCACCTATTTCATCCAAAAATAAAAGTTTGGGCATCTATTGCAAAAAAAAACACAGACATAATTTGGGCACTTATTTTATAGTTAAGCCTTTAAAAATTTCAACATTGCATCATCCTGACACACCCGACGTTCGCTTACCACACTCCATGCTATTGTCCGTCAGTCTGATAACTAACGTATGTGATAACTCGACAAACACAATCATTTTACTACTAGACAATTGACAGACTAATGGAATAGACTCATTATGATCTTAATGTTGTATGCTAGTAGATACATTCACTTCACTAATGAATTTTTTACATATGAAGGGTCAAGTTTATTGACTTATTTCGAATTAGGACCAAATTAGTAGAATGCATAAGTTTCAGGAACTAAAATTGCTATTATACCAAGTCCTTGTTTATGACAGAGTAACTTGTTTGTCACGAAATTTTAATTGAGTGATATGTTTGTTCCTAAACCTATAATTGAGTGAGTAAATTGTCACTTTTAGAAGAAAAGAGACATTTATTACAAAACCTATAATTAAGTGGTATGTAGTATAATTTACCCTCGACAATAAGGACTAATAAAAATGACAAAGTTCAAGAGCGTACCTAGTACATCTTTTAAAAAAATAAAGCAAGAACAGAGTTGTCTTTTGGTTCCATGTCCTTGTTTATGATTGATCGTAATTTGAATTCTGATGGCTCAATTGAGTGAAAATTTTCATAAGGGCTTAATTGGTTTTTTTTCTTCTGTTGAGTGCTAATTTGACCTTTAAGCCTTATAAATTTATTAATAAACATGTCACTATCTTTCTAAAAAGTAATAATTCAGTCATTGAATTATGGGTTTATAAACAAACATATTACTTTTCTTCTAAAAGAAATAATTCAATAACTCAATTCTATGTTTAGGAACAAACATATCATTTAATTAAAATTTTGTGACAAATGTCATTTTATCGTTAAAATTGGAACAAAAAAATTGTATAATAACAATTTTAGTCCCAAAAACCTTTTCATTTTATTAATTTGATCCTAATTTGAAATAATTAAATAAATTTATGCCTTCATATTAATTTGATCCTAAAGTATTTATTGGCTGAAACAGGTGCCTAAAGTTTCTTTTTGGCTTGTTTTAAAGTCAACTAAGACACTTACTTTGGCACCTATTTCAACCAAAAATGAAACTTTAGTCACTTATTTCAGCAAAAAAAAAAAACTCCAGGCACCTATTTCAGCCAAAAATGAAACTTTGGGCATCTATTGTAAAAAAAAACACAGACATAATTTGGGCACTTATTTTATAGTTAAGCCTTTAAAAATTTCAACATTGCATCATTCTGACACACCCTACGATCGCTTACCACACTCCATGCTATTGTCCATCAGTCTGATAACTAACATATGTGATAACTCGACAAACACAATCATTTCACTACTAGACAGTTGACAGACTAATGGAATAGACTCATTATGATCTTAATGTTGTATGCTAGTAGATACATTCACTTCACTAATGAATTTTTTTACATATGAAGGGTCAAGTTTATTGACTTATTTCGAATTAGGACCAAATTAGTAGAATGTATAAGTTTCAGGAACTAAAATTGCTATTATATCAAGTCCTTGTTTATGACAGAGTAACTTGTTTGTCACGAAATTTTAATTGAGTGATATGTTTGTTCCTAAACCTATAATTGAGTGAGTAAATTGTCACTTTTAGAAGAAAAGAGACATTTGTTACAAAACCTATAATTAAGTGATATGTTGTACAATTTACCCTCGACAATAAGGACTAATAAAAATGACAAAGTTCAAGAGCGTACCTAGTACATCTTTAAAAAAAAATAAAGCAAGAACAGAGTTGTCTTTTGGTTCCATGTATTTGTGAAGAAAGTTTCACATGGAACTTTGATCATTTTCACAATTTGATTCTTCAATTCTAATCATTACTTTGATCAAATATGAGTACAAAGGTTAGTAATTTGGAGAGTATCCCAGTTTTGATACATAATACTTCTATTACAAGAGTTGTTCAAGTGCGGGACATATGTTCAATATAGACATGGTAAAATACTTGTCCAAAATGGAAAGACATGTCGAGCATAATTAAAAACGTTACTAGAAGAAGCCAATATACAAAACATAACAATCCCATTGTGCTTCTCATTGGATTACAGGAAATTTTAGCAAACATGGGGACTCAAATTACAAACAACAAATGCACATTCATAATCACTCTATGAGTCGAGCTGAGCATACCAGACACCAGTGATCTTCACATCCTTTGGAGTCTTGGCTCCCAAGTCTGTGTCCGATGGCTGAAGGCTCTCAAACACACCGATCACTTCACCGGTCTCGGGTTTGCTTTTCGTAACACTCAATGTGATTTTCCCCGATGAACTCGCAGCACTCTTGTTGTTCTCCTTAGCTAGCTCTTCCTCGTCTCCTCTCCCTCCCGCAGGCAAGGCGACGGCATTGTCATAACCGGTTGAACCACCCCTTCCTTTTGGGTCCAAGAAAGACGAACCACGGTAGGACGGGACGAGGAAGTCTCCGCTGAAGCTCTCGGGTTTGCCTGATGCAACCAGTTGCTTGATGGTGAAAAGGAATGGCACACGTTCACCACCAGGAAGCTGAACTGTAACAGCAGCATAGTCGATTCCATCTTTCTCCTCGAATTTGACAGTGCCATCGGTAGACACTTCGAAAGGGCCCTCAATTTCGTCAAGGGTGTAGGTTAAACGGGTCATCAGCTTGGTGTTCTGGAACTCTGGAGGGGCATTCTTGCTAACACCCTCAGCTTTGACAGTGAAAGAAGTGGGTTCTAAGCAAAATTTCTTGGCATAGTATTTGCCGGGTTTGAAGGCGAATGAGTCGACACCGCCGTCGATGGTGGGGCACTGGTTAGCAGTTCCAGTTCCCTTAACTTCCATGTATGTTTTGCTTTGGATTTCATCATAGGTTAGCCTCTTTGGAACTCCTTCAGCACTTGCACCCTTCAAAAACAAGGGTTCTAATTATCCCTAGTGTACATCCAAAATTTGTCATAGAATTAAGCTTACTAATTAATTTTTTTTTTGGCCAAGAAAGCTTACTAATTAATAATAACATATAATTCTTGGATTCAAATGCAAGCATCAAATATATGTTTCACATAAGTATATTCAAATTTTCCCAAATTTATTCATTTATTTTTCATATATTTTGAGGGTCTTTCAAGAGAGTAATATATCTCATAAGGTATACCTATGTCCACAGAGAATTAAGCTTAGCCGAAGGTGATCATACTTGGAAAATTAGTTCACATGCAA
Source organism: Hibiscus trionum (assembly GCA_030270665.1). NCBI lineage: Eukaryota > Viridiplantae > Streptophyta > Magnoliopsida > Malvales > Malvaceae > Hibiscus > Hibiscus trionum. The sequence goes on from BSYR01000025.1 coordinate 21,565,566, forward strand.
AATAATTGATCACTTCACTGGTTACAATATGAAATAAACCGAAAACCGAACCAAACCGAAATCAAAAAGCACTATACCGAGACAACAAGAGCAGATGTAGCAAGAGCAAAACCAGCAATCTTAGTAGCATCAACACACTTTTGAGCCAAGTCTTTAAAGTCAGTTTGCAAAGAGCAAGTGAGCCTAGCACCAGCAGGCTCCAAACCAAAGGCCTTAGAAACGCTGGGGGAGGACCTGAGCTGCAGCACGCTAGTCCTAGATGGAACACCGACCTTGACTGGTTGCATCAGGGTTGCTGCTGCTTGTAGCGAGGCTGCCATTGTTCAAATTTTTGCAGTTTTCTCCTGTGTATTTGTGTGGAGAAACTTATATTTGTGGGAAATATTTGGGTGTAAGATAAGGGGATAGGATAAGGGGTGATCCTATTGGCGGAAATGAAATACAGAGAGCAACGTAAATGGGATAAAAGATACTGTTGGTTCGTAGGGAGATTTCTAAGGCTTTTGGGCCATATAAATTTTGGTTGGATGTCATTATTTCCGTGGAGTGTCACTGTTTATTGTCAGCTCAGGGCTGATCTGAGCAAAATCCAAATCACTTTAATTGTTGGGTTAACTATTAGGATTGTCACTTATGTTTCCTCCCATTACATAGTTGGTCACTGATTCTGGAAAAACAACCAATAAGGTCACTTATGTTTTCGAAGCGTAAACTTTTGGTCACCTAGCCGTTTGTTGCCGTTAATCTTTGAAGGGAGTTTGATCTAAAACAAGGAAAAAAAGATAAATTACATAAATAGTCTCTAAAGTATTGCTTCACTCCTATTTTGACCATCGAAATAAAAACAACTTGTATAATTATACATTTAATCCTTCACATTTACATTTTTTATTTCTTCTTCATCTAACTCAATCTCTAATCTTCTACAATATTAATCCTCAATTTGCACCGTATATTATAATCTAACACCATATATATCCATGTTTCAAATAATGTTTGTAATCCTCAACTCAGAATTTTTAATCCTTCAAAAAATCTTAAAATTTTAAAAATTTTACAAAGTAGTCTTTAAATCCCTAAAATTACCAAAATCTGAACCCCTAAATCGTTGCTTCTTCCGCCGTCGATCGCCGCCTCTAACTACACCCCTTTGGTCATCGGAGCATGGCAGTCATTTCCCCAAACACGACGTCACTAGAAACGGAGAACGGCGCGCAACCGAACGTCGAACACGAAATCGACGTTCGGTTGGCACGTCGTTCACCGTTTATGATGACATCGTGTTGGGGGAAATGGTCGCCATGCTTCGGCGACCAAAGGGATGTGGTCAGGGGCGGCGATCGGCACCGAAAGCAGCGGCAATTTGAAGGTTGAGTTTGGGTAATTTTAGGGAATTGAAGACTGTTTTGTAAAATTTTCAAAATTTCTTGGTTAAAGATTAAAAATTCTAAGTTTTTTTCATTAGATTGATTTTAAAAAATAAAAATAGTGTCACGTATCGAGCATTGATTGGTTGTTAATTTTTTTAACACCCCTTTAACGGCCTGGCACCTAAAATTATAACAGTTGAAATTTTGGGCACCTATTTTTACAAAAAAAAATACTTTAGGCACCTAAAGTTCAAAAAGGTATAATTTAGGCACCTATTTTCATTTAAGCCTTTCGAATATGCTATGTAAACATTGTTGCACGTAAATTGGGCATTATTTTATACTAAACCATATTAAGAATTACAAACATTATTTGAAACATGGATATATACGGTGATGGATTATAATATACAGTGTGAATTGAGGATTAATATAATAGAAAATTAAAGATTTAGTTAGCTGAAGAAGAATATGAAAGATGGTGGAGGAGAGAAGAAATAAAAATGTAAATGTGTAATTATACAAATTATTTTTTATTTCAGTGGTCAAAATAAGAGTGAAGTAATAGTTTAGGGACTGTCTAGGTAATTTATCTATTTTTTATTATCTCAGATCAACCTCCCGTTAACATTTAATGACAACAAACGGCTGTGTGACAAAAAGTTTATACCCCGAAAACGAAGTGACCTTACTAATCGTTTTTCAGAATAGGTGACCAACTCTGTATTGAGGGAAAACATAAGTGACCATCCCAGTAATCAACCCTTAATTGTTTTAAAGTTTGTTACTTCCCTTTTTAGCATTCTTATTCGGTCTTATAATAATATATGTTCATTTTTTAACTCTTAATAAATTCAAACACACGTTACGGACAAAATTGCTCAAATGCATATCTCAAGATGATCTACTTCTTAAATAAATAGATTTAAATTTAATTATTAAAAAATATTCATATGGACTAAATTACATTGTTTTTAGTATGATTTGCTGAATTTATAAATTGATAGGAACCTCAAAGGTACTTTAACCTAAATTTCAGTTGAACTAACGATATATTTAACATTTTAAACTAAAATATTCACTTTTTTAAACATAAAATACTAAAAAATACCTTTAAATAGTAGAGGGATTAGAATAAATCTTTAATATCAAATGAGTGGTGGCAAGAACGTCAACCAAGTGCTTGTTGTTTCACATTGCTTGCAATCCACTCTATAACACATTTAATCATCTAACAATTCTCTAATATCAAAGGTTATTGAGTCGTGCCGATATCGATTGATATTGGTGTTGTTTCGAGTTTTATAGTGAAAACATTTTGCTTTGATGTAATCAACACGTTTTGTCACATTGTTGGCTTAATTAATCAGTAAGGCTTTCTTTAGCATTGCTTTTCAAACTAGCTTTTGGTTCTAAAAGTATGTTAAATAATTAGTTTTTGGAGAAAAAATTTACTTTTGAAAAGTGATTTTTAACTCAAACGCAAAAGCTAAATTTTTTAGCTTTTGCGGTTGTAAAGTGATTTTGAGAGCCAAATTACAATTTTAACATTCATTTGCTATTGTGTTTATTTATAATTTATAAATTTATAATTCTTTACGAAGATATAATTAATAATTATTTTTTAATTTTAAAAGGATATATAATTTATTCATATCAAGTTTTTAAATAAAATATTTCAAATTTGTTATATTTTCATGGAACACGCATAATAGTTAAAAAATATATTTATCAATAAAAATATTTTTATAATAATTTAAATTGGTATATTTCATATATTATAACATTAGAAAATTTGAATATCATAACTTACAATATCATGTCCAAAATGGTTATTTATCTTCTTAAAAGTATGTTTTGATAGTAATAATGAACACTAAAATCTTACAACCAACTTTTTTTAAAAAAAAATCTAACATCACTTTTAAAACTCACTTTTCAAAAATAATGCTAAACTAGCCCTAAAACATTTAATTGCTTAGGCCTAAGTGGTTGTATCGCCTAGGGCTGTAAATGATACGAGACAGATCGCAAGCTACTCGAGATCGACTCGGTCAAAGCTCGGTCAAAGCTCGACTCGATTGGACTCGACTCGAACTCGAACTCGACTCGAGTTCTTAACGAGCCGAGCCGAGCTACTCGATACTCGACTCGAAAAGCTCATGAGCTACTCGAAAAAATAATATTTAAATATATATTTTTTATTTTTAAAAATAATTGATTAATAAAATTTAGTTTTAAGTTATTTAATTTTTTTTTTAAAATATTCTAGTAATAATAGACATAATATTTGAGATTTTCAATCTTGAATCGAGCTCCTACATAAGTTTGAGAATATTTCGAGTTCGAGCTTTTCGAGCTTTTGGAATTCGAGCTTTTCGAGCTTTTGGAATTCGAGCCTTTCGATTTTTCGAGTTCGAGCTTTTCGAGTTCGAGTTCGAGTTTCATTTTTGATTTCGAGTTCGAGCTTGAGCTCAATAATTTTGAGCTCGCGAGCTTTCGAGTCGAGTCGAGCTCAGCTTCGAGCTTTTCGAGCTCGAGTCGAGCTCAGCACTACTCGAGCTCGACTCGGCTCGTTTACACCCCTAGACTATCGCCTTGTTTAGTTGAGATTCTTTTCTTGGGTAAGAACGAAAGATTGGGATTGACACCTAAACCCGGATTTCAAACCCTAATTTGAATATCTCAATAGTAGAGAAATTCATTTTGGGTGGAGAACAGATCTCCATTTGAGCGTCATTCAACGACAGACGATGAAAATTAGAAAACAAGAAATTAAAGTGTTTTACACTAAATCTAAAATATTTGTGTTATTTCTCAATTAAAAGAATTTGATGGCATATAACACCAAAAAATATCACCTTTTAAAAAAAATTAAGATGAAATAATAGTAAAAATTTGTCAAAAATATAATTGGATTTTAAAATTTAAATATTTTAAATAACTTTCAATAAACAATGACAAATTCCAACGCTAAGTGATTGATCATCTCAAAAGTTAGATTTTATATAATTCATCCTCATTTTGCCTTACGCAAAACTAACCGTCTTTTAACGAGTTTTAAAAAAAAATCAATTTATTCAAAAAAATTAATCGTTTTAAAAATATTAAAAAAATGGATTTCTCTCAGACAAATGCCTCGATTGTCGTCAGGATTTGAAAGAATGGAAAATCGGACTCGTCATCGTATTCAATCATCACCGAGAAATCGTAGTCCACAGCTTGTAATCCTTAAGTTTAATGATAAAAAAATCGACATTCATTAAAAAAGAAAAGAAAAATTAGAGGAAAAGAAGAATGAAAGGCAATGACGACAACGAATCGCTTGAGTTTATTATATAGCCGAGAAGTGATTTAGGGTTAGGGTTTCTACGGTCTTTCAAATTTTTGTATTTATTGGGCTCATTTCTTGTCCCTGCTGTATCCTGTGAGGCTGTGGCCCAATCCAAGTTCAATCCTCATATTTTTATTTTGGGAGTGATAACCAAACTATCACCCATTTTTTGTTTTAATCACCAAATTAAATTTTTCGTCAAAATCATCCCTAACATTAAATACCTTTCTTATTTTAGTCACGACCGTTAAAAAAGTAACGTCAGTGCTGACTTGGCAATTTTTACATTTTTTATTTTCCACGTCATCATCTCTTTCCTTGTCAGCATGTTATATAGTATTTTTTATTCAACCAACCAGGAAGTGACACGTGTCACATCCTGATTTTGAACCAATCAAAGAAAAAAAACACTTTAAGCTTTGGTTAAATTTTATCCAAACAAATATTTAAGTTATACTCCCCCAACCTAAAAAAATAAGTAAAATTGTCACTATGGAGATTTAAAACCGAAATACTTTGCACCAAAAACAAGGTGTTTAACCGCTAAATTAGGTTGGAAATTTATTACATATCCACAAAATTTAAAATTTATTATCACCTCAAAATTAAATCAACATACTACTAAAATAAATCTAAAATTATTTTTTCAATTCATTTGGAAATAAAAAAAAAACTAATTATTTATTTTTTATAAAAATATATTAGATCATTCTAAAAATTAACACCAAATCATAGTAAAAATACTTTCTCAATTCAAAGAGAACCTAATTATCAGACTTGCTAGACAAGTTTAGGGAACCTAAGATATACTTTCTCATTCAAAGAGAAACCGAATCTCTTGAAGCTAGATACTGAGAAGTTCGTTGATATTCATCGTGATCGGATCTTTCGAAAGGTCGTCGAAGAAATAAGCAATTTACATATTTCAAAGAAAATTTTGGTGAACGGGTTTCTTGAGAGAGAAAGAGGTGAGAAAAGGAAAAATGTGGGATAGTGATCTTATTTGGGGATTAGGGTTTATAGATTAGGATTGAGTAGGATTGGGGTTTAAGAATTTTATTTTTAATTTAAATTTGACATGACATTAATAAATATGTCATGTGAATATTAATAAAAAAGTCGTGACATTTCAGGGTGACCAAAATAGGAGCAATTCAAAAGTTGAGTTATTAAATTGAAAATTTTTAATTTTCAGTGACCAAAATAGGAGTGAGAAGAGAGTTGTGCGATGAATGGTGTAGTTTACCCATTATTTTGTTCATGAAAAATGAAAACTAACGTGCCATGTCAGCAGCATTTAACAGAATGGACCATATTGATGCGAACTAAAAGTTCAGTAACTATAACATAACTTTTAAAAGTTCGATAACCAAAATAAAAGTACCCTAAAATTTCGATGGTCATTTTTGTAGTTTACCCTTAGTTATACTAATATCTTAGGTAGAATTATTTTATGGAAAATACTTTTGATACATAAGCTTGTGCAAACTTTATTTTAAGGTTTAGGGATTTAGGTTATATGGTGTAGAATTTATGGTTTAAAGTTATAATTTAGAGTTTAGGGTTTTAAGTTTAGGATTTAGGGTATTATTTTAGATTTTATAATTTAAATATGAAGGGTTTGTGTAATTTTTATTTACACAGTTGTGGATCAAAATATAACCTTACTTGATTGTGTATTCATTTACGGTAATTTTATCAGTAAATTATTAATTTTTCATGTTTTCTTGTAACAAATTTCATTAGAAAAATTGATCTAAAAACTTATAATTTAATGGATTATTGGCAAACTTGACCCGAAATCCGAGGCTCGTACTAATTTACTTGACCTGAAACCTGATATTGACCTGAACATGATGACTAAATTTGATTCGAAACCTGAAATAAATAGAGACGAAATCGAAATTAACCCAAATTTTAGTTGAATCGAAATGGATCCGAACCAAAAGCAACCCTAAATAAATAAAAGATATTAAAAGAAATAAGGAAATATGGGATGTGAACTATCGCAAAGCTCGCCAAAAAGCTATATATAGGGGTGTAAAAAAATAACTCAGCCTGAAAACCCTACTAAAATCGACCGATCCAATGGTTGACAAGAATAAAAAATTGACTGGTCTCCTATTGACCAGATATGGACCCAAGTTGAAATTAACCGACCAGACATGAAACAAGTCATCATAAACCTGAACCAAAATCGAATATAGTCAAACCCAAAATAACTCGAACCGAACCCGAACGACCAGTTTGCCACCTCTGAGATACTATATTTTACGGGTAAAAAACCTTTGCACCTAATCATACCCCATTCTATGCCCCACACTAAATGTAACACCCTGATAATTATAGGTGAAAATAATAATAATAACTGATGTAAAAAAAATGTTATCAAAGGGGTTCGAACCCATGACCCCTTGAGTGGTGAATTGGTGCACAGACCAATTGAGCTAGGTAAGCTCTTGGTCATGAGTCACCCCAAATAATTTTTATTTAAGATCCAAAAATAATATAATAATAATAAAATAAAAATATCCTAACCACCCCCTTTTCCCCAAATTAAATGTGCATCAGATGAATAAAAACAAAAAAGGGATTAGATCTGAATTTTTTTTTTGTTCCAATCGAAACCCTTCACCTCCCCCCCCCCGTTCACCTTCCCCGACCTCCCTCACCGTGCCGCCGTGGTCACCACCGCCCTCACCAGCACAACCATCGCACCGTCCCGACCACAACTTCGGCCACCACTCGCGGAGATGCGCCGCCGTTCGCCGTGAAAAAAGCCTGGAAGGATCGGCCGGAAACCTTAAACTGTGCGCCTCCATTTCCTGCATTTTCCGGCCGCCTCCGCCGTCACCTTGCTGCATGGCCACCGGATTTAAACTCCCCGCACCGAGCCGAGCAAAACCCATGCCGCCGGACAACGAACGGCCACCGTTCAGACCGTCGTCGGAGCCACGACAGTGTTGAGCATTTTTTTTCCGGATTTGGGTAAGTCCGGTGAGTTTTCTAACTTGATACTAGATTTTGGTTGAAAGAGGGTAAATTCACGGTTGTTTTTCTACGGTTTTGGCTTTTTCCGGTTAACTCCGGCCGTCGGACGCCGTACGTGAGAGTCACGCGCTGCCAGGAATGAATCTCGGCGGCCGATCTGTTACCCAGCAATCGAACCGGTCGGAACCGGTTTGACTCACCCAGCCAACCAAACCAGCTCAGACCGGCCCTTATAGATTGGGCTTGTTTGGTTAAAATGAATGTGGGCCAGCCTGACAAGGCCCAATGGCCTTTAACCCATATCCGATATTGACCGACCCGACCCGTTGACCTGACCCGTTGACCCGTTGACCTGACCCGTTGACCCGTTGACCCGACCCGTTGACCGACCCGACCCGTTGACCGAGTCAACCCAGTGAGTCAACTCGTCCGAGTCAACTCAGTGAGTCAACTCGTCTGAGTCAACCCAGTGAGTCAACTCGTCCGAGTCAGCCTTGGACCAGTGACGTCAGCATGACGTCAGCGTTGACTTTGACTGCTGACGTCAGCGTTGACTTTGACCAAAAAGTCAACTTTTTCTAAAAAGTCATATTTTATGTTTTTCGACGTCCTGAGTCCGATTTTGAAGCCCGTTTCGCAAAATTCTAACCCGAAAGCCTCTGAATTTGACTTCAAACCCGAGAGTGCATAAGTTAAATATCTAGTTTAAGACCGATGTAAATGATGACTGATTAAGGGTATTGTTCTATTGAAGGTACCCACGTATCTCCATATCCGAAATGTTATGGGACATCGAATTCGGGTTCGAGTGCAAACAAATGAGGCATCATAAATCGATTGTTGCAGCTCGAAGTTAAGGTAATACACTACTACCTCTTGTATGCTTTATGAGCATGTTGGTATTTGTTAATGCATGCATAAAAATGATGATAAGTATTGTTAATTCTGCTCAAGTCAAACCGAATATGGAAACGAGTATGATATTCTAGATAAGATTGCAATGCTCGAATAAGAAGATCAATAAATCAGAAGAATCTGGAGTTCAATAAGTAATTAATAAGACAATTAATCTCCAAATCCAACTATTAGTGTCAAATGATAAAATGTGAAAAATATTTGGATATGAAATTACGAAAATACCCTCAAGATATGTGAATGACTTAAATACCCTTAGAATTGGAAGCGATCTAGAAATCTACGCTAGATGTGGTAAAATGACCCGATTCAACTAAAAACCTCGAAAAACTTGAAAAGTTATGGTAACAAGATTTGAACCTTCGAGATTGTAAGGTGTTAAGTTTCATTGAATTTGGAATGACTCTGAATATAGATTTACGAGAAGTTATTCGTACCTCTGAGTTGATCAAGTGTCTCGAAATACGGAATTGACTGAAATGACTATATGTATTGGAAATATTGTTATGGTTAAATAATTGGAATGATCGTATTGACCAAAAAGACTAAAGTATCCTCAGACATCGAGGTTTGCAAATTAACTAGAATGATGGATAAATCTTTGAGTTTTGAAATGAATGAAGTGGATGGAGGTACCGAGATTTCTTGAATGGCTGAAACACCCACGAGTACTTAAATGATTGAAATACTACAAATGGTCCAATTTACAGTAATGATGGATATCTCGAACATCGAAATGACCGAAATACCCCTATGATTGAAATAAGTAAATAACATCTGATAAAATTCTGGAAATGCCAATAAAGTTGAAAATGACTGAAATGCCCCTAAGGCTTGAAGCATAACTCTGGTATGTCAATCACTCCTGATATTAATGTAAGGTTGGAAGTTTCTCCACACAGAATAATAGTTGACTACTCCGTGGCAAATCTTGTGGTGAAATATGAAAACAACCGTTCAGATATACGATTCAGTTGGATGCATCAGAAGGGTTGGTTAGTACTGCAAGGTTGGAATATGTTAGTTCGAATGGTTTTGGAGGCTCGATAAACTTCTGGAAATCTTAAATATTGTAAATAAGAATTTCCTCATGATTGGGCTAAGTTACAAAGTCCCCTATAATAATTAAATGACCAAAATGCCCTCATTGGCCAAAGTGATCAAAATAACCCTGAATGTATCTGATATCGTGAGAGGTCTGGGCATAGAAACCTCCGAATGCTTGGTTGGAAACCCGATGAACAACTAAAATTTTCCGAACCGTTGTTTATGCCTTGTTGGTATAAATTACCAAAATGCCCTTGTGTGATAAAATGTCTATAATGCCCTTGTAGGCTTAAATGAGTAAATCACTCATGATATGCTTAAACTCTCAAAAATCTTGATGTATTATCTCCCGAATATCTAGTTTGAACCGTTAGTACAAACCCCTATTTGAATAGGGGCCTTGTTCTAGAAACCCGTTTAAATGATCAAAAGTTTAATGTGTTCTCCTCCGTAAATGACAAGTATCTCCAAGGAAATAAACTATTCCACCTAGTGTGTTCCATGTGTGCTACATGACTGTTTCTGCATACTGATTCACATGTTATAATACCGATCACGTGCACATGATAGAATACTTGAACTCACATGAACATGACATGTTTTATAATTAAACATGACCGTACTGTATTTTTGATATATGTCTATGCACCCGATATGACAAACATGCTATATGGATAATGTGTTACTAAAAATATAATGATTAATGAACTATTGATGATCTGATTCACCGGGGTACTTGGGAAATGATATGAAGTTGCTAACGGCTCAGCCCGGATCCAGCTGGTAAGTCCGCCCGTTTTCGGTCCTATGCTTCGGCTAGGTCCGCCCGTTTTCGGATTCTAGGCTTCGGCCAGGTCCGCCCGTTTTCGGTCCTATGCTTCGGCTAGGTCCGCCCGTTTTCGGATTCTAGGCTTCGGCCAGGTCCGCCCGTTTCCGGTTCCTATGCTTCGGCAAGGGCCGCCCGTATTCTAAGGTATATCCTTAGGATGGTACCCACGCCCAATGGGCTCGGGTTAATGCCTGTACATGATACCGCACTGGGGAAACTAAATACTGGAGTATGGTTGGAGGGTAAACAAAGAATTAAAAATGAACTTTACTACTACTTGAAACAAATGTATTTGAAATAAAAAGGTTTACTGCATTATTATATTTTCATGCATTAATGTTGCACTGTTGGAACACACTAGGCACCAAACTCCCTGGTTCCTATCTCATATGTTACTAGCCTATATAATTATCGTCTAATTCTCGATGTATGAATAAAGAGCAAGTATCGTTATTCTCGAGTATGATGCTACCTCGAAATAGTAGAACAAAAATGGAGACTGTTACTACGTGGAACATCCTGTAAATGTTATGCCTACCATTATATCTGCATGATCTTATAGCATCTTTTGGTAGTACTGTATTACTGAGCTTTTCCAAGCTCACGTTGTTTTTGCTATCGCAGGTTAAAGGAATATATCATGGAATAACGTTTGACATCAGTGTTCGGAGTTCTCTCGGCGTTGCTTTTGGAGTACGGTACTGTATAGTTAGTGGGCATGTACGTCATGTATTGTTTTATGGCAGTGTCTGTAAAATATTTTCTGAAGTTTTTATTATGTGTTTAAATGACACCCCAAAATGATATTTTAAACAGAAGTTGGTTTTACAATTTATTAAGTGTTTTAAAAATGTTTTATGAGTGTTTTTACTGTGGGTCGCTCTTGTGACCCTAATGCGACTTCCTAGGATCCGTTGTAACGCATAGGCGGGTCTAGGGGGTTACACTAAAAATCACTTAAAATTTAAATTCTAAACCCTAACCCTAATTTCCACATCCTAAACCCTAAACCATACACCCAAAAAGATACACTCTACCCCTAATTCTCTAAACTCTAACCACAACTCCTAACCTTAAACCCTAAACCCACTATTTTTAAGTGGGGTAGACGATTTCCATCCATATTTTACTCGTAAGTATTGAAATTTATTTTAAATATTTAATTATTTAAACTCAAATAAATCAATAAAAATGAATTTAAGTAAAAAAAACAATATTTAGTTAATGTTGGTAACTTTATAAAAACAAAAAATATATAATCCAACAAACAATAAACAACATTAACTAAATAATAATATTTTTATATGATTATAGATACTTGCACTACAACAAAACAGATTTTTAGCAGTATTTATTTAATTTTATAGCGAAATTTTTAAGTGCCGCTAAAAATCTTCTCAACACTAACAAGAGCGCTGCAAGAAGCGCGACTAAATCAAACACTGTTATAATTAGCGTCGTTTGCGAACAAAAAAACATTACAAAATATCGAGTTATATAGCAGAGTTTTTAAAAAACACTGCTAATTGTCGTGATACATAACAGCGCTTGAATATCAAAACGCCGCTAAAAGTAATGGGATATAACGTCATTTGACAACAAACGATGTATAATAGTTTGTCATTGGTGGTGTTTGTTTCTCCAAACACATCTATATGTTATGATATTTAGAGGCATTTGTGGTTACAAACGCCGCCATTAACTATGTATATAGTGGCAGTGTTGTTTAAAAACGACACAAGGAGAGTGACATTTAGTGAGTTTTTTTTAAACGCCGCTAAGCTTAACTAATTTGGCAAATTTCATTTTCTACTCTGTAACACCTAAATTTAACTTGTAGCATTATCCAATAACAACAAACATGAAATTTAATTACGACACGTATTAAGTAGAAATGCTTAACAAAAATAAATCAAAGTCTGTAAACATAAAAGTGATATGATGTATCAACATTGTTAACTAGAATAAACAAAGCATGAACCTAAGAAATCAATTAAGATGGCGGATTCTGATTCTGTTGTATCATCTTCATCATATCTCGAAGTTGATTTTGGAAGTCTTGATATTTTTCCTGATATGCTGCTTCTCTCTTTGCTTCCCTTGCTTCTGCTTCAGCTTTAATTTGAGCAATTTTTTCATCCATAAGGGCCAACTATTGTTTTAAACAATTAACTTCTGACTGGATAGTCTGACTCTTTGATGTCATGTACTTAGACGAGCTGGATCCAAAATATTTGGTTGGGGTAACGAATGATCCTAGACAGCGAACCCGACCATATCTTTCAGGACCCAAAACTTCAGCAATAACTTGATTTTCAATCTCATCCACATTAACAGAATGAGTTGAAGCTGTAGCTTCATACTCCACCCTTTTATCCCTCAATTTCTCCTAATAATCAATCAAAAATTTATAACAAATTCAAACATTATTTAAATATAAATGTTATACTATAGATATAAGTATAACATAATTCAAATTTTGCGTGTAATGTCGAAGAACTTTATTAGTCCAACGCTACTAGACGTAACTCACTACAATGTAGAATAGAATAGAAGTCAATACTTAGGAACAAAGTAATAAATTATAGAAACAAATTTCATTACTGTGTGCTAACAACTTAAAATCGCTATGTGAATAATTAATAATTAAAAAAATAATACCTCGTCATCAGTTATATGAGCAAAGCTCTTCGACCCAGCTGTGTGAGTAAACTTCTGTTGTTGTCTGTTAGCAAGTCCAATGCGCTCTCGACCCTACAATTTAAAATTTGTATTACGTATAAAATCAATATTATAATGATGTAGTATTATTTTTTAGAGTGTATCATACCTTTCTTTTCTTTGGACTCGGGGAAGAAGATCTACGAGGTGGAAGCTCTCCATGGAATACTCATTTTTTATAGCCCCGAACAAAGCCAAAAACAATTAGATGTTTGTAGACAACTTCACGAACGTAAAAATTTTGGTTAACACACTTCTGACAAGGGCAAAGAATCATATTCTCTTGGCTTACATTTTCAAAAGCAAAATTTAGAAAAGTTTCTACTCCTTTTTCATAGTCATCGCTTATCCTTGACAAATCCATCCAACTCTTATCCATTTCGTATTTCTGAAACATCCATTTCAAATGTTAATTGCTAATACTATGTCCAAATCATAAATTTCTTTCCATACTTCATAGAAAATTAAGTATCATAAAATAAATTTTAAAATTCTAAATTGATGCCTCAAATTGACACCATTCTAGCATAAAAAACCTAGAAAAACACACAAAACAATCCTAGCAAAAACTCAAAGCAATCTTTCAACCCCATTTACTAATAAAATTTTCCAACTTTATTCCGGTAAATTCCAAATAAAATTGTCTTGACCAACTCATTACTTAGATTCGTAAAAGTGATGGTTATTGACATTAATTACTACAACTTAATAATTAATTAACTAAAATAAGGATTGTTAGGTCAAGAAACATAAGGGCCACAAACAAGCTGGTAATTAAGTGAAGTTTAGAGTACACCAGTTACCTACAGCATCCTCACATAAACTTTTCTTTTTACAAATCCTATCTAATCCAAATCGTACCTAAAGGGAAGGGGGACTCTAGGAAAAGGAAGGGGATGTTTCTACCGGGTTTAAGACTCGTAACATAAGGAAAATGAGGAAACAAAGATGAGCATCTTGACCAACCGGCCAAATGTGCTTGCTCAACATTCTCACATAAACTGAATTCTAAAAGAATTGAAACATATCATATATATGCATTCCCTCCCAACGTCAGATTCTTGGTGTCAATCAAATAATCAATTCTTTTTCTACTTAAAATTTTTAGTGAAATACAAACATATATTAGAATTATAAAGGATTAATTTTAGAAATTAGTAATCAGCATGGCATTAAAGAAAAAATCTTTACTCAGCTTAAGCTACTAAATGCAATAAACAATAAAATTCTTTTAAACAAACTGGCCATCCATAGTTCCACACCACCTGAATATATACATAAATAGAAAAGAGAAAGGAAATAAAAAACAAACCTTCAATAGCTTCACGAGGAATCTTGAAGCCCAAACTGATGCTCTTCCAAAATCTGTTTCCTCCTTTTCCAGGCCTTTTTCCTTTCCAAAATTCCTTGAAACTGAAAACGGCGATATAAAATCAATAAAACCATCTAAAACCCAAATAGAAAAATGTAAAAGTATATGAAAATCTTTCATGGTTTTCAGATTGAAGATTACCTTAAAAGAACTTATGGCTGCTTCAAGAAAGCTTTCTCGGTCTGCAAACAACAACAAAAAAAACACAGAAAATGAGAAGCAGAGAAAAGAGAGTAAGATAGGGAAATAGAATGGAACTGGTAATGAACCTGTTCGGCTGGTCGGATAGAGGAAACTAGGGATTGGGTTTGATTTGGGGATTAGGGATCTGGCAATGAACCTCTTTTGCGTTTTATTGAACACTATTGCGGCAATTTTTTCAAACGCCACTTAAAATCCATTGTGGTGTTTTTTCTTTACAAACACTACTTGGAATTTCCACCTTTTCTATAACAATATATTTAAACTTTTTATGTTGAGTATCATTTTTTTTCGTATTTTTATTTTGGTTGTCTAATTATTATTTTTTAATAAAAATATATTTAATGTTATATTTTGTTTCTGTTTTAATATTTCGCTGTTGAAAAATTAATAGCATTACTTGATACAGGATCTCTTGGGAAAAAGACTTGATGCTTAGCCATTGAGCTAAGAACTCGGTATAATCACACCAAAATTTATATTTGAATTGTTAGACTAAAACAAAATAGTCCTTTAAAGTTCTGCGCAATTGCGGTAACAAAGCCATTAAAAGTTCGTATATTCGTCGCGTTTTAGACAAAATACAACTATATATGAATCGTATTACTACTAACATACAAGACTGTAGCGACGTTTCCTAAAAAGCACCACCGTATTATTAGTCTATTGCGGCATTTTTGCTAAAAACGCCGCTATAAGGTACTTAAATATTGTCAAACGTCATGAATTTTATTGTTTTGTGGAGTTGTTCGGTAAACGCCGCGGGATATTAAAAAAAGGACGCTTACTCAAAAAACACGTTAAAAATGACGCTATATATCAATCTCGGTGCGTTGTTGGGCCGTCATTTTTCTCTAGTAATTGGGACTCTATTTCGTACTTTTTTTAATAAAAATATATTATGTACGTAATTTGAGCGTAAATATAACTATATAATCCAACAAATAAAAAATGGATTAATATCCTATACACTAGCGGTGGAAATTTTTTATTTTCACAAGTGCCTCAATTATAGGGTTTAGGGTTAGGGTTTAAAGTTTAGGGGTTTTAGTGTAAAGGTTTAGAATTTAGGGTTTATGTTTAGAATTTAAGATCTAGGGTTGGAATTTAGGGTTTAGGGTTAGGGTTTATTTTTAGGGTAATATGGGTAGGGATTTAGGTTTTAACATATAAACCTTAAATTTTAACCCTAAACCTAAAATTCTATCAACAATCCCTAAATTCAAAACTACTACACTTATACCCCTAAATTTCAAACCCTAAATGGAGTCCGTAACCCCTAAAACTAAGACGCTTGTGTAAAAAAGTTTCCACAAGTGCTTGTGTATAGAACAATTACCCATAAAAAATAACTTAAAATTTTTATCAAAACATATATTTATATTTGATATATTGACATTGTATAAAATTTGTGTACTGTCAGTAAATTAAATATTGATATATCATCTTAAAGTTTTAAAGCTTAATTAATTATTTTTATGATGTGTCATAATTTTATTCATTGATAATACATAATTTTATATATTATCGATGTATCAAATACAAACTCTAATCATTTACCATAATGTGAAAGTAAAATCAGTAAAATTGATGTAATGTCACTGGTGTTTCAAATACATACCCTATTCATGAAATTATATAGCATTATATACATATACATACATATATATATATATATACATACATATATATATATATATATATATATATATTAGGAACCCAAGATATATTGTACATCTTAGAAAGAATATAAATTTTTTGTCCTTTTTCATGTCTCATGCTGAAATTTTAAGTTTAGAATTTAGAATTAATGTTTAAGGAATTTGACATAAAATATATTTTTCAGCGTCTATAATTTATAATTCAAAATTTAAGATTATACTTAAAATTTAGTTAGTACATAAAAATAAGCATTTTTTTGTCAACTTTGTCATTATCCCAAACATAAACAGTAGAAGATAAACTCAAAACTGCAATAAATATTCACAGTAGTTCAATCTCAGAAAAGCATTTATAATCCCATTTCCGATGGTGATCTCTTTAGGTTTTCATTTTCAGGGGCAAGTGAAAGCATCGCCCATTTCCATCCACTTGTCTTGAGCTTGTCCGGAGCTGCCAACCAAAGCCTGCAGAGCACTTTGCACTTTGCTTTTACACTTGTGGTAACGGATACGCCTCAGAACAACCCCCTTGTCCAGGCCTTCAGGGGAAGATCCTCCAGCCGAGGCTTTTATCTGAACCTGCCTGCTCACTCCATTCATCACTGCTTCACTACTGTCGTTTTCTTCTGGGCTATAATTCACGTATCGCTCAGCTTTGGAAACCATGAATTCCATTTTTCCTGCTTAAGAAGAAATTAGAGCTGAAAAAAGAGAGTGGTGTGTGAATGTAATTGATGACAAATGGGGGGAGGGCTGTAATCTTATTTATAGACAAAGACGGGTTCAATAATTCGGTGACGTTTGGCCGTTTTCTGGGTTTTTTTGTTTTGTTCTGTTGCTTGTTCATGGTTTTTTGGGATGTTAGACTGTTAGTGTTCCAAACCGGTGGCGAATCCAGATTCCAGAGGGCTATAGTTATTTATGAGGTTGGCCAACTGAAAGTAACCACGCTCGAGCCATGGGTGGTGGGGTACTTGAAAGTTGAAACTGGGTGCTATGGCGGCGGCTGACTGCTGTTGAGGATAAAGACGGCGAGGCAATGTTTGAGTGGTTCACACCTGACATGATTAGGATAGAGCCGTAAACGAGACGAGACAGATCTCGAGCTACTCGAGTTTGGTTCGATCAATATTTGACTCAATTAAACAAGACTCAAACTCTAACTCGAACTTAATTCGAGTTCTTAACAAGCCGAGCCGAACTACTTGATATTCGACTCGAAAAGCTTGCGAACTATTCGAAAATATAATATACTATTTAAATTTTTTTTCTAAAATCCTAAACCTAAATCCTTAAAACATAAATCATAAACATAAGTCCTAAACCTAAAATTTCAATCTTAAATTTTAAACCCAATAATCTAAATATCTAAACCCTAAACTAACACCTTAAACCCTAAAATTAACAAGTTTCACTTTACTAACTTGTGTATCAATTTTTTTTCCATAATAGGGCTTTAGATGAAACGCGACAGATCGCGAGCTACTCAAATTCGACACGGTTAAAGATCGGTCAACACTTGACTCGATTGAGCTCGAATCAAGCTCGAACTCGACTCAAGTTCTTAACGAGCCGAGTCGAGCTCAGATTTTTCAGGGTCGTTAAAAATCACTCAAGCTCAATCTCGACTTGAAATGTTAATGAGCTGAGTCGAGCTCAGCACTACTCGAGCTCGGCTCGGCTTGTTTACACCCCTAATTAGGCTTTAGCTGTCTTTTCTTTTGGATGGGTTGATATTTTGGGATTAGAGTTGGAAGAAAAAAAACAGTGAAATTTAACCAACATGGTTGGTCTAAGTGGTAAGCAACTTGATATCGCTTAAGTAAGGTCTCGGGTTTGAGGCGTTGTGTATGTAGAAAATCTCCGCATTAAAACTCACTCACCAAAACCAAGTGTGTGACGCAGATCATTCGAAAGAAGAAAAAAAAACAGTGAAATCTAAAATTGTGTATAGTAACGTTTCGTTTCATTTGAATTTTTATACAGATTTAAGTTTAGTTTGAAAAGAAAAAAAAAACAGAATAACAACGCTCCATTAAAATTCTAAACTATCCCATGTGATGTAATCTTACCTATATTTGGGCTAAATGATGGGATTTTGCTGGTTCAAACGTGGGATATAAAGCACACATCTTGTTTGTTTTTTCCAGAAAAAAAAAAAAAACTACAGCATGAGAAACAAAACTCAATGGATATAAAGCACACATCTTGATTATTACTTTATCCAAGTTCATGGCGGGGGCTTTTTCATCATACAGCCATCTGTAAAGGATGGCATTGAACGATTCGAATTCCGACATTTGCAATATTTTTCCTGTAATTAGCAGCATGAAACAATATATGTTTTACTCACCAGCATCTGCTCTGGAGATTTCCTATCACACCAAAACATAACCAAAGTCTACCAGGAAAAGCACTTTCAAGACTAAAATCAAAAGCAACAAATTCACAAATCAGATTCTAAGTGGTAATAGTTCTCTACTTGTACACTTCTTTGAGGTCACAGAATAACATCCAAAATGGTACATATTTCAGAAACTAACAGTAAGAGAGCAAGCCCAAAATGAGATAAAATTTCAGGCAACAATTTGACATATTCACCTGCTTGGATCCGAGAGTCTTGTGGAAGAACGAGGATTACATATACTAGTACCTCCAAATCCTCTCCAGGGACTTCCGACTCTTCCGGTCAGACTCCAGGATTATTCAGCAAATGATTTTGAATTGCTAAATTTCAGAAGTTATGTCTCAGATTCTTCTTCTGCAACTGTTGGAAGAGTACCCTCTCTCATGAATGTCGGATTAAGGAACTTTGCCACAAAGGCCCACAACTTGTAGACATCCTCAAAATTAGTAAGGAAGCCGAGGGAAGCTGTAACGACTTCAACTCTAACAAACCCACTCTTCCCATTATGGCATCCATTTTCCATTGGTTTGCACAGCATTGTATCCTCAAGGTTCAAAGCCGCTCGTTGTTGTTGTGGGCTATCTAGTATTCGTATGTGATTGAGGAAACCAATACCAAGAGAGATGCCTTCTCTTTCAGCCAACTTCTGTACAATCTCCGGATTAATGAGTCCCCGATTTCGATCCCTCACATTGAAAGCCACTGCTGCACCCCTTTCATACTTTATTTTTGGCCCATAAATGTGGACTAGATTCATCCTGACGTCTCCATCTGAATTAGGTAACTTGAGCTGCAGTAACGAGGTTACAAGCCAATTAATCAAAAACCGTAATCTAATAGTGGTTTTATTGAGCCCTAACATATCAATGTGATCAAGATGCCGACAGGTTATCTCAGGCTCTCTCCTGTCCCAATCTTGCCCATCACCATATTCTCCATCACTGATGTAGTCTGCATGATCAAGGCTGGAACCAGATGCTTCTCCTGGCTCCAAAGTACGACTCGTGTGCTCTTTACGACTATCCTCTATGGTAAAGGAGACCCTTCTTCCCCTACTAGGATGTTCATCTTCTAACCCGAAAAATCTACCACCGTTATATTTATTTCCTCCCCTCCTCCCAAGTAACCTATATTCACCTTCAGTTTCTCTTCTTATGGCACTGTCTTTAATCTCTGAGGAAATTTCCGATGTTAAGCCATTTGGTAGACCATTATTCCGAGAAATGGAAGAGTTAGATACAGACTCCACAGAAAGTGATTTGCTGGTACCCTGTTCTTCCTGGATTTCGAGAAGTTGTGATCGGTCGGTAGCCTTCTTATGAATTCCTGCAAATCGTGCTTCACCAGGGATCTCCTTCACGCGGTCCAGTTCATGTGAAACCGATTGAACGGAAGCATCAAATGATAACACATGGTGATCATCACGTCCAAAGTTAAGATCTTTATCATCATATATCGGGCTGCTATATATGGTTGATGTTGGCTTCGGAGAGAGCTGCTTGTGGTTCTTCCTGCCACTAAACCAAAAGGGTGGCAAAGGGGATATTTTCTGTTTATTCAACTGACTTGCAGTATCAGACCCCAACGGACTCTGACCCAAATCGATCCAGAATGAGCTGTCCAACGACTCATCTTCACTGAAGATGGGGCTTTTCATCACTTCTCCGACAGATATACTCTCAGTTTCTTCAAATATGGTGCTTGCACCATCTCTGTCAGTACTATTATCTTGATCCATTTCCGTCTCAAATACATCCCGAACTTGATCAGACGTGAAGACACCGGAAAAGGCAGGCAGCTGCGTTCCTGGACGGTTTTCTGAGGGCTTATCACCATTTGTACCAACTTCACTGCTCTCGATCCCACCCAACCCGTCAAAATCATCCACAGAATCACTCAGATAGAGAGGATACTCGGGGGTAAGCTTCACCATTCCAGAACCAGTCGATCCAGATTGGTTCTGAAGGCTCCCCATGACTGATTTCTTTATAAGAAGGCATCCAAAGCCAGTTGGATCATATCCAAACACTCTGTAGAATGATGTGATAATGAAATCCGGACGAAACAACGACAGGCCAAGTGAATCCATGTCTTTGGGACCCAATGAACCAGCATCAAGCAAGACGTGCCAATTGTTCTGCTGAGCCAATGCCATCCACTGGTATGAATATTTGGTTCCCGTTACTCTAGACTGCACAGGAAAAACGAAAAGACCAGTAGCACAATCCTTCCTCCTCTTTTTATTCGAAATTTGCTTTCTCAAATCGGTAGAACAAAGTTTAAGAGTTGGCCATTTAAACCAAGAATTAGATACTTTTGCACCCTTTTCCCTAGCACTCTGAGCCATCCAATTCACTGATTGACTCTCGTAATCAAACATTGTCAGCAATTTCGTATTTGTTTGAAACGGATAAGAATCCGCCAGCAACTTAAATGCGGAACCTCTACTTACAGTAAACACAATGCCATATTCATGCTCAGGAATGTTCAAATAATCCATTATCCTGTTCTTTATATCATATTCCACAGTTCCTTTCTCAGCACCACCATGAAGTACATGATTACTCAAATTTGCAGTAATCTCAGACAAGCTAAACGTAGAGGACTCCCAGTAATGCAAAGTTTGAACATAAGAAAAAAGGCCGAATCCACAATAATCAAGGCATACCTTGGGTGACAAATGTGAATACTCATTCGACCTCAATTGATCAATTTTCTCAGATGACTGGTACTTTGGGTACATTGTGAGGAACTTACTGAATGCCTGGTGCACATCGGGGATGGAATCTTCACTCTGGAAAGTGAGCTCGGCGGCGAGAGCGGTGGCTCGCAAGAATTCGCACTGAGCATTGAGTCTTGCAAGGGATCTTGATCGTCCCAAGCTCTCATCTTGATTGGTTAGGGAATCAGGTTCAATGTCCTGGGACTTGAACAAAGTCCCTTCTTCAGATGCCTCTTCGAGAGCTTCTCTGAGCCTGTTTTCATGGCGTTTCCGGAGAATTGAAGGGTTCTGCTTGGTTTCAGCAGCTGATTTAGACCCATCACTTCTCTTGCTCTTCTTGTCTAAGACCAGAGAAGCACAGTGAGCTATGGGTTTCCACAGTGAAAGATGCATCGAAGCCGCAAGAGTTGAGACAAAACCCAGGAAGAAAACAAGCTCAAGATTCACCGCAATAAGGAAAAGGGCTTTTTTCAACACATCTGACAAAATCCCAAATATTTTCTCAACCAAGTGGGTTAAATTTTCAAACTTTAAGCCTAGAAGCAAAAGGGCATTGTATTCAGATCAAAGAAAGCCCTAAATTCAGCCGAAAAGGATTCAACCGAGAGGGAAACAACCCAATCTGAGAATCATTTCAAGACCACACCACAAAAAAGAACCCATATTTAGAAGTCAAAAGCCATTTTTTAAAGAGAATTACAAGAAAGACAAGAGGCTAAAGAGTCAAAGGCTAGACACTTGCGAGAAACAAGAACCACGAGGTTTAACAGTTACAAAACATGGCATATGGAAATCCCTTCAACCCCAAAAACAGTTAAAAAAGGTTTTTTTCTCTCTCTCTGAATTGCAACTTATACCAAAGCAAAGCCAACTCCTTTACATTTGCAATCAAACCAAACCAAAGCTAACTCCTTTACATCAAATGCGTATTTAATAATATTATTTGTCTCTTTTTTTTTTCTAAAAAAAAAATATTTGTCTATATCCCTCTTTTTCATTGACTATCCAAGAGGGACTCTTAAAAAATAAGCTTGTGTTTTTAATCAAAGCTAAAATAGTGCTTCTTTTTTTTTTTATCAAATTCAAATAGTGTTTGTCACTGTCTCCGTATTATGTATATAATTTTTAATTAAACTATCTAATATTATGGGTAAGTCTGTAGTGTGTTATTTTTAGGGTATGGTTAAAAGATAATTTTTTTTAAAATTTTTCTAAAATTTTAAAATGTTAAATTTTTTAATAATAATAATTTAGGTTAAATTTTTTATTTTTTTACAAATTTTTTTTTTGACAAGTGTCGCACCCTAAATATATTATTCATTACACTGGCCTAATATCATGTTTTCCTCTTAAAAGAGATATAAATATTTTCCCTACATTGTCTATGCTAAAAGTCAAACAATCAGGTGGCTTGTAAAAACTAAAAAGCTGCTTTCTGTCAAGCTAACCAACAGAATTATCAAACTCCACCAATTCCTCCCCTACTTTAAATAAATGGATTAATATAAAAACAATGGCTAAAATTATACTCACTCCGGTCCCACAATTTTTGTCCCTTATTGACTTTTTTTAGTTATTTTTTAATTTTAACTCATAATTATTTAAAATGTATCATTGATAAAAATATGAAAAAATATATTTTAAAAACCTCTAATCGAGTAGTTTTCAAATATATATTTTATAAAAATTAATTTTTTTAAAATATTCAATATAATAAAAGTCAAAGTTTAAAAATTTTGACTTTCAAAAAGTCAATAAGAGACATTTTTTATGAGACGGAGGGAGTACTTCTTTTAATTTTAGATATCTAAATTTTTTTGGTAAAAATATGTATTCGGTGTTTTATTTCGTTGTTAATTTTAGGTATTGAGTTCAAAAAAAATTAACCAATCAAAACATGACACATGTCACGTTTTATTTTAATTTATTTTTTATAAAAAAAATTCCAAAAAAAAATCTTAAAATCTTAAAAGATTCCCAAAAAAACCTAAATCATCAAATTCTTAAGTCTCAAATCCTAATTTAAATTGTTGTCGCCGCTAATCATTGATGGCATGTCCATCACTTTCGTCGGCGAATTTTCACCCGTCGTCGAAAGTCGACGAGCAATATGCCTAACGCTAAAGATATATTGAAGCCACGGAAAAATAAAATAAAACAATGAACAACAAAACGACTTACGATTCTTGCAACGAGAGAAAAAAGATTTTATTTCATCACTGGCATCGTGATAAACGACAACGATAGTAGCTAGATTTAAAAATTTGCAAGTTATTTTACGAATTTAAAGAAAATTTAGCATTTTTCTTATAATTAAGTTAAAAAGAAATTAAAAAGAAAAAAGAAAAATTAAATTCAAAGTCAAAGTCAAAGTATATGTTTTTCTTAAAGTTTAGCGTCCACCGAGATGAAAAAACCATTGTCAAGATGTGTGCATAGGGTCTAAATAAATAGTGTTTGATTCGTTCATGAACCTTTCATATAACATTCATTTATGTTCATTATTAAGCTAAATAAACGAGTATGAACAAAATTTTTATATTTGTTTAATAAACGAACGAACACAAACAAAGGTGTGTTCGGTTCGTTTATGTTCACGAACAAGCTCGTTTATAGGATGAAAATGCTTGTGGATTTATCTAAATACTACTTTTTGTTGTTGGTAAGGATGTTATATAAATTCATGTTGAAATGTATGTTTTATTTTGTTGCTTTGGTTTTATTTATTTATTGTTAATTTATTAACATTTCTGAACATATAAATGAACATTTTCACGAACAAATAAGTGAACACGTTCGCGAACACTTAGATGAACATGTTCACGAACACTTAAACGATCACGTTCGTGAACACTATACAAACGAACACGAATACCTTCAAAAATAAATAAACAAACACGAACACAATATTAAAAATTTAAACGGACACGGACCGTATATGAACACCATTAAAAATAAACAAACGAACATGAACATAGTCTTGTTCGTTCAAGCTCAGTTCATTAACACCCCTATGTGTGCACTGTCAAAAAAGAATAAAAAAATATATAGAGAGACACTACCTTGCAATCACCTTTAAATTATTAAAAAAAACAAAAGTCCAATGTTGAAAGAAAAGATAAGCAAAACAGTGCCAAGCTATGACCTTCAAAAGTGGTGCAACAATCAATGAATTTCCCTTGTAACCAATGATTTGGGTTAAATGATGGGATTTTGTCAATGGGTTTATTATTCTGATTTGGTTGTATTTCTAGATTTGGAATCTGCTTTTTGCTTAACCGGTTCAACTTCAACGTGGGCTAAAAGCAGCCAATTGTTTAATAAAAATAAAGTGCCAATTTTAGTGGCAAGATATAATATTTTTCCATTCTCCACAATAAACATTTGCATATCAGTAGAGCATCAAATTTGAATCATGAAAAGATGTTTGATGTGCAGTGCATATACCCACAAAAGCATACGTCTTTCTTGTTTTTCCAGAAAAGCTAAAGCATGGGAAACAAAACTCAATAGATATGGCCCAACCCTTTGATTATTACCTGTTAGAAAAGGAAATCTCAGCTTTGGTTTGGTTTGCCTTTTAATTCTGATTACTTTATCCAAGTTCCTGGTGGGGCTTTCGCATCATATATCCATCTGTAAAGGATGTCATCGAACGAGTCTAGTTTCGGATCCCGACACCTGCAATACTTTCCCTGTAATTAGCAGCTCCAAACATAACCAAAGTCTAGCAGGAAAAGCAGTTTCAAGTATCTTTCAAGACTATAATCAAAATCAAAATGGTTGGACAACAACAAATTCACAAATCAGAATTAAACCGCAGATGGTAAACTTAGTTACTTCTTTCTACAGAGGACAAATGAAATGTGTGACCAAAAGCAGAATTCTAAGCTATGTTACACCGACTCTTTATTTTTCTTGAAATACTAATGTCCGACACATAATATGACTCACCAAGGACCTTCCAAATATATAGAAAAACTTGAACATTGATTCTAAGTGGTAATAGTTCTGTCCTGTGCACTGCTTTGAGTTCACGGTGACATCCAAAATGGTACATATTTCTGAAACTAACTGTACGAGATAGCCCAAAGAGAGAGAATTTCAAGCGACAATAAACATGAGTTGACCTTCACCAGCTTGGATCCAAGAGTCTTGCGGAAGTGCATGGTTTGCATATACTACTAGTACCTCGAAATCCTCTCCAGGGACTCCTGGATTATTTAGCAAATGAAATTGAATTGCTAAATATCAGATGTTACGTCTCAGATTCTTCTTCTGCCACCGTTGGCACAAAGGCCCACATCTTATAGACATCCTCAAAATTAGTAAGAAAGCCGAGTGAAGCTGTAACGACTTCAACTCTAATGAGCCCACTTTTCCCATTATGTCGACCATTTTCCATTGGTCTGCACAGCGTTGTATCCTCAAGGTTTGAAGCCGCTTGTTGTCGTGGGTTATCTAAAATTCGTATGTGACTAAGGAAACCGATACCAAGAGAGATACCTTCTCTTTCAGCCAACTTCTGTACAATCACCGAATTAATGAGTCCCCGGTTTCGACCCCTCACATTGAAAGCCACTGCTGCACCCCTTTCATACTTTATTTTTGGCCCATAAATGGAAACAAGGTTCACCCTGCCATCTCCATCTGAATTAGGTAACTTGAGTTGCAGTAACGAGGTTACAAGCCAATTAATCAAAAATCGTAATCTAAGAGTGGTTTTATTGAGCCCTAACATATTAATGTGATCAAGATGCCGACAAGTTATCTCTGGCTCCCTCCTGTCCCAATCTTGCCCATCACCATATTCTCCATCACTGATGTAGTCTTCATCATCAATGTTGGTCTCAGATGCTTCTCCTGGCTCCAAAGTACGACTCGTGTGCTCTTTACGACTGACATCTATGCTAAAGGAGACCCTTCTTCCCCTACTAGGATGTTCATCTTCTAACCCAAAAAAATCTACCACCATTATACTTATTTCCTTCCCTCCTCCCAAGTAACCTAAATTCACCTTCAGTTTCTCTTCTTATGGAACATTCTTTAATCTCTGAGGAAATTTCTGATGTTAAGCCATTCGGTAGGCCATTAGTCCCAAATACAGAAGAATTAGATACATATTCCACAGACAGTGATTCGTTGATACCCTGTTCTTTCTGGGTTTCCAGAATATGTGATTGGTCTGAAGCCTTTGTTGCGTGTAAATAGAACTATCGCAAATAGTGCAAGTGTACACGACGAAAGTAGTAAAGTGATACTAGAGTATCGGATATCGTCTCCACAGGGACTAGAAATAACTCTATCCTTGAACTGCTGCACAAGAGAAAGAAATAGTTTAAATGAATGGGTGAAGTAATCTTGAGTAAAAACTAAAGTAAAAGATAAAGGAACCAGATTTAGAGAATAGGCCGGTATTGAATTTCTCAGTAGTGCAGGTGTTGCACTATTAGAGGAACTTCTGTTGTCTGTCGTCGTTCCTGTCGCGGCAGCACCTGTCGCGGCAGATGTCTGTTGATGTCACGGTAGCGATCAGCAACTCCGTACTTCAAGCTTGGCAAGAATCCCTGTTATGACTTGTCCTATCCCTAGGCACAAGTTTTGTTGATGAACACTTCTTGGATAATACCTCCCGGCGTGAATCAAAGGGTGAACACCAATATTCGTGAATTCTTCCTTAGCCACTTAACCTTGAACTTATCCCTAAGCCAAGATGGTTTAACCATAAATTGGAAAACACATATTTACTCCTTTCGTATGCTTGACTCTCTCGATATCA
Organism: Hibiscus trionum; assembly: GCA_030270665.1. NCBI lineage: Eukaryota > Viridiplantae > Streptophyta > Magnoliopsida > Malvales > Malvaceae > Hibiscus > Hibiscus trionum. The sequence goes on from BSYR01000025.1 coordinate 21,592,915, forward strand.
AACAAATAGATAACCTCACAATGCTCTCCCGATGCTCTTATGAGATATGAAAACCAGAGTAAATAAACTTGAAGTTTTTATTACTTGAACAGAAAATTCCTAAAACAATACAATCCTTGCAACTACTTTACAAAATCAACCCTTAACCCTAGGGGGAGTTTAGAACATGGTGGAGAAGGGAAAACGACAAGGGTTTTGGGGGAAGACGGCTAGAAGTGAGATATCCTTCCCTAGGTCGAAGTACATACCTTTATATAGGCCTTGGGTCCAAATTTTCTAATATGACAAGAATACAAGTTTAAATTAAAGTAAAACTCTATTAAAGACTAATTCTTCTGAGTATATGCCTTTAATTTGTCATCTTTTCTTGCCTTGAGTTTCTTCCCTGTACTTTGGGCTTGGCCTTCATTCTGCTTAAGGGCTCAGAAAAATATGGGAGTGGTCCACGACAGACTGGCTTGAAATCCTCTATCTACTGAGTTCCACTTCAGCATACCACTGTCGTCATGGCTGCCACGGCAGATGTCACGACATACTGTGCTTCTCGACTCCAGCTCCGCAAATTGCCTTTGCTCCTTTGCTGCCTCGGGTCTGCCGCAGCAGATACCTGCAAAAGTAACCAAAATCAACAGAAACTGTGCAATTTTATCTAATTGTGATGCATATGCAAAAATCTATCCTAAATGAAATGAATCATGCTTGAGTGCAGCAAAAATATGGGTAAATGAGAGGTAAAATATAGAACTTTTATGCACTCAACACACCCCCAAACTCAAGTTCTTGCTTGTCCTCAAGCAAATACAACCTAACTAAAAATAAAAACTTTTTGGCTTGGCTTAATTCAGTGAACTTTCATTACCTACCACACATGAAAGAGCAGTACCTTGTCGGGTGTTTATGGATTTATCTGGAACAATGCTATAATTCTTGTGCAAGTGTGTGCAGGTTTTGTGAATAAATATGTGCCTAGACTCCCTTAGTTACCAGAATAGTTATGCTACTCACTTAAATTTTATGCCAAATTTCATCTTTTTGGAGGCAATTCTTAGGCTCCTTTAGTTTTTCTGAATTAGACTCAATGTTTTCTTATTTTGATTTTACTAAAGCCAGTGTTAGGCACCTCTAGGGGCAACTTAAGTGGTTAAACTTTCCTACTCTAGTTCACTAACAGAAACTTAGACATCATATAAGTCACAAGAGTGTTTTACAGTTCAAAACTATAGCAATGCTCTAAATAATTCCTAAAACATCCTATAGGCACTGTCACGACAGAGAATGTCGCGACAGGTAAGTTCAGTTCAAAGACTTAAGCCAAATTTTTGTTTTTGTTTTTATTTTTATTTTATTTTTTTGACACAAAAATTAACTAAAATGAGGCACAAAATAAAGACACAACTAACAAGTTCATTAATAGAGGGATGCCCACCCCCAAACTCGAGGGTTGCATTGCCCTCAATGCATGACAATAATGAAAAGACAAACAGAAAACAACATCACAAAATAGATAAAACAACAACAAAGACAACAAATATATAAGGAAAAGCACTTAAGTTGATGAGCTGTCATCGCTGCTGCTGCTAACGCGGAGCTGCCGGCGAGCAGTGACCTTGACGGCAGGGGCTGGCTTGGTGCTGGGAGACGGGGAGGCTATCTTCTTTTTGGCCTCACGAGGTGGCTGGACTCGGGTAGGTGAGATGTGTGGGGGATAGTCCAGAACCTCAAGGTCATCATCGCTGCTGCTGATGCTGCTGCTGCCCGATCTGTCGAGGCAGCACTTCGTCGTGTTGATCTGGTAGCCATTGCAAGGAAAACTGTAGAAAATAAAAGAGATTTCTGAAAACCTAAATTCTGGAGAGTAAGCATAGAGAATGAGAATGAGATGAAAAATGAAATGAGAATAGGGGTTTATATAGAACGAGGTTTTCTGCCCGTTGGGACTGTAACGGCAGGCGCGAATAATGGGGCCAGCTGTTACGCGGTTTCTAACGCATCTGTCACGCATTTCCACGTCTGCTGCGCGTCTATTACGCGTTTGCGTGTCTTTCGCGACAGCTCTGTGACAGGCTGTATTTTCCACGTCTACCGAGACAGGTGGTGACAGGTTGTGACGACAGGCTTTTCCGTTGGGCTTTTTAGGCTGTTGTGAATGCGGTGGGCTGGTTCATTTCTCCTCTTTGCTTGCTTTCTTTATTTCCTAAAAAGAAATAAATAAATAAACTAAATTAAAATCTTATTTACTAAAAATTAATAAATAAATAAAATAAAATAAAATAAAAATTAAGTTAAATTAGGGATGCCTTGAGGGGCATCTCCTAAAGTAACTACTTCTTGCATCATTGGGGCTTCAGTCCCCTGATAATGCTTGAGCCTTTGTCCATTTACCTTGAATTGGTGTCCATCCTTCATTGATTTGATTGTAATGACACTATGAGGGAAAACTTGGACAACTTGGAAAGGGCCAGACCACCTAAATTTAAGCTTTCCTGGAAAAAGCTTCAACCTAGAGTTAAACAACAACATCTGCTGCCCTGGGCAGAACTGTCGTGGCAGCAGCTTTCTGTCGTGCCACTTCTTTATTTTGTCTTTGTAGATCTTGGCATTGTCATAGGCCATTGCTCGAATTTCTTCAATTTCATTCAAGTCCAGTAGCCTTTTCTTTCCTGCCTTGTCCCAATCCATATTTACTGTCTTGATAGCCCAATACGCCTTATGTTCTATTTCGACAGGTAAATGGCAAGTTTTCCCGTAAATGAGGCGATAGAGTGACATCCCCAATGGTGTCTTGAATGTTGTCCTGTAAGCCCAGAGTGCATCATTTAGATGTAGAGACCAGTCCCTTCGAGTAGGTTTAACCATCTTCTCTAGGATGTTCTTTACTTCTCTGTTTGATATCTTGGCCTGCCCATTGGTTTGAGGGTATATGCTGTTGCAATTCGGTGCTTCACTTCGTATTTCCTTAGTGCACTAGCAATTATCCTATTGTCGAAATGTCTCCCCTCATCGCTAATTTTTGCCATTGGGATGCCAAACCTTGAGAAGATGTGCTTGTGAAGAAATCTTTGCACAGTCTTGGCATCGTTCTTTTGAGTGGTGATCGCTTCTACCCACTTAGACACATAGTCTACTGCTAACAGGATGTACAAATTCCCACAAAAGGCTAGGAATGGCCCCATGAAGTCGATTCCCCAAACATCGAAGATTTTGACCTCAAGTATGTTCTGCAGTGGCATCTCATGCATTCTTGATATATTTCCAGTCCTTTGGCATTTGTCACATCTCTTGTAAAAAGCTTGTGCATCCTTGAACAATGTTGGCCAATAGAAACCAGATTGCAGAACCTTGGCAACAGTTTTATTTCCCCCCAGGTGTCCTCCATAAGGGGCAACATGACAGTGGTGAAGCACTGCTTTCTGTTCCTCCTGTGGTATGCATCTCCTGATAATTTGATCTGCATAGTGCTTAAAGAGGAGAGGTCTGTCTCAATAATAATGTTTTACATCATTTTAGAACCTCTTCCTTGCTTGGTAATTAAGCTCAGGAGGTAATAACCCACTTACAATGTAATTGACAATGTCAGCATACCAAGGGGTTTCAGAAAGCTTACATGCCGCCATGGTTGTCGCGACAGTGCTGGTGGCAGCGAACAACTGCTCATCTGGGAAGGCTTCCAATATGTTGGTCTTGTCTTGCGATTGATTCATTCCCATCTCCAGCCTTGACAAGTGGTCTGCTACTTGGTTTTCTGTCCCCTTTTTATCCTTGATGTCAATGTCAAATTCTTGCAGCAGCAGAATCCAACGTATCAATCTTGGTTTAGCATCCTTTTTGGTGAACAGATACTTGAGTGCTGAGTGGTCTGTATGGACCACCACTTTTGTTCCAAGTATATACGGACGAAACTTGTCAATTGAAAACACCACTGCTAGTAGCTCATTCTCTATTGTGGTGTAGTTTATTTGGGCATCATTCAGCGTTTTGCTGGCATAGTAAATCACATGGAAGAGTTTATCATTCCTTTGCCCTAATGCTGCCCCGACAGCATAATCACTGGTATCACGCATTATCTCAAATGGCAAGCTCCAGTCTGGTGGCTGCACTATCGGGGCTATTACCAGCTTCTCTTTCAATATTCTGAATGTTTCAGTACATTCAATGTTAAAGTCAAATGGGCGATTTTGTTCCAACAGGTGGCAAATAGGTTTAGTAATCTTTGAAAAATTTGCTATGAATCTTCGATAAAACCCTGCATGCCCTAAGAAGCTTCGTATCCCTTTGACTGTGGTGGTGGCGGCAGCTTTTCAATAACCTCAATTTTGGCTCTGTCTACCTCTATGCCGCGACAGCTAACCTTGTGGCCCAACATGATGCCTTCGTCCACCATAAAGTGGCATTTTTCCCAGTTTAAAACCAAGTTCATCTCTTCGCATCTTTCAAGGACCTTCTGTAAATTTCCTAAACAACCGTCGAAGCTGTCTCCAAAGACGAAAAAGTCGTCCATGAAAATTTCTAGGAAATCCTCCACCATGTCGGAGAATATTGCCATCATGCACCGTTGAAAGGTTGCTGGTGCATTGCAGAGCCCAAATGGCATTCTTCGAAAGACATATGTGCCGTACGAGAATGTGAAAGTGGTTTTCTCTTGGTCATCCAGTGCGATTGCGATTTGGTTATAACCTGAGTAACCATCAAGAAAACAGTAGTAAGGCTTCCCCGCTATTCTATCTAGCATTTGATCGATAAAAGGTAAGGGGAAGTGGTCCTTCCGGGTAGCTTTATTAAGCTTCCGGTAGTCCATACAAACCCTCTAACCGGTCACAGTCCTGGTTGGGACTAGTTCGTTTTCCTTGTTCGTCACTACAGTTATGCCTCCCTTTTTAGGCACACATTGCATCGGGCTCACCCACTTGCTATCCGAGATGGCATATATTATTCCGGCATCAAGCTACTTGATGATTTCTTTTCGCACCACCTCTCGCATAGCCTCGTTCAGTCGTCTTTGGGCATCGATAGTCGGCTTATGGTCATCCTCCAAGAGGATCTTATGCATGTATAACGCGGACTGATACCTTGGATATCAGCAATGGTCCATTCAATTGCCTTTTTATGCTACTGTAGCATTTTGATCAGCTGTTGTTCATGTTCCTGCATCAACTTGGAAGAGATGATTACGGGCAACGTATCATTTAAACCAAGAAAAACGTATTTAAATTGCCCTGGCAGGGGTTTAAGGTTTAGAACAGGTGGTTGTTCAATGGAAGGCTTTTGGATTACATGTTCATTCGAGGTATAATTCAAAGGCTCGAAGAACTTACCTGGACGTGTGCCTATCCAATTTACCTCCTCAGGACCTTTAGTGTCGGATGGTTCTGTGTCTGAGGGGTCACTATCGTCGACGCTGCCGTGACAGTCTTCAGGGTGACTGCGGTGGCAGTGACCAAACTTTCTGTCGTGGCAGTTCGACCTGATGCAAGGTTGGTCAAGGACTACTTATGAAATTACCTTGCACTCTTCCTCCACATCAGCCTGTTTTATTGCTTGGAGAACATTGAGCTTGATTTGTTGATCATTTACTCTCATCGTCAGTTCTCCTTTCTCGACATCGATCACTGTCCTGCCTGTGACTAGGAAGGGTCGCCCCAGGATGATCGGTGCGTTTTCATTTGCTTCACAATCTAAAACAAGAAAGTCAGCAGGAAAAATAAACTTATCCACTCTTACCAAGATATCTTCGATCTTTCCTTCCGGTTGTACGTAAGAGCGGTCTTCCAGCTGCAGCATGATTGTCGTGGGCCTTGCTTGTCCAATACTTAGTTTCTTAAATACAGATTGGGCATTAGATTAATGCTAGCACCAAGATCACAAAGTGCCTTACCCACAAACTTGTCTCTAATTATGCATGGTATGATGAAACTCCCAGGATCCTTCTTCTTTTCGGGTGGATGCTTATGCAAGATTGTCATGCATCCTTCTTTCATCTTTACTATTTCAAATTCTCCAAGTCTGGACCTTTTGGATATTGCATCCTTGAGAAACTTAGCATAACCAGGCATCTGCTTAATGGCTTCTAGCAGCGGAATGTTAATATGTACTTGCTTAAAAATGTCATAAATTTTCTTAAGCTGGTACTCATGTTTCTGTTTCTATAACCGCTGTGGAAAAGGGGGTGGAGGACGGTAATCTTCAAGGCGTCCTTCACATGGAATTCGGATATGATGAGGCTCAAGATCTTCAACTTCTTCGTCTGCTACTCTGTCCCTTCTGCTGTCGTGGCATGTGTGGCGACATCAGACTGTTTTTCCTCTGCCAGGGCAGTTTTCACGGTAGGTGTCTGTAGGGTCGGGTCCTCACTCGGTACTTCTTTTAGTTTCGGCCCTTATAATTGTTTCCCACTTCTCGTTGTAATTGCTTTGCGCTGCTCATGTATGGGTTTTCTAGTGACCTCAGTATCACTAGGGAATCCTCCATTCTGCCTCGGTTTGATGTACTGTGAAACCTGGCCCATCTGTGTCTCCAGAGATTTTAGGGTAGCCTCATGGTTTGTCATTCTCATCTCTGTCTTGTCCATGAATGTTTCAGTTTTCTTGACAAAGTGATCCGTGTTTGCCATGTATGCTCCCGTTTGTGACATAAATGTTGCCAAGGTCTATTCCAGTATACTAGGTGCTGCTTTCGGCTGCTGTGGTGGCTGCTGCTGTGGTTGCTGTCGTGACAGAATTCTGGGTACTCCTTGGTTCTGGTTATTCTGCGCTAGAGGGTTCAATGCATTGTTCGGATTGCTCCAGGAAAATTTGGGGTCCTTCCTCTAGTTGGGATTGTAGTTGTTGGAATCATAGTTTCTAGTCTTGTTATAGTTCCCAACATACATCCCTTCTTCCAGCTGTAAAGGGCACTCTTCTGTACTGTGATTCCCACTACAGGTTTCACACACCTCTTCTGCAGAATATACAGCTTTAGAATCTTTCCGCTGCAGATTTTCGACTATCTTAGTGAGGTATGCAATTTGTGTTTTAACTGAGTTATCAGCTTCGTACTCCTTTACAGATATTCCTCGTTTGCCTCCTCTTCGAGCTGTAGGAAATTGCTCATCGTTCTTTGCTAACTTTTTCAACACTAGCCTTGTCTCGTCTGGTTCTTTATCCAGTAATAGCCCATTCGCTGCTGAATCTATTCTCAGTCGAGTGTGTGCATTGGCAGCGTTGCAGAATTTGCCAACCTGATTCCATACAGGGAATCCATGCATTGGGCAGTTCCGTAAGAGAGTCGTAAATCTGTCCCATGCCTCATGCATTGGCTCGTTATCTTCCTGTTGAAAAGTAGCAATCTTGTTACGCAATCTTTCAGATAAATGAGAAGGATTAAAACGAGAAAGAAATTCACGAGAGAGGTCTACCCAAGTTTTTATTGAACCCGTCGTTAATTTGTTTCACCAAGTTTTAGCTCTATCTCTCAATGAATGAGGGAATAGCCGGAGCCTCAGTACTTCTGGACTTATCCCTGGCAGTCTAAACGATCCACATATTTCCTGGAACGTTTTAAGATGTTCTAGTGCATCCTCAGTAGCAGAACCACTAAATTGGCCAGCAGAGTTTATCATGCTGAACATGAAAGGTTTTAGTTCGAAGTGTTTAGCTTCCACGTCTAGCAGGGTAGTTTCCAGTTCAACATGATCGTTATCCATGTAGCCTCGACAGGTCTGCCGTGCTGCTGTAGCAGCGGGCGGCGACAGATCGTTTCGAGCATCGTTAGGAGGATCAACAATAACCCTAGGGTCATTGTTGTTGTTGGGGTCATCTCTCTCATTGCCTTGCCTTCCGTTCACCATTGCTTCAAGTATCTCCTCAAGATAGTTGTTTCTTTCTATCAAAAGTCGGGCTTGGTTCCTGAGGTTGGTACGTGCGTTCGATTTCTGGATCTAATTCGTACTCGGGTTCTTTACCTCGTCTAGATCTGCGCATAAGCAATAAGAGAACCTTGTGAAAAGCACGGGGTAAAAAACACCACTAAAAACATAAAATAAAAATAAAGTGCATTAATAAAAAGGTAAAGGTATGTTGCCAGTCCCCGTCAGCGACGCCAAAAACTTGTTGCGTGTAAATAGAACTATCGCAAATAGTGCAAGTGTACACGACGCAAGTAGTAAAGTGATACTAAAGTATCGTATATCATCTCCACAGAGACTGGAAATAACTTTATCCTTGAATTGCTTCACAAGAGAAAGAAATAGTTTAAATGAATGGGTGAAGTAATCTTGAGTAAAAACTAAAGTAAAAGATAAAGGAATCAGATTTAGAGAATAGACCGGTATTGAATTTCTCAGTAGTGCAGGTGTTGCACTATTAGAGGAACTTCTGTTGTCTGTCGTCGTTCCTGTCGCGACAGCACCTGACGCGGCAGAGGTCTGTTGATGTCGCGGCAGCGATCAGCAACTCCGTACTTCAAGCTTGACAAGAATTCCTGTTATGACTTTTCCTATCCCTAGGCCCAAGTTCTGTTGATGAACACTTCTTGGATGATACCTCCCGGCGTGAATCAAAGGGTGAACACCAATATTCGTGAATTCTTCCTTAGCCACTTAACCTTGAACTTATCCCTAAGCCAAGATGGTTTAACCATAAACTGGAAAACACGTATTTACTCCTTTCATATGCTTGACTCTCCTGATATCAAACAAATGGATAACCTCACAATGCTCTCCCAATGCTCTTATGAGATGTGAAAACCAGAGTAAATAAACTTGAAGTTTTTATTACTTGAACAGAAAATTCCTAAAATAATACAATCCTTGCAACTACTTTACAAAATCAACCCTTAGCCCTAGGGGGAGTTTAGAACATGGTGGAGAAGGGAAAACGACAAGGGTTTTGGGGGAAGACGGCTAGAAGTGAGATATCCTTCCCTAGGTCGAAGTACAAGCCTTTATATAGGCCTTGGGTCCAAGTTTTATAATATGGCAAGAATACAAGTTTAAATTAAAGTACAAAACTATTAAAGACTAATTCTTCTAAGTAGATGCCTTTAATTCGTCATCTTTTCTTACCTTGAGTTTCTTCCCTGAACTTTGGGTTTGGCCTTCATTCCGCTTAAGGGCTCAGAAAAATATGGGAGTGGTCCACGACAGGATGGCTTGAAATCCTCTATCTGTTGAGTTCCACTTCAGCATACCACTGTCGTCATGGCTGCCACGGCAGATGTCACGACAGACTGTGCTTCTCGACTCCAGCTCCGCAAATTGCCTCTGCTCCTTTGCTGCCCTGGGTCTGCCGCAGCAGATACCTGCAAAAGTAACCAAAATCAACAGAAACTGTGCAATTTTATCTAATTGTGATGCATATGAAAAAATCTATCCTAAATGAAATGAGTCATGCTTGAGTGCAGCAAAAATATGGGTAAATGAGGGGTAAAATATAGAACTTTTATGCACTCAACATCCTTCTTATGAATTCCTGCAACTTGTACTTCACCAGGGATCTCCTTCACGACGTCCAGTTCATATGAAACTAATTGAACGACAGCATCAAATGACAACACATGATGATCATCACGTCCAAGGTTAAGATCTTTATCATCATATATCGGGCTGTTATACATAGTTGATGTTGGCTTTGAGGAGAGCTGCTTGTGGTTCTTCCTGTCACTAAACTAAAATGGTGGCATAGGGGAGGATATTTTCTGTTTATTCAACTGACCTGCACTATCTGACCTCATCGGACTCTGCCCCAAATCGATCCAGAATGAGTTGTCCAATGACTCGTCTTCACTTAAGATGGGGCTTTTCATTACTTCTCCGACAGAAATACTCTTTGTTTCTTCAAATATGGTGCTTGCACCATCTCTTTCAGTACTATTATCTTGATCCATTTCCGTCTCAAATACATCCCGAACTTGAGCAGGCGTGAAGGCACCGGAAAAGGCAGGCAACTGTGTTCCTGAATGGTTTTCTAAGGGCTATACATAGTGCTTTCACAAACTTCATTGTCCTCGATCCCACCCAACCTGTCAAAACCATCCAGGGAATCACTAAGATATAGAGGATACTCGAGGGTAATCTTCACCATTCCAGAACCAGTCGATCCAGACTGGTTCTGAAGGCTCCCCATGACTGATTTCTTTATAAGAAGGCATCCAAAGCCAGTTGGATCATATCCAAACACTATGTATAATGATGTGATAATGAAATCCGGACGAAACAACGACAGGCCAAGTGAATCCATATCTTTGGGACCCAATGAACCAGCATCAAGCAAGACATGCCAATTGTTCTACTGAGCCAATGCCATCCACTAGTACAAATATTTGGTCCCCGTCACTCTAGACTGCACAGGAAAAATGAAAAGACCAGTAGCACAATCCTTCCTCCTCTTTTTATTAGAAATCCGCTTTCTCAAATCAGTAGAACAAAGTTTAAGAGTTAGCCATTTAAACCAAGAATTGTACACTTTTGCACCCTTTTCCCTAGCACTCTGAGCCATCCAATTCACTGACTGGCTCTCGTAACCAAACATTGTCAACAATTTCTTATTCGTTTGAAATGGATAAGAATCCGCCAGCAACTTAAACGCGGACCATCTACTTACAGTAAACACAATACCATATTCATGCTCAGGAATGTTCAAATAATCCATTATCATGCTCTTTATATCATACTCCACAGTGCCTTTCTCAGCACCACCATAAAGTGCATGGTTACTCAAATTTGCAGTAATCTCAGAAAAGCTAAACGTAGAGGATTCCCAGTAGTGCAAAGTTTGAACATAAGAAAAAAGGCCGAATCCACAATAATCAAGGCATACCTTGGGTGACAAATGTGAATACTCATTCGACCTCAATTGATCAAATTTTCTCAGATGACTGGTACTTTGGGTACATTGTGAGGAACTTACTGAATGCCTGGTGCACATCGGGGATGGAATCTTCACTCTCGAATGTGAGCTCGACAGTGAGAGCGGTGGCTCGTAAGAATTCACACTGAGCATTGAGTCTTGCAAGGGATCTTGATCGTCCCAAGCTCTCATCTTGGTTGGCTGGTTCAATGTCCCAGGACTTGAACAAAGACCCTTTTTCAGGTGCCTCCTCGAGAGCTGTCCTAAGCTTGTTTTCAAAGAGTTTACGAAGAATTGAAGGATTCTACTTGATTTGAGCAGCTGATTCAGACCCATCCTTTCTCTTGCTCTTCTTGTCTAAGATCAGAGAAGCACAGTGAGATATGGGTTTCCAAAGTGAAAGATGCATCAGAGCCGCCAGAGTTGAGACAAAACCTAAGAAGAAAACAAGCTCAAGATTCACCAGAAAAAAACCCAAATCTCTTCTCAACTAAGCGGGTTAAATTTTCGAACTTTTAGCCTCGAAGCAACAGATGGTTGTATTCAGATCAAAGAAAGCCCTAAATTCAGCCAAAAAGGATTCAACTGATTTGATTAATAAATTAAATTAATTTATTATATAAAAATATTTAGTAAAATTAAGTGATAGTTGTTTGTTTATTTGAATAAACAAAATGACAAAATTGTAATTATATTTACTATTTATTTGAATAATTTATTAGTTATCGTTATTTTGTATCTATTAATTTTTTATTTATAGAACTATCTTTTTAGTATAATTTTATAAAATTTAGATGTATATATTAATTTTTTTATTTGTGAAATTATAGTTTGAATATCATTTCATTAATGACTAAATTTAGATCTATATATTATTTCTGAAATTATTTTTAAAATTTTTATCATTTATTTTTAAAAAAATAATTTTATTAATTATTCAAATTTATGTTATTTAGAGATTTTTTTATAATCGTACAATTCTCTAACTCAACAAATTTTAAAAGAAAGTTTCTTTTCGAAATTGGATATTTTATCTCAATATGTTATTACAACTTTTTATTTACCAAACAAGTAAGAAAATAATTCAAAAATTAAAATTTAGTTCAAAAGGTTGTTTAAAAAAAGGTTGAAGCTTTTTTTTAAAAAAGAAAAAAAGAAAAAGAAAAAGAAAACGCTTATCCTTATGTTGCCTCTGCTAAAACTAAAACAATCAGGTGGCCTGTAAAAAGTTGTTCTCTGTCCAGCTAGGCAACAAAAATTTCAAACTCCACCAATTCCTTCTCATTTTTAAGTCAGAATTATCTTTTATTCTGAATAAATTGTGGGGTTTTAAAATTTGTTAGAATATAGCTTTATTAATTTTTAATTTTAAAATTAAATTAAATTTTTATCATGCATGAGAATTTAATATAATTTTATTATTATCTAATTTTTAAATTTAAAATTCTAAAAAATTAAATTCTGAATTGTACCATTTTTGTGGGCTAAAGCACCATTCCTAAGTTAAACCTCTTCAACCAACCGAGGTTGATTCTGGTAAGTATTTTAGTATCACTTAAGCAAGTCTCGAGTTCGAGGTGTTGTGTATGCGAAAAGTTCCAGCTAGGAGACTCACTCACCAAAATTAGGTGTACGACGTGGGTCGGTCCAGACTAATTAAAACGAAGCCCTGAAAAGCGAAAGAGCAACAAAAAATAGTAATAATAAAGCGTCATGAAAAAGTAACAAATAGGAAACCATAAAATCTAGAATGGTTGTTGCTCACTTCATCCTTTAACTATAAGATTAGGGGTTCGATTCTCATCCATGAGAATGTAATACATTTTACAACCAACAATTTACTTCTTAATGAAAACACATGCAACGAGAAAATTAATCACTGCTATTAACAATGGACACGTTAGTTCAAAACCGAAAAGTAACTAAAAGTGCAAGGCAATTTTAAATCAATATCTTTTTTATTATTTAATTAGAAAATACCCATATTTAGGATTATTTAAAAAAATGACCCTTTATCAGTCTACGTAAGTTAAATTTGCGCCCTATAAAAAACGACTTTTAAACTCGCATTTTGTTAAAAACGAGTTTCAAACTCGCGTCCTATAGAAAGTGAGTTTACCTTACATGAAGGATTTGAAAGTAATTTTTTCAAATAATCTTAAATAAGGTCATTCTTCTAATTAAATAATAAAAAATATTAATTTAAAATTGCCAAAGTGCAATGTATAGGTGGGCCATTGCCTTTGGATTCCCTAGCTGGGTCAATGCACAAAACCCAATAACCTGCCCAAAAGTTAAAGGCCAATTAGAGTTTACTCTCCATTTCCCCTAAATTTTGGAATTAGCAAAAAAAAAAAATTCAAAAGTCTCTTTTTTTTATTTATTTATCAGAAATCAAAAACAAAGTTGTACATTAGGTCAGGTACTAGATTCTTTAAACAATGTTAAGAATTCGAATCCTAAAGTAACGTTGTGAATGAAATAATTAAGTTGTAAGAGTCGTCCTCATAATAAGCATTTACAATACTCGATTCAAATTAATCAACCAATAGATCGAAAATCAATGGTTAAACTTACCTTACCACCTTAATTAAAAAAATAGCTTACTACCGTTTAATGGTAAATAATTTGCGTTATTTAATTTTATATTGATATTAAATTTTAAATAAGATAAATTGTACTTATGACCGCTTAATTATGGATTTGGAAATGAATTGAGTGATTTTGGTGAAAAAGTGAGTGTTGTTCTTTATAGAAAACCTGAGTTCAAGCAGTTTGTCTGCACGATGTGTGTGCCTCTTTTAAAGGGTTATTATGAGTAAAGAACATATACTACCATGTAATCACACCAGAATATTAAAAAATATGGGTATGAAAACAAACATGTCATTTTTGTTGTTAAAATTGAAACGATCGTTTATTGCGGCATGATATAATATTTTTAGTCCCCAAAACATGTACATTTTATTAATTCTGTCCTAATTTAAAACAAATCAATAAATCTAACCATTCATATTTAAATTTCCATTATTTAGTCTTTTTGTGATATTGTCAAAGCAAGTGAGACTACCGAGTCAAAGTAGTAGCTGGATAATGACATTTTGCATAAAGCAAAAACAACTTATTGTTAAATTGTTATTATATCAGGAGAAGAATTGTTTTAAATTAAGATCAAATTAATAAATATATAAATTTTGAGGAGAAGAATTGTTATTATATCAGATCTCATCACTTATACTTAGGGGTGTTCTTGGTAGGTTAACCATACCGTTTAGCTTAAACGGTTGGTTAACCGTTATAGCGGTTATTATTCGTAACTTAACCGTTACTAATCGTTAAGAAACGATTAACCGTTAATTTTTTAAATGGTTAACCATTATAGTGGGTAACCGTTAAGGAACGAATCGGTTACAGGTTAACCTGTAACCTATTACGATTTTCTTTTCAAATGTTCATTATTTCTTTTTTAGAATAATAAATATATTTCTCCGATAAATATTGTTTTAATTTTTTTAAAAAATTAACTTAAATAGAGAAATTTTAAACACAAACTTTATACTTAGTTAAAATAAAGTACCTATAGGTTAACCATTAACCGTCTTTTTTAACGGTTCGGTTAACCGAAACCGTTTAACCTTAACGGTTAGGTTAATTAACCTATAAAATGAACGGTTACGATTAACGGTTACAGTTTATTTTGCACACCCCTACTTATACTGTCTGGTATTTAACGGCTGAATAAAAAAACATTTTTATTACCAAACTCGAAATTAAGTGAAATGGAGTGTAGTTTATCTAGGGGTGAGCAAAACTCGACTCGACTCGAAAAAATCGATATTTTTTTTCAATTTCGAGTTATTCGAGTCGAGTTATTCGAGTTGTTCGAGTTATTCGAGTCAACTCGATTAACTCGAAAAAATTTCGATTTCGAGTCGGTTTGGAATTTGCCCAACTCGAAAAATTGAAAAATCGAAAAACCGAATTTTACAGTTTTACAATTTAGTCACTGATTTCATTTTTCTTCAATTCCTCCTTCATTTTAAGTCCATTTTTGACCAAATTTGAACCACATATTCCTAAACCAGCGTAGAATACATATTTATCTTCAATTTATATTTTTAAAATAAATTTCATATTTTTTCAATTCAGCCCCTTAACTTTGTATAATTTCCTCATTTCTTCAATATCTCCTTCGTTTTAAGTCAATTTTGACCAAAATTGAACCACGTGCTCCTAAACCAATGTAGAAACTAGAATACCTATTTAGCTTCAATTCATATTTTTAAATTAAATTTTCTACTTTTGTAATTTAGCCCCTCAACTTTGAATGTTTCCCATTTCTTTAATTTCTCTTTCGTTTTAAGTCTATTTTTTACCAAAATTAAACCACATGATTCACTAACACTATATAATATCTATATAACTTCAATTCATATTTTTAACAAATTTATTCTTTTTTTTTAATTTAGCCCTTTAACTTTATATTTTATTCAATTTGATCATTCAACCGATTTTTTTGTAATTTTTTTCTTTACATCAATTCATTGACTCATTTATACCCCCATCAGTACTTTATCCTTAAAAGTTCCTTATTTAAAAATAATATTATAAATATATTTTAGAAGTTTAGATGATATTTTTTTATTAAATAACATTACAAATCTTACTTATGCATGTGAAAAATAATATGAAGAAATATATATATATATATATATATATATATGCATATCTTATATGAATAGAGAAAGTCGTTTAAATTAGAATCAAATCGTACTATAACATGGTAAATAATTACAATTAAATTTGTATAGAAACTCGAAAACTCGACAATATAATTCGAAACTCGAAAAAAGTTTGTTGCAATTCTCTTTTTTGAACTATTATGTTTTTGTTTTTATTGGTTTGTATCTTTTGACATGTGATGTTGAATTTTCTAAACTCTAATGTGTTATTTGCTTTAGTTATTAATATATTTTAGGGTACTCTTTTCCTCCTTCCGCTATCTTTGGTCTCATCTTGGCGTTACCTAGATAAGAAGGAGGTTTTTAACGAGGCCCGTAGTTTATAATGGAAGGTTGAGTTTTCTTTTTGTTGGTTTGATTGTTACAATTGAAATTTGGACAGGTTTACCTTGTTTGATGAAAAATGTGTTCTTATTTTTGTGCTTTTAGAATCATTGTATTGTTTAGTCATAAGTCAATTTATATGCATGTAGATATAATTCAAAATCTTTTTTTACACATGTGAAAAATAATATGAAGAAATATATATGTAGATATAAATAGAAAAATGTTTAAATTAAAACCAAACTCGAAAAATCGAATCGACTCGAACTCGACTCGAACTCGCTAAAATCGACTCGAATCGAAAAAATTTCAATTTAAGTTCAAGTTGTAAAATATGACGATTGAACTCGAATAACTCGAATTTTTTTGACTCGACTCGACTCGACTCGCTCGAACGCTCACCCCTAAGTTTATCCATTTAAATATGGGAAACTCCTCTCCTATCTTTGTTCGAAAAATATAACGAAAGATAAACTGTTTTAATAAGTTTCTTTTTAACAAAAACATAACATGAATTTTATTAGAAGTAAAAAATTGTTGCAAACATGCTGTACTCTAAACCATGAATAATAAAAACAAATATAAATTCAAACTCAAATAGTGTAGAAGCAAGAAAAACAAAACTCATCACTTTTTAGAAGAATTTGCTTAATTTTCAAACTAAAATGCAACAACTATTTGTTTCAACCAAAACGTTTTATAACTTATGTAAATCTTTTCGTTGCAGAATCTTGGTATATAGACAAACAATAACAAAAAAAATTATAAATCTGAAAAGACCATCGACCTTCTCAAAACAAACAAAATATTACAAAAACGTGTCATAAGAACATACTAAAACTTCAATGAAAACGAGGAAAAAAACTAAAAAAATAAGTATATATATATATATAATATGAGAATTTCAAAGGATAAAATAAGATAAACAAAAAAGCTATACTTTGGTCTTTGTCATTTTAATAACGATTAATATATTATTTGGTATCCAAAATTAACTTAAAGTTCAAATTAGTATTTATGTTATTGTTTTCTAAATCAGTACCTTATATGTTTTGTCTAACATTTTTTTAAATGAGTACGTCGGTTTTATTCATAAAGAAAAAAATCAAAATGAAAGTTTATAACTTGACCCAGACTAATTCTTAAAACGAAAACTAACGCTTCTAGATCATAAACATGAACAAAGAAAAGGTAAAAACCTAATTCAAAGACGCGAAACAAAATAGATATAAAACATCACCAAAGCTCGACGATGAAGGTAAAAAAACATCAACATTAAAAAATGCATATTGCAGAATTGGGATACATTGACTTCACATTTATTACCATAACTCAATCACGAACAAGAGCGGTGACTAACTTGCATCTACATCCAGTTCGAGGGTTCAAAGCAGTAAGATCAACAGAATAACAAAAAAAGTGTCATCTTGATCAGTCGTGGCGACGCCCAATCCACCCCTGAAACAAAATAAAAAACACGTGCCAATATGCAGAAAAGCGTGCCAAGAAGCGGAAAATACGTACCAAAAAGTAGAGGAAAGTGTGTCATAAAGATAAATTTATTAAAAAAAATTGAAATAAAATGAACGAAGCAAAAAAAAAAAGAGTGACCGAGGATCGACAACCAACTTTAAGACTAGAGTCGTTGCCGGCCTTGCAACGTAAATAAAGCGGCTAAATTAAGAAAAACCAAAACGATTAAAGAGAAAAAAACGGCTAGTTTTTGTCTAACATTTTAAATTAAAATTAATTTTTATAACGTATTTTGATACCAAACTAAGTATAAAAATGTATGAAAAAACAAGTCCATACCAATATAAATATCAATTTGAAATAAAAAGTAAATTTTATGTATAAAAAATGTTAACCTTTTACCTCTAACATCGTTTTCCTTTATCTTATTTATTATTCACATTGCCTTTCCCCACTATTATTAGCTTTCTTGTTTTGTTTTTCATTTTTTAATTATATGGGTTCAATTTATTAATTAATTAAATAATTTTAATTACGTATTGTAAAGGTCTATTATGAAGACGATATTTTTAATTTATTTGTCACATTCACAACGTTAAAATTTAAACATTTAATTTATTTGTCACATTCACAACGTTAAAAACCATAACAAGATACACTATCATTTCAATATACAAAACTGAAGTCGTCATTCCATCAAAACACGAATTTCAGCCCACATTTCATGCAACAAACTTTATTATTGATTTCCAAAAATATGTAATAAGCAGTTTTACAAGAATTTCAGCCCACATTTTATCAAAACAAGAATTTCAGCCCACATTTCAATATATAAAAGTGAAGTTGTCATTCCACTAAAAGCAGATTTACAAAAAACCAAAAGCATGTGATAAGCAGTTCTTAATTCAAAACAAAATTAAAAAATATAAGAAATTTGATTTAGTAACCTGATGGATGCTTCAATACTGATGTCCAACTTCTTTTGAATTTTTTCACATAATAACCCTTTACACTTTTCAGTAGCCTCTCTTTTGGATACAATTCAAGTCATAATTTTCATTCGAATTGTCTCAATCATAGTCAATATAGGCTTATCTTTTGCCTCCAAAATGAACTGCTATATTGACAATAAAAGAGTTAAATACATATTAAGTACAAATTATTGTCTTAATTAGTAAATAATTAAAACAACTTATATTACCTTATTAAAAGACTCACAATGATTATTAAGGAGCATATCACACTTGCTCCTAGTGGAGAAGTGTGATCTAGACCACTGAGCAGGGTCTTTCTCCTTAACCCAATCATAGGAAGCCTTTGACAATGCCTTCAATTGGTCTATAGCAACTTCAAACTCTCACAAATAGGTAGCTCTGACAGCTTTCCAAATAGCATCTTTTAGAGTTTGACCTTTGTGTTTTTCCTCGAAATTTGTGTACATGTGTCTTAACACATTTTCTATCATCTGCACAGGAAAATACATCTGCAATAACTTCCTTAAGCCCTACATAATTGCATTTAAAGTTAATATCCGAAATAAATGAAACAAATGTAAACTAAATTAAAAAGAGAGTTAACCTTATGTTTATCAGACATGAAACATATACTGGAAGAATTATCAATCTCCAAATCAGTTTTTAAATTTTCCACCAACCAATACCAAGAAACATATTCTCACTCTCTACAGCAGCATATGCTATATGATAAATACAATCATTTGCATCAATCCCTACCGATATCAACAGAAACCCATGAAAACAACCCTTTAAAAAACAACTATAAAGACCAATTATTTTCCTACAACCTACTTTTCACCCTTCTTTACAAGTATGTGGACAAACACACATCCTCTAGAACAACCTTAAATTAGATAACAGATTGTAGTTGTTCCAGGATTTGTAATCCTCAACTCTTGTAAGTAGTTATAGATTTTCTCATATTAAGCTTCATGATTCCCTTCAATCATTTTTAATGTCATATCTCTAGCCCTACCATACTTTCCAGGTGACACAAGTATCCCAAATTCATGTAACACATCGTGTCGTAATGGTCTCAGAGTGTAATTAGGTTCGGACATGAATTTTTCAATGTAGTACTTTGCCATCCACTTAGCTGTAATATTAATATTGCTCACAGACTTGAAACATGTATGACAATTCACTAAAGGTTTTAATTTGTCAAGTTTGGTCCTTACTGTCATTTGGATTCATATGGGCTGTCCACAGTTTTTAAGGACATCCTTTCTTGCATAGTGCTTGAAGCCTTTTAGTGTCATTCCTCTTTAATTTTACTTTCACCCTATCTACTCTCCCATACTGCTTGATAGCTTCTTTCAATGTTGTCCTATTTGGGAATATTAAACCCTTAACAAACTTTGATTTCACCATGTCAGTTTCAGTATGGAATTTAGGGCACCTAGCCTCATCTGAGTCTGAATCATGTTCACTGTGTAGGTTTTCAAAATGGTCAGCATCTGATTTTGGCCCATGATCCTTCTGATTCACATGCACACCATCAGGTCTAAAGCCATCCATGTTCCCCTGAACCCTAATTCTTTTTTCATCCTCTTATCTGCATAGTTTAAAATCATACTCATTATCACTAACATCAAATTCTTCTTCAGCACCAGATTCTTCTTCTTCTGCAACATACTCTTCTTCCTCAACATATTTTTTTTCTTCAGCACCATTTTTTTCTTCAGCACCATATTCTTCTTCTTCAGCAACATATTCTTTTTTTTTCAGCAGATTCTTCTTCCCCAATAGATTTTTTTCTTCAGCACCAAATTTTTTTCTCAACAGATTTTCTTCTTCAGCATGGTGAAAATATTCTTCTGCAGCAGCATAATATTCTTCTTCTTAGCTCCATAGTCTTCTTTTTCATTTACATGATTTTTTTCTTCTTTAGCAAGATGTTCTTCTTCTTCTTCTTCATAAACATCTTTTTGAAATGGCTTCAGATATATATGCATGTACCTATCGCTAGGCAGGCTGTTCATCATAGTCATACAGTCATGATCAGTCTTCAGTTGCCTAATAAAAGCAGTACACAATGCAACATTTGGCACCCTCAAGTAAACAACAAAATGTTCAATTAAACCTAGACTCTGAACCATGTCACACACTGAAAAGGTTGAGAATCTACTAGCATCAACAAAATCGAAGCAGACTTCAGATTTAGAGGTGTACTTCATCATTGGTGAAGTTACAAAGTCTCCTTCATATTGAATCACACAAGTAAACATTTCTGTCTTATTACTTGCACAGTACACAAAAACATTTTAATGGCCCACCCCCTAAAGAAACTACACACTGAAACTGTTATAAAGTTGTTAAAATGTGGACACAAGTAAAATGTATAAAATAAAAAAAGACAAGTATAAAGTAATGTGGATCACTTATAAAAGCAGAAAATTTCAAAACCAATGAAGACAATGAAGATGTTAAAATATTAACTGCTTAAAATTTCAAAACCAATGAAGACAACACAAAAAAAATTCCTAGCATAAAAGGTATAAACTAATGTGGACCACTTACAGCAAAATATTCTTCTAAACTAATATGGACCAATGCAACATTACTTTTTTCAATGCTATAAACGCCTATAAAATCAATACAGACAATAATCACATTTTTTAATCAATGTAACATTAAACTCTTACTAACGTAACCTTAAATCAATGTAACATTAAACTCTTACTAATGTAACCTTAAACCATAAACAACCCTAAACAACAATTACCATAAACCTAAGACAATTTGTTACACAGTTTTGTTAATCAATTGTGCAATCCAACCTAAAACAACCTTAAATCAATGTAACCCTTACTTAAATCAATGTGCAATCCAACCTAAATCAAAACAAAACTCTTACTAAAATCATAAACAACCTTAAATCAATGTAACCCTAAAACCTTACTAATGTAACCTTAAATCAATGTAACCCTAAACCCTTACTAATATGACCTTAAATCAATGTAATCCTATACCCTTACTAATGTAACCTTAAATTATAAACAACCTTAAACAACAATTACAATTCAAAACTCTTACTAAAAGAATAAACGTAAATACTTTGTCATCAAAATCAATTTAACCTAAACCATCAATACAATCCAAAACTCTTACTAAAACCATTAACCCGAATCCTAAATACAATCCAAAACCCTTACTAAAAAATCCTAAACTCATTTCACAATTATTTTTAATTTCAGAAAATGAATAAAATAAGTGCGAAAGTAACCATACCATACACCATTTTTTTCTCTCCTAATTTTTAAAGTCGCCATCGCACCATTTTTAAGCCTTTAACTAATAATACAAAGAAATGATTCAGACGATTCATAACCATTACAAATATGAGATTACGAAAGAGGAAAAAATTGATTTCTTTCAGTTCTTACCTTGATTCTTCAGATATGATTTTTCTAAGCCCTAAGATTTACCCAAAATTCACAGAAAAAGAAAGAGGAGAAAATGACTTTTGGTATTTTACTTTTTTTTTAACTCGTGATTAAAGAATATGAACCCGTTTATTTTCCTTTTACCTATTTTAAAAATAATCATATATAAACCTATTACACGTGTATTATACACATGGACTATTTTTTATTTTTCACAGCCATGCCAGCTGCCCGTTAGGCCACTAATGGCCCACTAACCAAAACTGATACGAATTTAAATATAAGTGGCAAGAATGATTTATTTTGAATTCGAGTGACCAAAATAAAACAAAGTCCAAATAAAAGTGATCACAGATGAAGATTACCCTAAAAATTTTAATTTGATTCTTTTAAAAAATTTATCATTTTCAATTTTTTTGTATATTTTTAATTAAGGCTCCTCAAAAAATTTTAAAAGCTCCTATTAAGTCTAACTTTTTTTAAAAATTTTAATTAGACCCTAATTTTTTTAAATGTTAAATAAAACCCTTTAATTTTTTGAAGAATTTAATTTAAACCACCAAAATCCTTAAATTTAAATAGACCCCTCAAATTTTGTTGTTAAAATCTGCCACCGGGGTCATCATCTTCTTCCTCCATCAATCCAACTTGGGTTTCGTTAGAGAATCAGAAGAATGAAGAACTTCCTCTCCATTAATGCAATCCACTTTGTAATCACTAGCTTTGATTTCTTTTTGGTACTCCTCTGTAGGTGATCTTGTTCTTCAGAATTAATAAGCACATTGAAGTTTAAGTATAGGGAACTTAATGATCCTTAGGGATCCTTAAAACAACACTTTGGATTGGTCTGGATCCTCCAATCAACTCTGGAATAACTAAGCCTTAAAGATTAGATAACCCAAAAGCCTACCCTTGGAATCTCCATATGAACTTAGCCCAACTTGGCCTTTTGGGTCTTCAAAACAAACTTTTTTTCCCTCCCAGTTTCAGGGGATTTGCTCCGACTAATCTAGACCAACTTACGCCGTACACTTAATTTTGGTGGGTGAGTCTTCCGGCGTGAATTTTCTGCATACATAAGGCCTCAAACTCGAGACATGCTTAAGCAATACTAAACTACTTACCACTTGAACCAACTCTGTTAGTTTATTTTGTTGCCCTCCCAATTCCTCAGGACTTTGTACTAATTAATTCGGACGACCCGCGTCGCACACCTGCCTTTAGTGCGTGAGTCTCTCTGTTGGGATTTTTTACATACACATGGCCCCGAACTCTATACGTGTTTAAGCGATATCAAACTGCTTAGCACTTAAATCAACCGGTTAATGGACAATTATTTGATACACTGGTATTTGAAGGAAAAAAAAACACAGGTGGACTGATTTTAGGGTTTAAGCTTAAAAGTTTAAAATTTAAATTTTAAGGTTAAAATTTAAGGTCTATAGTTAAAATTTATGATTTAGGGTTAAAATCTAAATATCTGATTTTATTATCCTAAATTTTAAATTCTAACGATAAAACCTAAATTCTAAACCATTAACTTTTAAAATCTATAAAACCCTAAACCATAAAATCATTCTGCTTATATTTTTTTTCACATTTCTTGAAGAATTTACCAAACAATCACCAAGTTTCCACCCAATCATTCTTAATTCAGCCTACAAATCCAAATGACAACAAACAAAACTTTTAATCTAAACTGCATATTTGACCATATAATGCAATTCAAGGCACCCAGTTCCACCTTACGTACACACAAAGCAAAGGCCAAAAACTTCATAACGCACGCTCAGAAAATTTTACACCAGATTGATCACCTACCTTCCATCAAACAGTCCATTCCATTACAAAGAAGGGTCAAACCAAATGCCAACTCCATATATACTCAAGTTTACAAGTTTTATCAAACTGGACTTATATACTCACCCATCTCCATAACTGGAGCATGCTTCGGTACTCGGAATCATAATATCGATACTCGAACAAACCAGTAGCCATGGCTATGCTGAAAGCTTGTAGTTTTGGTTT
The DNA here is from genome assembly GCA_030270665.1 of Hibiscus trionum. NCBI lineage: Eukaryota > Viridiplantae > Streptophyta > Magnoliopsida > Malvales > Malvaceae > Hibiscus > Hibiscus trionum. The sequence goes on from BSYR01000025.1 coordinate 21,616,704, forward strand.
TGTTCTTTTGTGGTTCAGTACTTTGAGCTACTACTATCTGGTTGATGGAGCTGATGATAAAAATAGCAGTTTAGGAGCTTCTTTCATCTTCGGTGATTCTCTCGTTGATGCCGGTAATAATAACTATTTGCCGACATTGTCCCGGGCGAATATTCGACCGAACGGAATCGATTTCAAAGCTTCCGGAGGGAACCCTACTGGCCGATACACTAATGGTAGAACCATAGGTGACATTGTAGGTAAGTAAGCTCTATTTACCTCTCTTTTTTCACCTCGGGTTTTCGTGCGCGTTGCGTTTTTATTAACATTTATTATCTGTTAACAGGAGAAGAATTGGGAATACCAAATTATGCAGTTCCATATCTTGCTCCAAATTCTACTGGGAAAGCTATACTTTATGGTGTAAATTATGCATCAGGAGGAGGGGGGATTATGAATGCAACTGGAAGAATATTTGTTAGTTTTGAAATCATTTCTTTCTACCCTTTCAAAGTTTATCCAATTCCAGACAAACTAAATCCGTTTTTCTTTCTTTTGCAGGTTAATAGGCTGGGATTGGATATCCAAATTGATTTCTTCAACAACACAAGGAAACAGTTCGATACATTGTTGGGTTCATCAAAGGCCAAAGATTACATTTCGAAAAGATCGATTTTCTCGATTACGATCGGAGCAAATGATTTTCTGAACAACTATCTTCTCCCTGTTCTTTCAGTTGGAGCTAGGATTTCTCAATCTCCAGATGGTTTCATCGATGACATGATTAGTCACTTGAGGAACCAGTTAACTGTATGAACACCATTCCACTCCGACCTTAATATATAACCAATATTTCATTATCACTTGTCAACTAAACAATGATGTTTTAACTGTTGGCTAACAGAGACTTTACCAGCTCGATGCTCGAAAATTTGTCATCGGAAACGTCGGTCCGATCGGTTGCATTCCGTATCAGAAAACCATAAACCAATTAGACGAGAAAGAATGTGTCGATCTAGCCAACAAGCTGGCAATACAGTACAATGGACGTTTAAAGAATTTGCTTACTGAATTGAATGGAAAGCTCCCCGGAGCCATATTTGTTCATGCTAATGTCTATGACTTAGTGATGGAACTCATCGTAAATTATAAGAAATATGGTATGTTCGAATCGGTTTTCGCCTTTTTTTCCGATAATTCTCTCAAACCCTGTTTTTCGATGTAGGTTTTACGACGGCAAGCAAAGCTTGTTGTGGAAATGGAGGCCAATTCGCAGGGATAATCCCATGTGGACCGACATCGAGTATGTGCGATGACCGTGACAAGCATGTGTTCTGGGATCCTTATCATCCGAGTGAGGCTGCCAATCTTATAATTGCTCAACAACTTCTCAACGGAAACACCAAAGTTATTTCTCCGGTGAATCTTAAGCAGCTTCGTAATCTTTGATTAAATTATGTGTGATTTGGATCGAATTTTTCTTTTCTTTTCTATTATTTTCCAGCATTTTATCTCAAGAACATATGCAAGTTTCCTATACACTTTTCAATCATCCATGTTTGTGGAATCTTTTATTAACTTTGAGTTTTAATTAATGTGGAATGAATCCATAAAATTTACATGAAAGTGAAATATTAAAATCAGGGTAATTTCATAAAAAAAATCATCTCCCAAGTCAAGATTGGGTCACAAAATTCTAACTTTTCGAGTACCTGACTACCCAAATTTATTTCAAATTAGAATTTTTATATTTAATAAATACATATTTTTATATTAAAATAATAAAACACCTTACAATTTTTATATTTAATAAATACATATTTCTATATTAAATTAATAAATACATAAATTTTATATTAAAATAATACAATATTTTTATTTTTAAAAAATATATATTTTTATACTTGAATACTTAATTACCCGATTTTATAAATACCTATAACACATCCAAATACTCGATTAGCAGGTACCCGATTAATACAGGCCAAAACACGTGCCAGACAAATTACTATCCGAAGACTCAGTACACGGATTTAAACACCCCTAGTTGAGGGTGGGTTATCGGTTTTCATTATAGATTTTTGTTCACAAAATCACCGGGGTGAGGCCTATTTGCAACAGAAACTCTTCACCTACCTTCTTGAATAAAAGAAAGGACTTAATATCTGCAATATTTTTAAATCTTTTTATCCAAACTCATTTGATGGGTTGGTCTCGATTAATTCAAATGATTCATTTTTATTATTTTAAAAATACTTAATACTAAAACAAGTATTTAAACTATCATGTTTTCACCTTTTAAGTATTTAAATTATTTTTTGTCCCTTTTAGGTGCTCAACTATTTCGTTTTCTCCTTTTAGATGTCTAAACTATTTTTTACCCCTTTTAAGTGCTCAACTTATTTTTTTGTCAAAATAGTTGCCCAAACTATTATTTTTTTGTCAAATAGGTGCCTCAATTTGACCTTAAAAGGGGCAAAAATGATAGTTTTGGCACCTAAAAGGCGCAAAAATAGTTTAGGCACCTAAAAGGGGAAAATATGATAGTTCGAACACCTAAAAAGAGTAAAAAACAGTTTAGGCACTTAAAAAGGAAAAACATGATAGTTTGAGCACTTATTTTGACATTAAACCTTTTAAAAGTTAATTGTATTATATGTTTCTAAATCATGACATTCATTTAAATTGGTCCATAAAATTTGAAATATTCTAATTTCATCTTCAAACTATGACCCTCATTCTAAATTAGTCTAAACCTTTTAAGTTTCCAATCTCATCCCCCAAATTATAACTTATTATAAATTAGCCTCCAAACTTTTGAATGCTCTAATTTCATCCCCAAATTATCGATATATGGTAATTATATCACATGTTAATAAAAATGTTATAAAAATGTTAATTGTCATGTAAATATTGATGTGTATTATGTAATAATATTATGTGACGTAAACGATAATTTCTGGATGAAATTGTAGAACTAATGTTTTGATATAATAATTGAAAAATAGTTTTGGACTAAATTGAAAAGATTTCAAAAATGTCTTTAAGTCCAAACAACTTGAAAATAAGTTTGTGGATGTTTTAAATGCTTTTGGCAAGGTTTGAAACGTTTTTAAGTAGTCAAACCAGGTTTTTCAAGGTTCCCGTTTCGATACAGGCTAACATGTTTCGAAACAGTTTGAAACTGCCGAAACACGTACCGAAACAGGGCTTGCCCGTTTCAATACGGAGGGTTTCGGTTTCGAAACACCTCCTTGGTGTTTCGATACGCCCAACGGTCAAAACCTCCCCAACGGTCAAATTTCCCAACAGCATTTTAAACTGCAGCTCAACTGTCACTCGTACCGAAATGGTTTGTAACCGTTTTGATACAGCTTAATACCGTTTCGATACGGCCAGAGGCGTTTCGATACGGCTTGCTGCATCAGGCTTCAACGGCTAGTTCTAAATAAGGTCGTTCCGATATGGGCTCGCCTGTTCCAAAATGAACGGCTCTAGAACTGCAATTAATGAGGGAAATAAAGTCTCCAACGGCTCCAATTCAATCCCAACGGTCTTCAACGACTACAAACTCAATTAGGAGTATAAAAGGGACCTCCAAGCATCAAGGGAAGACTAATGCCTCAATTGTAACAACACTATGATGAAATATTGTCTTTAGAGCTAAATTGTATATTTCTTGTATAGACAACACTTGTGAGCTTAATTGTCAAATTTGCTCAAGTGTTTAGGTTTTGGGTGAGTTCTTAATAGTGCAAACAAATACCTATTAGAGGGATTTCAAGTTTGCTTAGAATTTCTCTTGTAAGAGAGTGCTTGATCAAGCTTTGGGTAGAAAGCTTGATCGTTGTAACGGTTTCCTCCTAATCCTAGAAAAGGGGACGAAATTCTTAATGAATTTGGTTGAAATCCTTAGTAGGAAGCTAAGGTAGTGGATGTAGGCTTTGGGTTAGAAAGCTGAACCACTCTAAATCCTTGTGTTCAATTCTTATCTTTTAGCTTTCATATAAACACCCAAAAATCAACCTTCTCCACCACTTGGCAAGCACATCGGTTGTGACCATAGAGCTCAACAATTGGTATCAGAGCCTCGTCTCCATCGAACAACTAACATTTGTGAGTAAAGATCCATCGCTCGTAGTCCACCATTCAAGATTATGACAAGATTTGAAGAAGGCCGCTCTATCTCGTGTCCTCCGCTCTTCGAAGAAGAAGCATACTTCCAATGGAGCAATGACATGAAGTATTTCATCAAATCTCTTGATTTTGAGATTTGGGATATCATCAAAGATGGTTGCTTGGAAGCTCCTAAGAAGAAGAAGAAGAAGCAAATGAGTGCAAATGACACGAAGGCCAGGCTAAACGCAAAGGCGATGCACACTCTTCTTTGTGGCCTCAATGTAGACGTTTTCAAGAAAGTCTCTATATGCAAAAGTGTCAAAGATATATGGGAGAAACTTGAAAAGCTCTATGACAACAAGAAGGGAGAAAAGAAAGATGATGCCCAATCATGTGCAAACCTTCTCTCCAATCCAAAGGTGGATGGTGTTTTGGCTCTCGATGAGCCTAAGGTATCTTCTAACTCAAGTGAGCTTAATTCTTACTCTTTCGATGAGTTGCAAGATGCTTCCGATGAATTATTTTTGGAATTTGAGACCATGAATTCCAAATTTGAAAAAATGATTTCAAAACTTGAATTTGAAAATGATTTTCTTTTGAAAACAAAATTGGATTTTGAAAACCAAAATGAAATTTTGAAAAATGATTTTGAGTTTTCAAAAACAAGTAAAGATATTTTAGAAAAAGAAAATCGTAATTTGAAAGTTAAGCTTGAAAGCTTAACAAAAGAAAAAAATTGTTTTCAATAATTCATCTTGTCACATAATGACAAAATGCTCACATTGCCATTATCATGATCATTCCTGACATACTTGTCCTATTAAGAGGAGAAAATCTTATAGGGTTAGACAAGTATGGGTTCCTAAGGGAACTAAAGACATTGGAATTAACGTTAATGAATCCAAAGCAATTTGGATACCAAAATCCAAGTAAATGTCATTTGTACGTGTGTTGGAGTAATGGCAAGCAAAACAAAATCAAAGAATGCTCAAATCACACATGAGAAGAAGATTGGGTAACCTCTAAGCTTAATGCTTTCATTTTATACATTTGGGTATCTAACTTTTGTTTAAAGTCTTAGATTATTTGTTAAGCCTAACAATGATGAAATGAGTAAGAGGGAGCCAATTTTAAAAATTATCATTTTTGTCGAATTTGTTTTAAAAACTCTCCACTGTTATGGACTTTAAAGTTTTCAAACATAGTTTGAACCATTTTTGATACAACAAAAAGGGGAGAATGTTTTGAAAAATTAAATTTTCAAATGAATAAGGGCAGATTTAATTGATTTTGAATTTTAATTCTCTTATTCAAAATTTATTTTACTAAGAGGGAGAATCCTATTTTTTTCAAAATTGGTTTTATTATATCAAAAAAGGAGAGATTGTAGAAATATGTGTTTTGATATAATAATTGAAAACTAGTTTTGGACTAAATTGAAAAGATTTCAAAATACTTTTAAGTCCAAACAACTTAAAAATATGTTTGAGGAATTCTTAAAGGGGTTTTAATGCGTTTTCTAAAGCCAAATTTTACAAAACCACCTAGGTGTTTCGATACGACCATTTACAATGTCAAAACGTTTCGATATAGCTCTGTCTGTTTCAAAACGAGCTTAATCTGGGTGTGGGTTTTTACATAGCATTTCGATACGAGCTTCACCGTTTCGATATGCCTATGTGGCAAAGACCTCAACGATCAAAACCCCCAATGGCTATTTCCCAACGGTATTTTAAATTGCAGCTCAACTGTCACTTGTACCGAAACAATTTGTAACCATTTCGATACAGCTCAATACCATTTCGATACGGCCAGAGGCGTTTCGATACGACTTGTTGCATCAGGTATCAACGGCTAGTTCTGAAGAAGGTCGTTCCGGTACGGGATTGTGTGTTCTAATACGGACAGCTTCAGAACAACATTTACTGCGGGAAATAAAAACCCCAACGGCTCCAAAACATCCTTAATGACTAGCAACGACCACAAGCTCAATTGGAAATATAAATTGAAGGCTGGAACACTTGAAGAATTTTTAGAGACAACATCCAAGCAACATGTTCAAGAGAAATTAAGTCAAATTCTTATCTCTTCATTTCTCTTATAAATAGTCTTTAGAGAGTGAGCTTTATTGTAAATCTTTGTACTCTTGTGAGCTTAAATTTGTGTAAACACCCACCTTGTGAGGTATTAAGTTTACCAAACAAATCCCTTGAAAAAAGAGAGGTTCTAGTTTAAAGATCCAATCATAGACTTGGTCATCCTTCTTTAAAGGTTTTACTTAGGGCTTTAGCTGGCTGTAATATTGCTGTTGAATCTAATAAAATGGTTTCTACTGATTTGATGTGTTCTGTATGTCAGTTGGGCAAGTATCATAAATTGCCTTTCTCTAGTTTTGATATTGTTTACTCTAATCCTCTGGATCTTGTTGTTGCTGATGTATGGGCCCCTGCACCTGTCTTATCTAATGGTTTTAAATATTATGTTGCTTTTACAGATGCCTATTCTCGTTTCACTTGGGTTTATTTTTTAAAGTTTAAGTCTCAAGTTAAGGATGTATTTGTTCAATTTCATCTTGCAGCAGAAAGACAGCTGGGAACTAAACTCAAAACCCTATAGACTGATGGTGGTAGAGAGTTTATAGCTCTTCAGTCATATCTTAAGGCTCATGGTATTGCTCATAGAATGTCATGTCCACACACGTCTGAGCAGAATGGTTTAGTTGAGAGGAGGCATCGTCAAATTGTTGAAGTTGGGTTGACTATGCTAGCTCAAGCTGCAATGCCATTGAAGTTATGAAATGATGCTTTCTCTAGTGCAGTTTTTCTCATTAATCGATTGCCTACATTTGTGCTTTCAGGTAATATCTCTCCTTATGAGTTTTTTTTAAAGACAACCTGATTATTCTTTTATGCGTACTTTTGGTTGCCTATGTTTTCCACTGTTGCGTCTCTATAATACACATAAGTTGCAATTTAGGTCAGAATCTTGTGTGTTTCTTGGTTACTCCTCCATGCATAAGGGTTATAGGTGTTTATCTCCATGTGGTCGTCTTTACATTTCTAGACATGTGAAATTTGATGAGGGTGTTTTTCCCTTCTCTACTAAATCCAAGGACTCTAGAGTATTCAAGTCTGATCAACTTGTTACTGAAATAAATTTTGATCTTTTCTCTAGTTGTTCTCATGTGTCTGGTAGTGGTGAAGTTTCAGTTTTACCCTCTGTACCTAATCAGACTCAGTCTGAGCTTTTACTTCAGTCTTCCTCTGGTGTAAGTCAACCATTACCCTCATCTATTGACACACGTGTTCCTCTACATTCAAGTCATGTTTCACCAGTTTCACCCACTGTTGTCTTACCTTCTTCTTTAGTGTCTCACTCTCTTCCTTGCTTTTCTCTACAACATGTATCCACACATTTGTCTCCTTCTTTACATCATTCATTTTATTCTCCTACTAGTCAACAATGAACTTCATCACATCCTGCATCTTCATCTTTCACTGCTCCTCAATCATCTCCTTTACATCATACACCTTCATCTTTCCCACATCAGTCACCTTCATCACAATTACAACTATATCATTCACCTTCAACTTCATCTCCTTTACATCATACACCTTCATCTTTACCACATCAGTCACCTTCATCACCATTACAACTACATCATTCACCTTCAACTTTATCCCCTTTACATCATACATTTTCATCTTTACCACATCAGTCACCTTCATCGCCATTACAACTACACCATTCACTTTCAACTTCATCTCCTTTACATCATACACCTTCATTTTTATCACATCAGTCACCTTCATCACCACTACCTCCAGATCATTCCCCTTCAACTTCACCTCCACCCTCCATTGTTCCTGCTATTCCCACTCATCCATCTTCATCCTCCACTGTTCCTGATTCCACAATGGTTCCAAGGTCTGCTGTAGTTAACTCTCATTCCATGGTGACAAGGGGGAAAGCTGGCATTTTTAAACCAAAAGCTTTTCTTCTTGAGGGATCCACATCTGAACCAGCAACTGTTTATGAGGCCTTACACTTGCCTGGAGGGATACAGTCTTTGCTGAGTTTAATGCATTGATGACAAATGGTACTTGAAATTTGCAGCCCTTACCATCCACTCGTCGACCTGTTGGGTGCAAGTGGTTGTTTAAAGTCAAGTACAAACTTGATGGCACTGTGGATAGGTTCAAAGCAAGGCTAGTTGCCAAGGGCTACAGTCAGACTATTGGAAGTGACTTTAGAGAGACCTTTAGTCCTGTTGTACGTGCTGCTACTATACGCACTGTTTTGGCTACTACTGTTCTTGAGAAATGGGTCATAAGGCAGATTGACATTAACAATGCTTTCCTTAAATGGGAACTTAAGGAGGAAATTTACATGAGTCAACCCCCAGGCAACAAGGGCCAAATGGTGAGGAGCTTGTGTGTCGTCTGAAGAAGGCTTTGTATGGGCTTAAACAGGCTCCTAGACCCTGGTACACAACTCTCAAGAAGTTTCTTGTTAATAAGCTACAGTTTGTCACATCAAAAGCTGACTCCTCACTTTTCATCAAGGTTGGTTCAACAGGTGATAGGTTGCTTTTGATGGTTTATGTAGATGATATAGCCATCACTGGGACTAAAGGAGCTGTAGTTGATATGGTTGTGCAGCAAATTGAGGCTGAGTTCAAGCTCAAGGACTTGGGAGATCTTGAGTTTTTTCTGGGCATGAAGGTTTAAAATTCTTCTGCTGGCTTAACTCTGAGTCAGAAAAAGTATATTTCTGATCTCCTTGAAAAGGCTAATATGCATGATTGCAATATGACTCCTACTCCTATGATTGTCTCACCAAAGTTATGTGCTGATGATGGTCCTTCTTTTTCTGATATTCATCTTTATCGGAGTATAGTTTGAGGTCTTCAGTATGTGTGTTTAACAAGACCTGATATTGCATTTGCTGTCAACAAAGTTAGTCAGTATATGAACTGCCCTACTAATACTCACTGGCGTGCTGTCAAGCGTATCCTTAGATATCTCAAGGGTACAATTGACTTTGGGCTTATATATACATCCATTGGTGCTTTTGATCTGGTCTGCTATTCTAATGCATATTGGGCTACCTCTGTTGAAGACAGACGCTCTACCACTGGCTATTGCATATATCTTGGTGCTAATCCAGTTGCTTGGTCTTCTAAAAAGCAAAGTGTAGTCTCACGCTCATCCTCTGAAGCTGAGTATCAAAGTATTGCAAATTCTGTTTCTGAAATAGTTTGGCTTGAGCAGTTGTTGCATGAAATAGGTGTACATTAAATTCGACAACCAATTGTGTGGTGTGATAACACTTCAGCTGTTTCCATGGCAGCAAACCCTACTCATCATGCTCGTGTCAAACATGTTGAGATTGACATCCACTTTGTCAGAGAAAAGGTCCTTGCTAATCAACTGCTTGTAAATTTTGTTCCTTCCGCATAACATGTGGCCGATATTTTGACAAAGCCTTTACCTCCTACTCAGTTTGAATTCATGCGTTCCAAACTTGGTGTTCACTCTTGCACTCAAGACAAGAAAGTCAGAGAATGTTTCAAGGAGACAGAAAATCAGAAGGATAATAGAGTATAGAGTATACTCAGCTAACAAACCGAGTTGTTAAGTTGTTAGTGATGTGGGTCATTGTTTGTTAGTATGGTTATGTGTTTGTTAGCCTTAAACATTGGGCTATAAATATTAAGTGTAATGGGCCGTTTGTAATCAGATTGGATTAGATTCTATTCTTTTGTAAAGTTTAATTTATGTTTTACTTTCTGTTTGGCTAAATTTCATTTTCTTTCCTTTTTCCCTTCTTTTTATTTTTTGTTCATCGACACAAACCCTAGCCACCATCTTTTCGTTCCTCTTCCTTCATCTCTGTCGTATACCACTATTTTCGGTGACCGGAATCTCACAATTGTTGCTTCTGCAGAATGAAGTTTTTCAAAATTGAAGTTTGTGAACTCATATTCACAGACAACTATGTCACAAGAAAGACTAAATAGACTTATTTTGATGGCATTCGAGACTGATCTTTTGGAAGAAGTTGATATCGAAAGCATTGTAGATGATTTTGCTTCAAAATATGCAAGAATAATATTATTTTAAGTGAAAATGTTAGACTTTTAAATATTTGTAAGTCATTTTTATGTTGCTTAATAGTGTAATTCAACATTTTTTTATTAATGAAACTTTATTTGATAAAAGAATTATTATAAATTAAGGGCTTTTTTTATTAAATTGTACCTAGTCCCTTAAATCTTTAAACTGCTCCTAGCTGAGGCTACAAATGACATGATGAGCCGGGACTATAGATAACATAGTGAGCCGAGTACATCTAATGATAGTTATTTTAAACTTTCCTAATGAGATACGATTTCCTAAATTGTAAACGTGCTAGACATGGCCTTCATTATTAGCATGTAAATTATGTAATTTATTCCCCAAAGTCCAAAAGTAATCGTGATTATATTCTAATTTAACATATGGCCATGCTTGTCTTTTCAAAGATATTTTGCTTTAGGCTACATTTTTTCAACGACATTAAGATAATAGGTAAACTAGGATGAAGACTAGTTATGAAATTACAAACACGTGAAATTTAAAAAATTTATTCAATTATTAGATACATTGGTAATGGTGGAATAAAAATTTAATTATGTATTTCTTTTTCTAAATACAAAAAGGAGAAAAATTAAAGCTCAACTACGCATGATGGTTGCAAGTAATAGAAACTTCCCACAAGCCACAGGCTTATTAAATCCCAACTTGACCGTCGTATCGGCTTTATTTATATTAAAGGGCTTTTTTGATTATGTAAAAAAAAAGGTCTTATTTGATCATGTCAAAAAAGGGGCCTTACTTGAAGTTTTAGGACTCGTTTAGGACAGCTTTTAAAACAGCATTCCAGTGCCAAACAAAGAAGTTGGTTGAACATCATCTTCAACGCCGTGTTGCGACCGTTTTTTCTTAATTTTACGCCTCAAATGGGTGTTTTCAGAAAACTAGTTTTTCCAGCTTTTCCTCAAACTGCCATTTGGCAAGGGATTTACGTTCAGCAAGCTATGCTGAACGGGCCCTTAATAAATATAAGAAAATAAAATTAGAGGTGCTTATCGAGCAAGTTGAGTAGTGTTTGACTCGTTATCGTTAAAAATTATTATCGCTTGACTCAACTCATTACTCGTTAAATAATTTGAAATAAATATTAATCAAAATTTAATTAAATCGAGTTTAAATTAAAAATTAACTAAATCGAGTTTAAATTAAATATTGATCAAATCTTAACTAACTCGAGTTTGAATTAAATAACCAAATTGAGTTGCTCAAATCCGTTAACAGCCCTGTACTTTAGGTAATAAAGTTGTGTGAAAATGTGAAAGATAGGGAAGCTGTGCGCTGAGAACAGGGAACAGTTTATGAAGAAAAAAAGTGAGAAGATAGAAGAGTTTTGTTTGGTAATGAGAAGAGTGGAAGAGTAGGACAGAGGAATCTGATGATGCACAAACATGACAGGAGGCTTCCGAAATCAGAGGGGAGACTCTATAATTGCTCCCGACACTCATCATTATGTCTCTCCTACTCCGTCCACTTTACAACAAATATCAAATGGATAAATATTTTATACACAGGTAGTGGAAACTGAAAGTTTTCACAAGCGCCTTAGTTTTAGGGTATAAGGAGTTAGTTTAGGGTATAGAGTTTAGGGGTTTAGGTGTAGGGGTTAAAATTTTGGGATAGTTGTTTCAATTTAAGATTTAGGGTTATAATTTAGGGTTTATAGGTTAAAACTTAAATCCTCACCATATTACCCTAAAAACTAAATCCTGGCCTATAAACCCTAAATTATAACCATAAACTTTAAATTGAAACAACTATCCCTAAATTCTAAACCCCTAAACCCTATACCATAAACTAACTCCCTATACCCTAAAACTAAGGCACTTGTGGAAACTTTCAGTTTCCACCGCTAGTGTATAGGATATTAATCCATATCAAATTACATTAATTTTTTACCATATAATTTTGGTACTTGTCTATACTAATTGGGTAGTTCTGCTGTGAGGCGGTTAATATACGGCGTGACCGGTTAAATAGGTGACCGGTTAAACATAACAAAATAGGTAAAATTACCTATTTTGTTGATAAGAGTATCAACATATCCAGTAAAATTACCTATTTTGTTGATAAGAGTATCAACATATCAAGTAAAATTACCTATTTTGTTGATACTTTTGAGTAAATTACTTATTTTGTTGATACTTTCGAAAGTGTTTATACTTTTCTAAAAGTATCGATACTTTTTTAAAAAGTAATGTAACTGGTTGCAATGTGGCTCGAAAGTATCGATACATTTAAAAAAGTATCAACAAAAGCATCGATACTTTTTAAAAAAGCAATGTAACTGGTTGCAATGTGGCTCGAAAGTATCGATACTTTTAAAAAAGTATCAACAAAAAGTATCGATACTTTTTTTAAAAAATATGGATACTTTTAAAAAAGTATAGATACTTTCGAAAGTATCAACAAAATAAGTAATTTACTCAAAAGTGTTAACAAAATAAGTAATTTACTCAAAAAGTATACTTTTCAAGGCCCCATCAGCTTAAAATAAGTAATTTACTGGATATGTTGATACTCTTATCAACAAAATAGGTAATTTTACCTATTTTGTTATCGTCGGATTTCCAAGGCCTCATCAGCTTAAACTTTAATAACAAAATAGGTAAAGCACTACCGAATATGTTGATACTCTTATCAACAAAATAAGTAATTTTACCGATTTTGTTATCGTGGGATTTTCAAGGCCCCATCAACTTAAACTTTAATAGCTACCTAATATGTTGATACTCTTATTAACAAAATAAGTAAAAAAATTTACCTATTTTGTTATACCTACCGATAACTTAAGTTTACCGTTACCATTTTTTTAATATTTTTTAATGTTTTCTACCGGATATATTATTTAAAATCAATATATCCGGTAGCGCTTTACTTATTTTGTTATTTATCTTACAATGTTTCCGGTAACGCCGTTTCTTAGCCGTATATTAGTCCGCCTTTTATTAGAATTTCCCATACTAATTAGACTTCCTCACCTATAAACTTTTGACGAAGTTTTAAGAATTTTTTTTTACATAAGATATATGATAAAAAATAATTTAAATGATAATTTTTTTAGAGAATTAATTTTTGTTTTTGTTTGAAAATTAAAAAAATAAAAAAGTAAATATATTTTATAAAAATCGTTAAGTTTTTCAAAGTGACAATTTAAGTGAGACAGTTTTAAAATAAAAAAGTGACAATTTTACCACCGCAAAAGTCTAGTGAGATGAGACATTACGGCTCCGTTTGGCGCAGCTTTTGGCTGCCGAACGAAAAAGTTTCACCGAACGCCTCAACTTCTGCGCTGCTCCACCTCGCTTCCCCACCAGATTTGGCCTCAAACGCAGTTGTTGGAGAAGCTGGAATTTTCAGCTTCTCCCATAACGTCGCTTCTGCACCCAACTTAGCTTTTCAACAGTTCCACTGAACAGAAACAAGACCAGAGTTTTAAATCCTAACATTGTGAATGGAAAAAAATTAGGTTAAAAAGTCGCACTATACTGAACTAAAACCCGATTTAGAGTGGTTAAACCAATTTTTTTAACATCAATGTGAATTGAAAAATGGATGAAATATTAAGATATTCTGCACTACACCTTTAACAAAAGAAAATTATCAACGAGTTGGTCCAAGTGATAAGCAATTTGGTATATCTTGAGTTCAAAAATTTTTATTTATAAAAAATTTATGTTGGGAGACTCACCTACCATCACTAGATGTGCAGTACAGGTCTGTCGAAATAAATTAAGCTAAAATCATGAAAAATGACAAAAATAAGAAAATAGAAGAAAATTATGCAAGTAGTTCTTCCATGAAGATTTTGGACAGTAATGTTCGAACTTTATCATCTTCGATTCATGTATTGTATCCCAAGTGGAACATCATTAACCAACCAAAATCACTAAAGCAAATGGACCCTTCTTTGACTGCTTATCCATTTTCATTGTTGTTTTGGCATAAAACTCTGGTTCTGTCGTTTCTAACAGAGCACTGTAAAAGCCTGCTCACCTCTTTCTCTCGGTCTCCCTTCGTCGTATAACCTTAGAGACATGTTTCGCTGTCCTCATATCGTATTACGGTCAGGGACGAATGCATGATTTTTTGTTAAGGGGTGAACTTATAAAATTCTAAATTGCGAACTTATAAAAGTTTAAGACGGTAAAAATAATTTTTTAATAAAAAATATATAAAAATAATTTAATTTTTTTCCAAATCATATATAAATTTTAAATTTTTAGGAGAGACTATCCCTCCGGCCCCTCTAAGTCCATCCTTAATTACGGTCCTAATTTTTCTGTTTTGTATTTATCAGAACATTCTTTGCATCACCATAAATGCATCTAACACCACTATATAAATATCATTGTCTCTTCTTCTTCTTCTCATTCTATTTGCACCACACAAGAAGCGAACCCGAAAGCTTTGTTGTCTCTGAAAATGCCATCGGATACCGGAGATCAAAACAAGCGGTCGACAAAGGCCATTAACACCGCCGGAGCCCCACCACCGGAACAACAACAGCTGCCTTGCCCTCGATGTGATTCCACCAACACCAAGTTTTGCTACTACAACAACTATAACTTCTCTCAGCCTCGCCATTTTTGTAAGTCATGTCGACGTTACTGGACTCGCGGCGGCACCCTCAGGGACATCCCTGTTGGTGGTGGCACCAGAAGAAACGCAAAGCGTTCACGCACCACCCATGGTGCCGTCGTTTCTTCTTCCACCAATGCCAGCACCACCACTAGTTACAATGGTTTTGCTTCATTGTCGAATAATCCCCAGGGGACTGGTTATCTGGCTCTTGGTGGGTTCGGGTTTGGTATTGGTCCGGCCCTTGAAGATGTTGGGTTTGGTCTTAGGAGAGGAATGTGGGCTTTTTCGATGGCAGATGGTGGCACTGCCAATGATGGAGCTGCAACCGGAATGGGGAACCGATGGCAATTTGAAGGGGGAGAAGCAGGGCCTGGTTGCTTTTCTTGGCCGGAACTTGCTATTTCAACCCATGGGAATTTGCTCAACTGAATCTCATCTTTTGGTTCATTATCTTTGTTGGTGAATTAGTGTGTGTCTGATAGGAAATTATTAGGTATATGTAAGTATAAGCAAAACTACAACCTTTTGCTGTGTTGTGTTCTTTCGTGTCTCAATATCATTTTGGTTTGGTTTGGTGTTGTTTTCAAGTATGAAGAATTTGTGAATGACCTTAATTTACAAGTAAAACGATGAATCTGATTCAAAAAAAAAGAAAAACTGTCTCCATTCAAACACAATAATTTAATTTGATTTTTTTTTTATATAAAACCAACGATTTACATTCATTCAACTCGAATTAATTTAACCATTAAAATTAAAAAAAAAAATCAAATAAAATCCCAAAGTTACCGTAGCATCCATGTTCTTAAAGTTGCAAAAGTAAATATTGTTGTTGAAAGACTAGCAAAAGTAAACATTTCATCTTTGTTTTTTCCCACATGTTGTCCTTCCGTCGCACATGTTGGAATTGAACAATCCATTGTTTTTTATACAGCTTATGCATATACAATAGGATAGTGGGGAAACCTTGCCACACTGCGGTCTTTTGGATCAAACGAATCGCATTCATGTTATTTTACTCGATTCACGGGCGGATTCACGTTACGTGTCCACCTTGGAATTCAAATTTTCTCCTATTAGTTATTTATTTTTATTGATAGTGCTCGTCTTAAAATTTTATTTGTACTCACTTTAGAATTTTATGAAATTTTATTTATCTCACTCACATATAAATTATAATAAAATACTAACTAAAGATGCCCATAAGTAATAACTCATTTTTTATTAGGAGTCTACAAATAATTTATTTGAGCTTAGTTCATTTACCATCCTACACAAAAGCTAAAAAAATAATAACCAATAATAAGAGAAGAAGCTCACCAAAATAAAAACTCTTCGGGTTTTGTAATTTCTACTATTCTTTTGACGTTTTTTCTTCCTCAAACGTAAAATTTTTAATTTTTTAAGTTCATGGCTCTCAAATCTCTCAAGATTGAAAGTATGTAATTTATCATTTTTAAACTCTTCATTTATTCAATATATAGAAGTATATTTCAATTATTATTTAAATTTTGTTCCGTGAGATCTTAAGAGTTCGAGACTTTTTATTCTTTCTCTTACAACTGTAGCAATAGAAATAAAGAAAAAATAATTAAATATTTAATTAATTTACATTTACCTTTTCTTTTGCTAACTTTGAATTTGGAGTTAGAGATTAAATTAATTGAGAATAGAAGTTGAAATATGACTTTATGAATTATTGATTCTTTATACTAATTTCGTTGAATCAATTAACGAAGACATTCATTTTGAATCAATTAACACTGTTGTTTTCTGATTTACTAATGTTTGCATTGATAACTTATTTACATCGTTGTAAATAAGCATCGTTAACTTATTTACACATAATCGCTTATGTTTGTAAACGCTAAACGTACATATTCGCAAACGCTAAACAAACATGTCCGTAGAAGATAAAAAAACCGAGTATAAACACATTAAATAATAAATGAAACCGGTTTGAACATGATATTAATATATATGTGCTCACCCTCAAAAATATTTTTGGATCCGCCACTAACTCGACCAATAGTTGTTGAAAGGATAAAAATCCTTTGCCCCTTTTCGGTGCCCCTACTTATTCCCCAACACTAAAAAACACAACAAAATTAAATTCTAAGTCCTAACCCTATACTCTATACCCTAAAAAATACACCCTACCCTAAATTTCCTAAACCCTAACCATAACCCCTAACCTAAAACCATAAACTTTAAACTCTAAACTTAATTCTGAGTGTGAGACATAAATAGGGGCACCGAAAATAGGTAGAAGATTTCCATCATGGTTAAAAAACCCAACTCCCACGCTAAAAGCATGCCAACATAAACACTCCATAATTTTGCTTCCAATACTAAACAAACCTCAATAAACTTAGGTCCGCTTAATAATGTAACGGTGAATCTTTTTAGATTTGGTGTGGAAATAATTATATAATTTGATGAAAACAAATAGTTTCAAACAGCTTTATTTTTTTATTTTGCTAATTCTATAATGATAAGGAAAACAATTGGCTTCGATAGATGATGTATATAATAGAAGGCATGAAACCAATAATACAAAGCAAACATGCAGCTGATTAGGGGTGTTCAATCGGTTGGTTCGGTTAACCGACCGAACCGAACTTCTAAAATTTCATTAATCGATTTTTTTTTTCATATTGACCGTTAACCGAACCGAGAATTTTTGAAAATTTTTAACCGAACCGAAAAAAGTTCGGTTGATTCGGTCGGTTTTCGAATTAACCGAAATTTGTTAGAAAATTTTGGTTAAATCACCCAAATGGTCACTAAATTATTTTAAAATAATCTTTTTGGTCACTAAACTTTCAAAAATTATAAAATAACCATTAAACTTATCAGACTATTACAAAATAGTCATTAACTTGCACATTATAAATTATTGATATATCATTTTGCGCTAATTTGATAAAGTTTAATGACCATTTTATAATATATTAAAAAATTTAATGACTATTTTATAATTTTTAAAAATTCAGTGACTAAAAATAAATATATGAAATCTATAATATATAAAAATTTCGGTTAAATCGGTTAATTAACTGATTTCGAACCAAATTAACCGATAACCGAAGTTTAAAAAATCATTAACCGTTAACCGACCAAACCTAAAATTAACCGACCGATTAACCGAAAAAATTTTGGTTCAGTTCGGTTAATTCGGTTTTAACCGAAGTTTGAACACCCCTACAGCTGATAGTGATGGGGCAATCCAAAAAAGAAACACAACACGGAAAGCCCATGGATCAATGGGAAGGCTGCCCCAATTCCACACTGACTGCGACCACCTTATCTGCCCAAACACGGCTTAAACGGCCGTTTGCCAACAGCTGAATTTTCTAGCTTTTTTAATTTGGTGTTACAGCCTAACGGCCGTTTGCCCTAATAATAACAAACGAAGCTTAAACTCAGTTCATTTGATGGTTCCAGTTTAAGGATAAAATGAAAGTATATAATAAATAATTATATTATAAATCTTTGAAATGTTGACCGTTTTTAGTATAAAAAGTTAAAATATGAGGAATTTGGAAATGAGAGGAAGGTTGTTTGGCAAGAAATTGGTGGGCAAATGCTCGTTGCTAAACGCAACCAATAACGAGACTTAAGTATTTTATTTTTGACTTGAATGGTTCTCAGTTAGCTCAAATATACATATACTTATGAGAAATTATATCATAGGCTCGACTCATTATGTCATCCATGGTCTCAACTAATAAAAATCATTCATTTTATTAATTTTTTTATATCATCTTTTTACCAAGTGAATCTTCACTCAGATTCACTGTAATTTAAATTAAAAAAATATTTTTTACCAAATGAATCGATACTTGGTAAAATGATGGCATGAAAAAAAATAATGAAATGAATGATTTTTATTGGTTGGAACTATGGATGACGTGGCGAGCCGGACCTATATATATATATATATAGGGTTAGGATCAAGTTACACTATGTAAAACTCAACTAGTTTTACACTAATTTATGGCCATTAGATTGGTTAAATGAATGGATGAGATTAACTCCTTACTTTTTTTCCCAAGTGATGATCTTTTCATATCCTACTTTAAGTTTTACACCTTTTTTGGATCGTTGGATGAGGGAAACGAATGTTTGAGATTAACTCCGTGTTTTTAATTCCCAAGTGATAATCTTCACATAATTTACTGTTAATCTCATCCATCCGTTTCACTCATCCAACGATCCAAAAAAGGTGTAAAACTTATAAAGTTTTACACAGTGTAATTTGATCCTATCCCATATATATATATATATATACCGTCCTTAAATTACCCTTGTTCTTACTTATTTGTAACTGAATGAGAAAATGATACTCTTGTTCTTACTTATTTGTAAGGCACAAATTACCCATACTTAAACAGAAGGTAATTGCGTTTAAGCGTACTCAAACTTGCAACTTCTTACATGTAGCAACAAGTACAACAATATTAGTCGAATAAATAGTTAATCGGTTTATATTCATAATTATTAAACAACCTTCGACAAACACATTTGATAAAATCAGTTTTTATCTCGAATAAACTTTTTTAAGGGTACAATCACAGGCAGAACAAGAAAATTTTATTTGTGATGTCAAAATTTTAGGTGTTAACTCATATTTTATTAAAAATTGACAGAATCAAATGACGGGTGTTAATTTCTATTAGAAGAGCTCAAGTGGTTAAAGTTCTCAATTGACACTTGCCCCTCTCCCTTAGGTTGTGGGTTCAATGTCCATTAGGAGTAAAATTTTCCTTTCCCTCCCCCTTAGGTAAAAATTTTCAAAAAAAAAATATTGATCGTTAATATAAAATCAGTTCACCCTAGACATTATAAATAGAATTAATCAATACAAAATATTAATAAAATAAACTTAAATTATAATAAGTCTAGGCGATATCCAAACATAACAGAAATAAAATTAACAAATTAAAAGCAAATCGATTAAACTTCAAAAATAAAACTTAATCCATTCAAATCAAATTTAAAAGGAGTTCTTGTAATAAGGTGACGTCGTTTTCCGCTGCCCGTCCACTCCATCAGATAAAGTGAGGGGGGGCAAAGGGCAGCCCCTCTCGCTGTCGGTCTCGCGCACCGGACGGCACGCGCGGTCAGGTACTTTCAGCTGTTGTACTTGCAAACAACAATAGTTTTCTCATAATTCGAGAAACACACATTTTCTTGCTTTCTTCTTCAGACTGTTTTCTTTATGGCAAAAATTAAAAAGACAGAATTTGAGCTTTCTTTTTCTTACATATGCTTTTTGATGTTTTTTGTTTCCTTTTGCATTCTCATTTCGTTTTCTTCATTTCTTGGGTGTGGAAGAGTTAAGCTTTTTGCATGTGTTGGGGTTTTATTAAAACTTCTTCTCATCTCTCTTCTTCATGGGAAGCTGATTTCATTTTCATAACTTTGGTCTTTTCCAGACAAGATTTCAGTCCCAATACAGGGACGTCTCCAAATTACCACCTTAAAAGCAAATATATAAACCTAAGGATTTCTGGACCACCCTCTGTATGGTATAATCTCTCTTTCACAAAAATGTCGTTTCCATGCAACTTGATTGATATTCTAACACTTGATTTCATGTTGGAAACTTTAAGGATATGTAGTTAGTGATTTTATATTCAAAACACCGATTCATAGATTAAGTATGAGAATCTATTTATGTTCACATGGGCGGATCTCCGTAAAATAAGTTGAGAGCGTCAACTTAAAATTTTTTAAAATTTTAAAATTTAATGAGAAATATTCAGAAAATTTAAAGGAGACTTGGTTAAAAATATTTAAACAAACAAACACTTAATGAGACTTTTAAAATTTCAAAGGTGTCAAATATTTTTTAAGAAGTCAAATGTAAATTATTCAAAATTTTGGGGTTAGGGTTCTCTTTGGCCCTTCCAGTATTTGCCTATGTATGCTCATGCGTTCAATTATGCGTTTTTATATTGAATAGAAATTTTCTATTTTTTTACTTTCTTTACTTATACCTCACATTAAAAAATTAGATTTATGATTTAGATTTAAGGTTTAAGGCTAAGGTTTAGGTAATTTTAGGGTATAGTGTATTTTTTAAGGTTTAGGTAATTTGGGGTAGAGTATATTTTTAGAGTTTAGAATTTATTTCATGTTGAAAATTTAAGGGTGTATTTTATGACATAATGAAAAATATTTTTAAAAATAAAATTTATGGTTTAGAATTTATAATTTAGTGTTAAGATTTAAAATTATTTTTTAATATTAAGGTATGAAAAGGAGTACAAAAAAAGAGGATTTTTGTTCTTTTATATTAATGGAGTCCACAACTTAGGTTAACTAATCTAGTAGTGGAATGTAACTGAAAGCAAATTTCCTTACTCCACTACCTATAAATGTGAGCAAGCATATTTGGCCGGTTGGTCAAGCTACTCATCTTTGTTTCTTCGTATTTTTTTAGGTTGGTGGTTAAGTATTAAAATTTAGCTTAGAATATCAATACTTATTGCTTCTAATAACATTTTAGGCTTTTGTAAGTATCGAAATTTGTCTCTAACTATTGATACTTGCAGCAAGAAGTTTAACATTTTCAGTTCGAGGACAAGTTTCGAAACTTGCCGTCCTAATATTTTCAGATCGAAAATAAATTTTAAAACTTATCGTCTTTTAGCTGCAACTCAAATCTACCCAAGATGTCATTGAATTAATGTGGATCAAATAACCAATAGATCCACTGTCTGATTAGAATAATGAAAATTCAAAAGCATGATTGATCAATTAGAAAGAGATTTGACATGCCCTAGACTTTGTTATAATTATAGTTAGGGTTAGGTAATACCAACAATTATAAATTAATGTACACATTGTTTTCCCTCTCTCTTTAGTCTCCATATATAATATATTGTATCCCCACAGGCCACATGTGATAATTAAAAGATTCGTTTATTGACAATTGATGTGATTTTAGGACCGTGGAAATGGTGATTGATAAATTGGATCGACAAACTTGAGACATGTAGACCCCGCCATTCCGGTCTGCTTCGTTTTCAGCCAATTTCGATCTTCTTTCTAAAGCATTTCCTATACGTACGTGATTGAAAGTTGCCATTTTGTAAAACCATCGAACGATGCTTCATGTTTAAGACACCAACTGTTTTCAGACAATCATTTGTTTGGTATCAGACGATAACTATTTGTCGACTTCATATATGTTTACGAATTGGTCAGTTTCAATTCTTAATTTGTACCTTTTCTTGTGCGAAGTTTCGCCTTGAATTTTCTGCTTTAGTTTGAGCCAATTCAAACAAAGCAGTCAAAATCAATGCCGGTCTCTCAGAATTCCTAGGAAATGTTGTTTCTAATCAATTTTTTTTATTAAGTAGAGATGTAATTGTATTTTTAAAATAAATATCAAGATTTAAATTTATACGAGATAAAATAGGATAATGATTATGAGCAAGGGGATCTTATAAATAAGAAGAAAGGAAAAAACATTTATAAAAACAAATGAAATGATATTTTCTCATAAAAGAGCCCGTTTAGTTTTTTGAAAATATTTTTTGTTTTTATATTTTTTATTTTTAAAAATATCTTTTATTTCCTATTTTAGAACTGACAAATTAACTTGTCTGATATATAAAAATGAAAATATAGTTTTAATAATGAAAATATGAAAACCTGTTTAATCGCCTCTGGTTCTACCGGGCTTCTCTGATGTTAATTATGTTCTTTCCTTCCATTTTCGACGGATGACTTGACTTCGTTTCTTTTTTTGGTCCTCCTTCAGTCATCGATGTTGGTAGTGCTTTAGAGACATAAACCAAGCATGTGAAGCGTTGTCATGTGTTTGCTTCTTGAATATTTATCGAGAGATGAATGGTGTGGCGGATTCGCTAGTATCAAGAATTGATTTCGTGAATTTGGATTGAGAGCTTTTAGTTGTTTTAGGGTTTCAGAAGAAATGAGGAACAAAAGTAAATTGGGAAATTCATTTACGACTAAAAGATAAAAGTTAAGGATTTAGGTTTGACCCGAGGTCAACATTTATACACGGTAAAAATAAAGAAACGGGTAAAGAAAATACAACTATTTGGTAAAACCAACTTTCTAACTAACCCACTAAACAATATTCCTAATATCCCCCTCAAGGTGGAGCATACACATTATGTATGCCCAGCTTGGAAATAAAATGACTAAAATCAGAGGAAGGCAAGGCTTTAGTGAAACAGCCAGCTAATTGGTTCTTCGAAGAAATAGGAAATAGCTTTATTGTCCCTTGTTGTATCTTCTCTCTGATTAAATGACAGTCAATTTCGATATGTTTCGTACGTTCATGTTGAACAGGGTTCTCAGCAATCCTTATAGCAGACTGATTATCACAATATAGATGAGTTGTTTTCAGTGTAACCTGCAAATCAGAAAGAAGAAAATTAAGCCACTGCAATTCGCAAGTAACAACAGCAATAGCCCTATATTCTGCTTCAGTGGATGAACGAGAAACAATATTTTGCTTCTTAGACTTCCAAGAAATTAGAGATTGACCCAAGAATATACAATAACCAGTAGTAGACTTTCTTGACTCTGGGCATGAAGCCCAATCAGAATCAGAAAAAGCTTTTAGAGTGAAATCATTTTCAACAGGGAAGAAAATACCCTGTCCTGGACTACTTTTTAAATATTTAAGAACCCTATGAGCAGCAGTGAGATGAGTGGAAGTAGGAGCAGACATATGTTGGGACAATTGCTGAACAGCAAAGAAAATATCAGGCCTTGTATGTGTTAAATATAACAACTTTCCTACAAGTCTTCTATACTCTGTAATATCTACCAAAGGTGTTCCTGAGATTATTACATTTTTAGAAGTAGTTATCATAGGAGTTGAAACAGGTTTAGAAGTTAAGAAATCATAATCTTTTAATAAATGCAATGTGTACTTCCTTTGACAAAGATTAATTCCTACATTGGACCTAGTAACTTCCAAACATAAGAAATATTTAAGAATCCCTAAATCTTTGATTTTAAAAGCATTATCCAAAACAGACTTAATATTGATTATTTCATCCATGTTAGGACTAGCTACAATGATATCATCTACATATATAGCAAGAGCTATGAAAGAAGGACCAACACTTTTAATAAACAAAGATGAATCAGAACTTGCTTGTTTGAAATCCAAAGATAAAAGAAATTCAGTTAATCTTTCATTCCATTTTCTGCTGGCTTGTTTTAACCCATATAAACTCTTTTGTAATTTACAAACTAGGCCAGGAGCAGGAGGAAGGTCCATATACACTTCCTCTTGCAAAAAACCATGCAAGAAGGCATTATTAATATCAAACTTATGCAAATGCCATTTATTAGCAGCAGAAACAACTAACAAAATTCTAATGGTGTTTAGCTTAGCAACAGGGCTGAAAGTATCAAAATAGTCAATGCCAGATTGTTGAGTAAAGCCTTTTGCAACTAAATGTGCCTTATACCTTTCTAGAGTTCCATCTGATTTCAATTTTGTTATATATACCCATTTACAGCCTATGGTTTGTTTCCCTGGTGGAAGAGGAACTAATGTCCAGGTATGGTTTAGTTCTAAAGCATTAATTTCTTCCTGCATAGTTGTTTTCCAACATTCATGCTTAATGGCCTGATTATAAGTTTTAGGCTCACTTAAGATAAAAACATTATTTACAAAAGACTTGTGAGCAGTAGAAACATTATCAGAAGAATCTACTTTATCAAAAGTATGAGGAGAAGACCTTACTTTGGGCATAGACACATCAAAATCCTTAAACTTTTCTGGAAGCTGTCTTTGTCTAGTTGGCCTCGAAGAGACAACTCTTTGTTCTTTAGAAGATATTAAAGAAGTTTGGTGTTCATTTGAAGGAACAACAGGAACAACATAAATTTTATCTTTGTTTAGTGTAGAACTGACATTAGTGATGTTATCAGATATGATTAAGTGATTATGAATATTTGCAGAATCAACTTCAAGACTGTTTTCAAAATTATTTTTAAAAGAAACAGTTTTAGAACTATTTTCAGAATCATTTTCAGAATTAATACTATCAGAAGCATTTTCAGTAGATATAGAAACATTCTTATCTTTAAGAGTGATGTCTTCAACAGAAACATTACTATCTAAAGTAGGAAGAATGACATCATTCTGAATAATTCTAGAGTTTTTAAAAGGAAACTCATTTTCAGAAAACATAACATCTCTAGAAATAAAGACAGATTTAGTTTCTAAATCATACACCCTATAACCTTTAGTGTTTTTAGGATATCTTAGAAAAATACACTTATAAGCACGATGATGCATTTTTGTTTTGGGTTTGGGCAAAACAAAAGCATATGTAAGACAACCAAACACTTTTAATTGATTCAAAACAGGCTTAGAATTATATAACAACTCAAAAGGTGTTTTATTTTCAAGAACAGGAGTTGGTGTAACATTTATGAGATAAGCTGCATGAAGGATGCAATCTATCCAGAAAACTAATGGCAGATTAGCTTGAAATCTAAGAGATCTAGCAACAGACAAGATATGTTGATGCTTACGTTCTACAGTACTATTTTGTTGAGGAGTATAAATGCAAGATGTTTGATGTATAATGCCTTTTTCTTTAAAAAAATCAAACATTTCAAACTCCTTAGCATTATCACTTCTTATACACTTTATTCTCTTTGAAAATTGAACTTCAACAAAAACATAGAATTTAGCAATAATATCCCTAACTTCTCCTTTTAATTTCAGTGGAAAAATCCACAAAAACCTACTTTTATCATCTATGACAGTAAGAAAGTAAGAGTGACCATAAAGACTTTTAATTGGGAATGGACCCCAAACATCCATATGAACAAGGTCAAAGACATCATTACTAACAGAAGTGCTTATAGGAAATGAAGGCCTTCTATGTTTAGCTAGATGACAGACATCACAACTAGGTAAACAACCAACAGAAATTTCATTATAAATTTCAGAGAAAAAATTCATCCTTTTAGCAGAAGGATGGCCTAGTCTAGCATGCCAAACAGATAAAGAAGAAAATTTAGAGACAGAGTTAGAGAAAGAAACCAAATTTGAAAGCTGAAGATGATAAAGACCATCAATCTGACTAGCTGTACCAATCATCTTCGAAAGAGCAATATCCTGTATTAAACAAGACTGTTGTGAGAAAACTAAAGTATATTTATTATCCTTAACTAACTGAGAAACCGATATAAGATTAAAACCAAAATTAGGAATGTAAAGAACATCTTTTAAAAATAAAACAGAATTTAGGAAAATATCACCAATGTTGGACACTTTAACAAGTTTATTATTGGGCAATTTAACAAACTTATTATGAATAATTCTACTATTTAAAAAAAAAAACTTAAATCATTAGTAATATGATCAGTAGCACCTGAATCAATAATCCAGGTGTCACTGGAACCATGAAAAACAGAAAAAATAATACATGTATCTTGAGCAGTGTTCTCAGGAGTAAAACTAGAAGAAAGGGCATTGATTTGAGACTGATGCACATCATTTTCAGGAACAGATGAAGAATTTCTCTCTTGAAGCATAGAGACTATACTCTCATACTGTTCTTTAGTAAAAACATGAGAAGAAACAAGATCTTGATTCCTAGAAGAATCACTAGAAAGGGCAGATTCATGAGAACTAATCTGATTAGACTTGGATGATTGATATCTAGTTTTATACCCAGGAAGAAACCCATGTTTGCGATAGCATTTATCTATGGAATGACCAGAAATCCCACAAAAGGTACAAACAATTTTCTTGGTTCTAGGAGGATTATAAAATTTCTTGTTATCAAAGCTGGAATTTGAAATATGAGGTTTTTGCGAAGAAAACCTATTAGCATTTTGAGAATTAACCCTCCCAACTAAAAAGACAGCAGAATCACAATTGAGAATAGATCCTAGGGTTCGCTCATGTTGAAGAACTAAAGCAAATATCTCATTTATTGACGACAAAGGTTTCATCATGAGAATTTGGGACTTCTGAACAGAAAAGTTCTCATTCAAACCCCTTAAAAACCTAAGAATAAAGTTTTATTTCCTATATTTGCTTGCATCACAAGAACAAGAAATTAAAGGCCTAAGATTCGAGATTTCATCCCATAATACCTTGAGCTGAGTGTGGTAAGCCGTGACAGAAGACGAACCTTGTTGATGAGAGTAAAACTCTTGCAACAGATCTGAAACTCGAACAAGATCCCCTTGGCTAAATCGGTCGAACAAATCAGACCACAACTCACTCGCGTTATCAATCCAGATAACGCTTTGCGCAATCTCGACGCTTAACGCACGCTGCAACCAGGACAAGACAAGGTTATTACATTTTTCCCAGGCACCATATGAGGAATCGTCTTTGCTGGGTTCTTGAATCGTGCCATCCACGAACTGGAACTTATTCTTCGAGATGAGGGCCATCTTCTTCGAACGAGCCCAGCCATGATAGTTATTGCCGGTGAGAGGAGCCGACGTCAAAACGAGAGAAGGATTCTCGTTGGGATGAACATAAAACTCGTTGTTCGGATCATCGGTGCGAACAGACCGACCGTCCAACGTTTCAGAGGAACGCGGATGCAAAGAATCAACTGATACCATATCAAGAATTGATTTCGTGCATTTGGATTGAGAGCTTTTAGTTGTTTTAGGGTTTCAGAAGAAATGAGGAACAAAAGTAAATTGGGAATTTCATTTACGACTAAAAGATAAAAGTCAAGGATTTAGAGACATTAAATGATTTAAATAGGGACCCCAAATGAGTTGTAACACCCGTGTCTTAGGCCTAGGAGTTAGCCGGGTTGTTGTTCGGGTCAATTAAAAAACCTAATTAAAATAAACCAACTTTGAAAAATGGCCTACTTGAATCTTAATAAAGAGGGAGGGACCAAAGTTGTGATTTTACCCAATTTTAAATAAAGGAAGACAACTTTTATGGAAAAGTTGTCATCTTCCTCTTCATTCTCTCCTTTCCCAATTTCAAAACCCTCCCCCATTTTCAAACACTCCCAAACCCTAGTTACTATTCCATTGGCTTTGCAAATCGATTTCAACACCAAATTAAAAGGTAAATGTATTTTCTTAACCTCCTCTCTATTCTCTACTTATCTATTGTTTTAGATTTCAAAAATAGTGAGTTTTGGAAATTAGGGTTCATATGGAAATTTGGGTTTTTGATGGGGGTTTTCAATTTGTTTTGAGGAATTGTTTTGGGATTATGTTTAATCATAATAAAAGAGACAACATATCTTAATTTGGTTGATTTTGGGTGAATTTTCGTAGTGGGTCTTTAGGGCAAATTTTAAAGTATGAAAAGTTGGGTTTTTGAGAGGTTTAGGGTTGGAATTGAAGGGCTGATGGCCTACCTATGATATGAGGGTGTTTTGGGATGATTTGGAATTCATTTGGATGTTTGGAAATTGGTTTTTCAGCAAGTCTTTAGGGGAGCACGAAAGTTGGGATTTTAGGAGATTATGTTATTTGAGAAATTGAGGAATTTGGGTTGTGTTAGCAAAGTATGTTGATGGTTGAGTTTAGTATCGAATTGGGAAGTAATGTGTATGTTTTGTTTGGCTAGAAGCAAGTGGGAGCGCGGAAGAGGCTTTGGGACCGAATCCGGGTTCGAAGGAAGATTTGGTTCGAATCGCTAAGGAAGGGCGGTGAGTGGTCTTAACTTGTTTTAAAGTTTGGTTCGAGCATGAGTAGTGTGTGTGTGTAAAGTGTGCTTGGTAGGCCACTTCTATTTCAATTCAAGTTGATAGCTTAACCTTTGATATCCATAAATGCTATTTTGCTATTTAGCTATGCTCTTGTGATTTTGGTTGGCTGGTGCATGTATATTCATGAGATGTGTATATGTGTGATGAGCATGGATTGTGGTTGATGATATATATATATAAATCATGGTTATGATAATTGGCACTAAATAATTACCGGTTGTAAATGATCGATCATTAGGATAGTGTGCACACAAATTGAGTCAAAACGTACGTGGCCTTGATGGCGTTAAGTCATCAAGGAGGAGTACGGTGATGTAACATTCCACCGGAAGCTTTTATTACATTTCTACGGGATGATGAGTGGAATCCCATCCGTAGGGCATGTGGCGATGAGTGGAATCCAGCACATGCAAGGGCCGGTGATGAGTGTAATCCCACCGAGGTAAAGTGTTGTTGAGGTTCATATCCGCACAATCGGGGTAATTAAAGTGGCCAATTAAACTTGTTTATGTAATGTGATATATGATGGTGATGTGTGGTTTTGATATATAGTATTGTACATGATCATTGATATTGATGTGTAATCTTGCTAGGATTGAGAGACCATATATGCCACTTGAAAGACTAGCTAGGTCTACTTGACTTTATGCAAATGCTTGATATGTGTGAGATTAGGATTACATGCTTGAACCCTGCATTGTTGATGTTTTTCGTTTTAGAGCACCCTCACTAAGCTTATAGCTTACGCTCTCAATATTCAACGATGCAGATCATTAGCGTGGAGTTAGTTCGAGGCAAGGCAAGAAGGGCTTCCAAGTTTGTAGCTCAAGTATGGTTATCGATTTTGTATTAGCTAGCAATGTGGCAAGGGTCTTTGTATGAGCGTGTGTGACTCATTCGATTGATGTTGATTTGGATTGATGTTTTGGATTGTACGTATGTTATACTATGATGAATGTTTTGATGGGTGATGGTATGCTTTAGAATGTTTAGGTTGCCTTGTGTATGAGTGCAAACCTTTCAAGATGTCTTGTTCCCTTTAAGGCCTTTTGTGTTCTTGTGTATGCCAATATTGCATAAATTGCTCTTTAACTAGAATGCTATGTATGAATGCTTTAGTCCATGTTTGAATGACTCCCTTGGCTTAAATGTGTGTGCTTACATGTTTGTATATGCTTAGGTGAGTCGAGAATTGCATCTAGAGTCGTGTTTGAGGTCGTTTAGCTAAAAATTGTGGACTTACAGTGCAGGGCGTATCGATACGCCTAAGGGCTGTATCGATACGGCCTTGCTCAGTGAACACAAATTTGGCTGGGCGTATCGATACGTGGGGTGTATCGATACGGTCCCAACTCTCTGGAATCTTGGGGAGTTGTGGAGTGTAGGGCGTATCGATACGGTGTCCAAGCGTATCGATACGGTTCAACCTAGTTGACCAAGTGGTGTTGACCGAGAAGGGCGTATCGATACGCTCAAGGGCTGTATCGATACGGTCTTCTTATGTTGACCATAGGGTGTTGACCTTGGTCAAGGCGTATCGATACCCTCTGAAGGCGTATCGATACGGCCTGCTTAAAAGGGCTAAAAGGGTTGTTTTAAGGTGCTGATTTGGTTGGTCGTTGCTATGGTGTTTGTGTTCCCGCTGTCGTGTTTTACATAGGACTTAATAAGGCATTTAGACAAGATTAATAAAAGAAAAAAAATAGGGTTGCTAACCGAGGGAGAGTTCCTTAGGGAGTTTTCACTCGGTTTTCCCCGTGTAGCTCACTCAGACCGGTCATCCGGCCAGACCGGGGCGAGGGGGTTACATTTGTTGGTATCAGAGCCTGAGGTTGCCGAGACCTCGGGCAGGCAAGTGAGGTAAGATTAATGTGTTAAATGCTTATGATGTTCGATGCATGCTTTGCCATGAATCCTTGATGTTTGCTTGATAGTATGCTGTTTTGAAGCTTGAATTGTTGTGTCTGGTGTGAGTGTGTGCCCATTGCTACTATTACTTAATTTAAAAAGATTTTTGGAAAGAGGAGTACTTGAGCACTATTGGACCTTTGCCTTGACTAACGTAATCCTTATCTGTTTCTTGTTGTAGTTTACCTTGCTAGTTGAACCATGAGACCACGTGGGAGGCCTAGGATGGTTCGACCGGAACCACGGGCAGAGGCTCCAGGAGTAGAGCCAGTAGTTAGGGTTGAGGCTCAAGTGGGAGAGCCTGTGGTTGGAGTTGGAGCTCCTCCACCACCTTCACCACCACCTCCTCCACCGGGAGTGGGAGGTGAGGCCGGGGCCGAAAGAGAGGGACCACAAGGTGGCCAAGGAGGCCAAGGCGACCAAGGACCGGCCGGAATAGACTTAGCTCCGTTGGTTCAGGCAATAGCCGGAGCATTTCAGGCTGCAGTAGCTGGAGGTCAGGCAGCTCATCACCAGGGTGAGGGCACCGGATTACCTTTAGAGAGACTTCGGGGCCTTGGGGCCGAAGAGTTTAGAGGTGCTACTCCGGAGAGGTCAGAGTTGTAGTTTGAGAAGACCGTCCGCATTCTTGCTCAGATGGGGTGTACTGGTGATCGCAAGTTGGGTTGTGTTGAGTCTTTGCTTCAGGGTGATGCCTACACCTGGTGGGTCACCGTTACTTCGGGGATGGATGACGCTGAGGTTACTTGGGAGTTCTTTGAGACAGCATTCCGGAAGAAGTATTTGGGTCCGCGATACCTCGATGAGAGGAAGAGAGAGTTTATGGCATTGCTTCAGGGGAGTATGTCTGTGACCGATTATGAGATCATATTTGTTAGACTGAGTCAGTATGCACCCAAGCTTGTACCTACTGAGGTGGAGCGTTGTAACCGTTTCCGTTATGGGCTGAATGAAGAAATCAAGACCTATACTCTAGCTTCTGATTACACTGATTTTGATGTCTTGGTCTCGAGGGCCAAGGACTTGGAGCACAGCTTGAGTTTGACCAGGCTGTCAGGTGGATCTAGTTCGGGTAAGAGGTCCAGCAACTTCGATAGAGGTGATGCCAAGAGGCATCGAGACAACAGACATCAGTTTGATCATAGGCGTGGTGGCGGTAACCACAGTAGGGGCCATCAGGGTCAGAGAGCTGGTGGGAAGTTGCCCACATGTGCTACTTGCGGGAGGAACCACACCGGTGAGTGTTGGGGGAACTACCACTCTTGTTGGAGTTGTGGTGCTAGAGACCACATTAGACGTGACTGTCCACATCAGGTGGGACAGGCACCAGCTCAGGCTCCTGCTAGAGCCAACGACTTTCAGAGAGGCCGCGGGCGCGGTAGGGGTAATTTCCAGCCGAGGAACGATGGTCAGAGAAACTTAGCTCATGTAGTTGCAGTCCAGCCGGAGGGCGGAGGACAAGCTAGGGTTTACGCTCAGCGCGGGGAGCAGCATGACACCAATGTTGTTGAGTTGATCAAGCAATTGCAAATGGCCAAGAGGGGGGTGAATTGGCAAATAAAAAATTTTTGTGAAGAGAATATTGGAAAATAAAATGACACAAGGGGTTATAGTGGTTCAAGTTCAACAACCGAACTCTACATCCACTACCTTAGCTCCCACTAAGGATTTTCCAAAACAATTCACTACTTGAATTCGTCCCCTTTTCTTGGATGAGGAGGAAACCTTACAATCTCGATTAAGCTTTTCAACCCCAAGCTTAATCCACTCAAATACAAAGAAGATTTTTGGTAAACTCAAGTATTTCCTCTCAAAGGATGATTGTCTACCCACTTACAATAACAGCAACCCAAAAACTCTCAATAATATGACAAAATGAAATACAAAGAGTTGGGCACAAGAATATAGCTTTGAATAGCTCTAGGATTTGGATTTTTGCTTTGATGATGCTTGAATGTGTATTGTTGATCTTCCTGGTGAAATGAAGCTTGTATTTATACCCTTGAATCAGTTTCTAGCCGTTTGGATCATTTGACTTGTTGAAGGAGCCGTTGGGAACATTTTTCCATCTATTAAGGCAGCTCCCCAGCACCGCGTATCGATACACGACAAGGGTGTATCGATACGCTAGTTTAAATTCAACTAGCCGTTGTGCATAAAAACAGGGTGTATCGATACACAAGGCGTATCGATACGGTCCAAACTCTCTGCCAAGTTTTGTTGCATCAAAGCGTATCGATACAGGGGTCGTATCGATACGGTCCAAACTCTCTGTTAAAAACATTAATTTGTTGCATCAAAGTGTATCGATACTGTGACCAAGAGTATCGATACGTTGTAACGGTCAAAACAAATTTTCAAATAATTATGCTTGGCGTATCGATACGGTTATTACGCGTATCGGTACGGTTGCCCAGATGAACACTGTATCGATACGTATGGAAGGCGTATCGATACGCTATATTCATTCAGAATTACAGTGAGTTTCAAGTGTATCGATACGCTGTGTGTATCGATACGCAGGGCCATTTTTGCATAATTTAGCTTTGAAAAACATGAAAAAAGTTTGAGAAACTTAATGTTTTGAGATCCAATCTTCAAACATTATTTTGTAAAAACATTTTGTTAATTTTTGAAACTTGAAAGAGTTCTTAAAAATTTATTTGTTTTGCAAATTGGTCCTTAACTTTTTATGTTATATCAAAATCAATTTTAGTTTTACAATCTCCCCCTTTTTGATATAACAAAACCATAATAAATTTTTAAGTTTTTGAAAAACTTTGAAAAAGGCTTTTCTCCCCCTTGCTTTAAGATAAATGTTTCAAAACAAATTTGTTTCTCCCCCTTACTTAAAGATATAGAAATTTTGAAAAAT
This sequence comes from Hibiscus trionum, assembly GCA_030270665.1. Lineage (NCBI taxonomy): Eukaryota > Viridiplantae > Streptophyta > Magnoliopsida > Malvales > Malvaceae > Hibiscus > Hibiscus trionum. The sequence goes on from BSYR01000025.1 coordinate 21,650,027, forward strand.
TTTGACCTTTACAATGAATCCAAACAAAATTTTTGACCTTTACACAATGAGTCCTTCTCCCCCTTTTTGTTAGATCAAAAAGAAACACAAGGATTAGAATAATCAAGCATAGGATAATCAACCATAAGAATAAACATAAAGCTCCAAATTCATAAACCAAGCAAGCAAGCATAATAATCCAAACCTTAAATATCCTAAAACATAGAAAATAGGCATAATTCATGTTCTAATAAAAATGCAATGAAATCCTAAAATATCCTAATATGAGATGCATCATCTATGCGTCTCCACCATCATCATCATGATCATCCTCATCATCTTCTTCCTCGTCTTCATCTTCTTGAGGTGGTTGGTTCCTTCGATTTTGGTTGATCCAAGCACCATGGAAAGCTGTAAGAGAAAGATCCATTGAGTCTTGGCGAGCACTCAAGGCATCTATTTTCTTGTCCATGCCTTGGAGTCTTTCTTCCATCGATGTAAACCGATTATCTATAGCGTTGAAGCGACCGTCCATAGCATTGAACTTTTCATTGAGGAAAGTCATGAGATTTGCCATGGAGGAGGAGGAGGAGTCATGAGAAGCACGGCTAGAGGATGCGCGAGAGGCATTGACCGGGGCAGCGGGAGGATAAGCTTGAGGGTTGCGAACCCATTCATTACCGACAAAAGAGAAACCGGAGCGAGAAAGGGAATGCTCATCTATGGGTTGACCAAGGTTTTCGGGAAGGTCATGTGTGCAATCAACACCAAGGGAATGAAATAGACAACTCAATGCCGTAGTGTAGTAAAAAGATTGAACAAGTTTGGTGTGACGATTTTGAACCAAAAACACAAGATCGGCAAACATAATTTGACAAAGATTTGGTCGTTTACCCTCCCTAAAGCATGAAAGCCAAAAATCATCAATTTGACGAATGGTAGAATATCTACCACCCGAGGGACGAATAAACCAAGAGATAATAAGATGAAGTATACGATCATGAGCATCTAAAACTTTTGCCGGACCTATGTAACCCGAACCTAAAGAGTGTTCATCATCTATCCCAACATCCTCAAAACCAAAAACATTGCACAAGACTTTTTGATCAATTAGAATAGGAGTTCCCATAACCGAGGATTCAATGGCAATAACATGCTCATTGGCTTCATCATTGACACAACAAGCATTTGAAAAGAAGACAATGACAAGATTCCTATATAAAATAGGAGGAATATTCAAAAAGGTTAAAAATTTCCATTGCCTAATTAAAGGAAGATATTTAAATTTGAATTTTGCAGAGTTTAAAAACGGAATAGACACGATTCGTTCTTCCCTAAGATTGATTCCCATACAAAGCTTATAGGTTTCTCTAGCTACGGGTGTGGGAAAACTAGTTTGGATAATATGAGGAAGGTTAGGAGTAGGATTACCCTCATCCTCATTAGAAACGGAAGCGGTGCGATGTCTCTTATTCCCTTTTTTCGGTGCCATAATCCTGAAAATACATCAAAAAGGATTCGAATATGTATGCAATTAACATCCAATTTAATCCAATAGATTCTAATAATTCAAGGTAATTTGTTTAAACAAAATTGTTTTAAAGAATATTTACAAAAAAATTTTAGTTTTCGAAAAAAAAAAATTTATCGAATATAAAATATATTCGAACCAAAAAAAATTTATTTTTGAAAAATTTTATGAACAATATGAAACCCATAGTAAGTTAATCATAATGTATATAAAAATCAGTTGAAATAATAATTGAAAATTAACGAAATTTAAAGAAATTTGAAAAATAAAAAATTTACCTTGATTTCTTAGAGTGGATGAAAGAGGGTGTGTTAGTGCACAAGATTGATGCCCAAGGATAGCCTTGATGTATGAAGTAAAATCCCTCAAGAAGTTTTGAAGATTTGTGTAAAATTTTGAAGAATTTAGAGGGTTTTTATAGAGGTTTTCGGTTTAGGGTTTTTGAAGAGGAGAAGAGGATTTTAAAAAGTGTGGAATTTTGATTAAAACAGCCTAAATAGGCTCTCCGTCCGTCGAGTATCGATACGCTATGCATGCGTATCGATACGCTATAACCTAATATTATCTTTGTCGTTTTATGTGTATCGATACCGTTGACGTATCGATACGCACAGGTGTTGACTTTTTCCCTTGACTCTTACCGTATCGATACACTCTTCTGTATCGATACGCATTCATCTGCAAAAATCCCAGAATTGAATACCGTATCGATACGCTGATATGCAGTATCGATACACGCTTGCCTGTTTCTGCAATTTTGGTATTTTTATGTGCAAAAATCCAATTTGAAACGCCCCTAAATGCATGTATGTGTTATATGAACAAGTTTTAATGACTTAATATGACACATACTTCCCTTAGCAATATGTGTAGGAGCAAAAAGAACAAAAATAACATAAACATGAATCACAAACAATCTCAAGCAAATTTTTGTCATTTTGGGACCCAAAAAAAATTAAGAGAGACAAGTTAGACCTAACTCTCTTCTAAGTGTCCAAAAGCGCTCTTTATCTAAAGGTTTAGTAAATATGTCTGCTAATTGGTTCAAGGTGTCAACAAATTCTATAACAACATCATTTTTCGAAACATGATCTCTAATAAAATGATGTCTAATTTCTATGTGTTTAGTTCGAGAGTGTTGAATGGGATTCTTAGTGAGACAAATAGCACTAGTGTTGTCACACCTAAGGGGTATGGTTTCCATTTTAACACCATAGTCTAAGAGTTGTTGCTTCATCCAAAGGACTTGAGCACAACAACTCCCTAAGGATATATACTCCGCTTCGGTGGTAGATAAGGCTACGCTATTTTGTTTCTTAGAGAACCAAGATACGAGCATACTACCTAAGAATTGACATGTACCGGAAGTACTTTTCCTATCTATCTTACACCCCCCATAATCCGCATCCGAAAAAGCATGAAGACTAAAAGTTGAATCCTTAGGATACCAAAGACCTAAGGTCGGTGTGTCTATTAGGTATCTAAAAATTCTTTTAATGGCAACTAAGTGTGATTCTTTAGGATTAGCTTGAAACCTAGCACACAAGCAAACACTAAACATAATATCCGGTCTACTTGCGGTAAGATAAAGCAAAGAACCTATCATGGATCTATAAAGCTTAGAATCAACACATTTACCGCCTTCATCTTTGTCAAGCTTTATGGAAGAACTCATAGGTGTGGCTTGAGGTTTTGCATTCTCTAAGCCAAACTTCTTGAGCATATCACTTACGTATTTAGCTTGATTTATGAAGGTGCCATCACTCATTTGTTTGATTTGGAGTCCCAAAAAGAATGAGAGCTCCCCCATCATGCTCATCTCGAACTCACCTTGCATTAGCTTAGAAAAATCTTTACAATAACACTCATTAGTAGAACCAAAAATAATATCATCAACATAAATTTGAACTACTAAGATGTCATTGTTATATCTTTTTATGAAGAGTGTTGTATCCACCTTTCCTTTTTCAAAACCCTTTTCAATTAAGAAAGTTGAAAGTCTCTCATACCAAGCTCTTGGAGCTTGTTTTAAACCATAGAGAGCTTTTGTAAGTTTAAACACATGGTTTGGAAATTTTGAATCCTCAAAACCTGGTGGTTGTTCAACATATACCTCTTCATTTATAAAACCATTTAAAAAGGCACTTTTTACATCCATTTGAAAAAGCTTGAAATCATGATAACATGCAAATGCAAGTAACATTCTAATAGCTTCCATTCTTGCTACGGGTGCATAAGTCTCATCAAAATCAATTCCCTCTTCTTGAGTATAGCCTTGAGCAACAAGCCTAGCCTTGTTTCTCACTATATTACCGTTTTCATCTAATTTATTCCTAAAAACCCATTTTGTACCTATAGTAGATTGATTATTAGGCCTTTCTACTAATGTCCAAACTTTACTTCTCTCAAATTGGTTTAATTCCTCTTGCATGGCCAAAATCCAAAAATCATCTTTTAAAGCTTCTTTAATGTTTTTAGGCTCAATGCATGAAAGAAACGCAACATGATTCATTAATTTGAGAGAGGATCTAGTGGTTACCCCCTTGGATGGATCACCCAAGATTTCACCATCTTTGACATAGTTTAACTCCCTTGGGTAAGATACCTCTTTTTCTTCATGAGCTAAGTCTTTTAAGCCTTCAAGAGGAGGTTCTTGTGAGTCTTCTTCTTTAGTTGGAATCTTATCCTCTTTTGATGTTTGTCCTCCATCAATAGTATCAATGATTCCTACATCATCATCATCACAAGATTCCTTTCTCGAAAGGAGGTTATCATCGAAAACAACATGTATTGACTCTTCAACAACTAGAGTTCTTTTATTAAATACACGGTAGGCTTTAGAGTTTGAAGAATACCCTAAGAAAATGGCTTCATCACTTTTAGCATCAAATTTACCTAAGTTTTCTTTACCATTATTTAAAACAAAACACTTACATCCAAAAGGATGAAAATAGCTAATGTTAGGCTTTTTGGACTTTAAAATCTCATAGGATGTCTTCTTTAAGATTGGCCTAATCATTACTCGATTTATTATATAGCAAGCGGTATTTGTAGCTTCTGCCCAAAAATATTTAGGTAAATTATTTTCGCAAAGCATGGTTCTAGCCATTTCTTCTAAAGTTCGATTTTTCCTCTCAACTACCCCATTTTGTTGAGGAGTGCGAGGTGCAGAAAAATTATGGCTAATCCCATTTTCATTTAAAAACTCATCAAAACCCAAATTTTGAAATTCAGTTCCATGATCACTTCTAATATGAGAAATTTTAAGTTCAAGATCATTTTGAGTTATTTTAGAAAATGTGATGAATTTTTCTAAAGCCTCATCTTTTGTACTTAGGAATAGAACCCAAGTATATCTAGAATAGTCATCTACAAGCACAAATGCATATGATTTTCCACCCAAGCTCATTGTCCTAATTGGCCCAAAAAGATCCATATGAATCAATTGTAAACATCTACTAGTAGAGACATCATTTATGGGTTTAAAAGAACTCCTATGTTGTTTACCTTTTGAACATGCATCACAAATTTTATCATTTGAAAAATTAAGTTTGGGTAAACCTCTAACTAGATTAAGGGAATTTAATTTTTCTAGAACACTCATGCTTGCATGTCCTAACTTTCTATGCCATAGCCATGAGTCATGTTCATCATGTGCAACTAAACATGCATGGGATGAATGGATGTCTTCTAAATGCACCATGTAAATATTGCCTATTCTATGTCCTATGAGCATTGTTTGATTTGTTTTAATGTTTATAATTTTACAACCACTTTTATCAAATAAAACATTAAAACCTTTATCACATAACTGACTAATGCTCAACAAATTATGTTTAAGACCGTTGACATACAAAACATCTTTAATGTAGATAGAAGAGTGATTACCAATAGAGCCTATTCCTTCAATGAGTCCTTTTGAGTTATCACCGAAGGTTACTACTCCACCACTCTTAGGCTTTATTTCCACAAATCTACTTTTGTCACCGGTCATATGTCTTGAGCATCCACTATCAAGGTACCAAGAATTTTTGCTTGAAGCTTTAGCCTTGAAGCAATGCTCCCCCTACAAACAAAGAATTTAGGCCTTGGTTTTTGGTACCCAAATCATTTTGGGTCCATGAGTGTTAGCCTTTAACAATTTGGTTCCCTTGGGAATCCAAGAAGCAATAGCATTTAAGTTATTAGAAATGATAAGTTCTTTAGGAACCCAAACATTTCTAATTTTATGACTTTTAGTTTGCTTATAAAAATTTCTTTGTTTAGGTAAAGAATATTTTCTTTTTGTATATTGGGGTTTAAAATAATTTTCTTTCTCAAAATTCTTTTTCCCAATATCAAAAGATGTTTTAAGATTATCTACTTCCTTTGTGTGATAATCTTGAAAATCGGAAAGAAGTTTTTCAAGTTCAAGATTTTTAGTTTTAAGATCATTTGAAAAATTAACTAAAGATAAAACTTTCTTTTCCAATTCGGAGTTATTTTTTAAAAATGTCTCATTTTGAATTTTTAAATCAGAAATTATTTTCTTGTTTTTCAAAATGGACTCCTTGTATTTTTCTACTAACTCATCATACACTTCTTGAAGTTCATCATAAGCATCTTGAAGTTCTTCAATAGAAAAATCTAAATTGTATGAATTAGAGGTTACCTTTGATTCATCATCGATGGCCATGAGACATAGGTTGGCCACTTCTTCCTCTTCCTCGGAAGACTCATCATCACTCCAAGTTGCAATTTGTGCTTTGAGCTTGTTCTTCCTCCCAAAGCTTTTCTTTTTCAATTGAGGGCACTCGGAACGAATGTGACCCGGTTTGTTGCATTCATAGCAAGTAATTGGGTCTATTTCCTCTTCCTTGTTTTTACTCTTGAAGTCCCTTCTTCTCATGAATTTTCTTCCACGATTTGACTTCATAAACTGAGTAAATCGTTTGGCCAACATAGCCATTTCCTCTTCTTCATCCTCACTAGAATCATTTTCTAATTGTGAAGCCTTTAATGCGATTCCAACTTTCTTTTTCTCAGCTTCCTTCTTTTCTACTATCTTCTTCTCTTGTTCTCTTCCCTTTCTCATAATCTCATGTGTGAGTAGAGATCCAACAAGAGCATCTAATTTAAGAGTCTTCAAATCTTTGGCTTCAATTATGGCCGTTCTCTTGCTATCCCACGATTCCGGAAGAGAGTATAACAAATTTCTTACTAGCTTGTCTTCGGGAATGATTTCTCCGAAACCCTTTAAACCGTTGACAATGACCGAGAATCGATCAAACATTTGGGAAACACTTTCATCGGGATCCATCTTGAAGTTCTCATAGTTCAGATTGAGTAGTCCAATCTTTGTCTCCTTTACATCGCTAGTCCCTTCATATGTTGTTTCGAGAGTGTCCCAAACCTCCTTGGCATTTTCGATTGAAGACACCTTAGAGTAGATATCCGGACCAAGTGCACAAAATATTACATGAAGAGCTTTGTCGTTCACTTGCATCCTTCTTCTTTCATCATCGGTCATTTCGGCTTTGATTTTTGGAACACGCCTTTCTCCATCTCTCCTCATGGGAATGTATGGACCTTCTTCAACTACATCCCACACCATAAAGTCGGTAGATTTAATGAAGAGCCTCATCCTATTCTTCCAATAAAGATAGTTATCCCCATTGAAGAATGGTGGCTTGGTGGTGGATTGAGATTCATAGTTGGAGGTGGATGCCATTGCTTGACTTGTTGTTGATCAAACTTTCAACTTTCCAAGGATCGACTCAAGAGGGTTGTAATCCTTCCAATGAGTGTAGCTCTGATGCCAATTGTTGAGTTGATCAAGCAATTGCAAATGGCCAAGAGGGGGGTGAATTGGCAAATAAAAAATTTTTGTGAAGAGAATATTGGAAAATAAAATGACACAAGGGGTTATAGTGGTTCAAGTTCAACAACCGAACTCTACATCCACTACCTTAGCTCCCACTAAGGATTTTCCAAAACAATTCACTACTTGAATTCGTCCCCTTTTCTTGGATGAGGAGGAAACCTTACAATCTCGATTAAGCTTTTCAACCCCAAGCTTAATCCACTCAAATACAAAGAAGATTTTTGGTAAACTCAAGTATTTCCTCTCAAAGGATGATTGTCTACCCACTTACAATAACAGCAACCCAAAAACTCTCAATAATATGACAAAATGAAATACAAAGAGTTGGGCACAAGAATATAGCTTTGAATAGCTCTAGGATTTGGATTTTTGCTTTGATGATGCTTGAATGTGTATTGTTGATCTTCCTGGTGAAATGAAGCTTGTATTTATACCCTTGAATCAGTTTCTAGCCGTTTGGATCATTTGACTTGTTGAAGGAGCCGTTGGGAACATTTTTCCATCTATTAAGGCAGCTCCCCAGCACCGCGTATCGATACACGACAAGGGTGTATCGATACGCTAGTTTAAATTCAACTAGCCGTTGTGCATAAAAACAGGGTGTATCGATACACAAGGCGTATCGATACGGTCCAAACTCTCTGCCAAGTTTTGTTGCATCAAAGCGTATCGATACAGGGGTCGTATCGATACGGTCCAAACTCTCTGTTAAAAACATTAATTTGTTGCATCAAAGTGTATCGATACTGTGACCAAGAGTATCGATACGTTGTAACGGTCAAAACAAATTTTCAAATAATTATGCTTGGCGTATCGATACGGTTATTACGCGTATCGGTACGGTTGCCCAGATGAACACTGTATCGATACGTATGGAAGGCGTATCGATACGCTATATTCATTCAGAATTACAGTGAGTTTCAAGTGTATCGATACGCTGTGTGTATCGATACGCAGGGCCATTTTTGCATAATTTAGCTTTGAAAAACATGAAAAAAGTTTGAGAAACTTAATGTTTTGAGATCCAATCTTCAAACATTATTTTGTAAAAACATTTTGTTAATTTTTGAAACTTGAAAGAGTTCTTAAAAATTTATTTGTTTTGCAAATTGGTCCTTAACTTTTTATGTTATATCAAAATCAATTTTAGTTTTACAAATGTGATCGCAGGTAACTTCTCGATACAGTCTTTGGGTTTGCTTTCTTTGATTGACTATGGGTCTACACATTCGTACATATTGAGTGAGCATGCACAGTCTTTGAATTTGCCTTGTGAGTTGTTAGAGGTAGGAGTTAATGTTACTAGTTCTTTTGGGGACACGGTAGTGGTTAGGAAGATGTACCGAAGGTGTCCGTTGATGGTTCAGGGGCATGTGTTTCCAGTGGATATGATGGAACTTCCCTTCTATGGTTTTGATGTGATTCTGGGTATGGATTGGCTCACAGAGCATAGGGCTAGGATAGATTTTGAAACTAAGCGGATTTCTTTGAAGCTCACAGATGATTATGAGATTGTTGTGGTGGGTGAGAATGTGAAGTTCTTATCCAATGTGGTTTCAGTGTTAGAGGCTAAGAGATTAGTTGAGTTAGGGTGTGAAGCATACTTAGCGTATGTGATGAACCCTAACATGAGTGAGGTTAGACCTCAGGACATCCGGACAGTATGTGATTTTCCTAGTGTGTTTCCGGAAGAATTGCCAGGGTTACCACCGGACAGAGAGGTAGAGTTCAGCATTGAGACTTATTCTGATTCAGCTCCAGTTTCGATTGCTCCGTATCGTATGGCACCGAAAGAATTGAAAGAGTTGAAGACTCAGTTGCAAGAATTGACAGATAGAGGTTTTATTCGACCTAGTTCTTCACCTTGGGGTGCACCAGTGTTGTTTGTGAAAAAGAAAGATGGAAGCATGAGAATGTGTATAGATTATAGACAGTTGAATCAGTTGACAGTGAAGAACAAATATCCGTTGCCTAGAATCGATGACTTGTTTGATCAGTTGAGAGGAGCATCTGTCTTTTCTAAGATTGATTTGAGATCGGGTTACTACCAGCTAAAGGTAAGGGAGGTCGATGTACCGAAGACGACCTTTAGGACTAGATATGGTCATTATGAGTTTTTAGTCATGCCTTTTGGGTTGACTAATGCACCGGCAGCTTTCATGGACATGATGAATAGGATTTTTCATCAGTATCTAGATCAGTTTGTAGTTGTGTTTATTGATGACATTTTGGTGTACTAGCGAACTGAAGAAGACCATGACCGACACTTAAGACTTGTCTTGAAGACTTTGCTAGATCATCAGTTGTATGCGAAGCTCAGCTAGTGTGAATTCTGGACCCGTGAGGTAGTCTTCTTAGGACATGTAGTGTCAGCTGAAGGCATTAGAGTTGATCTGAAGAAGATTGAAGCCATTGTTGAGTGGAAGCAACCGAAGTCTGTGACAGAGGTACGTAGCTTCCTAGGTTTAGCCGGATACTATAGAAGATTTGTAGAAGGTTTCTCTAAGTTAGCCGCTCCTTTGACACAGTTACTTCAGAAGAGTGTTCAGTTTGAGTGGACAGATGCAAGACAGAGAGCCTTTGAAAAATTGAAAGAAGCTTTGACCCAAGCTCCGATCTTGATTCAGCCTGAGTCCGGGAAGGACTATGTAGTTTATAGTGATGATTCTTATGTAGGGTTAGGATGTGTTCTGATGCAAGACAAACGAGTTGTGGCTTATGCCTCAAGACAGTTGAAGACCCATGAGCGCAACTATCCGACCCATGACATAGAGTTAGCTGTAGTTGTGTTTGCTCTGAAGATTTGGAGGCACTATTTGTATGGTGAGAAATGCACAGTGTACACCGATCACAAGAGTTTGAAATACATTATGACTCAACGAGATTTGAATCTCAGACAGCGTAGGTGGTTAGAGCTGCTAAAGGACTATGATCTTACTATTGAGTACCATCCGGGTAAGGCCAATGTAGTGGCCGATGCATTGAGTAGGAAGATGGCCGTAGACTTGAGAGCTATGTTTGCTAGATTGAGTTTGTCCGGAGATGGTGGCTAGGTAGCCGAGCTTCAGGTTAGACCTACTCTAGGTCAGTTGATTCGAGAGAAACAACTTTTAGATAGATCTTTGGCACCTCACGTGCAAGATATAGCCGAGGGTAGATCTTCAGACTATAGTTTCAGTTCTGATGGGGTTCTATGTTTCAAAGACAGAATAGTTGTGCCTGAAGACAGTGATTTGAGACGTACGATTTTGACTGAAGCCCACAGTAGTCCGTTTGCTATGCATCCTGGAAGTACGAAGATGTACCGTGATTTGAAGAATGAGTACTTTTGGGTTGGCTTGAAGAGAGATGTAGCCGACTTTGTGAGTAAGTGCTTAGTGTGTCAGAGAGTGAAGGCGGAACATCAGGTTCCCTCAGGTTTGTTACAGCCGTTGAGAATTCCGGAATGGAAGTGGGAGAACATCACCATGGATTTTGTTTCTGGTTTGCCTTTGACTCCTACGAAGAAGAACTCAGTTTGGGTGATAGTGGATCGATTTACAAAGTGTGCTCACTTCTTGGCAGTCAACACTACTTACACTTTAGATAGATTGGCCGATTTGTACATTGGTGAGATAGTTAGGCTGCATGGTGTGCCGAAGTCTATTGTATCAGATAGAGATCCGCGGTTTACTTCTAGATTTTGGGAGTGTCTGCATACAGCTTTGGGTACCCGTTTGAACTTCAGCACTTCTTATCATCCTCAGTCAGATGGTCAGTCGGAGAGAGTTATTCAGATCTTAGAAGATATGTTGCGTTGTTGTATCATTGACTTTCAGGGTACTTGGGAGAAGCATTTGCCTCTAGTAGAGTTCGCGTACAATAACAGTTTTCAGTCGAGCATTCAGATGGCTCCGTATGAGGCCTTGTATGGCCGGAAGTGTAGGACTCCAGTGTGTTGGGCCGAGGTGGGACATAAATTGTTACCTATGCCAGATTTGCTCAAGGGGACAACCGACAAGGTAAAATTGATTTGCGACCGTTTGAAGGCTGCTTCGGATAGGCAGAAGTCCTATGCCGATTTGAAGAGGAAGGAAGTTGAGTTCTCAGTGGGTGAGAATGTATTCTTAAAAGTGTCACCGTGGAAGAAAGTGATGAGATTTGGCCGAAAGGGGAAATTGAGTCCGAGGTACATAGGACAATATGAGATTGTGAAGAGGGTGGGTCCCGTTGCTTATCAGTTGCGTTTGCCATCCGAGCTTGAGAAGATACATGATGTGTTCCATGTGTCGATGCTTCGCAAGTATAGGTCCGATCCATCACATGTTATGCCCGTAGAAGAAATTGAATTGAATCCGGATTTGACTTATGAAGAAGAGCCAGTAGAGATCTTAGCTTCTGACAGAAAGGTGTTTAGGGGTAGATCGATTGAGTTAGTAAAGGTGTGGTGGCGACGTAGAGGTGTGGATGAGGCCACTTGGGAGAGGAAGGAGGATATGGAAAATCAGTTTCCGTATCTCTTTCAGTCAGGTAATTTCGGGGACGAAATTCCTTAAGTGGGAGAGAGTTGTAACACCCGTGTCTTGGGCCTAGGAGTTAGCCGGGTTGTTGTTCGGGTCAATTAAAAAACCTAATTAAAATAAACCAACTTTGAAAAATGGCCTACTTGAATCTTAATAAAGAGGGAGGGACCAAAGTTGTGATTTTACCCAATTTTAAATAAAGGAAGACAACTTTTATGGAAAAGTTGTCATCTTCCTCTTCATTCTCTCCTTTCCCAATTTCAAAACCCTCCCCCATTTTCAAACACTCCCAAACCCTAGTTACTATTCCATTGGCTTTGCAAATCGATTTCAACACCAAATTAAAAGGTAAATGTATTTTCTTAACCTCCTCTCTATTCTCTACTTATCTATTGTTTTAGATTTCAAAAATAGTGAGTTTTGGAAATTAGGGTTCATATGGAAATTTGGGTTTTTGATGGGGGTTTTCAATTTGTTTTGAGGAATTGTTTTGGGATTATGTTTAATCATAATAAAAGAGACAACATATCTTAATTTGGTTGATTTTGGGTGAATTTTCGTAGTGGGTCTTTAGGGCAAATTTTAAAGTATGAAAAGTTGGGTTTTTGAGAGGTTTAGGGTTGGAATTGAAGGGCTGATGGCCTACCTATGATATGAGGGTGTTTTGGGATGATTTGGAAGTCATTTGGATGTTTGGAAATTGGTTTTTCAGCAAGTCTTTAGGGGAGCACGAAAATTGGGATTTTAGGAGATTATGTGATTTGAGAAATTGAGGAATTTGGGTTGTGTTAGCAAAGTATGTTGATGGTTGAGTTTAGTATCGAATTGGGAAGTAATGTGTATGTTTTGTTTGGCTAGAAGCAAGTGGGAGCGCGGAAGAGGCTTTGGGACCGAATCCGGGTTCGTAGGAAGATTTGGTTCGAATCGCTAAGGAAGGGCGGTGAGTGGTCTTAACTTGTTTTAAAGTTTGGTTCGAGCATGAGTAGTGTGTGTGTGTAAAGTGTGCTTGGTAGGCCACTTCTATTTCAATTCAAGTTGATAGCTTAACCTTTGATATCCATAAATGCTATTGTGCTATTTAGCTATGCTCTTGTGATTTTGGTTGGCTGGTGCATGTATATTCATGAGATGTGTATATGTGTGATGAGCATGGATTGTGGTTGATGATATATATATAAATCATGGTTATGATAATTGGCACTAAATAATTACCGGTTGTAAATGATCGATCATTAGGATAGTGTGCACACAAATTGAGTCAAAACGTACGTGGCCTTGATGGCGTTAAGTCATCAAGGAGGAGTACGGTGATGTAACATTCCACCGGAAGCTTTTATTACATTTCTACGGGATGATGAGTGGAATCCCATCCGTAGGGCATGTGGCGATGAGTGGAATCCCGCACATGCAAGGGCCGGTGATGAGTGTAATCCCACCGAGGTAAAGTGTTGTTGAGGTTCATATCCGCACAATCGGGGTAATTAAAGTGGCCAATTAAACTTGTTTATGTAATGTGATATATGATGGTGATGTGTGGTTTTGATATATAGTATTGTACATGATCATTGATATTGATGTGTAATCTTGCTAGGATTGAGAGACCATATATGCCACTTGAAAGACTAGCTAGGTCTACTTGACTTTATGCAAATGCTTGATATGTGTGAGATTAGGATTACATGCTTGAACCCTGCATTGTTGATGTTTTTCGTTTTAGAGCACCCTCACTAAGCTTATAGCTTACGCTCTCAATATTCAACGATGCAGATCATTAGCGTGGAGTTAGTTCGAGGCAAGGCAAGAAGGGCTTCCAAGTTTGTAGCTCAAGTATGGTTATCGATTTTGTATTAGCTAGCAATGTGGCAAGGGTCTTTGTATGAGCGTGTGTGACTCATTCGATTGATGTTGATTTGGATTGATGTTTTGGATTGTACGTATGTTATACTATGATGAATGTTTTGATGGGTGATGGTATGCTTTAGAATGTTTAGGTTGCCTTGTGTATGAGTGCAAACCTTTCAAGATGTCTTGTTCCCTTTAAGGCCTTTTGTGTTCTTGTGTATGCCAATATTGCATAAATTGCTCTTTAACTAGAATGCTATGTATGAATGCTTTAGTCCATGTTTGAATGACTCCCTTGGCTTAAATGTGTGTGCTTACATGTTTGTATATGCTTAGGTGAGTCGAGAATTGCATCTAGAGTCGTGTTTGAGGTCGTTTAGCTAAAAATTGTGGACTTACAGTGCAGGGCGTATCGATACGCCTAAGGGCTGTATCGATACGGCCTTGCTCAGTGAACACAAATTTGGCTGGGCGTATTGATACGTGGGGTGTATCGATACGGTCCCAACTCTCTGGAATCTTGGGGAGTTGTGGAGTGTAGGGCGTATCGATACGGTGTCCAAGCGTATCGATACGGTTCAACCTAGTTGACCAAGTGGTGTTGACCGAGAAGGGCGTATCGATACGCTCAAGGGCTGTATCGATACGGTCTTCTTATATTGACCATAGGGTGTTGACCTTGGTCAAGGCGTATCGATACCCTCTGAAGGCGTATCGATACGGCCTGCTTAAAAGGGCTAAAAGGGTTGTTTTAAGGTGCTGATTTGGTTGGTCGTTGCTATGGTGTTTGCGTTCCCGCTGTCGTGTTTTACATAGGACTTAATAAGGCATTTAGACAAGATTAATAAAAGAAAAAAAATAGGGTTGCTAACCGAGGGAGAGTTCACTCGGTTTTCCCCGTGTAGCTCACTCGGACCGGTCATCCGGCCAGACCGAGGCGAGGGGGTTACATGAGTTAAATTAAATGTGTATGTGAAGAAATTAATAAATTTTAGTTTAATAAATTACAAGAAAAAGAAATAAAAAATGACTTAGGAGAGGGCCTAATATATTTTTTATTAAGATAAAAATATTTTTTAAAAACTTTATATGTCTTTAGGATTATAAATTAAAGGGTACCATTTTAATAAACTGCACAGAGTCCCGTAAACTTTTAAACCGCTCCTGGAGCGATATTGGTGGTTTTTGGGTATGGTTCCTTTTGTTTTTTTTTCTTATGGTTTGTTTGGTCATGTTTATTAACGTGTGTATTCTTTTCCTCTACTTAGGATTAGAGAGATTTTTAACGAGACCTGATTATTAGACCTTTGTGTATGATGCATTCCCTAAATAAAATCATACATGCTTTTTTTTTATATCAAAAATAGTTGTTTATCTTTTATATTAGATACATATTATGAACAATCTCTAAAGCAAGTGGTTAAAGCCCTCAGTTGACACTCTCATTTCTCCCATAGGTTGTAGGTTCAAAACTCATTAAGAGTAAATTATCCATTTTTCCTTTCTTAGGTAAAAATTGTTAAAAAAAAGTTACATATTATGAATATAGCAATGTTACATTTAGTAGGAGTATTATTTTTTTCATGATCTAGTATATAAGTTAACACTTAAATAATTTTAATTAATATTTTTTACTATACACAAAGTCTAATTTAAAAATAAAAATATTATCACTTATTTTGAATAAGCAAATTGTAGTATAAATGTACTACATAAAGATCCAAATAGAGGGGGATACAGGTGGCTAGTGCACAACTATTGCTTGAACGATAAACATCTTAGTCTTTAAGGGGCATTTGCTTTGTTCGTACGGATTCATCTATGAATGTCGTCCAACTTTTTCATAACCAAAAGAATTGAGGGTTCAACATTTCTTGCCAAAGAATAATATATTTTTTAGTTTTTAGTTTTAATAATCAAAATTATGAGAGTAAAGTGTTTTTCGTATTTTATTCTAAAAGAGGAATAATCACATTTTAGATTCTCACGATTTTGCGCAAGGGGATCAGGTGTTTTTGTAACGACCGAATTTTTAACGAGGCACATTGTACACTTTTCTTTTTTTTTGTTCAAATATAACTTTCATTGCAACTAAAAAGGGAAATAACAGACATCAGACTCAAACAATGGAAGGTTCCCTACCCAGGTCCAGGCATAACGGGAAACCTTCCCAACAACAAACCAGGCATGTCTGACGAGAACAAGCCTCAGACCAAGCCAAACAAAAGACCAAACATAAAGGACAAAGCAACAATCCCTTGAAAGGGAGCAGACAACCAGAACCATCGAACATAAGATGGTAGAACCGGTAAATTTCAGGCAACCGACCAGACTTAAGCTGGAGACAAAAAGCTTTTCCTCAATGTAGGATAATTTCGAAACACCATGTCTTCGCCTGAGAGCTCTATCCAGAGGCAGGCTTCCGTTACGTCGGCGACGGTCCTTTTCAAGGCAATCGGCATCGTGAAGCACCTACGGTAAGCACAAAAAAAAAACAGACGCGGATCCTAAGAACAACAGCTTCGACCTTGAAGCACCTACATAAACAAACCTAATAAACGGGGACCTACAGTAAGCATGGCACCTGCATGCCCCTCTAATGAAGGTGCCAGCCCCATAAAAACTCATGGGGTTTTCGGATAACCCGCAACGGAGTTATCCGAATCAAAAAATTCATCGTTGGTTCCACTGGTTATGGTACCCGGTTCTTCCCCGTCACTGATAATGATTTCCTCGTTGAGGATATAATCTTCATTCATGCACATGGAGGGCATCTTCGTTATCTTTTTGCTGAAAGGATCTTCACCAAGTTCTAAAAGCCCTACTTCATCAACCATTATTCGAGAACACTCCATTGAGAATTTGCGTCTAGCTGCTTTCTTGATTAACGTTAACCTCTTGGTCCCAAAAGTTCTACCTTTCTTCCTTCGCTCGATGTTTTGAATTATGGTAGAATTGTTGAATATGGAATTCGGAAAAAGTGCAGCTTTAAGCACCTCCTCATTGGCAGCTATGCCCCTCTCTGCGATGCACCAGTTTCCAGGACTTACTTGCACGATGGCCTTAGAGACTTCGTTCCATAGTTCCCGACGGTGGATTTTACTGAAATATTCTCCCTCGTCATTTTCACGTTTCCTCTTTTTGTTGCAGGACACTTCCATCTTGTTTAGGCCTTCAGCAAGGAAGCAACCCCAAAGACCATGAGAGTCCATAGGTGAAACTATCATTGTATCCGGCCCATATCCAGAGCCCACCACCGCTTGAGAGACCCCATCACCAGGTTGATCTGTCTTCTCAAACAGATTCAGCAGGCCTTGCTTAGGTACAGAAGAAATCTTCGAGATTGGGCTCGAACCTAGAGGATTATTATGAAGATTTTCCCCTATCGTGTTAGTCGCCTCAATCGAAGGAGGGGAGCCAGGTTGTTTATTTTCCAAACCGGGTAATCTAGCGTTGACAATTTGCCTAGGAGGCCTAGGTTTAGTAGACGGCAGCAATGATGACTCTGACATTTCGGATTTTCCTAAGGATTTCCTAGGATTAGGAAACATCAGACCTTTGTCTTTAGTGCATGCACTTTTTGAGGATTCTCCCCCCAAAAGCTGGCGTTTGTTGTGAACCGGACTAGCATCCACGGCGTTTCCGGTTGCATTGGAAGCTCCATATTTCCGACTTTTTCCGCTGAACGTAGCTCGAAGCCAAGGTCCGAACCTCCCAGCAAGCTTGAACATGGCCGTGTCATGCCTACACACTCTCTCAACGTGCCCCGGCCTTCCACACCGAAAACAGAATTTCGGCAATCCTACGTATCTAAACGCAACCTCCAAAGGTTGGTCCTTTTTCCGATTTAGAATGAACCCCGATTTTAAAGGATCTTCAACCCTTACAGCAACCCTAACGCTGACCTCCCCAAATCTGTGTTCGATGCTGCCGTCATCTAGGGTAGAGCCATAGTAAACCGGAAACAGCTTCCCGATCCTCTGCACATTCTCGGGTGTGATTAACCCTATGGGCAAGTTATGCACTTGAACCCAGAACTCCTCGAGGGAAAAATCAATCTCCTCTAGGGCTTTCTCTGGTTGCCAATCCTTCAGAATCAGTAAGGAGTCTTGAATGGCCCATGGCTTTCCCCCGAAAATCCGTAGCCTCTCGTCTATCGATGGGAAGATAAAGAGAAAAAAATTTCTCCCTAAATCATGACATTCTACCCCCTCACTCTTCCAAGCTTTACGGATAATAGCTGTTAAGGCTAACGGTTTCATGGTAGTTGGCGAGAGCAGTTTCCCAACAAGAGCCTGATTTTTCAGAGTCAGGTTGACATCCCCATCTTCATTTAATTCTAGTTCATCAATGAACTCTTGACTCACCAAACTAGGGTCAACAGGGTTGTTGGGATAACCACTGTTAACAACACCCGTACTTAAAGCCGCTGTCGTTTGCATGGCAAAAGACGTGGAAAGGAGAAAGATCTGGACAGAAGGGAGAAGAAGGAAGGAAGCAAGAAACTGGCTGGAAAACGAGGGCCAAATGAAGGAAAAGAGAAAAAAAAACACCAAGGAAACACCCCAAACAAAGAAAGAGTATCAGAAAACCAAACCCTACTCAAGGAAATCAAAACGCCTCACAGATCCGGCCCTAAGGTCCAAGCAAACTGTGAGCGGAAATCTTGAGAAAAGAGAGCTTTTACTCTTCCAGGAGAAGGGAGTTTTTTAAAAAGTACATTGTACACTTTTCTTCTCTTTATCAAAAAAATATCTTTTAATTTATAGGTGGGAGAAATCTGGACGATATAAATATTGTACACTAAATGTTTATTTTTTAAAAAATATATTTTAAATAATTTTTAAATCAAATTATTCCAACTAAGTCCAAAAGTATAATTTGATATACTTTTAATTTTAAATTAATTTAGAGTGGGATGAAATCCATGGACACATATGATATGAGTCGTAATTATTTCAGCAGTGTGAGACATCCAGCGACAGCAATGGTTTTGGTGGGGACTTTCAACTTTACACGTTCTTCAATGTCATTAGTCTTCTAATCATGGATTTTCAACCCATAAACCCCAGCCAAAGCTTCTCCTTTTAGGAAACCTGATTGCGGTTAATCATTTCTCAATTTAATGCATTACGAGTATTAATTATTACTAAAACTCTTAACCACTACCATCTCTTTTAATTAAGGGTGAGTAAAATTCGATTCAATTCTAAAAATTAATTTTTTTAATTCGAAATTTTATAAAATCTACCCTAAAAAAAATTGAGCAGAGGCTATCTATATTAGAGAATTCCTACCATTTTATCCTCTATTCTTTTGCACCCACAAAAACAGCCAAACCAAAGCCATTCTTCCATACTCTTATCTTTTCAGCCACTAACCCAAAAAGAAAACACTCACCATCTTCTTTCTTTGTTTTTGGATTGTTGCAGATCTACAAAAAGATGATTCAAGAACTCCTTGGAGCTTCTTCTTGCTTAAACTTTGGAGCTGAAAGGAAAATCTCCACCAATGGAACCATTTTACAAGGAACCCCGACTTCTTCTTCTTCTCCATCTCCGTCCCCATCCTCTTCTCCGGCGACCTCATCGAACCCGGAGAACCACCAGAACCTGAGGTGCCCCAGGTGTGATTCCTCCAACACCAAGTTCTGCTATTACAACAACTACAATCTCACTCAGCCTCGTCACTTCTGCAAGACCTGCCGTCGCTATTGGACCAAAGGAGGCGCTCTCAGGAACGTTCCTATAGGCGGCGGGTGTCGGAAGAACAGAAGCAGTGCCGGTATCGTTTCGACATCTTCTCTGGGGAAATCAGCTTCTTTTTCCAAGATGAAAACGGTGGTTTCTGAAATTAGTAAATCTGGGTTCGATCATGAACTTCAATCTACCAGTACTCCAATCCTTTGGACTACTACTTCACCCCAGAGTTCCCATCTTTTATCCTTATTGAGAGCAACCCAAAACCCTAACCCTAACGCTTTGTCTAATCCTGCTGGTATAAAAGAAGTGAGCTTGCTTGGATCTCAAGTGATGAACGAACCAACACCGGTTGCAGCTGGTGCACTAAATCCTCGAACCCTAGGCTTGGATCTTGTCAACCCTTTCTGGAAAAATAATCAACAACAACAGAATAACAATGGGTTCCTTGCAGGTGAAGTTCAAAACCCAGATATTCAAGAACTGTATCAAAGGCTCAAATCATCATCTCCACCAAGTTATTACTCTAATACTTATGTGGCTTCTTCTTCTTTATCGTCGCCTTCGCCGGTTTTGGAGTCGGCTCCGATTGCAGGGGGAGAACTGGGATACTGGAATCCGGCATTTTCATCATCCTGGTCTGATCTTCCAACAACTAATGGTGCATATCCTTAAAATAATTAACCTCTTTTCTTATATGCTAAATGTTGTCGCCTGTCGGTCGTTTCTTCTTTATAAGGTTGTTTCTTTTTATTTCAGTGTGTTTTAAGGTGTGCTTTAAATATTTAACTTATGAGAGTGTTCCAAGGATGTAGAACAAGTTAGAAAAAGAAATGTTATATGATTTTTCTCGTTTTTTACAGTTCCGGTTTCTCGTTTCAAAAACATATTTATTATCGCACGTAAAGAAACAATCAAACCATAGAAACTATTCGCAAGAGAAATACCCGGAACGTGGGTTTAACTTTATTGGTTAATTAAGTATTAACCCAGAAGCTTTTAATGTGGGTGGCATATGAAAGATCAAAGATTCTGTGTATTGTTTTGTGTAACAAGAAAGTGTTTTCCGTAGACAGCAGTTTGATTCCTGGCGATTCCAATTGCAGCCTTATGCATGTTAAAAGATCAGTTGGTGTGTGTGTCGGCCTTCTTCTCCCCTTTCTTATTTCACTTTTTAAATTCAGTTGTTTTTGTGCGAGAGAGGATATTAGATTTGCATTTACCATGCAGCCCCTTCCTGAGATTTAGGTGGCTAAAGCGAACCTAAAAATTAGACCTCTAATAAAAAAAATTAAAAAAAATAAGTTTTAAGAGTATGTCCTTAATAATAAGTACTAGAAAAAAATCAAGCTCTAATAACAAGTATTGAAAAAATATTAATATTTAACAGTATGTATCTAATAACAAATATCAGAACATTTTGAGCATAATAACAAGTATTAAAAAAATTAGACCCCTAATGACAAATGTTGAAAAAAATTTGAGTCATAATAACAAGTTTTACAAAAATTGGATTCATAATAACAAATATTAAAAAAAATAAATTTTAAGAGTAGGCCTAATAACAAATATTGAAAAAAAGACTCATGATAATAAATATTAGAGAAAAAATAGTAGTAAATCATTAATAACAAGTATTGAAAAATGAAACCCTAATAATAAATAATATTGGAGGAAAATTAAATATCATTAGTATTAAACACTTACAACTATAGAGGGTGGACCCTAGGCCATCGCCCTTATGGCCCACCCTTAGGACGGACCTGTTACCATGCAGAAGTTTGTTATCTATATTTGAATTCAATTTCGAATATATTATTTTGAATAATATAGTGATTCGAATCCATCAAGTGATCTTATTGAAAAAGAAATCTCGTTATCTCTAGGTGATCCGAATTCGAACAACGTATCTACGTAGTTGAATCACCCCATAATGATTCCTTAATCTTAAGCAAATATGTATATACTATTTTAACATTTATCATATATCCACAAAACTCTTGATATTGATACTATGATTTAAAACTTATAAAAGCCTCATAAAATTTTCAGAACATAATTAAAGACCTTGGGGCTGATACAATACAGGTGGAACTGATAAAGTCTTCTAAGATAAAACAAATGAAAAACACACTCAAACATTTCAAACCATATCTACTTTCTCAGCAACCAAACACTCATGAACAATATTTATGGCGTCCATGCGTTTATAACTCAAACTAAGGGCGAATTCCAACAGCTTTGCCACAGAGTAAGACATTAGAAGGAATGTCGTATTCGTTGGTAAGACTTCGAACAGGATCAAAGACTCTCAAGTAAAATTGTTGCCCAAGATATTGTCTTCCCCATTGTGCAGACCTCAGGTTCCACATCCCTTGGTTGTCCATGGAGATCAATATGGCTGTCCAAGAATTTGGATAAACCTGGGAAGAAGAAAACATCAGTAGCAGGAAAAAAGTTTATGCTACATAATGATATCCCGGAAATAACAGTTATATTACTCGGATTCAAGTGTTAGTGTCGGATATGAGTATGTCTGAATGTACTGGAAACAGGTATCTAACACAGGCATGATGTGGCTTACCTGAGTAGTGTGTCTGGTAAGAGCATCGACTAGATTGTAAGTTTTTCGTTTATGTGGAGTCCACTGTCCATAGCCAAAACTTTATGCATTGTAATAGAAACGACAAGAACCTAATCAGAAACATAAAATAAACAGAAGCAGACAGCAAGAGCAAGCAAACAGGGCAGTGTGACTCACCCAACAACCCAAAAATCATAACCATCAAGATGCCAAGATTGCAGGCTGTTTTCGTTGTTCTGAAAGACTACTTCAAGAAAATCGTGGAGAGAAACTGGCATAACGGAGGTAGCTACGGTAGCGGCACCGCCCGAGGGAAGGCCTTGGATGGAATCCATGGAGAAAACTCCAGGAATGTTAAAATGATCAGCAAGCTTCGGAGGGGTATCCGGATTGACGTAAGAGACACCATTCACAGTGTAACGTAGCTTTCCGTTTATTAGAGATGCCGAGTTGGCCAACACAAGGGTCTTAGTTGGTGTTATCTTTCCATAATGGAATGAACCCTGGGGATTAGGCCTGGCTGCATTTGATGTCAAATTCCACCTTCAAGAGAAGGAAGGAAAACGAATCAAATAAGCTCATATTTGTGCTAAATTGAATTCAAGAATGAAGTAGTGCTTTGATAACGAGTACCTATATGTTCTTGCCTGCTGCATTGACCAGTGAAATTGGAATGCAGGAGCAGCCGGAAGGGGTCCAGAAGCCGGGGTTTGCGAGTTTGCATAATGCAACACCGCAGTTGCAGTAAGGACGGTCCTAGAAAATCTAGTTGATGCGAGAATGTAGTAATCCTTTGGCGGCTGATTCAAGGTTACTAAGACAGCTAAAGATTGCCCAACATGAACATCAAGAGAATCATACAAGTTCTGAACCACATGAGATCCTTCAACCTCTACTAACTTCATTGTGTGACCCTGAATCCTGAAGTTTAATGAGGTCGATAATCCGACATTTGAGATCCTAAACATGTAAGTTTTGCCTGAAACACCACAAATAAAACTTATTTGGTTAACGAGAAAACATTCACATTGACAAATATATCGAATAAACGAATTAAAATGCTATGAATATGACCTTGTTCGCCACTAAAGGTAGTTTGAGTCTGGCCATTTATAAGGACTCCATCAGGAAATGGCAGAGGCTTTCCTGAGTCCAAAGATTGCTGCAATGTCTACAGAAGAGGAAATAATACATTTGAGAAAATTAATCAAACCAAGCCAACAAATCTTAATCCTGTTTATCCGACAGGTATACTACGATCACGTGCACTCTATGGTAACCATACACTTCATATACTCAATATTTCATAGATTTGGAATTGCAAGAATGATAATGAGCAGAAAACAACTTGCATACATTACCTTTACGAACGATATCTAACTTATTGTTTGTAATCGAAAAACAACATCAGGAGCTGAGAAGACGAACACACATAGCAATCGAAAACAATATCTTAACCTTTGGGAGCAAAAATGAAGCAGAGTAGGCTAACCTTATGGCTGGTTTTGTACCAGTCACCAATAAGTAAAGTGAAATCTCCATCAGGGTCTGCATAAGGGATTGGGATCACACTTCTATGGTATATATTGAGAGCTCCAAATCCTCCGGCGGCTTTATGCAACAGAGTTGAGGGGAAATATGTGTAAGACCCAATTTGATCCTTAGCCTGGAACCTGTAGGTGTAGTTTGAGTTTGGAGGAATAGGGCAATTGGTTCCCAACACACCATCCTGCCATGAGTTCTTCCTTTGCTTGATGCCATTCCTGTTAACCATTATCATTCGACAGTGTCCGATACTCACACTCGAATCCGAGTACAAGAAAAATCAGTAGACTCACCATGTCAACAAGAAAGGCTGGTCTAGCTTGTTAATGAGGTTCAAGACAATGTTGTTATTAGTCACCGCTTCAAGTTTTGGTCCTGGAAACTGATCATTGATAAGGATAACCTTCAAAAAACAACAAAAATCAAAACTTTTTCAGCAAACCCAGATCACTTCTTCACATCAAAGCACATTACTTTCAACAACAAGTAAATTCATATTATACCAAACCTGCTGGGGAATTCCAAGAACAGAACGAGTGCCGTAAGTAACAGTCCAAGTGTAATAAAAATATGGGTCTTCAGCTTGCACCAACGACACATTCAAAACAGCCAAAGCTCCAAGAATCCATGGGAGCATTACTGCTTTTCCCATGTCTATTCCACCCTGAAAATGCCATTGAACCGAGAATCGTTCAATTGTAAACCAATAAACAAATATGGCAGATTTGCGTTATCAAAATATCACGAAATATAAACTCACCCAATTTCAGAATCCTTGGAAAGTTGACGAATCCGGAAGTCACAACTCACAGTCTAAAGAATTAGAAAGTTCTTATAAGAGCCAAAGCAGGAAAAGCTGCGAGACATACTGGTCCAGTGCTTTATCAAAAAAAGAAAATTTTCTAACGTATATTTAACCTCTTTTTGAATTATAAAATCTAGAATTAAGTCCGTTGCCGGGAGGTTCTTAATTCTTTTTAAAAATATGTATTCTAATTAATTGCTCGGAGCGGTCTAATCAATGACGATATAAAAATTTAAGAGTAGAGTTTCAAAAAAAATCCAAAATGAGTATGTAAAATTATTATTTTTACTTTTGCACATTAAATTAATTTTTTTATATAAGAAATTCTCTTTGATTTAAATTTGTTTCAAAAATTATGGGATATAGTTGCTCCCTCTCCTAGAGAGCCAGTTGCGTCCACCCCTAGGTCTAGTATTAGATGCAACATGTCAATGAAATATTGTAGAATTGGTTATAGTAGAGATTTGAATCTTTTAAGTGTTAATAATTTAGGTTCGAACAGCTTAATGTACTTGTATGTTTGAGTTTACTTAAATTTGAATATGAGCACAGATACTAATAGAATTATCAAAAATATGTATTCGTGTTTGACTTTTATCTTAAATAAATTATGGGCGATTATTTCTAAATTTTATTCTTAATTTGGATTAAGTGTGATCCTATGAGTGATAAAGCAACTTGTGGTTAGTTGTTAAGGTTGTAATGAAGTGATGCTCGGCGCATTTCACGTCTTCATTATGATTATAATTTGCTTCGCCTTCAAGGTTTTTCTTTTTTCTTGCTTTCCTCCAATTTCGCCGTTGGTTATATCTTTTCTTTTGCTTTTTTCTCTCTCTTGAAATTAACCAAATATTATTAAAATGAAAGATGAACTAAAAAAAGGTAACCCAATTATGCAATTCTATTTTATGAAATGATGAAGTAGAGTGGACAGAAGGAGCCAAAGTAAATTGGCATGGTCACGCCTTATGAAATGATGAACACGAATATTTTTTTAAAGGATTGAACTGTTGAGAAAAGGTTGTATTTCAAAAGAATAAAATCCCACATTCTTTGAGTAAATAATTTCTTTTTATTTGGTTTGTAGACTTGTGCGCATGAGAATCGGTTTCTCAAGTTTTGTCATGATTAATTTAGACAGATCCGTGTCGTACACTTGATTTTAGTAAATGAGTCTTCAATGAAAATGTTTTGGATGCACAAAGTCTCGAATTTAAAATTTACTTAAACGATATTAAACTACTTACCATTTAGATCAACTTTTGTTAGTCGCGCAAGACAAACTTTGATAGTTGAATTGTATGTTTGCTATTATTACTTATTTTTTTAAGTAAGATGTATGATGGGTATAGTTTTAGAACTGGTTCTAAGTCCAAAATATTTTTTTTGAGAAATAAAATGGACAGAAAAATAAATTATTTGTGTTCGCATCTTAAAAAGGTTCGCAACCCTCTTTTTCATCCATGAACAAATTGTCCCTTAGTTCTTCATCTTTCAATCTTTTATAAAATGGACACTTTTTTTTTACCAAAAAGTCTAATTAACGTCCAAAAGACCTAAAATTGACCTCAATGTTCTAAATACCCAACTAAACTACCAAATTCAAGGTTTAAGTCGATGTTTGATCGTTGATTCGAAAATTAGAATCATTACAAACCCAAACTATATTAGTGGTAATCTTATGAATTAGGTTCTTATAGGTAATAACAAGTCATCAATTGGTTCTTTTGAGCACGATATATTTTGTTCATCCTACGGTGAGAGTAGTGCCATAAACCGAAAGGCAATTAGGATTGGTTCCATATTCTTTATAGGTAGTGTATTTATCAACAATATACGCTTGATAGATATATTTATACTCATGACCTCATGGTTAAGGAATGAGGTGAGCAATCACCACACTACATCTCATGGTTTATAATAACTAATTTTTAATGAAATTTATTTCTTAAAAATAATATAAAAATTATAAATTTTGAAAAAAAAAATATTCACTACAACAAAACAGTTCTTTAGCGGCGTTTTTTTAACCCTATAGCGGCGTTTTTTAGCGCCGCTAAAAACTTTCCCGGCGCTTAAAAAAGCGCCGCAAGAAACGCCGCTTAAAGTAGCGCCGCAATAGTTCGCGGCGTTTTTAGGTAAAAAACGCCGCAAAAAGTCAAGATCTATAGTGGCGTTTGTATTTGCAAACGCCGCGAATAAGTGTTCTTTAGCGGCGTTTGTAAATACAAACGCCGCAAAAAGTAAAGTTCTATAGCGGCGTTTGTAAATACAAACGCCGCGATAACATGTTCTATAGCGGCGTTTGTTTTGACAAACGCCGCGATAACATGTTCTATAGTGGCGTTTGTTTTTACAAACGTCGCGAGAACATGTTCTATAGTGGCGTTTTTTTACAAACGCCGCGAATAACACCATATTTCAAAAAAAATCAAATAAAGCATACACATATTATATAATAATTTAAAATGCATTACACATATTAATTATGAAACAGCAGGTAGCACAATAGTCCTCCATGTCAGTGTACACACACCTGACAAATCTAAACTATATGTAAATGAAAAAGAAAAACTAAAAATCATGGTCACATGATTTAGCTCCACTAGCCCCTTTCCCTACCAAGTCCTGGTCTCCCTTGCTGCATCCATCGGTTCTATGCACATATTTTCCATTGCTTACTTGTAAAATCTTTTGCTTCTCAACTTGATATGCTGCCTTCCTTTGAAAATTTCAAAGCTTTACCAACAACATTCAAAATTGTTTGCATCAATCGCTTCTCATCACCAACAGCATATTCCGGCAAGAACACAAGAACCAACCTTTAAAATGTCGAATCTCTTGACCAAAGTTGCATATATGAAGGTTGCTGCAACACCCATAAAAGCACATCATCCATTAAATCCCCCGATAATAGATGGATTTAAACCTGTAAAACAAACCCAGGTAACACTTTGAAGTCAAAAATGAATTTCTGCAATAATACAAGGCTATTTTCGTCAGCTTAAATATAAAACTGATTCAAGTAATCAAAAGTAATCTAGCAAATGAAGAAAAAAAAGACTAATTTACAACAAACTACACAACATGGAGCGGCTTCAGGCATATCAGTGCATGCAAGACTTTAAAGATCAAATTTAGACAAACACTATTAGCATGTCCTCTGAATAATGATTATTGTCAGCCCTCTTCGCTATAATAATTTTTGCCTTAGTTATCTTTCCAAAGTTCTCCTCAAGACTGGGTCCAAACAGATGGAACTAACAACCTCATCTTTAACCATATATTCCCATTGTTGTGGAAGAGGAGAAGGATCGAAAAGATACCATTAGAAAAACCTTCTTTCTCAAATAAACAGATGGAAATAAGAACCTCATCTTTAATTTGAAATATCAACTTCTTATGCCAAGAGATACTTATAAAATCTATTGATCACTAAATGCAACAACCATTGATTTGCGAAGCATATGGTACACAACACTGAAATTATTCCAAAAAAAATAGAGAGATCAATAGGCAAGAGCATAGAGTAAAGCACTATAAAACCTTGGAATCCGCAAACTGTAGTGCTTCCCATATTTTGCATGTAGATTAATAGAACGATCAGCACATAGGAATGCAAGTTTCGAATAGTCATCAGCCAATACCTATACATATAGAAAAATACCAAATCAATGTATCACACTGCATGAGAAAAGTGTTAGAGTAAGTAGATATTTATATTTGGATAGTAATGTAAATTAGGTGTTCCGATTTTCTGATATGAGTTTCACCACTTAATACTATTAAAAAATAACTCACAAAACTAGGAAATAGAAACGGATATTGCATTAACTTGAAGCACCAACAAGATGGTAATTAGATGTCTTATCATGGAATATATAAAGCTAATTACTCGTCTTCCTCGTCATTTAAGAAACTAACAGCTAAATCAAAAAGTTTTAAGTGATTGTTGTTATTCAATACAGAAACAAGATGGTTGCTATAGTTTCAAAGAAACAACAAACTGCTGCAAAATGCATGATATCCTTTCTAAAAACAGAGGGGAAATACCTGAAAATCTATTATTTCCGAGGAAAGGTGCCTCTCAAACTTCAATGAAAATTGCCTAAGTTCATATACTTTCACTTGTGGGGGATATATTCCTGAATGCAGACAACAACTCAAACAATGGGAATGTATGGACATCACCTCTCATTATGTAGCATATAACACACACATTGAAACAATGTTAAAAAACTAAGCTGAGAAAATCAAATGGACATCACAGCAGGGGAAGATGGGGGTGATATGATACGACTGCAAAACAAGGGTGATCTGGATCCCTAATTGATTATTATTTCTTTCTAGATATTAATTCTGCTTTCACCTAAATTCGGAGTAAGATTAATGGCCAAAAACAATAGAGATGCAGGGATGTCATGGATTTATGTCTGTTCACATCCAGACATTAGAAGAATCTGAATCGAAGAAAACCCTTAAAATCACTTTAATCCCAGAATAAAGAAGTACGAAAGGGAACTTTCTTCTGAGTTACAACGCAGACAGAATCTTTTCCTCGAACACCAATAGATGTAAACGGAACAAGTTCAAGCGAGGGAAACGCATAAACAAAATGAAAGGGGAGTTATACCTGAGATTTTTACTTCAGATTTTGTGGACAGCTTTGGTTAAACGGTGAAGAGGGAAACCCGAAATTTGTTGTTGCTTCACTTGGAGACAAACGGGGGAAACCAAATTTTGCTGATGCTGCTTCTCTTGGAGACGAACGGTGAAGGGGGTTAGAGACGACTGAGATGAGGGGGATTAGGGATTTTGTGGGTTTGATTTGAGGATCGGGTGAGGGAGAGTGAAATAGGTAGATTGAGTGTTATTTTCTATCGTGGCGTTTGTATAAACAAACGCCGCTACACCACTCACTATTGCGGCATTGGAAATAAAAACGTCGCTACGTTCAAGCATTTATGGCGCTTGTAAAATAAACGCCACTAAAAACGATCTATAGCGGCGTTTTTAGACAAAAACGCCGCTATTTTTGTTATTTGTGGCGTTTTATAAAGAAACGCCGCGATAAGTTCAAAATTAGTGGCGTTTGCTATTAAAACGCCGCGTTAAGTTCAAAATTAGTGGCGCTTGCTATTAAAACGCCGCTAAAAGTGCCGCTATATACCAAATTTGGTGTAGTGATTATTATTTATTACAATTCAATTCATCACATTTCATTTTTATTCTACCGTCTTTAAGAGAGTACTTTCTATGTTCAATTTATCATTACAACATTTGAATTTAGAGTAAAAATTGTTGGACAATTTAAGGTTACATCTAAATTAACCAAATAAAAATAAAATAAAATAAAACGAAATTTTGTGAATAAATTGGAATAAACAAAATTACAGAAATAATTAGACAGATTCGAAAACAAACGCAAAAATATGTGATTGAGGCCTGCACGAACACTTTTTCCGTAAGATAAACTCGACTACTCCGAGGCGCTATAGTCGTTTGATCGTCGATCTCCTAAGATACAACAGTCGAATGAAATTCTGCAGCAGGCTGACAGCCCTATTGGAAATTCCACGAACAATCTCGAGCCTTCGACTATCACCAAAAAATACTATGCAATTTTTTAAGAGAGAAAACAATTTCGGTTGTTTATTAAAACTGAAAACTGTTCATGTATTTATAGGGAAAAGTCAGGGCAAACATGAAAAAATATTATACCGGTTATGCCCCTAATCAAATAGCATGAGTGGGCTGCAAGCAAGAATTTAAATCCGATATTATCTCTTTAATTTTCAGATAAAATTTACTATCCAAAAAAAAAATAATTCAAACATGATACTCCTATAAAATATCCACAAGTCCACGTTAACTATTCTGAACATTTGGATCAACCATGTAATGCAGGTGTGCCCCAACCCAAATGAAAATAGATTCACACCCTTGCACACAAGGAACAAGTTCAACTCAAGTTATTCAATTTTTATAATGTGAGTGCATTTATATAAACACCTCTCACTCTATTTATCCCATCAATGTGGGAATGGAGTTTCTCCTTTCTTTTTCCATTTTCATCCACCCTACTTCGAGCATTAATTTTTCATTCATTACTCGTCTGTTTTGAACTTATGAGATACCATTGTAAAGATCTCATGGAGTCGAATAAGACCTTAGTGGTGCTTTATTCGAAGATCTATCTTTACACATTTAAAATATGGCTCAAAGTTCCTTATTTCTCACGTTTTTCAACAGAAATCGTCTATTTTTTTAGTGTCTTTATTTATGTTCTAAATTCTAATACTAAAATATTAAATTTATGATTTAAGATTAGAGTGTACGATTAAAATTTAAAATTAAGGTTTATAGTATTAAGTGTAGAGTGTATCTTGTGAGTAAAAATCTTCTGCCCCTAACTATGCCTCTTTATATGCCCCAACTAAAAAACACCTAAAAATTAAATTCTAAGCCCTAACCCTAATTTCTATATCCAAAACCCTAAAAATACATCCTACCCTTAATTCAATACACCCTAACCCTAAGTCCCAACCTTAAACCCCAAATCCGCTATTTTAAAATGGAGGCATTGTTAAGGGGTAGACGATTTCCATATGTATTTTATAAGATTTAAGATTTAGGGTATAAAATTCAAATTTTAAAATTTATTTATTTTTAATACTGAAACATAAAAATACACCAAATTAAAAGACAAAAGTATTTTTGTTCTTATTGATTTTAATATTACAATGACTAATCTCAGCTTGGTTTTTTAAAATATGAAAACGATGTGGTGTTGTTTGTTGCTATCAGAAATGTTTAAATAGAAGTGATTAGAATAGAAGAATTTGGTAAACTCAAAGCTTTCACCGACTGATGCATGGCTTCCACGTTGCTCTCCATATTCCTGCACGTGTAAATCAAACAAACACTAGCCTTTTTTCAATTCTCATTACTTCAACAACAAAGTTTTCACTTCAGCTTCCATAGTTTCAGAATCACAACCATGTCTACTGTCACACCCCGATCTTCATCGCCTGCATTAGGTATTCTCAATTCTCAACTTTACCTGCAACATTATCAACCCAAGCTTTTCCTCCTCATATATTTAATTATTATTTTTTGTTTCAGATACTTTCAGAGATATAATTCTATGGAGGAGAAAGAAGGTGAGCGCCACAGTTCTTCTCGTTTCAACAGCCACATGGACTTTGCTCCAAGTTTATCGCTTTAACTTCATCACTGTCGTTTCATGGCTGTCCATCTTCATCCTCGCTTCGCTTTTCCTTTGGGGAAATATTCTCAGGCTTCTCGGCAAGTAAGTTGTTTCAAATTTGAAATTTCCCCTTGTTTTAATTATATCGAAAAAGTAACATTGTTGTTTCGGTTTTCGTGGGTGTTTTTAGAGAACCGCCAAAGGTGTCCAATCTGGAGTTCTCAGAACAGGCAACCGTGGAGATTACAAACAGTTCTCGAACGGTTATGGAAGATGCTTTGAGATGGATGTTTCGTGTGACTGTTGAGGAGAACTGGTTTGCTTTTGCAAGAACACTGGCTGGGCTCCTGTTGCTTTCCTATGTTGGAACGTTGTTTGATTTCCTCACACTTGTTTACATAGGTAATAAAATATAGAACTACTTCGGTTTTAATCCGTGTTTTTCCTATATTTGTATCGTGTTCGTGTTATTTGGCAGGTATAACGACGTTGATGACGGTGCCTGTGATGTATATGAAGTATGGGGACCAAATAAGCAAACATGGAGAAAGGGTGAAGGGTGAAATGAGAAGATTTTATGAGATGTTTAATGCGAAAGTGTCGAGAAAGATGAGTAAATCGGCGAGACAAGAGAATGAGAAAAAGGTTGAGCACGAGAAGAAAGTTGAGTAGCGGCTTATCTATAATGTTTTTTTTTTTCTTAATGTTTTTCGTTAGCTGAATTTTCATGAGAAGCTCAAATTAATTAATTACTCATAAGATTAAATAAATATGGAAAGGACAATATTAAAAAGTTTATTTTTAATAAAGAATTTCTAAAGCATGTGATTAAAAGTTACTTCGAAGTATCATAATGCCATCCGTTGTTTCACCCGGAACTGTATGCATTATTGCGAACTACAAACCCGCAAAATCAATACTTTCTCTTTCTTTACTAAATACTACATCATAAAGAAGTGATGCCAATTTGGGTATATACTGACTGCCTTCTGTTAGCCCTTGCAAATAATCATGCTCATGTTGAGGATACTCTTCTATCTCCAATTAAGAAGACATGGATCCTTGTTTTCAGTTCGATCAAAACTGAATCCAGGTGGTTTAACCAGTCCATGATCCTTCATAACAATCTTCCCACCCTCCAGCATCAGCAAGGGGTTATGGGCACGAGTCGGGTTTTTAGTCTATCTGAACCCGACTAAAAAATAAATACCACACTTGACCCGAACATTTTTTTAAAAAAATTTGACTCGACTTGAAAATAAATACTCTAAACTCGACCCGACTTATAAAAAAAGTAATTTTAGGAATCTAATTGTAATAAAAATAATTTTAGGAGACTTAATTGTAAAAATAAAAAAAAAATTAAAGGACTAAATTGTAAATAAAAATTTAATTTTAAGGACCTAATTATAAAAAAATATAAATATGGGTATTATTATAAATACCTTAAAAATTATGGAGAAATTACACAATTAATTTCGGGTTAGGTCGGGTCGAATATTTTCAACCTTAAACCCGAATTCAACCCGATTCAACTCAGTTTTTCATTAAAAAATTTGAGCCGATGGTAATCGACGACCTGAAGAAAAGAAAGGTTGAAGCCATCGTGTTCAAAGCGGACTTCAGAAAGGCTTACGATACCATCGACTGGGGCTTCCTTGATCACTGTCTGAAAGAAATGGGTTTCGGCGTTAGATGGAGGGATTAGATGAGATTTTGCACTGAAACAACATCCATTTCTGTTCTGATAAACGGGGTCCCGAGTAACAGATTTCCGATTAGCAGAGGGCTCAGACAGGGCTGCCCCTTATCGCCCTTACTGTTCAACATCGCGAGAGAGGCACTCAGCGCACTAATAAAAAAAGCTGCAGATTTAGAAATTCTGAAAGGAGTACACATTGGCAACACTGGTTTGATGATATCGCACATCCAGTTTGCCGATGATCTAATCCTCTTCGGCAAGGCTGAGCTTGAAAATACGAAGAACATCAAAAGACTTCTGACTCTGTTTGAAGTATGCTCGGGTCTAAAGTTAAACTTGAAGAAAACAAGAATCTATGGGGTGAATGTGAGAACGCCAATTATTGAAGATTGGGCTGGGAAAATCAAGTGCAAATCCGATAGCTTCCCGACAGAGTACTTGGGGCTGCCTCTCGGGTATCCAACCAATAGTCCTGCAATGTGGGAACCAATAATTGAAAAGGTACGATCAAAATTCTCCGGATGGAAAGGCAAATTTTTGTCCTTAGCTGGTCGTATAATGCTAGTCAAAACTGTGCTTAGTAGTATGCCAATATATTATATATCCCTGTTTCGCATGCCCTGCTCGGTGATAAATAGATTAAACAGTTTATTTGCCAAATTCGTGTGGGGACCGAATTCTCAAAGACCGGTGCACTGGATAAGTTGGAAAAACATGTGTAAGTCTGTCGATAACGGTGGCCTTCGGTTGGTTGATTTACAAATGAAAAACTCGGCCTTATTGAGTAAGTGGTTATGGAGATTTGGCAATGAGCCAGATAGCTTATGGAGGAGAGTTGTTTGCGCTAAGTATGGGTTGGAGGTGAACAGATTACTCCCGTGGGGGCTTAATCAGTCGAAAGCATCATGGATCTGGAGGAATATCTCTAAACCTCTAGGAGCGGCGTCTCATACTTTCACTCTTCATATTAGAACTGAGCTGGGTGATGGCAAATCCATCAACTTCTGGGAAGATTGGTGGACCGAGGTGCAAAGTCTCAGGGAGGAATTTCCAAGAATCTACGCGCTAGCAATCAAAAAAGAAAGAAAGGTCGCTGATTTTTGGGACAACAATGAAGGACAGCGTGTTTGGAGAGTGGTCCTGAGGCGACCTTTGTTTGATTGGGAAAAAGAGGTATGGGTCTTATTCAAAACTACAATTGACAGAGCTATGCCTAGGCTAGGTGTAAGGGACAAATTGAAATGGCCCGGGGATTCCAGCGGAACTTTTAGTGTTAAATCCTACTGCTCATTACTCTCTAATGTTAACTCTTCGGATGCTGATTTTTGGAGGGCCGTTTGGAGAAAGATTGCTCCACCAAAGGTTGAGACCTTTGTTTGGAGAGCTTTGCAAAATAGAATCCCGTCACTTGCGGAACTTGCGAAGCGTGGAGTCAAGGTGCCCAGCTCCGGTAAATGTTTTTTATGTTCGCTTTGTATCGAATCTGTTGATCATCTTTGATGTCATTGCCCGACGACTTGGAGGGTTTGGCAAATGTGGGGTAGGATCTGGAACTATTATTTGGTGATGCCTGCTACCTTCAAAGCTTTTCTATTAAGCTGGAATGATGTAGCGGATAAGCATATAAACAAGGAGGTATGGTGGATGGCATTCTACGGTTTCTCGTGGTCCATATGGCTTTGCAGAAATGATGTAATCTTCAATGCCAAACTGTGTAATGCCCAAAATATCTTTGACATTGCTATGGCAAAAATTGGCTTTTGGTGCAAATGCAGATGGCCAGAGAAGTATAATTCGGTACTGGACTTTATCCGTGACCCGACCATAGTCAACCATTTCAAGACCGTTACAAAGAACTGCAGACCAAGAGCGGGAGGCTGGACCCGGCCGAGCAAAGGAGGGGTAAAATTCAATGTCGACACTACAGTAAGATGGAGTTTCGGGGAAGCTGCAATTGGCGGATTGGCACGCGACCATAACGGTATTGTTTTGATGGAATTTTCCGAAAGTATCGGGCTATCCGACCCATCGGGGGCTGAACTAAAAGCCATTCTTAAAGCGTGCCTAATGTGGAACGAGAGTAGGTGGAAAGATAAGCTAAGTCTCACCATTGAATCCGATAGCTTATTGGGAGTGAATTGGGTGCGCAACCATAACCATGCCCCCATCGCTTTTAGCGAGCTAGTAAAAAAATGCCAATATCTCACAAACCTACTGAACATCCAAGTCGCCTTTGTGCATAGAGAGGGGAACAATGAAGCTCACGAACTAGCAAAGAAGGGGATCGCGAATGGACAATGCACTCTTGTGAGGGGAAAGCTCGCTTAGGAGCCTGTGTGCTGCTGTCTCTATGATTTTCAAGCAGGTAATGCTCCCCAACCATTCATCGAAGGCTCACATTGATGCTGGATTGACCTACAGTGTTATTCATTTTGGTTGTCATCATGAGCTGGAATAAGGGGTGCTACAACGATAGGAAAAGGCCAATGGCGAGATTATGTGTAATGTTTATTTTCCTTTGTGTACACAGAAACCGTGTCTTGTTTATGTACCCAAAAATCGTGTTTTGATCAATAAAATTAAGGGCACTCTTTTCCTCCTACATAGGCTTAGAGGGGGTTTTTAACGAGGCTCATTTCCTTTTCAAAAAAAAAAATTGAGCCGATCGAGTCGGGTCAGAACCTGAATAGATCAGGTAAAATCCTTATCCCTAATTACATCGATGTAATAGTATCCTTATATGTCGGTGTAATATCAAGTTACATCGATGTAATAGTATCCTTATCTATAGGTGTAATATTGTAGAATCAAGTTATATCGATGTAATAATTTATTGACGGTGAGGAATCAACTTATTTCAGTGTAAATATATTTGAGAGATTAGAACTAATTAATTATGTGATATTGGTATAATTCTATTTTAGAGAGAAGAATAATTTACTCAGATGAATTAGGTATTAATAAGTGCAACTGTAGTACAGGTAATTATGAATTTTATATTTCAAAATTGATTCGAAGTTTTAAGAATTTTTTAAAGAAATTACAAAATTATAATCGCTTTAGGTTTTCAAGTGCTGAAATCTTACAATTTATCAAAAAAAATTGAAGACAAATTTAGACTTTAAATTGGTTTCAACCGAAAGAATATTTTTTTTGATTAATTTCTATTTAAGGGAAGAGAGGGAGAATTTTGCTCTTATTAAGTCATGAACCCACAACTTAAAGGAAAAAAAGAATGTCAACTGAAAGTTTTATCCACTTATTTCAGAGATTGTTGACAACCGAAAGAACATTTCCAAAAGTACAATTACACATTAAAAATATTTTTGGGGTTAAATATGTTTATTTAAGAACTAAAACATATTTTATTGCTTTTTTAATTTTAATTTAATTGTTTTTAAAATTTTAAATGAAAATTTTGATTAAATTATCTAACATGAATGTCAAAGTATTTAAAAAAAATATTTTTAACAGATATATTTAAAATAATTGTAGAATAATAGTTTATATAGTTGAAAATAGTTTATGAACTCAAATAAAAATACAATTTGAAGGTGTTAGCTTTGCCTCTGCTGGTTCGGGCCTATTGAAATGACAGTCAGATTAGAGAGTCCAGTGAATCGACAATGCAGACATTGTTGCCCGAAATGAAAGCAAAGCTGGCAGGGACCAAACTTGCGTATGCAGACATTTACGACACATACATTTTCAGGCCTATTCAATATGGTACAATTAATTTGTGTTGTTGAAGCAATAGTACTTGGCTTGTGTTTTTTGTATGGCAAATTGCAGGAATTAGAGAAACAAGTGTAGGTTGCTGTGGCTCTGGTCTCCTGGAGGTGTCAATTTTATGCAACGCAGTGACTGCTTCGGCATGTGGAAATCCTTCAGAGCATCTGTTTTGGGATAGTGTTCAAGAAAAAATCACTTTGCGGGTATCATACTAATGTGTCTGTATATTATATTGAGAGAGAAAAGATTATGCACTCTTTGGTAATTAGCTGATAGATAATAGCTGATACTGAATTACATTAGTTGATAGTTCATAGCGGATTGCATTAGTTGATTTGACTAGCGGATTGTATAAAGTGTTTGGTAAAATTAACTGATAGTTGATAGCTGTTTGATTATTTAAACGAGCAAATGGACATATAAAGACATGATTTATTATATATTTGTTTAAATAGTTTATTAGTTATCAATCTTTTGTATATTAATTAAATTATAAAAAATAATTTTTTTAATATAGCGTTACTAAGCATATTTGAAGGATATATATATATTAATTTATTATTTATAAAATTATTCTTAATATAATTTAATTAATTATTAAATTTAAATACAAATATGAATGTGTGAGAATAGAAAGAAAAAAATATTAGTTTACAAATGTCACAATGTAAATACGTGAGGGTGAAGAATTAAAATAGAAAATGTTAAATTTAGGTTATTTGGAGATTTTTTTATCGATGTTAAGGGTAAAATGGTCTTTATAACTCATATGTCAAAACTTCTAATTAAAAAAAAAAAACTCATATTAGCAGCTTTTTTAAAAGGCTCAATAGACTTTTTCCCCTTAAACTTTACATGTTTTCCCAACTTACCCCCTAAAGTTCATTTCGATCACTTTTTCCCCTTAAATTTTTCGATGTTACCCATTTCACCTCAAAAGCTAACACTGTTAAAAATACTTTGTCTTGGCCAATTAGAACACACCAAATCATCTTCATTATTTATTTATAAATTTTAAAATAAAATAAATATATTAAAATATTTATTAATTTTATTTTATTTTTCTAAATACCCAAAATACTCCTATCTTCTTCCCCAATTTTCCAATGTTTTTCAGCATCATTCTCTTCCACCAAACTTGAACAAATTATCATGTTGTTGCAACAACTATATCTCTCCCAAACCAGGTAAAATTAAAATTAAAAGGAAATATTAGGGTTTGTTTCCTGTAACGCCCCGAGTTTAGGGCCGAGAGATAATCGAATTAGTCAAGCCGAGTCGGGTTAGATTTAAATTGGAGAAAACTGATTTTTAACACACCTAAAAGTGTTTTAAAAGAGAAAATGACAAAAAGAGATTTTGTAATTCTAAAAAGGGTTTTTGAAAGTCATCATCTTCTCCAAATTGCTTTTCACGTTCAAAAACCTCTCTTAAACTCCATTTTACTATTCCATTGCCCCAAACTCTCAATCCAAGTGATTTCTTCAAGGTAAATGTCTCCTTAACTTGGTTTCATCTTCCTTGAGTCAAAAATGTTGAGATTTTTGTAAAACCTATGGTTTAAACATGTTTTAATTTTTAAAGTTTGGTTTGAAATGAAAGGAAGTTTATGGGTTTTCGTTTGGGTTGACTATGGCTGAGTTTGAGTGTGTTTTTAACTTTGTTTTATTACAAAAATAACATAAAAATGATGGGTTGTTATGGGAAACCCGAAATGGGTATCGTGGGTGATTTTGGGAGTTGAAAATCTTGAGTTTTTGGATGAGTTTTGGGTCTAAATGACAGCGGAATGGTTGATAGCTTTGGGTTGATGTTTTGGAATGTCAAAAGGTAGATTTTTTATGGTAAATTCGTTGTGTGTGGCTGCAAGTAGTTTGAGACTGAATTGATATGTTTCGAGTAAAATTTAGGCTTGAATCGATGTGTGTTGTTGCAAGATTGTTGAGTTCTGGGTTTTTGTTGTGTTTGTGAGTGTATTAGTGTTCTAATGTTCAGTTTTGGGTTGCTTAAAACAGAGAAATCAGATTCGGGCATCGTAGACGGAAATCCAGGTAGTTTGGAAGCTTGATTCGGCATCTTGAACATCGTTTGTGTGTTGGCTGGTGAGTAGATCGATTTTAAAAGCCTTAACGTGGTTAATGGAATGTTTTGGGAGTTTGGATTGAGCTTGAAAAGTCAATCCAAGCTCAAGAGTAAGTATTAATGGTTTTAAGCAATTAAATTGTGTTTTATGTTTCCTCGATGCATGATGAACATGTTATATTGTTATGTGTTGAATTGCTTTGTTGCACATGTTGAGAAGTGAGACTTGTGTTTATATTTACATTGTGAGTACATGCCTTGCATGAAAGTTTAGACATGGTAAGTGGTTCAAGCATCGGTAATGCTTGTGGTTGTGAATGAGTATATTGGCACGTGTTGAGTTGTTACCGGATATAATTGATCGATCAATAGGATTAGAGTGCACTCGAGGTTTTGGGCATGTTTTTCCCGTGGATATGATGGAATTGTCGTTTTATGGTTTTGATGTAATATTAGGCATGGACTGGCTTGTAGAGCATAGGGATAGGGTAGATTTTGAGACAAAGCAGGCGTCCTTGAGACTTTCAGAGGATCGTGAGGTAGTAATAGTGGACGGGAACGTTAAGTTCTTGTCCAATGTAGTTTCAGCCTTAGAGGCTCAGAAGTTATTGGATGTGGGTTGCCAGACGTACCTAGCCTATGTTATGAATCCGAATATGGATGAGGCACGACCGCAAGACTTTAGGACAGTTTGTGATTTTCCGAGTGTATTCCCAGAAGAATTGCCTGATTTGCCTCCAGATAGAGATGTAGAGTTTTTCTATTGAGATATATTCAGATTCAGCTCTAGTATCGATTGCACCGTACCGAATGGATCCTAAAGAAATGAAAGAGTTGAAGACACATCTTCGGGAATTGATAGACCGAGGGTTCATTCGTCCGAGTACTTCACCTTGGGGTGCACCGGTGTTGTTTGTGAAGAAGAAAGATGGCAGTTTGAGAAAGTGTATCGATTATTGACAGTTGAATAAGTTGATAGTGAAGAACAAATATTCGTTGCCGAGGATTGATGACCTGTTTGATCATTTGAGATGTGCTTCAATGTTCTCGAAGATAGATTTGAGATCCGGTTATTATCAGTTGAAAGTAAGAGATCATGATGTACAAAAGACAGTTTTCCGCACTCGTTATGGGCACTACGAATTCTTAGTGATGCCCTTTGGTTTGACTAATGCACCTATAGCTTTTATGGACATGATGAATAGAGTGTTTCACGAGTACTTGGATCTTAATCTCTTCGGTACATCTTAATCTCTTACTTTCAACTGATAATAACCGGATCTCAAATCTATCTTCGAGAACATTGAAGCACCTCTCAAATGATCAAACATGTCATCAATCCTCGGCAACGAATATTTGTTCTTCACTATCAACTTATTCAACTGTCAATAATCGATACACTTTCTCAAACTGCCATCTTTCTTCTTCACAAACAACACCGGTGCACCCCAAGGTGAAGTACTCGGACGAATGAACCCTCGGTCTATCAATTCCTGAAGATGTGTCTTCAACTC
Source organism: Hibiscus trionum (assembly GCA_030270665.1). Taxonomy (NCBI): domain Eukaryota; kingdom Viridiplantae; phylum Streptophyta; class Magnoliopsida; order Malvales; family Malvaceae; genus Hibiscus; species Hibiscus trionum. The sequence continues at coordinate 21,690,617 of BSYR01000025.1, forward strand.
TTTCATTTCTTTAGGAGCCATTCGGTACGGTGAAATCGATCTAGAGCTGAATCTGAATATATCTCAATAGAAAACTCTACATCTCTATCTGGAGGCAAACCATGCAATTCTTCTGGGAATACACTCGGAAAATCACAAACTTTCCTAAAGTCTTGCGGTCGTGCCTCATCCATATTCGGATTCATAACATAGGCTAGGTACGCCTGACAACCCACATCCAATAACTTTTGAGCCTCTAAGGCTGAAACTACATTGGACAAGAACTTAACGTTCTCGCCCACTATTACTACCTCATGATCCTCTGAAAGTCTCAAGGACACTCGCTTTGTCTCAAAATCTACCCTAGCCCTATGTTCTACAAGCCAGTTCATGCCTAATATTACATCAAAACCATAAAACGACAATTCTATCATATCCACGGGAAAAACATGACCCTGAACCATCAAAGGACATCTTCTGTACATCTTTCTGACCACCACTGTATCGATACGGTCCCTTGTTTTGGGCAAGGCGTACTGGTACGCGGGGGCGTATCGATACCCAAAATGCTCTCTAGAAATCTGAGAAATTGACGAGATTTTAGCGTATCGGTACGGGTTCCGGGTGTATCGATACGGTCTTCGTAGTTGACCAAGGGAAGTTGACCGTTAAGGGCGTATCGATACCATCCTTGAGGGTATCGATACAGTTTCCCTAGGTTTGACTTGGGGTGTTGACCAAGTACAAGCGTATCGATACGGTCCTTTAGCGTATCGATACGACCTGTTGTAAAATTGAAAAGGGTTATCTTAATTGCATGTTTTGCTTCTTTTGTATCCATGTGTGTTTTTCGCTGCGTGTCCTCTCACATAGGATATAATTAATGCATCTAGACAAGATAACTTTAAAAGAAATTTTCTAGGGTTGCTAATCGGAGTGGACCCCCAACGGGTTTCGCTTCGATTTTTCTCGTGTAACCCATTCGATGCGGTCTGGTGGCTAGGCCGGGCCGAGGGGTTACATTTCCTGCTCGCATCCTCAAATCCTCCAACTTTTCCAAATCTATACTTCACTCCCAGATATTCTTGTTTATTTCCCAAACCCCAAATCCAAATTCACATTCCAGATATTCTTATTTTCTTCCTCCAAAAACTACTGATTTATCGAAATGAAAATTGAAGATAGAAAATTTTTTATTGTATTCGGTTGAAACTCAATTTTTCCTAAACCATATTTTTTAATCCTATTATATTCAAATGAAAAATCTCTAATCTAGTTCACCAAACAAGCTTTGATTCGACGCCACTGTCGACATTTTCTTGCTCGTCTGAGCTTGGTCGTTGCAACCCGATTATTCCATGGGCCTGATTTTACATCACCACCATTCCAAATTCAAAACCCCAATTCCCGATTTGATTTTATATCAACTATAGAATGAATGCTTTGCTTACCCAACTATGAATTAAAATTTTCGCCATTAATTTTGCTACTGAAATTTGAACCTTCATCGCAAACTTCAACCCTCGAAACAATTACCATTAGCAGTGGTATACTATACATAGATATGTACGGAGAAAGGGCATTGCTGATCTGATGGCGGTTGGGGGCTCCAAGAAAAAAGGTGAAGAAGAACGGGAGATGTGGGTTGGAGATGATGGGTTTATTATTATTATTATTAAACTGAAAATTGAGTAAAAGAAAATAATTAAGTATGACGTTGCGCATTCTGATTGGTTATGAAATATTTTTATTTTTTTAACGTTAGGGGGAGAAGTGGTTAAAATGAACTTTAGGGGGCAAGTTGGGAAAACATGTAAAGTTTAGGGAGTGTGTATTAAGCCTTTTTAGCTCAAACCTCCGCTATTCAAATAACATCCAAATTAGCGGATTTGACTAGCCAAACTTTTAATATTAGCTCAAGCCTCTAATTTTAGCTCAAATTATTATTTACCAAACATGACCAGTCAAACCTCTAATATTTACTCAACAAACATGACCAATCAAATCTCTTATTTCCATCGACAAAAAGAACAAATGCAAATCCTAAAAGTTCTTTTTTCTCTCTCTCGACAATACTGTGATTTCAACAACACTATTATTTTTCATAAAAAGAAATATAAAATTTTATGTAAAAGGATGCTATCCACACTGCTGCCTTTCAAAGCAAAATCTGAGAGGACAGGTCAAGATCATGGAATCTGGAATTCAATCCCTTCTCATGTTTAGTACAAGATATATTGCAGTGTAAGTAATGTCTCGTCTATTTTTGTCGGAAGCAAGCTAATTCAAAGTTCAAACCGTGCTGATAAATGCTCATTCAAGTCAATCCAAGGCTGTCATTTATAGCCGATGACAATGGGAATATCCCACATCGGTGAAAAGACAATAATTCCCTTCTGCCCTTACACAGTCAACAGTAAATTCTATCTTTCCTCTGCAAATCATATGTTATTTTCACCAAATTTATGAAACAAGAGGATACAAAAAAACAACAACATCAATTGCATGGACAGCTACCAAAGACCTTTCATAAATGCAAAGCTTATCTAGTACTAGTATTTCAGAACAAGTCCTCGTGGATTGGCGTTTGCCATAAGTTAATAAGACCAAGGTTTTCTTTGTTAATTTATTCAACTGGGCCAATGCTTCTTGCCTCCTCCTCGCTTCCTGATCTTTGCGGTTGTTGAGGTGGCTGTTGCGGTGGTTGGACTTGCCGTGACTGAAGTAAAAGCTGTGCTTCAAGTGGATGGTGGTGGTGATCTTGTTGTGATTGAATCTGATAAGGGTTTTCAAAGCTTCCCAAAGCCAATGAAGGTGGTGACATGGTGGCTACTGCACTTGTTATCTGAATGAACCCGGTTGCAGTAACCGAACCAGACCTTTCAAAACCATTGTTAAACCTCACAATCTCAGGTTGTTGGCCACCGTGATGTTGCTCATATAGCATCTCTTGTTGTTCCCTTGCTGCTATTACCGGCACCGCTGCCAACTGTTGTTGAGCCTTGAAAACCTGTTGCTGCTGTGTTTCTCCCATCACTAACTGCCCGGAAACAACCGCCCCGGCTGCTGTGTTTCCGACATGATGAAAGAAAACCGGCGGTTGTAATATAGGAAGCATTGCTTGAGGACCGATATAAGTAGCCAACTCTTTCTTGGCATTGTTGAGATCGTCTTGCATTTGTTTAAGCTTCTGTTGTAAGATCGAGATCAAGCCGACACAGCCGTAGACGGGGTCCCGGAGACGAGCCTCGGCTTCGTAGGCCAACGAGTTGACTGCGTCTTCACGTTGGGAGGTATTCAGTTCGTTCAAAAGCTTGGCGACGTTGCTGGCGCCGAAGACTTTATGAACGTTGGCGAATTTCCGGGGGTTGTCGGGTGGGAAGTACGGTGCAAAGACGCATTCTTGGGTGCATTTCCGACGGAGGAACTTGCACGCCGCGCAAGGAGAGTTGAAAGACGACATCTTTTGCAAGATCTTATGAGATCCGGCAAAAAAACAAAGAGAAAAAATGAAATTAATATGCAAAAATGAAAAACTTACCTTTGGGGACTTTTGCTACGAACAAACTGCTTGCAGAAATGGGACCTTCGTCTTCCAAACTTACAGATCAAAACAACCTTAAACGAAACGACAAGCAAATTACATTATCGTTTCTGGGCAGATCTTATTCTCTCAAAAGCTTCTGTTTCTTTTCTTTTTCCTCAGAAAAATCAAACAAAAAACGAAAGCTTTAACCTAACCCTAAAGAGTAGAGACAAAGGATCCTTTTAAGATCAAAATCTGAGGTTTTTATTTTTGGATGTTAAAAAAAAGCATTGGACATGTTTGTTAACTAGCTGATTATATTAGTTGATTAGACTAGTGGATTGTATTAGCTAATTGTATAAAAGTGTTTGGTAAAATTAACTTATAGCCGATAGCTGTTTGATTATAAACAAGCAAAATGACATATAAGGACATGATTATATTCGATATTTATTTGAATAATTTATGAGTTATCAATATTTTTTATCTATTAATATTAATTAGATTATAAAAAAGAATGTTTAATATAACATTACTAAGCATATTTGAAGTATCTATATATTAATTTATTATTTATATAATTATTTTTAATATAATTTAAATATTAAAATCTCTAATTTTAAAAAGCTCTTATTAGCAGATTTTTTAAAATTAGATGTTTCACCCTAATCCGCTATTTATATCCGTTCTTTATCAAACATTTAAATTAGCGTAATTAACCGGTCAAACCTCTAATTTTAGTTCAAATCTCTAACTTTAACTTAAATCTCTCTTTATCAAACATGATTATTTTCGAAGAAAATTGATATAAATAAAATTAAATGAAATAAAGAATAAATTTATTACTACCTTAAAAGGTTTGTCTTTTACTATGTGGTCTGAGCAGCTATTAAATGCTTCTATGAGTTTCCTCTTTGTCCCTTTGTTGTTTCCCTCTAAATAAAAGATAGGCATCCTTTTAATAGTTTGGGAATAGTTAATAGTTGATAACATATTATATTAAACTATAATGAATAGTTGATAGCTTGTTGATTTAATTAGCAGATTATATTAGTTGATTGTATAAAAGTTTTTGGTAAAATTAAATAATAGTTGTTTGATTATTTGAACAAACAAAATGACATATTAAAGTAATTAAATTTTTTAATTATTAAATGATCAAAAATAATTTTTAATCAAATTTAATAAAAGTCAATTAAATAATACGGTTAAAAATCAATCCTTGATTTTTTTTTTAATGTTCTTCGATCATTATCTCCAAAAGTTGCCTTTTGCTTTTTTGTTTCTGGTTCTTTTAAGATTTAGTTTGTCAATTGTGATCTAATTAATTATAATTTACCATTAGGAAGCAAGAAATTGTATTTTTTTACAAAGCTAAAAAGAGAGAATTTAATAGTAAGCACTATGAAAAGAAACATTATTACTATTTAAGGTTAGAAACGGTGAGACTAAGTAAAACGATATTTGTCATTTGACACAAAAAAGGCAAAGGATTTATTTTATTTTCTTTAATTCAACAAAAACAAATCTTAAATAATAATTATATAATCCTTAATTAGCGATAGCAATCAAAAAGGTTCAGATTAATTACTAGTAAGAAAAATTGTCATTTATTGTTAGTAGATAATTATTTTTTAAAGATCAACCAATTATTTTTTTATATGGTAGTATATGTTATTTACAAAATTTTTCTATCCTTTTTCGGTGTTTTTTTTATGTCCAAACACTAAAAATTAAATTTTAAGTCCTAACCTTAAATTTGAAATCTTAAACTATAAACTCTAAAAAATACGTACTCTACCACTAATTCTTTAAACTCTAACCTTAAATAACATAAAGTCGAATATGTTCTTATCGAATTAACTTCCGATTGAAAAAAGTTTATAGGTTGAAGTTAATTTAGATATTATATAAAATATAGGGTAAATTACCCCAGTGACCACTCAATTATTGGCCGCAACCTGTTTTGACCATCCAATTAAAAAAATTTAAAATTTGACCACCCAACTATTTAAATAGACCTATTTTTATCATCGGCCATTAAAATCTAACGGAAAGATAACGTGGCAGTTAAAGTAAAATTTGTATAATTACACTTTTAGTCTTTCTTAATTACCTATCATATTAATTTGGTCTTAATTTTAATTTAATTAAATAAAAATAATCAACCAATCATATAACAACATGTGGTGACACCACCTGGTTAAAGGAAAATTAAAAATTAAAATAAATTCATCCAATCAGGTGGTGACACCACCTGGTTAAAGGAAAATTAAAAATTAAAATAAATTCATCCAATCAGGTGGTGACACCACCTGGTTAAAGGAAAATTCAAGAAAAATGAATATGTGCATGGTGTGATTTGAACTCATGACCTCTTGGTTAAAAGAACTAAGGCTTAACCACTAGGTCAACTACTACTTAGTGATATAAATTGCATCATTCTGTATATATCTTATAATGAAGTCAGTGCTAGGGAAAAAAGAAGAAAATGTTTGTGAGAAAACTCGAACATAAATAACATGAGATATATAAAAATATGCATATTATAGTATTTGGTTTTGGGCATTTAGTATTTGGTTTTGGCAGTCATTAGTTATAAGGAAATGACTAAACATCACCATTCCCTCCTAATCAATTCCTCTATATTATTTCTCAAATACAAATGTAGAAAATATTTTAGGCTAAACAACACCATTAGTCACTAAACTATTTCAGTTTTTTTGTTTTGCTCACTAAATTATTATTTTTGACAAAATCGTCACTAATTTTATGTTTTTTATTTTGGTCACCCGGTTAAAAACTCACGAAAAAACCAATAACTTGGTTTACCCAAAATAGAAAAAATGTAACATTAATGACATTTTTATCGAAAATAATAATTTGATGACCAAAATAAGAAAACGAAAAACAATTTAGTGAGCATATATATATATTTTGAATATGCTGGTGTGATTACAATGTAGTATATGTTCAATTTTCTTAGCCCTTTAATAACGCACACACCATGCACACTTAGTGCTCGAACCCGGTCACCTAGATGAATCTATCATCCTTTACCACTGGGACCATATATATTTGAAGAGACAACACTATGTAAAACTTGAAAGTGTTAAGATTATCACAAGAAAAAAAATTATGGCCATGTTTAGTAAATAGCGGTTTGAGCTAATATTAGAGGTTTGACCAGTCGAATCCGCAAATTTGGATGTTTGGTGAATAGTAGGGGTGTTCATGGTTGGTTAACCGTACCGTTTAGCCTAAACGGTCAGTTAACCGTTATAACGGTTATTGAATTTTGCTAACCATAATCTAACAATTAAGAAACAGTTAACCGCTTACGTGGTTAACCGACGGTTTGGTTATAGATTAACCTATAACCTATTGCAATTTTTTTACATGTTCACTAAAACAATGAAATTATCTCTCCGATAATTATTAAATTAAAATGTTCAAAAAATTACTTAAATAGAGAGATTATAAATAATAACTCTATACTTAAATAAAAAAGTACATACATACTATAAAGTTTCAACGCAAATAAACACACACAAGCTTCACAATAGTTTTAAGTTTCAGCAATGTTCAGCACATAGTAATACATCATCAAAGTTCATGACATAAAAAGACGTCATCAAAGTTTTAAACACAAATATTTAACTAATATAAAACAAACACAAGGTTAACTTCCATGAATTAATACAACACAAGTCACAAAATAATTTAATAACGGTTAACCTATAGGTTAACTGTTTGTCAAAAATTATAACCATAACTGTAACCATTAACCATCATTTTTAGCGGTTCGGTTAACCGAAACAATTTAGTTTTAACGGTTCGGTTAATTAACTTATAAAATATAATGGTTATACCTGTTAATGGTTATGGTTAATTATGCACACCCCTAGTGAATAGCAGATTGGAAGAACGCATTGGGGCGAAACCTCTAATTTTAAAAAAGCTGTTAATATGAGTTTTTTGATATTAGAAGTTTTGACATAAAAGTTGTAAAGACCCCTTTACCCTTAATAATTATCAAAAATATCCAAATAACCCACATTTAACTTTTTTCTATTTTAATTCTTCACTTTCTGTATTTACATTGTGACATTTGTAACTAATACTTTTTTATTTTTTCCCTTTTATTTTCACACATTTATATTTGTTTTTAAATTTAATAATTAATTAAATTGTACTAAAAATAATTATATAAATAATAAATTAATATATAGATCCTTCATATGTGCTTAGTAATGTTATATTAAAAAATTATTTTTCATAATCAAATTAATTAAACAAGTATCTAATATAATTATGTTCTTATATGTCATTTTGCTTGTTTAAATAATCAAACAACTATATTGTATCAATTAATTTTACCAAACACTTTTATACAATCAGCTAACGTAATCCGCTATCAGCTATTGGTTATCCGCTAATTGTCAAACATGACGACCTATCTATTTACTCATCCACCGGTCCAAAAAAGATGTAAAAGTATTTGAGTTTTACATGGTGTAAGTGGATCCTAACTCATTTTGAATATATATGCATATGTATTCATTCAATATTGTATAATAGTTTTTAAGTTTTATGCATTTTTTGGATCGTTGATGAGTGAAATGAATGGTTGTGATTAAAAGTAGGATATGAGAAAACTATCACTTGAGGACGCCCTCGTCGCTCGGCTAAGGTGATACCGGCTCACTTGATCCTTGAACTGCCATAGGTCCACGGTTGGTTCCCAAGGGACCGAGTTTGATTTTGCCATGGAGTACAAGCCGAGAAAAATAAATTTAGTTGCCGACGCTTCGTCATCTATCTCACTTATCCAGTGATCAAAAAAATATATAAAATAGAGTTTTACACTGTGGTTAAGCGGATCTTAACCATATATATATTACATATAATATTCAAAAAATCAGCGGATAGCCAGGTTTACATACGGTGTCGTAGGTTTGGAAAAGCCAACTTTGCGACGCCCCCCAAGATGGACATCCTCTCCCTGACCTAAACCAAAAGACCAAGGTTGAAAAAGAATGTCAACCCTAAATCACCTCAAGACCCGTTGTCTTTTCATTGCCACTCTCATGTAAGTAACGTAGTCCCCAACCCAACAACCCGACGGTTCCAACCCTCAAGACATAACATCAACCGACACACACCTTAGCAATAGCACATAAAAACCAAGTCCCTTTTCTTCCCTTAGCCTTGTCTTTTTCTTTTGGTTGAAGCACAGAGTTTTAAAGGGGTCAAAAATGGTGAACCCAAGGTGTTATTTGGACATAAGTATAGGAGGAGAAGTAGAAGGAAGGCTAATAGTGGAGTTATACAAGGATGTTGTGCCTAAAACTTCTGAAAATTTCAGGGTTTTGTGTACTGGTGAGAAAGGCATTGGACCCAACACTGCTGCTCCCCTGCATTACAAGGTTCATCCTTCCTTTCTCTTTTCTTATATCCATAAAAAACACATTTTTTATGTGTAAATGCATTCAAGTATTTATTGTTTAGCGTTTTACTCTGTTTCTTCTTCTTCTTCATGGAATGTTAAAGTAGTGTTAACATCTTTTTATTTTGTATTGATTACATGTTTTTGCTTGCACATTGTGTATTATGTGATATAAGAGTAATATTTTATATTCAAAAGTAACATATCTGTAGCTGCCATGAGATTTTGGATTGTTAAGATGAATTCATGAGAATTTTTTACAGGGTGTTCGATTTCACCGAGTTATCAGGGGTTTTATGGTACAAGGTGGGGATATATCAGCTGGTGATGGAACTGGGGGAGAATCAATTTATGGCTTGAAATTCGAGGATGAGAACTTTGAGTTAAAACATGAACGGAAAGGAATGTTATCAATGGCTAATACGGGGCCTAACACCAATGGATCTCAATTCTTTATTACAACTAATCAAACCTCTCATCTTGATGGAAAACATGTGGTTTTTGGTAAGGTTGTTAAAGGAATGGGTGTTCTTCGCTCTATCGACCGTGTTGCTACTGAGGATGGTACTAATTACCCCACTCAAGAGGTTGTAATTGCTGATTGTGGAGAAGTTCCTGAGGGGGCAGATGATGGCATATCTAATTTCTTTAAAGATGGTGATATTTATCCTGATTGGCCATCTGATCTTGACAAAAAACCAGATGAATTTTCTTGGTTAGTGAAGGCAGTAGACTCTATCAAAGCTTTCGGAAATGAGCAATTCAAGGTATTCGATGTAACTATACGTTTTTCGATTAGGCAGCCTTCTACTTTCTTTTAATTGTGAAATGCTTAATGATGGTATACTTTTTGGACATCCTTTGTTTGGAACTTTGATTATGTTTTGCCTCTTATAGAAACAAGATTATAAGATTGCTCTTAGAAAATATTGTAAGGCTTTGCGTTACTTGGATGTTTGCTGGGAGCTGAAGGGCATTGATGGAGGTGCATAATTTAGTTTCTTTCTTTGATGAACGAGATGTTATTACTACCATTGCCAAGAATCTCACGTTTTTTCTTTTCATTTCTAACTTATCATTGCACAGGGAAGTGCTCGACTTTGCGGAAGACCAAGTCTCAGATACTTACAAATTGTTCTGTAAGATTTTGACTTCCTTGAAAATGTTAGGTCATAGATAATGCATGTGTTAGGAATCTAAAATTGCGATGGTATGGAGTTCATCTACTTTAATATCGAACGTGACTAATCCATACTGTTTTTGTGTTGTTGATGTTTGTTTCGTGCGGTTCTCTTCGTGTTGTCTGTTTCAGGTCTGCAAGTTGAAACTCGGTGACTTAAAAGGAGCATTGTTGGATGCGGACTTTGCAATTCGTGATGGAGAAGACAATGTGAAAGCTTTCTTTCGGCAAGGCCAGGTCGGTGCTTACTATCTGCATGACATTCAAAGCCAAGTTTATTCATTCTTGACACTGCATGCGTTTGTTTTTCACCTATTTCAGGCATATATGGCACTTAAGGACATTGATGCTGCAGTTGAGAGCTTTAAAAAGGCATTGGACTTGGAGCCAAATAATGGTCAGTGCAATTTGTTTCTTATGAAATTGTAGCTGTCATTTAACAAGTTTTTGCTTTCATCCTTTGGTGATAGTTCATCAAATTTGCTCAATTATGTACTTTTAGTAGAATTCTGCGATCATCTTATACGGTGTTTTTCACCCTTCGGCCTTCAGGTGGAATTAAGAAAGAGCTTGCAGCTGCAAGGAAGAAGGTTAATGATCAGCACCGTTTGCCTTATTGGACATGTTAAATGTTTAATGCTTTCCTCCCTGCATTTCCTTTAATTTGTTAAACTACTGCAGATTGCCGACCGAAGAGACCAAGAGAAACAGGCATACTCTAGAATGTTTCAGTAGATCTTTAGCAGAAACTATGTGTAGAGGTTTTTCTTTTTTTTCTTTTTCTGTTTATAGTTTGTTTGGCTTGAGGGAAAAATCAGGTATGCATTTTTGTTCAACTTTTGCTATGGATGTGAGCATGTTTTTCAACTCTAATGTCTGTTTTATTCCGTCATGCAGGGTTCGGGTTCAGCAAAAACTTGCCAGATCTCTGTTCAGTTGGATGAATGTTAATGTGGGATGGTACTTTCTTTCTTCTCATTTCTAGTGAAGCAGATTGACATTTTATTCATACTAGAAACTTCATTTTGATTTTTACATGTTTATTTGAGCTTGTTCGAACTATCGTTTTATACGCACAGAACAACATTTTATTTGATATAAATACACATGTTTTATACATACTCATATCGAGTCTTGTAATTCACTCTTCCAACTTATTCAATCACACAATCAAAGAGAAGATCAAAACTGATCTTACACTACCGAGTAACGGCACTAAAATCGACCGTGTCGGTGGTTCTACTAGCAACAGCTTCAAGCATTGTACTAGTATTCAGATTGTGAAAGAGCCACTGGGTCAAGCCCCAGCTGGAGACCATTTCTGCATTATATTTCTCTTCAAACTTGGCTTCACCAGTGCCTAGTGACAACATTAGCATTCTCCTGCAATCCAACGTTTCGAAATCCTTGGCAAACCAGAATGGTAGATTCATTGTTTGTTGCTACTGGACACAAATGGTGCAAACCAGAATGGTAGATTCATTGGCCCTGACTATTTTCGTTTCGATGTTTGCTGGGCGTCGGAATCCAAGTGCTCTCAAAAAGTTGCTACTGCTTGGCAACGTACTCAAGGTTGCATTTTAGACAAGGTGAAGGCAGTGGCTGGCAAAAAAACACACGCAGAAGTGATACGTTTCAAAGGAAAATTTTCCTGCAAGATCAAATAAACTTATCTATGCAGGCTGTTCTTCCTTTTTCCCAAGAGGCAGAGTTGCAGAGCACTTAAATGGGGTGAATACTGAATAAAAGTATGAATGCAATTTTTACATTCAATGTTTCCTAAATATTTAATAAAAAATATTAGGTATTAATATTATGCCATAGACATTGATACCAAAAACATAATATCGATACTATTTTTAGGTTCTATATTTTAAAATTTCTCAAAAATAGACTTAATCATGTATGAATTTTTGTACAACTTTTGCTATGGACTTGGCATAGTTTTTGTACAACTCCAACTTATTCACACAATCAAACGAAGATCTAAACTGATCTTGTATTTATTTGACACAAATAATAATCCACTTAATAATAATAATAATAATAATAATAATAATAATAATGCACACTTGAATTAATGATACTTATATGTTAAAAAATCATCTGGCTCATAAGCACTCTTTCTATACCCCACACTAAAATTTTAAATTCCAAATTTTAACCTTAAATTCTACATCCTAAACCTTAAGTTCTACATTCAACATCATAAACCCTAAAAAATATACTCCACGTCTAATTCTTTAAACCCTAAACCTTAACTTTAAACCCTAAACCCATTATTTTAAAGTGGGACACCAAAAGGGGCATAGTTAGGTGCAGACATTAACCATTGACTTCTTTTTCATTTTAAACTACCATAATAATCATTGAGCTATCTTTTGATTTTTATTTGGTTCTTTTTTAATTTAATTACTCAATTTCGAATTACTCTTATTTTCATTATTGTGATTACTTAACCGTTAAATAATAGAAAGTGTAAAGTCATTACTTTATTTAATTAATATTTTGTTACGAAATGATTTATTTTATTAATATTTATGTCATGTATGATATAACATAAGAAATAAATAAAATCCCCAAACAAAAAATAAATAAATAAAATCCCTCGCCCTTCCCACCATCAACCAACAACCATGAATAAACACCACAACCAAGTGACCAACAACCATGAATAGTATGCCATTTGGACAATGGAATTTAGGAATTTAAATATTCGAATTATTTAAGATCCTAACGATTGAAAAGTCTCTCTTGGGATGAGAAACAATATATCGTAAGTTCGATTTCATCCAATGTCGGGCGATAGAGTTCAAACTTCAAAGAACAAAAAATTGAAGTGACCAATGTTAGATACGTGGAGTTTGAAGTTTTTTCTCCCGATTAAACATATATTATTTTTGTGTTCGTGAAGAAAAAACTAGTTTGATAGAAAATTTTGGGAGGTAATTGCCGCCGTCGATAACAATTGACGATTGTCGGCATGATAAATGCTGGTCAAAACCTAAAAAAGATGAAAAATAAAAAAAAAGTATTTATAGTGATCCAAAACGACTTTATTTTAGTACTCAATGTTTTGTCATAACATCATTAATTATTTAACGTCTAGCGACCAAAACAAAAAAAATTCAAAAATTAAGTAATTAAATTAAAAATTTTAAACTATTGTTATACCACTATATCCTTCAATACCCAATCTTTCACAAATATAGGTTCTCCGATAGTCTCATCTTCCTCTAACATCGAGTCCTCCGAAAAAAAAAATCCTTCAAAAACTCAAGCTCTTCTATATGACATCCTCCACCTTCAAGTCTTTTGCACAAAAACCCTTCAACTTTAAAATTTATTCGTCAAAAAGACACAAGAGTTCATCAGAAGGTTGCCTCACTGCATCCTTCGCTCGACTATTATTTCGACAAGACCAATGTCAAGTTCACTTATCTCATCAGTCAAAGTTATTGTTTGACATACATACCTACACGTAAGACTAGCACGTCAATTCATCAAGTCCAGACTTTACATTTGTCATTAAAGGTTGTCAACTACTCTCCTTAAATATCTCAAGAAGAGACTGACAAAAAAATTTCCCTCCCGAAACATTCGTCCCGCATGTAGGAATAAAATTTACATACAATGCCAGATTCCTCTAGCATTCTTTTCGTCCAACTTTTTTACTCCGACTACAAATTATTGTGACTTTCCGTTTAAATCAGAAGAAATGAACCATCAAAAACCACCACAAACAATCTTCATCCTAAATTACTCATCAACAACTACGATTACCAAATTAAAAATGAAAAATATGCAATGATAAAAAGTAATTAGTTATTATTATTATTATTATTATTATTATTATTATTATTATTATTATTATTGTAACCCCCTCGTCCCGGTCTGGCCGGATGACCGGTCCGAGTGGGCCACACGGGGAAAACCGAAGCGAAACCCGTTAAGGTTCCCCCTCGGTTAGCAATCCTATTTTTTTTCTTTAACTTAATCTTTTCTAAAAGTTCATTTAAGTCCTATGTGATCAAACAGCGGAACAACATACACGAGATAATCATTCGAACCCAAAACAACATTTAAACAGCCCAATTTTAATCTTTTAAACAGGCCGTTTCGAAACACCCTTGAGGCGTATCGAAACGCCTTGACCAGGTCAACTGCCCCAGAGCCTAAACAAGGGGCCGTATCGAAACGGTGGTCAACCGTTCCGAAACGCCCTCAACGGTCAACTTCTCGTGGTCAACGAGATTTTGACCGTTTCGAAACCCTTAGACCCGTTTCGATACACCTTCATCTCGTCAATTTCTCAGAATTCCAGTAGCCAAAACGTTCCGAAACGCGTACCGGAACATGGGCTCTCAGAGGCCAAACCGTATCGAAACGCGTTCCGATACGGGGTCCCTGAAGCCTACCCGTTCCGAAACGACCCAGCCCGTTTCGAAACGCGGGCTGCCTGCAACCTTTGAAAGATAGATTTAGGGGAATTTCGACAAGTCTAAAGGTCCCATAGGACCCCTAAAGGCACACAACACCATCAAACAAAGTCTAGAGGCATGCATCCTATGTTTAGCAAGCTCGAACACATACAAGGCATAGATTTAAACAATCTTTCATACATGGCAAAAACACATTTAAGACATATCATATAAGGCATGCTTGAAGACTTAAATAGGCAAAAGATACCAAAATCATCACATATAGGTTTACATGCCATCAAGCAATCTTAAGCATCCATAGGTCATACATCATTCAAGCCTTTGGCAAGTTAAATCATGCTTACAAACCAAGTCAAAACATAAACATCCAAAATCACATATGAGTCATACAAAGCTCATACAAACACACTCTCTTGCCACATTGCTTAACTACTACATAATAATTAATCGTACTTGAGCAACAAACTTGGAAATCCCTTCTTGCCTTGCTCCGAGCTAACACCACGCTAATGATCTGCATTGTTGGAAATGAGAGCGTAAGCTTTAAGCTTAGTGAGGATGCTCTAAAACCGAAAACATCAACAATGCAGGGTTCAAGCATGTATTCCCTAAACCTCATATCTAACATGCATAGATAATTTCACAAGTAGACCTAGCTAGTCTTTCAAGATTCATGTATGGCATCTCACATCATACTAAGCTCGAACATCAATATCAACATCATATATTAACATCATATATCACAATCATATGAACAAGTTTAATTGGCCACTATTAGTTACCCGGATGTGCGGATTTAATCTCAACAATCACTTTACCTCGGTGGGATTACACTCATCACCGGACCTTGCATGGGTGGGATTCCACTCATCACCACATGCCCTACGGATGGGATTCCACTCATCATCCCGTAGAATATATATAAGCTTCCGGTGGAATATTACATCACCGTACTCCTCCTTGATGACTCAACGCCATCAAGGCCACGTACGTTTTGACTCAATTTGTGTGCACACTAATCCTAATGATCGATCATTTACACCCGGTAAGTTAATTAGTGCCAATTTTCATTTACCACATCACATATCCATCAACCATATCTCATGCTCATCACATACACATATCATGGTATACATGTGCAAATCAACCACATATCACAAGAGCATAAATAAGCAATACACATAACATTTAATGGAAATCAATAGCTAAATTAACAACTTGAATTCACATAGAAATGGCCTACCAAGCACATTTCAACTCACACACTACACACACTCGAACCAAACTTTAAAACATGTTTAAAATCACTCACCACCCTTCCTTAGCAACCAAAGCAAATCTCCTACAAGCCCGGATTCGATTCCAATGCTCCTCCAACGTCTCCTCTTGCTTCTAGCCAACCAAAAACACACCCATTAATCCCAATCAATGCTAAAATTCAGTCAACACTCAACTCTTGAGCTCAAACCAACTTCGACAAATTTCCAAATCAAATTAATCCCCAAATACATCAATTTTCGTGCTCCCTCAAACCCTAGCTAAAATTTCCATTTTCAATCATCCAAAAGACCCCCAAAAGGTCCCAAAACATCCTCCTAACATATACTAACCATCAGCCCTCTAATTTCAACCTAAAACCCACCAAAAACCAAGTTTTAGACATCCCAAAAATTGCTTCAAGAACCCATTTCGGGTTTTCAACAAAACCCAACCATTTTAACATATAATGTACATTTTAATGTGAAGAAACAAAAACCCACTCTATATTTCGAAATAAAAAGAAAATCTTCATAAAAACTCAAACTTTAACAAAACCCTAACATTTCAAAAGTTCATAGTTTTAAAATCTAAAGCCATAGATAGATAGAGAATGAAGAGGAGAGTTAGAAAATGCTTTTACCTTTCAAAATGGTCTTGAAATGGAGTTGAAAAATCAATGGAATAGTGATTTGAGCTTGGGAGAGTTTGAAAGAGGGTTTTGGAGGTTTCTAACGTTGGATGGGGAGTGAGGAGAAAGAAGATGACAACTTTTCTTAAAAGTTGTCTTGCTTTTAAAATCCTTTTGGTCAAATTACCACATTGGTCCCTCCCCTTTTTATTAAAACCCAATTAGACCCTAATTAAGGTTGAATTGATTTAATTTAATTTTTCTGACTCAGACCACTAACCCGACTAACTCCTAACCCCAAAACACGGGCGTTACAACTCTCTCCCACTTAAGGAATTTCTTCCCCGAAATTACCTGACTGAAAGAGATACAGAAACTGCTTTTCCATATCCTCCTTCCTCTCCCAAGTGGCCTCGTCCACACCTCGACGTTGCCATCGTACATTTACTAACTCAATCAATCTACCCCGCAACACCTTACTGTCAGAAGCTAAGATCTCAACTGGCTCTTCCTCATAAGTCAAATCCAAATTCAATTCAATCTCCTCTACGGGCATAACATTTGATGGATCGGACCTATACTTACGGAGCATCGAAACATGGAATACATCGTGTATCTTCTATAGCTCGGATGGCAAATGCAAATGATAAGCAACCGGACCAACCCTCCTCATAATCTCATACGGTCCTATGTATCTCGGACTCAACTTCCCTTTCCGGCCGAATCTCATCACTTTCTTCCACGGAGACACTTTCAAGAATACCTTCTCACCCACTGAGAACTCAACTTCCTTCCTCTTCAAATCGGCATAGGACTTCTGCCTATCCGAAGCAGCCTTCAAACAATCACAAATCAATTTCACCTTGTCAGTTGTCCCCTTGAGCAAATCCGACATAAGTAATAACTTCTGTCCCTCTTCGGCCCAACAAACTGGAGTTCTACACTTTCGGCCATACAAGGCCTCATACGGAACCATCTGAATGCTCGACTGGAAGCTATTATTGTAAGCAAACTCTACTAGAGGCAAGTGCTTCTCCCACGTACCCTGAAAGTCAATGATGCAGCAACGCAACATATCCTCTAAGATCTGGATAACCCTCTCTGACTGACCATCTAACTGAGGATGATAAGACGTGCTGAAGTTCAAACGAGTACCCAAAGCTGTATGCAGACACTTCCAAAATCGAGAAGTAAACCGCGGATCTCCATCTGACACAATGGACTTCGGTACACCATGCAATCTAACAATCTCACCAATGTACAAATCGACCAATCTATCTAAAGTATAAGTAGTATTGACTACCAAGAAGTGAGCACACTTCGTAAAACGATCCACAATAACCCACACTGAGTTCTTCTTCGTAGGAGTCAAAGGCAAGCCCGAAACAAAATCCATGGTGATGTTCTCCTATTTCCATTCCGGAATCCTCAACGGTTGCAACAAACCTGAGGGAACCTGATGTTCCGCCTTCACCCTCTGACACACTAAGCACTTACTCACAAAGTCGGCTACATCTCTCTTCAAGCCAACCCAAAAGTACTCATTCTTCAAATCACGGTACATCTTTGTACTTCCAGGATGCATAGCAAACGGACTACTGTGGGCTTCAGTCAAGATCGTACGTCTCAAGTCACTGTCCTCTGGCACAACTATTCCGTCTTTGAAACACAAAACCCCATCGGTGCTGAAACTGTAGTCTGAAGATCTACCCTCGGCTATATCTTGCACGTGAGGTGCCAAAGATCTATCTAAGAGCTGTTTCTCTCTAATCAACTAACCTAGAGTAGGTCTAACCTGAAGCTCGGCTACCAAGCCACCATCTCCGGACAAACTCAATCTAGCGAACATGGCTCTCAAATCTACGGGTATCTTTCTACTAAATGCATCGGCCACTACATTAGCCTTACCCGGATGGTACTCAATGGTAAGATCATAGTCTTTTAACAACTCTAACCACCTACGCTGTCTGAGATTCAAATCTCCCTGAGTCATAATGTATTTCAAACTCTTGTGATCGGTGTACACTGTGCATTTCTCACCGTACAAATAGTGCCTCCAAATTTTCAGAGCAAACACAACCGTAGATAAGTCTATATCATGGGTCAGATAGTTGCGCTCATGGGTCTTCAACTGTCTTGAGGCATAAGCCACTACTCTCTTGTCTTGCATAAGAACACACCCTAGCTCTACATAAGATGCATCACTGTAAACTACATAGTCCTTCCCGGACTCTGCTAAATCAAGATCGGTGCTTGGGTCAAAGCTTCTTTCAATTTCTCAAAGGCTCTCTGTCTTGCATCTGTCCACTCAAACTGAACACTCTTCTGAAGTAACTGTGTCAATGGAGCGCTAACTTAGAGAAACCCTCTACAAATCTCCTATAGTATCCGGCTAAGCCTAGGAAACTACGTACCTCTGTTACAGACTTCGGTTGCTTCCATTCAACAATGGCCTCAATCTTCTTCGGATCAACTCTAATCCCATCGGCTGACACTACATGTCCTAGGAAGACTACCTCTCGGATCCAGAATTCACACTTGCTTAGCTTCGCATACAACTGATGATCTAGCAAAGTCTTCAAAACTAGTCTCAAGTGTCGGTCATGGTCTTCTTCCGTTTGCGAGTACACCAAAATGTCATCTATAAACACAACTACAAACTGGTCTAGGTACTGATGAAAAATCCTATTCATCATATCCATAAAAGCAGCCGGTGCATTAGTCAGCCCAAAAGGCATGACTAAAAACTCATAATGACCATACCTAGTCCTAAAGGCCGTCTTCGGTACATCAACCTCTCTTACCTTTAGCTGGTAATAGCCCGATCTCAAGTCAATCTTCGAAAAGACCGATGCTCCTCTCAACTGATCAAACAAGTCATCAATTCTAGGCAACGAATATTTATTCTTCACTGTCAACTGATTTAACTGTCTGTAATCTATACACATTCTCATGCTTCCATCTTTCTTCTTCACAAACAAAACTGGTGCACCCCAAGGTGAAGAACTAGGTCGTATGAAACCTCTATCTGTCAATTCTTGCAACTGAGTCTTCAACTCTTTCACTTCTTTCGGTGCCATGCGATACGGAGCAATCGAAACAGGTGCCGAATCAGAATAAGTCTCAATGGTGAACTCTACCTCTCTGTCCGATGGTAACCCTGGCAACTCTTCCGGAAACACACTAGGAAAGTCACATACTGTCCGGATGTCCTGAGGTCTAACCTCACTCATGTTAGGGTTCATCACATACGCCAAGTATGCTTCACACCCCAACTCCACTAACCTCTTAGCCTCTAAAACTGAAACCACATTGGACAAGAACTTCACGTTCTCACCCACCACTACAATCTCATAGTCATCTGTGAGCCTCAAATAAATCCTCTTGGTTTCAAAGTCTATCCTAGCTCTATGCTCCGTGAGCCAATCCATACTCAAAATCACATCAAAACCATATAAAGGAAGTTCCATCATATCCACTGGAAATACATGTCCCTGAACCATCAACGGACACATTCGGTACATCTTTCTAACTACTACCGTGTCCCCAAGGGAACTAGTAACACTAACTCCTACCTCTAACATTTCACAAGGCAAATTCAACGACCGTGCATGCTCGCTCAAAATGTAGGAATGTGTAGACCCAGAGTTAATCAAAGAAAGCAAACCCAAAGACTGTATCGAGAAGTTACCTGCGATCACATCGGTGTCATGCTGGTCCCCGCGCTGAGCGTAAACCCTGGCCTGTCCTCCCCCCTCCGGCTGAACTGCAACTACATGTGCTATATTTCTCTGGCCATCATTCATCGGCTGGAAATTACCTCTACCGCGCCCGCGGCCTCTCTGAAAGTCATTGGCCCTAGCAGGAGCCTGAACTGGTGCCTGTCCCACATGATGTGGACAGTCACGTCTGATATGATCTCTAGCCCCGCAACTCCAACACGAGTGGAAATTTCCCCAACACTCACCAGTGTGGTTCCTCCCGCAAGTAGCACATGTGGGCAACTTCCCACCAGCTCTCTGGCCCTGTTAGCCTCTACCGTGGTTACTGCCACCACGCCTATGATCATAATGAGGCCTGTTGTCCCGATGCCTCTTGGCATCACCTCTATCAAAGTTACGGGACCTCTTACCCGAACTAGAACCACCAGACCGCTTGGTCAAGCTCAAACTGTGCTCCAAGTCCTTGGCCCTCGAGACCAAGACATCAAAATCAGTGTAGTTTGAAGCTAGAGTATACGTCTTGATCTATTCACTCAGCCCATAACGAAAACGGTTACAATGTTCCACCTTAGTAGGAACAAGCTCAGGTGCATACTGACTCAGTCTGACAAATCGAATCTCATAGTCTGTCACAGACATACTCCCCTGAAGCAAAGCCATAAACTCCCTCTTCCTCTCATCGAGGTATCACGAACCCAGATACTTCTTACGGAATGCTGACTCAAAGAACTCCCAAGTAATCTCAGCCTCATCCATACCCGAAGTGGCGGTGACCCACCAGGTGTAGGCATCACCCTGAAGCAAGGACTCAACACATCCTAACTTGCGCTCACCAGTACATCCCATCTGAGCAAGGATACAGACAGTCTTCTCAAACCACAACTCGGATCTCTCTGGAGTAGACCCTCGGAACTCTTCGGCCCCTAAACTACGGAGTCTCTCTAATGGCAAACCAGTGCCCTCACCCTGATGGTGTGCTGCTGCCTGACCCCCAGCTACTGCAGCCTGAAATGCCCCGGCTATCGCCTGAACCAAGGGAGCTAAGTCTATTCCGGCCGGTCCTTGGGCACCTTGGCCTCCTTGAGGTCCCTCTCCTTCGGCCCCGGCCTCGCCTCCCGCTCCTGGTGGAGGAGGTGGTGGTGGTGGAGGTGGTGGAGGAGCTCCAACTCCAACCACAGGCTCTCCCACTTGAGCCTCAACTCTAACTACTGGCTCAACTCCTAGAGCCGCTGCCCGTGGTTCCGGTCGAACCATCCTAGGCCTCCTACGTGGTCTCATGATACGGCTAGCAAGGTAATAACTACAACCACAAACAAATAGGGATTACGTTAGCCAAAGCAAGGGTCCAATAGTGCTCAAGTACTCCCTTTACCAAAAATCTTTTTAAATTAAGTAATAGTAGCAATGGGCACACACTCTACACCAGACACAACAAC
Source organism: Hibiscus trionum (assembly GCA_030270665.1). Taxonomy (NCBI): domain Eukaryota; kingdom Viridiplantae; phylum Streptophyta; class Magnoliopsida; order Malvales; family Malvaceae; genus Hibiscus; species Hibiscus trionum. Next base: position 21,712,239 of record BSYR01000025.1, read on the forward strand.
TCATGCTTCAAAACATCATACAAACAGTCAAACATTAAGATTTCATGGCAAGGCATGCATCGAACATTGCAATCACTTAACATATCAAGCTTACCTCACTTACCTGCCCGAGGTCTCGGTAACCTCAGCCTCTGATACCAACAAATGTAACCCCCTCGTCCCGGTCTGGCCGGATGACAGGTCTGAGTGGGCCACACGGGGAAAACCGAATATCAAAATTGGACATCTAATAACAAGTATTGGAAAAAATAGAACTTTAATATCAAATATTGAAGAAAAAAATTAAATCCCTAATAACAAATATTGAAAAAATTAGGCTTCTAATAACAAGTATTATAAAAAACCGAACTCATATAATAAATATTGAAATAATTAAATTTTAAGAATAAACTTTTAATAGTAAATATTTAAAAAAATAAACCTAATAACGAATATTAAAAAAATGGGAGGGCCCTGGTTGCCTAGTCATTTATTACTATCCATTCTTCTTTCACACACTTGTATCATCTATGGTTCCATAACATTTTGGCGGTGAAGCGCGGTCATATATCTAATATTTTATAAACTTAAATTTGATTGATTATTTTTTTTGAATAGTCTAAAAGTTATTACAAGATAACATCTGTTTATAGATATTTTAACCCTTTAACAATATATATCTTATAGACAAAACGATTTGAATTTGTATCTCTTAAATGAATAATATCTGATTTTACCACTAAACACTTGTCGAATTCAATTTAATTATTTATTTAAGTCTATTTATTGTCACACGTTTTGTGCATGCGATATGATGAAATATTTATATTTTTTGCGTCTGTTTAGTTGTTGCTCTGACAAAGAAGGGATTAATGGATCGACTTGGTTCTATGTGGTGCAGTGAGGTGTAGTTAGTGGTCCCAATTATTGGACAAAAAAGAATAACACAAAAACAAAATGAATATATAATTAAAAAATAACTTTAAATAACGTGGTCCGATTTCAAGAAAATAAATAACACGTGACAAAAAGAGAACCCCATACACAACATCCCCGTTTAAAGATATTCTTTAAATGACTCATTTTATTCCTATTATTTTTGTTTGGCCTTTTCGTTTCTAGTCGAGCAGATTGACATTTTATTCCTATTATGTTTGTTTGAACTTGTCTAAATTGTACTCTTATTTGAATAAAACAATTAGATACATACTCATATTTGACACACAAATCGTATTTTAGTAAAAATATTCATAGACTAAGAACAAGAGTACAACTCCAACTATTGAATGAATCACACAAACAAGCGAAGATCTAAACTGATCTTACATTTATTTGACACACAAACTTATTAAAAAAGGAAAGGACTTCACAAGCGTTGGAGCAAAGCATTATTATTTATTACATTAAAACAAAGCCAGTTTATGAAGAAAGCCTAAGGTTTCTTTTTTTCATCGGAGAGCCTCTTAGCGAAGTTAGCAAGGGCTTATTCGTTGGTAATATCTTCTTCAACTTCTTCATACCTTCCGGTTTCCCAATTGATTCTCGAAACTCCCCTCGTCAACGCTTCCTGTTGTATTGACTTAAATTCATCTAGCCAAGCTGAAGAAATTAAGTACCGATCAATTCGACTACACCGATTGCCATAGCCGAACCAAGTGAATCTTTTGCCCACTAACAGCAAATCGATCAATCCCGCACCATGTACGAACTCCCCAAAAGCTTCCATCTCTGTGTTCCTATCGAAAACCCCTATGCGATCCGACTCATGTAATATGGCGTTGAAATCGCCTGCTACACACCATGGCCCCTCAAAACCATTCATCTGATTTAATATAGAATCCCATACTAATTTTTGCCCAGCAATATCCGTAGGGGCATATATCGATACAATGCAACACATCATATCTTCTTGCTGCCAACGGCCCTGAAGTATAATATAATTACGATTAACATCAATATTAACCAAATTAAACTTGTTACCTTCCCATATAATCAAGATGCCCCCGGATGCTCCCATCGACGGCGATACTGCCATCTCAAAACTGTCCGAGTACCACAAGTTAGACACCCACATCGACGACACCTCCTCTAATTTTGTCTCTTGCAAGAACACCATATCAACACGTTTTTTCCGTATCACTTCACCAACACCTCGACGTTTCGCGCCACCGCCCAAACCCCGTACATTCCATGATAGTAAATGCATTAGTCACAAACCACGATTTTCCCCGGCGATGATCCGAGAAATATCCTTGATAATGTCTTCCTCCCTCCCACTCGATTTCACTCCAATTAAGGACCCCAATTTTACCGTTGCCTCTGCCTCACACTCAATATCCCGGGACCTTTGCGAACCACTATCCTGCACCTCTACCCCCACTGTTTTTGATGTAAAACGTGATCGACGCTCGCCCAAAATAGGTCGTTTCTTTACTCTAACCTCACGGCTAGCCTCTTGCAAATGCTCATTTCCGGTTATTCTCCTAATCTTGCAAAATGCGTGTCCGATCCTAATTAATTCCGTCGAGCCTAACCCAGCTTTAGATTCACTCGAATGTATGATAGGAGGGGAATTTACCTCATCTAATTCTGAATTGATCCAATCCCCTGACCCCACATCCTCAACAATTTTTGAATTTGCAATACCTGCTATGGATAGACTTTTACACTGTGGAAACTCCTCAACAAACTCTAGAGTCCTACCGCTGCTCACCTTCTCTAATGTGTGATTATCCACTCTCACCGAATCTGTCGGTTGTCCATCCGGCGATCGTATCTCCGCCTGGGAAAATTGTTGCTCTGGTGACCGGTCCTCTACTTGGACATCAACATTCGCAACGACGATTTGTTCCCTTGTACCCTTCTGTATTTCTGTCCCTTGCGGATCCAACCAAGCTTCGTTCATCACCCAAATCACTCGATCGTCCCCTTGAGAATTATGTGTCGCTGGTTTCATCCCTTCCAGCCCGTGAATGGCAGCATTCAAGTTCTCTACACGCTCTTCTCCGCCCATGTCTGATCCCTGTGCCGAATTGTCCTCCGTCGTCCTCCATTCACAACAATCACACTCAACTTCTTGACCCTTTCCCTCCATCTCTAAGACACGTACCCAATACTCGACATTGTCCACCTTAACACGAATTCTTTCCTCAATTCGATTGAATGTCGTTGTCTCTACCATGATTCTATCGCAATCAAATGATGTAGGCATTTCCGTATCGTCATCTAGACAAATCAATGATCCCCACAGATTGGCGATGTTTGTGAAGGTTTGTTTGTGCCAAAGGTGTATCGGCAACCCCACTATTGACAACCACACCCTCCTGGATTCTACTTTAATCGAAGGCGACCAAACCTCCACTCTATCGAAACATTCTCTAACACGATCCATCTTCAACACCCTATCGCGTACAATCGCCGACGTGCACATCAACAGCACCATGTGGCCGGATAATCGCATAATGGAAAATCCATCTTGTTTTGCTACCTCCAGTCGCTCTGCTAGTGTTTTAATACTACAAGGATTCAAACACCAACCCACCGCACACCATTGTAGCACCGCCCATTTATCTTCATCCACAATGCCTTTTACTTCCCTGTACTTGGCGTTGCCCTCTTCCCCGATCGGCGCTGTTGAGGAACGCTCATTGTTTCTACCCGCCATCGACTCCTCCCTTGATCCCCGACTCGCCACTCCCTCTCATTTTCCGTGGGACAGTGTTGTTCTTCCCTTCCAAGCCAACGAGACTCTCATGCGAGCGACGTAAATCCATTTCCCGTTCAATCTCTCGATCACACGATCGACGTCCTCTTTTGATGCCATACGAACAAAACCAAATCTGTTTCCGTCACGTGCCAAACGATTTGGGATGAACGCGTCTTTGACAACCCCATGCCTATTAAACACTTGCCACAAGCCCTTCCAGTGGATTGTATTCGACAATCCCCCCACATACAACGTCCACACCCGTTGCACACTCTGATCGCGTTTTCCTCGATCATCTTTGACGCTGTATTGTTTGGCGGCTTGTTCCCTTGCGAGGCGCTCCCACAATCCCCCCACATACAATGTCGGAGAAGTTTTGGGAAGGGATGAAGATTAAAGTGAGGAATTTTGAAAAGTTCTTGAAGTGTTCATAGGAAAAATGGGTTTTGATCTTTGAAAAACAGGTTTATGGGAGGATTTAAGTGTTTGTGAGGATCTAATGAGGGAATTTGAAAGAACTGGTGAAGAACATGAAAGGAAAAGGGGTTTTGATCTTTGGAAACAGTTTTAGGGAAGGGTTTCGGTGTTTGTAAGGATCAAATGATGGAATTTTGAAGAACTGAGGAAGAACATAGGGGAAAAGTTGAGGTTTTGATCGAAAAGGGGTTAGGTTTTTAGGATTTTGGGTGTTCGAGTACAGAGAATTTGGAGAGAGAGATAAATGAGGAGAGAGAGAGAAGAGAGCGGCCAAATGGCCATTCCAACTCGATTTGGCCTATTTATACCGAGTTGGGAACGACATCGTTTTGAGGAAACTGGTCGCGAGGGGATCCGCGTGTTTTTGTGCGGGTTCGGGTACGGGTCCGTGACCCGGTCGATTAAAATAAAATGGTTTGGGTTTTAGACTAGTGGGCCGTTGGTTTTGGGCTTGGTTTAAATGGGTCTGGGCTAGTCTTTTAAGGATTTTAGGTTTGGGCTCTTGGGTTTTGTTTTCTTTACAAACCAGTCACCATTTATTTGTAATTTGGTCACCTAGTATTCAATTTAATTCAATTTGGTACCTTTTCAGAATTCATTTGTTTTAATTAATTGTTTTAATTAATTGCCTTATTTAATTACTTTATTTAATTGCACAATTAATTTATATGCTTGTATATTTTTTAAAACATCATACTATATTTTGTTTGGACAATTAATCACATGTTAAAAATAGGATTAGAGCCATTAATATAGTTCACTCAATCATAATTAAATAGGGGAGATCATTGTAGAAAATAAGTAGATATTTGAAACAATGTTAGAACACTCAGTATTGGCTAGTGTCACAATGTAGAGTGATGTTAACCAATGAGTGTTCCGATAAAAGTTTCAATTTTTCACTTTAACTTAGAAAATGGAAATAATTCAATAATTAGGTAAATTTAAAAATTAAAATAGGGTTAATGATTAGAGACATCTTAATTAGGAATGTTGTTACTTTTGGGCTCGTTAAAGGAAGTGCCCAATATTATTTTGGGCGTTTTTTTATGTCCAAAATTAATAATATTCATAGAATTTAAATCAAATCAATTAATGGAGCCTAATTAGGGTTTACTTAAAAATGGCAACACAATAATTAATCATGCATTAAATCTTTTGTGTTGAGGCACATTTTTCGAATATAAGTTAAAGTGTCCTAATGCAACTGGATGTTTCGTAATTATATTCTATCGAAATGTATTTTCTTGCAAAAGAATATCCTCATTCGGAATAAAATTCTTTTTACAGTTAAAAGATTTAATTAAATCCAGATTAATGTTCGAAATGCCAAAATGCCACGTGTAATTAATAAGGTACCGATAACGGGCGTTCGTAGGGGTGCTAACCCTTCCCTACACGTAACCGACTCCCGCACCTGAATTTTTCAAAAAAAAAAGAATCTCTGGTACGTTTTTATGGTGTTCGGCCTACCAAAGTGGCCGGTGGCGACCCCAAAATGATTTTTCATCAAATAAAAGAGATTTTGATTAAAAATGAAAAATTAAGATAAAATTGGTCAAAACCCCAATTTCCAAAATTCAAACGTCATGTTGTTTTTATTCCAAACACATAAAAGCGGGCTTTCAAAAAAACGGTCGCGACAAGGAGGGCCCTGGTTGCCTAGTCATCTATTACTATCCATTCTTCTTTCGCACACTTGTATCATCTATGGTTCCATAACATTTTTGCGGTGAAGCGCGGTCATATATCTAATATTTTATAAACTTAAATTTAATTATTTTTTTGAATAGTCTAAAAGTTTTTACAAGGTAAGATCTGTTTATAGACATTTTAACCCTTTAACAATATATATTTTATAGACAAAATGATTTGAATCTGTATCTCTTAAATGAATAATATATGATTTTACCACTGAAACACTTGTTGAATTCAATTTAACTATTTATTTAAGTCTATTTATTGTCACACGTTTTGTGCATGCGATATGATGAAATGTGTATATTTTTTTAGTCTGTTTAGTTGTTGCTCTGACAAAGAAGGGATTAATGGATCGACTTGGTTCTATGTGGTGCAGTGAGGTGTAGTTAGTGGTCCCGATTATTGGACAAAAAAGAATAACACAAAAACAAAATGAATATATAATTAAAAAACAACTTTAAATAACGTGGTCCGATTTCAAGAAAATAAATAACATGTGATAAAAAGCGAACCCCATACACAACATCCCCGTTTAAAGATATTCTTTAAAGGACTCATTTTATTCCTATTATTTTTGTTTGGCCTTGTCATTTCTAGTCGAGCAGACTGACATTTTATTCCTATTATGTTTGTTTGAACTTGTCCAAATTGTACTCTTATTTGAATAAAACAATTAGATACATACTCATATTTGACACACAATCGTATTTTAGTAAAAATATTCATAGGCTAAGAACAAGATTACAACTCCAACTATTGAATGAATCACACAAACAAGCGAAGATCTAAACTGATCTTACATTTATTTGACACACAAACTTATTAAAAAAGGAAAGACTTCACAAGCGATGAAGCAAAGCATTATTATTTATTACATTAAAACAGAGCCCGTTTATGAAGAAAGCCTAAGGTTTTTTTTTTCATCGGAGAGCCTCTTAGCGAAGTTAGCAAGGGCTTCTTCGTTGGTAATATCTTCTTCAACTTCTTCATACCTTCCGGTTTCCCAATTGATTCTCGACACTCGTTTTTTCAACAGCTTTTCCCCAACATCTATTGAAAAAATAAATACTGAGAAAAATTATGCTCTAATAAAAAATATTAGAAAATAAATTGGACCCTTAGTAACAAAATAATAACACGTATTGGAGAAAAAAATTAAGAGCATGTCCCTAAAAACAAATGTTATAAAAAAATTAGGTCTCTAATAACAAGTATAGGAAAAGAATTGGACTCCTAATAACAAATACTGAGAAAAACTAAAATTTAATAGTATACCCCTAAACACAAATATTAGAAAAAACTAAACGCCTAATAACAAATATTGAAAAAATAGGGCCCTAATAACAAGTATTAAAAAAATTGGGGCCCTAATAACAAGTATTGAAAAAATTGGACATCTAATAATAAGTATTGGAAAAAATAGAACTTTAATATCAAATATTGAAGAAAAAAATAAATCTCAAATAACAAATATTGAAAAAATTATGCCTCTAATAACAAGTATTATAAAAAATCAAACACATATAATAAATATTGAAATAATTAAATTTTAAGAATAAACTCTTAATAGTAAATATTTTAAAAAATAAACCTAATAACGAATATTAAAAAAAATGGGAGGGCCCTGGTTGCCTCGTCATCTATTACTATCCATTCTTTTTCACACACTTGTATCATCTATGGTTCCATAACATTTTCGCGGTGGAGCGCAGTCATATATCTAATATTTTATAAATTTAAATTTATTAAAAAAAAATTTGAATAGTCTAAAAGTTATTACAAGGTAACATTTGTTTATAAATATTTTAACTCTTTAACAATATAAATATATATATATATATATATATATATATATATATATGTATATCTTATAGAAAAAACGATTTGAATTTGTATCTCTTAAATGAATAATATCTGATTTTACCACTGAAACACTTGTTGAATTCAATTTAACTATTTATTTAAGTCTATTTATTGTCACACGTTTTGTGCATGCGATATGATGAAATGTGTATATTTTTTGCGTCTGTTTAGTTGTTGCTTTGACAAAGAAGGGATTAATGGATCGACTTGGTTCTATGTGGTGCAGTGAGTTGTAGTTAGAGTTGTAAAAACAAGTCAGAACCTGAAAACTTGCCTGAAACCTGCTCGAGTCAGAACCTGATTTGACCTGAGAATTCGATGACCCGAACTGTAACTGGCTGTTGCTGACCCGAACCCGAGTTGAACCTGTTACTGTAGCAACCGAACCTGATCTGCGTCCGACTGAAAACGACCGAACCCGAATCTGACCTGTTAATTTTGACCTGAAATCCGACCTGCATCCGACTGAAACGAACCCGAACCCGAGACCGACCTGGCAAATTACCTGATATTATCCAACTGAATCGACCCGAGATCCGATTTTACCCGACCTATTTTGAACCTGACCTGTTTTGAACCTGAACTTTTGTTGACCTGAACTAATGTAGACCTGGCTAAAAATGTTATATAATTTAAAGTGTTAACTGTTCATTATAAACTTAATGAATATATAATTAAAAACAACTTTAAATGAATATATATATATATATATAATAACTTTAAATAACGTTAAATGTTAAATAATTTAAAGTGTTAACTGTTCATTATAGACCTGGTTAAAAATGTTAGTGGTCCCAATTATTGGACAAAAAAGAATAACATAAAAACAAAATGAATATATAATTAAAAAACAACTTTAAATAACGTGGTCTGATTTCAAGAAAATAAATAACATGTGACAAAAAGCGAACCCCTTACACAACATCCCCCGTTTAAAGATATTCTTTAAAGGACTCATTTTATTCCTATTATTTTTGTTTGGCCTTTTCGTTTCTAGTCGAGACTGACATTTTATTCCTATTATGTTTGTTTGAACTTGTCCAAATTGTACTCTTATTTGAATAAAACAATTAGATACATACTCATATTTGACACACAATCGTATTTTAGTAAAAATATTCATAGGCTAAGAACAAGAGTACAACTCCAACTATTGAATGAATCACACAAACAAGCGAAGATCTAAACTGATCTTACATTTATTTGACACACAAACTTATTAAAAAAGGAAAGGACTTCACAAGCGTTGGAGCAAAGCATTATTATTTATTACATTAAAACAGAGCCCGTTTATGAAGAAAGCCTAAGGTTTCTTTTTTTCATCGGAGAGCCTCTTAGCGAAGTTAGCAAGGGCTTCTTCGTTGGTAATATCTTCTTCAACTTCTTCATATCTTCCGGTTTCCCAATTGATTCTCGACACTCGTTTTTTCAACAGCTTTTCCCCAACATCTATCAGGTTTTTCATATTCTCATCTGTTGCAATGTCTGACTTTGCCATATCACCCGTTAATCCGTTTTCCTGTTTAGTCACCAAATATTATTCACATTAACTTGTAAGATAATATTCGCTTCGGACCAATTAACCTCGGTTTTGTCTAAAAAAGACATGTCCTTTTCTAATACCTGAATACGGAGATAATTTTCTATGGCCTGAACCGATTGGAAGCGGGCAGCGATGCTGAAGTCGACCATGTCGGAGGTTCCACCGGCAACAGAATCAAACAATGGAGTATGTGCTTGGGGAAGCTGAATGACCCAGTCGATGATGCTCCATTTGGAGACCATATCTGCATTATATTTCTCTTCAAACGGGGCTGCACCGGTGCCAAGTGACAGCACAAGCATCTTCCTCCCATCAATCGTTTCAATCTCCGGAATCCCACTCTTCTGCTTCAACTTCTCCTTGTAAAAGCTGTTCATAGCTACCAATGTCTGTAAATCAAGATTTGAAATATCAGAGAAATTCTTCACATATAGAAACATAGTTGAATTTAGAAGAGAGTATGGAAGAAGTGGTGTACATACAGGATTACCGGCAGCAACTCCGCCATCAATGAGATCAAATGTTTGGGTATTACCCTCGGCATCCTGCGTTTCGAAGTGGTGTGCCGGAAAATATATGGGAGCAGCAGAGGTGCCATTGCAGACATCAGCTAACCTAGCATTGTTCAAAACATCTGATTTTGCCTGTAAAAAAAAAAAAACATGTTACAAATTTTCCTTTTAAAATGGAATGCCAAAACTCGATAACCATATCCATACATCGTTGGATGAGAAGATCACTGCATGCAACAACTTGATGTCGAAAGTTGGGATAACAAGATTCGTCAGTGTAATATCTTTGAGAGTCTTGTCTTGTAACAATTTATTTGTCAAATCTCTTAGGTAAACTCCATCGTACACCGGATTTTGGGGGGGATTTTTTTGAAGCACTTCCCACCAGTATGCAATACGACTGAAGAATTAAAATAGAAGAGAAAAGAGCGTTAAAGTTTATTCTGCAGTCTGCACAAAGAAAGTAAGAAATGGAAGCACCGGTTTCCATTAGAAATCACCTTAACTCGGGGAAAATCTTGGAGCCATGCTCCAAATAGAACTTGTTAATATCGCTTGCTGGGATTAAGGGTCTGCCTTCATCGTTTGGAGCAGCAAGCATGGTGGCTATCAACCCACCGGTGCTTGTTCCTGAAATGATGTCGAAATAATCTGCTAGTCTTACATCTGCTCCATCCAATTCCTACAAAAACATAAAACCATTTGTAAGCTTATGTCTGTATCAGACATATATTCAAACATAAGTCGGAGGGTATGATATAAAAATAGACCTGAAGCTTGGCTTCGAGGGCAGCAAGGATAGTGCCAGGGATAAGGCCTCGAATGCCACCGCCGTCTATGCTCAGCACCGTTAACATCTTCTCTTGAGCAGGAGGAGTAGCCATTTTGGTTTTGATTCCGGTTGATGGATTGAATTGAAATCTGTGTTTAAGTTGATTATGAGAAGCATTCGATGATCAAACACTCTATTTATAATGATTTTTTTTACGTACATAAACTGAGTAAAAATTTTATGTCCGTAATCATGTCCCCACACTAAAAAATACCTAAAAATTAAATTATAAACTCTAACCATAATTTTCACGCCATAAACTCCAAAAAATACTTAATTTTCTAAACTTTAACCTTAAAACTTAATCCCTAAACTCAATATTTAAAGACAGAGACACCAAAGGAGTCATAGATAAGAGTCAAACTATTTCTCTCCCTGTGAACTATGAAAACACACATGCAAACCATGCTTAAAATGTTTCATCCTTTCTTCAACAATATCCAACCTTGACCATATTTTTCTTAACAATTTCTACTCAAGAAAGAGGGAAGAAAAATTTTACTCCTACATAGTCTTGAACTCACAGCATAAAGAAGAGGAAAATGCCAACTAAAAGTTTTTAACCACAAACTCAAAAAGTTATTTTTAAATAATTATGTTTAAAGCATTATCTATAGGAGGTAGTAAAATCTTTTCCTCCACAAAATTTCAATTATTTAAAATATTATACATAAGAGGTGGTTGTGTCTCTAACTATTTTATAAACTTTGACATACTTATAATTTATTGGCTTTAAGTTTCATATTGTTTGTCTCTGATGTAAATCTAAATCAATAATGTTATATATAATTTTTAATTGCATTAATTTTGTTCTTGAAGTTGTTCAATTGTCATTTCAACACTGTTAATTATCATATTAGCAGTGTAGCGGTCAACGTCGGTTAATGAGTAAAATTAATACAATTGAATAATTTTAATAGTAAAATTGTGAAATTAAAAAGTGAATAATATTAATAATTTAGATTTATTTCAGGGATAAAATAACTCTTTAAGCTTAATTTATTTTGTATTTATTTTGATAGGTCATTTACTACATGTTCAAATTTTTTTATGGCATGCTTTAATTATTTTTTAAATTTAGTATTTTATATCATATAGTCATTTTATCCGAAATTGTGATGTCAAGGCTAGGGATGGGCACGGGTCAGGTCGGGTTTTTGGCCCACTCGAACCCGACCCAAAAATAAATACCTTATACCCGAACGCATTTTTTTAAAAAAAAATTGACCCGACCAGATTCAAAAAAAAAATACACTAAAACCGACCCCGGCCCAACCTATAAAAAATAAATAATTTTAAGGACTTAATTATAAAAAAAATAATTTTAGGGGACTTAATCGTAAAAAAATATAAATTTAAGGACTAAATTGTAAATAAAAATATAATTTTAAGGACCTAATTATAATATATATATAAAGGGGTATTATTATAAATATCCCTAAAATATTTAAGGGAAAATTAGACAATTAGCCCTGAGTTGGGTCAGGTCAGATATTTTTAACTCTAAACCCGAACCTGAATCTGACCCGATTTCACTTTTAATAAAAACTCGACCCGACTTAATTGGAACCCAATTTTCTCAATAAAAATATTCGACCCGACCGGTCCTGGTATAATGCCCAACCTTAATCAAGGCTCTTTGATATTTTAAAAACGTGATCAACTTTATGTCAATGTCGCCGTGTTGTTTTTTATAATCATTTCAATTAATTTTATATCTATATGGATTTCTGTAACACCCTAAGTATTGGTTAAAAAAAAAAAAAGATTTGCAACCAAGGGAACTCGAACCTGTAACCTATGCTTGGTAAGCCCAAGCTTTAACCGTCTGAGCTAAGGCAATTTATGGCCTTAGTTTACTCTAGTTTTTATTTAGGATATAGTTTATCTGTGTAATCCAATATTAATAAAATAAAGAAATATCCTACATACTCCAATGAAGACTCTATTATTTCAGATCTGATTTCCCCCCCCCCCAAAAACAGATTGGATCTGAAAACCCTTCATCTTCTTCTTAAAACTAATCTGGCCGCCGCTCCGTCCTTCCCCACCGCCACCACCGGCGTGTGCGCCGACCAGTCCCGAGTCCAGCGCCGCCAACCACGCGCGATACCGAGCCGCCCAACGCCGATGAAAGCATGTTGACGGTTCGACCTAACAACTCCTCCCCTTCCCTGTCGAACCGTTGATCTCAGCCACCGTCGATCGGTGGTGTGCACGACCACCATCGGTGTGCTCGCCGCCGTACCCTGAATCCATCCCTGCCCACCACTCGCGGTGAGCCGGAGCCGTTCGCCGTGGAGAGCCGTTTGAAGGTTCGTCGAGAAACCCTAGAGACCGCCTCTGTTATGGCGTTTTCCGGCCAATTTCGGCGTTCAACCGACGAGCCGCCGTCAGATCTGTATCCCCCTCGTCGTGCCGTGCAAAACCCCTATAACCTCGGGTTCAACCGACGCCGGTGAGGCCTCCATCGGAGTTACGAAATTTTCCGGCATAATCGTACCATTTTAGGTAATTTCCGACTCGATTCCGAGTTTATTTCAACATATATGCTATGGGTCGATCTAACAAGGCTTTCCTCTTTATTTTTCGGTGAAATCGAGCGTTTTGAGGGTCATCGGCAGTTTTCCAGCGACCATTTCCGGCGACCATTTTCGGCGACCAGATTTGGGTGAGTAAACCGGGTCTAAACCAGTCTGAACCGGCTGGACTGGTTGAACCGGTCTGACCCGAACCAACCCGATCTGACCCGTCCGACCCGGTTCGACCCGTCCGACCCGACCCGATACGTCAATCTGAGTCAGCCGAGTCAACTCGTCCGAGTCAACCGAGTCAACTCGTCCGAGTCAGCCCGAGTCAACACAGTTGACCTCTGTTGACTGCTGACGTCATGCTGACATCAGCATTGACTTTGACCAGTTGACTCTGACCCCGTTGACCGTTGACCTGCTGACGTCAGCGTTGACCTGCTGACGTCAGCGTTGACTTGCTGACGTCAGCGTTGACTTTGACCGTTGACCAAAAAGTCAAATTTTCCGAAAACTCATATTTTATGTTTTTCGACGTCCTGAGTCTGATTTTGAAGCCCGTTTTACAAAATTCTGACCCGAAGGCCTCCGAATCTGACCTTGAACCCGAAAGTGTTTAATTCTGTTAAGAGCTCTATGAATAAGAATTGAAATGTCAATTTGTGTATTTGAAGGTATGATAATGTCTCGGTATTTGAAATGTCATGGGACATCCAATTCGGATTCGAATGCGATCGAATGTAGTATCAGGAGTCAACCGGTATAACTCAGAACTAAGGTAATACACTACTACCTCTTGTATGCTTTATGAGCATGTTGGTATGTGTTATTGCATGCATAAAAATGATGATAAGTACTGTTAAATCTGCTCAAGTTAAATCGAATGTAGAAACGAGTATGATAAATTAAGTAAGACCGAAATGCTCGAATAAGGCAGCTAATCTCCAATTCTGAGCATTAGTGTGAAATGTTTAAATGTGAAAAATACCTGGATAGGAAATTACGAATCACCCATAATTGTTAAAAGACCCAAAATGCCCTCGTTGGCCAAAGTAATCAAAATAGCCCCGAATGTATCGGATATTGTGAAAAATTATAATGTAGAAATCTCTGAATGCCTGGTTGGATTAGACCTGGCAAACTTGACCCGAGAACCGAAACTCGAACCGAATTACCCGAACCTGGACCGAACCGAAACCGAAAATCAACCCGAAATTGACTCGAAATCTGATACGAAATTTGATCCGAAACCCGAAATAAACCGAACCGAAACTGAACTGAATTTAGTTGAACCGAATAGACCTGAACCGAATAGACCTGAAATGACCCGAAACACAATAGACCCGAACTAAAACCGAACCGAACCCGAACCGATTGACCGTTTTCCACCTCTAGGTTGGATACCCGATGAGCAAATAGAATTTCTGAGCTACCGTTTGCGTCTTGTTGGTATACATTACCAAAATGCCCGTGTATGATAAAATGATCATAATGCCCCTGGTAGGCTTAAATGACTAAATCACATATGATATGCCTAAACTCTCAGCGATCTTGATGTATCATCTCCTGACTATCTGGTTTGAACCGTTAGTACAAACCCCTCTTTTAATAGGGGCCTTGTTTCAAAGATCCGTACAACTATCAAAAGTTAATATGATATCTTCCGTAAATGTCAAGTATCTCCAAGGAAATACAGCTATTGATTAACCAAACCGTTGCATTAATTGTTACTGGGGTACTTGGGATAGAATATGAAGTGACCGTAGGTTCAGCTCTGATCCAGCTGGTAATTCCTTTACCGTTACAGGTTCCTATGCTTCGGCCAGGGTAATTCCTCACCGTTACCGTTACAGGTTCCTATGCTTCGGCCAGGGTAATTCCTCACCGTTACCGTTACAGGTTCCTATGCTTCGGCCAGGGTAATTCCTCACCGTTACCGTTACAGGTTCCTATGCTTCGGCCAGGGTAATTCCTATCATACCGTACCGTACCGTTCCTAAGGTATTCCCTTAGGTTGGCACCTATGCCAAATGTGCACTGGTTAATGCCTATGACGCAGTTTTGGGAAACTGCCTCTTGGTGTAAGGTTGGAGGGTAGTCACTAGTAAACGCATACATGCATCCGAGCATTTGCATTTAATCTGTTATGTATTCATATGATATGATGCTAAGTACGTATGTATGTTGTTTTGCAACTTATTAAAACATACTAGGCTTCATGGTTTAACTTCTCTAACCTGCCATTCTGTTAACTCTCTGAACAATAAGCTCTCTCTTAATACTCAGTAACATAGAAAGAACAAACCTTATAGTCCTCAGGAATAATGCTTCACTAAATCAGCGAAACATAAATGGAGACAAGTATTGCCTGGAACATCATAAATATGTTATGCCTACCGTATGTCTGCATGAACTTATAGCATCTTTTGGTAGTTCTGTATTACTGAGCTTTCCCAAGCTCATGTTGTTTTTACCATCTCAGGATAAAAGATGAAACAAGTTGCACCAATCAACGTCGGTATGGGAGTTTCTTCGGCTCGTCAGGGAGTATGGTATCTGTGTAACTAGGGGGCATGTGTGTCGTGTTTGAATTATACAAATGATTCTGAAACTTATTTTCTGCAACCGGTATGATGATTGTTTTATCGTTTTAAACGGTTTTCTGAAATTGTATTTTAAATCAGATATTTGTTTTATGATTTTAAAGGTTTAACTATATGTTTATTTGAAATCTTACTGTGGGTCGCTCTTGTGACCCTAATGTGACTTCCTAGGATTCGTCGTAACGCATAGGCGGGTCTAGGGGGTTACATTTAGTGGTATCAGAGCTTAGAGTTGCGTCTTTCTGGGTAGATAGGCCGATCGTCTGTCATAGGATATCTGGTCTGTACATGCCCCTAGATCCTGACCGTACTCCACCGAGCCGAAACTCTGATGTTAAATCATTTCTCTTGAAATAACCAAATCTGAGTATTCTGCCTTTCATAGCTCAACATCTGCTTACAGAAAATGTCTATAACGTCCGTCTGTGTTTTGAATTAAATGGTTGAATTTGAATCTGGATAAGGAACTTGAGATGGTTTATGCGTGTGAAATCGAATATCTGAGTCAGATTAAGAATAAATGTTTTTATAATGCGGGATGTCCGATGTAAGATGTCATGAAAGGCTATTCGGTGATAATGACTGTGTTCGAAAATACCCAAACGAAAAAAAAAAACTATGAACTTCAGAGTGAAGTGTTTGCAATTGTGCAGAAAGTATATAATCTGTGGTACCTCTGTTAAACACGAAGAAATAGTTGTCTGAATATTACGTTGAAGGTAAGTTATATCCGCTAATGACCTTAGTTGTGTTCGAACAGTATGAGGAAAGACATCTCCTCCATAGTGTGGCTTGGTATATCGATAAATATCATCCCTGAATAAAATTTGGTGTTACATCCTGATTCTGGAGGGCCCTGGTAGACGTTTTGAGTACTTGCATAAACTTCACGCACAGTTCATCCGAAAATTGATTGTCAACCTTGTAGAGTAATTCAGATTCTGATAGAAGTACTTTCAGATTGTATGATCGACTTCTGTGGTGGCGAGAATGTTTTGTATTCTTGACTGAGTACGCTATAATAATAGCAGCTATAAGACAAGAGTTTGTGCGACTCCGTATAAAGTTCTGTATCGATTTATGTATTGCATTTAATCAATTCGGTGGACATGCATCATGGGAGGATTTTGGGTTAGATGTTAGCCTGAGTGACCGGAACGATACCAAATTGATCCGTAACTGTGTGAGCGTTTTGGGAAACAAGGATACCCCGATAGATGGATTTTTAGTACAAGAACGAATGAAAGATTAGTTCTGCATTTCTCTGACCATGGTAAATTTCGAGGACGAAATTTCTTTTAAGGGAGGGAGAATTGTAACACCCTAAGTATTGGTTAAAAAAAAAAAAAAGATTTGCAACCAAGGGAACTCGAACCTGTAACCTATGCTTGGTAAGCCCAAGCTTTAACCGTCTGAGCTAAGGCAATTTATGGCCTTAGTTTACTCTAGTTTTTATTTAGGATATAGTTTATCTGTGTAATCCAATATTAATAAAATAAAGAAATATCCTACATACTCCAATGAAGACTCTATTATTTCAGATCTGATTTCCCCCCCCAAAAAACAGATTGGATCTGAAAACCCTTCATCTTCTTCTTAAAACTAATCTGGCCGCCGCTCCGTCCTTCCCCACCGCCACCACCGGCGTGTGCGCCGACCAGTCCCGAGTCCAGCGCCGCCAACCACGCGCGATACCGAGCCGCCCAACGCCGATGAAAGCATGTTGACGGTTCGACCTAACAACTCCTCCCCTTCCCTGTCGAACCGTCGATCTCAGCCACCGTCGATCGGTGGTGTGCACGACCACCATCGGTGTGCTCGCCGCCGTACCCTGAATCCATCCCTGCCCACCACTCGCGGTGAGCCGGAGCCGTTCGCCGTGGAGAGCCGTTTGAAGGTTCGTCGAGAAACCCTAGAGACCGCCTCTGTTATGGCGTTTTCCGGCCAATTTCGGCGTTCAACCGACGAGCCGCCGTCAGATCTGTATCCCCCTCGTCGTGCCGTGCAAAACCCCTATAACCTCGGGTTCAACCGACGCCGGCGAGGCCTCCATCGGAGTTACGAAATTTTCCGGCATAATCGTACCATTTTAGGTAATTTCCGACTCGATTCCGAGTTTATTTCAACATATATGCTATGGGTCGATCTAACAAGGCTTTCCTCTTTATTTTTCGGTGAAATCGAGCGTTTTGAGGGTCATCGGCAGTTTTCCAGCGACCATTTCCGGCGACCATTTCCGGCGACCAGATTTGGGTGAGTAAACCGGGTCTAAACCAGTCTGAACCGGCTGGACTGGTTGAACCGGTCTGACCCGAACCAACCCGATCTGACCCGTCCGACCCGGTTCGACCCGTCCGACCCGACCCGATACGTCAATCTGAGTCAGCCGAGTCAACTCGTCCGAGTCAACCGAGTCAACTCGTCCGAGTCAGCCCGAGTCAACACAGTTGACCTCTGTTGACTGCTGACGTCATGCTGACATCAGCATTGACTTTGACCAGTTGACTCTGACCCCGTTGACCGTTGACCTGCTGACGTCAGCGTTGACCTGCTGACGTCAGCGTTGACTTGCTGACGTCAGCGTTGACTTTGACCGTTGACCAAAAAGTCAAATTTTCCGAAAACTCATATTTTATGTTTTTCGACGTCCTGAGTCTGATTTTGAAGCCCGTTTTACAAAATTCTGACCCGAAGGCCTCCGAATCTGACCTTGAACCCGAAAGTGTTTAATTCTGTTAAGAGCTCTATGAATAAGAATTGAAATGTCAATTTGTGTATTTGAAGGTATGATAATGTCTCGGTATTTGAAATGTCATGGGACATCCAATTCGGATTCGAATGCGATCGAATGTAGTATCAGGAGTCAACCGGTATAACTCAGAACTAAGGTAATACACTACTACCTCTTGTATGCTTTATGAGCATGTTGGTATGTGTTATTGCATGCATAAAAATGATGATAAGTACTGTTAAATCTGCTCAAGTTAAATCGAATGTAGAAACGAGTATGATAAATTAAGTAAGACCGAAATGCTCGAATAAGGCAGCTAATCTCCAATTCTGAGCATTAGTGTGAAATGTTTAAATGTGAAAAATACCTGGATAGGAAATTACGAATCACCCATAATTGTTAAAAGACCCAAAATGCCCTCGTTGGCCAAAGTAATCAAAATAGCCCCGAATGTATCGGATATTGTGAAAAATTATAATGTAGAAATCTCTGAATGCCTGGTTGGATTAGACCTGGCAAACTTGACCCGAGAACCGAAACTCGAACCGAATTACCCGAACCTGGACCGAACCGAAACCGAAAATCAACCCGAAATTGACTCGAAATCTGATACGAAATTTGATCCGAAACCCGAAATAAACCGAACCGAAACTGAACTGAATTTAGTTGAACCGAATAGACCTGAACCGAATAGACCTGAAATGACCCGAAACACAATAGACCCGAACTAAAACCGAACCGAACCCGAACCGATTGACCGTTTTCCACCTCTAGGTTGGATACCCGATGAGCAAATAGAATTTCTGAGCTACCGTTTGCGTCTTGTTGGTATACGTTACCAAAATGCCCGTGTATGATAAAATGATCATAATGCCCCTGGTAGGCTTAAATGACTAAATCACATATGATATGCCTAAACTCTCAGCGATCTTGATGTATCATCTCCTGACTATCTGGTTTGAACCGTTAGTACAAACCCCTCTTTTAATAGGGGCCTTGTTTCAAAGATCCGTACAACTATCAAAAGTTAATATGATATCTTCCGTAAATGTCAAGTATCTCCAAGGAAATACAACTATTGATTAACCAAACCGTTGCATTAATTGTTACTGGGGTACTTGGGATAGAATATGAAGTGACCGTAGGTTCAGCTCTGATCCAGCTGGTAATTCCTTTACCGTTACAGGTTCCTATGCTTCGGCCAGGGTAATTCCTCACCGTTACCGTTACAGGTTCCTATGCTTCGGCCAGGGTAATTCCTATCATACCGTACCGTACCGTTCCTAAGGTATTCCCTTAGGTTGGCACCTATGCCAAATGTGCACTGGTTAATGCCTATGACGCAGTTTTGGGAAACTGCCTCTTGGTGTAAGGTTGGAGGGTAGTCACTAGTAAACGCATACATGCATCCGAGCATTTGCATTTAATCTGTTATGTATTCATATGATATGATGCTAAGTACGTATGTATGTTGTTTTGCAACTTATTAAAACATACTAGGCTTCATGGTTTAACTTCTCTAACCTGCCATTCTGTTAACTCTCTGAACAATAAGCTCTCTCTTAATACTCAGTAACATAGAAAGAACAAACCTTATAGTCCTCAGGAATAATGCTTCACTAAATCAGCGAAACATAAATGGAGATAAGTATTGCCTGGAACATCATAAATATGTTATGCCTACCGTATGTCTGCATGAACTTATAGCATCTTTTGGTAGTTCTGTATTACTGAGCTTTCCCAAGCTCATGTTGTTTTTACCATCTCAGGATAAAAGATGAAACAAGTTGCACCAATCAACGTCGGTATGGGAGTTTCTTCGGCTCGTCAGGGAGTATGGTATCTGTGTAACTAGGGGGCATGTGTGTCGTGTTTGAATTATACAAATGATTCTGAAACTTATTTTCTGCAACCGGTATGATGATTGTTTTATCGTTTTAAACGGTTTTCTGAAATTGTATTTTAAATCAGATATTTGTTTTATGATTTTAAAGGTTTAACTATATGTTTATTTGAAATCTTACTGTGGGTCGCTCTTGTGACCCTAATGTGACTTCCTAGGATTCGTCGTAACGCATAGGCGGGTCTAGGGGGTTACAATTTCGATACATTTGTGTATTGTATTATATTTATATCTTATATGTATCATGTGGTGTTTGTCATTTTGTTATGCTGCGTTTATATATGTTAAAATTTAATATATTTTAGTTACTCCTCTCATCTTTCTAAGATTATGAGTTTTAGACTCACTAAAAACACGCTCATTCCTTATTTAAAGTCCGTATTTTCTTCATCTCTAAGTATGGTCAGAATTAGGTTTAAGATTTGTTAAAAATAAATTTAATTTATAATTTTATTTCGAATAGTCTAAAGTTAGTTACAAGATAATATTTAAGAATAATTTTAATAGTAAAATCGTGAAATTAAAAAGTGAATAATATTAATAATTTAGATTTATTTCAGGGATAAAATAACTCTTTAAGCTTAATTATTTTGTATTGATTTTGATAGGTCATTTACTACATGTTCAAACTTTTTTATGGCATGCTTTAATTATTTTTTAAATTTAGTATTTTATATTATATAGTCATTTTATCCGAAATTGTGATGTCAAGGCTAGGGATGGGCACGGGTCAGGTCAGGTCAGGTTTTTGGCTTACTTGAACCCGACCCAAAAATCAGCCCTTTGAAGTCTATGGCTTGCAAGGAACGAGATGGTATTTAGGAATAAACGTATATCCCTCAAGGAGCTCTTGTTTTACACAAAAATGCGAGCTTGGATTTGGATTAAAGCTGTGAACGAGGCATTGATTCTTGATGACGCAAACTGGTGGAAAAATTCAGCCTTATGTCTTGAAGCAAAATCGACAGAAGCCAATTTGGATTGGATACCTCCAAAAGAAGGGTTGGTAAAATTTAACGTGGATGGAGCTTCAAATAAAATCGGTGCAGGATGTGGAGGAGTACTAAGATCTTATGTAGGAGATGTGAGAGCTTTATTTTCCGGGCCTGTTGAAAACTTTGGTCCTGAGTTTGCAGAACTAATGGCGATAAAGACTGCGCTTTTGGTGTTCATAGAAGCGGGATGGATAGGAAAAGAAAATTTGATTGTGGAATCAGATTCACAAGTGGTGTTGAACTGGATTGCGAACCCCTTGATGCGACCGTGGAGATGGTGGAATTATTTCGAGGAAATTGAAAGCTTAACAAAAAATATGGCCGTGGAGTCATTCGAGTATGTTCCAAGAGCAAGAAACGGATTAGCAGATAATCTAGCAAAATTAGGAGCAGGCAGGAGTGTATTGTTTAAAGCATGGTGGTAGAATGGGTTGGTTTGGCAGGATTACTTTGTACCTCGGTTTTGTAAAATGGAGTCGTGTATGCCACGTTGGGTTGTACTCTTTTCCTCCAATAGGTCTAGGGAGGTTTTTAACGAGGCACCTAATGTTTGGCTCAAAAAGAATTTAAATAAAATAATTTGCTTAGCAAAAAAAAAACTCTGACCCGACCCGACCTATAAAAAATAATTAATTTTAGGAACTTAATTGTAAAAAAAATAATTTTAGGGGACTTAATCGTAAAAAATTATAAATTTAAGGATTAAATTGTAAATAAAAATACAATTTTAAGGACCTAATATATATATATATATATATATAAAGGGGTATTATTATAAATATCCCTAAAATATTTAAGGAAAAATTACACAATTAGTCCCGGATTGGGTCGAGTCGGATATTTTTAATCCTAAATTCGAACTCAACCCGACTTTACTCTTAATAAAAACTCGACCCGACCTGATTGGAACCCGATTTTTTCAATAAAAAAATCTGACCCGATCGAGTCAGGTCGAAACCCGACTGAATAGAGTAAAATGGTCATCCCTAGTCAAGGCTTTTGATATTTTAAAAACGTGATCAACTTTATGTGAATATCGCCGTGTTGTTTTTTATAATCATTTCAATTAATTATATATCTATATGGATTTCGATACATTTGTGTATTGTATTATATTTATATCTTATATGTATCATGTGGTGTTTGTCATTTTGTTATGCTGCGTTTATATCATATATAATTATATTATGTTAAAATTTAATATATTTTAGTTACTCCTCTCATCTTTCTAAGATTATGAGTTTTAGACTCGCTAAAAACACGCTCATTCTTTATTTTAAAGTCCGTATTTTCTTCATCTCTAAGTATGGTCAGAATTAGGTTTAAGATTTGTTAAAAATAAATTTTATTTATAATTTTATTTCGAATAGTCTAAAGTTAGTTACAAGATAATATTTTTTCATACAAATTCTTAACTCTTTGACAATGCACACACACCTTGCAAACAAAGCGAATTAAACTAGAGTCTCCTAATATAAACGTCATCCTCCTTTCCATTAAGAGTTGAGACCACTCGTTGAGTTTATTATTCTATATTTTATTAATTGATAGATTTTATATTAGATATCATATAATAATTGAAGCTATTACTTATATAAAACTTTCAAATATTTTGCTTTTACCAGTCAGATATATTATAAAATATAACTTCAAATTCCATAGCAATCTCGTGGTGAGACGCGGACATATATCTACTATTTATAAACTTATACTTTATTCATTATATAACTTTCATTCATTTCATTGTCACACGTTTTATATTTCATTGGCCTCGTAAAAAAAAAATTTTAATAGTATGAATGCCAGCTTTTATTATTCGGCCGCCCGGGATTTTTAATGAATTAATTATAATTTAATTTTATAATTTATGAAAAATGTGATTAAAATTCGACTAAAAAATTGAATAAAACAATAGACTCGGTGAGCCTGTCAGTTTCAACGTTATCCATTTTTGTTTCCACCTAATCTTTCTAGACAAGGCAAAGGACGAGAGCCATTTGTTTTTCCATGGAAAACACGCCCTTTTTCAACTAGTGTAGTAAAAAAGACGAGAAGAATTACGAGTTATTAAAGTTTAATTTGGTTAAAATTTGGTGAATCTTTAATTTGATTGGGCTTGACTTAAGTTTTTAATAACTCGAGATGAACAACTTGATATTCGACTTGAAAAATTCGCAAACTACTCGAAAATATAATATATTGACCTTGTTTGGTAAATAGTAGTTTGAGCCAAAACTAGAGGTTTGAGCTAATATTAGAGGTTTGACCGGTCAAATACGCTAATTTGAATGTTTGATGAATAGTTTATTTGAATAGCGAATTTTGGTGAAACCTCTAATTTTAAAAAAAACTGCTAATATAAGCTTTTTGAAATTAGCAGTTTGACATAATACTTTTAAAGATCATTTTACCGTTAATATAAATTTATATAAATCTATTACTACTATATATTCAATCTTTTTTTGAATGCTTTAAGTATTTTTTTAAACTTTATTTTTCTTTTGACAATGACAACTGAATTTTATTAATAACCATAGAAAATATCTCAAATACAACACATCTAGAAGGGAGAATAATGAGGTCTAGTCCACCAAAATCTCATACAGAACCCACTTGTGCAAAGTAAAATCAATACTTCTATAGATATTGGCATACCGACAAAATTCATAAGTTTTCCTGAATCTCCTTGTCTCCATCCAAACGAAACGCTTTAACGGATGAAAAAGAAGTGGTGAGCGAACCAAACTATCAGGCAGATTGCTCCACTACCCAGGTCTGGTTACATCGGCAAACAACCATCAACCGAATGGGAATCTATCTTTCTATGACCACCGACAGAATCAAAAGCAGATGAAATAAACGACAAAAATAAAGAAAAGCGTGTCACAAGGGCAGAGGAAACACGTGCCAAAAGGACAAAGATTCTTATTAAAAATATAAAAAAAACAAGAAAATAAAAAAAACAAGAAAATAATGAACTCCAGTAGTCTACAACCATTATTTAAACTGATTGTCGGCAACCGACAAAAAAAAAACAAATATGAAAAATGTTGTGGCGCCGGGCAAAGAAAACCTAGGAGAAAAACCTAGGTTTTCCCAACTGTATTTAGAGAACAAAAATCCTCTACCCCCTAATCATGCTCTCTTTTATGCCCCACACTAAAAAACACTTAAAAATTAATTCTAAGCCTTAAACCTAATTTCCACATCTTAAATCCTAAACTCTAAAAAATGCACCCTGCTCATAATTCCCTACACTCTAACCACCTGGGACGGAGCTAGGATCAAAGGTTGGGAGGGGCAAGAGTCCATTAAACCTTTAAATCTAAAAATTGAGACGGGCAAATGTCTTATTTGATTAATATTTAAACAAAAAAGGACCTAAAATATTATTATGCCAAAAATTTTGGGATGGGCAACAACCCCTCCCATCCCCTATACACCTCCGTCCCTGCTAACTACAATTCTTAACCTTAAATTTTAAACCTTAAATCATAAACTCTAAACTATTTTTTTAAATGGGGCACTTAAAAGGCATAGTTTGGCACAAGACGATTTCCATTCGTATTTAGATCGTATAGTCATGTTATATTCGAAATTTTCAAAGGCTTTTGATGTTTTAAAAACGTGATCAACTTTATGTCAATATCATGTGTTGTTTTTTATAATCATTTCAATTTATTATATTTATATCTTATTTTTATATAGAGTTTAATACATTTGTAATATTTTGATACACGAGCTGTGTAAAAAAATTTATACACCCCTTCATATTTAAGTTATAAAATTTAAAACTTAAATTCTTAGCCATAACACCCTAAAGCATAAACCTTAAACCCTAATTCTAACCATAAACCTAGGCCTGCAAACGAACCGAACGAACACGAACGAGGGTATGTCCATGTTCGTTTGTTTAATTTTAACTGAACAAATGAACAAACACGAACAACTAAATGAACATAATTCCATGTTCGTGTTCGTTTGTTAAGGAATGTAGCTTGTTTGTGTTCGTTAGTTAAAATGATAAACGAACACAAACGAACACAAACGAACGAACATAAAAGGACATATACGAATAAATTTAAACGAACAAAAACGAACACAAACTAACATATGTTAATAAATTTAAATGAACATAGCTAACGGATTACCAAATGCTCACGAACGTAAATGAACGAACGAGTCATTTATTTGTGTTCGTTTACTTAATTTTTTTTTTCTCGGCAAAGTAATTATTATTGGTAATCCGAAGTTGTATGCCTCGTTAAAAACCTCCCTAATCCTAGAATGGAGGAAAAGAGTACATACAACTACGGGGAAGAACACAACAGAAAGGGAGAAAGCACCCTGAACACAAAACAAAACTTGTTGCCTACACATACAAAGATACAAGATTTGCTAACCAAATCGCCCCTCATTTTCTCCCACCTACAATGAGAATTGATACAATATAAGCACTCAAAACAAAACACACTCACCAACATTTGATTTAGCATTGGATCTAAAACCCAAACTCTTCTACCACCAAGCTTTAAAAAGGTTCAAACAATTCAAAACATCCTTCGGCAAACCATCTGCCATAACATATAAATGTCATGGCGAGTAAGAAAAACTCCACCTTGCCTATTTATCTAATCAACAAAACAATTCTGCCAACACAGTCCACCATCGCCATGGTCTTTGCATCTCCTCAGGTATCCAATTCAACATAACTCCCACTTTGCCTCGACAAAAAACTCCCAACGAAGTTTTTATCACGAATAACTCTGCAAAATCTGCTCACAATCATTCTACTGGTCTTAATAAAAGCATCCTCAAAGTAACAACTTCTGTTCTCAAAATACCACCACACCCTACAACGTTAGTCCTAGAAGCCATCTCGTTTCTTGCCAGCCAAAGGACCAAAGTGCAGCCCCCACCGAGGTTAGCCATATGCGAAACTTCTAGCCTCCTAGATTACCACCACACATTGAACATGGATGACCGACGCAAGCCATCCTTTTGCTAGACAGTCGGCCAACAAGTTTGCTTGATGAGGAGTATAACAGAACACCACTTAACCCGAATTTTGAGCTAATTTGTCAAATTCCACCAGCAAGTACCACCACCGTTTTATTTACAGAGATGCAAATAAAAACCAAGCCCCAAAGAACCATTCCATACTATTCCTACAAAAGTCCATCCAACTTATATTAACATCAGTTATCCCACCTAACAACCATTTGTAGGAGAATGAAGCTGACAACCCCAAATGTCCATACAAACTCGCAGTCTTACTCAATAAAACCAAAGCTCCAATCCTTTCTCAAAACGTAAAGGGCCAATACCAAAAACCTTAACTCCAAAATGAAAACATCGAACCAAAATAAAAACTGCTACTACTAGCCAAAATTAAATCAAGCTAAAAATTCAAGACAGACACCAAACTGGCTTGAAGACATTGAAACCAACACAAAACTGCTCCAAACCATGAAAACGGGAACAAAAAGAGCAGCTTACCAACGCCAACAAAAGTCAAATGAGTCACCAAATGATCAACTCACTCATGCTTCTGACAACACATATTAAGAGAATAGACCCTTTCAAGATTGCCTGCTTGTAACCCCCTTAACCCGGCCTAGACGGTCGACCCGAATTAAGAAGATCACACGGGGAAAACCAAAGTTAACCCGAAAGTCAACCTTGATTAACGACCCCTTTTTTTCTTTTTAATCTTATCTAAATGCACGTTAACCCTAGTTATGTTCATACAAACATCATACTCAAAGATCATCGCGGACGGAAAACGTTCAGGGACTTAATTTGAACAAATTAAGACTTTAGGGACCAAAATGTAAATTTTGGAAAATACAGGGACTTAACCCACTTTTAAGTTATCAATATGGAATTAGTCATGTTTCATGCTTGTCTGACAAATTTCAGCTCAAACGGACATCACAAACTCAATCAATTGCGTAAACATGATTCAGGACCAAAACGCAAACAAAACAAAACATATAACCAACAATTTCAGTGTCCAACGGTCGGGTGTTCCGGAACAGGGAGACCCGTTCCGAAACGCGTGACCGTTCCGCAACAGGTTCCGAAACAGTGCCTGGCAGTGGCACTTCTGTTCCGGAACGGCTGCATCCGTTTCAGAACGCCCAGGCCATTTCAGGCCCCTGTTCCGATACGGTAGCACCTGTTCCGAAACAGGCTGCCCAGATTGCAGAAAAAATAGCTGGTTTAATGCACAATTAACCTATCAAACATGCTCCAAAGACAACCAAACTTTACCAACAAGTCATACAACATTCAAGGAACATAATTGCCTCAACCAAATATCAACATGGCATCAATTATGAAAATCCCCAATTCTATAGGCATGCATCCTATTTAGCAAACCATTCAAGCATCAAACCATCAATTCAAACCCATAATGACCAATTACAAGAACCAACAATGTTAACAACATTTATACAACTTAGGGAGTCCAAAACATCTCCCAAAACAACAACATAGGTTCCCCATTGCCAAATACCCAAAAGCTAATAGTTTGAGAAAATGTTCACCATACATGAGCTTTGTTCACCACTTGGATTCTTCACCAACTTGCTGCCCTCAAATGCACTTTAATGCTCTGCATTATTGGTTTAAGAAAAGAGAGAGAGCGTAAGCATAAGCTTAGTGAGGAATGCTCAATAAAACCACACAATAATGCATTTACAAAACACCTTGATAAATCATACTTCAAAACAACATTTGAACATGCTCACAAGCATTCAAAAACAAGCATTTCATGCTTCAATCTTTATCAAGTCATATTGGCAACAAGTGATACATTCAACATAAGATTCACATATGGACTTTCAAACACCATTGTAATCTTATAAATTCCAAGGACCACACATGGACTTTTAAACACCATTGTGTCCTTAACCCATGGACTTTTAAACACCATGACAAGGACCACACAAGGACTTTTAAACACCTTTGTGTCCTCAACAAGAACCATCCAAGGACTTTTAAACACCTTGATGTTCTTAAATAACAAGGCTTACACAAGGACTTTTAAACACCTTGAACCTTAACCAAGAACCAACCATGGACTTTTAAACACCATGTTGTTCTTAACAAGAATCATCCAAGGACTTTTAAACACCTTGATGTTCTTAAATAAACAAGGCTCACACAAGGACTTTTAAACACCTTTGTGACCTTAACCATCACTAGCCAATAATCATCATTAACAACCATATTCCACTGTTTTAAAGCATTTAACAAAGCCATAAACATCATGCATCTTTAAGCATCAAACCACAATAGAACAATGTTCAAAAACAAGGAACTCTCACCTTGAGCTTCCTCCTACACATGGCTTACAACCTCAGCAATACACATGCTAGATATGCTTTAAAAACAGAATTTAAAACATGCAAACAATCACATTGTGTAACCCCCTAGACCCGCCTATGCGTTATGACAGATCTTAGGAAGCCACATTAGGGTCACAGGAGCGACCCACGGTAAAAATACACATAAAACATTTTCTCTGAAAAATACATATTAGATTATAACAGTAACTTTAGTTGAAAATACTCTTTCATGAAAGCATTTAAACATATAACAGGATTTCAGAAAACATTTTACAGACACTATCATGAAACAATAATGATTTGCATGCCCACTAAATATGTCGGTACCGTACTCCAAAAGCAACGCCGAGAAAACTCCGAACACTGATGTCAAACGTTATACCATGATATATCCCTTTAACCTGCGATGGTAAAAATAACGTGAGCTTGGAAAAGCTCAGTAATACAAAACTACCAAGAGATACTATAAGCTCATGCAGATATATGGTAGGCATAACATTTTCATGATGTTCATCGCGGTAACAGTCTTTGTTTCTTTTTCTACTATTTCGAGGTTGCATCAAACTCGAGAATAACGGTACTTGTTCTTTATTTATTATTGAGAATTTGACGGGAATTGTAGGCTAATAATATACGGTAGTGGAATTAGAGAGAGTTCGGTTTCTAGTGTGTTCCAAACGGTGCAGGTAAAACATGTACAACAACAGTATAATATACATTTTCAGTTCAAAAACATAAAGTTCAAGTAACAATACGGTACGGTTTAATCTTTTATCAACCCTCATCTTAGGAACAGTACGGTACGGTATGGTAGGTATTACCCTAGTCGAAGCATAGGAACCTGTAACGGTAACAGTGAGGAATTACCCTAGCCGAAGCATAGGAACCTGTAACGGTAACGGTGAGGAATTACCCTAGCCGAAGCATAGGAACCTGTAACGGTAACGGTGAGGAATTACCCTGGATCAGGGTTGAACCTACGGTCACTTCATATTTTATCCCAAGTACCCCAGTAACAATTTATGTAACGGTTCGGTTATCAATAACAACTGAAATTTCGGTAGATATAAAATAGACATGTATTTTTCATATAACGGTAATCAGAAGCATATTGTTCAATCAAAACTATGATGTATCACACATATAATATAATCATGTAAAACAATATTAACTTTTGACAGTTGAATGGATCTTTGAAACAAGGCCCCTATTAAAAGAGGGGTTTTGAACTAACAATTTAAACCAGACAGTCAGGAGATGATACATCAAATTCTTGAGAGTTTAGGCATTTCATGAGTGATTTAGTCATTTACTTATAAGGCATTATGGTTGTTTTATCATATGCGGGCATTTTGATAATTTATACTAACAAGACGTAAACGGTAGCTCAGAAATTCTAGTTGCTCATCGGGTATCCAACTTAGAGGTGGCAAACGGGTCAATCGGTTCGGGTCATTTCGGTTTCGGTTATTTCGGGTCTGATATTTTCGGTTCAGATTCGGTTTCGGTTCTGGTCCGGTTTCGGTTCGGTTTTGTTCAGGTCTATTGTGTTTCGGGTCATTTCGGATCGGTTGATTTCAGTTCGATTGATTTCGGTTCGGTTTTAGTTCAGGTCTATTGTGTTTCGGGTCATTTCGGATCGGTTGATTTCAGTTCGATTGATTTCGGTTCGGTTTTAGTTCAGGTCTATTGTGTTTCGGGTCATTTCGGATCGGTTGATTTCAGTTCAATTGATTTCGGTTCGATTTTAGTTCAGGTCTATTGTGTTTCGGGTCATTTCGGATCGGTTGATTTCAGTTCGATTGATTTCGGTTCGGTTATTTTCGGTTAAATGAGAGATCAGTCGTTTTTAATCAAATCTTTAGGTTGGTCAGATTTTTACACCCTATATATGACTTTATAAAGTCAATATATTTGACATTTTAGTGATTTGTGCGGCTGTTTATATTTTATCTTTCTTTATTTCTATTAATCGGGTTCATTCGGTTCAGGTCTATTCGGTTCAGGTCCATTCGGTTCAACTAAATTCGGTTTAGTTTCGGTTCAATTTATTTCGGGTTTCGGATCAGATTTCGGGTCAATTTCGGGTTGATTTTCGGTTTCGGTTCGGGTCTGGGTTCGGGTAATTCAGTTCGGGTTTCGGTTCTCGGGTCAAGTTTGCCAGGTCTAATCCAACCAGGCATTCAGAGATTTCTACATTAAAATTTTTCTTGAGCAGATTTAACTGTACTTATCATCATTTTTATGCATGCATTAACACATACCAACATGCTCATAAAGCATACAAGAGGTAGTAGTGTATTACCTTAATTTCGAGTTATACCGGTTGACTCATGATACTACGTTCGATCGCATTCGAATCCGGACTGGATGTCCCATGACATTTCGAATACCAAGATACTTGCATACCTTCAAATACACAAATTAACATTTCAGTTCTTATCCGTAGAGCTCTTAACAAAATTTAACACTTTCGGGTTCAAGGTCAGATTCGGAGGCCTTCGGGTCAGAATTTTGCAAAACGGGCTTCAAAAACGGACTCAGGACGTCGAAAAACATAAAATATGAGTTTTCGGAAAATTTGACTTTTTGGTCAAAGTCAACGGTCAAAGTCAACGGTCAACGCTGACGTCATGCTGACGTCACTGGTCGGAACCGGCTCGGCGGCTCGGTCAAACGGCTCGGCGGCTCGGTCAACCGGCTCGGCGGCTCGGTCAACCGGCTCGGTCAATCGGCTTAGTGGCTCGGTCAACTGGCTCGGCGGCTCGGTCAACCGGCTCGGTCAATCGGCTTAGTGGCTCGGTCAACCGGCTCGGCGGCTCGGTCAACCGGCTCGGTCAACCGGCTTAGTGGCTCGGTCAACCGGCTCGGTCAACCCAGACGAATCCCACTCGCGGCCGGCGGCGCGTGGGGCGCGTGCGGCGGCTGTGGGCGGCCGTTGGCCACCAAATTTTACAGGCCGATAGTTTTCGACCTTCTGAACACGGTGGTGGCCTCGGATTTTCAAAATTCAAACTCAAAGTTCAAATACTAACCTTTTAAGTTTTCCGACGATAAACAAACACCCCCTCCAACGGTGACTCCGATGATGATGTCGTTGGTACCGGTGAACTCGACTCGACATGATGAACGAAATGGTGGTGGAGGTGTCGAAAATGAACGGTCGGATCTCGGTAGATCTGAGATTGAATCTCTACCTATTTCTTTCTTTCTCACTTTCATTTTTCTTTCTCTTTTTTTTTTCCTTCTGCGAACGCTTAAACTTGGCAGATATATTATCCTTCAAAGAAAAAAGGTCAAATTACACTCTTAGCCATTTAATTGTTGGGGAGTTCACACTTTTGTCTCCAAACTTTATTCCATTTTCAAATTGGTCATCAATTCCTTATAAATCAAGCTTCCCAAACCTGAATTCATTCAATTAAGTCCCAAAACTTATTATTTTAGGGAAAAAGAAGATTAAATCTCCCAAAAATTCTTAAATTTTACTAGCCCCATTTGAGATTGTTACAATTCTCTCCCCCTTAAAAGAAATTTCGTCCTCGAAATTTACCAGAGTTGGATCAAAGCAAAACTGTAATTCCGTTTTTTTTACCCGCTGAAACTTGTCCATCAGATTATGGTTATTCCTCGTGTCTCACAGACGGTTATATCCTTAATCACGCGAAGTAACTTTATATTCAAATTCATCTCAGACCTGTTTATCAGAATACGGTAATTGCACCCATACGGAATCTTGTACGGTGCCAAGAAAATATTTGTCTCATAACTTTTATTTTAAACAGACTCGGTCGGGGATAGAAAACCTTTCCTACTATTACAGAGGTCACTCATACGACCCATTGCGTATTTTCTATAATAGACATAACTCATACGAATTAACTAACGGTTTGCGGATGAACGTCTGTAACTGTAGCTTAGACAAGTATTCAAGGCCCCAAAGAGAGTCTTCCAAAATCAAGATGTAAACAATAAAATTCCATAAGTATGATACACATAACGGTACATTGCGTCACTTTTCCCCAAAATGTCTTTCTTCATACCGGACAAGTATAACAAAGGTTTTAAACGAATATCTCTTACATTCATTAAAATACTCCGATAATTGTTTCCTTCGTGCATAACAGAGCCACCACATAATCTATACTTCCACCGATCTCACAGACACTTTTCTTTTAAATTCGTAATACTTTTATCAAATTTTTGTCAGAACATTCTCAATCACACTCATTATCACCGAGCTACTTTACTTGTAATCTTATATCGGTTTCCTCGTTCGATCAAACATTTATTCTTAATTTGTTTCAGATCTTCTATTTCACATGCATAAACCATCTCAGGTTCTCTATCCAGATTCAAATCCATCAATTTAATCCAATTCGTAGACAGACATTACTAATATTCCTTTCCAGTATAGATCAAGCTATTATGGACAGAACGGTTAATTGCACTTATCACAGGAAATGATTCGACATCGGAGTCTCGGCTTGATGGAGTACGGTTAAGATCTAGGGGCATGCACAGACCAGACACCTTACGACAGACGATCGGCCGATCAACCCAGAAAGACGCAACTCTAAGCTCTGATACCACTAAATGTAACCCCCTAGACCCGCCTATGCGTTATGACAGATCTTAGGAAGCCACATTAGGGTCACAGGAGCGACCCACGGTAAAAATACACATAAAACATTTTCTCTGAAAAATACATATTAGATTATAACAGTAACTTTAGTTGAAAATACTCTTTCATGAAAGCATTTAAACATATAACAGGATTTCAGAAAACATTTTACAGACACTATCATGAAACAATAATGATTTGCATGCCCACTAAATATGTCGGTACCGTACTCCAAAAGCAACGCCGAGAAAACTCCGAACACTGATGTCAAACGTTATACCATGATATATCCCTTTAACCTGCGATGGTAAAAATAACGTGAGCTTGGAAAAGCTCAGTAATACAAAACTACCAAGAGATACTATAAGCTCATGCAGATATATGGTAGGCATAACATTTTCATGATGTTCATCGCGGTAACAGTCTTTGTTTCTTTTTCTACTATTTCGAGGTTGCATCAAACTCGAGAATAACGGTACTTGTTCTTTATTTATTATTGAGAATTTGACGGGAATTGTAGGCTAATAATATACGGTAGTGGAATTAGAGAGAGTTCGGTTTCTAGTGTGTTCCAAACGGTGCAGGTAAAACATGTACAACAACAGTATAATATACATTTTCAGTTCAAAAACATAAAGTTCAAGTAACAATACGGTACGGTTTAATCTTTTATCAACCCTCATCTTAGGAACAGTACGGTACGGTATGGTAGGTATTACCCTAGTCGAAGCATAGGAACCTGTAACGGTAACAGTGAGGAATTACCCTAGCCGAAGCATAGGAACCTGTAACGGTAACGGTGAGGAATTACCCTAGCCGAAGCATAGGAACCTGTAACGGTAACGGTGAGGAATTACCCTGGATCAGGGTTGAACCTACGGTCACTTCATATTTTATCCCAAGTACCCCAGTAACAATTTATGTAACGGTTCGGTTATCAATAACAACTGAAATTTCGGTAGATATAAAATAGACATGTATTTTTCATATAACGGTAATCAGAAGCATATTGTTCAATCAAAACTATGATGTATCACACATATAATATAATCATGTAAAACAATATTAACTTTTGACAGTTGAATGGATCTTTGAAACAAGGCCCCTATTAAAAGAGGGGTTTTGAACTAACAATTTAAACCAGACAGTCAGGAGATGATACATCAAATTCTTGAGAGTTTAGGCATTTCATGAGTGATTTAGTCATTTACTTATAAGGCATTATGGTTGTTTTATCATATGCGGGCATTTTGATAATTTATACTAACAAGACGTAAACGGTAGCTCAGAAATTCTAGTTGCTCATCGGGTATCCAACTTAGAGGTGGCAAACGGGTCAATCGGTTCGGGTCATTTCGGTTTCGGTTATTTCGGGTCTGATATTTTCGGTTCAGATTCGGTTTCGGTTCTGGTCCGGTTTCGGTTCGGTTTTGTTCAGGTCTATTGTGTTTCGGGTCATTTCGGATCGGTTGATTTCAGTTCGATTGATTTCGGTTCGGTTTTAGTTCAGGTCTATTGTGTTTCGGGTCATTTCGGATCGGTTGATTTCAGTTCGATTGATTTCGGTTCGGTTTTAGTTCAGGTCTATTGTGTTTCGGGTCATTTCGGATCGGTTGATTTCAGTTCAATTGATTTCGGTTCGATTTTAGTTCAGGTCTATTGTGTTTCGGGTCATTTCGGATCGGTTGATTTCAGTTCGATTGATTTCGGTTCGGTTATTTTCGGTTAAATGAGAGATCAGTCGTTTTTAATCAAATCTTTAGGTTGGTCAGATTTTTACACCCTATATATGACTTTATAAAGTCAATATATTTGACATTTTAGTGATTTGTGCGGCTGTTTATATTTTATCTTTCTTTATTTCTATTAATCGGGTTCATTCGGTTCAGGTCTATTCGGTTCAGGTCCATTCGGTTCAACTAAATTCGGTTTAGTTTCGGTTCAATTTATTTCGGGTTTCGGATCAGATTTCGGGTCAATTTCGGGTTGATTTTCGGTTTCGGTTCGGGTCTGGGTTCGGGTAATTCAGTTCGGGTTTCGGTTCTCGGGTCAAGTTTGCCAGGTCTAATCCAACCAGGCATTCAGAGATTTCTACATTAAAATTTTTCTTGAGCAGATTTAACTGTACTTATCATCATTTTTATGCATGCATTAACACATACCAACATGCTCATAAAGCATACAAGAGGTAGTAGTGTATTACCTTAATTTCGAGTTATACCGGTTGACTCATGATACTACGTTCGATCGCATTCGAATCCGGACTGGATGTCCCATGACATTTCGAATACCAAGATACTTGCATACCTTCAAATACACAAATTAACATTTCAGTTCTTATCCGTAGAGCTCTTAACAAAATTTAACACTTTCGGGTTCAAGGTCAGATTCGGAGGCCTTCGGGTCAGAATTTTGCAAAACGGGCTTCAAAAACGGACTCAGGACGTCGAAAAACATAAAATATGAGTTTTCGGAAAATTTGACTTTTTGGTCAAAGTCAACGGTCAAAGTCAACGGTCAACGCTGACGTCATGCTGACGTCACTGGTCGGAACCGGCTCGGCGGCTCGGTCAAACGGCTCGGCGGCTCGGTCAACCGGCTCGGCGGCTCGGTCAACCGGCTCGGTCAATCGGCTTAGTGGCTCGGTCAACTGGCTCGGCGGCTCGGTCAACCGGCTCGGTCAATCGGCTTAGTGGCTCGGTCAACCGGCTCGGCGGCTCGGTCAACCGGCTCGGTCAACCGGCTTAGTGGCTCGGTCAACCGGCTCGGTCAACCCAGACGAATCCCACTCGCGGCCGGCGGCGCGTGGGGCGCGTGCGGCGGCTGTGGGCGGCCGTTGGCCACCAAATTTTACAGGCCGATAGTTTTCGACCTTCTGAACACGGTGGTGGCCTCGGATTTTCAAAATTCAAACTCAAAGTTCAAATACTAACCTTTTAAGTTTTCCGACGATAAACAAACACCCCCTCCAACGGTGACTCCGATGATGATGTCGTTGGTACCGGTGAACTCGACTCGACATGATGAACGAAATGGTGGTGGAGGTGTCGAAAATGAACGGTCGGATCTCGGTAGATCTGAGATTGAATCTCTACCTATTTCTTTCTTTCTCACTTTCATTTTTCTTTCTCTTTTTTTTTTCCTTCTGCGAACGCTTAAACTTGGCAGATATATTATCCTTCAAAGAAAAAAGGTCAAATTACACTCTTAGCCATTTAATTGTTGGGGAGTTCACACTTTTGTCTCCAAACTTTATTCCATTTTCAAATTGGTCATCAATTCCTTATAAATCAAGCTTCCCAAACCTGAATTCATTCAATTAAGTCCCAAAACTTATTATTTTAGGGAAAAAGAAGATTAAATCTCCCAAAAATTCTTAAATTTTACTAGCCCCATTTGAGATTGTTACAATTCTCTCCCCCTTAAAAGAAATTTCGTCCTCGAAATTTACCAGAGTTGGATCAAAGCAAAACTGTAATTCCGTTTTTTTTTACCCGCTGAAACTTGTCCATCAGATTATGGTTATTCCTCGTGTCTCACAGACGGTTATATCCTTAATCACGCGAAGTAACTTTATATTCAAATTCATCTCAGACCTATTTATCAGAATACGGTAATTGCACCCATACGGAATCTTGTACGGTGCCAAGAAAATATTTGTCTCATAACTTTTATTTTAAACAGACTCGGTCGGGGATAGAAAACCTTTCCTACTATTACAGAGGTCACTCATACGACCCATTGCGTATTTTCTATAATAGACATAACTCATACGAATTAACTAACGGTTTGCGGATGAACGTCTGTAACTGTAGCTTAGACAAGTATTCAAGGCCCCAAAGAGAGTCTTCCAAAATCAAGATGTAAACAATAAAATTCCATAAGTATGATACACATAACGGTACATTGCGTCACTTTTCCCCAAAATGTCTTTCTTCATACCGGACAAGTATAACAAAGGTGACTCCCCTGTTTTAAACACATCAAAACAGTAGATTAATGCATCATCATGCATTAATACCCTCAATGAAAGCATCAAAACTCGCTGCTCTCATCCACACTCCATTTTCGGCTACCAAACACAACCGAAAATGCATCCAAACAACTCCTCAACACTACCCAGCCAAGATCCATCAAATCTAAGCATCCTTAAACATCAAATAACATCCAAAAAGGATCTAACCACGTCCTTATACCTCCAGCCATAACAGATCAACAAGATCACTCCAAAAACAACCAAGAACACAAGCTAAACTTAGGAAATTCAACCTATTCGGGATTGCATTGATTAAAACTCAATTTCACATCAAATTAGCATTCAATTAACATCAATTTGACACCTCAAAACACAGCCCAATCAGATCATACGAAAATTTCATCAAAATCAATCAAATCTTGCATTTAAAAGCCAAGATCAAGAATAAACCAATAAAACCTTTTATAAAACACAATTTAAGGATTGAGAACTTGGGAATTTCAGTAAAGAACTTAAAGTTCAGAGGAGAAGGACGTTCTTACCTCCAAACTTGAGTTTTCTCCCTTTTTGGAACCAAAATCTTGAAAATCCACTTAGCAAATGGTGAGGTTTTGTTGAAGAGATGATTAGAGATCAAAAGAGAGTTGAAATGTGATATTTAGGTGACAAAATCTGAGGAAAAGCTCTGGAGAAAATGTGTTTGGTTTGAGAGAAAAGATGAGAGAAAATGGAAAATGGAGAAGTTAGTTGGAAAATGATAAAATATCTTCCCTCCACTTTTCTTTTATTTAAAAACATTTAATAAATCATTTAATATCTTAGAAAAATCTGGAGAAACTCCCATTGGGTAAATAGCTCCTTAAAGATTCAAAGTTTCAATCCTTTTTAAAATAGTCACGCAGTTTTCGAAAATTACATTTTGGTCACTAACCAAAATGTCACACTTCCAAACCTCATTTTGTAAAATTGATTTCACCAAACTCTTATATATAATAAAAGAGGATTTTAGAACATTTTTCCATATTTTTAATGCAACCCGAACTAGGTTTTCCTAAATTCACTCTTATATATTCGAACCGCGATCCGACCGAACCGGTCCAAAACTCAAAACTCCTAAGCCCAAAACCGGGGCGTTACACTGCTCTTTCCATAATGGATTTAAACCAAAAAACATTCACCAAGGTTATTTTCATCTTATTCTGCATCCAAATTTCGTAGGGAATATTACCTCTGAGCCGGTCCCCCTTACATTCCAAATAACTAACCTCAATTTTGTACTCTTAAAAATTGAATTTCTTCTTCTAGTTGATCTATATCATGTACCACCTTGCTTACATCTCCCACAAAACCTGATTCTTTACTATGCAGATGATGTTCATACAATGAAAACAAACATTTACGTAGTAATTTACCACCTAAACCACATATTTACTTCCAGGACCCATTCCCCTAACGTTTCACGTAATTAACCTCGTTTCAAGTAATTGTCACCAGGACCAGAAATTGCTTACCTTTCTATGATTCGAGCTAAATCCAATATTGCCGCATTTTCATCACCCACAATCTGAATTCCAAGTCTTTTCCCAAACTTTAGAGCTTTTCTAGCCTCCCTCGTCTGAAAATCCCATCTCGTCACTAAATCCGAATCGGATAATGGCCTGCCGGATAGTTCTGATTCCTCTTGATATACTGCTCCCTTCTTCCCCCTTCTGTTCGCTCGATCTCTCTTCTTCTTCTCCACATCCGTCAAAGCTTTATCTTGGAATTTACTCACCGAACTATACCTCTTTTCTTTGATTTTTTTCTTCGATAATTCAGGGAAAAAAGCCCTTGGTTCTTCTCCATCTTCTAAGCATATAAACATGTTGGTGTTTCCCAATTTTTCAAAGCCAGCCCCACATCTGTTTTGCTCATCCACGGCAGCCTCCCATACTGATTTCTTTTTTGGGAGTTTATCTTGGTTATTATCAGGCGTTAAAACCTTCTCAGTTTGAAGGCCCATAGCCCAGATATCCTCCAAAGCTTGCTGAGATAACTCATTAGTATTTAAAGGGTCACAATCCCAGACCCCTCCTCACTAACGGGTTTTAAGCATGCTCCAGCCTCAAGTTCATCAGATATGGCAACATTACCCCTTTGTCCTTCATTAATAAACACGTTTTGAAATGTATCGTTATTTCCCTCCACTCCTACCATTTCAGGTGCGATAGCTTCTCCTTCTTTTTTATCTTTGCCTTTAATATTACACTCCCCTAAGTGCCTATTAGAATTCTCTTCAGCAGAACAACATTCTTTATTGTACTCCTTTCCAATGAACATAGCATTAAAGTCATCGGTCCTCGAGGTGGGTGAAACTGACTTCAACTTTTTCGGTGACTGATCTCGACTGGAATCCGATGATGACTCTGCTAGGCTGTAGCTGCTTCGAAGAGCAGCTTCTTCATCTTTCTTTGAAGCTACAACATGCTTCGGGATGTCTGAGAAACCAATCTCCACAACACTTACCTTATACACGATTGAGTCAACTTCAATTTCAATAACCTCTAAAATTTTCTCAATCTGCTCTGTTGAGATTAGAATTGTCACCTTCTCACAATCCTTGAGCCGATTTGCATTTCCCCCCAAAGCTTCAAACGCACCCCACAACTCTGCAATTCTTTTAAGAGTTACATGGTTCCAGCAGTGTAATGGCAACCCTGCCACCTCAATCCAGGTTGCTCTATCATTTCGAACTACATTTTCAGACCAGAACGATATATCCTCAAAAATCTCCTTGAGGTAGGACCAATTTAAATCCTCAAGCATCATGAAAAGCTCTTCATCTTCAATGGACAGAAGGAACATTTTTCCACTCAAACGTTTAATTGATATCTCTCCAAAACCCGATTCTTGTAACCTCATTTGAATGCTCTTTGTACTACACACTGTCGCCATCTTCCCAACAAGACACCTTTTATGTTTCCATAACTCTTCTATTTCCACATGACCACTGATTCTTTTGAGCCCTGAACAACTCTTTCCCTCTGTAACTGGCTTCTTGGTTGCTTCCTTCATGACTTCACCTGGAACTGATTTAACCCAAGTATCCATCTTCTCGTCTGTGTTGAGATTATGTGGTCTAACTTTCCTCCAATAAGATTGGCGTGTATTCCACTTTGCTCTGGACACATAAAGTCGGTTTCCATATAGTGAAAAACCGTTTAACCTCTCAGTCGCCCTATCAGCTTCAATACTGTTGGTGAATCTTACAAAACCAAATCTCTTCCCTCTTCTATTGCGTTTGTTCGCTATAAACGCGTCTACAACATCGTCATGCCTTGCAAATGCATGCCACAGACCTTTCCAATGAAGACCTTGCCCCAGATTTTCCACATACAACGTTATTGGCTTTGTTCTTTGTCGGCCGGAATGCCACCGTCTTCTATCTCTAGACGCCATTGCAACCCTAAGTTTTATCTTTAGACATGATTAAACGAACAAAAATTCATGTTCATGTTCGTTCGTTTAATAAATAAACAAACTTCTTGCCGAACAGTTCAAGAACGGTTCATTGAACGTTTGGTTCATTTACAGCCCTACATAAACCTTAAATTCTACACCCTACAACCTAAACCCCTAAATTCTAAACCCTAAAATTAAAAGGCTTATATATAAACTAAAGTTTACACAAGCTAGTATTTTCTATATATTTATATCTTATATGTATCATGTGGTGTTTGTCATTTTGTTATGTTGTATCATATCATTATGTTGTGTTAAAAATTAATAGATTTGATTTATTATATTTTATTATTTGATAGACTTTATTTTTTTTTGCTCAATCGTATGATTTTATTGAAGAAGAAATCATACAAAAAATGTCCAAACTCGGGCCTCATTAAAAACCTCCCTACACCTAAATGGAGGAAAAGAGTACCTAAGTTGAACCCGGAAACAAACTCGATAACAAGTAATTGACACCCATCCCTCGAAAAGAAAAGGAAAGCGCACACCACACACCCATCCTCCCGATTGCAGCACCTGTACCCTACTGTACTCCCCCGCACCCCCACCTGCTGTACCGCACCCACTCCCAAGCGCAGGGCCTTACAGTCGACCCCCTGCACAATTGCCGACCACATGTACTGCTCCCCCAGCAGTCGACTAAAATCCCACTCGCAACCAATCCCGCCGATCGACACCTCCCTTGGCTAGCTTATCCGCAATACCATTAGCTTCACGATTCACATGTTGAAAAGTGCAACTCAACGCACGACATGCTCTATCAATCCTCCGAAACAACCAATTATATTTCCAAGGTCTATTCTCAATATTTAAAACCCAAGAAAGAGCTACTAACGAATCAGATTCAAGAACGCAAGGCCATGCACGCCATTGCGATCCACCAAATGCCTCAAGAGCATAGCATATCGCATGAAGTTCAGCTTCGTTCGAATCAAGAATCCCCAAAGGACCTGCAAACATCGCCAACACCTTACCCCCTGCATCGCGTAACACCCCACCACATCCCGCTAGTCCCGGTTTTCCTCTAGCTGAACCATCAACATTAAGCTTGACCATATTCACCAATGGCGGCACCCACATCACTCCCACCCGAGGGCCATTGACACGTCCCCTACTCTCACACCACCAAGGACAATCCCACCACACCGATTCCACAAGCATTGCGGTGTGGTCCAGCACATTCACCCAAGAGAATGCTCGCAATTTAATTGTAAAAAATAAATCCGACGACGAAACCCTCTTACCATTGAACAATAAGTCGTTGCGAGCGAGCCACACCGACCACAATGCTGCTGCACAGCTCGACATCCACCATTGTCTAACCATTCCTCGAAATGGTCCATCAAGGACCATATGCACAAATGCCACTACTGACGCCGGCCGAACCACCTCTACCTTCCACCAATCAAAAAACAATGACCACACATGCCATATCCATCGACAATGAAGCAAATATGATTCGCCTCATCCTCCCCTTCCCCACACCATCGACAAGAGAAATCATGCACCTCTAATTGCAGCCCACGGTCCCGCAACAAGCATAAAGTTGGTAATCGGTCAAGTAGGACAAACCACACAAAGCACTGTACCTTCGGTGGTGTTAACAACAACCAAATACCTACATTATCCCATTCGGCTTCCCCTTCCAACCCAAATGTCACCATTAAGCTTGACAACTTTGCCACCGAGAACGTACCAGTCGGGGTATGTTTCCAAACCCATTTGTCCACCACCTCCTCAACAAGTTGTAACACGCCCACCACACTTCGCAATTCACACAATTGTGCCGCCTGAAACGCGCGCAACTGTCGTGAAAAAAATCCCTCCCAATTCGCATGTCCCAGTGAGTGGTCAAGTGAGTAATCATATACCAACGCCCATTTATTCACCGCAATCCGATATAGGCGTGGAAATACCTCACATAACGAAACCTCCAAACACCATCTATCGCGCCAAAACATAGCCTTCTTCCCATTTCCAATCAACCAAAAGAAATTAGGCAGCCCCATAAAACGATTTATACTAACCTCATGTTGTATCTCCACAATTTGTCGCCATAC
The DNA here is from genome assembly GCA_030270665.1 of Hibiscus trionum. Taxonomy (NCBI): domain Eukaryota; kingdom Viridiplantae; phylum Streptophyta; class Magnoliopsida; order Malvales; family Malvaceae; genus Hibiscus; species Hibiscus trionum. Next base: position 21,755,131 of record BSYR01000025.1, read on the forward strand.
AGTCGACATAGCACGTTTTTGGCCTATCGTCATCCTCCTATGTAAAACATCAGTCCCATATTTCGCAGACAGAATATCCTTCCACAACGATCCATCCTCCACCGTAAAACGCCACAACCACTTTGCCAAAAGAGCCAAGTTTCTCTTGTTCAAGTCTACCACTCCCAAACCGCCAAATTGTCGCGGCCGACATACCACCTTCCAGCTAACCCTGCTCATTTTACGCTTCTCCTCCGTGCCACCCCATAGAAAGCTTCTACGGATACAATCCAATCGTTTAATAACGCCTTTAGGCACGACAAATACACCCATGTAATAGATAGGAAGAGCAGATAACACCGAATTCAATAATGTCAAACGAGCGGCAAAGGATAATGAATCCCTCTTCCACCCTGCTAAGCTTTTCCGAAAGCGCTGTATCAAAGGTTCCCACACGTTAACACTGCGTGGATTTACACCCAACGGCAGTCCAAGGTACGTCATCGGTAAGCTCCCTAAACCACATCCCAAAACATCGGCCATCGCACACAACAAACCCTCCGCCACGCCTATTCCATACAAGCACGACTTGGCGTAATTGATCTTAAAACCTGAGCTATACTCAAAACAAGTAAGAATTCTCTTCAAATTTTGTGCCATCCATAAATCCCCCTGAAAGAACAAGATTGTATCGTCCGCAAATTGCAAGTGCGACACAAAGCACTCATCCACCACACGCACTCCCCTTAGCAACCCCCCTTCTCCGCCTCTATCAATAAGATGTGCAGCAACTCAGCCACCATCACAAATAATAACGGTGATAAAGGATCACCTTGTCGCACTCCCCGCTTCATCGGAAATTCTTTTGTCGGGCAGCCATTAAGTAAGATCGACAAACGTGCTGTGCTAAAACATGTGTGCATCCAATTCATCCATACTTTCCCAAACCCCATCCGCTGCTCAATTTTCTCTAAACATCCCCATTTCACACAATCATAGGCTTTGGCGAAGTCAAGCTTCAACAATACCCCACCCTCTTCGTCGTCATTTCGCTGTAACGAGTGTAATACCTCATTCGCCAGCATAATCCCATCGACAATTTGACGTCCGCAGAAAAATGCGGATTGAACATCACTAATAACCAGCGGCAGCACCTTTTGTAACCGTTTAGCTAAGCACTTCGCCACAATCTTATATATAGAGTTCAAAAGGCATATTGGTCGAAATTCCCCAATATCTCTCGGATTGTCTTTCTTCGCTATCAAGGTAACAAATGTGGAATTCACGCCCTTTGGTAGCTCCCCCGACACATGAAACTCATTCAAAACTTGCATCACATCGTTCTTCAAAAAATTCCAGCCCTTCTTGAAAAAATCAAAGGTGAAACCATCAGGGCCCGGCGCCTTCGTCCCATCACAACCCCATACCACTGCACGTACTTCCTCCTCACTAAACGCAACCTCTAAACCCGCTGCCATCTCCCCGGGTACCTGTTTAAACACCACTGCCATATCGACATCCCCTAAGCAAAGCGGAGCAGCAAAATGTTTTCTAAATTCTTCATAAACCATGTGTCGAAGGTGTTCCGGATTTGTTTCCCATACGCCATTAACTAGCAGCCCCGTAATGCCATTTTTTAGTGCTCTCAATTTGGCTGATCGATGAAAATACGTCGTATTCCCATCCCCCTCTCGCAGCCATCTAACCTTTGCTTTTTGTCTCCATACCGACTCACGCATCCGTGTTAAAGACCACAAATCCTGTTGGTAGCTTCGACGTTGCTTCAATTGAGAATCCGAAGCTGCATTTGTGCTTATTAACCCATCAATTAAATTAATAGCATTGGTCGTGGTCTCAATCCGATTGTCTATGTTACCAAACACCCTCTTGTTCCAATCCCGTAAAAATATTTTCATACCCCGTAGCTTTGAAACCACATCCCCACCCTCCAGCATGTTCGACAACCTCCCCCATTCTTCTTCCAATTCTCGTAAACAGCCCCTATTCTCCATCCAAACATTAAGAAATTTAAACGGTTTCGGCCCCCAATCCAACATATCACTCACAAGTAATAACGACGTGTGATCCGACAAACCCCTCGGTAAAGATGATAACCTCAAATTAGTAAATTTATCCACCCAATGCAATGAAACCAAACACCTATCAATTCTGCTACATTTACTATCCGGACCAAACCACGTATATGATAAGCCATGCAAAGGTAAATCGCATAATCCATTATCTTGAATGAAATTCCCAAACAATTCCATACCTCTATCCGTCGATATACAACCTTGTCGCTCCGTTATCGTCGTCACCGCATTAAAGTCACCAACGAGGCACCACGGGATGTCACGAGACAATATCTCCCTCTCAATTTCGGTCCAAAGCAGCCCTTGTTGCGTTGCATCACATGGTGCATATACACCTACCATCCCACAATTCCAATTCTCGTTTGTCCAACAACCCTCAATCGCCACAAAACGCTCCCTCACAATCTTCCGATCAGCTTTAAATCTAGCCGTCTCCCAACACAATAAAATTCCCCCCGATCGCCCTATTGATGGAGAAAAAACAAAATCAAAAGTGTCCGATACCCAAATACTCCTCAACAGCAATGTTGTGATATCTTCCATCTTCGTCTCCAAAATGATCACACATTCCCCCCGATGTTGCCGTATTAGATTTCGTACCCCTCTCCTCTTCGTAGCAGTACCCAACCCCCGCACGTTCCACGACAACATCCGCATAGACTGATTACAATTGGATCGACTCTCTCGCCTCAATAAGGCGAGCAATGTCTTTGATGACGTTCTCTTCGTTCCCAATTGTTTCTGTACCCAGCAATTTTCCCAGCTCCCACGTTTCCTGTGCCTCCCTTAGAATACTCCGTTTACGTTGTATGAAATCCGAATCTGAAAGAGACCCGTTCGCCAATTCCGTCGAAGTTGGTTTTGGATTTTTCCGTGGGCGACCTCTTCCCCTCTTCTGCACTGCCACGCCTTTTTCCTCCGCATTATCTTCCTTCCCCGACGAGTGTAAAATCTCTGAAAGATGTCGTACTCGTCGTTGTCTTCCTTTATACTCTATTAATGTGGCAATCCCAGCCCTAGATGAATCAAATTTAGGCCCAGTTTCCACTGTTTTCTCATGTTGCATCGCATCCGTCTCCGTCTCCAAACCCTTTTTCCCACTGCCATCAGGTACTTCCCCCTCGCTATTGTCCCTGGCCAACACCTTATCGCCACCGCCGTCGTGCAATTCACATTCACTAATGTCCATGCTACGGTATTCGACTATCTCCCTTTCAACGATGCCCACCTCCTCATCCGCCATACCCGAATTTGCCCTTCCCGAGTTTACTTCCTCACTCGTATTTGGTTCAATTACCAGATCATCTCGCCTTTTGTTGTCATCCCATAATTTATTGATCATCCAACTTTTCGGTGAGGGCATACTGACCGAGTTTGGGACCACTGTCTCCTCCTGGTCATCACAACCTGCCTTGGTTGCTGTTTGCACCCTTGTCGCATCCTGCTCTTCCAATTCCATCGTATGTTCCTCCCCCTCCGAATTCTCCATACTCCCCTCTTCATCCCCGTTCTGATCCATCAAATTGGGGTCAGAGACTTCATGTACCCGAATTCGATATTGCTTGTCGCCAATAGCGACATCAATTATTTCCTCTATCGGGAAGAACCAGTCCGTTTCAATCAGGAATCGTGCTTTTTCAAACGATGCAGGAGCTTCAGTCTTATCGTCTACACAAATCAATTCACCCCACAGCGCTGCGATGTTTCGATATGTGCCCTCGGACCAGGCATGTATCGGCAATCCACATACCGACACCCATACGCGTCTATTGGGAATCACACACTCAGTCGACCATTCGGAAACATTTTCTAACCATGGTGTAAAGCACCCAGATTTAATGCACTCATCCCTTGTTTCCCCATTGGGAAACATTAAAAGCACTAGTGATCCCGCAACGCAAATTACTGAGAACTCCCTCTTGGTTGTTCGCAACTCCGATGCTAATTCCATTATTGATCGCGGTTGTCGACAGAAACCCACTGCACAATTCTTTAGTATCGCCATTTTGTCCGCATCAATTACACCCTCGACCCTACGATATTCTTTTGTTGTCGCCATTTGATCCCCCTTTGTATTACGACTAGCCGCTGCCTTATCCCCCCTGTTATCCCTCGTCGAAACACCCCCATCAGCCCTAGAGACATCTTGTCGTCGGTGCCAAAACGCATCTCTCGTATCGCGTTGCGCCAATTGTACTGTCAATTTTGATCCATACAAGCGAAACCCATTGAATCTCTCTATCACACGATCCGCCTCAGCCCTTGTCTTCATTCGAACGAACCCAAACCTAGATCCATCCCTAGCCCTCTTCGACGGCACAAATACATCCACCACCACCCCATGTCTATCAAAACCTTGCCAAACCCCTTTCCAATGTAGTTGTACCGGTAGGTTTTCGACGAATAAGGTCCAGCATTGTCGTGATGCTCTCCCGCCGTTTCCCCCCATTTTTTCCACTACCTTTTCAGTGCCCTATGTATGTCCTAAAGTTAAAACTAGACTTTATTAGATATCATATAATAATTGAAATTGAAAGATATACATTTTCAACTCTCAAGCTAAATTTCAAAATTTGATTTCATATAATGGGACAAAAATTAAATATTATTGATCATTTTATCAATGAGTGAATCTCAACCTATAATTTATTTATTATTGAACTCTCATTCATTGTTGCACGTTTTGTATTTTCTTGGCCTCATAAAAATAAAAAACCTAAATAGTATAAATGCTACCTTTTATTATTCGGGCGCTTGGGAATTTTAATGCATTAGTTATAATTTAACTTTATAAATTTAGAAAAAAATTGATAAAATTCGAATAGAGTTGAAAGTTGTCAATTTTTGTTTCCATGAATCTTTTTAAAAGGCAAAGGAGAAGAGCCACTTGAATTTTTCCGTCTTAATTATTTTTCCATGAAAAACACGTCCCTCTTCGATTAAAATTGTAAATGAGACAAAAAAAATTTATAAGTTTTTAAGTTTGACGCGGTTAAAGTTCAGTTAATATTTGATTTAATTAGGTTTGATTCGAACTTGAAATTAATTCGAGTTCTTAACGAGTCGAGACGAATAACTGATACTCGACTCGAAAAGCTCGCGTACTACTCGAAAATAATTAAATTAATAATATTTATTTCATATAATAACAATAAAATAGTTAATAATTAAATTATAATATATTATAGAATATAGGTATAAATATGGTTTAAACTATAATGTTTAGCCTTGATAATTTTAAGCTCGCTAACTTTCGAGTCCAGTTGAGCTTAATCTTGAGTTTTTCGAGTTTGATAATTTTAAACTCACGAATTTTTAAGTCGTATCGAACTTAACTTTGGCTTTTCGAGTTCAAGTCAAACTTAATGATACTCAAGCTCGACTAAGCTCATTTACACCTCTATTTTTAACATCACATTACCTCGAAAAAATTAAATTATTCGACAACTCGAGGCAAAAAAACTGTCTCGTTTTGACTCAACTCGAAATTTCATAAACTCGACTAGACTCGAAAAAATTTCAAATAAAGTTTGAGTTATGAAATGAAAATTCGAACAAATCGAAATTTTTTAGTAATTAGTTTATCAGTTTTCATATTCGAGTCGACTTTGTCAATTGTGGATGATATATTATGTATATCACACGTGAAAATATGTAATATATATATATATATGTATGTATATTATATATGCATATAGAAAGCCGTTAAAATTGGAAACAATATGTGCACCGCCTAGCCCTAAGTATATGCATATAGAAATATATGTGTACAATTAAATTTGTACAGCAACTCAAAAACTCGACTCGAATTTCATAAACTCAACTCAATTCGAAAAAAATTCAAATAAAATTTGAATCGTAAAATAAAACTTACAAACTCGAATAACTCGAAATTTTTTGACTCGACTCAATCGAACGCTTAGCCCTAATAACGTTAGTTTGAATTTTTAGAGACTCATATAAGATAGTAAAATGTTGTACGATCTATAAATATAAAATACTATGACGAATAAGTATTTAAGTTGTTGACGGTGAAAAATATATTCTACAAAAAGAATTATATGGTTACTCCTTATATAATCATATTAATAAAAAATACTATCTTGATGCTAGTGTTGCTCCAACTTAATTAAATTTTTTTTGATAGATTTGAACATTATCCCAGATTCCAAGTAGTGGTTTGGTTTAGTAGCCGGCGTGTCTTATCTTTCCAGCTCACTCAAGTTCGTTTCAGCCTCTCTGTATTTATTTTCTTTCAATAATAGAATGAGTTTACCATATGCGATTAACATCGTTAAACACCACTAACGTTGAACACTATTAAATTAATTAATAAAGCTTAAAAATTTTAAATACTCAATATATGATTAATAACTATTTAAAAAATTAATTAAATTATTTTAAACAGTCTAGCGACAAAAACAAGAACAATTCAAAAATTAAGTGATTAAATTGAAAATTTTAAACTATTGTTATACCACTATATCCTTCAATACCCACTCTTCCACAAATAAGGGTTCTCTGATAGTCTCATCTTCCTCCAACATCGAGTCATCCGGAAAAAAAGTCCTCCAAAGACTCAAGCTCTTCTGGATAACATCCTCCACCTTCAAGTCTTTCGCACAAAGACCCTCAACTTTGAAATTTATTCGTCAAAAGCCACAAGAGTTCATCAGAAGGTTGCCTCACTGTATCCTCCGCTCGACTATTATTTCGACAAGACCAATGTCAAGTTCACTTACCTAATCAGTCAAAGTTATTGTTTGACATACATACCTACACGTAAGACTAGCACGTCAATTCATCAAGTCCAGACTTTACATTTGTCTTTAAAGGTTGTAAACTACTCTCCTTAAATATCTCAAGAAGAGACCGACAAAAAAATTCCCCTCCCGAAACTTTCGTCCCGCATGTAGGAATAAAATTTACATACAATGCCAGATTCCTCTAGTATTCTTTTCGTCCAACTTTCTCACTCCGACTACAAATTACTGTGACTTTCCGTTTAAATCAGAAGAAATGAACCATCAAAAATCACCACAAATAACCTTCATCCTAAATTACTCATCAACAACTACGATTACCAAAATAAAAATGAAAAATATGCAATGATAAAAAGTAATTAGTTATTATTATTATTATTATTATTATTATTATTATTATTTATTCATTGACACACTTGTATGGTTGCCTTCAGGTCCGTTCCTGAGATTTTGGTGGCCCTACGGAAAATTTAAAAATTAGGCCCCTATTAATAAATATTGAAAATTTTGAATTTTAAAAGTATGCCCATAATAACAAGTATTACATATCTTTAATAACAAGTATTAAAAAATTAAAGTTTAAGAGTACGTCTTTAATAATAAATATAGTGAAAAAAATTATGCTCTAATAAAAAATATTAGAAAATAAATTGGACCCTTAGTAACAAAATATTGTGAAAAAATTATGCTCTAATAACACGTATTGGAGAAAAAAATTAAGAGCATGTCCCTAAAAACAAATGTTATAAAAAAAATTTAGGTCTCTAATAACAAGTATAGGAAAAGAATTGGACTCCTAATAACAAATACTGAGAAAAACTAAAATTTAATAGTAGACCCCTAAACACAAATATTAGAAAAAACTAAACGCCTAATAACAAATATTGAAAAAATAGGGCCCTAATAACAAGTATTAAAAAAATTGGGGCCCTAATAACAAGTATTGAAAAAATTGGACATCTAATAACAAGTATTGGAAAAAATAGAACTTTAATATCAAATATTGAAGAAAAAAATTAAATCTCAAATAACAAATATTGAAAAAATTAGGCCTCTAATAACAAGTATTATAAAAGATCAAACACATATAATAAATATTGAAATAATTAAATTTCAAGAATAAACTCTTAATAGTAAATATTTTAAAAAATAAACCTAATAACGAATATTAAAAAAAATGGGAGGGCCCTGGTTGCTTCGTCATCTATTACTATCCATTCTTCTTTCACACACTTGTATCATCTATGGGTTTTTTTAACTCGGCAACATGCATGTTTTATTAAAGTTTGAACATACATGACCATCACGCTCACAGGCCTCGTTAAAAACCTCTCTAAATCCTACAGAGGAAAAGAGTACCCATGAGTGTGTATATAGAACAAACACCAAGAATTCAAACAATCGAATGATCTAAGCACATTGTTTAAACCAATTTGCCCTATCTACGCCGCTTTTCGCCAGTGCATCCGTAAGCCTATTCGCCTCTCTGTATACATGTTGAAAACATACATCATTCAACGCCTCACAGGCCTCATCAATCCGCCGAAACCAACGCCAGAATTTCCACAGCCGTTTCTCCAAATGCAAGACCCATACAACAGCTGTTGTAGAATCCGACTCCACCACTAACGGGCAGTGTCCAAACCGTGACCCTACCACGATCTCCAACCCATGGCAAATAGTTTGGAGCTCCGCTTCATTCGAGTCCGCAACCCCTATCGGCCCCGAAAACATAGCAAAAATACGCCCAGACTCATCCCTTAACACACCCCCACACCCTGCCTTACCCGGCTTTCCCCTCGCCGAACCATCTACATTAAATTTAAACACTCTCGCCGGTGGTCTTTCCCACTGTACATTAACCCGTAACAATGCAGCAGGTGTTTGAGTTTCACACTTCCACGGAGAATCCCACCACGCCGACTCCAAAATCACACATGCACTACTTACCATCCGCACCCAATACATCGATCTCAACTTAATTAGGAAAATGATTTCCCCCGATGTCGCCTGCGTCTTATGAAACAAACAATTATTTCGAGCAATCAAAACACATTTCTAGCAACGTCTTTACCCCCCCCCCCCCCCACGGCTGCACCATTTCAACATTCCACCACCGAAAAAGCCAGCCCACACCTCCCAAACCGCTAGGCATTGAACCAGTATATGATCAAGCGATTCCTCCCTCGCCCGACACCACACACAACGGACATCCTCCCCCTTTATTTGTACCCCTCGTGCGATCAAATCATCCATCTTCGGCAACCTGTTCAGCCAAGCAAACCATACAAAAAATGGCACCTTTGGCGGTATGGGCAACCTCCAAATCATAGTCAGGTCCGCGTCCACCTCCAACCCAAACGATTGCATCAATCTAAACAAATTCGCCACGGAAAACTCACCGGTCTTGGAATGTATCCACACAAGCCGATCACATTGTGTCGGAAATAGGTGAAAATTCCAGCATAGTGCGCGTACCTCCTGTAGATGATTGAGTTCCAATGATCGCAATGGGCGGACAAAGAACTTACCTCATTCCTCATGTTCAAAATTCCCTCCCCTCGTATACCCTTTTACCGTCATCCCCTTCTCAATCACAAGGCGATATAATCTCGGAAACAAGACTGCCAAAGGCTCATCACTACACCACACATCCTGCCAAAAAAGAATTTTCTCGTCGTCGCCCAATTGCCACACAAATGATGCCCGACACATCAACCCATTCACCTCTCCCTCGTCATGTATTGTAACAATTTGTCGCCAAACGGTCGACATCTTTCGTAATCCCACTTCGTTTGGCCATCATTTAATATCACTACACCCATATTTCGCATCAATAATATCGCGCCATAGTGAATTTTCTTGCATAGCGTATCTCCATCTCCACTTGGCTAATAGCGCTAAATTTCTTACGCGCAAATTAACCACACCCAAACCCCCAAGGCGACGTGGTCTACAAGCAATCGTCCAATTCACACGACTGAATTTAATCTTAGTGTCCGAACCACCCCACAAAAATCTACGGCGAATACGATCAATCCTATTTATTATACTCCTCAGAACCATAAATAAGCTCATACAATATAATGGTAGGGCTGATAAAACCGAATTAATCAAGACTAACCTCCCCGCAAAGGATAAAGTGTCACGTTTCCATCCCGCCAAACATTGTCTGAATCGTTGAATTAACGGATCCCACAGTTGTAAACTCCGCGGATTGACACCCAAAGGCAACCCCAAATAGAGAATCGGTAATTTGTCACACTCACACCCCAAAACAGAAGCAATCTGCAGCATTAAGTCGTCATCCACCCCCACCCCATACAACCTCGACTTTGCAAAATTAATTTTCAAACCTGATGCGTATTCAAAACACGTCAAAATACGCTTCAAATCTCTTGCATACTCAAGTTTCGCTGGGAAAAAAAGAATCGTGTCATCCGCAAACTGCAAATGTGACACCACACATCCCTCGGCCACTAACACCCCATTAAACACCTCCAAACGCATGGCATTACGCAAAAATTGGTGTAATAATTCAGCAACGATTACAAAGAGTAAAGGCGACAACGGGTCACCCTGCCGCAATCCCCTCTGCATTTCAAATTCACCAGTCGGCGAGCCATTGACTAGAATCGACAATCTTGCTGTACATACACACTCCATCACCCATCTACACCATACCGCTCCAAATCCCATTTTGCGCAAAATTTGATCCAGACATTTCCACTTAATACAATCATAAGCTTTCGAAAAATCCAATTTTAAAATTAGACCCCTCTCACCACCTTGTCGTTTCTGCATCGGGTGAATAGTTTCATTTGCTAGCAAAATACCATCTAAAATCTGCCTACCCCGAACGAATCCGGATTGCACATCGCTAATCAATTTTGGCAGCACCTCCTATAGTCTCTTTGCTAAGCATTTAGCCAATATTTTGTATAGTGAATTCAAAAGACAGATTGGCCTATAATCACTAACCACTTTCGGATTCTCCTTTTTCGGAATCATCACCACAAATACTGAATTTACACCCTGTGGAAGCTTACCCGATTTCGCAAAATCCGTAACAAAATTCAGCACATCGCTCTTTAAAAAGGACCATCATTTTTTATAAAACTCGAAAGTGAACCCATCCGGTCCGGGCGTTTTCAATCCCTCACAACTCCACAACACCTCTCAAATTTCCTCCTCTGTAAAATCAACCTCCAACCATGTCGCATCATATTCACTTAAGCGAGGAAAATCAACCAACGCCTCCATCGACCCCGCCATCTCAATTCGTGCAAAATGTTTCCTAAATTCAAAGAAAAAATAGGCCTTCAATTGTGTCGGCTCTGTTACCCATCGACCTCGCCACAACGCCCCTCTAATTGAATTACGCATCATACGTATCCTCGCAGCTCGGTGGAAGAAGTTTGTATTCTGATCACCTTCCTTTAATCAAGCCAATCGTGACTTTTGTCGCCAATACACCTCACGTAACTTCGATAGCCTCCATAATTCCACATTTAACTTCCAACGGGCCTCTATGTCCTCCCATTTAACCGAACCATCCTCTACCATACAATCAATTTCATCCAACTTTCTAGTCGACATTTTGATACGACCATATATATTTCCAAATGATTGCTCATTCCACTTCTTTAGATATGATTTCATGCCTCGCAACTTCGCTAAAATACCCAACCTTCCCCAGCCTACAACCGATGTCCCCAATCTCCCCCATTCATGTTCCAACATTTCTATCGAGCCCTTTGATAACAACCAAGCATTCATGAAACGGAAGGGCTTTGGTCCGCTGTCCCTTGGATCGCTTACCAACAACAACGGCACATGATCTGACACTCCCCGCGATAAGCCATTCAGCTGCAATTCCTGAAACTTGTCCAGCCAATCCGATGTCAATAGGAACCTATCTAGACGACTGCACTGTTTACCCGGACCTAACCAAGTGTAACACCTGTCCCTCAACGGTATATCCAACAGCGCATTTGTTTCCACAAATTCATGTAGCATAATCATACCCCTCGACCTTGCTACACAGCCCCTTCTCTCTTTCGGATGCAACACTTCGTTGAAATCCCCTCCAACGCACCAAGAGATCTCCTTATTTGACATCTTATCCGTCACCATTATCCACAATTCCATTTGTTCATTCACCACACAAGGCGCATATAACCCGATCACACCGCAACGCCAATCTTCAAGGATCCACACACCTTCGACCGTCACAAAGCGAGCACCAATTCTCACCGATTTTGCCCTAAACCGTGTCGTATCCCATATCACTTCAACACCCCCGGATCGTCCCCTAGCTGGAGCATAAGCAAATTCAAATTCATCCGAGGTCCACAATCGACTCGCCATATCGCCCAGAATTTCCTCCATTTTTGTTTCCTGTAAAATGATCAACTCACACCGATGTTGTCGTACCAAACTTTGCACCGCTCTCCGTTTCACACTTGAGCCCAATCCCCTTACGTTCCACGACAACATTCGCATCCCTAACTGCTATTGATTCCCTTCTCGATCCGCGATTAGCCTTGCTATATCTTGTACAATGTTTTCCTCGTTACCAATTGCCGCCGCACCAATATATTTCCCCAACGCCAATGTCTCCCTCGCCTCCTTAATTATCAATTTCTTTCTATTCTCAAAATCTGAATCCGAGAGTGAAATATTTGTAAAATTCTGCGAGGAAATCGATTTCTTTTTTGGTCGACCTCTACCCCTTTTCACCAATTTTTTCTCTGCTTCTTGCCTCTTTTCAGGGGATAATTCAGCTAGTAGAATTTCAGATAAATTCCTTACCCTCCGAAGTTCCCCATTTTTTTCAACAACTGTCGCTTTGCCAGCTCGCTCTACTTCTGATCTTATCCCTTGTTTCCACTGATGTTCATCCGTCCCAATTTCCTTCGATGTATCTCGGATCTCCTCACTCAAAGCTCTCTCATACTCCACACCAACCAGCTGCATCTGATCCGCTATAGGGCGTGACACCAGCCCCACATCCTCATCCGCCAACCATGTTCTATCCCTCGTCGAGGCCTCCACAATTTCCACCTCAACTCCCTGCTGCTCCTTCCACAAATCATTCCAATGCATCACCTTATTTGTTGCCCCTGATAATGAATCCGGCACAATTGTGTCCCCATCCGCATGACTACTTCCCCCTTCTCCACGACATTTTAATTGTGCCTCGCTCGATCCATCTTCACTTCCTGTCTGCTCATCCCCAAGCTCCTCCTCTACCCCGCAACAACAGTCGCACTTTACGCCCAAAATTTCCTCCGTCTCCGATACATGCACTCTAAACGATTGTCCCCCTACATTCACGGTTAATACCTCATCTATCGTTTCCAACCAATTCGTCTCAATTAGAAAGCGGCACCTTTCGAACGATGACGGTGCAATCGTCTCCCCATCCAATAAGATGAATTCACCCCACAAATCAGCAATGTTCTTGCACGTACCCTCGGACCATGCGTAGATTGGAATTCCACTGGCGGACAACCATACTCTCCTATTCGGCAGTCCCAACGTCCCATTCCACGGCATTACATTTTCCAGCCACTTCTCAAACGCCTGATCCTCTAATAGACGCGAGCGAATATCAATGTCCTCAAACATCAAAAGTATCATTGAACCCGCCACTCGCATGATTGAGAAGCCTTTCAAATTTGCTTTCCGAAATTCCATAGCAAGCTCTCGGATTTTGAATGACGATTTAAAAAATCCCACTGCACATTTGTCAAGAATCTCCATTTTATCGGCATCCACCACGCCTTCCACAATTCGGGTATCCCTTAATGTATTTTTCTTCCCCTTATTCTCTTGTGATTCATGATCCGCCTGTGTTCTAGTCCTCGTCGAATTCGTTTGTTTCTCAATTGATTTCTGCGAGTTAGTCCTCATCGAATTCGATTGCTTCTCCATAGATTTCTTTCTCCAATATTCTGATCTCGCCTCCCTTTGTGCATACGATACCCTAATCCAAGCCCCATACAATCGGAATTCGTTCAACCGCTCAATTACCCTATCCGCATCTGTTCTTGATTCCATTCGCACAAACCCAAACTGTTTTCCTTATTTCGATTTCTTCTTAGGTATGAATACATCAAGAACTCTCTCATGCCTGTCGAACACCTGCAACACACCCTTCCAATGCAATTGTAACGGAAGATTCATCACGAATAGTGTCCATACCTTGCGTTGTGATCGCCCTTGAGATTGCTCCGATGCCGACATCAAGAATTCTTTTTTCATATATATATATATATATACGTATATGATTATGAATTACAAATAAAGTTGGTAAGAAAAAAATACTTACTTAGCAAAAGGACCGTATAGCAAAACCTGCACTCGTCCAGAGGAATCTCGTTGTATCATCTATGGTTCCATAACATTTTGGCGGTGAAGCGCGATCATATATCTAATATTTTATAAATTTAAATTTAATTGATTATTTTTTTGAATAGTCTAAAAGTTATTACAAGGTAACATTTGTTTATAGATATTTTAACTCTTTAACAATATATATATATATATATATATATGTATATCTTATAGAAAAAAACGATTTGAATCTGTATCTCTTAAATGAATAATATCTGATTTTACCACTAAAACACTTGTTGAATTCAATTTAACTATTTATTTAAGTCTATTGATTGTCACACGTTTTGTGCATGCGATATGATGAAATGTGTATATTTTTTGCTCTGTTTAGTTGTTGCTCTGACAAAGAAGGGATTAATAGATCGACTTGGTTCTATGTGGTGCAGTGAGTTGTAGTTAGAGTTGTAAAAACAAGTCAGAACCTGAAAACTTGCCTGAAACCTGCTCGAGTCAGAACCTGATTTGACCTGAGAATTCGATGACCCGAACCCGAACTGTAACTGACTGTTGCTGACCCGAACCCGAGTTGAACTTGTTACTGTAGCAACCGAACCCGATCTGCGTCCGACTGAAAACGACCCGAACCCGAATCTGACATGTTAATTTTGACCTGAAATCCGACCTGCATCCGACTGAAACGAACCCGAACCCGAGACCGACCTGGCAAATTACCTGATATTATCCGACTGAATCGGCCCGAGATTCGATTTTACCCGACCTGTTTTGAACCCGACCTGTTGTTGACCTGAACTAATGTAGACCTTGCTAAAAATGTTAAATAATTTAAAGTGTTAACTGTTCATTATAAACTTAATGAATATATAATTAAAAACAACTTTAAATGAATATATAATTAAAAATTAACTTTAAATAACGTTAAATGTTAAATAATTTAAAGTGTTAACTGTTCATTATAGACCTGGTTAAAAATGTTAGTGGTCCCAATTATTGGACAAAAAAGAATAACATAAAAACAAAATGAATATATAATTAAAAAACAACTTTAAATAACGTGGTCTGATTTCAAGAAAATAAATAACATGTGACAAAAAGCGAACCCCTTACACAACATCCCCCGTTTAAAGATATTCTTTAAAGGACTCATTTTATTCCTATTATTTTTGTTTGGCCTTTTCGTTTCTAGTCGAGACTGACATTTTATTCCTATTATGTTTGTTTGAACTTGTCCAAATTGTACTCTTATTTGAATAAAACAATTAGATACATACTCATATTTGACACACAATCGTATTTTAGTAAAAATATTCATAGGCTAAGAACAAGAGTACAACTCCAACTATTGAATGAATCACACAAACAAGCGAAGATCTAAACTGATCTTACATTTATTTGACACACAAACTTATTAAAAAAGGAAAGGACTTCACAAGCGTTGGAGCAAAGCATTATTATTTATTACATTAAAACAGAGCCCGTTTATGAAGAAAGCCTAAGGTTTCTTTTTTTCATCGGAGAGCCTCTTAGCGAAGTTAGCAAGGGCTTCTTCGTTGGTAATATCTTCTTCAACTTCTTCATATCTTCCGGTTTCCCAATTGATTCTCGACACTCGTTTTTTCAACAGCTTTTCCCCAACATCTATCAGGTTTTTCATATTCTCATCTGTTGCAATGTCTGACTTTGCCATATCACCCGTTAATCCGTTTTCCTGTTTAGTCACCAAATATTATTCACATTAACTTATAAGATAATATTCGCTTCGGACCAATTAACCTCGGTTTTGTCTAAAAAAGACATGTCCTTTTCTAATACCTGAATACGGAGATAATTTTCTATGGCCTGAACCGATTGGAAGCGGGCAGCGATGCTGAAGTCGACCATGTCGGAGGTTCCACCGGCAACAGAATCAAACAATGGAGTATGTGCTTGGGGAAGCTGAATGACCCAGTCGATGATGCTCCATTTGGAGACCATATCTGCATTATATTTCTCTTCAAACGGGGCTGCACCGGTGCCAAGTGACAGCACAAGCATCTTCCTCCCATCAATCGTTTCAATCTCCGGAATCCCACTCTTCTGCTTCAACTTCTCCTTGTAAAAGCTGTTCATAGCTACCAATGTCTGTAAATCAAGATTTGAAATATCAGAGAAATTCTTCACATATAGAAACATAGTTGAATTTAGAAGAGAGTATGGAAGAAGTGGTGTACATACAGGATTACCGGCAGCAACTCCGCCATCAATGAGATCAAATGTTTGGGTATTACCCTCGGCATCCTGCGTTTCGAAGTGGTGTGCCGGAAAATATATGGGAGCAGCAGAGGTGCCATTGCAGACATCAGCTAACCTAGCATTGTTCAAAACATCTGATTTTGCCTGTAAAAAAAAAAAAAACATGTTACAAATTTTCCTTTTAAAATGGAATGCCAAAACTCGATAACCATATCCATACATCGTTGGATGAGAAGATCACTGCATGCAACAACTTGATGTCGAAAGTTGGGATAACAAGATTCGTCAGTGTAATATCTTTGAGAGTCTTGTCTTGTAACAATTTATTTGTCAAATCTCTTAGGTAAACTCCATCGTACACCGGATTTTGGGGGGGATTTTTTTGAAGCACTTCCCACCAGTATGCAATACGACTGAAGAATTAAAATAGAAGAGAAAAGAGCGTTAAAGTTTATTCTGCAGTCTGCACAAAGAAAGTAAGAAATGGAAGCACCGGTTTCCATTAGAAATCACCTTAACTCGGGGAAAATCTTGGAGCCATGCTCCAAATAGAACTTGTTAATATCGCTTGCTGGGATTAAGGGTCTGCCTTCATCGTTTGGAGCAGCAAGCATGGTGGCTATCAACCCACCGGTGCTTGTTCCTGAAATGATGTCGAAATAATCTGCTAGTCTTACATCTGCTCCATCCAATTCCTACAAAAACATAAAACCATTTGTAAGCTTATGTCTGTATCAGACATATATTCAAACATAAGTCGGAGGGTATGATATAAAAATAGACCTGAAGCTTGGCTTCGAGGGCAGCAAGGATAGTGCCAGGGATAAGGCCTCGAATGCCACCGCCGTCTATGCTCAGCACCGTTAACATCTTCTCTTGAGCAGGAGGAGTAGCCATTTTGGTTTTGATTCCGGTTGATGGATTGAATTGAAATCTGTGTTTAAGTTGATTATGAGAAGCATTCGATGATCAAACACTCTATTTATAATGATTTTTTTACGTCCATAAACTGAGTAAAAATTTTATGTCCGTAATCATGTCCCCACACTAAAAATTAAATTATAAACTCTAACCATAATTTTCGCATCCTAAACCTTAAACCCAAAAAATACACCCTACCATCAATTCCCTAAACTCTAACCTTAAACCCTAAACTCACTATTTAAAGGCATAGGCATCAAAGGAGTCACAGTTAAGGGGCAAACGATTTCCATCTCTATAAACAATGAAAACACGCATGCAAACCATGCTTAAAATGTTTCATCCTTTCTTCAACAATATCCAACCTTGACTAATGTTTTTTTTTTGGAACAATTTCTACTTAAGAGAGAGAAAAAGATAATTGCATTAATTTTGTTCTTGAAGTTGTTCAATTGTCATTTCAACACTGTTAATTATCATATTAGCAGTGTAACGGTCAATGTCGGTTAATGAGTAAAATTAATACAATTGAATGATTTTAATAGTAAAATTGTGAAATTAAAAAATGAATAATATTAATAATTTAGATTTATTTCAGGGATAAAATAACTCTTTAAGCTTAATTTATTTTGTATTGATTTTGATAGGTCATTTACTACATGTTCAAACTTTTTTATGGCATGCTTTAATTATTTTTTAAATTTAGTATTTTATATCATATAGTCATTTTATCCGAAATTGTGATGTCAAGGCTAGGGATGGGCACGGGTCAGGTCGGGTTTTTGGCCCACCCGAACCCGACTCAAAAATAAATACCCTATACCCGAACGCATTTTAAAAAAAAAAAACTTGACCCGACCCGATTCAAAAAAATACACTAAAACCGACCCCGGCCCAACCTATAAATAATTTTAAGGACTTAATTATAAAAAAATAATTTTAGGAGACTTAATCGTAAAAAATTATAAATTTAAGGACTAAATTGTAAATAAAAATATAATTTTAATGACCTAATTATAATATATATATATAAAGGGGTATTATTATAAATATCCCTAAAATATTTAAGGGAAAATTAGACAATTAACTCTGAGTTGGGTCAGGTCGGATATTTTTAACTCTAAACCCGAACTTAAATCTGACCCGATTTCACCTTTAATAAAAACTCGACCCGACTTAATTGGAACCCGATTTTCTCAATAAAAATATTCGACCCGACCGGTCCTGGTATAATGCCCAACCTTAATCAAGGCTCTTTGATATTATAAAAACGTGATCAACTTTATGTGAATGTCGCCGTGTTGTTTTTTATAATCATTTCAATTAATTTTATATCTATATGGATTTCGATACATTTGTGAATTGTATTATATTTATATCTTATATGTATCATGTGGTGTTTGTCATTTTGTTATGCTGCGTTTATATCATATATAATTATATTATGTTAAAATTTAATATATTTTAGTTACTCCTCTCATCTTTTTAAGATTATGAGTTTTAGACTCACTAAAAACACGCTCATTCCTTATTCTAAAGTCCGTATTTTCTTCATCTCTAAGTATGGTCAGAATTAGATTTAAGATTTGTTAAAAATAAATTTAATTTACAATTTTATTTCGAATAGTCTAAAGTTGGTTACAAGATAATATTTGTTCATATAAATTCTTAACTCTTTGACAATGCACACACACCTTGCAAACAAAGCGAATTGAACTAGAATCTCCTAATACAAACGTCATCCTCCTTTCCATTAAGAGTTGAGACCACTCGTTGAGTTTATTATTCTATATTTTATTAATCGATAGATTTTATATTAGATATCATATAATAATTGAAGCTATTACTTATATAAAACTTTCAAATATTTTGTTTTTACCAGTAAGATATATTATAAAATATAACTTCAAATTCCATAGCAATCTCGTGGTGAGACGCGGACATATATCTATTATTTATAAACTTATACTTTATTCATTATCTAACTTTCATTCATTTCATTGTCACACGTTTTATATTTCATTGGCCTCGTAAAAATAAAAATTTAAATAGTATGAATGCCAGCTTTTATTATTCGGCCGCCCGGGATTTTTAATGAATTAATTATAATTTAACTTTATAATTTATGAAAAATGTGATTAAAATTCGACTAAAAAATCGAATAAAACAATAGAGTCGGTGAGCCTGTCAGTTTCAACGTTATCCATTTTTGTTTCCACCGAATCTTTCTAGACAAGGCAAAGGACGAGAGCCATTTGTTTTTCCATGGAAAACACGCCCTTTTTCAACTAGTGTAGTACAATAGACGAGAAGGATTACGCGTTATTAGAGTTTATTTTGGTTAAAATTTGGTGAATGTTTGATTTGATTCGGCTTGACTTAAGTTTTTAATAACTCGAGATGAACAACTTGATATTCGACTTGAAAAATTTACGAACTACTCGAAAATATAATATATTGTCCTTGTTTGGTAAATAGCGGTTTGAGTCAAAACTAGAGGTTTGAGCTAATATTAGAGGTTTGACCGGTCAAATACACTAATTTGAATATTTGGTGAATAGCGGATTTTGGTGAAATCTCTAATTTTAAAAAAGCTTTTAATATAAGCTTTTTGAAATTAGCGGTTTGACATAATACTTTTAAAGACCATTTTACCGTTAATATAGATTTATATAAATCTGTTACTACTATATATTCAATCTTTTTTTTAATGCTTTAAGTATTTTTTTAAACTGTATTTTTCTTTTGACAATGACAACTGGATTTTATTAATAACCATAGAAAATATCTCAAATACAACACATTCAGAAGGGAGAATAATGAGGTCTAGTCCACCAAAATCTCATACAAAACCCACATGTGCAAAGTAAAATCAATACTTCTATAGATATTAGCATACCGAAAAAATTCATAAGTTTTCCTGAATCTCCTTGTCTCTACCCAAACGAAACGCTTTAACGGATGAAAAAGGAGTGGTGAGCGAACCAAACTATCAGGCAGATTGCTACACTACCCAGGTCTGATTACATCGGCAAACAACCATCAACCGAATGAGAATTTATCTTTCTATGACCACCGACAGAATCAAAAGCAGATGAACTAAACGACAAAAATAAAAAAAAACGTGTCACAAGGGCAGAGAAAACACTTGCCAATAGGATAAAGATTCTTATTAAAAATATAAAAAACATGAAAATAATGAACTCCAATAGTCTACAACCATTATTTAAACTGATTGTCGGCCACCGACAAAAAAAAACAAATATGAAAAATGTTGCGGCACCGGGCAAAGAAAACCTAGGTTTTCCCAACTGTATTTAGAGAACAAAAATCCTCTGCCCCTAATCATGCTCCCTTCTATGCCCCACACTAAAAAATACCTAAAAATTAAATTCTAAGCCCTAACCTTAATTTCCACATCTTAAATCCTAAACTCTAAAAAATACACCCTGCTCATAATTCCCTACACTCTAACCACTTGGGACAGAGCTAGAATCAAAAGTTGGGAGGGGCAAGAGTCCATTAAACCTTTAAATCTAAAAATTGTTAACCTTAAATTTTAAATCTTAAACTCTAAACTAATTTTCTATATAAAATGGGCACTTAAAAGGCATAGTTTGGCACAAGACGATTTCCATTCGTATTTAGATCGTATAGTCATGTTATATCCGAAATTTTCAAAGGCTTTTGATGTTTTAAAAACGTGATCAACTTTATGTCATTATCGTGTGTTGTTTTTTATAATCATTTCAATTTATTATATTTATATCTTATTTTTATATAGAGTTTAATACATTTGTAATATTTTGATACATGAGCTGTGTAAAAAAATTTATACACACCTTCATATTTAAGTTATAAAATTTAAAACTTAAATTCTTAGTCATAACACCCTAAAGCATAAACCTTAAACCCTAAATTCTAACCATAAATCTAGGCATGCAAACGAACCGAAAGAACACGAACGAGGGTATGTCCATGTTCGTTTGTTTAATTTTAACTGAACAAACACGAACAACTAAACGAACATAATTCCATGTTCATGTTCGTTTGTTAAGGAATGTAGCTTGTTTGTGTTCGTTCATGTTCGTTCGTTAAAATGATAAACGGACACAAACGAACACAAACGAACGAACATAAAAGGAAATATACGAATAAATTTAAACGAACAAAAACGAACTAACATATGTGAATAATTTTTTTAAATATAATAATTTTGTTATGAAAAATAATAAATATAAATGGACATATGTTAATAAATTTAAATGAACATAGCTAACAGATTACCAAATGCTCACGAACGTAAATGAACGAACGAGTCCTTTATTCGTGTTCGTTCACTTAATTAAACGAACAAAAATTCATGTTTATGTTCGTTCGTTTAATAAATAAACAAACTTCTCACCGAACAGTTCACGAACGGTTCATTGAACGTTTGGTTCATTTACAGCCCTACATAAACCTTAAATTCTACACCCTACAACCGAAACCCCTAAATTCTAAACCCTAAAATTAAAAGGCTTATATATAAACTAAAGTTTACACAAGCTTATGTATAAAAGTATTTTCTATATATTTATATCTTATATGTATCATGTGGTGTTTGTCATTTTGTTATGTTGTGTTTAGATCATATAATTATGTTGTGTTAAACATTAATAGATTTAATTTATTATATTTTATTATTTGATAGACTTTATTAAATATCATATAATAATTGAAATTGAAAGATATACATTTTCAACTCTCAAGCTAAATTTCAAATTTTAATTTCATATAATAGGACAAAAATTAAATATTATTGATCACTTTGTCAATTAGTGAATCTCAATCTATAATTTATTTATTATTAAACTCTCATTCATTGTCGCACGTTTTTTATTTTCTTGGCCTCATAAAAATAAAAAACCTAAATAGTATGAATGCTACCTTTTATTATTCGGGCGCTCGGGAATTTTAATGCATTAGTTATAATTTAACTTCATAAATTTAGAAAAAAATGATAAAATTCGAATAGTGTTGAAAGTTATCAGTTTTTGTTTCCAATGAATCTTTTTAAAAGGCAAAGGAGAAGAGCCACTTGAATTTTTCCGTCTTAATTATTTTTCCATGAAAAACACGTCCCTCTTCGAATAAAGTTCTAAATGAGACGAAAAATATTATAAGTTTTTAAGTTTGACGTGGTTAAAGTTTAGTTAATATTTAATTTAATTAGGTTTGATTCGAACTTGAAATTAATTCGAGTTCTTAACGAGTCGAGACGAATAATTTGATACTCGACTCGAAAAGCTCGCGAACTACTCGAAAATAATTAAATTAATAATATTTATTTCGTATAATAACAATAAAATAGTTAATAATTAAATTATAATATATTATAGAATATAGGTATAAATATGGTTTAAACTATAATGTTTAGCCTTGATAATTTTAAGCTCGCTAACTTTTGAGTCCAGTTGAGCTTAATCTTGAGTTTTTCGAGTTTGACAATTTTAAACTCACGAATTTTTAAGTCGTATCGAACTTAACTTTGGCTTTTCGAGTTCAAGTCAAACTTAATGATACTCAAGCTCGACTAAGCTCATTTACACCTCTATTTTTAACATCATATTACCTCTTGTTGCTATGCTTTTTGATCATTTATGTATTTGTGTTTAATATAAAGTTTAGGGGTGGACAAAACTCGACTCGACTCGAAAAAATTGAATTATTCGACTCAACTCGAGGCGAAAAAACTGTCTCATTTTGACTCAACTCGAAATTTTATAAACTCGACTCGACTCGAAAAAATTTCAAATAAAGTTTGAGTTATGAAATGAAAATTCGAATAAATCGAAATTTTTTAGTAATTAGTTTATCAGTTTTCATATTCGAGTCGACTTTGTCAATTGTGGATGATATATTATATATATCACACGTGAAAATATGAAATATATATATGTATATTATATATGCATATAGAAAGCTGTTAAAATTGGAAACAATATGTGCACCGCCCAGCCCTAAGTATATGCATATAGAAATATATGTGTACAACTAAATTTATACAGCAACTCGAAAACTCGACTCGATTCGACTCGACTCGAATTTCATAAACTCAACTCAATTCGAAAAAAATTCAAATAAAATTTGAATCGAAATAAAACTTACAAACTCGAATAACTCGAAATTTTTTGACTCGACTCAATCGAACGCTTAGCCCTAATAACGTTAGTTTGAATTTTTAGAGACTCATATAAGATAGTAAAATGTTGTACGATCTATAAATATAAAATACTATGACGAATAAGTATTTAAGTTGTTGACGGTGAAAAATATATTCTACAAAAAGAATTATATGGTTACTCCTTATATAATCATATTAATAAAAAAAAATGCTATCTTGATGCTAGTGTTGCTCCAACTTAATTGGTTGTTAATTTGTTTTAGGCTTAACTATGAATTATGTTTTTTTAATGAGTGCTTAAAGTATTTTTGGTTAAAATAGGTGTCTAAAGTTTTTTTTTTTTTAAATAAGTACTTAAAGTTTCATTTTTTGCTAAAATAGGTGCCTAAAGTTTTATTTTTGTTGAAAATAAGTGCCAAAGTATGCCTTATTTGACTTTAAAACAAACAAAAAATGAAACTTAGGCACATATTTCAGCGAGAGACCGAGCTAAGATTTGGGGTTGGGGAGCAAAATATAAATGTTTGGAAGTGGGGGCAAATTCAAAAATAAACTTATTTTAAAATATATATATATATAGTGGGACAAAGGTGAAAAAAATTCTTGGGGTGGGAGTAATTACCCCTCCTCACCCTATCTAGCTTCTTTTTTAATTTCAACAAAAAAAATATTTTAAACACATATTACAAAAGAAAAATATAATTCAAAGTTATTGTTTGACATACACACATACACGTATGACTAGCACGTCAATTCATCAAGTCCAGACTTTATATTTGTCATTAAAGGTTGTCAACTACTCTCCTTAAATATCTCAAGAAGAGATCGGCAAACGATTTCCATCTCTATAAACTATGAAAACACGCATGCAAACCATGCTTAAAATGTTTCATCCTTTCTTCAACAATATCTAACCTTGACTAATGTTTTTTTTTTTTGGAACAATTTCTACTTAAGAGAGAGAAAAAGATAATTGTATTAATTTTGTTCTTGAAGTTGTTCAATTGTCATTTCAACACTGTTAATTATCATATTAGCAGTGTAACGGTCAACGTCGGTTAATGAGTAAAATTAATACAATTGAATGATTTTAATAGTAAAATTGTGAAATTAAAAAATGAATAATATTAATAATTTAGATTTATTTCAGGGATAAAATAACTCTTTAAGCTTAATTTATTTTGTATTGATTTTGATAGGTCATTTACTACATGTTCAAACTTTTTTATGGCATGCTTTAATTATTTTTTAAATTTAGTATTTTATATCATATAGTCATTTTATCCGAAATTGTGATGTCAAGGCTAGGGATGGTACGGGTCAGGTCTGGTTTTTGGCCCACCCGAACCCGACCTAAAAATAAATATCTTATACCCGAACACATTTTTTAAGAAAAAACTTGACTAAACCCGATCCAAAAAATAAATACACTAAAACCGACCCCGACACAACCTATAAAAAATAATTAATTTTAAGGACTTAATTATAAAAAATAATTTTAGGGGACTTAATCGTAAAAAAAATATAAATTTAAGGACTAAATTATAAATAAAAATATAATTTTAAAGACTTAATTATATATATAGGAGTATTATTATAAATATCCCTAAAATATTTAAGGGAAAATTAGACAATTTGCTCCGAGTTGGGTCAGGTCGGATAATTTTAACCCTAAATCCGAACCTGAATCTGTCCCGATTTCACCCTTAATAAAAACTCGACCCGACTTAATTTGAACCTAATTTTTTAATAAAAATATTCGACCCGACCGGACCTGGTATAATGCCCAACCTTAATCAAGGCTTTTTGATATTTTAAAAACGTGATCAACTTTATGTGAATGTCGCCGTGTTGTTTTTTATAATCATTTCAATTAATTATATATCTATATGGATTTCGATACATTTGTGTATTGTATTAATTATTATATTTATATCTTATATGTATCATGTGGTGTTTGTCATTTTGTTATGCTGCGTTTATATCATATATAATTATATTATTTTAAAATTTAATATATTTTAGTTATTTCTCTCATCTCTTTAAGATTATGAGTTCTAGACTCACTAAAAACACGCTCATTCCTTATCTTAAAGTCCGTATTTTCTTCAACTCTAAGTATGGTTAGAATTAGATTTAAGATTTATTAAAAATAAATTTAATTTATAATTTTGTTTCGAATAGTCTAAAGTTGGTTACAAGATAATATTTGTTCATACAAATTCTTAACTCTTTGACAATGCACACACATCTTGCAAACAAAGCGAATTGAATTAGAGTCTTCTAAGATAAACGTCATCCTCCTTTCCATCAAGAGTTGAGACCACTCGTTGAGTTTATTTTTCTATATTTTATTAATTGATAGATTTTATATTAGTTATCATATAATAATTGAAGCTATTACTTATATAAAACTTTCAAATATTTTGTTTTTACCAGTCAGATATATTATAAAATATAACTTCAAATTCCATAGCAATCTCGTGGTGAGACGCGGACATATATCTATTATTTATAAACTTATACTTTATTCATTATCTAACTTTCATTCATTTCATTGTCACACGTTTTATATTTCATAGGCCTCGTAAAAATAAAAATTTAAATAGTATGAATGCCAGCTTTTATTATTCGGCCGCCCGGGATTATTAATGAATTAATTATAATTTAACTTTATAATTTATGAAAAATGTGATTAAAATTCGACTAAAAAATCGAATAAAACAATAGAGTCGGTGAGCCTGTCAGTTTCAACGTTATCCATTTTGTTTCCACCGAATCTTTCTAGACAAGGCAAAGGACGAGAGCCATTTGTTTTTCCATGGAAAACACGCCCTTTTTCAACTCAAAAAATTAGAGGTTTAAGCTAATATTTGAGATTTGATTCAAAAAATATAATATATTTGCCTTGTTTGATAAATAGCAATTTGAGCTAAAATTAGATGTTTGAGCTAATATTAGAGATTTGACTGATCAAACACGCTAATTTAAATGTTTGATGATCAATAGCGGATTGGGGTGTGTCGCGACAATTTTTTAAACCGCATGTAAAAACAGCCTGACGATTAGGGTTTTGAAATCTTAGTTTTACCACTTTTAATTTTAATCTTGAAATTAGGGTTTTTTCATATTAAATTAGGTTTTCCTTCATTTATTCTTAAAAATCAATTTAGAGTTGTCACCGGTCACTTTGGTAGACCGGACAACATAAAACGAACCAGAGATTCTTTTCTTTAAATTTTGGGTTTGAGAGTCGGTTACGTGTAGGGAAGGATTAACACCCCTACAAATGCCCGTTATCGGTACCTTATTAATTCCACGTGGCATTTTGGCACTTTAAACAATAATCAGAATTTAATTAAATCTTTAATTGTTAATTGAATTTCATTTCGAATGGAGGTATCATTTTGTAAAAAAATACATTTTAATCGAATATAAGTTTCGAAACATCTAATTACTTAAGGACACTTCAATTTATATTCAAAATGTATCTCAACACAAAAGGTTTAATGCATGTCCAATTATTTTCTTGTTATTTTTAAGTAAAATCCTAATTAGGGCTCCATTGATTTAATTAATTAAGGAAATTATGAATATTATCAAGTTTAGGGTTTATGTGAAAACGCCCAAATAATTGGGCACTACTCATACTAAGCCCAAAATTAATAATATTCCTAATTATTTGGTGTTACTAGCTACTTATCTCCAATCTTAATTTCATTTTAATTAAAACTAACTATATGTGATTACATGTTCTAAGTTTAAATGAGACACTAAATATTCAACTAAAATATTCCCTTGATTAACATCTCATTACATTGAGACACTAATCAAATTAGAATATTAAAGTTTTCATTTAGTACTCATTTATTTTCTACAATTGTCTCCCTATTTAAATTGTTTAATTAATTAAGGAACTTAGACTAATGGATCTAACTGATTCAATTAAGTGATTAAATTCACCTAATAAATATACTATATGCTCAATTTTAAAACATGCAAACATCATGTACAAATTAAACAATTATAATTAAATTATTTAATCTACAAAGGACTAAATTAAAAGGAATTAAAACTTAAAACTAAACTGGAAGGGTTGAAATTGAATTAAAACTGAATTCAAAGAGCCAAATTACAAAGTTTTAGTGGTTAAATTAAATGAAAAGAAAAACTGAAAAGCCCAAAATATGAAGAATCAAAAAGAAGCGCATCAGACTTTATCTATAACGCTCTTAACTAGATAATTAAATACATATTCAAGTTCGGGTTCAAGGTCAGATTCGGAGGCTTTCGGGTATGAATTTTGCAAAACGGGCTTCAAAAACGGACTCAGGACGTCGAAAAACATAAATCGAGAATTTTTGGAAAAGTTGACTTTTTGGTCAACGGTCAAAGTCAACGCTGAAGTCAGCAGGTCAACGCTGACGTCAGCAAGTCAATGGTCAACATGGTCAGAGTCAACGCTGACGTCA
Source organism: Hibiscus trionum (assembly GCA_030270665.1). Classification (NCBI taxonomy): domain Eukaryota; kingdom Viridiplantae; phylum Streptophyta; class Magnoliopsida; order Malvales; family Malvaceae; genus Hibiscus; species Hibiscus trionum. The sequence goes on from BSYR01000025.1 coordinate 21,783,119, forward strand.
GCAGTCAACTGGTAAGGGTCAACTGAGTTGACTTGGGCTGACTCGGACAAGTTGACTCGGACGAGTTAACTCAGGCTGACTTGGGTTGACTCGGATCGGGCAGACGGGTTATCGGGTTTTGGGCTGAGCCGGTTCGAGTTTTGGGCTTAAACCAAACCGATCCACTTACCCTTGGATATGACTTCGTCGGCCGGTCACCGGAATTGGTCATCAGAGACGCCCCTTGGCCGCGATTTTGTCAGAAACGGTAGATCGTTAACTCAATGTTTCAACCCACACATTCCAAACGTAAAACAAGCCAGAAAAATATGTCGGATCTTACCCTAAAGGCAAAAGGTGGTCGGAAATCAGTGTTGCTCCGACGAAGGCCTTGCCAGAATCGGACGGACATTCGACCGAAGGGGTTTCACTCACCTCGCCGCACTGATCTCGTCTGGTCCGTCGACGCGCTGAAACCACGACGGGAATGATCGGAAATCGAAGAAAATAACGACGGTTTAAGTGGGTGATTCGTCGAACCACTGAGCCGTTCTCCTGGGCGGTTGACGGCGTGATGGCGCGAGTGAACCCCAAAGACGTGATCGGCGGGCGACAGCAAACAGAACCACAGTGGCAGTGGAGGCCACAGCGTGATGATGAAGCAGATCGGGGTTGGTGAAGCCGAACGATCTTCTACCGTTTTTGTGCGAACGACGGGCAGAAATAAAGGTTGGGTGGTTGGGTTTTGGTGGCGGTGGGGCGACGGTGATGATGGTGGGGACGGTGGATGCCACGAACGGCCGGAGAGGGCTCGTTGGAGCTTGAACAGAGATTGGGTAGGTGAGAGTCTTTTGAGATCTTTAATTTTCCTCCAGATTTGAAAAGCCCACACTTGGGTAGGTAGAAAGGTAGATCTGGCTTAGTTAATGCTCTGTAACAACCAATTGGATAACTCAAAAGAAAGTTTACGTATTTTCTAACTAGAATTAGCCTTAGCTCAATGGTTGAGTCTTTAGTTTACTAAGCACAGGTTACAGTTTCAAACCCTTATAGTTGCAACTCTATTTCTTTTTCTTCTTCTTCTTTTTACTCATCATTTTTAGGGTGTTACAAGGGGCGCTCTTACTGTTGACAAGGTGAGCTATGTCCAAGTAATGATCATTATTTGTGATTTTTGATGAAATCTAATTATTCGGGCAATTTTAGGTGAAAAACTCATTTTTAATTATTATTTGGGAAAATGGCTCCCAAAAAATAATATTTGGCAAAATGACCTCCAAACTTGCCACGTCGGTAGACCTCGCGTTGTGTAGGACGCGAGGTAGGATATCGCGTTCTGCACAACGCGATTTTTGTCTACGTGGCCTTATTGTTTGTGTTAACGGTTTTACAGTACCTTGCGTTCTGTAGAACGCGAGGTCCACGAGAATTTGAAACGGCGGCTAAATATATCACACAAACCTCGCGTTATGCAGGACGCGAGTTCTGTGCATTTATGGGCTGAAGAACAAGGGAAAACAAGTGTGGGTAGGCCTGTTCGACCCCAATTTCGAGCGTGTAAATCGTATATTTTTAGCGATCATCAAGTTTGGGGTCGTAGTACTGGAAATTGTCTATTGTATGATACCAACATGGTTAATTTCCGTCCATTCTACAATGGTTTAAAATGGCTTCGAAAACCCTATGTTGTCATGCCTTTTTTGAATAAAGTTGCATTTCAACAAATGTCGATAGGCATGTTCGAGCAGAATTTCATACGTAGAAATTTTAAATTTGTAGGTAACATCGAGTTTGGGGTTGTAGTACTGGAAATTCTCTATCGTATGACACTGACACGGTCAATTTCCGTCCATTGTACGCTGACTTAAAGTTGCTTCGAAAACACTATCATAACATATTTTTTTGAATGATTGAAAATATAAGATGACGTACTGTATAAATCGAAGTAGACTGACTTTATTTATTCGATTGTCATGGGCGAACTCACATATACAAATTAAAAATAATTAATTAAGACGAGGGGCTAAGCGATTAGGACACTTAGGAGCTACGTGTCCATGATTTCGACATACAGTACAATGCTTCTTTTGTCCGGTTTTCTCTCGATGTTCGACCATATCCTCGGCACAGTATATTCTTGTAGAACGTGGACGTCCTTTGCCTCGTATTAGTGCTGGATCTGGGTGTATGATCGGTTCAGTGTCCACAGCATTCGAATCAACCTCATTTCCGATTGGAGGAAACTCTTTTTCGTAAACCTTAAACATCGTTTCGAGTAAGTATACCGGATCAACCATAGGCATGTATTGTATCCGTTGGTTAGTGCAAGCAGCAATGGCGTGTGCGCACGGGTATTTGAAAGTTTGGAAAATTCCGCACTCGCAGGTTCTATCCCTCAGGTTTACCACGTAAGCGTTGTGCTGAATGCCTTCCAACTGCCTGGAAAATTCTGCAACACGAAACCAGTGTCCTTCTCGCGAGAAGAGAGTTGCTTGCATCTGTCTTGATTGGCCCAATTGTGTATACAGTTTTGTGCGGAAATTTGGATGGACTTTGTGTCCACCTGCCATGTACTCAGTTGCTTGCCTTCCCAAGGTTGCAAAAAGTGTAGCCAAACGATAATAGGTCGCTTTGACAATGGAAGTGATAGGCAACTGCCGCACTCCCTTCAGTGATGAGTTCACAGCCTCAGCCAAGTTCGTTGTCATGTGACCATAACGTTTACTCTCGTCATACGATCGAAGCCATTTTCCTTTGGGATTTTTTCAAGGTATTCTGCGCCTTTTTTGTTTCTCGCTCTCAGTTCCTCGAGCAGGTCAGCCACCTCTTGTTTGTAGTGCGAGTTGCCTACGGGATGACAGTTGAATAGTTATGGGCGAAAAACACATGCAAAAAGGTCGTGAATCAAAGGGAGTAAGAAATAATATAGTAAATGAAAATGACATAAAGGACGTACCCATATCGAGCACCATTTGACGTTCATCACGGTTCTTGTATTGCAGCAGGTAGTTTGCGGCTATGTGTCGCAAGCAAAAACAGTGGTGAATGTATGGAGGCTTCCAATAGTTACCTAAATTTTCTATCGCCCACAACAGCGCTGTGCCTCTGTCAGAAATAACACATACCCCTTCATCCCTTCTTCGTATTACATGATCAAGGACATATTTTCGTAGGTTCTGAAGGAAGAACTTTCAAGACTCCAAATCCTCCTTCGGGACGATTGCGAATGCAACAGGAACGCATTTGCGATTGTCGTCATGTGCTATAGCTAGAAGTAGGGTCTGTGTATATCTTTCGTACAACCATGTGTCGTCGATTTGGACCATCGGTTTGCAGTGCTTGAATGCGTTGATGCACTGGGGGAAAGTCCAAAATAACCGGTGTAATTGAGAAACACCTCGGACGACACGATCATTTTCGTATGCCTGAACCGTATCAAGTTTGACAACCATTCTGAGGATGTGTTTCTGCAGGAGATTAAGCCACGGGCGCAACTCTTTGTAAGATTCCTCCCATCGGCCATACATTTCTTCTTTGGCCCGCTTCCTTGCATACCATGCTTTGGAATAACCTGGACGGTAGCCGGTGACTTCTAGAGCTGCAGCCTGACATGTGGGGACCGACACAGTGGGATTTGTTTTCACCAGTGTCGAAAAGATGTCCGCGAGGTACTTTGCATCCAGGTTCTTGTGATCCTGGTTGAGGCTAGGAACGGTGCATGTATGGGGCCCCTCAAGTTTTGTTATTGTCCAACGGTCGCCTGCCCTCTTCAACTATGATATACGGATTTTCCATTTACAGCCTTGATTTTTTTGGACGCAATAAGCCTTGTAGTATTTGGATTGGGTTTTATCCACTGCCGTCTCAACATTATGGCGAAGGTTGTACTGCTTAACTATCGCCACCGCAATTTCCTTTTTCAAGAACGGCATACCAATTCTCAGTTCACCATCAGAACAGTTGACTCGGCCATCTATTGTGTCGTCATGTGGAAAATCAGGGACGTCCATTGCATCCATATCAACCGTTGTGAAGTGAAATGGTGGCTGGAACATAGAAATTGGTGTTGCGTCTACAGGAAAGTTGGTGGCAGTCGGTTCTTCGTCCAAATCTGGTGGTGGAACGGTAGTGTCTTCCGGTAGAACTGTCAAGTCTTCTGGTTCGGGATAGAATGGCCCCAGCTCGTCTCCGTCGGGCCCGGGTTCTCTATTCGGTTCTTCGTCAGAAGCATCCTCCGAGAGCTGGAATAGTAGAGCTTCGTTGATCACTACCCTTGGAGGTGAGGATGGGGGTCGATGAGCGGGAGACCTCTCACGAGATTGCTCACGAACCACATTTCCAAGACCAAAATCAAGATCACCATAAGAAGAATGTATTCCCATAGATGGTTGAACGTACTCCGTGCTAGGGACATACGTTGAGTGTCGTCCATATGAGGAATCATGGTCGTGCATAGCGTAAGAAGACGACGCTCCCTCACCTCCAAAAGAAGAATGTCTCCCCATAGATGGTTGACCGTAGCCGGTGCCAGGGACATACATCGAGTGCCGGCTGTTGCGTGTAAAAGAGTCTATCGCAATTGTAGTGCAAGTGTACACGACGCAAGTAGTAAAGTGATACGAAGTATCGGATATCGTCTCCACAGGGATTGGGCTAAAAGCTTCACCTTATTTCACTGCACGAAGTACAGAAAATAGTTTAGGAAGTTGTCACGAAAATATTGAGAAAAACGTAAATAAAAGAGTAGGAATATCAAGATAGAGAGAATGGGCTGGTATTGAATTGCTCAGTAGTGCAGGTATTGTATTGCTTAGGAACTCCAGTTATGTCGTCGCGCCTGTCGCTGGCAGCACCTGTCGCGGCAACTGTCCGTTGGTCGTCGCGGCAGCAAACACACCAACTCAGTACTTTCAAGTTTGGCAAGAATCTCAGATCTGCCTTGGCCTATCCCTAGGTCCAAGTCTGTCGATGATCACGTCTTTGATGATACCTCCCGACGTGAATCGAAGGATGAACACCGATGTGTATGAATTCTTCCTTATCCACTTAACCTTGCCCTATCCCTAGGCACAAGATAGCTCAACTATAAACTAGAGAACTCGCTCTTATTTCTTTCGTATACTTAACTCTCTCGATGCTAAGTAAATAGATAACCTCACAATGCTCTCCCGATGCTCTTGCAAGATATTAAAACCAAAATAAGAGAACTTGAAGTTTATTTTATTGAACTTGGAAAATCCTAAAACAAAACAACCCTTGCAACTACTTTACAAATCAACCCGTGGCCCTAGGAGGTTTTTAGAACATGTCGACGACGGGTAAACGGCGGAGGGGTTTGGTTATCGGTTATGGGGTATTATCTGATCTAGGTTAAAATCTATGCCCTTATATAAGCTTTGGGCTCAAGAATTCTAAGATAACAAGGATTACAACTTTAATTAAAAGTAAGATTCTAATAAAGACTTTAATCTTCAAGTATCCTACTTTTCAGCCGCCTCCTTGTTTCATGGGATTTCCTTTCCTTGAGCTTTGGCTTGACATATCTTTTGATCCGGGGCTTGGAAAAATATATGGTTTTCACACGACAGACGAGCATAATTTTCTCTATCTATCGAGGTCCACTTTGCTTTTCCTCTCCGCAAAACTGTTGTCCCCATGCTGTCACGACAGATCCACGGCAGCATCGTCCTCATCGTCTGCTTGTCCAGTTTAGCTCTTCTGTTTCTATGCCCTGCGCCCGCCTTCTTTGTCTACTATGGCAGCAACCTGCAAAATAAGCCATCTTTTAGTAGAATCCGTGCCTTTAATATATTTGTGATGTTTTGTTGTAAACTAACCTAAATGCAATGCAATGATGCTTGAATGCAGTAGAAATATGGGTTAAAAAGGGTGTAAATAATAGAACTTTTACACACTCAACACACCCCCAAACTCAAGTTTTTGCTTGCCCTCAAGCAATTAAGACCTAAAAGAAAAATGAATATTTTTGTGTTGACCTTCAAACAGTGACTGTCCCTTACCCGTCGCTCATTCTCTGTGGCGGAAGCAACCTGTTGGAAAGATTAGGATATGTTCGGAATCTCACTATAGTTCTCGTGCAGTGTGTGCATGCTTGTGAACAGTTATATGCTACGATTCTCTTAGTTTCACTAGAATATTCAACTTTTTAACTCGAATTTTTATGCCAAAGTTTATTTTCTTGAAGACACATTTTCATGCTTCTTTTTCTTCTATTTTCAAGCTAAAATTTTCTAGAGCCAGTTTTGGGCACCTCTAGTTAGCTTCCTAGAGCCGGTTTCGGGCACCTCTAGGTTTTTGAATTTCTTTTGCTAAACTTCTTTCCTAGAGCCAGTGTTAGGCACCTCTATGGGCTATTCAAGTGCTAAGCATCCTATTCTAGTTTGGCTAAAAGAAATCTTAAGCAATATAACAGTCACAATGGTGTTTAAGTTTTTCAGAACTATAGAAAGGCTCTAAACTTCTCCTTAATCTGTCCTAAAGATGCTGACACGGCAGAGCTGTCATGAAAGGTAAGTTACTTCACAGTTTTAAGCCAACAGTTTAATCTCTTTTTTAAGAACTTAAAAGACACAACAATTAACTAAAAAGATGTACTAAGACTCCATTAAAATGGAGGGTTGCCACCCCCAAACTCGAGGGTTGCATTGCCCTCAATGCAAATGACAGGTAAAATGAAGGCAGATACATCACAAAATATAAATAAGCAGGCAGCAATAAAAATAAAATAAAAACTTAAATTTCAATCATTGTCTTCACTGCTGCTGCTGACACGGATCTGGCGGCGGCGTCTGGGTTGTGGGGCAGGCTGGGTAGGTTGCTCCACGACCTGGATGTCGGAGCTGCTGCCACTATCCCAAGTGCTGCTGCTGCTGGTGCTAGCTTTGGGCATTAGTTTTCTGTCTGCCACGTGTTTCTGCCTCTTGACAGGCGTGAAGTCCTTTTCCAAATTCCTCCTGATAGGAAGGTCTGTCTCGATGTCATGTGAGGCAGGTCGCTTCGTTCCTCGGGCAGAGGTTTCTTCCGTTGGGCTGTCAGCTGCCGGCTGGGTAGATGATGGGGTGGAAGCAGCAGAGTATGCATGGGGGAGACATGTGGTGTAGGTGTGTGGACAGGGGAGGGGATGCGGAAATAGTGGGCAGGGAAGGTGGGGAAAATAACATCGGGATAATTTAAAGTGTTGGTAATGAAATTTACCGTCGAGTTGGCGAAATCCCGGATGAATGTCATCAGCCCCATTTGTCTGTCTTCCACCCGTTGTATAGCAGCAAGGATCTGGGCAGATTGGTTGGTCTGGGTGTATGTTGTGGCAGGTTCATGGGCAGGTTCATCGGCAGGTTCCTCGGATGATTCTGCTGGGGAAGCAGCCGGGTTGAAAGAGGAGAGGGGGGTAGCGACTATCAGCTCCATGAGGCTGGTTATGTTGTTGTCAGTCCAGCCTCTGCCCTGGACTAGTTTGTCGGTGGTGGCCTCAGGGACGGCAGCACAGCGGCAAAGAGAAGTGATCATGAATGGGAGGCAAAGGCGGGAGGTGGAGCGAAATGTGCAGTCCAAGACGCTTTCCCTCATATAGCGGCCCACGTTGATAGGCCGGTCGTTCATGATTGAATGAAAGAGGGCGAGCCGCTGCTGGTCCACTGTCGTGTGATGGGAGGACGGCAGGATCCGCTTCTTGATGAAAGCGTTCCATAGCTTTGCTTCTGGGAGGAGCTGCCCCCTTTTGACAGAGTTGGGGTTCTTTTTGCTCGTGTTCCAAGTTGTTCCTTCCTCTGTCACTTCTGCTATGACAGCTCTGTAGGCAGCAGCGTCGAGGGTGTCTAAAAATTGCTGATGGGCATCAACGTTTGGACCAAAATAGAGGCCATACATGTGGTTGATGCTGTCAGCTGTGAATGGTACCTTGACCCCTCGGACAGTGACGGATGTCGCCGTCTTGCTGTTGATGGCAGCATAGAACTCCCTCACCAATGTGTCGTTTAATTATGCCGGTTGTTCTGCGAACTGCTCCCATAGTTGAGCTCGTATGGCTCTCGCGATGAATGGTCGAAGCCCCGTGTTCGGAGCCTTGCGGATGTAGATAAAACCTCTTTCTTCCCATAATTCCTTGGTGGCGAAGGCCGACGGTGTGGGTGCTGCTGATGAAGAGGCTGAGGCAGCACTGCGGCGGGTCTATCTAGAAGACATTTTAGTTGCAAGGGTTGTGAAAGTAAAGAAAACAAATAAAAATGAGAGGAGAAAGCAAGTAAGAATAAGCAGAAGTGATGAATATGGAAATGAGAATGGTGTTTTATAGCGGTCGAGTTGCTGCCCGTTTAATGTTGTAACGGCAGGCGTGAATAACGGAGCGACTGTTGAGATTTGGCGTGTCTAACGCGTCTGACACGCATTTATGCGTCTGTTACGCATCTGGCACACGTTTCTGCATCTGCCGTGTCAGTCTGTTGACAGCCTGTCTTATCCGTGTCTGCGGCGGCATCTGGAACGACAGGCTTCAATAAATGGGCTCTGTTGGGCTGATGGATGGATGGTGGGCTTGGGTCACTTCTTCTTTTCTTCTTGACTCCTTTATTTGCTGAAAACAGAAAATAAAAAATCTTTATTTAAATAAAATAAACCTAATTTCCTAATAAATAATACTAAATAATAAAATAAAAAAAATAAAATTTAGGTTAAATTAGGGATGCCTTGTGGGGCATCTCCTAAAGTAACCATTTCCTGTATTCCTGGGGCTTCAGTCCCCTAATAATGCTTAAGGCGTTGTCCGTTGACTTTGAATTGGTGCCCGTCTTTTAATGATTGGATTGTGATGGCACCATGGGGAAAAACTTGTACCACTTGGAACGGGCCAGACCATCTAGACTTTAGCTTTCCTGGGAAGAGTTTCAGTCTAGAATTGAATAACAACACAAGCTGCCCTGGGCAGAACTGTCGTGGCAGCAACTTCCTGTCATGCCACTTCTTAGTTTTCTCCTTGTAGATTCTTGCATTGTCGTAGGCCATTGTCCGTATCTCCTCAAGCTCGTTCAGATCTAACAGCCTTTTCTGGCCTGCCTTGTCCAAGTCCATATTCACGGCCTTGATTGCCCAATATGCTTTGTGCTCTATTTCGACAGGTAAGTGACAGGTTTTCCCATAGATCAATCGGTATGGAGACATGCCCAATGGAGTCTAAAAAGTTGTCCTATATGCCCATAATGCATCATTAAGAAGTAAAGACCAATCTTTCCTAGTTGGCTTAACCATCTTTTCAAGAATGTTCTTAACTTCCCTATTAGATATCTCAGCTTGTCCATTGGTCTGTGGGTGGTATGCTGTCGCGATCCTGTGCTTGACACCATATTTCTTCAAGGCGGCAGCAATAACCCTATTGTCAAAATGTCTCCCTTCATCACTGATAATCGCCTTAGGGATGCCAAATCTAGAAAAAATGTTTTTGTGCAAAAACTTTTGGACTGTCTTGGCATCGTTCTTTTGAGTGGCGATGGCTTTAACCCACTTAGAGACATAATCCATTGCTAGGAGGATGTATAGATTTCCACATGAAGATGGAAAAGGTCCCATGAAGTCAATCCCTCAAACGTCGAAGATCTCGACTTCGAGAATGTTCTGCAGTGGCATCTCGTTTCTCCTCGAGATGTTACCTGTCCGCTGGCACCTATCACAATTCTTGTAGAAGTTCTGTGCATCTTTATACAGTGTCGGCCAGTAGAACCCTGACTGCAGCACCTTGGCAGCAGTTTTATTGCCTACTAAGTAACCTCCATATTGTGAAGCATGGCAGTGATGGAGAATGTCTTTTTGCTCTTCTTGTGGTACACACCTCCTTATAACCTGATCTGCGCATAGTTTGAAAAGAAGAGGTTCGTCCCAATAATAATGCTTAACATCATTTTGGAACCTCTTCCTGGCTTGATAATTAAGATCAGAAGGAAGTATTCCGCTAACTATAAAATTAACGAAATCAGCATACCAGGGGAGTTCAGAAGACTTACCTGCCGCCATGGCTGTCGCGACAGCAATTGCGGAAGCAAAGAGCTGCTCATCTGAGAAGGTCTCCAGTATATTTGTCTCGTCGATTGGTAGACTCTGTCCCTTCTCCAATCTTGACAAGTGGTCTGCCACCTGATTTTCTGTCCCCTTTTTGTCCTTGATCTCAAGGTCGAACTCTTGTAATAGCAAGATCCACCGTATCAATCTAGGCTTTGCATCCTTCTTTGCGAACAAATACTTCAGGGCAGAATGGTCTGTGTGCACTATCACCTTCGTCCCAAGTATGTAAGAACGAAACTTGTCGATGGAGAATACCACAGCTAATAGCTCCTTTTCTGTGGTGGTGTAGTTCACTTGGGCGTCATTCAATGTTTTACTGGCATAGTATATGACATGAAACAGCTTATCTCTGCGCTGCCCAAGTGTTGCCCCGACAGCATAGTCACTAGCATCACACATAATCTCAAATGGTTGTGTCCAGTCTGGTGGCTGTACTATGGGGGCTGTTACCAGTTTTTCCTTCAGAACCTTGAATGCTTCAGTACATTCTTCATTAAAGTCAAAGGGTCGGTTCTGCTCTAAGAGATGACATAGGGGCTTGGTGATTTTTGAGAAATTTGCAATAAACCTTCGATAAAAACCAGCATGCCCTAAAAAACTCATAATGCCCTTGACTGTGGTCGGCGGCGGCAACTTCTCAATTACTTCTATTTTAGCCCTGTCGACTTCTATCCCACGGCAGCTAATCTTATGGCCAAGGACTATCCCCTCATCCACCATAAAGTGGCATTTTTCCCAATTCAAAACAAGATTTGCTTTTTCACATCTTTCAAGTACCTTTTGTAAGTTGCAAAGGCAGCTCTCAAAATCGTCTCCAAAGACGGAAAAATCATCCATAAATATCTCAAGGAAGTCCTCTACCATGTCGGAGAATATGGCCATCATGCACCTTTGGAAGGTGGCGGGTGCATTACATAGTCCAAACGGCATCCTCCTAAAAGCGTACGTTCCATAGGGGCAGGTGAAATTCGTCTTTTCTTGATCCTCCGGTGCGATAGCAATTTGATTGTAACCTGAATAACCATCAAGAAAACAATAGTAAGATTTACTCGCTAATCTATCGAGCATTTGATCAATAAAGGGTAAAGGAAAATGGTCCTTTCGGGTAGCTTTGTTGAGCTTCCGATAGTCCATACAAACCCTCCAACCGGTCACAGTCCTGGTTGGGATTAATTCATTGTTCTCATTGGTTATCACGGTCATTTCTCCTTTCTTTGGAACGCATTGCACCGGGCTCACCCATTTGCTGTCGGAGATGGCGTAAATAATACCAGCATCTAACCATTTGATTATCTCTTTACGCACCACCTCTTTCATCGCATGGTTTAGACGCCTTTGGGCATCAATAGTCGGCTTATGATCTTCCTCTAGAAGGATTTTGTGCATGCATAACGCCGGACTAATGCCTTGAATGTCTGCTATCGTCCATCCAATCGCCTTTTTGTGCTGCCTTAGCATGTCGATTAGCTGTCTTTCCTGTTCCTGCGGCAGCTTAGAAGAGATGATTACGGGCAATGTATCATTTGAACCAAGAAAGACATATTTAAGCTGCTCTGGCAGGGGCTTCAGTTCTAAGGCAGGTGGTTCAATAGTAGATTGCTTTTGGATTAAATGGTTATCCGAAGTGTAATTCAAAGGTTCGAATAACTTACCTGGACGATGGCCTAACCAGTTTATCTCCTCCTGATCTTCAGTATCAGATGTATCGGAGTCAGAGGAGTTGCTGTCGTCGGTGCTGTCGTCGTTGCTGTCGTGACAGGCCTATAGGTGGCTGTCGCAGCAGTGACCAAATTTTATATTATGACAGCCCGACCTAATGCAGGGTTGATCAAGGGTTACTTCAATGATGGCCTTGCATTCCTCGCCCAAATCAGCATGTTTCATCGATTGGAGAACATTCAACTTAATCTCTTGATCGTTCACTCGCATGATGAGTTCTCCTTTCTCCACATCAATCAGTGATCTTCCCGTGGCTAAGAAGGGTCGCCCAAGGATGACTGGTGCGTTTTCATCTGCCTCACAATCTAAAACAAGAAAGTCAGCAGGAAAAATAAACTTATCCACTCTTACCAGAATATCTTCAATTTTTCCTTCTGGATGAACGTAAGAGCAGTCTGCCAGCTGCAAAGTTACTGTCGTGGGCCGCGCCTTTCCAATACCTAATTTCTGAAAAACTAACTTTGGCATTAAATTAACACTAGCACCAAGATCACAAAGTGCCTTACCCACATATTTGTCTCCGATTACACAAGGTATGATGAAGCTCCCCGGATCTTTCTTTTTCTGGGGTGGTTGCCGATGAAGAATACTCATGCAACCATCTGCCATCCTTACCGTTTCAAATTCCCCAAGTTTATATTTCTTTGACATGACATCCTTGAGAAATTTGGCGTAACCAGGCATCTCCCTAACGGCATCTAACAGCGGAATATTAATGTGAACCTGCTTAAAAATATCATAAATCTTTTTAAGTTGAGATTCTTGCTTAGCTTGTTGTATCCGTTGAGGAAAAGGAGGTGGGGGACGATAATCAGCAATACGTCCTTCCCACTGATACGAATCTGAGGAGGTTTAGGTTCATCATTTTTCTCCTCTGTCGAGTCTGCTGTCTTGACAGGTTCATCGGCAGCAGTCTGTTTATCACCTGTCGGGGCAGCTTCCTCGGCAGGTTGGTCTAAGGCTGGTTCCTTTGCTGTTTCAACTTCTTTTTCCGGCCCTGGCAGTTTCTTCCCACTCCTAGTAGTAATTGCCTTACACTGCTCATGCGTGGGTGGCCTAGCATTTTCAGTATTACTAGGGAATCCTCCATTCTGCCTCGGCTTAATATGTTGGGAAACCTGACCCATTTGTGTCTCCAGAGATTTCAAAGTAGCCTCATGATTTGTCATCCTCATCTCTGTTTTATCCATGAAATTTTCTGTCTTCTTGACAAACTGATTCATATTCTCAATATAAGTACCTGTTTGAGACATAAAGGTGGCCAGAGTCTGTTCCAGTATACTGCTCGTGGCAGCTGGTGGCTGTTGTTGCTGCTGCGGCGGTAGGTGCATCGGCAGCTGCTGCGGCAGTTGCTGTCGCGTCAGCAATCTAGGTCCTCCCTGATTCTGATTGTGTGCTTGAGGATTCAGGGCATTGTTAGGATTACTCCAGGAAAATTTGGGATCCTTCCTCCAATTGGGATTTTAATTGTTGGAATTGTAATTCGGCTTGTTGTAATTTCCAACATACTTTCCCTCTTCTAACTGTATTGGGCACTCATCCCGACTATGATTTCCCTCACAGATATCGCATACTTCCTCTACAGCAAATCCTTGTTGACCATCATCATTCAATAACCTTTTCATTGCTTTAGTAAGGAATGCTACCTGTGATTTTAACGTGCTGTCGGCTTCATAGTCCTTGACAGCAAGTACCCGTTTACCCCCTCTTCTTGTGGTCAGAAACTGTTCCTCATTCTTGGCCAGATTTTTCAAAACTTGCAATGCCTCGTCTGGATCTTTATCCAATAATAGTCCATTTGCTGCAGAATCAATTCGAATACGAGTTTGTAAGTTAGCAGCATTACAAAACTTAGTTACCTGATTCCAGACGGGGAATCCATGCATTGGGCAGTTCCGAAGAAGAGTAGTAAATCTGTCCCAGGCCTCGTGCATCGGCTCGTCATTTTCCTCTTGAAAAGTAGCAATTTCATTACGTAATCGCTCAGATAAATGCGAAGGATTAAAACGAGATAAAAATTCACGAGATAAATCTGCCCAAGTTACGATTGAACCCGGCGTAAGTTTATTCCACCAAGTTTTAGCTCTGTCCCTCAATGAATGGGGGAATAACCGAAGCCTCAGTATCTCCGGATTAACTCCTGGCAGTCTAAACGAACCACAGATTTCCTGGAACGTTTTGAGATGCTCCCTAGCATCTTCTGTCACAGCACCACTAAACTGTCCGGCATTGTTGATCATACTAAACATGACAGGTTTAAGCTCAAAGTTATCAACTTCAATATCCGGCAGCGTGGTCTCCAGCTCTACATGATCGTTCAACATGTAGTCACGGCAGGACCGTCGTCCATCTGCCAAGGGCGGGTCGCCGGCAGGCGGTATACCTCCACCAGCGGGCGGATTACGGGCCATCTTCTCTAGCTGCTCCTCAAGGTATTCGTTCCTGTCTAAAAGGTGGCGAAGTTGTTTCTTGAGATTGAAGGAACGTTCGATTTCCGGATCTAATTTATACTCAGGATCTTCGCCTCTTTTAGATCTGCGCATAAACAAGAAAACCTCGTGAAAAGTAAGAGTTGAAAGTACTAACGAAAAATAAAAATAAAAAAATAAAACAAAAACAAAAACAAAAACGAAAAGTGCAATAAAAGAAAGGTGTAGTTATGTTGCCAATCCCCGGAAACGGCGCCAAAAACTTGTTGCGTGTAAAAGAGTCTATCGCAATTGTAGTGCAAGTGTACACGACGCAAGTAGTAAAGTGATACGAAGTATCGGATATCGTCTCCACAGGGATTGGGCTAAAAGCTTCACCTTATTTCACTGCACGAAGTACAGAAAATAGTTTAGGAAGTTGTCACGAAAATATTGAGAAAAACGTAAATAAAAGAGTAGGAATATCAAGATAGAGAGAATGGGCTGGTATTGAATTGCTCAGTAGTGCAGGTATTGTATTGCTTAGGAACTCCAGTTCTGTCGTCGCGCCTGTCGCTGGCAGCACCTGTCGCGGCAGCTGTCCGTTGGTCGTCGCGGCAGCAAACACACCAACTCAGTACTTTCAAGTTTGGCAAGAATCCCAGATCTGCCTTGGCCTATCCCTAGGTCCAAGTCTGTCGATGATCACGTCTTTGATGATACCTCCCGGCGTGAATCGAAGGATGAACACCGATGTGTATGAATTCTTCCTTAGCCACTTAACCTTGCCCTATCCCTAGGCACAAGATAGCTCAACTATAAACTAGAGAACTCGCTCTTATTTCTTTCGTATACTTAACTCTCCCGATGCTAAGTAAATAGATAACCTCACAATGCTCTCCCGATGCTCTTGCAAGATATTAAAACCAAAATAAGAGAACTTGAATTTTATTTTATTGAACTTGGAAAATCCTAAAACAAAACAACCCTTGCAACTACTTTACAAATCAACCCGTGGCCCTAGGAGGTTTTTAGAACATGTCGACGACGGGTAAACGGCGGAGGGGTTTGGTTATCGGTTATGGGGTATTATCTGATCTAGGTTAAAATCTATGCCCTTATATAAGCTTTGGGCTCAAGAATTCTAAAATAACAAGGATTACAACTTTAATTAAAAGTAAGATTCTAATAAAGACTTTAATCTTCAAGTATCCTACTTTTCAGAATGGTCTGTGTGCACTATCACCTTCGTCCCAAGTATGTAAGAACGAAACTTGTCGATGGAGAATACCACAGCTAATAGCTCCTTTTCTGTGGTGGTGTAGTTCACTTGGGCGTCATTCAATGTTTTACTGGCATAGTATATGACATGAAACAACTTATCTCTGCGCTGCCCAAGTGTTGCCCCGACAGCATAGTCACTAGCATCACACATAATCTCAAATGGCTGTGTCCAGTCTGGTGGCTGTACTATGGGGGCTGTTACCAGTTTTTCCTTCAGAACCTTGAATGCTTCAGTACATTCTTCATTAAAGTCAAAGGGTCGGTTCTGCTCTAAGAGATGACATAGGGGCTTGGTGATTTTTGAGAAATTTACAATAAACCTTCGATAAAAACCAGCATGCCCTAAAAAACTCCTAATGCCCTTGACTGTGGTCGGCGGCGGCAGCTTCTCAATTACTTCTATTTTAGCCCTGTCGACTTCTATCCCACGGCAGCTAATCTTATGGCCAAGGACTATCCCCTCATCCACCATAAAGTGGCATTTTTCCCAATTCAAAACAAGATTTGCTTTTTCACATCTTTCAAGTACCTTTTGTAAGTTGCAAAGGCAGCTCTCAAAATCGTCTCCAAAGACGGAAAAATCATCCATAAATATCTCAAGGAAGTCCTCTACCATGTCGGAGAATATGGCCATCATGCACCTTTGGAAGGTGGCGGGTGCATTACATAGTCCAAACGGCATCCTCCTAAAAGCGTACGTTTCGTAGGGGCAGGTGAAAGTCGTCTTTTCTTGATCCTCCGGTGCGATAGCAATTTGATTGTAACCTGAATAACCATCAAGAAAACAATAGTAAGATTTACCCGCTAATCTATCGAGCATTTGATCAATAAAGGGTAAAGGAAAATGGTCCTTTTGGGTAGCTTTGTTGAGCTTCCGATAGTCCATACAAACCCTCCAACCGGTCACAGTCCTGGTTGAGATTAATTCATTGTTCTCATTGGTTATCACGGTCATTTCTCCTTTCTTTGGAACGCATTGCACCGGGCTCACCCATTTGCTGTCGGAGATGGCGTAAATAATACCAGCATCTAACCATTTAATTATCTCTTTACGCATCACCTCTTTCATCGCATGGTTTAGACGCCTTTGGGCATCAATAGTCGGCTTATGATCTTCCTCTAGAAGGATTTTGTGCATGCATAACGCCGGGCTAATGCCTTGAATGTCTGCTATCGTCCATCCAATCGCCTTTTTGTGCTGCCTTAGCATGTCGATTAGCTGTCGTTCCTGTTCCTGCGGCAGCTTAGAAGAGATGATTACGGGCAATGTATCATTTGAACCAAGAAAGGCATATTTAAGCTGCCCTGGCAGGGGCTTCAGTTCTAAGGCAGGTGGTTCAATAGTAGATGGCTTTTGGATTAAATGGTTATCCGAAGTGTAATTCAAAGGTTCGAATAACTTACCTGGACGATGGCCTAACCAGTTTATCTCCTCCCGATCTTCAGTATCAGATGTATCAGAGTCAGAGGAGTTGCTGTCGTCGGTGCTGTCGTCGTTGCTGTCGTGACAGGCCTGTAGGTGGCTGTCGCAGCAGTGACCAAATTTTATATTATGACAGCCCGACCTAATGCAGGGTTGATCAAGGGTTACTTCAATGATGGCCTTGCATTCCTCGCCCAAATCAGCATGTTTCATCGATTGGAGAACATTCAACTTAATCTCTTGATCGTTCACTCGCATGATGAGTTCTCCTTTCTCCACATCAATCAGTGATCTTCCCGTGGCTAAGAAGGGTCGCCCAAGGATGACTGGTGCGTTTTCATCTGCCTCACAATCTAAAACAAGAAAGTTAGCAGGAAAAATAAACTTATTCACTCTTACCAGAATATCTTCAATTTTTCCCTCTGGAAGAACGTAAGAGCGGTCTGCCAGCTGCAGAGTTACTGTCGTGGGTCGCGCCTTTCCAATACCTAATTTCTGAAAAACTGACTTTGGCATTAAATTAACACTAGCACCAAGATCACAAAGTGCCTTACCCACATATTTGTCTCCGATTACACAAGGTATGATGAAGCTCCCCGGATCTTTCTTTTTCTGGGGTGGTTGCCGATGAAGAATACTCATGCAACCATCTGCCATCCTTACCGTTTCAAATTCCCCAAGTTTATATTTCTTTGACATGACATCCTTGAGAAATTTGGCGTAACCGGGCATCTCCCTAACGGCATCTAACAGCGGAATATTAATGTGAACCTGCTTAAAAATATCATAAATCTTTTTAAGTTGAGATTCTTGCCTAGCTTGTTGTATCCGTTGAGGAAAAAGAGGTGGGGGACGATAATCAGCAATACGTCCTTCCCACTGCATACGAATCTGAGGAGGTTTAGGTTCATCATTTTTCTCCTCTGTCGCGTCTGCTGTCGTGACAGGTTCATCGGCAGCAGTCTGTTTATCACCTGTCGGGGCAGCTTCCTCGGCAGGTTGGTCTAAGGCTGGTTCCTTTGCTGTTTCAACTTCTTTTTCCGGCCCTGGCAGTTTCTTCCCACTCCTAGTAGTAATTGCCTTACACTACTCATGCGTGGGTGGCCTAGCATTTTCAGTATTACTAGGGAATCCTCCATTCTGCCTCGGCTTAATATGTTGGGAAACCTGACCCATTTGTGTCTCCAGAGATTTCAAAGTAGCCTCATGATTTGTCATCCTCATCTCTGTTTTATCCATGAAATTTTCTGTCTTCTTGACAAACTGATTCATATTCTCAATATAAGTACCTGTCTGAGACATAAAGGTGGCCAGAGTCTGTTCCAGTATACTGCTCGTGGCAGCTGGTGGCTGCTGTTGCTGCTGCGGCCGTAGGTGCATCGGCAGCTGCTGCGGCAGTTGCTGTCGCGTCAGCAATCTAGGTCCTCCCTGATTCTGATTGTGTGCTTGAGGATTCAGGGCATTGTTAGGATTACTCCAGGAAAATTTGGGATCCTTCCTCCAATTGGGATTATAATTGTTGGAATTGTAATTCGGCTTGTTGTAATTTCCAACATACTTTCCCTCTTCTAACTGTATTGGGCACTCATCCCGACTATGATTTCCCTCACAGATATCGCATACTTCCTCTACAGCAAATCCTTGTTGACCATCATCATTCAATAACCTTTTCATTGCTTTAGTAAGGAATGCTACCTGTGATTTTAACGTGATGTCGGTTCATAGTCCTTGACAGCAAGTACCCGTTTACCCCCTCTTCTTGTGGTCGGAAACTGTTCCTCATTCTTGGCCAGATTTTTCAAAACTTGCAATGCCTCGTCTGGATCTTTATCCAATAATAGTCCATTTGCTGCAGAATCAATTCGAATACGAGTTTGTAAGTTAGCAGCATTACAAAACTTAGTTACCTGATTCCAGACGGGGAATCCATGCATTGGGCAGTTCCGAAGAAGAGTAGTAAATCTGTCCCAGGCCTCGTGCATCGGCTCGTCATCTTCCTCTTGAAAAGTAGCAATTTCATTACGTAATCGCTCAGATAAATGCGAATGATTAAAACGAGATAAAAATTCACGAGATAAATCTGCCCAAGTTACGATTGAACCCGGCGTAAGTTTATTCCACCAAGTTTTAGCTCTGTCCCTCAATGAATGGGGGAATAACCGAAGCCTCAGTATCTCCGGATTAACTCCTGGCAGTCTAAACAAACCACAGATTTCCTGGAACGTTTTGAGATGCTCCCTAGCATCTTCTGTCACAGCACCACTAAACTGTCCGGCATTGTTGATCATACTAAACATGACATGTTTAAGCTCAAAGTTATCAACTTCAATATCCGGCAGCGTGGTCTCCAGCTCTACATGATCGTTCAACATGTAGTCACGGCAGGACCGTCGTCCATCTGCCAAGGGCGGGTCGCCGGCAGGCGGTATACCTCCACCAGCGGGCGGATTACGGGCCATCTTCTCTAGCTGCTCCTCAAGGTATTCGTTCCTGTCTAAAAGGTGGCGAAGTTGTTTCTTGAGATTGAAGGAACGTTCGATTTCCGGATCTAATTTATACTCAGGATCTTCGCCTCTTTTAGATCTGCGCATAAACAAGAAAAGCTCGTGAAAAGTAAGAGTTGAAAGTACTAACGAAAAATAAAAATAAAAAAATAAAAGAAAAACAAAAACAAAAACGAAAAGTGCAATAAAAGAAAGGTGTAGTTATGTTGCCAATCCCCGGAAACGGCGCCAAAAACTTGTTGCGTGTAAAAGAGTCTATCGCAATTGTAGTGCAAGTGTACACGACGCAAGTAGTAAAGTGATACGAAGTATCGGATATCGCCTCCACAGGGATTGGGCTAAAAGCTTCACCTTATTTCACTGCACGAAGTACAGAAAATAGTTTAGGAAGTTGTCACGAAAATATTGAGAAAAACGTAAATAAAAGAGTAGGAATATCAAGATAGAGAGAATGGGCTGGTATTGAATTGCTCAGTAGTGCAGGTATTGTATTGTTTAGGAACTCCAGTTCTGTCGTCGCGTATGTCGCTGGCAGCACCTGTCGCGGCAGCTGTCCGTTGGTCGTCGCGGCAGCAAACACACCAACTCAGTACTTTCAAGTTTGGCAAGAATCCCAGATCTGCCTTGGCCTATCCCTAGGTCCAAGTCTGTCGATGATCACGTCTTTGATGATACCTCCCGGCGTGAATCGAAGGATGAACACCGATGTGTATGAATTCTTCCTTAGCCACTTAACCTTGCCCTATCCCTAGGCACAAGATAGCTCAACTATAAACTAGAGAACTCGCTCTTATTTCTTTCGTATACTTAACTCTCCCGATGCTAAGTAAATAGATAACCTCACAATGCTCTCCCGATGCTCTTGCAAGATATTAAAACCAAAATAAGAGAACTTGAAGTTTATTTTATTGAACTTGGAAAATCCTAAAACAAAACAACCCTTGCAACTACTTTACAAATCAACCCGTGGCCCTAGGAGGTTTTTAGAACATGTCGACGACGGGTAAACGGCGGAGGGGTTTGGTTATCGGTTATGGGGTATTATCTGATCTAGGTTAAAATCTATGCCCTTATATAAGCTTTGGGCTCAAGAATTCTAAGATAACAAGGATTACAACTTTAATTAAAAGTAAGATTCTAATAAAGACTTTAATCTTCAAGTATCCTACTTTTCAGCCGCCTCCTTGTTTCATGGGATTTCCTTTCCTTGAGCTTTGGCTTGACATATCTTTTGATCCGGGGCTTGGAAAAATATATGGTTTTCACACGACAGACGAGCATAATTTTCTCTATCTATCGAGGTCCACTTTGCTTTTCCTCTCCGCAAAACTGCTGTCCCCATGCTGTCACGACAAATCCACGGCAGCATCGTCCTCATCGTCTGCTTGTCCAGTTAGCTCTTCTGCTTCTCTGCCTTGCGCCCGCCTTCTTTGTCTACTATGGCAGCAACCTGCAAAATAAGCCATCTTTTAGTAGAATCCGTGCCTCTAATATATTTGTGATGTTTTGCTATAAACTAACCTAAATGCAATGCAATGATGCTTGAATGCAGCAGAAATATGGGTTAAAAAGGGTGTAAATAATAGAACTTTTACACACTCAACACCGGCCATATGATGCTTCATGGTCGTGCGCAACGTAAGGAGCCGACGTTCCCTCCCCCCCCCCAAAACTATAAGGATTGTACGATGCATTTGTTGGTGCATCGAATTCATCGTTTGGGGGTTGGTTCAGGTCGAACCCGATACTAGCTACGCACGACTGCCTTGGAGGAGCAGATGACGATGCACCAAACTCGTTGTCTTGGCACAGTAGGTTAAAATCACGTCGTAGATCTGTGGTCGGGCTATCAACGTTGGCATTCCGATCGAAGTCAAAATTCGCCCGGCCCCAGCTTGGTATTTGGATAACTGGATTAGACTCGGAGAACGATGCATACAGCTCGAGGGGCGTTCCAATTGAATAGTCGAAGTGGGTTTCCATCATCATGTCCACATCAGCATTTTTCGCAATTTAGCATACAGAGTACCTTAAAGGGTCTATAGATGTTGGCACCCGATACTCCGTCAGAAGTTATAATAATTGTACTGTTTACTCTTTGTTTGTTTGTGTAATTGAGAACATGTTCGAATAATTGAGACAATTGTAGTCTGGTAATGTAATTGAATACTACTAGTGCTGCATAACGTGAGGTCCCTTTATATATTTTGAGACAGAGATTACGTCAGAATTAATAAAACTCGTACTAAGAACTCGATTTATGTTTGAATAACTTAGACAATTGTAGTTTATCAATGTAATTGAATAGTAGTAGTTTTACGTAACTTGAGGTCCGTTGAACATTAATAAAGGATGAAATAAGACGTCATATAACATAATTGGAAGATAATTTCAGAAGTTTATGGTTAATCCGAATCATCGTAGTCAGTGGACACGTCTGAACTTAGGTTTAGTTCTTCGATCAGCTGTTGTTTTCTTTGTCTACGCATGTACATAAAAAGTTACAGCTCCTCCGCAGCCGCATCAACATCCAGTGAAGACGGTGCGTGTTCAGTGTTCGGAGCAGGTTGTACGGGTGCAGACGTACTACCTATGCCGGCGTTGACGTCGTCAAACTTAACATTTAAATCGACGTCTCTAGCTCCGACGGAATTGAGCCGGTCATACATATTACGAACGTTTGTTTCGTTCGTAAGCTTCATAACGTAGTGCGTTTCGTTTGCTGACAGTGTTGGGATTCGACATTCCATGGAAGAAATTTGTTTGTCGGTGTGTTTACTAACCTCGATTGTTGTCAACTATATTAAATCTTTCAGTGACATTTTGCCAGTGATTGTTGACTCAAAATAAGTATCGAGAAAATAAAATGTTGCCTGAAATTTTGCCATAAGGTGAGTAAAGATTGGGTGTTTAGAGAGAATTTGGAATGAGTAAATGATGGTGGAATTCCTGGGTATTTATAGGAATGGAAAAACACCACATAAGTAAATTTAAGTCGAATCAAAACTTTATTTATAGTAAATAAAAAACGCAACACATGTAAATTTAACTCGAATGAAAACTTTAATTCGCATTTCATTTAACAAAACTTTCAACATGTATTCTTTAATAAGTAAATTGAGACAACTAGATAAATTATCTACAAAAGTCGAAACAATATATGCAAAAAGTCCGGTGGGCAAATGTGATCGGAGGTCCCGACTGAAAGAAGTAGAGCGCGATAATCAGATTTCTTCTAAAATGGTAGCAGCTTTGATCCACATTAGCAAATGTAATCGGCACCGGCCGCATCTGAAAAGTAGGGCTGCCACGACAGAATGGTCGATCTAAATCCGGCCTCGCTTCCTAAAAGTCGTTTCGTTTCAAAACTGTAGCCGTGGATCCTCTCGACGGCGGCTACAGAAGCTGCCATTGAAGGCACTACTGCAGCACACAACCTCCAAAATATTGCGATTTGTCGGTAAATATTATTCAATGAACGTATCATGCGGGGCTATGTACCCCGCGGAACACAAATCTTTAAGTGAAATCCAACTATTATAAAGGAACAAAATTTCGGACATAAAAATTTCAACTGTAAAAAACGCAGCATGACATGAACTCATATTCAACTGACCTACACTTAACTGGTTACAAAAATCCATCGCCGTACATATATATATACCAACATCTAAATGACCTCGCGTTCTGTACAACGTGAGGTTTGAAGGACCTCGCGTCCTACAGAACGCAAGGTTGCCACGTTAGTAGATTCACCTCCCTCTATAAATAGCAAACTCTTGGGAGGCAAGGAGCACCCACAGAATTTTTTTTCTGTATTCACGTAAACATATTTCCAAAATAGCAGTTTTCGCTTGCAGCTACTAATGGCAACATAGCGCGTATTTTGGAAGTTTTGTTCAAACTAACTTCAAAAATATTGCGCTATGTCGTTATTTGTAGTTACTAATGAAAACATAGCGCGTATTTAGGAAGTTTTTTTCGATTATTATTGTTGTTATTATTAATATTAATGTTATTATTAATATTATTATTATTATTATTATCATACTAATAATTATAATAATAATTATTAGTATGATTATTACTTTTATTATTATTAATATTAATATTATTATTTTTATTATTATTATTATTATTATTATTAGTATGATATTATTAGTATGATTGATTATTATTGTTATTATTATTATTATTGTTATTATTATTATTCTAATTATAATTATAATTATAATTATTATTATTATTATTTCTATTATTATTATTATTTTTTTTATCATTATTATTATTGTTATTATTATTAATATTATTATTATTATTATTATTATTATTATTATTATTATTATTATTATAATTATTACTATGATGATTATTATTATTACTATAATTATTATTTCTATTATTATTATTATTAATATTATTATTATTATTCTAATTATTATTATTATTATTATTATTATTATTATTATTATTATTATTATTATTATTATTATTGTTATTATTATTAATATTATTATTATTATAATTATAATTATTACTATGATTATTATTATTATTATTATTATTATTATTATTATTATTATTATTATTATTATTATTATTATTATTATTATTTCTATTATTATTATTATTATTATTAAATATTATATATTAAATGACTTTCCCGCCTGGGAAGTCTTCCTTTAAAAAACTCCACGACCTCGCGTCCTGTAGAACGCGATTTCTTTAGAACCTCGCGTTCTATAGGACGCGAGGTCACTTCTGACCGTTCAGTTCACGCGTCTGTTCCCTGACGCGCCTTTTCAATGAACCTCGCATTCTATAGGACGTGAGGTATATGAATATCGTGTTCTACAGAACGCGAGGTTCATTAACATCGCATCCCAAAAGGCGCGAGGTCTTTTATAAATTGAAGGTTTTTTTCTCAAAATCAACCACAGAACGCGAGTTCTATAGCTTTTTTACAAAAAATTATCGGCAACTTTTATATTTCGTTCGATATAATGGAGCCCTTACTACGCAACGAAACGACTCACTGCAGTCAATATTGGCGAAACACTCCAGAGGTATTATTATTTTTCCCTTTTAATTTCTAAAATTTTAATTTAATTATATTTTTTATTTTACTAACTATTTTATTTTATTTTTTTGCAGGGATACGAACGTAATCTACAATGATACCTTAACCGTATCAACACCGCACCCGTTGATGTTGTTATGCAGTGGATTGAGCGCGCTGGTTTTGGGTACATAGCTCGGTATATAGGGGGTGAAGGTAAAACTGTCGTTGATCAGCGCGCTGATAGAACGGTGGAGACCCGAGACGCACACGTTTCATCTTCCATTTGGCGAGGCAACAATCACGTTGGAGGATGTTGCCTACATTCTGGGGTTGCCTATAAACGGCAACGTAATTACGGGTGTAGCGTTGGCAGATTGGCCAACTCTATTTGCTGAACAAATGGGCGTGATGCCCCCTGAGGACGTGTGGGACGGAGGAAAAATCGATCTATCATATTTGGAGGCCCACTTTGGAACCCCTCCCCCCAATGCGGATGTAGTTGCACTTCAGGTATTTTTTCTATTTAAAAATTAGGATGCCATTATTATATATTTAGTATGCTTTTATTAGATTTATGATGAAATTAAAAATATTTATTTGAACATTAGGATGGTTTATGAAATTTTTAGGATGACTTCATTAAATATTTATGATCCTTTTAATAACTTTAGGATGTCTTTATTAAATTTAGGATGCGGATATTAAATTTAGGATGAACTTAAATTTTTTTAATTAGGATGTCTTTATTAAATCTTTATTTTCACAGCGGTGTGCGCGTGCCCACATCTTGCGCATTATTGGCGGGATATTAATGCCAGACAAATCCCGCACAAAGGTGCACGTGATGTGGCTTCGTCATCTTACAGATTTAAATGAGTCTGGAAGAAAATCTTGGAAATCAGCTGTCTTGGCGTTTCTTATCAGAGACCTCTGCAGAAACGTTGACGCCTCCAGATCATCGATGAGAGGATGTTTTTTATTCCTACAGGCTTGGGTTTGGTTTCGGATGCCTACTTTGAGACCACAGCTTAGACAGCCCACCGCTATGTTATTTCCGCTTCTACGGAGGTACTACGTAATCTACTATATTTTTTATTTTTAAATTATTTTATTTAACGATGTTTTTCATTATTTATAGGTGGACCAGCACACTGACCCACACTGGCCTGCCGAACTCCCAGAAAGCATACATGCATGATTTCGATGCCTTGAAGGAGCACGAGGTAATTCGAAAATTAATTTGAATTTTTTCATACTTTTTTTCCAATAATATTTCATATAACCGTTACAAACGTTTTCATTCTTTTTAGTTCGTGTGGAGGCTCTACAATTCAGAGGAGATTCGGCAGATTACTCCACCAGATATTCTGCGAGACCGAGACCTCTGGATTTCCGTCGTGCCGCTGCTCAACTACGAAATTTGCGTGTGGCATTCTACGGATAGGGTTCTCCGACAGTTCGGGTACTTCTAAAATGTTCCATCCCCTCCGAAAAATATGGACCGCTTCCACAATCTTACGCGCCAGGGGAAGACGGAGGTTGACTGGTCCGAGCACCACGCTACCTGGATAGCGATTTGGCGTAACCGATTTGACTAACGCCCACTGTTTCTCCAACAAATTATGGAAGGGGGTAATTCGGTCACTTTCAATTATGACCAGTGGTATAGGCTCAATGGGATATCGCATATCCTTACTCAGGCCGAGCGCGTTGCAGGGCTTCCCCAGCAACCCCAAAACCGCCCACGTGGCACCCGTCGAGCGACCTAGAGCCAGTGCCAGAGGCAGTCGACGCAACGCGGTCCGAGACCATGATATGACACTGTAAGGGCATCATCTTCGGCCGCACCATTTCATGCTTATAGCGGTCCATCGAGTTTCCAGCAGACGATGCCTCCACCCCAGTTCGGCTCCTCTAATGCCTATCGTCCCCATACGCCTACGACTGACCTTTAGCTTATCGATTATCCACAGCTGCACTCTCAGTATGAGTTTCCCATTGTGGAGAATACGCCGATCGGTAGCTTGTTTTACTCCCTGCTTGGGCCCAGCACAGATCCGCATATCGCGCACGATGGTCAGGATGATGGGGACCAGGGACCACCACACGATGATCAGAGGTATCCGGCTCGTGAGCGTCATCCACTCGACTGCGGAACGGGTGGACATAGGCATTTTTAGTCTTTTCTTTTACTGTTTTGTACTTATGTTTTTAATATTTATATAAAACACATTTGATTTTTATAATGTCGTATTATAATTTTGTTTACATATTATAATTTTGTTTACCTATTATAATTACTTTATAATGTTTATTTAATTTCAGTTTTTAATAAATTTAATGGGATTACTAAACCGAAAATCGACATTTGTTGAAATGCAACTTCATTCGAAAAAGGCATGATAGCATAGGGTTTTCGAAGCCATTTTAAACCATTGTAGAATGGACGGAAATTAACAATGTTGGTATCATACGATAGACAATTTCCAGTACTACGACCCCAAACTCGATGATCGCTAAAAATATACGATTTACACGCCCGAAATTGGGCTCGAACAGGCCTACCCACACTTGTTTTCCCTTGTTCTTCAGCCCAAAATTGCACAGAACTCGCGTCCTGCAGAACGCGAGGTCTGTGCGATATATTCAGTCGCCTTTTCAAATTCTCGTGGACCTCGCGTTCTGCAGAACGCGAGGTACTGTAAAACCGTTAACACAAACAACAATGCCACATCGACTGAAATCGCGTTGTATAGAACGCGATATTCGACCTCGCATCCTACACAACGCGAGGTCCACCGACGTGGCAAGTTTGGGGGTCATTTTACCAAATATTATTTTCTGGGAGCCATTTTCCCAAATAATAATTAAAAAGGAGTTTTTCACCTAAAATTGCCAATTATTCGACTTAATCTTGCTCCGAGTTGGGTGGTGGTGTCGTGCAAAATGGTCAGATTTCACATTCTTGATAAATGAGTTTATTGTCTCCACGAATATTTGGGACCTGCTTGAGGCTTTAAAGAAGATGGCACTATAGTGTGCGCGGTCTACTCCCTTCTAGGATTCTATAAAAATTTAACGTGTACGGAGCTGTCAAAGAAAATCATACGTCTTTCTAGAATAGGGGTATCTTGAGATACCATAATGGGAATGTACTAATTCTAAATGGGCTAAGGTGGCTGAAATTATTGTAGAATCATTTTAGTAATGTTGTAGTCCGGTTGAAAAAACCGTTGAATGCTCCTCTCACTTTTAAGAGTATAACTTCTAACCGTTTTTTAGTTTGTCAAGGTGTGTCCTTGACATGGTTGACGCTTCTGTTAGAGGGATACAGGTCGATATTTAGGGGCTTGTTGTTGATTATTGTGATGGTGTGACATAATAGTTCTCCCAACATAACTTTAGGTATTTTCTCTATTATTTTATCCTTTAAGCGCTTCAAATAATTTCTTTATTTTGTTTTTGTTTGTCAATCTCACTTTGACATTAATTTTCTTATATTTTGATGTTTGTAGTGTGGTTATGTTATGAACATGTTATAATGATCATTTATATTATGTTACACTCATTTCGTTTTAATTAATTACATCTCAGGCAGCGTAATTAGATGTAATTAATTATGAATAAGGTATTTAACTAAGCATCCTTAAAAAAAAAACTCGAACCATAATAGCTCCCAACACAATATAATAACTTATATTAGATTATTATATTTTAGTATGTAATTAATAACCAAGCTCTCCATCCCAAAACTCAAACAGTAAACATCACGTTTCGTACTTTTCTCATAGTCATTAATAGGAAATTTAACCCCAAAAGCTCCCCAACGAGTGAAATTGTACATAGCAAATCTTGGAAACCAAGATCAAATAATAACGTACAAAGAAATGAAAACTATTAAAGATAACAAGACGCACTACATGCAAATGATATATATATATATATATATATGAGATAGGATCCAGTTTCACAGTGTAAAACTCTTTAAGTTTTACATGTTTTTTGTATCGTTGGATGAGTGAAACGGTTGGATGAGATTAATAGTAGAATATGTGAAGATTATCACTTGAAAAAAAAGTAAGGAGTTAATCTCATCCATCCATTTTTCTCATCCAACGATCCAAAAAACGTGTAAAACTTAAAAGAGTTTTACACCGTGTAAGTTAATCCTAACTATATATATATATATATATATATATGAAGAAAAGGGAATGATCAATGGCTAGAGTCTGGTTATGTAGGGACGAAGGTCAATCTCCTCAGTCCAACCGCTCCGGTCCTGAACATGCAAGTGCCAGTAGGTCCGAGCTATTGCGTCCGGGTCCAGCATCGGCACGGTTTCATCCCCGCCCTCTCCCCCCTGGGATGCCGATGCCCCCCTGCATTTCCAATTTAACTCTTCCTTCATTCATCACATTTTGAAACATATATGTTTATATATACCTATGTAAAGCACGTTCACTTTAAGTAGTTAAAAGGAAGTAAAAAAAAAAACATCGATTGTACCTGGATTGACCAATGACCCCATCAATGATAATATGAGCAACATGGACACCAAGAGACCGGAACTCTCTCGACAGGCATTGGGATAAAGCTCTCAGGGCAAACTTTCCACAACCTGTTTGATTTTACAACAAACTCTCATTTTCTTTCAAGTTTTAGTAAGTTTTCAATATATTTTAATGCCTGAAAAAAATTACATAGTTCAGAGAAACCAGCGATGCCATGGAGCGAAGCCGATCGACCGGTGAAAAGAATCGTTCCTCTTCGCCTTTCCACCATCCCAGGAAGCACCTTCCATTGATTCCATCCAACAAGATAAAAAGTTCATAAGGCCAATGGATATTAATTCCTGTTTGGATCCAAAGAAAATAGTACCTGTTGAGCGCAGAGGAAAGCACCGAGGGAGGAAACAGCTAGAGATTTCTCCAAGGAATCGATTTTAACGTCGGTGAAGCTGGTGGGGTTCCAAGAAACCGGCTGGTAATATGCATTGTACACCAGAACTTCCACAAATCCTACCGAAAGAACCCCTTCGAAAGCTTCCCTTACACTTTTAGAATCCGAGCAGTCTATTCTGATTGCAAACACCTGCGCTTTCTCTTCCCTCGCTATCTCGTCTGCAAATCTCGACAACCTTCCTGAAAAACATACATGTATATAAAGAGGCGAGCTACATTAATCTCATATCGAAAAAAATAGCAATATTTAATATAAATACAGTGGGATACATATCTTATTAGTTATGTCTTTTGAGAAGACGATAATTGTACCTAAGTCTCTGGCTAGGATGGCTACAGTGTATCCTTCATGAGCGAACTTACGGCCAATGGATCGTCCAAGCTTAGGACCGACGCCTACAATGGCGGCGACGCCTCTGGCCGTGGTGGAGCTTGCCATCCTCCGCATCTTTAGTAAAGCTTCAGTTTTTTTTTCCCGATGAGAAGTTTTGTTGAAAGAAGAATTAATGGGATAGGAAATCATGGGGACTGTGGTTTAAAAGCAGCACATTCAGTTGTCTAAGTCGTTGCCTCCTTATTGAGAGGCAATTTGCGTAAAGCTTTCCGACCCTTAGAGTCTAGAGTCCACTATTATATTATATATAGCCCCACACCGTATTTCATTTGATTGCCTACTCAATCATCATATATATGGAATGATGGATCTCTGGATTTTGTAGTGTTTAACTGATGAGTCTGTCTGAAATTTTTGATTGATTGGTAAAATGTCATTTTTCCAAGCTTTTTCAACAAGCACCCTTTGTTCTATTAACATCAATGGACATGGCTGTCCAAATGTCTTAAGGATTTTTGGTTGCCCAAGTTAAAACTTTGCCTGATAGAAACAAACTATTAGGTCTTAGTAGCAAATAAATAATGAATGTAGATTGAAACTAATATGAGCCTCTTATTTTTATAAATAAAGTGAATTTGGATACTCTAATTTGTTATCGGCATAGGTTATTATTTTTTTAATATACTAATATGATTACATCTATATGGTAATAATTTACACACACATGTATTCTAACTCGGGCCTCCTAGAATTAGAGATGGCAAACGAATTGTTTGGTTTAGGTTTGGTTCGAGTCATTTCGGGTCTAATTACATTCAGGATTGGGTCTGGTTCAGTTTTAGTTCGGGTCTATGGTGATTTCGGTTTAGGTATCGGGTCGGATCGGTTGAATTTCGGTTCGGTTAATATCGGGTCAGATATTTTCAGGTCGATTGATTTCGGGTCGGGTCAATATCGGGTTAATAGGAGATCGATCAGTTTCATTCGAGTTTTTAGGCCGAATTAGGTTTTTACACCCTATATATGACTTTATATAGCATTTGTATTAGGCTTTTGGGTGAGTTGTATGACAGTTCACATCCCATCTTTATTTATTTATTTATTTTAATATCTTTTATTTATTTCAGCTTGACTTCGATTCAGTTAAAAATCGGTTCGGGTCCATTCAATTCGGTTAAAAATTGGTTCAGGTTCATTCAGTTCGGTTGAAAATCGGTTGGGTTCATTTTCAGTTTAACTAAAATTCGGGTCAATTTCGGTTCAGTTTATTTTAGATTTCGGGTCATCGTATTCGAGTTGATTTCGGGTCTCAAGTTAAATTTTCCAAATCTACTAAAAATGAACAACATCCTCATTTCCACCAGAGTTACTCGACATAGGTTATTTTAACATGGCCGCAGTAGATAAAAAATATAGCAAAATAACTATATATATTGTATGACTTACTAATGTAAAATCAGGTAATCAGATGGGTTACAGGTCGAGTTAAATCGGATACATGTCATTTCAGGTCGTTTTTATGTTTTGACTCGATTCGGGTCAGGTGCGGGTTAGTTTCAGGCCGGGTTCATTTCGGGTCGGGTTCATTTCAGGTCGGGTCAAAACGGTTAATTGACGGGTTAATTCGGGTTCGGGTAGACTTCAGGTCGGGTTCATTTCAGGTCGGGTTCGTTTCAGGTCAGGTTCATTTCAGGTCGAGTTAATTCGGGTTTTGAATTCGTATTAAGTTTGAGTTTGGTACAAATAGTCGATAGACTTTGGGTTGGTCATCAAATTCGAGCTAATTATTCAACGCCTTTCACGAACACGAATCACATTAAAAATAAATATTAGGCAATAGAACGAACAAAAATATCATCAAATGATTCATTTCTAAAATATTGGAGTAAATTAAAAAAATTATAAATTAAAAAGAGTCGATTTTTATGAAAAATAAAATTTTAGGGACTAACATGAATAAAAATATCATCATATTAAAAACACTTGACTAGATTACAAAAAAAAAAGAATATGTGTCAATTTGGAATAAAAATAAAGTTTTAGGGACTATAATGAACAAATATATTAAATTAAAATTACAGACATTGGACTAAATTACAAACAAGAAAATAGGGGTTAATTTGGAATGAAAATAAAGTTTTAGGGACTACAATGAACAAAAATATTAAATTAAAATTATAAACATTGGACTAAATTACAAACAAAAAAGGATATGAGTCAATTTGGAATAAAAATAAAGTTTTAGGAACTATAATGAACAAAGGTATTAAATTAAAATTATACACATTTGACTAAATTACAAACAAAAAAGAATATGGGTCAATTTGGAAGAAAAATAAATTTTTAGGGACTATAATGAACAAAGATATTAAATTAAAATCATAAACATTGGACTAAATTACAAACAAAAAAGAATATAGGTCAATTTGGAATAAAAATAATTTTTATGGACTATAATGAACAAAGATATTAAATTAAAATTATAAACATTGGAGTAAATTACAAACAAGAAAAAAAAAGAATAGGGGTACTTTTGGACTAAAAATAATATATATGTATGTAGATAAGTTTTACTATGGCCTTGTTTGGTAAATAGAGGTTTGAACCAAAATAAGAGGTTTGAGCTAAAATTAGAAGTTTGACCAGTCAAATCCGCTAATTTGGATATTTGGTAAAGAGCGAATTGAAATGGCGGATTGGGGTGAAACCTCTAATTTTAAAAAAGCTAGTAATATGAGCTTTTTGAAATTAGAGGTTTTGACATAAGAGTTATAAAGACCATTTTACCCTTAACAATTATCAAAAATATCCAAATAACCTAAATTTAACCATTTTTATTTTAATTCTTCAACATCACGTATTTACATTGTGACATTTGTAAACTAATACTTTTTGTTTTTTATTTTTATTCTCACACATTTATATTTGTATTTAAACTTAATAATTAAATAAATTGTATTGAATATAATTATATAAATAATAAATTAATATATAAATCCTTCAAATATGCTTAGTAATGTTATATTAAAAATTCAATAATCTAATTAATATTAATAGATACAAAATGTTGATAACTAATAAACTATTCAAATAAGTATCGAATATAATCATGTCATTATATGTCATGTTGCTTGTTTAAATAATCAAACAGCTATCAGTTAATTTTACTAAACATTTTTATACAACAACTAATACAATCCACTAGTCAAATCAGCTAATGCAATCAACTATCAGCTAATGTAATCCGCTATCGGCTATCCTCTAATTGCCAAACAGGGCCTATATATATGTGTGTGTATGTATGTATCATGTATGTATACATATAATATAATATATATAATACATATATATATATATTTATATATGTATGTATGTATATATATATACATACATATATACATATACATACATATAAATATAAGTTTTAGTATGTTCGTATTAGGGTTTAGAATGTAAATTTTAGTACATATATGTATTATGTATATGTATTAGGGTTTAAGGTTTAGTATGTATATGTATATATATATATATATATATTAATACATATACATATATATATATATACTTTAATATGTATATATGTAATATGTATGTATTAGGATTTAGAATGTAAGTTTTAATATGTTTTTGTATTATGTATATACGTTAATACATATAGATATATACATTAATACACATAGATATACATTAATATATATATAGTAACACATATATAAATACATTAATATATATATATACACACATTAATACATATATATATATATATTAATATATATTTATATATATACATTAATTCATATATATGTAGTATGTATGTATTAAGTTTTGGATTTAGAATGTAAGTTTTAATATGTATATATATATATATATATTAATATATGTAGGTGTATTAGGGTTTAGTATGTATTAATCTGTATATGTATATGAAAAAATTAAACTTAATCAAAGAAGAACTTAAAAGGTGATTAACCCAACATAAAAAACCGAGAACTTTCCCCAATTGCTTCGTTTGACGTGAATAAAAAAAACAAATCATTTCACTTATTACAGCCTGCTTTAAATTAAAACCATTTTTAATGGCTAATTTGGCTCAAAACCCTTTTTTTTAATAATTATATAAGGTTTTGGTTCCCTCCAGAAAATATTTGAAAAAATGACCACCAAACATGCCATATAGTTAAACCTCGCGTTCTCTGAGAAGCGAGGCTTGAAATCGCGTTCTGCAGGCCAAATAATTTATCAAGTTGATAAAATGTACAAATAGCGGGGACCAAATGTGTAATTATACCAATTTTATTAACTGCCACGTCACTCCTTCTGTTAATTTTAAACGGTTGATTGTCACATTGCAACCAATTAAATAATTTGGTGGTTTAATTACTTAGAAAAAAATAAAGTAGTTAAATTACGACTTTATCAATAATATGGTGGTCATTTATGTAGTTTACCCAAAATGTTATATTAGGCGACATTGGGAAAGCGGAGACTTACCTAGTGTTAAAGCGGAATGATCCCGGTCTTTTATGGCTTGCGGAATCTTCCCTCAAAACATGTATTGCCCACTAATTTCATCATAAAACCTTTGATGTGTTTAATATATATTGTTAAAAGACATTCAAAAGGTTGAGGAAATTATTTAACTTAAAAACTGTGTGAATTACAGATATAGATACAAAATTGTGTATTTCTATTGTAACAATTTCAGAATTGTTTTGTAAAAAAACAAGTCAGTGATGTAAATTTCTTTCCTTTTTTTATTTTATTTTTGTAGGATAATGTGATTGATACCATGTAAATTTACTAATATTAAATTATTATATTAAGTAGTATGTTATTGTCAAAAATATTAAGTGCTATGTTGCTATTATGGATTTTTTTAGTAAAATTCTCTCCTGTTATAATGACATATTTGGATAAGAAATTGCTTCAAAACAATAAGATGCTTATTCTAGAAATAAGGCAAAAAGAACTTATATGGATTGACTCTACTAAATATTATATTTGTATATAAAATTTGAAACGAGCCCAACATTGTGTTTCATCAACATCCCAAGGCACAATATATACCAACTCGCCAAATTCATTAAAAATGAATTTAAGTTAGGGTGTACTTTACCCAAAGATAATTAAAAATGTTTATGTCTTTTATGTGTAAAAATAGAGGCATAATATAACATGTCATTAAAAATAAATTTAAATATTTTAATTCTTATTAACTTCAAATGAATATCTAAATTCAATCTTTCTTTCTTTTTTATATATTTTAATTGTTTATACATGTATATATACATATAATAAAAAGTTTATTTAACACTTTAAATCGATTTAAAAGTTAATAATTTACATTTATCAACACTTAATACTTTACCTTTATCAACACTTTAAAGTCATTAAATTATAGACTTCCTCAATTACATGTCAAGTAAATATAAAGTCAGGTCAATATTAGTTCAGGTCAATAACATGTCGGTTTCAAAACAGGTCAGGTCAATTAACAGGTCGGGTTCAAAACAGGTCGGGTTCAAAACATGTCAAGTCAATTAACATGTCGGGTTCAAAACAGGTCGGGTTCAAAACAGGTCAGGTCAATTAACAGGTCGGGTTCAAAACAGCTCGGGTAATATCGGTTATCTGCCATGTCGGTCTCGGGTTCGGGTTCGTTTCAATCGGGTGCAGGTCGGATTTCGGGTGCACAGTAACGGGTTGAATTCGGGTTCGGATCGTTCTCGGTCGGATGCAGGTCGAGTTCAGTTTCTATAGTAACAGGTCAAACTCGGGTTCAGGTCAACAATAGTCGGTTACAGATCGGGTTCGAATCATCAAATCCTCGAGTCAAACCAGGTTCTAACTCGAACAAATTTTAATCGGATTTTCAGGTCGGGTCAACTTTTTACATGGGTACTTACTATAGCATGGAGAATTGTTTGGATGATATGATTGGTAGGACATTACATGTGCACACACAAACTTTCCTGATATTCGACACTTTTTCCATAAAATATGTACTTATCGAATTGATTTCTTTAAATTTCAGTTCAATTATTATTTGAATGTAATCAATTCGATTAGATTTTTATTTCACAAGTTTTGTTTTTTTTTATAAAAAAAAATTGTCTAAATCGAGTAAAGCTTATTTATTTGTTTTAGGTTTAATATATCATAGGCTCATGTACTTTTTTGAAATTTAAAATTTAATTCATATAATTTATATATGAGACATTGAGTCTCTGTATTTTTATTTAAAAATCTTGTTATTTGTGTCAGGTTTTTCGATTAATGGTACTGATGTTGCAATTATGTAAAAGGTAAAATAACTTTTTTTATCCCTTAACCTTTACTTTTACTAATTGACCTTTACTCTTTAAAAATATATAAAATTCTAGAAAATCAAAATTTTCATATTTTCTATAAAATCCTTAAAATTTTTGGAACATTCCAAAATTATGATAAATAAATAAAAACTCTTTAAAAATTTGAAAATATAATAATTAAACTTTCCAAAAAATTTAAAAATATATATGTTATTTCCAAAGCAAGGTCATTGATGGTATGACAAAACTTTGGAGTGTTGTTTGTTTAATTCTTCCCCGATTCAGATTATATAGGGATATTGGTGGTTAAGGCTGTTTAGTAGTCTATGATTGTTTTTATTTCTTCAAGAGAAACAATCATACTGTTCGTTTGAACTTGTGCGAATATACTCGTGTCGAATACATACTCCGATCGAGTCTTGTAATTCACTCTGGTTCCACCATTATTGCTTAAGCTAGGATGAAGTTCCCCGGATTAGGATCAGGCAGTAATCTTTTGATTGCTTAAGCTCGATACAAAATATGACCAAAATTTTATGCATAGGTTCGACTCGATTGTATACGAACATTGAATATAGGCATATGGAACACATACCTAAATCAAACACATCCGAGTCGGAATAACATAGACAAACAACATATATATAGGAATAGGCAAACCGTTCCTAATTTCACACTCAAAGCTAAGAGCCAACCTCCAAGGCCAGCCCGAAAAAGACAGAGCTATTTCACTACGGTAAGACCCAAGGATTACAATTTTTTGGCAATCTTGAACATGATATGATTATATAGCCTTGGAATTTGTATGAATATATAAGATGTTAAACAAAATTACGACATGAATACACGTCCGTTGGGACGTAAAGGAATGAAAACTCTATTCAAGGATGAACGATTGGTTCACCCGAATTTTCATTAGCTGAAATGTACAAACCGTCTATATGTGATCAATAAGATCCAAAATCAAAAGAAAAGAAATGGTTGAGGGCTTCACGGTGTATGATTACCTGATAGTTGCCGGCATGCTGAACATCACGCCTTCATGGCAGACAAAACTTGCAAACCTGGCAAGTGTCCAGTTAGTTTCAGCAATAAAAACTGGCCAAAGATGGCAACCACGCCATTCTTTTTGTGAGTGGCGGTTATTCTTAATAGTCGGCATGAAGGAATCTCTCGTATTTGGTCCCATTTAGCATCTTGTTGACATCATCCCAGTTGTTCACGAGATCGGAAAACGAACCTTTGTGTATTTTAACCTGGCCACTAGTTAATTCCATCTGTGGAAGGCCTAGAAACTCTTGAACATCTTTTAGTTTCTGATACAAACACGAGAAAAAAGGACAAGAAACAGTGCCATGAGTTAGAAAAGAATGCCTGCTATTACACATGGTTTAACCATGATAGTTTAATTATGATGTTTAGACCCCTTGAGTCTTGAATACTATAAACATTTCATGAATGTTAGCCACCAGCCTTACCGTACGGTTTGTGACTAGATCCTCATAGTACAAAACCATGTGACGGGTGCTATTGAAGTACTCTAAAGCCCTAATAACGGCCGTTTCTGCTTCTTTCAGATCACTTATTAATGATGTAGAATTGATGATTGGCTTGTAACTAGAAAGTGCAGCAGCCTAAATTAAGTGACCAGCAATAAGTTCAAATGTCCGAGACGAAAAAGTGGGAAAAATGAGTGAATCAAGTGAGTCCATAATAAAAATTGGTGAGTGCAGGGTAGGAAGAGAGACCTCTCGCTCGGAATGAACATGAGACTTGTGGGTTCCATTTAGTAGCTTAGCATAGCGATCATACGAATTCGCAAGTACTGAAACCATCCTCCGAAGCAAGTTTCTTCGGAAGAGAAATATGGCAGAAACACCCCGATGATTAAAGTATTCCACTATTTCCCGATGGTGCTCTATCAATCCCTGCAGAAAAAATACATCAAGTAGTCATAAAATGCAAATAATTTCCATCCATCACATACAATTGCCACCATGGTTGCTTTTTGGCTAATCATTATCCAGAGTTCGAATACAATAAAAAACAGATATCTAGAAATAAGTCTAGTTTTCTTTGCTAAACCAGATAGATAAAACATACAAGAAGATTAGTAAAACTGGAACAGCATCGTTTATCTAAAGATGAGGCCATGATTAAACTCGGCCGAGCACCAACTCTGGTTCGTTCTCATACAGTTCTGACTTGAACATCATAAGATCATAAGGTCGAGACTATAATAAAAACTACATGGTTTACCTGGTTCAGCATCCACTTGAAGCCAACCGCGGCCGAGCACTCATTCTTCGAAGCACTAGTGAACCAATCCAAATTGTAAACTTTCTCCAAAGTCTGTATAATGTTAGATACATTTTTCCTCCTATCAATTACCGAGAATATCTCACCGTTCGAGCTTACATTGATATGGCTATTTAGCAAAGTCTCAAACCATCCACTTCCAGACCTTTGCATCGATAATATAGCAAAGAACCGGACCGGATTGGCAGCACATTCACTCCTTTCAAAGCATCAATAGCAAAAGTTAAGCAAATTTGATTAA
The DNA here is from genome assembly GCA_030270665.1 of Hibiscus trionum. NCBI lineage: Eukaryota > Viridiplantae > Streptophyta > Magnoliopsida > Malvales > Malvaceae > Hibiscus > Hibiscus trionum. Next base: position 21,821,732 of record BSYR01000025.1, read on the forward strand.
ATCCAAAATCGAAACCAAAACCGGAATTAAACTGTTCTTGCTTGCTTACCTGCTAAAACTTACAGGATGTGGATAATGCAATGTAGGAACATGAGCTTCTAAAGATTGCCTCTCAATGACATGGATGCTATGAAATCTGAGCTTAGTGAAAGTACCGACATGCTTTAAACATGTTCCATAGATATAAACACCGCACATCATTGCAAACCATAAAGCTATTGTCCTCGAAAACAAGGGAGATTTCTTAGGAGGCTTTATAATCAGAGTGTCCTGGAAAAAACAAAGTTAAAACAAGCCAATACATTATACAAACAGATCAAACCCAGATATTACAAAACTGAAATATTGATTGTTCGAATAAAAAGAAAGCAAAAATCAAACTTTGTCTTCAAAAAGTCACGAGCTTTAGCACTAACCGACACAAATTAGAGCCATTGAACAGAAATTTGAGTATTTTTTAAGCATTACTACAAAAAAAAAAAAAACCAGAAAGAAAATGGAGTGAAAATAAAAGGGTACCTTGTTAAATAAACAGATGTACTCAGCCATTAATGTATCTTCCACAGAAGCTGAAGTTGAAGCAAACCCAGAAAAATTAAGAAAGAGGGAGAGGTTTATGTATATATAAATCTCAAGTACCAAAGAGGTAAATCTGTATTTAGCTTTTTTTCCCTCTCTTTTACCTCGTGGAAATCAATGAAATGGAAGTGAAACAGCTGTTTTTTAGTGTTTTTCTTTGCTCTACTGACAAGAACAGAAACATTTAATAAATTTAAAGGAAATGGAAGAAAGACAGAAGACTGAACGAAAGATATAAATCAAACAAATGGAAGCTTCCACTATACTTTTAATTCAAGCTTTGAATCTTTTAATTTATCCTAATCGATTTTGAAACATCTATCCGAATCCCAACATACTTATCGTATTCAAATTTCAAAAATAAAATTTTAAAGTTTTTCTTTAATGTAATATGATATTCCCTTCATAAAGTCCTGCTCAATTGATCACATGATAACAATGGAAGACTCTGTAAACATTAAAATAATGGAATAACATTTATGGCTAATAAATTAATAGAAATCTACTAAAAATTAAGTTTAAAGTTAAGGTTAGAGTTTGTGGTTAAGATTTAGGAAAATTGAGTAGGTGTATTTTTTAGGGTATATAGTGTAGGGTTTAGGATTTAAAATTTAGAGTTAAGGCTTGAAATTTATTTTTAAATATTTTTTAGTGTTGTGACATAAAATTAAACACCGAAAAAAGACAGATAATTTTTATTCCTAATAAATGCTTAAAGGACTCATCCCACTTAACTAGTAGAATACAAGATACAAAGAGACTTTATACATGAACGAGCCTTTAAATTATATTTTGTTATTTTATTTTATTTTAATATTTAAATAAAAAAATTCCATGTATTTACGGTTGAAAATTTTATTTTCTTACAAATAGCCATAGGTCTAATTTTGAGTTTAGAAATTTAGTTTAAGAATTATGTTTTAGGGGTTTAGGTTGTAGGTTTTAGATTTATGGTTTATAGTTTTAATTTAAATTTTAGGAGTTTGGGTTTTAGGATTTCAATTTTTGTAGTGAATTTTTTTAATCTAATTTTTTTTAGTGAAATTAAATGTGCTTGTAGAAAAAAAATCGTTGTTACTGCGTGATATAATTTACTTTATTTAAATTATCATTTTATTTTAATTTGAAAAATACCAAATGATATTTTAAAATAAACATTTTCGCTCTTAAACTTTATTTTAATCAATTTAACTCTTTGATTTTTTTAATTTTTGGTCAATTCAAATCAACTTGCGTAAAAAGCGACAAACTTATTAAGTGAATGTTAGTTATTTTATATTTTGTTGTTTAGATTTTAATATTTTTTAATAATTTTATATTTTAATAAAATTTATAATAATTTAAATATATTTATTTTATATTATACAATTTTGTAAATATTTATATTTTAAAATATTTTTTTTGAATTTTACATAAAAATAATAATTGATAACATTGAAAAAAATAAAAATGACAATTTTACATGTCTTATTTTCATGTTTGGCAATTAACGGATAGCTGATAGCGGATACCTGATAGCATTAGCTGATTTGACTAGCGGATTGCATTAGCTGATTGTATAGAAGTGTTGGTAAAATTAACTGATATGACATGTAAGAACATGATTATATCCAGTACATGTTTGAATAATTTATTAGTTATTAATATTTTGTATATATATATATATTAATTGGATTATGAAATTATTTTTTTAACATTATTACTAAGCATATACGAAGGATGTATATATTATTTTTTATTTGTGAAATTCTTTTTTGGTATAGTTTTAATAATGATTAAATTTAAATCTATATATTAATTTCTTATTTTCAATAAAATCATACTTACTTGCCGATAAAAAAATAATTTTGTATTTAAGAAATTGTTTTTAGTTTTATTAGTTATTCAAATTTATGTTATTTAGAAGAAAAAAATATAATTATCAAGGACACAATAATCTTTACAAGTATTTTATTTGTTGAGCTCGATGGTCACAACCGAGATACTTGCCAAGAGTGGAGAAAATTGAATTTTGGGTGTTTTGTGAAAGCTAAAAGAAAAAGGAAATTGACAAGAGATTTAGAGTGGTTCGGCTTTCTAACCCAAAGCCTACATCCACTACCTTAGCTTCCTACTAGAGATTTCAACCAAATTCACTAAGAATTTCGTCCCCTTTTCTCGGATTAGGAGGAAACCGTTACAACGATCAAGCTTTCTACCCAAAGCTTGATCAAGCACTCTCTTACAAGAGAAATTCTAAGCAAACTTGAAATCCCTCTAATAGGTGTATGTTTGCAAATCTAAGCACTCACCCAAAACCTATACACTTGAGCAAATTTGACAATTAAGCTCAGAAGTGTTGTCTATACAAGAAATATACAATTTAGGCCCTAAAGACAATTTGACATTATAGTGTTGTTGACAATTGAAGCATTAGTCTTCCCTTGATGCTTGGAGGTTCCTTTTATAGTCTCAATTGAGTTTGTAGTCGTTAAGGACCGTTGTGATTGAATTGAAGCTGTTGGAGACTTTATTTCCCTCATTAATTGCAGTTCTGGAGCTGTCTGTATCGAAACAAGCGAGCCCGTATCGGAACGACCTTCTTCAGAACTAGCCGTTGAAGCCTGATGCAGCAAGCCGTATCGAAACGCCTTTGGACGTATCTGTAACACTCGTATTTTAGGGTCGAGAGTTTGGCGTGTGTTGGGTTCGAGTCGTCGTAAACGGTGTAATTTAATTAGACTTGGGTTTTAATTTAAATGGGCCTAAAATCCTCATAATGGCATTTTTGTAAATAAGTGAAAATAAGGAAGACAAACTTTTTGAAAAAAAAAAGAGTCATCTTCTCCCCATTTTATTCCCAACGTGAGAAACCCAAACCCCTCCCAAAAACACTATTCCATTGAGGTGCTTCACCATTTCAAGGGATTTTTACAAGGTAACTTCGTTTTTGATCTCTTCTCCTTATCCCAAGCATTTCCATGGTTTTAGATTTCAAAACGATCATCTTTTTAATTTTTCAAATTTTAAAGATTGAAGAAAAGTATAAAGTTTTATTGGGTTTTTGACATGTTTTTGGTTTGTTTAGTTGATTTTTGAGTTCACCTTACTTTAATACACCTAATATCTTAAAATGGAGGGATTTTGACAAAAATTCTGAAATGGGTCTTGGGGGCATTTTTGAAAGTGTCAAAACTTAAATTTTTGATGTGATTTTGTGTTGGGTTGAAGGGTTGATTGTATAGGGTTGTTAGGAAGGTGTTTTGGAAGTCTTTAGAGGTCATTTGGGTGTTGGAAATGGTGGATTTCAGCTGGGTATTTGGGGAGTACGAAAATGTGAGTTTTGTGGTTGGTTTGAGTTTGAAATTGTAAAGTTTGGCTTGTGATTGTTGGTTGAGTTTGTGGCTGAGTTTAGCATTGATTTGGTGAGTAATACCTTATCTTTTGATTGGTTAGAAGCAAGAGGAAACATCGGAGAAGGTTCGGGATCGATTTCGAAAAGTTCGGAGGCTTGAGAGGCTTTTGCTTGGTTTGCTAAGGAAGGGTGGTGAGTGAAACTTTCAAATTTGTTTAAATTGGTTCAAGTGTGTGTAGTGGAGGTTTTGGAATGAGCTTGGTAGGTCATTCCAAGGTAGAAGTTAAATTGGTAGTTTAACTTTTTGTGTGTTTACAAACTTTAAATGTTTATGCCTATTCTATTCTTGTGAAGCATGAATTGTGTATGTATGAGTATACGTTGATGTGTGTGATGATGGATGTGTGCTTTAAATTATGGTTGTTATGATAAGGTTTAATAGTATAATTGGCCCTAGTTAACTTACCGGGTATAAATGATCGATCATTAGGATTAGTGTGCACACGGTTGAGTCAAATTCGCACGTGACCTTGGCAGCGTTAAGCCATCAAGGAGGAGTATGGTGATGTAATATTCCACCGAAAATGTTTATATTATACGTGATGATGAGTGAAATCCCATCCGTAGGGCATGTGATGATGAGTGGAATCCCATCCATGCAAGGTTCGGTGATGAGTGTAATCCCACCGCGGTAATGTTGTTGTTTAGTGTAATCAGCGTATCCGAGTAAACTAATAGTGGCCAATATACTTGCTCATGTGGTTATGATGCTTAGATAAATGCTTTATCTTGTTGAGCTTAATATGAAGTAAGATGTCATATTATTGTCTCTTGTGTTGCTAGCTAGTTTGCAAGGTTGATGTTTATGCATGTTTGTGTGTTACTAAGGATTAAATGCTTGAACCCTGCATTGTCGTTATTTTTGGTTTTAGAGCATCCTCACTAAGCTTCTAGCTTACGCTCTCGTTTTTGACAATGCAGATCCTTAGCGTGGAGTTAGCAAGGAGCAAGGCGAAGGGGCATTCCAAGCTTTGTAGTTGCTCAAGTATGGTTTAGTAAATAAAGTAATAGTTTAGCAATGGGGCTGCTATGTGTTTGTATGAGCGTTGTATGACTCATAATTGTTGAATGTTGTTTATGTTATGCTTTGGATTTGTAAACCATGTTATATTTGGTCAAATGCTTGTGATGAGAGGTTATGTCTTGGATGTTATATGATGTTTGGCAAGCATGTAAACTTTTGGTGTGAAGACATGTGCCTTTTGGCTTTCTAGGCTTTTGAGTATGCTTGAAATGCAATATCTATCAATATGTGAATGCCTTGTTGGAAATGCCTTGTTGTTCATCTAAAATTGTTCTTCATGCTAGTGCTTGTTTGTTGAATGTTGTATGAATGCTTGTATGTGGCTAGGGAAGTCTTGAAATGCATTTAGAGTTGAGTTTTGTGTTGTTTTGCTGCAATTTGGTGTCTTGCAGTGCAGGGCGTATCGATACGCCTAAGGGTCGTATCGATACGGTTCTTCACTTTGGGACACATAATTGGCTAAGGGTACCGATACTTAGGGGCGTATCGATACGCTAAATCTTTACTGGAATTACGAGATTTTCACGAGTCTTTGGCATATCGGTACGGGCTCTTAGCGTATCGGTACAGTTTTGTCTCGTTTACCGCGAGATGTTGACCGAGGAGGGCGTATCGTTACGCCCAAGGGCTGTATCGGTACGGTCTTCTTGAGTTGACTAAAGGCAGTTGACTTGGTCAAGGCGTATCGATACCCTTGACTGGTGTATCGATACGGCCTGCTCTGTGGCTTTAAAATGAGCTGTTTAACATGTCAGTTTGGGTTTGGTTGCTTTTATTTCTTGATGTTTTACGCTGTCGTGATCACTTAGGAATTAAATACGCCTTTAGACAAGATGTAATTAAAAGAAATTTTCTAGGGTTGCTGATAAGTATTTATTTTGGTTATGTTTTTAGTCCTTATTTTGATCGAATATATGTTTGAAAGACTTAATTGGGCTGTTTTTATGTTGTTCTCGTACAGGTTACGTAATGCTGGAAATAAGTTGGAATGCTGCAGAAAATACTGGAGTCGTGGGCAGATTCATGGGCATGAACCAGGGCATGAATGCTGACTGGGCGCCACGTCAGCATCTTCTAGAAGATGACGTCAGCAACTCAGATAACTTATCAGTCCACTTATCAAGATAGCTTATCATCCGATTTTTATTTTAAATTTCAAAACTTGGATATTTATCTTATGTAATTTAATTTAAATTTAGGATTTATCATCTTAGGTTTTTAGGGTTTTCAACTACTATAAATACCCCACTTTGGGGGTGAATTAGATCATCAATCATTTTCCATTGTTCTCTTCTTCTTTGAGTTAATAAAGCTCTCTATTTTTCTCCATTTCTTTATTTATTTTATTAAGTATGGTTTTTTCACAAACCATGCTTAACTAAATTCCCTTTAGCCAAAAGCAACGTCAAACCCGACAAACCTCGTGAGATTAGGAAAATACTTCAATCCTTCGACAACTCCTTTTTAGATTCTCTGTAAACTTGATTAGGCAATCGGCCTAATCTTTAGGCATCACAATTGTTTCATTCCGAGAGCGCGCATCGGGTTGAAGTGGTTTAGATCCATCGTTGGGGACGAGGAAAAGCTTGTAGCCGATTCAACTCCCTAAGAACAAACTTAGTGGCGGTCCACTAAGGGGAATCAAAATTGGAAACAATTCTCATCGAGACGATTATCCGAGCACGGGCTTCTCCAGCACTAACTCAGATTTGAGTTAGCATCGATTGCCGTAGCTAATTCATTAAAGTTTGACTTCAAGGATTGCCCTGGGAGTCGAATTTACCAACGAGAAGTAAGTTGCAAGGGTTGGGCCTTGTAGACTGTAACCTGCAGGAAAGTCGAAGAAAAACCAACCTCAGTGATCGAAGATGTCGTGGCAAAGCGTGGCTTGAGGCTATTTTTAATTCATTTTCAATATTTATTTTTACGTTCTTATTATTTTTCTCATTCAAATCACTTCTCTAAAATCCCCCCTTCATTTTCTACAGGTTATTGGTCTAAATCAGAACGAAAGGTGTTAGAGTTCCTATTCCCTGCGGATCGACCCTTACTCTCGCTATATTATTTTAAATCTTATTTATTTGAGTTTAAGGTTTTATTTTTGACACTATACGACGCGTGTCAGTTGCTAACCGAGGTGGGACCTTAACGGGTTTCACATCGGTTTTCTCCGTGTAGCCTACTCGGACCGGTCAGCCGACCAGACCGGGACGAGGGGGTTACAGTATCGAAACGGTATTGAACTGTATCGAAACGATTACAAACTATTTCAGTACGAGTGACAGTTGAGCTGCAATTTAAAATACCGTTGGGAAATAGCCGTTGGGGGTTTTGACCGTTGATGTCTTTGCCACATAGGCGTATCGAAACGGTGAAACCCGTATCGAAACGCTATGTAAAAACCCTCGCCCAGATTAAGCCCATTTCGAAACACGCAAAGATGTATCGAAACGTTTTGACACTGTAAATGGTCGTATCGAAACACCTAGGGGTGTTTCGAAACACCTGGGTGGTTTTGTAAAATTTGGCTTTAGAAAACGTATTAAAACTCCTTTAAGAATTCCTCAAACATATTTTCAAGTTGTTTGGACTTAAAAGCATTTTGAAATCTTTTCAATTTATTCCAAAATTATTTTTAATTTATTATATCAAAACACATATTTCTACATTATTCAAATCTCTAACTCAAAAAGCTCATAAAAGAGCTTTTTCAAAATGAGAGGTTTCACCTTAATTCGTTATTACAATCCGCTATTTACTAAACATCTAAATTAATAAATTTTAATTGGTCCAACCTTTAAAAATGCTTCAAACCTCTAATTTTAGCTCAAAAAATTATTTACCTAACAGAACCAAAAACTAAAATGGATTTATTTTGATAAATTCATGAAAAAGATCACTCAACCTTTTAAAAAATTAACCAGGTCCAATGAAGTCGTATTAAGTTTACATATCAAATCGAGCATCTACCCAAATTATTAAAGTGAATCTAGATGTGAAAATGAATTGTATTATATTTTAAATTTTTATAATGATATATTTATGTTATAAGATATTAATAAATTGAGTCGAGTGGATGGCATAGAATACAAAATATGGAAATTATTTGATATATAGACCGTGTAAACTAAAGTTTATACAAGTTTATTTATTTAGGTTCAAGGTTTTAGTTTAGGGTCTATAGATTTAAATTTTAGGATCTATAATTTAATGTTTAAATTTAGAATTAAATATTTAATGTTTTAGAATTGAGGATTTATATTTTAAAATTTTTTTAATTAGGAAGAGTTACGTAATTAAAATATGTTTTGATCCCTAACTTAAAAAAATAATTTTCGTCGCTTAACTAATTATTCTTTCATTATTTCGGCCATCGTATTGTTAACTTCAAATAGAAGGACGGCATGGTTGTTAAATAATTGGTATAAGGCTTAAATAAAACTTTGGTATTTAAATTTTAAACTATACACATTCTCTTAAGTTGGTATTTAAAGAATTTTTTTTCTCAAGTTTGTATTTTAACTATACACTTTCTCTCAACGTGGTACTTAAAGAATATTTCCTCCCAAGTTGGTACCCAAACTTTAATTCCATCCACTATTTTAATATTTTTATTAACAGTTTTAGTTTCCAAAACTTATGTATTCAATCAATTTAGTCATAATTCGAAATAATTCAATAAATTTAACATTTCATATTTAAAAATTCCATCAATTTAATCATTTTTGTGAGAATATCAAATCAAGCGAGTCCATCGGATCAAAGCAACAATTGGATAACTGAATTCTATCAACAAGTTATGTTTAAACTTTTTATTATACCAAGAAAGTAATATAACATTTCTAAGAGAAGAACAAACAATTTAGGTAAATAACACATAGTAAATTGATAGAATTTTTAAATATAGAGAGTTATATTTATTGAATTGTTTCAAATTAGGACCAAATTGATAGAATGTATAAATTTTGGTACCAATTTGGGATAAGGTGTCTAGTTCAGGTATGAACTTGGGAGCAAAAATTCTTTAGGTACCAAGTTGGGAAAAAGTGTATAATTCAGGTATCAATGTGGGAGAAATTTTTTTTTAAGTACCAACATAGGAGAATATATCTAGTTCAGGTACCAAATATATATTTAAGCCTTGGTATAATAACACGCTTAATTTTATATGTTTTATCAATTCAATCCGTAATTGAAAAAATCCCTCAATTTTTTTAAACTTAATTCCGATTATAAGAAAAGTGACCCTCAATGCTTTCTCTTTCTTTCCTTTCATTTTCCAAATCCATAAAATAATTCCAAACCAATTCCTTAACTAATATCAATTTGATCCATAATAATTTAAAAATAACCTCGTTGTTTTTGGATTTTTTCAATTTAATAAAAAATCAAGTAAAAATACATATAAAAAGGGGAAAGGGGACAGAAAGAAAAAAAATGAGGGAACTCAAAGATAAGAATCCGGGTTCTTTTATTTCTACCATATTTACTTGATTTTAATGATATTTAATCAGTGACCAATGGTTGGTCCAAGTGACAAACAGCTTCATATTGTTTAAGCGTGTTTTAAATTTGATGCTTTGTGTATGCAAAAAAAAAATCACTAAAAAACTCATCTATTAAAACTAGATGTCCGATACATGTCAGCATGAATTAGTTAGAATAAAACCCTAAAAAAACTAAGAAGACAATACAATTAAACCATGAGGAGAGCTTGTAATGTTTCATTTTGCAATATTTTTCAAAAGTGTTTTTTCTGGAGTCAAAACTATTTTTGAGTCAAAAGCAATACATAATAGGTCAGGCTAAAAGTGATTTTTAACTTAGTTTGAAAAGAGTTTTCAAAAAGTTGAAATTTGTAGTTTTTATCTTTTTCAAAAATATTTTTAACAAAATTATTCATTTATCCTCGTTTATATCACTAATTCTTTTATATTTTTAAAAATAATGTCTAAAATAAATATTTTATATACTTAAAACTTTTTTTTACATCAATACCGAAAGTTCTCTTTTAAACCAATCAATCTAAAAGTACTTTTTAAAAGTACTTTCTTGTATCATTTTTTAAAAATAATACCAAATTAACGTGAAATCTGACTGAAGCTCTCCTTAACTTGATCAGGAACTTGTTCCTACACACTCGAACCACCAACATCATCATTCGCTAGCTTCGCCATCGAGTTCACCTATGAACCATCCAAGATATTATTTATTTGAGACAATGAAACTTATTTTTCGATGTTGTCAAAAAGTATTTTTTGAGTAATTAATCACTCAATTTAACAACGTCGGTGCATCATCATCATCATTTCCCCTATGGGTTTAAAGCAGACCATGAGGCATTGAGGCTTGCCAAAGCCGGTAGGTGTTGAGGTTAATCTGGCAAAAGGCCAAGTAGATGAACCATGTGTGATGCCCCACGAATTGGACCACGCCGAACAACGTGACCTATCTCCGTCCATGTCTTGTTCGATTTCACACTTAATTACGTGGCTTTTAAGGATTCTTTTAAGGATTGTTGTATGTTAACATTTAGATTAGGATTTCTTGTATAATCATAACTCTATTCAAATTTATAAATCAACAAATGTAAAAATTAAAATAAAATTAAATTTTAGTTTAAACTTTTAAATTTTTAAATTTTTTAAATTGCTCTCTTAAATTCTTTCACCAAATTCCGCCACTGTACTGATTATCTTAACTTTGGTCCACAATTCACCTAACAAAACATGGGGAATCTTGTAAAAGGTAGGAAGCTAGAGTTTGAACAAGTTCATGATTTATGCATCAAGGAGCTTTCAACTAAAAATCCCATTTAGAAGAGAGAAATATAAGAACAAAACATGGGCAACTATTTACCCCAACTTCTATTTGTTTCAAAAGTGTTGTTGACTTACTTTCTTTCAAAGGAAATGTAAAAGTGAGTGTGAGGGCCTTGAAAAATGTCTTTCAACAACGCTTAAAAGAAAGGACATGAATTGTCTATGGAAGTGAGTGAAGAAAATGCTTTTTAAATTTTTTTAAGAATGATTTTTAATATTCCACAAAATAAAATAAGATCACGTAATAAAATAGTTCAATATTCAATTAAACAATTCAGGAAAGCAAACAATATTGTTGACGATGAAAGATAAACATTATTAACACTAATATAATAATTGAACATGACCGCACATTGACAACTCATGACTTTATTACAACTAAACTCTTAAATATTATTTAACCATGTATATAAAAATGTTTTTATCTTCTTAAACATTATCTATACTTTAAGATTCGTTATAATCGTTAGATGAGTTGGTGTCGCAAGTCAATTCAACAATAACTCAATTACGAAAATTATTAAAATACTCTTATATTGAAGTGCAATTAATATTGGGGTAAAAGACATTGTAGGTCACTCAAGTACTAAAACTTACAATCGAGTCATTCAATTACAGTTTAGCTTCGATCAAATTATTACGTGGATCAAAATCTGTTTTAACTTATGTTGTATCTCAAAAATCAAACCTAAAGTTAGCAAGAACCATTACCAAACACCAAAAAGATACCACATACATGAAAAGGATAAGTATTTCAAACAAGCACACTTACTGAATACTGAGCAATATGTACTGGTGGAAATATACATGGAAAGAGCTTGGATCGACGTTGACTTGAAGCTAGAAACACAGAGTATTTTCTCGGGGAGTGGTCCACATGCCTAGTTTATACAAGACCGGTGGAGACCCACGTGACATGCATGCATGTTTTCAAATCTCAAATGGCATCATCCATCACAATGTGAAAAGATCATCATTGCCCACGTTTCGGCATTCATTTCTTTCTTACCTAACTCTAACTCTGAGGGGTGAGTTTAGGTAACAACAGTCTCATTTAAGATTAACAAATAACACAATCAAAATATTATAAAATACGGAACATAAAATATTATTACATAGTCTAAAATATTATATTTTTCGATAATATTTTAGGTTGTAATTTTTTGATAAATTTTAAAATTTAAATTATGATTTTATGATAAATTTTAAAATTTGTCATAAAAATATAAAACCTAAAATATTATCAAGACGTATAATATTTCAATTGTGCGATAAAATTTTAAGCTGCTTGATTTTTAACACTTTAAGTTGTACATTTTTAGCCTTAAGTTAAAGCGTCATACCCTAGAGTCACCCAACTCTTAGGCCACTAAGATCCTTACTTAAATGTCTTCCCCCACTCCAAAGTTTAAGCAGATCTTATAATTCATACACTTGTATATTCCAATAATTAAATCAAAATAAATTGAATAAGTTTAAATACAATATAGTACTTTATTTTTCACTCTTAATTTTTTTAAAACGCTCACAGATTATACAATAAATTATTCAAACTCAAATCTCTTAAAAATATCAATTTTCTCTCTTCATAAATACAAGTCTATCACTAATAAGTGTTGGGTGCATTGGTAAGGTACATTGCCCTTACCCTCTCAAGAATTTTTTTCATCTTTGTCCCCTATTTAATTTAAAAAAAATTAGTTTATTTATAAATTTGCTCCATCGCTTTCAAACATTTATAGTTTACCTCACGACCTCAAATCCTGACTCCGTCACTAAGAAGACGCGAGTTTTAATTTTAAAGACGACATTATTGAGAATGACAGCCTTACACCCTGAAAATGAACTGTAGAACAGAGATGCATATAATCAAATAAATACAAGTCTATCTTAACGGATGTAATAGATTAAAGGGTAAACTACTGAAGGGGTCACTTTCGTTTCTCGTTTGTACAGATTTGGTCACCACTTTTGAAAAGTGCCAATAAGTGGTCATCTACGTTTTCGATGTGTAAAGACTTGGTCACTCCGACGTTATAGTCTGTTAGTCCCCTAACGGATTGGGAATTAATTAACGAAAAAATAAGGGTAAATTACTGCAATAGCCATTAAAATTTATCTCATGTACATTTTTTCTCCTCAATTTAAAAAAGTAAACATTATAGTCACTAATAAAAATGTTTCTTTATAATTTCACCCTTAAATTTTTAAAAATTTATTTTTCAATCCTAAAACTTTACAATCAATTAGTACAATAATATTATAAATGCTTAGATGAAAAATAGGTGCCCAAAGTATACCCTTTGAAACTTAGGTGCCCAAATTGCTCCTTTTTGATAACTCAAACTTAAAAATTTAGTCCACTAACTACTAAAAAATTCGAGTTATTGGAATTTCTATTTTATAATTCAAACTTTATTTTGAATTTTTGAGTCGAGTTTATGAAATTATGAGTCGAGTATTTTCACATCAAACCAAAAAATTTAATTTTTTCGAGTCAAGTCGAGTTATTAGAATTTCTATTTTATAATTCAAACTTTATTTTTGAATTTTTGAGTCGAGTTTATGGAATTATGAGTAGAGTATTTTCACATCAAACCTAAAAATTTAATTTTTTCGAATCAAGTCGAGTGTTGCACTTCCCTACATATAATTTTTAATTTTAAAAGAATTCTTAACCTGGCTCATTTAATTCTTTTCGAATATGAAAAAAAAAGAAAAAGAGAGAAGCCTTCCCCGACCCTTCACCTAACCCCATCGACCACTCTTCCGATCGCCTCCACCACCCCGTCGTGGCATGCACCGCCGTCACCTCCTTGTTCGCCACCGTGCCCTGAATCGAACCCCGAGCACCACACGCAGAACCGACGCTTCGTCTGTCGTGGAGATCGATTTAAAGATTCGACGGAAACCTCCCTCTCGCCTCTGATTTTTGAGTTTTCCGGCCGCCTCGACCGTCTTTTCGCCGTGCCGTCAGTGCCATCGTCATCTCTGAGCCATGGCGAGCAAAACCCAACTGGGCAATCGACCGATCAACGCCGATAAAGGCCTGTCGGAGTAACGCGAGTTCGACCGACTTTGGTTTAAAAATTATATGTAGGGAAGTGCAACACTCGACTTGATTCGAAAAAATTAAATTTTTAGGTTTGATGTGAAAATACTCGACTCATAATTTCATAAACTCGACTCAAAAATTCAAAATAAAGTTTGAATTATAAAATAGAAATTCCAATAACTCGACTTGACTCGAAAAAATTAAATTTTTTGGTTTGATGTGAAAATATTCGACTCATAATTTCATAAACTCGACTCAAAAATTCAAAATAAAGTTTGAATTATAAAATAGAAATTTCAATAACTCGAATTTTTTAGTAGTTAGTGGACTAAATTTTTAAGTTTGAGTTATTAAATAGGAGCAATTTAGGCACCTAAGTTTCAAAGGGTATACTTTGGGCACCTATTTTTCATCTAAGCATTTATAATATTATTGTACTAATTGATTGTAAAGTTTTAGGATTGAAAAATGAATTTTTAAAAATTTAAGGGTGAAATTATAAAAAAACATTTTTATTAGTGACTATAATGTTTACTTTTTTAAATTGAGGAGAAAAAATGTACATGAGATAAATTTTAATGGCTATTACAGTAATTTATCCTTATTTTAATTCCGCCACATCAGCAATCCGTTAGGGGACTAACGGACTATAACGTCGGAGTGACCAAGTCTTTACACATCGAAAACGTAGATGACCACTTATTGGCACTTTTCAAAAGTGGTGACTAAATCTGTACAAACGAGAAACGAAAGTGACCCCTGCAGTAGTTTACCCTAGATTAAAACTGATGTGATTCCGTACGTTGATTAGGTTAAAATCTACTTGGCAATTACCTGTTTAGTCCAAGGCTTGGTACATTTCCAATAAAGACAGTTCCCAGATCCGCGTTACGGCGCCGTCAAATGTTCCCGTTACAGATTCTGTTAAACGGACCACCATCAGTTCATCACCCTCAGCCAACCTCTTTAAAACAGCATAACAAATCCTCACCGTTCATTGCTTCATCATCAAACTAACAAAACCAGAAAACGAATGCTCAAAACGATAAAAGATTAAAATATTTTTCTCTCAGAAAAGAAAAGAAAAAACATTCAAATTCGTTACGGTCAGAGGAATTGCAGTTATGGAGGTAGCCGACGCCGTAGTTCGAACACCGGCCATGGTGCCGGTGGCAACGGAAACAGTTCAGAAGAAGCGAAGAAGATTTAACGACTATGACAATGAAGAAGAAGCTGAATTTAAAGTAATAACTTCCTCAACGGCGTCGTGTATTCAGTTAAGAGGCCAGAGAATTGTGGTGGATCATCATCGCGGTGATAGAAATCTGTGTTTGAGCCCTAACTCGGATCACGATCATGACGTGTCAAGTTCTTCAAGCAATACCGGCTCGTGCGAAAAAAGGAATATTGAATTGCCAGATCTGGAGGTGAATTTTGAATTTCTTTTGAAATCTTAATAAATTCTAGGAATTTCGGTTTCTCGAGCTTTAATTGATGCTATTAAATTCGAGAATTCTTTTGCAGGATGATAGCATTGAAGGTGAAACATCAACGCATTTCAACAGCAGAGAAAGGTTGGTGAAATTGAAATTATACACGCATAAATTCAAATTTTAAATTCCATTTCTTACGTTTTGAAATTTAACTTCCTTTTCTTTATATACTCCTCTCAAGATCTTGTTTTCTTCGTCTCCACGGTGAATTGAAGCAGGGTAGAAACGACGCCGTCGAGTGAGCTCCGATCAGAACCTGAAGACATGGATTCAAGGTCGAGGCCATCAGAGTGGAGATCAACGGTGGTGAAGATGCCAACGGAGGCTGAACTGGAAGAATTCTTCGCTGCTGCCGAGGAAAAACTTCAAAATCACTTTGCTGAAAAGTATGTTAAAAGAACTGTCCTTCTACTACATTTTCTTGGCAACCAAACGGTAATTTCTTTTGTGGTTGAATGTATTTAGGTACAACTACGATATTTTCAAGGACCAACCATTGGAAGGACGTTACGAGTGGATTCGATTAAAGCCATGAAGAAAATGCCAACCAAAATTTCATTAGAAAAAAATCTATCAAAAAATCTAAAATTGCTAATATATATTAAGTATTTGGTGGATTTCTGGGAATTTGGAGTCACTAAAATTTGTCAGTTTCAGCTGCTAGAATGTCTGCTGCTCTGCTCTGCGTCTTCCTTGTTTCTGGTATGTATGCCCACGGCTTCTCTATATTAGTCCATTGAAGTAATGATTTTTTTTCTTTTCTAAGAAAAAATGTAATTTAATAAAGAAAAGAAGTAGCTGTCTGCTACAATTTTTGCTTCCATTTCTCACTAGTATTTCCTTTTTTTTTGTAACGAAAACATTGGAAATAAACCATGAATTTTCTTTTTATCAATTCAACATTTAATCTTAGATTCAATAAATAATGTTAATCTTCTAAGGTTTAAGCTATTTGTAATAATTTTTCTGAAATATTGGATTATATTCAAAGTGAAAGAATTGCAAAGGAATCACATCTCAAACAAAAATCAACACGTACAAATAAATGCAATAAAATTGTAAGAGGCGTGAAAGACGGTAAAATACAAAATCTATCACTTTAAGAATAACTTGAACAATTTACTGAATGAAATCCAGTGAACAAACTACTTTGGCCAGAGTGCTCTATAAAGAAAGCAAATCTTTATGCTACTTGTTCTTGGCATAACGACACAACCACAAAAGGGGATCATAAGCTTCTATAGACTGGCCTCCTTCGCTGACAAAACGCTCGTTGATACTCGTCATCCGAACGCAAAACTATCAAAAGATAGACAACTTTCATAAAGACATACTATAACTGCTATAAAAGCATACGAAGAAACTACCATAAAAGCAGACGAAAGAACTGCCAAAAAGGATATATGATATGAATTTGACAAAGCAAAAAATAAATAACTTGACAATAAAACATTCATCAGCAAAAGATAAATTTTATTTATTATAAAACTAGTAAAACTGTCAAAGACCGTTGCTGATGAAGAAGAAAACTAACAAAAATGAAAAACTTTAAAATACTTCTTGTAACCACCACAGAGCAAATTGGAAGAGTGATATTTATTTTTGAATAGTCATGTATGACATAAACGTTGTATTAATTATGCTATTTTTTATTTTGTTTTCTTCGATTATATTTTTATTATCAAGTATATCATTATAAAAAAGGAATTTCATCATAGAGTTAGGGGTTCGGTTAAGGAAACTACACTTAGTAGGAGTATTATTTCCCATTTATGCTATGATTGGTGAACATTTTATTTCTTTTAGCATATCTTAATACATGAGTAAGTAATAAACATATTTTACTCCATAATTAGTTACTTGTATAATTTAATTTGAATAACGAGAAAAAAAAATATTGAGAAAAACTTTGTACGCATGTTGTGTAATCCTTTTTGTTTAATTTTAATGATGTAGTTCAGGGATTAGAGTATAGGGGTTTAGAATTTAGGTTATGGTTAAAATTTAGTGATTAAAATATAAGATTTATGGTTTAAGTTGTAGAATTTATGGTTGAGATTTAGATTTTAATACATTGGTCAGTATTAAACAAAATTTACTCCATAATTTAGTTACTTATATAATTTAATTTGAATAACGAGAAAAAAGATATTGAGAAAAACTTTGATTCACATGTTTTAGGTTTAATGGTTAGTTTAGAGATTAAAGTTTAGGGATTTAGATTTCAATACATGAGTCAATAATAAACAAATTTTACTCTATAATTTAGTTATTTGTATAATTTGATTTGAATAACAAGAAGATATTGAGAAAAATTTTGATACACATGTTTTGTAGTCCTTGTTTTAGGTTTAATGATTTAATTTAGGGAATACAGTTTAGGGGTTTAGCTTTTAGGGTTTAAAATTTAAGGATTAAAATTTATGATATATGGTTAGATTTAAGGCTGAAATTTAAATTTTATTTTTTAAAAGAGTAAATATGCATGGTTGTGTAATTTTTTTACGCAACATGTGTATAAAAAATTATTCAAAACTATTTTACTAATTATTTTGAGGATGTCTAAGTTTTTACTGAAAATTTTATTATTTTTCTAATTCTAAGTATATGTATATATATATATAAATCTTATAATTTTTAATACTAAAATGCCATTTAAAATTTTCTTTATTTTAAACATTTATGTAACCAAATATGACAATATTGTTTCCTCATTGCATGTTTCTCCATGATATATATTTTAATGAATTTTCTTAAAAGTTATAACTAACAACGCTATCAAAATTGCTGATTAAAATTTATTATTACAAACATAAAATAAACATTTAATTCAGCAACTAACTTTATTTGAAAATAATAAAGTTTTTATTTGATTGAAAAATTTATTTTCTCCATATTGTAAATTTAACCAATTATTCATTGTTACAGTCTATAATAAAAGATATAGGCCATGTTTGACAATTAGCGAATAGCTGGTAGCAGATTATATTAGCTGATAGCTGATAGATGTTAGATTATTTAAACAAACAAAATGACATATAAGGATACAATTATATTCAATACTTGTTTGAATAGTTTATTAGTTATCAATATTTTATATCTAGTTAATATTAATTAGATTTATAAAAAAATATTTTTAGTATAATTTTTCTAAACATATTCGAATGATTTATATATCAATTTATTATTTATATAATTATTTTAATATAATTTAATTAATTAATAAATTTAAATACACATATAAATATGTGATAATAAAAAATAGGATTATCTTGTAAATAGAGTAAGAAAATATTTAATTTAGGTTATTTAGAGATTTTTGGTAACTAGTAAAGGTAAAAGAGTCTTTACAACTCTAATATCAAACCTCTAATCTCAAAAAGCTCCTATTAGAAGCTTTTTCAAAATTAGCAGTTTCACCACAATCCACTCTTTCAATCCGTTGTTTACCAAACAACAATATTAGCGGATTTGACTGGTCAACCTCTAATTATGCCTAAAATCTCTAATTTTTACTCAAATCGCTCTTTACCAAACATGGCCTATTAATTTTTATTATTAGTCTTTTTTATTTATAAATAACTAATTTTTATTTTATTAAATAAATAAAATATATAATCATAATGAAATATATATATATATATATTTCTAAAAGGATCTAAATTAAAAATTCCTAAATCATATTATTATTATATGTAACAACTTTAAAAAAATGTTTAAGGCTTCAATAAGCCCTTAAACTTTTACACAAAATAATCAATTAAACCTCTAATTTTTTTGCACTCAATTAAGCCTTCAAACTCAAAGAAAAAAAATTAATTTGGTCCTTTGACCAACGTTGTCCGATAACTTTAACGGTTTATTTTAAAAAAAAATTCTTTTGACATGTGTTGCAATAGGATAATGCCACTTGTCATTTCTATAAATTTTTAAAATTTAAAATTTTAAAAATATCTAGAAACAAAAAAATATGAAAAATTATAAAAAACATTTTAAAAATATAAAAAATAAATTTCGAAATTTATTTAAAAATAATAATTTTCTATATATTAAATTTAAAAAAATAAAAAAATTAAATATTATTATACAAGTATAAAAAATATTTTGAAAAAATAAAAACAATAAAATTTATTTTTCTTTTTTGAAATATATTTAAAACTATATTTTAACAAATATTAAAAATATTTTTAAAAAATATAAAACAATAAAAGTTATTTTGATTTTTTATAATTGTATAATAATAGTTTTTAATTTTTTTTATTTTGTTAAAAATATTTTAATATTTTGAAAAATTATTATTTATTATTGTTAAATAAATTTCAAAATTAATTTTTAAAAAATTAAAAAAATTCCTAAAAACCACAAAATTAACGGTCAAGGTTGGTCAAAGGGCAAAATTGATTTTTTTTCTTGAGTTTGAGGGCTTAATTGAGTGCAAAAAAAAGTTTTGGGGCTTAATTAATTTTTTTGTAAAAGTTTAGGGGCTTATTGAACCCTTAAACCTTAAGAAAATAATATTAGTTTTTTTAATAGTCTTGAAGTGATTACAAGATAGTATATGTTCATATTTTTTCTTAACCATTTGATTACGTGCACACACATCTTGTAAATAAAACTTCTCAAACCCGAGTTCGTAGGATGAACATCATCATTTTTTTCACCGGGATCATTTGTTGGGTTAAAAAAAAAAGAATAATGTCGAGTTTTAATTCGATTGATATTATTGATATTGTAAAGTTTTAATGATAGTAGGGTTTAATCATGTTTAAACACGCTATCTTTTAGAGATTATATATTTTTTTTCAACATTCTAATGTGATCTCATAAGTATATGTTATATTTTTAGTCTTTAACAATTTTGCGTATATTTTATAAATAAAATTATCCGAATTTTAATCTCCTAGAAAACATATTTAATTTGAATCTAACAAGTGCCCCGGTAGAAAAACGAATGATGTTCATTCTAAGAGACACGAGTTCAAATCACTTTGACAAGGTGTATGCTTATTGTCAAAGGATTAAGAATATGTATGAACAAATACTCAGGGACGGAGCCACAGCTCCAATGGGAGGGGCTGTGGCCCCCTGGGTAGGGGGGAATTTTTTTTTTTACCCTTTGATTCTTTATATTTTTCTTGAAAAAATTGGAATAATTGTGAATTTGCCCCCACCTTTCAAAATTTATATTTTGCCCCTCCCCCCAACTTCAAATCCTAGCTCCGTCCCTGCATATACTCCCTTGTAATCACATTTAGATCATTAAAAAACATATTTAATTTAAGTATAATATAATATTACGAAAACAACATATTATAGTTTTTTTTTATAAATCTTAATTCTAACCCTATATAGAGAGGAGTGGGAGAAGAAACTCTAGAGGAAGGAAAGAACACTCCTAGTAGGTCTAGAACTTATGACTTAAGAAAATATGAAGAAACACAACTGAACAGCTTGGGCAACCGGCAAAATATACTTGCTCAACGTATTATAGTTTTTAAATTTGAATTAATCACTTTTTCTTTATTCAACTATAAATTGTCACCACTTTCCGACACATGGAATAATCACCTACCAACCTTTTATTCCGTCTGTTTAATATATATCTATCATTACTATTTACTACCTATCATACCAATATGATAGTGACGAGCAAATATGTAAATTAATTAGCTCAATCGATTTTATCTATGTTTTCAGATTTGGACCGGTGATTCAAATTATTTGTTTTTCATTTGATTGATCAGACCGATTTAAAGAATTACAATAAAAATAAAAATTCATTAATTTGATAAAAACAAAGTTTGAATTTGGGTTTGAATAACCTATCATGTTATATATCATTAATTTTTTTGATAATTTTTAAATTAACATATTAAAATTCTTACAGGCACAGCATACAATTAATTCAAATTACTCAACATAATAGAGAATAACAACATGATTAAAAGTCAAGGAGGCATTCAATCCTATTATATAAATCCATGCACGTTTTTTAGTTTATTTATACAAAGATGCTATACTGCAGCTATCGAAAGCTCCCTCCGGCCGTAAGTCAAACCTCTAATACCCGCCGTAAGAAGTTCTCCTCATCATCCGCATGAACTCTTCGATGCCTACCTCCCCATCATCTGCATTCACCAATCGAACATTGATTTACATGTTTGCTTCAGCATAGATGAGGTTTAACAAGTTATGTAAAGAAAAACAGGATGGAATTAGTTCAAGTACAATAATGACTGAACTGACTGACACCAAAGTCAAATTGGTTCGGTTTTGTTTGGATAGGAAATTCGGTTTAGTGTTAAAGAAACAATAGTCGAGTACTGTATCAAGATTCGAGAAGAAAAGTTAGCTTACGATCTCGGTCTGCTTCTTCGATCATGTCTTGAATATCCTTGTCAGAGAAGTGTTCACCAAGCTCCTTTGCAATGCGTTTAACATCTTCAGCAGATATCTTTCCCTGAATTCAGATGAAGAATCAAGCTCTCCACCAAAACAACTAACAAAATTCAATCTAAATAAACAGATAAAAAACAGATCTTTACATTGTTATCAAGATCGATGATTCGGAATGCTTTCATAAGCTCTTCTTTAGTGTCCCTCTCGCCGATCTTGGCAGTCATCATGTGCACAAATTCATCAAAATCAATGGCACCACTGCCATCCTTGTCGACATCCGCAATCATTTGATTGATTTGCTGTTGTGAAACAGCATATCAGAACACAAAGATCCCAAGGAAATCAATTTAATATGTTAACCATTACATCATTTAAGAAAAGAAAAGAGGATATCAAACATTCAACCAACGTTCTCTGTTACGAAACTTACCTCTTCTGTCATTTCAAAACCAAGAGCCCTGTAATGCTAAAACCTTCAGTTCCAATGTGTTGATATGATTAAAAACACTGTTTACAAACATGAAACATCAGACACTAATACTCATACCTCATGGCAACATTCAGCTCTTTGGCATCAATGGTACCTGGCCAACAAATTCAAACCTAATTTGGTAAAAATGCCGAATATGTATCTCATATATACCACCTGTATTAAATGAGTCATTCCATACCTGACCCATCAGTGTCAAACAGTTCAAAAGCTTCCTTAATCTCCTGCCTCTTTTGTTGGCTTAATCCATGGTGTCTTCCCTTCGGCTTGTCTTTCCTCGACGGTCCTCTATAAAGACTAGCCTGATCAAACATTCATTAAAGACATAATCAAGACAAAATTCTAGTTCCAAATTAGTTTTACTACATTATTCATTTATTCCCTTACTCGTATTCGTGTGTGAGTGTCAAATGGTATTACATGTCCGACCCGCTATGTTAAGTTTTTTTTTCCACCATGTATTTGTAAAATTCTTGGAGGATTATATCCTGTGTTTATATCGGAAAATATGTTGGACAGAAGCATCAAACACTGATACTTCAAGCAAAATGAAGATCCAGATCCGGAAAAACATAGAGATTTGAAAATCCCGCAAGCCATAGACAAACACCAAACACGAAGAAAATATTAAGCGCCAAGCTGTTCAAGTTAAAGGATTCTTCAAATCAAAGGATTTCATCAATAATTACTGAAAAAAAGTTCTTATTTCCAGTTCCTGCTAATGTACCACATATCTCGTCCATTTTATCTTTATTATACACACAAAATTTCACAATTATCCCAAATCAAATCTACCAAACAGTAGGAAGTAAAATAAACGGCGAATGCTTTTCAATTTAAAGCAAAAGAGGAGCACGAAGATTCAGAAACCCTAATCATTAACAATGGTAAAGAAGAAAAGGAACAAAGAGAAGTATAATTATTGAATAGAACAAAGTAAAACGAATCTTAGAGATTAATGCGAAGAACATACCATTGTTAACTGAAATGAGATCGAAAACTAGTTCAAGAAAAGTCCCCAAGACTTCAATTGAAAATACTTGATTTGAAGATTTAGCTCTAGAAAATGAATCTCTACGCGGTTGTTTGATCTTCTGTTGACTCTACCATTAATCCATGAATGGGCCCATTCTTAACTGTTATGGGCTAATAATGGGCTTAATTGGGCTTTATAAGGCCCGTTACAAACTCGAGTTTTGCTCTTTGGCATTTAAGGGATTGGTTAGGGTTAACAAAAATTAACACTCTGGATCTTTAATCATTCAGGTTTAAATTTATTGTGTATAATTTTTTTCCAGATTTTTTTAATTTAAAATTTTCATATGTAAATTATGTTTAGAACTATTGTTGTCAAAACTAAAGGTGTGCCGTAGGCCCGTAAGTGACTAAAAGCATACAAAATTTACTACATTAGGATTAAAAAGCTCAGTTGACAAGATGTTATAATCGATCAGAAGTGACCAAAACGTAACTTTCAAAATCGATGATCAAAATCAAATAGCCCGGAAAACAAAAGGGATTAATCATATAATTTACCCTTGTATAAATTATTATACTTAAGGATACAAAACTCCAACATATTTTCCAAAACACAAGTATAAATTTTACTTAGAGAATAATGAAATCAAGATCAGTGTTTGGGAGAGGATAATTGTTGTGTATTGCTGGGATAAAAAGGAGAGTGCAGAAGGAAAGGAGAGGAAGATATAGATTAAGAAGAAAAAGATGACAAAGTAGGATTTTTCATGCCCGTTTCAGCTCACAACCCGAGCTTTATAGGTAAATAGAAAAACACGTGGCCTTCTATAGTACAAAATCTGTTAGCCTACGTGGCAAGGTACGTTCCCTGCCTCCTCTGCGTGCTGTGGGTATATTCCCGACCAGGTCCTCACTTGTGGGAGCCTCTGCTACTGGGCCTGCAGCATCGGGGGCGTCTGTGACATTACCCCCTCTAACAGCGGAACCTTGTCCTCAAGGTTGGTCGACGATGTGAGCAAGGGCAGCGGAGTGAACTGGTGCAGTGGTTGTCCGCGGCAGAGTTTAAGCTGCGATACGTGAAACACGGGATGAATCCGTGCCGTGTCAGGGAGTTCCAAACGGTAAGCCACTGGTCCGACGCGCTGAGCCACCTTGTATGGGCCAAAAAAACGAGGGGTGAGCTTAGTATGTTTGGTGAGGCGGAGAGACAACTGCCGGTAGGGTTGGAGGCGAATGAATGCCCAATCTCCGACATTTAATACAAACTCACGGCGGTGTTTATCTGCTTGATTCTTTATGCGCAACTGGGCCTGGGCCAGATTGTGTTTCAACTCCTTCAGGATTGCATCGCGATCCTGCAATGCTGTGTCCACCTGAGGGTTGAGTGATCCACCTTCCACGTATGACAGCAGCGTTGGGGGGTCCCGACCATATAGTGCCCGAAATGGAGTCATTCCGGCCGACGCCTGATACGCTGTGTTATACCAGAACTCCGCCCAGGGCAAGTAGTGTTCCCACCTACGTGGCTCGTTTCCAGTCATACACCGGAGATACATTTCGAGGCAACGGTTCAAGGCCTCAGTTTGCCCGTCGTACTGTGGATGGTAAGCTGAGCTTAAGCACTGTTCCGTGCCCTGAAGTCGAGCCAGCTCCGTCCAGAGGCTGCTGGTAAACAGTGGGTCTCGATCACTGACTATATACCGGGGTATGCCATGCAGTTTGACTACGCCGGAGGTCAACACCTTGGCAACTAGTGGTGCATCGTACTTGGCCGGGAGAGCAAAGAAGTGACCATACTTGGTTAACCGATCCACAATCACCAGTATAGCTTCCTTTCCGTTCGAGCGAGGTAAACCCGTGATGAAGTCCAGGGAAATGTCTTCAAATACCTGTTGAGGAATTGGCAGGGGCTGAAGAAGACCGGCGGGGACCATAGTCTCACTTTTCATAGTTTGGCAAGTCTGACACTCAGATACAAAGCGACGGACCTCCTTGCGCATCCCATTCCAGAAAAAATAGGCCGAAAATCGGCGAAATGTGCGAGAAATCCCAGCATGGCCACCTATGGTTGAGCTATGAAACTCGCGAAGAAGACGAGCCCAGAGAGAACTTTCATTGGGGACCACCATGCGGTTGTTGAAAAGTAACAACCCATGTTTAATTGTGTAGCCGGGAGGAGAGTCGGTAGCGTCTGTGATAGCTGTCCAAATCTTCATCAGTATGGGATCATTGTGCACGGCGATGTGCAGATCTTCCAGTATGCCAAATGTGGGGCATGTGAATGCTAGTAACTGGGGACCAACCTCCCTCGATAAGGCGTCAGCAACGGTGTTCAGCTTCCTGGGTCGGTATTTGATCTCGAAGTCAAAACCAATTAATTTAGCCAACCACTTTTGCTGCTCCGGTGTCTGGATCGTCTGCTGAGTGAGTTCCCTAAGGGCCTTTTGATCCGTAATTATCATGAAATGGCGATCTAGGAGGTACTGACGCCACTTTCCGACGGCCTGAGTAATAGTATACATTTCCCGGTGATATGTCGAGGCGGCCTGCATTTTTGGGCTCAATTTCTGGCTGAAGAAAGCCAACGGCCGATTCTCCTGAGTGAGAACGGCACCAATATCGACCCCAGAAGCATCTGTTTCCACGACAAAGTCCTGCGTGAAATCAGGGAGACCCAAGACCGAAGCTGATGCGAGTGTAGCCTTTAAATGATCAAAAGTTGACTGTGCCTCTGGTGTCCAACTGAACGTGTCAGATTGTTTCAACAAATCTGAGATAGGGGCTGCAATGGTGGCGTACCCGCGAATAAAACGGCGGTAATACCCTGAGATACCCAAGAATGCACGAACATCTCGGACTGTGGTGGGCACCGGCCATTGCCGTATCGCGGCGACCTTCGAGTCATCCATGGCTAGCCCGTCATGAGATACAACGTGGCCCAAGTATTCCACCCTGTCTTGACCAAAGGAACATTTGGATGGCTTAGCTACCAGTCCAT
The DNA here is from genome assembly GCA_030270665.1 of Hibiscus trionum. Classification (NCBI taxonomy): domain Eukaryota; kingdom Viridiplantae; phylum Streptophyta; class Magnoliopsida; order Malvales; family Malvaceae; genus Hibiscus; species Hibiscus trionum. The sequence goes on from BSYR01000025.1 coordinate 21,847,964, forward strand.
GCGTTTTGAGCATCTGCAACACACTACGGAGATGATGAAGATGGTCCTACCAAGTGGTACTGTAGACCAGGATGTCGTCTAAGAAGACGAGCACATACTTTCGCAGGAACGGGCGAAAGATGGCATTCATGGTAGCCTGGAAGGTCGAGGGGGCGTTGGTTAAGCCGAACGGCATGACCAAAAATTCAAAATGGCCGTCGTGGGTTGTGAAGGCCGTCTTGTGAATATCCTCAGGACGGACGCGGATCTGATGATACCCTGCGAGAAGATCCAGTTTCGAAAAGAAACGAGACTGTCCCAGCTCATCGAATAACTCATCCGTCGTGGGTATCGGAAATTTGTCGCGGACGGTGATGGCATTCAGTGCCCGGTAATCGACGCAGAACCGCCACGTGCCATCTTTCTTACGAACGAGCAACACCGGAGAAGAAAAGGGGCTTGTGCTTGGGCGAATCTGGCCTGCCTGTAACATCTGATGCACATGTTTTTCAATCTCAGCCTTCTGAAAATGTGGGTAACGGTAGGGGCGGACATTGACGGGCTTGGTCGAGGCGTCGAGATGAATGGCATGATCGTGTGGGCGCTGCGGAGGTAAGGTGGTGACTGGTTGGAAGACACTCTGAAATTCTTCCAGTAGGGCCTGTAACTCTGCACGAGCAGAGAAGGTGGTAGTTGGAAGTGGTTGCTCAACCTGAAGGTGATAGAATTCCGCGATTGCGCCGGTTTCTGATAAACGACGGAGAGACTGCAGTTGAATGGGTTGAGGTCCTAAGTCAGTGTCACTTTGCCAGCAGTGATGCTCCGAGCCATGCTTGAATTGGAATGTCAGCGTTGCAAAGTTCATCGTGACTGGGCCCAGGGTGGCCATCCACGCCACGCCCAAGACTACTTCAGCACCCTCGAGTGGGAGGATATAAAAATCCGTGATCAATTCTGTACCATGGACCAGGACATGGACCTGTCGTGCACACCCCTCGTGTAGTAGACGTTGGCCATTGCCCACGAGGACCCTGAAATTGGGAGCCGCTGAGACTTGCAAACCCAGGTGCTTAGCCACTCGTGATTGGATGAAGTTATGGGTGCTGCCACCGTCGATCAGTATACGCACCAGAGAGCCTTGTATCGTGCCGGTGACTCGGAGGGTATTGGGTGTAGAACATCCCGCAAGAGCGTTGAAAGAGACTGTCGAATGTTCATCAATGGGAGGAGTTGTAGGTTCTGTGGTGTCGGCTGCAGGGGGAAGTTGGATCTCCTCCTCAATAGTATCATCGAGCAGAAACAACTGGGGGGACTTACATTTGTGACCTGGTGCGTACCGTTCATCGCAATAGAAGCACAGGCCCTTCAGACGACGTGCATGGGCTTCAGCAGATGAGATACGTCGAACAGGTGGGGTGCTGGGTTCTGTTGGGGGTGGACGACCCGGGAGTCCCTTTGGATCGTGCAAGGAAGCTGGTGGTGTAGGTAACAGTGGCAGAAGCTTGGATGGTGGAAGGCGTGAGAAGGATCGACGCTCCTGGAGACGAGCCTCATGAAACCTGGCTAACGCCTGAACCTCGACCATTGAAGTGGAACGATGGGCCAAAACCTCGTTCTTAATGTCACTGCGATGGCCGGAGGTGAAACAGTCCAGGAAAAATTCATCGGAGAGGTTCGAGGTACGCAGGGCTAACTCCTCGAAACGGGACTGATAGTCTGCCACGGTTGCCGTCTGTATGAGCTTAGCGAGCTGTCCGGCGGGTGATTCAATCTCCATGATCGCGAACCGTTTGCGGATTGCCTCAACCAAGTGAGCCCAGCCGGCTAGTTGCCGTTGGCGCTGCATCCATCGAAACCATTTCTTAGCCGTGCCTGCCATGCGGAACGATGCCATCGTGACTCGATGGTGGTCGTCCGTACCATAGAAGTCGAAAAAGTCTGTGGCAGAAGAGATCCATTCCTCGGGGTCGTCGCCGGTAAACAGAGGCAGTTCCACCTGGATTGGTTTTGGTGGAAATGGAAAAGCATCGTCCGCCTCCGTACGAGCTTTAGCTTTGCCGCGATGAACGGTGCTGTTATCCGACGTTTCGGCGCCTACCGATGTCGTGGCTGAAGCGCCCAGCTGACTGGCGATGGACTGAAGCTGGCGGGACATTTCCTGTAAGGTAACCTGAGTTGTTGCGTTCCATTTGTCTTGGTTGGTCGCATGGGTTTCGAGAAAGGAAAGGGTTTGTTCATGGCGGGTGGTGGTGTCTTGTAGGGATCGGATCGATTTCGTGTTGTTCACCATGGATGAGTAAGCAATGAAAACACCAAACTGTTGTGTATTGCTGGGATAAAAAGGAGAGTGCAGAGGGAAAGGAGAGGAAAATATAGATTAAGAAGAAAAGGATGACAAAGTAGGGTTTTTCATGCCCGTTTCAGCTCACAACCCGAGCTTTATAGGTAAATAGAAAAACATGTGGCCTTCTACAGTACAAAATCTGTTAGCCTACGTGGCAAGGTACGTTCCCTGCCTCCTCTGCGTGCTGTGGGTATATTCCCGACTAGGTCCTCACTTGTGGGAGCCTCTGCTACTGGGCCTGCAGCATCGGGGGCATCTGTGACAATAATAATTTCAATGATTGAGTTACTAAAAGCATACAAAATCTACCAGATGCATTATAATTAAGAAGATCCAATACGAGAAGGAAATCAGGGACTTCTAATGATTTTATGGTATACTTACAAGAGTCTGATTATGAAATTGGTCATAAAGAGAATCTCACCTCGTTTCCATAGGCCATGAATAGTAAACATCCAACGCTTTACCGACAACTGATTGGTCTGTTTGGATAAAAGATTAGATTTTTTAAATAAAATTAACAGTTCGAACCATGACGTTGTGAATAAAATAAATTGAGTTAAAAGGGTCACCCACATATTAGAGCTCTACAATACCCGATCTGAATTAATTAGCCAATAAATTAAATACCGATAATTAAAAAATAATAATTAAGTCGGACAACTTGTTAAATTACCAATGTTTACAAAACCAAAAGAGATTCCTTTGGTGACATTGGTCACTGATTATCTTGAAACCTTATATCCAAATTATAAGAACGATTCATTTAGAATTATCATGGCACTGATAATTCATTTTGGTGACATTGGTCACTGATTATCTTGAAACCTTATATCCAAATTATAAGAACGATTCATTTAGAATTATCATGGCACTGATAATTCATTTTTTTTTAACAAGGAACGGCTGAAATTTTATTAAATAATAATAAAAGAGGCTAGGAAAAGCCATGTGGGGAATGAAATAGAACGCCACACAAAACAAAGACAAAACAAGTGACCAAAACCAGAGAAAAAAACCGTTCAGCCAAACCAAAAAGCCACTTCTTCGACACCGATATCAGAGGCGGACGGTAATGGGCCAGTGGGAGCCCTGCCCCCCAAACTTTTGAAATTTTATTATTTTATCTTTAATATTTTGAAATTTTTTAATTTGGCCCCTTCAAAATTTTAAAATATTTTTATTATATTTTATTTTTATGAATATTTTTAATTAAGTACCCTCCTTAAAATTCTAAAAAATTCTCTTAAAGTATTATTTTTTTTGAAAATTTTAGTCGACTCCAAATTTTTAAAAAAAAATTAAATTAAACCCATCAAAATATTTAATTTTTTTAATTTAAACATTCAAATATTTTAAAAATTTTAAGTATGCCCCCTCAAACTCCGACCCTAAGATCCGCCCTGACCGTTATATCGAGATAAGGAGACGACACAGAACCAAAAAGGGGGGGAAAACGCTTTGAAAGCAACCGGAGAAAAGATAGATGAAGCTCCGATAAAAACAAGGTCGAAAGTTCAACAAAGCCCAAAGATCAACTGATAATTCATTTTTGATTCGGAGTTTTATCAAATAGGTTTGAAAATAATAATTTTAAATGTGAATTTAGATTAATAGGTATACATAATACATGGTTCAAGTTTAATTGAAAATGGTAATTTAATTTGTAAATTGAAAAAAGTTGATATAGATGGAAACAAAATATCGTCAACGATATTAAACGTTTTATAATAGGATAAATATTCTATACACAGGCGGTGAAAACTAAAAGGTTTTACAAGCGCATTAGTTTTAGGCTATAGAGAGTTAGTTTAAGGTAAAGGGTTTAGGGGTTTAAGTGTAGGGGGTTAGAATTTAGGAATAGTTGTTTTAATTTAAGGTTTAGGGTTATAATTTAGGGTTTATAGGTTAAAATCTAAATCCTCACCATATTACCCTAAAAATTAAACCCTAACCTATAAACCTTAAATTATAACCTTAAACCTAAACTAACTTTATATACTCTAAAACTAAGGCGCTTGTGGAAACTTTCAGTTTCCACTACCAGTGTATTGAATATTAATCATTTATAATATTATTATGACGTCATTTGATTTCACTGAAAATATTGTTGATTCTTATACGTTCCTTAAAGTTAGTGGGAGTAAATTCATAATTGTAGTCTTATATGTTGATGCTATTTTTTCATGTCAGCAATGATTTAAATTTAATTCATGCAACAAAATGATTTTTTCTCAAAATTTTGATACGAAAAATGTAGGCGAAGCATCTTACGTCAGGGGATTTAAGTGAAGTTTAGTGGGTCAACTGACCCCACTTATTCTAAGAATGCTTGTAAAAATAGAAAAGTTTGAGAGTAGAGGGGGAAATTAAATATATTTGAACCCATTTGACCTCACTTAATTCGTTTAAATTTGATTTTCTTAAACCCACTTAATACGAAGCCTAGATCTGCCACTGTCTTAAGTCATCGATATAGAGATTTGTAGAGATAAGATAAAAAAATATTAAATTTATCTCAAAAACCTTATATCGAAAGAATTTAAGGTAAATATGTCTATCTGCACCAATTATGTAAAAGGATAATTTTTTACTCACTTTTTTCCTCTCTCACTTTTTTCTCTGTCGTGGTTATCTTTTCTTTAGAGTTTTTTAGTAGTATTCTAAATTTTTAAGTCAATGGTGGCGACTTTGAACGTCTACTAACGATGATTTTTTTTGTTTTTGTTTACTTTTGTTCGTTTCTTTGTTTTTATTTTTTATTTTTCGTCGACTGGTTTGGCCCGTGCTTCATCTGCCATTATGGCATGTTCTTTGTTTGTCTCTATGGCATGTTGATATTGAAGACGTCTACAACCTTGTGTATGTTACAGTTGAATCTTACCACATAAATTAGTGTGGGTTGGTTGTTCGTGAAGATAACCAAGACGTTTTTGTCTCTTTTTGTTGATTGAAGTAATTCAATGATCTGCGCTCTTTCAGTGAGCACTCCAAGATTTCGCTATGGTGATAGATTTGAAGAACACTGATAAAGATTGTATGAGAATATTTAAATTTTTTATTCATATATGCATACTCTTTGCTTTTCTCACTACACTAAATTTGGTATATAGCGGCATTTTTAGCGGCGTTTTAATAGCAAACGCCATTAACTTTAAACTTATCACGGCGTTTTTGTGTAAAACGCCACAAATGGCAAAAATAGCGGCGTTTTTAGGCAAAAACGCCGTTATAGATCATTTTTACTGGCATTTATCTTACAAGCGCCATAAATACTTGAATGTTAGTGGCGTTTTTATTTCGGCTTAATGCATTAAATGCCCGCTAACGTTTACCCCATTTCTCATTTTGGTACCTAAAGAATTTTTTCGGCCATTCTGCCCCTTAAAGGTTACGTCGTTACCCTAATAACTCCAAAAATAAACGCCGTTTGAAAAAAAAAATCAATAGCCAATAAAACAAGGCCACGTCACCCTCTTCATTTATAATTTCCGAATTTAAATAATAATTTCAAAAATTAAATAAATATAATATAATAATAATAATAAAAAAACTCTTCAATACCCACAAATCGTTTTACCCCCATTCTCAGTTTTACTCCCATTCTCACCCAGAATCAGTTTGGATTTCAGTTGTGGAAGAAGATGATGAAACGCGATTAACCTAAACCCATTCTCAGTTGAAGACGATTAACCTTAATCGTGTAAAGGAAACTGATTGAAGGCATTTTCAGAAGAAACCATTACGACGTGAACCAATCAAGTAAGTTAACCATTATTTTGTTAGTAGATTAGTGAGTTAATGCATGATTAAGATTAACATTTGCTTTGTTACAGGATTTCAAGATTCTGAAGTAACTTATTAGAGGGGATAGTCGAAGTTAGAAGTAACCCGTTCTTAGTAGAAAGGTACTCTGTTTTCTGGTTTTTTTTAAAGTTTTTACTAAATGCTTCAATAGAACAATTTAATTAGTATTTACTGTTTATTGATGGATAATTAATTGTTTGATTGTTTGATTGTTTGAAACGACTAACATAAACGACTAACATTGTTTGATAATTACTGTTTTCTGGTTTCTCATGGCTATTTTAATGGTTACCTTAATTGTTTAACTGATTTGTTCTGTTTGATTGAATTAGTTTTTTATTTCTATAGGAAAAATGGCATGGGATGAGTGTTCTTTAATAATACACTTTGGGGGAAGGTTCAGTAATGTTCCTAAGTTTAGTTATGTTGGGGGCAAACAAATAGAAAGGAAGATAGACCCTGATTACATATGTTACCCTACTATTGCCTCATTTATTGAGGAAGCAGGAATTCCCAGTTCTAACATTGCCTATTTGGCTTATTTAGAACCGGGTTGCAATTTACTAGGAGGTTTAAGGGTATTGGGGTCTGATAATTCTAGTTTCTTGAAGTTAATTGAGCATTTGACTGCTGAAGGAAGCATACACATATATGCAGAACATGGATTGCTTGCAGATGATCCAAATTTTTGTGATGAGAAAACTGGTGAAAATAAAGGTGATGCAGAGCCTGTTGTGGAAGAGAATGATGATATTGGGTCTGTTGTGGAAGAAAATGATGATATTGGGCCTGCTGTAGAAGAAAACAATGATGATGGGCTTAGTGTAGAAGAAAATAATGATGATGGGCTTGGTGTGGAAGAAGATGATGAAGCTGTCAATGAGAGGATGGATGGAGTTGGGCTTGGTGTGGAAGAAGATGATGAAGCTGTCAATGAGAGGATAGATGGAGTTGGGCTTGATACAACTGTAAATGAAGGTGTTAATGAGGAAAAGGATGATATAGATAGTGAGAGGACATGTACAACTGTAAATGAAGGTGTTAATGAGGAAGAAACTGTAGCAAACGGCAGTGAATCATCAGAGACTGAGTCAGAAGATTTTGGGGCTGCTGGATGGCTGACTGATGAAGATGATGAGGAGATAACAAACATCTTTGAGAACAAAAGAAGATTCAAGAAAAGAATTGTTAGGGATGAAGTGCAACAAGAGGCAGAAGTTGACGTCAGTGGTGGTCACGAGAAAGAAGCAAATGTAGAGCATGAAAGCAGTGACACAGATTACATACCATCAGATGATCTTGGAAGTTATGGAACTGATTCTGAAGGCGAGATTGTTTGTAAGAAAGGTAAGAAAATTTACTTTGATGAGAATAGTGAAGTACATAGGTTGGATTTAGGTATGATATTTAAGGACACAAAACAATTTAAGGAAGCATTGACTACTTATGCTATTTGTAAGAGATTTGATTTTAAGTACATTAGAAATGAAAAGGACAGGACTAGAGCAAAGTGTAAGGGGGTAGGTTGTCCTTTCTTGATTTATGCATCTAAGGGGAAAAAGGATGGGATTGTTAGGATTAGAACATTTGTGAGCACTCATTCTTGTTCTGTAACCTTTAGAAATAGCAGGGCAAATTATAGGTTTATTGGGAAGCATTTTTTAAGTAAGATAAAGATTATGCCAAACTTGAAATTGAGGGACATGATGAGCCTTGCTAAGGAGGAGCTGAAAGTAGAGTTGAACAAAAATGTTTGTCATAGAGCTAGACTTTGGGCAACAAAGAAAATAAGGGGTAGGTTAGAGGAGGAGTTTAAAAAACTGTTTGATTATGTGTTTGTATTGAGAGAAGCAGATCCTAATGGCACATTTGACCTATTTGTTGAAAAACCTACTCCTTCTGCAAATCCTATATTCCGAAGGTTGTATGTATGTTTTGGTGGCTTGAAAGAAGGGTTCAACAAGTATTGTAGATCGGTTTTGTGCCTAGATGGTTGTCACTTGAAAGGTGACTTTAAGGGTGAACTACTAGCTGCTGTAGGTAGGGATGGGAATAACCAAATTTATCCTGTAGCATGGGCAGTAGTAGAGGTGGAGAATAGAGAAACTTGGGCATGGTTCTTGGAACACCTTCAATCTGATCTACAAATGGGAGATGGGAAGAAGTTCACCATAATCAGTGATATGCAAAAGGTATGATAAAGTTTTGATATTGTTTTCATTTGAAAATTGTAGTTTCATTATTGTTTTTTGATTTCTGTTGGTATGTGGATTGTTGCAGGGATTGTTAGAGGAGGTACCACTGATTTTCCCTAAAATTGAGCACAGATTTTGTGCAAGACACATGTATGCTTCTTGGAGGAAGGAGAATAGGGGAAATGATCTACAACAAATGTTTTGGGCATGCTGCAAATCAACCACTGAAGCAGCTTTCCAAAAACATTCTGCAAGGATGACTGCATTGAAGAAAGATGCAATGTTAAGTCTACTGAAGAGAAATCCAAAACATTGGTCAAAGGCTTTCTTTCAGACACATTCAAAATGTGATTCAGTGGACAACAACTTTAGAGAAGCTTTTAATTCTGCCATCATTTCTGCAAGGTACAAATCAATCATATCTATGATGGATGACATTAGACATTATGTTATGAATAGAAACCTTGCACACAAACAGAAAAGTCAAAAATGGGAAGCTGTTTTAACCCCAAAAATTGCTAAGTTAGTTGAAAAGCATAAATCCTCTTCTGCATTTTGTCATGTAACTTGGAATGGTCAAAATGGGTATGAGGTATATTCTAATGGGGACACATATGTTGTGGATTTAGAAGCTCATAAGTGCACATGTAGATATTGGGATCTCACAGGCATTCCATGTTCACATGCTATATGTGTGGTATTGTATAATTATGAGCCAATTGAGAGGTATATTCATGAAGCATACAAGACAGAGACATACCAGAATTTGTATAATTGTGCACTGCCAACCATTCATAGTGAAATTTTTTGGAAGGACACCAAAATGGGTCCTATTGATCCTCCCTTGAAGAGAAAACTACCTGGAAGGCCTAAAAAAAGAGAAAGTGAGAGGAATGGGAAACAAGCAAAGGAAGTAAGCTATCTAAAAAAGGGAGCAAGCGAATGTGTAGATCATGTGGGGTGCTTGGACACAATAGTAGAACTTGTCCTCTAAAAGAAAATGTTGTAAGTATATTTTTTTTACTTGGTTTTACAATTTGTTTGAGTTTTACTATTATGTTTTGTTTAATACTTTGTTTGTTCTACAGTCTCAACCAACACAACAATATGCATCCACTCATCCAGCTCAAATGTAACACCCGTGTTTTGGGGCTAGGAGTTAGCCGGGTTTTAGTTCGAGTCAAATAAAACTTAATTAAAACATTTCATCTCCAAATAATGACCTAATTGAACTTTTGTAGAAAGGGGAGGGCTTATGAGGTAATTTGACCCTAAAGTTTTAAAAAGCTAGACAACTTTAACTAAAAGTTGTCATCTTCTTTTCATCTTCTTTCCAACTTCAAAAAAAGGAAGAAACCCCATCTCTAAAACCTCTCAAAACCCTAGCTTCTATTCCATGGATCCTACCACTCGATTTCAACCCCGTTTTAAGAGGTAATTTCATTTTCTTAATCTCCTTTTCAATCTCTATCTATCCTTTGTTTTAGATTTCAAAAATATGGTGTTTTGGAAATTAGGGTTCATATGGAAATTTGGGGTTTCAATGGGGTTTTTCAAATTGTTTTGATAAATTGTATTGGGGGTTTGTTTAAGCACTATGAAATACTCAACATATGTTAATTTGGTTAATTTTGGATGAAAATTCGTAGTATGGTCTTAAGGCTAGTTTTAAGGTTGTAAAACTTGAGTTTTTGGTGTGGTTTGTGTTGGAAATTGAAGGTTGGTGTTAGAGTAATAGATGGGGGCTGTTTTGGAAGCATTTGAATGTTCTAAATGTGTTGAAATCACAAGTTTTGGGCTGTGTATAAGGGCTGCTCGGATTTGGTGATTTTGGGGGTTGTTCATGGTTTGAAATGTTGAGTTTGGTTTTTGATTAGTGTACCGGGTTTGCTACATTAATTGATGAATTGATTTGTGGTTGTTTCACTTGTGTTGAGATGTCTAGAAGCTTGGTTTTGGGTTGGTGAAGCCTTGGGAGCAAATCCGGAAAAAGATTGAAGACCATGGTTGCTTGGTAATTGAGCTTGGAGTAGAGGTGAGTGGTTAAAATATTTTAAATGGTTTTGAGCATTTGGTTCGAGCATGTGGACTAGGTTGAGATTGGTAGACTCACCTAGAGTTAGGATTAGGGTGGTAGCCTAATCCTAAGCTTTAGTTAGAGACATTGGATGATCTCTTTAATTGATGTTATGCCTCATGATTATTTAGGTATGTATAATGTGTTATATATGTTGTTGAGACATGGTTTGAGGCATTGCTATGCATGTGGTTTGTATTGTGATTGTGTATGATGATGTTGAGTTTAATATGATGTAAGATGCCATATTATGACTCTCGAACATCAAAGGTTGTGAAATTTGATTAATTGGCACTAGTATGCTTGGGTACAATGATCGATCATTAGGATGAGTGTGCACACAAATTGAGTCAAAACGTACGTGGCCTTGGTGGCGTTAAGGCACCAAGGAGGAGTACGGTGATGTAATATTCCACCGGAAGCTTTTATATATTTCTACGTGATGATGAGTGGAATCCCATCCGTAGGGCATGTGGAGATGAGTGGAATCCCGCACATGCAAGGACCGGTGATGAGTGGAATCCCACCGAGGTAATGTTGTTGTTGGAAATGCGTTCCAACATGTTATCCGCGTATTCGAGTCATAGCTAGGTGCCAATAAGAGAAAGTATGTTTATGCCAATATGAAGTTATGCATACATGATAATATGAATTGATATGTGTATCAATGTAATATGAAATGTGAATTTCAATGTGAAACGATATGTGATGTGGCTAATACTTTGAGTTATGTATCATTGTATGTTGAACTACTAAGTTGTTGAGCATGGCATGAATTTGGTAGTATGTTCATGCATCACCTATACTTATGGCTCATGTGAATCGAAGGTAAAATCACGTATAATATCATGATGGTTGCTCGTGCTTGGACCCTGCATTGTCGAAGGTTTGTTTTATGAGCTTACCCTCACTAAGCTTTTATGCTTACGCTCTCTTTTGTTCGACAATGCAGATAAATAGCTTGTGGGTGGCATGGGCAAGGAAAGGTCTCTAAGTGTTGCTTTTGGTGAGCTCAATGTATGAGTTTTAAGTAATAGAATGTAATAGTTAAGCAATGGGATAGGTATTGATGATTTGAGTTTTGATGTCTGTCGATATGTGTTATTGATTTAAATGCCTTGTTGTATGTTGAAGTGGTGTGGCTCTTGGATGCCTTGTTGAATTGTAAAGCTTGCTTATGATGCATGACTTGTATGCTTATATGTTTGGTTGCTAAGGCATGAAATCTTAAGTGCTTGTATGACCATATATGCGCAAATTGCTCTTTAACTAGAATGCTATGTATGAATGCTTTAGTCCATGTTTGAATGACTCCCTTGGCTTAAATATGTGTGCTTACATGTTTGTATATGCTTAGGTGAGTTGAGAATTGCATCTAGAGTCGTGTTTGAGGTCGTTTAGCTAAAAATTGTGGACTTACAGTGCATGACGTATCGATACGCCTAAGGGCTGTATCGATACGGCCTTGCTCAGAGAACACAAACTTGGCTGGGCGTATCGATACGTGGGGTGTATCGATACGGTCCCAACTCTCTGGAATCCTGGGGAGTCGTGGAGTGTATGGCGTATCGATACGGTGTCCAAGCGTATCGATACGGTTCAACCTAGTTGACCAAGTGGTGTTGACCGAGAAGGGCGTATCGATACGCTCTAGGGCTGTATCGATACGGTCTTCTTATGTTGACCTTAGGGTGTTGACCTTGGTCAAGGCGTATCGATACCCTCTGGAGGTGTATCGATACCACATGTTTAAAAATGGAAAATGGGTTGTTTTAATGTGCTGATTTGGTTGGTCGTTGCTATGGTGTTTGTGTTTCCGCTGTCGTGTTTCACATAGGATTTAATAAGGCATTTAGACAAGATTAATTAATGAAAAGAAAAAAAATAGGGTTGCTAACCGAGGGAGAACCTTAACGGGTTTCGCTTCGGTTTTCCCCGTGTGACCCACTAGGACCGGTCTTCCGGCCAGACCGGGACAAGGGGATTACATTTGTTGGTATCAGAGCCTAAGGTTTCCGAGACCTTGGGCAGGTAAGTGAGGTAAATTTAAGTTTTGGATTGATATGCACGGTGGTTGCTTGCTCTGTAAGTATGACTGTTTGTATGACAAGTATGTTGATTGTTCGTTTATAAGCATGTTGCTTGTTGTCCACGTATGTTGTGATGTATGAACGTTTGATTGAGAATGTATGTTGTTTGATCGTATGCATATGTTTACTTGTTTGGCAAGTAAGCCTTGTTATACGCTTGGTTGAGCATGTATGTGTGTTGATTTGTTTGAAACGTGTTTAGTAGAGTCCCATTGCCACTATTACATCGAAAAAAGAGATTTTTAAGTGAGGGAAACATACTTGAGCCACTTGGAAGCCTTGCCTTGCTAACCCAGTCTTGTATGTTTTACTGTTGATATTGTTGTTGATTTAATTGCTTTTCGGTAAGTAGAAGTCGTAGTTTCTGAAGGGGTGGACTAGGTTGAGGGAGTCCATCACCTCAGTTAGAGAGGCATGGTTGTACCAGAATTGAGGTACAATTCGTCCGTTTGGGTCAGTGTGTATATGGGTTGATTCTTGTGGATGAGGGACGGTGTGATCAACTCTGGCATTAGTTAGTAAGAAGAAGTGAAGGCCTATGAGTGGGGTCAGAGTAGTTTCGATGTTTTATCGAATGAGCCCTTGGTACAGTATTAAGTTGGTTTCCTCCAGTTGATTCTCAATCCGTGCTTTTGTATATCGTTAGCAAGTATGCAAGTTGAACATGCCTGGTGAAGTGTTAGTTGGTGACCGTTGGGGTTTGGCCTATGATTTTAATGCAAGACAGCCGGTCAGTGTCCGTGAGTGGGAGCTAGTTTGTGTGATTGGGTCAGTGTACGTTGAGTTGTTTTCCAGCAAGCGGAAGAGATGAAGTCACTTCCGATATAGTTGAGCCGAGAAGGGAGCCTTGAGCTTCGACTTCAGGATTGTTTGGTAGGGGTAGAACAAGTCCAGCTAGACTGTTTGTGTGCGATCAGAATTGAGTCTTGAAGTTACGAGATGCTCTAAGAACAGTTTAGAAGATTCAGATTTTGTTGAAGAACCAGTCTGAAAACAAGGGGATCAGAGACTATCAGTGTGTACATGTGAAGTTGCAATCTCCGCGGATACCTCCTTTGTGTGAGCATGTAAGAAATTAGATAAGTTTGTTGAGACCTTAGATGTAGGGACACATGTGACTAGCCTCTTTGTGAGACAGTAGTGATCAGAAAGATGTACAGAAGATGTTGTTGGTGGTTTAGAGTTACTAGTTTCTCGTAGGTGTGAAGCGATCGTCTCCCTACGGTTTTGATGTACCTTTTGACAAGGTTCAGCTTGAAGAGCATAGAGTTAGTGTATACGTTGAGACAAAGAGAGAGTTGCTTTGAAGACGCAGATTTTTGTGTGACTATAGTGGTAGGTGAGGATGTGAGCTTCTTATTGAATGTTGATCCAGTTTTAGAGATCAAAGGTTGATTGAGTTTAGTTGACAGACTTGCTGAGCAATTGTGATGGATTTGATTTTTGAACGAAGATTAGACCGCGGAATGCTAAAATAGTTTGTGATTCTTCCTAGAAGTGTTTAGAAGAAACGCCCAGTTTGTCTCCTAACAGCGAAGAAGAGTTTATTATTGATGTCGTCTCCGAGTTTGCTCGTGTTTTAGTTTGCTCTGTATCTTATGGTTTCTGACAGAATTGAGAATGTTGAAGAATTAGCTTCGAGACTTGTTAGACCTTAGATTCATTAGGCCTAGTGCACCATCTCAGAGTTCTACAGTGTAATTTGTGAAGAAGAAAGAGTGACAGTACGAGAATGTGTTCAGTTTACATACAGTCGAAACAAGTGTCAGTGATTTTTTGATCAGTTAGTGTGTGCTTCAGTCTATTTGAAGATTAATTTGAGATCCGTTTCTACCAGATGAAGGTGAGAAATTTGAAGTACCAAAGACAGCTTTAGGGGCAAGATGAAATCGCCTTGAGCCCTGAGTTATGTTGTTTTGTTTAGCTAGTGTATTAGTTACCTTCATAGAGATGTTGAGCAGAATAACTTCCGAGTTCCTTGATCAGTTATAGTAGTTCTCATAGTTGACACATGAGCATATTCAAGTACCGAAGAAGACCATGACAGGCTTTAGAGTTAGTATTGTAGATTCTATTAGAGAATCAGCTGCATACCAAGTTGTGCAACGTGAACTTTGAGATAATGAAGATGTTCTCCTAGAACGTGCAGATCATCCGAGTGTATTAGAGTAAATCCCAAGTAGGCGAAGGAAGACATGAGTTGAGAGAAATGGAAGACTGTGGCAGGTATCTATAGTTCCTAGGTCTAGCATTGTTACTTTCATAGAATTGTAAATAGTGTTTGAAGATAGTTGCTCCATTGATAGATTGCTACAGAAGAATGTTCAGTTGTGTGGTTAGATGCGAGACAATGAGCCCTTGAGAAACTGAAAGAAACTTTGAAGAGAGCTTCGACCTTGAATCAACTTATGTCAGAGAAAGAGTTGTGAACCACAGTGATGCATTACATGTAGAGTTAGGTCGTGTGCTTATGCAAGACAGAAGATTGTGGCTTGTTCATCAAGATAGTTGGAAGACCGTGAGAAGAGTTATTCGCAATGAGACATAGAGTTACTTACAGTTGTATTTGCTTCGAAGACTTAGAGACAAAGCTTGTATAGTAAGAAATGCACGGTGTGTTTGTACATATCATCAGAACTTGAAATATTTGAAGACTTAGGAAGGGTGGATACTTGAACAACATGAGTAGATAGAATTGCTTGAAGATTGTGACCTCGAGATTGAGTACTATTTGAAGAGAGTCTACGTAGCAACCGATGTTCCGAGTTGTATTTGCTGTTAGATTAGTAGTTGAGTTACGAGTTGCAATTGCCGAATTCCGTATATCAAATGATAGTAGTCTTGGGGCCGAGTTTCGGGTTGAGACTACTTTGAGTCAGAATGTTTGATGAGAAACAGTTGCGAGACAGATTCTTGGCACCTCACGTGCAAGACATAGTGGAAAGAAGACCTTCAGAATACAGTTTCAGAGATGATAGAGTTTTGCATTTCAGAGACAGAATAGTTGTACCGACTGACCTAGTATTTTGAGGTGTATTGTTTTGGGCCGAAGCGCACGGTGGTTCATTGTACTGCATCTGAGTAGTATGAAGACGTATTGTGGGTTGAAGATGAGTACTTCCGAAATGAGTGGATGAATAATATGGTTCAGTATGAGAGCAAGTGTGTAAATTGCTAGCGTGTCAAGGCCGAGCTTCAGTTTCTTCTAGTTTGTTACATCCGTGGAAGGTTCATAATGGAAGCGAGTAATAGAGATTCGAGATATCAACTAGATTATTTTTGAAGACGTCTGCATAGTGTTTGGTTAATTGATGAAGACAGAGGACCAGTCAGAGAAAGTTATGCGTCAAGTGTTCAAGCAGTATTGTATGAGTTTGTGAATCAGGCTAGTTCTGTTGTTATCTGTTGCGGTTACCACCAGAGCTAGAAAGGGGTTTGAGATGTGTTACGTGTATCTATGATTCAGAAATGTGAGTCAGATCTGTTCCGTGCTATATTTGTTGAAGAGATTGAGTTGAGTTTGAAATTGGCATGCCTTGAAGAATCAGTTGAGATCTTAGTGTAAGATAGCAAGTGTTGTGTGGTAAGTCTTTCGAGTTGGTTAGTACGTTGTGGTGAGAGAGGAAAGCGTGGAGGTGCATGTTTCAGTGGCCTTCCGTGATCGATGGATTTCGGGGACGAAATTTCCTTAAGTGGGGGAGAGTTGTAACACCCGTGTTTTGGGGCTAGGAGTTAGCCGGGTTTTAGTTCGAGTCAAATAAAACTTAATTAAAACATTTCATCTCCAAATAATGACCTAATTGAACTTTTGTAGAAAGGGGAGGGCTTATGAGGTAATTTGACCCTAAAGTTTTAAAAAGCTAGACAACTTTAACTAAAAGTTGTCATCTTCTTTTCATCTTCTTTCCAACTTCAAAAAAAGGAAGAAACCCCATCTCTAAAACCTCTCAAAACCCTAGCTTCTATTCCATGGATCCTACCACTCGATTTCAACCCCGTTTTAAGAGGTAATTGCATTTTCTTAATCTCCTTTTCAATCTCTATCTATCCTTTGTTTTAGATTTCAAAAATATGGTGTTTTGGAAATTAGGGTTCATATGGAAATTTGGGGTTTCAATGGGGTTTTTCAAATTGTTTTGATAAATTGTATTGGGGGTTTGTTTAAGCACTATGAAATACTCAACATATGTTAATTTGGTTAATTTTGGATGAAAATTCGTAGTATGGTCTTAAGGCTAGTTTTAAGGTTGTAAAACTTGAGTTTTTGGTGTGGTTTGTGTTGGAAATTGAAGGTTGGTGTTAGGGTAATAGATGGGGGCTGTTTTGGAAGCATTTGAATGTGCTAAATGTGTTGAAATCACAAGTTTTGGGCTGTGTATAAGGGCTGCTCGGATTTGGTGATTTTGGGGGTTGTTCATGGTTTGAAATGTTGAGTTTGGTGTTTGATTAGTGTACCGGGTTTGCTACATTAATTGATGAATTGATTTGTGGTTGTTTTACTTGTGTTGAGATGTCTAGAAGCTTGGTTTTGGGTTGGTGAAGCCTTGGGAGCAAATCCGGAAAAAGATTGAAGACCATGGTTGCTTGGTAATTGAGCTTGGAGTAGAGGTGAGTGGTTAAAATATTTTAAATGGTTTTGAGCATTTGGTTCGAGCATGTGGAATAGGTTGAGATTGGTAGACTCACCTAGAGTTAGGATTAGGGTGGTAGCCTAATCCTAAGCTTTAGTTAGAGACATTGGATGATCTCTTTAATTGATGTTATGCCTCATGATTATTTAGGTATGTATAATGTGTTATATATGTTGTTGAGACATGGTTTGAGGCATTGCTATGCATGTGGTTTGTATTGTGATTGTGTATGATGATGTTGAGTTTAATATGATGTAAGATGCCATATTATGACTCTCGAACATCAAAGGTTGTGAAATTTGATTAATTGGCACTAGTATGCTTGGGTACAATGATCGATCATTAGGATGAGTGTGCACACAAATTGAGTCAAAACGTACGTGGCCTTGGTGGCGTTAAGGCACCAAGGAGGAGTACGGTGATGTAATATTCCACCGGAAGCTTTTATATATTTCTACGTGATGATGAGTGGAATCCCATCCGTAGGGCATGTGGCGATGAGTGGAATCCCGCACATGCAAGGACCGGTGATGAGTGGAATCCCACCGAGGTAATGTTGTTGTTGGAAATGCGTTCCAACATGTTATCCGCGTATTCGAGTCATAGCTAGGTGCCAATAAGAGAAAGTATGTTTATGCCAATATGAAGTTATGCATACATGATAATATGAATTGATATGTGTATCAATGTAATATGAAATGTGAATTTCAATGTGAAACAATATGTGATGTGGCTAATACTTTGAGTTATGTATCATTGTATGTTGAACTACTAAGTTGTTGAGCATGGCATGAATTTGGTAGTATGTTCATGCATCACCTATACTTATGGCTCATGTGAATCGAAGGTAAAATCACGTATAATATCATGATGGTTGCTCGTGCTTGGACCCTGCATTGTCGAAGGTTTGTTTTATGAGCTTACCCTCACTAAGCTTTTATGCTTACGCTCTCTTTTGTTCGACAATGCAGATAAATAGCTTGTGGGTGGCATGGGCAAGGAAAGGTCTCCAAGTGTTGCTTTTGGTGAGCTCAATGTATGAGTTTTAAGTAATAGAATGTAATAGTTAAGCAATGGGATAGGTATTGATGATTTGAGTTTTGATGTCTGTCGATATGTGTTATTGATTTAAATGCCTTGTTGTATGTTGAAGTGGTGTGGCTCTTGGATGCCTTGTTGAATTGTAAAGCTTGCTTATGATGCATGACTTGTATGCTTATATGTTTGGTTGCTAAGGCATGAAATCTTAAGTGCTTGTATGACCATATATGCGCAAATTGCTCTTTAACTAGAATGCTATGTATGAATGCTTTAGTCCATGTTTGAATGACTCCCTTGGCTTAAATATGTGTGCTTACATGTTTGTATATGCTTAGGTGAGTCGAGAATTGCATCTAGAGTCGTGTTTGAGGTCGTTTAGCTAAAAATTGTGGACTTACAGTGCAGGACGTATCGATACGCCTAAGGGCTGTATCGATACGGCCTTGCTCAGAGAACACAAATTTGGCTGGGCGTATCGATACGTGGGGTGTATCGATACGGTCCCAACTCTCTGGAATCCTGGGGAGTCGTGGAGTGTATGGCGTATCGATACGGTGTCCAAGCGTATCGATACGGTTCAACCTAGTTGACCAAGTGGTGTTGACCGAGAAGGGCGTATCGATACGCTCTAGGGCTGTATCGATACGGTCTTCTTATGTTGACCTTAGGGTGTTGACCTTGGTCAAGGCGTATCGATACCCTCTGGAGGTGTATCGATACGACCTGTTTAAAAAGGGAAAATGGGTTGTTTTAATGTGCTGATTTGGTTGGTCGTTGCTATGGTGTTTGTTTTTCCGCTGTCGTGTTTCACATAGGACTTAATAAGGCATTTAGACAAGATTAATTAATGAAAAGAAAAAAATAGGGTTGCTAACCGAGGGAGAACCTTAACGGGTTTCGCTTCGGTTTTCCCCGTGTGACCCACTAGGACCGGTCTTCCGGCCAGACCGGGACAAGGGGGTTACATTTGTTGGTATCAGAGCCTAAGGTTTCCGAGACCTTGGGCAGGTAAGTGAGGTAAATTTAAGTTTTGGATTGATATGCACGGTGGTTGCTTGCTCTGTAAGTATGACTGTTTGTATGACAAGTATGTTGATTGTTCGTTTATAAGCATGTTGCTTGTTGTCCACGTATGTTGTGATGTATGAACGTTTGATTGAGAATGTATGTTGTTTGATCGTATGCATATGTTTACTTGTTTGGCAAGTAAGCCTTGTTATACGCTTGGTTGAGCATGTATGTGTGTTGATTTGTTTGAAACGTGTTTAGTAGAGTCCCATTGCCACTATTACATCGAAAAAAGAGATTTTTAAGTGAGGGAAACATACTTGAGCCACTTGGAAGCCTTGCCTTGCTAACCCAGTCTTGTATGTTTTACTGTTGATATTGTTGTTGATTTAATTGCTTTTCGGTAAGTAGAAGTCGTAGTTTCTGAAGGGGTGGACTAGGTTGAGGGAGTCCATCACCTCAGTTAGAGAGGTATGGTTGTACCAGAATTGAGGTACAATTCGTCCGTTTGGGTCAGTGTGTATATGGGTTGATTCTTGTGGATGAGGGACGGTGTGATCAACTCTGGCATTAGTTAGTAAGAAGAAGTGAAGGCCTATGAGTGGGGTCAGAGTAGTTTCGATGTTTTATCGAATGAGCCCTTGGTACAGTATTAAGTTGGTTTCCTCCAGTTGATTCTCAATCCGTGCTTTTGTATATCGTTAGCAAGTATGCAAGTTGAACATGCCTGGTGAAGTGTTAGTTGGTGACCGTTGGGGTTTGGCCTATGATTTTAATGCAAGACAGCCGGTCAGTGTCCGTGAGTGGGAGCTAGTTTGTGTGATTGGGTCAGTGTACGTTGAGTTGTTTTCCAGCAAGCGGAAGAGATGAAGTCACTTCCGATATAGTTGAGCCGAGAAGGGAGCCTTGAGCTTCGACTTCAGGATTGTTTGGTAGGGGTAGAACAAGTCCAGCTAGACTGTTTGTGTGCGATCAGAATTGAGTCTTGAAGTTACGAGATGCTCTAAGAACAGTTTAGAAGATTCAGATTTTGTTGAAGAACCAGTCTGAAAACAAGGGGATCAGAGACTATCAGTGTGTACATGTGAAGTTGCAATCTCCGCGGATACCTCCTTTGTGTGAGCATGTAAGAAATTAGATAAGTTTGTTGAGACCTTAGATGTAGAGACACATGTGACTAGCCTCTTTGGGAGACAGTAGTGATCAGAAAGATGTACAGAAGATGTTGTTGGTGGTTTAGAGTTACTAGTTTCTCGTAGGTGTGAAGCGATCGTCTTCCTACGGTTTTGATGTACCTTTTGACAAGGTTCAGCTTGAAGAGCATAGAGTTAGTGTATACGTTGAGACAAAGAGAGAGTTGCTTTGAAGACGCAGATTTTTGTGTGACTATAGTGGTAGGTGAGGATGTGAGCTTCTTATTGAATGTTGATCCAGTTTTAGAGATCAAAGGTTGATTGAGTTTAGTTGACAGACTTGCTGAGCAATTGTGATGGATTTGATTTTTGAACGAAGATTAGACTGCAGAATGCTAAAATAGTTTGTGATTCTTCCTAGAAGTGTTTAGAAGAAACGCCCAGTTTGTCTCCTAACAGCGAAGAAGAGTTTATTATTGATGTCGTCTCCGAGTTTGCTCGTGTTTTAGTTTGCTCTGTATCTTATGGTTTCTGACAGAATTGAGAATGTTGAAGAATTAGCTTCGAGACTTGTTAGACCTTAGATTCATTAGGCCTAGTGCACCATCTCAGAGTTCTACAGTGTAATTTGTGAAGAAGAAAGAGTGACAGTACGAGAATGTGTTCAGTTTACATACAGTCGAAACAAGTGTCAGTGATTTTTTGATCAGTTAGTGTGTGCTTCAGTCTATTTGAAGATTAATTTGAGATCCGTTTCTACCAGATGAAGGTGAGAAATTTGAAGTACCAAAGACAGCTTTAGGGGCAAGATGAAATCGCCTTGAGCCCTGAGTTATGTTGTTTTGTTTAGCTAGTGTATTAGTTACCTTCATAGAGATGTTGAGCAGAATAACTTCCGAGTTCCTTGATCAGTTATAGTAGTTCTCATAGTTGACACATGAGCATATTCAAGTACCGAAGAAGACCATGACAGGCTTTAGAGTTAGTATTGTAGATTCTATTAGAGAATCAGCTGCATACCAAGTTGTGCAACGTGAACTTTGAGATAATGAAGATGTTCTCCTAGAACGTGCAGATCATCCGAGTGTATTAGAGTAAATCCCAAGTAGGCGAAGGAAGACATGAGTTGAGAGAAATGGAAGACTGTGGCAGGTATCTATAGTTCCTAGGTCTAGCATTGTTACTTTCATAGAATTGTAAATAGTGTTTGAAGATAGTTGCTCCATTGATAGATTGCTACAGAAGAATGTTCAGTTGTGTGGTTAGATGCGAGACAATGAGCCCTTGAGAAACTGAAAGAAACTTTGAAGAGAGCTTCGACCTTGAATCAACTTATGTCAGAGAAAGAGTTGTGAACCACAATGATGCATTACATGTAGAGTTAGGTCGTGTGCTTATGCAAGACAGAAGATTGTGGCTTGTTCATCAAGATAGTTGGAAGACCGTGAGAAAAGTTATTCGCAATGAGACATAGAGTTACTTATAGTTGTATTTGCTTCGAAGACTTAGAGACAAAGCTTGTATAGTAAGAAATGCACGGTGTGTTTGTACATATCATCAGAACTTGAAATATTTGAAGACTTAGGAAGGGTGGAAACTTGAACAACATGAGTAGATAGAATTGCTTGAAGATTGTGACCTCGAGATTGAGTACTATTTGAAGAGAGTCTACGTAGCAACCGATGTTCCGAGTTGTATTTACTGTTAGATTAGTAGTTGAGTTACGAGTTGCAATTGCCGAATTCCGTATATCAAATGATAGTAGTCTTGGGGCCGAGTTTCGGGTTGAGACTACTTTGAGTCAGAATGTTTGATGAGAAACAGTTGCGAGACAGATTCTTGGCACCTCACGTGCAAGACATAGTGGAAAGAAGACCTTCAGAATACAGTTTCAGAGATGATAGAGTTTTGCATTTCAGAGACAGAATAGTTGTACCGACTGACCTAGTATTTTGAGATGTATTGTTTTGGGCCGAAGCGCACGGTGGTTCATTGTACTGCATCTGAGTAGTATGAAGACGTATTGTGGGTTGAAGATGAGTACTTCCGGAATGAGTGGATGAATAATGTGGTTCAGTATGAGAGCAAGTGTGTAAATTGCCAGCGTGTCAAGGCCGAGCTTCAGTTTCTTCTAGTTTGTTACATCCGTGGAAGGTTCATAATGGAAGCGAGTAATAGAGATTCGAGATATCAACTAGATTATTTTTGAAGACGTCTGCATAGTGTTTGGTTAATTGATGAAGACAGAGGACCAGTCAGAGAAAGTTATGAGTCAAGTGTTCAAGCAGTATTGTATGAGTTTGTGAATCAGGCTAGTTCTGTTGTTATCTGTTGCGGTTACCACCAGAGCTAGAAAGGGGTTTGAGATGTGTTACGTGTATCTATGATTCAGAAATGTGAGTCAGATCTGTTCCGTGCTATATTTGTTGAAGAGATTGAGTTGAGTTTGAAATTGGCATGCCTTGAAGAATCAGTTGAGATCTTAGTGTAAGATAGCAAGTGTTGTGTGGTAAGTCTTTCGAGTTGGTTAGTACGTTGTGGTGAGAGAGGAAAGCGTGGAGGTGCATGTTTCAGTGGCCTTCCGTGATCGATGGATTTCGGGGACGAAATTTCCTTAAGTGGGGGAGAGTTGTAACACCCGTGTTTTGGGGCTAGGAGTTAGTCGAGTTTTAGTTCGAGTCAAATAAAACTTAATTAAAACATTTCATCTCCAAATAATGACCTAATTGAACTTTTGTAGAAAGGGGAGGGCTTATGAGGTAATTTGACCCTAAAGTTTTAAAAAGCTAGACAACTTTAACTAAAAGTTGTCATCTTCTTTTCATCTTCTTTCCAACTTCAAAAAAAGGAAGAAACCCCATCTCTAAAACCTCTCAAAACCCTAGCTTCTATTCCATGGATCCTACCACTCGATTTCAACCCCGTTTTAAGAGGTAATTGTATTTTCTTAATCTCCTTTTCAATCTCTATATATCCTTTGTTTTAGATTTCAAAAATATGGTGTTTTGGAAATTAGGGTTCATATGGAAATTTGGGGTTTCAATGGGGTTTTTCAAATTGTTTTGATAAATTGTATTGGGGGTTTGTTTAAGCACTATGAAATACTCAACATATGTTAATTTGGTTAATTTTGGATGAAAATTCGTAGTATGGTCTTAAGGCTAGTTTTAAGGTTGTAAAACTTGAGTTTTTGGTGTGGTTTGTGTTGGAAATTGAAGGTTGGTGTTAGGGTAATAGATGGGGGCTGTTTTGGAAGCATTTGAATGTGCTAAATGTGTTGAAATCACAAGTTTTGGGCTGTGTATAAGGGCTGCTCGGATTTGGTGATTTTGGGGGTTGTTCATGGTTTGAAATGTTGAGTTTGGTGTTTGATTAGTGTACCGGGTTTGCTACATTAATTGATGAATTGATTTGTGGTTGTTTTACTTGTGTTGAGATGTCTAGAAGCTTGGTTTTGGGTTGGTGAAGCCTTGGGAGCAAATCCGGAAAAAGATTGAAGACCATGGTTGCTTGGTAATTGAGCTTGGAGTAGAGGTGAGTGGTTAAAATATTTTAAATGGTTTTGAGCATTTGGTTCGAGCATGTGGACTAGGTTGAGATTGGTAGACTCACCTAGAGTTAGGATTAGGGTGGTAGCCTAATCCTAAGCTTTAGTTAGAGACATTGGATGATCTCTTTAATTGATGTTATGCCTCATGATTATTTAGGTATGTATAATGTGTTATATATGTTGTTGAGACATGGTTTGAGGCATTGCTATGCATGTGGTTTGTATTGTGATTGTGTATGATGATGTTGAGTTTAATATGATGTAAGATGCCATATTATGACTCTCGAACATCAAATGTTGTGAAATTTGATTAATTGGCACTAGTATGCTTGGGTACAATGATCGATCATTAGGATGAGTGTGCACACAAATTGAGTCAAAACGTACGTGGCCTTGGTGGCGTTAAGGCACCAAGGAGGAGTACGGTGATGTAATATTCCACCGAAAGCTTTTATATATTTCTACGTGATGATGAGTGGAATCCCATCCGTAGGGCATGTGGCGATGAGTGGAATCCCGCACATGCAAGGACCGGTGATGAGTGGAATCCCACCGAGGTAATGTTGTTGTTGGAAATGCGTTCCAACATGTTATCCGCGTATTCGAGTCATAGCTAGGTGCCAATAAGAGAAAGTATGTTTATGCCAATATGAAGTTATGCATACATGATAATATGAATTGATATGTGTATCAATGTAATATGAAATGTGAATTTCAATGTGAAACAATATGTGATGTGGCTAATACTTTGAGTTATGTATCATTGTATGTTGAACTACTAAGTTGTTGAGCATGGCATGAATTTGGTAGTATGTTCATGCATCACCTATACTTATGGCTCATGTGAATCGAAGGTAAAATCACGTATAATATCATGATGGTTGCTCGTGCTTGGACCCTGCATTGTCGAAGGTTTGTTTTATGAGCTTACCCTCACTAAGCTTTTATGCTTACGCTCTCTTTTGTTCGACAATGCAGATAAATAGCTTGTGGGTGGCATGGGCAAGGAAAGGTCTCCAAGTGTTGCTTTTGGTGAGCTCAATGTATGAGTTTTAAGTAATAGAATGTAATAGTTAAGCAATGAGATAGGTATTGATGATTTGAGTTTTGATGTCTGTCGATATGTGTTATTGATTTAAATGCCTTGTTGTATGTTGAAGTGGTGTGGCTCTTGGATGCCTTGTTGAATTGTAAAGCTTGCTTATGATGCATGACTTGTATGCTTATATGTTTGGTTGCTAAGGCATGAAATCTTAAGTGCTTGTATGACCATATATGCGCAAATTGCTCTTTAACTAGAATGCTATGTATGAATGCTTTAGTCCATGTTTGAATGACTCCCTTGGCTTAAATATGTGTGCTTACATGTTTGTATATGCTTAGGTGAGTCGAGAATTGCATCTAGAGTCGTGTTTGAGGTCGTTTAGCTAAAAATTGTGGACTTACAGTGCAGGACGTATCGATACGCCTAAGGGCTGTATCGATACGGCCTTGCTCAGAGAACACAAATTTGGCTGGGCGTATCGATACGTGGGGTGTATCGATACGGTCCCAACTCTCTGGAATCCTGGGGAGTCGTGGAGTGTATGGCGTATCGATACGGTGTCCAAGCGTATCGATACAGTTCAACCTAGTTGACCAAGTGGTGTTGACCGAGAAAGGCGTATCGATACGCTCTAGGGCTGTATCGATACGGTCTTCTTATGTTGACCTTAGGGTGTTGACCTTGGTCAAGACGTATCGATACCCTCTGGAGGTGTATCGATACGACCTGTTTAAAAAGGGAAAATGGGTTGTTTTAATGTGCTGATTTGGTTGGTCGTTGCTATGGTGTTTGTGTTTCCGCTGTCGTGTTTCACATAGGACTTAATAAGGCATTTAGACAAGATTAATTAATGAAAAGAAAAAAATAGGGTTGCTAACCGAGGGAGAACCTTAACGGGTTTCGCTTCGGTTTTCCCCGTGTGACCCACTAGGACCGGTCTTCCGGCCAGACCGGGACAAGGGGGTTACATCAAAGCACTCATCCAGCAGCTCAAGGCACTCATCCAGCAGCAGCTCAAGGCACTCATCCACCAGCTCAAGGCACTCATCCACCAGCTCAAAGCACTCATCCAGCCAGAGTGCACTCTGCACCCATGCCTCAACCTCAAACTCTATCACAGTCTGAATCATCTAACCCTGCACCAATGACTCAACCTACAACAGTCACAAATCCCAACAGAAGAATCCCAAAATTAATTCCAAGGAGGAAGCCAACTTAAGCAATAGACTTGTGATGTGTTTTGTGTTGAAATGTTGTTTAATAACCATTTCAAAATACTTTGTGTAATGTTTAAGTAGGATAAGGGCTTAATGCACAAAATACCCCTAACTTATTTTGTGTAATGTTGAATGGTAGGGTGCTGTCTTTAAGCCCCTTACTTATTTTGTGTAATGTTTGTTTGTTTTCTGTTGAAGAATGATGCAATAGACTTGTAATGTTGAATGTTTTTTTTCTTGTTTATAAGCATCACTCTTTTGTCCATGTTTAGTCCATGTTTGTTTGATAAACATCAATTCATTTGTATAAGTTCAACAACAACATTAAACTTCATTACACCATAACATTACACACATTAAACTTAGTTACATCATTACATACACATAAAACACCAAATCAGTCTTTAACAACATTAAACTCCACAACATTGCATAACAATCATGAAAAACATGTCTTCTACAACATTCAAATTCTCAAGTTTCACACTCTAAATAAAAAACTTCATTGCATAACATAAACATACAACAATTAAAATAGTCTTGTACAATATTGCATCATTCTTCAACTTTCTTGTTTTAACTTTGTATTTCTCTTTCATCTTCTCCAGCTTTGTCTCTAATCTTCTAACTTCATCAATATTCACCATCTTCTTCAATTCTGCATTTTCAACTCTAATTTCTCTATTCTCAACCAATAAATTATGAACTTGATTTCTTAATTCTTCATATTCATTTGGAATTGGGTCATCATAGTCAATCCATCTAAAAAAATTACATCCACTCTACAAAAATACAAAACAATTCAAATAATTCATTAATTCAATCACAAGCAAAAAACACTTAATTCACATACAAAAATAATTTCTTACATCTCGGCCTTTAGCACACCCATATAATCTCCTTCCTTTGCTCTTTGGAACAGTTGAAGTGCAAATTGGTGATTTCAACTTGCATTTACATTCTACAAGGTCTCCTTCAGCACTAAATTTTGAACTTCCAGTTGACATGGTTCAACAAAAAATGTCGACTTCCTAGAATTCAAACTCAATGAGAAAATATTAATCTAAGCAAATACAAGCAAAAAATTACATAATGGTAATAAGGGATTTACCTCAACACAATCTCCTACGTGTTTCCTTACTTTCAGATGCAGACCCTCCTTTGATTGAAATCACAAACCCGACTAAACTCAAAATCTGTAAAAACAGGGGCAAAACTTGTAAAAAAAGAAGTCAGTAATAAGATGGTAGAGAGTCTAAAACCCTAAACCCGTTAGGAACGAATTCACAAACCCAGAATCTTGTTCAATACAATGATTTCTTCCCCCAATTCGTCTACATGAAATCAATTTGAAAGGAATCGGTAAAACTGAGAATGGGGGTAAAAAGATTTCTGAGTAATTTATTTATTGAAGAGTTTTTTTTATTTTATTATTATATTATATTTATTTAATTTTTGAAATTATTATTTAAATTCGGAAATTATAAATGAAGAGGGTGACGTAGCCTTGTTTTATTGGCTATTGATTTTTTTTCAAACGACGTTTATTTTTGGAGTTATTAGGGTAACGGCGTAACCTTTAATGCATTAAGCCTTTTATTTCTAATGCCGCAATAGTGAGTGGTGTAGCGGCGTTTGTATAAACAAACGCCACAATAGAAAATAAAACTCAATAGGCATCTTCACCCGATCCTCATATCAAACCCACAAAATCTCTAATCCCCCTCATCTCAGTCGTCTCTCACCCCTTCACCGTTCTTCTCCAAGAGAAGCAGCAGCAGCAAAATTTTGTTTCCCCCGTTTGTCTCCAAGTGAAGCAACAACAAATTTTGGGTTTCGCGACGTTAATTGCACTACATAACAGTTTTATTATATAGTATTATTTTATTTATTTTATTTGGAAGCATGATGTTATTATATAGATTATTATATAGTATTATTTTATTTATTTTATTTATTATATAGTATTATTTTATATAGTATTATTTTATTTATAGTATTATTTTATTTGGAAGCAACAAAACTTAGTGCAACATTTGTTAATTTAACAACACTGATAGATTATTATATAGTATTATTTTATTTATTTTATTTGGAAGCATGATGTTATTTGCGGCGTTTGTAATATCAAACGCCACTACATAACAGTTTTTCGCGACGTTTGTAATATTAAACGCCACTGCAGAACAATTTTTCGCGGCGTTTGTAAAAATAAACGCTATTAGTGAACAAATTTTCGTGGCGTTTGTAATATCAAACGCCACTACAGAACTGTTGCGGCGCTGGTTTAAGCGACACTTCTTGCGGCGCTTAAAAAAGCGCCGAAAAAGTTTTTAGCGACGCTAAAAAACGCACTAAAGACTTGTTTTGCTGTAGTGTCTACGTTTATTTCTATATTTTAGAGTATGCTTATTTGTGTATTTCTTTTTATTATTTTAATAAAATTTAATGTTTGATTAAAAAAGAGGGTACTTTTTGTTAAGATTAATGTCCAAAAATAATTTGAAAATAAGAATGGATGAAAACCATCATATATGTATATGTTATTAGTAGCCTTATGTGTGCTCGGATTTGTACAAAATATGTATAATTTTTTTTAATAAAAAAGAGGTCGTAGTCGTTATATCAAGTACCCTTCAAGCTAATGTAAGGAGGGTCATGGCTCATGGGAGTCTCGGAACAATGTATTAAGGAGGCCATCAGGCGGAGCATCAAAAGTGATAAGAGAATCGACAGGTTAGAGTCGAGTTTGGCTATGAAAAATCAGCCACCCTATTCGTTTCGCGATAAACATGCACAAATTCAACCAACTAAGCAAGCTCGAGTAAAGAAAAAATAGCACGAACCAATGCATGATCAAATAATAAAAAAAGTTTTGTAATTTTTATGCAATTTGTATCCAATAATAACTCTTAAATATCTTATATAATAAATTAAATTATCAAGACAATTATTTATTTTAGATAATATTATTTTAATAAATCTTATTCAAATTTAAACTCCAAGTGACAGGAGTAAAGGATAATTATTTATAAATTGAAAGTTTTATTTAACATAATTTATAAATTTTAAAGTTGTTTGTTAGGATCAAGTGTCCTTGATGACATGAGTTTTAGCCCATTCAAACTCTAGTATAGGTCCCTAGTCTAGCCTATAAATTACTTGTGTAATATCCTAAGTAATAAAAAAAATAAAAATAATAAACTAGAAGACGTATACTAAATTGTAACAGATTGCTATTTATTTTCTCATTTTCCGATCCATTATTTTATAGAGATTTATTTGAATAATTGAAGTAATTAAAATATATAATTCCATGTATACTGAACTCAATAAAAAACTTATTGGGAAGTCCCAATAATAAATGATGACATTATTATTTAAAAATAAAAAAAACAACATATGTGTAATTTTTTAAATGACTAAAAATAAAAAACATAAATTATAATTTTTTTAACAGCATATATTATTATTTAATCATATGATTAAAAAATAATATAAAAACAACAATCTAATTTTCAAAGGAACCATTTTACAAGAGACTGATTTTCCAACATTCTAGGTGGGGGAAAGAAGGCAAAGATCCATTTGCCTTTGATATTTGCTTCCCACAATTGCTGACTAATGGACCCACCTAAATTATTATACAAATAATCAAAATCAAATTCAATTTTTATTTTATAAAAATATAAAACTGCTTACGTTCTATTCTTACTGAAATTATTACAAAATAGAATCATGTAAGTTTCTTGCTAACGTCTCCAACTTTGATTGCTTAGTTATAAACCTTGCCAATCTCCATCATCAAAGGCACGTGGCGAAAATCTACGGTCTTCATTTCTTTAGCATGCGGACCACCGTACAGGATTTTTTCCTCGCGCGCCCTCTTTTTTTCCGCGCCTTTCAACCAAACCCCAAACAGTTTCAAACTTCCGCAACCTTTTTCTTCATCATCATTATCGTGATCGTCCACACCGTATCTACGGCTAGGATCGCCGCCGTCGATGGCGGTGTCACACCTTCCTTTCCGCACGATGCGATTAATCTGATCGGGCTCCACTTTCACGCATTGAGTTAAAAATGCGACCAGCTCGTCGCATTGCTTCTTCGCCTGGTCCAGCTCAGTGCTCAACATCTCGTTATCTTTTTTCAGTTTCTCGTTTTCGTCTGATAAATCGGCGAATTGATTCATTTCCTCTGGCGTCATTTTCACCGATCCCGGATTCTTCGAGTCCGGTGATGACGTGGAGCTCGATCCTAGGTCTTCTCCAGAGTTAGTCGGAGAGGGAGCTCCAAGAGTTGATGTTTTCTCGTTCGCCGGATAATTAGCCAGTGATGGGGTCACCGTCTTCCGACGACGGATTTGGAGCAAGAGCTCGTTTTGCCCTCGCTTGAAGTTATCGTTCGCGAATTCCCATTTGTCCGGAACAACCTTTCGAAATCCCTATAAGAAAACCAGAAAAATATAGTAATAAAAAAATCATCATTTTCTTTTTCGCATCGCTACAATTTTATAATTTTATAATCCTAACAATTCGCACCCTAACATAAGCGTCTCTATCCGTAATTACATTTAAAAATTGAAAAGATTTCAACATAAAATATTAAAAGCATTCATTCAGGAAATGAATGATGAACACTTACGTAAGTGTTGAGCTGACGGATGAAGCTAGAAAAGTTGTTGTGCTTGAAGTAGATGGGAAGCAAATCCTTTGCAAAATCACCCGCCCTCCAAACCACAAAACAAGTGCCGTTTTCATTCCATGAAACCACATCGTCCGTCATCGGATCATCCACCAGCTGGTACGTCTTGGTCAGAAACGGCGCCGGAACTGACCTCTGCGCCATCTTTTTGTTCCCCTACGATCACCCAAACCCTTCTTCCCCAGAATACTTAACAGTTAACACACAAGAAAATCTAACAAAAAAATAAAAAAAGCGAGAGGAAAGACTCGTTTCAAAGATGATTGGTTTTAGAGAGAAAAACTGAAGAGAAGAAGAGCGGTCAAGAATTCCCAACCCCAGCAATAGAAACCAGAGAGGAAGAATGGGTTGTCACAGCGTTTGCTTGAATCAGTTTCCATTGAGTTAAAGGAACCAACTCTCTGGGTTTTGGAATCTCAACAATACCATAACTTTCTTACAGGAGAGCTCTTCAAAAATGAAGAAAACCAATAAGATTTCTTTTGTGAATTCTTATATAAGGGAGAGGGACGAGGTACGAAAGCCGAAATGAAAAATAAAGAGAGGAAAAAGTAATATTTTAGGTTCCAGAAAAATTGAGAAACAGGCGCCTTCTAACCAAGAAAAATGAAGCCCCGCCCCCACTAGAGTTGGCCATAGTTCTGGTTAAATCTGATTATTGGTAGGGGTGTTCAAAAAAAATCTGATCCGATTTGAAATTCCGGATATCTTATTCATTTTTTATTTTTCGAATAATTTGGATTGGATATTCGAAAATTTCGGATCGGTTACGGATAATGATTTTACATTCGGATCAGATATCCGATATCTGAAAATTCAATTTTTTTTTGAAATTGAATCCACTAATTTTATTAAACGAGGGAATATCCGAAATTACAATGAAAATTTACCACTAAGTAAACGAACATCTAAATCCAGATACAAACCCCAAAACTAAATTAGCAGCTCTAGATCATAATAGGACCATACAAGAACAGGTAAGAACCTAATCCAAAGACTCGAAACAAAAGACGAATACAAACATCCCCAAATCGACGATGATGGGTAAAACCATCAACAAACAACATTGACAAATGCATATTATAGTGAACGTACGTTGACAAACAGGTCATTACCACAACTCAATCGCGAATAAACGGTAGATGTAATCGCGTATCCGAATCTGATTCAAGGGCCCGAGACAGGGAGATCAACAACATAATAAAAGAGCGCCATCTTGATCAGTCGTGACGACGTCAGATTCAACCCTGATAGAAAACAAATAAAAAAAGCGTGCCAAAAAGCAGAGAAACGTACCAAACGGTAGAGAAAAACGTGTCATGAAGACAGATTTATTAAATTAAAAGACTGAAAAATAAAAGAACGAAACAAATAAATAAAAGTGAGCGGCCGACGGTGGACGAAACAACCCTAAAGTTGCTGTCACCGCCGGCCTTAGTTTAAACCAAAATAGAGAGTGGCGGCGTTTAGAAAAAAAAGAAAAGTTAGGGCAAAGAAAATATTATAAAAATTCATTTTTTTATAGGTATAAATCTTGTTATATTCGATATTTTTACTTGTTATTATATATGAAAAACTGACATTTCCATGATACAAATATTGTTATATTCAATAATTTATTAATTTTTATATTCGAAAACCTAATTTTTTTCATGGATAGAACCATTAAATTAAAAAAATAATCAAATAAATTCATAAATTTCGGATAGTCGGATATCCGATTTTTCGGATCGGATACGGATCTCTATTTAGGTGATCCGAATTTTTCGGATATCCGAATTTTCGAATCGGACTCGATATCCGAAAATGAACACCCCTAGTTATTGTTAATCCTTGTTCGACCCTAAAATTTAATATCTTCACCCAAATTCAATTTCACCCGACATTTTATGATGTTTTACCTGACTTAAATTCGGCTTGAATTTTAGAATAAAAATCCGAACATAATTCGACCCGACCCAATATAAATAAAAAATTATTATTATTATTTATTATTATTCGATAAAATATGGAGTTAATTGAAAAAAATACAAATAGAAAGAGAGCGTTATAATAAGTATTCCATTTTTATTAGATAAAATAGAGAGATAAATGAAAAGATATATACATAAAGAGAAGCAGTATAGTAATTATACCTAAATATTTAGAATAAAATTAAACTGTTATTTCAGGTCGGGTAAACTAGGATATTTTCACCTTAAACCTAAACTCGACCCGAACTTATCCTCATAGAACCTGAACCGAACCCGAAATTGTCTTTAAAAACCTGACTCTATAAAGTTGGGTCGGGTCGAAACCCGTCGGATCTAGATCAAATAGCCATCTTTAGTATCGTTTAAGCAGATGTCGAGTTTGAAATTTTCTATATACAAAAAATTTTATCGAAAAATTCAGCTATCAGAACAAGATGTGTGACACAAATAAATCTAGATTAATTAAGAAGGGAACCTTAAAACAGAGATTTTTTTTAATTTATTCGATCTGAGCATATACATAAAAGTAAAATAATAAAACAATGTCGATATTTTTCTTTAGCTAAAGAAGCTAGGCTAAGGCTCTATTTGTGTAATGATAGCATTCCCCTCCACCCCCACCTAAAAGAAAATTTTCCAGATATTGTAGTGGGAAAAAGGTTAAAGGGTAAATTTATTTCTGAGTTAAAATCAATAAATTAATTTTGTTCATCGTCGAAAAATATATTTAATGTGATCTTTCATTTTGTAAAATTGATTAAATTGACTTTTTGATCGATGTTGACCGTTACAGTACTAACGTGGCAGTCCACGATGCTAACGTTAAAGTACACGTGGATGATGATGTGGTAGAAGGGAATAAATTGATTATTTTAATCGAATTCAAGAGCATAATTATTTATTTTAAAATTATTAAAACTGGATAAATATTTAAACAAATTATTTTTAATAAAATTGAATAAATAGTTTGGTTTTTTGAACTGAAATTTTACAATGTTTTATTTTTAATATTTTATGAATATTTAAATGTTAATATATTTTTAATTTTTTTAACTTAATGATTAAGTAAGTTATCAAAATTTCAATTTAAATTAGTTATATCCTTGAATATAGTAAGAAAATCAATTATGCTTTTGAACTCGGTTAAAATAATCAATTTATCCCCCTCCACCACGTTGCCATCCCACGTGGACTGCCACGTCAGCATCATAGACTACCATGTCAGCATTATAAGCCGTCACATCATCACCGTTAACTGCCAGGGGTGAGCGTTCGATCGAGTCGAGTAAAATTTTTTCGAGTTGACGAGTCTAATTTTATCATTCGAACTTTCATTCGAAAATTTTTCGCGTCGAAGAAATTCGAGTCGAGTCAAGTTTTTGAGTTCTTATAAAAATTTAATTGTTATTATTTATCATGTTATAGTACGATTTGATTCCAATTTAAATAACTTTCTCTAATCATATAAGATATACATATATATATATCTATTCATATTTTTTCATATGTGGCAATATTTCTTCATATTTTTATATATAGGTATGTATATATCAATAAAAAATTGAGTGTAACACCCGGGTTTGGGGGGTCGGGTGAAAATAATAATAAAATAATATTTTGGAGTTTCGGTTTTATAATTAAAATAATAAAATATTATTTTGGGCTTCACATTTTCAAACAAACATTTTGTGTTGGACCAAAATTGATTTGAAACTCATTTTCCCATGAATTTTAGAGTTTATTAAATTGTCATCTCATTAATGGCAAAAGGGTAAATAAATGAACTTTCAATTTAAATTCCCTTTTCATTAAAATAAACCCTTGTCTTCTTCTTCCTCACTCTCCCATCTTCTTTTTCAACGACAAGTGAGAGAGCTCATTCTCATTTTACTATTCCATCACCTCCCATGCTCCTTGTTGGTGATTTTTGAAAGGTAATTGCATTTTTGACTTGGCCTTGCCATCCTCTTCATTTTGGTACCACTAGTTTTCATTAAAACTATGTATTTTATAATTTGGGTTTTTCAAAGTTTTGGTTAAAGGTTGAAGCTTTATAATATTTTAACAAAGCTTTTGGTTTAATGTTGATAGATAAGTTGTTTTCAACCTAAAAGGTCCAACATATATGAATTTTAGAGTGTTTTGTAAAGATTCCTGGATTTGGGTTTTGATGGGTTTTTAGAAGGGTTTTAAGGTTGTTTTTGGGGTTGTTTTATGTTGGAAATTGAGGGCTTTTGGTTGTATGTTGGTTGAAGGATGTTTTGGAGGCTTTTAGAGGTGTTAAAAGTGTTTGAAACAAGAGTTTTGGTCTGTGAAATAGGGCTGCTCGGGTTTGATGTTTTGGGGGTTGTTCATAGCTTGAATTCATGTGTTTTATGCTTGAGTAGTGTTCCGGGTTTGCTACATGGATGTATGGACTGATTCGATGTTGTTTTGTTTGTGTTGAGATGATTAGAAGCAAGAGTTTGTGTTGGTAAAGCATCGGGAGTGAATCCGGAAGCTTGAAGGTCTTTGTTGCTTGGTTGTTGAGCATGGAAGTGAAGGTGAGTGGTTAAATGCTTTTAAATGGTTTTAAAGTGTGGTTCAAGCATGTGGACTAGGTTGGGCTTGGTAGACCCACCTAGAGTTGGGATTAGAGTGGTAGCCTAATCCCAAGCTATAGTTAGAGACTATGGTTGATCTTTGAATGTGTTTATGCCTCATGTTTACTTGTGATTGTGTTGGCTATGTATATGGTGTTATACATGTATGTTGAGGCTTGAATTGATGCATTGTTATATGCATGAGGTTTGTGCATGATGTTAATCATGGTGAGTACGTGCTAAGCACGGAACTGATATGAAATGAGGTTGTGGACTGTGTTAATATTGGTACTAGTATTATTGGGTACAAATGATCGATCAATATGATGTTAATGTGCACACGCGAGTCAAATGCGCGCGTGGTCTTGGTGATGGTAGTCATCAAGATGGAGTACGAGTTCGCTCGGAAATTCTTCTTATATTTATGATAGTCGGTGATGAATGTAATCCCATCGACGGGGCGTGAGGATGAGTGGAATCCCCTCCGCGTGAACGGTGATAAGTGTAATCCCACCGTAAGGTAATGGTTGTTGTTGGATGTGAGTTCCAAAGTGTTATCCATGTATTCGAGTCATAGCTAGGTGCCAATATGTGATTATATGTGAGCCAATGTGATATGAAATGTGATTCCTATATGGATGGATATATGTGCTTGCATATGATGTGGTTATGGACTCAATGAGCATGGCATAATATTGATTATATGTTCATACATCATGTGTATTTTGGCTCATGTGGATCGAAGGTAAGATCATGCATTCTTCCTTGGTTGTGCTCGTGCTTGGACCCTGCATTTTCGAGGTTTGTTTTTAATGAGCTTACCCTCACTAAGCTTTATGCTTACGCTCTCTTTTGTTCAACAATGCAGATCCATAGTTCGTGGGTTGCTAGTGCAAGAAGGGGCCTCCAAGTGTGCTAGTTGGGCTTTTGAATTTATAAAGTATGGATATTTTAGTTAAAGGATGTAATGGTCAAGCAATGGGATATGTATTTGTTGCTTTGATGCTTTTGAAGTATGTTGGTGTTGGTTGTTTAGGAGCATGTTAGACTCCTTGTTATGCTTATGTTGTTTTGGCTTTTGGATGCTATGTTTGGGTTGTAAACCATGTTTAAATTACCTACCTTAAATGCCTAAGTATATGTTCTTGTGAAGCATGAATCTTGAATGCCATGTGTGATCTTTTAAATGGATGCCCCTATCTTGTATCCTTATGTGTTTTGAGTATGTTTGCAATAGGGTGCATGCCTCTAGAGTGTGTTTGTATGATGTGTATGCTTCTTGGGGTCGTTAAGGGCGTTTGGGATCATTTAGAGATGTTTAAAATTGATTTTGGGAATTCACAGACTGCAGGTGTTTCGAAACGGGTTGTGCTGTTTCGGAACGAGTGTGGTTCTAGGCCCCCCCGTATCGGAACGCGTTTCGGTACGGTTTGGCTACTGTGAGCCCCTGTTCCGATACGAGTCTCAAAACACTTTGGCTACTGTGATTGCCTGTTCTGAAACGGGTATCGGAACGCTTAGGCAAATTGGGACCCTGTTCCGAAACGGGGTGGATGCGTTTCGGTACGGGTGTCTGGCTTTTTAAATTGGAGCCCGTGTTCCGAAACGGGCAGTGCCTGTTTCGAAACACAGGCCTGTAAATGGGCTTTTTGACATCTCTAGAAGGTCTCAAGGGTTGGGCTTAGGCCCTTTTTGCTGTTAGGCTTCTCGTGAGCATTGTTTCCGCTGTCGTTTCACGCCTAGGTTTAATTAAAGCATCTAGATAAGATAATAATAAATGAAAAAATTTTCTAGGGTCGGTAACCGAAGTGGAGCCTTAACGGGTTTCGCCTCGGTTATCCCCGTGTAGCCTACTCGGATCGGTCAAGCGTCCGGACCGGGACGAGGGGGTTACATTGAGGGACTGAATTATTACTTTTAAAAGAAGAATGACATATTTTTCCTTAAACATATAATTGAGTGACTCAAATGTTACTTTTAGAAGAAGAATAATATGTCTGTCCTTAAACCTATAATTAAATGACTGAATTATTACTTTTTTAAAGAAGGGTAACATGTTATTAAATTTATAACCAAGTTACCTCTATTGAACTTACCTATAAAACTATTATTTTCGTCAAATACGTAAAACATAAAAAAAATTTCTGTCAACAAAGTTTCCATCACGGGTTCACACACGAAAACGATATAACCATTTTAACATAATGGCAAAGAAAAGACAATTTTCTTTTTCGAAACTCCACCATTTCATTAGTACATAAAATACCAAATCTTTTCATAATTAATTAGGATTTCTCAATTCATGTGGATTTGTTCGATTGATAAAAAGATAGAATGTTCTTTAAACCCTAAGTTAATTAAATTAATTAAGGGTTGGCTTGGTTGTAAATTTTAAAAATTGATTAATATGATTCGATCTACTTATTAAATCAATTGATTTTTTATATAAAAAAAATCAAACCAGATTCATTCAAATAACACGGCAGAGTTTTAGAAACAATAGTCAAAAGTAGCATATTCAGTCAACCTGACCTATCGGTTTGTTTTTTTTGTCATTCCAGTTTTTCAGAGATTTATCTCGACTAATCAGGATCAGTCCGTGTCGTATATTTAATTTTGATGAGTGTGTCTCTTAGCAATTTATTTTACATATACAAGGCCTCAAACTTGATACATGCTTAAGCGATACTAAATTGTTTACCATTTGGACCAACCTGTTGATTTAGATAAACGTTTTAATTACATAACAAACAAAATATTTTAGGAGTCCTAAATATGAGCGATTACCATAGCCATGGCCATTGCTGGCCTGTTTGCCTTCATTAATAATGAAGCCTTGTTAACTGCCATATAAATAACAATTGATTTTAAAAATAAAAAAACAAGCCAATTATTAATCTAATTTTATAGATTTGATTGATTAAATTGTTTTAATCTAATAAAACATATTTAATGTCTGTTTTGCGGCGTATATTTTAGAGACATATACGAAGGCATTTGGTTAAAGTCCAAATGCAGACCAATATGGTGAGTTCAAACATGTAGAATTTGTGTTTCTGTGTTTCGCCCATTCTTTACTTTTAGTTTGTCTTGTTCGAGTAAAAATCTTCTGCCCCTAACCATGCCTCCTTCTATGCCCCTGCCTAAAAATACTTAAAAATTAAATCTTACCTTATAACCCTAATTTTCATATCCTAAACCCTAAACTCTAAACCCTAAAAAATACACCCTACCCCTAATTCCCTACACCCTAACCCTAAGCCCCAACCTTAAACCTCAAACCCTAAACCCTAAACCTACTATTTTAAAGTGGGGCACAAATGGGGGCATATTTTGGGGCAGATGATTTTCATCCGTCTTGTTCCACCAAGTTGAAGCCAGCCTCGTCTTACTTTTATCCAAAGACAGTGTTTTGGTTTGGAAGCTGCATAAATCTGTAGAAAATTTCCAAGATTTCAGCATCAGAAACACATGCATGCATACATGTCGCCTTGCTTTTTATCCATTTCAAATTTATTTTATTATGTTCTCAATATCATTACTGAAAACTAAAATCTAGAAAGAATCAGGACTCTATTAAAAATAGTTTTTTTTTTCTATTTACGAATAACAAACAATTCTCTGGTCAAACTTTGATTTCAGTTTACTTATCAATATCGTCTTGTTCACGACTTATATTTAAGCTTAATCTGGAATGTAGCAGGGCAGGTCCGAATACTTACAACCCAAAAGTATTTATAAACAGATTTGAACTAATTAACAAGCTAATTGATCTGTAACTAACTGCCAGCTAAGCTAACAAATAAACTTCTCACAATTAACTACAATCACTAAACTCAACATTCTTGGTGGGTAAAAAACATATTTAACCCCCAACTTGGATCAATATACTCATGTTGTTGAATTTTCAGACTCTTTATCATGATGCCAGCCAATTGTTTTGTTGTTGATACATATCCTGTTTATTAATTATTTTTTGTATTTTTTCTCTAACAAAGTGACAATCGATCTCGATATGTTTAGTGCGCTTGTGATAAACAAGGTTAGCAGCTATTTGAAGTGTTGACTTGCTGTTACAAAGGAGTTTAGCTGGTTGTTCTCTCTTGATATCTAATTATGACATTAATCCTTTTAACCACACATCTCTGTAGCGGTAACTGCCATGCTTTTGTACTCTGCATGTGCAGATGACCGAGCTACCGTGGTTTGTTTCTTTGACTTCCAAGAGATTAAAAAAATTCCTAGCTTAATGCAGTAACCAGTGACTGACCTTCGAGTCATTAGACAAGTTGCCCAATTTGAGTCGCAATATGCCACTAATTGACATGGGCTGCTTGCACTCAACAAAACCTTTTGCCCTGGATTCTTCTTTATGTATCTCACTACACGTAGAGCTGCTTCAAGATGTACTTTTTTTGGCTGATGCATAAACTGGCTCTGGTAGTAAAAAGAGAAACTGATATCAGGCTTTGTGTGCATTAAATATATCAGCCTCATTATATGTAAGGGGTTCATGAAGGGTGGAAGTGGAAGAAAGAAATAACTGAGTATGAATAGGTAAATGAAAATATGAAACATGATTAGAGATAGGATACTGACCAGTGGAAGATAGAGGAACATGAAAGGAAAAAGATTGGCAAGCAAAATCTTTCACATAATCTTTCAACCAATTAGGTGGCCGAGACACACAAGAAGAATGTCTAACTGGAGGAACAAGTTTATGTAAATCTAGTAAGGGTGGAACAAGTTCATGTGATTCTGGTAAGGGTAGAACATGTTCATGTGATTTTGGTAAAGGTGAATTAGGTAATCGTAAAGTAGGGACATGTGTTTTTGGTAAAGGTGAAGTAGGGACATGTGTTTCTGGTAAAGGTGAAGCAGGATGAAGAACCAAAAAATCAGAATCTAGTATATGAGAAGGAGGAAAAAAAGAGAAGATGCAGGTTGTGGAAAATAAAAAGTGAAGATAATCTCATGGAAAACAACATCTCGATTGACAAACAATTTTTTAGTAACAAGATTAAAGAGGATATAACTTTTTTGTGTACTTGAATACCAAAAAAACCCAGAAGGGACAACTTTTTCAGAGAACTTATCATGGTAATTAGTATTGGTTGCATAACCCAAACAACCAAATACCCTAAAATGAGAAAGAGAAGGAATTTTATGATAGAAGAACTTTAAAAGGAGATTTCCAGTGTAACACTGAAGTAGACAACCTGTTTATAATATAACATGCAGTGGACACACATTCACCCCAAAACTTTAAAGGGACTTTGGATTGAAAACGAATGGCTCTAGCAACTTTTAGGATATGTATATGCTTGCATTCAACAACTTCATTTTGTTGTGGAGTGTGAACACAAGCACTCTGATGCAAAACCCCAGAGATAACTGTAACACCCCTCGCCCGAGTTAGGAGTGAGGAGTGTCGATGCATATAATCAAACAATGACACATAAAATTAGGAGCCAATTTGAATTTTTCTTATAAATCAAGTTAACCTTCTAATATCAATTCAAGTTACTTCTAATACACCCTATTCCATTCGAACTTTACTCTCAATTTTAAGACCATTTCATTTCGAATTAAACACAACCTTATTCTATTTAGTTTAGATCAATCTTCTAGGCATACAAATGAATTAGACAAGCAACCTAGAATTTCCTTATACCATTCGATTAGGGCCTTATCTAGCATCATCTAATACAAGATCATTTAGCAAGTTCATTCTCTTCATTTCAATACATTACTCAATCAAGATTAACTAGTAAACAAGAACTAATTCATCCATTAACTATAAATATAAGGTTCATCAAAGACCATTTCTTACAAACTTATACTTACAATCCAAGTACCTTTTCATTACAAGACTTTATCAAGTTCAGCATATACATTTTCACATATAAGCCAAATGCATGGACTAACAAAACTAGACACAATCTAAGGCCACCATCTAGGAGTCTCATAAAGTGTACCAGATCATACATTGCTTTGATTGCTTGTGTTCTGCTCTGGGTTCAAAGAAAGTTCGCTATCGATCAAACTAACTTGAAATTAGGGAAGAAGGAAAACGAGAGTGATAAGTACTTAAAGTACTTAGTGAGGTAGCTCCTAAATCTATCATTTTGTCAAGATTATTAGCTTAGAGCCTTTGCTCATTTTAATCAAGCTTATCCTAGGTAGTTTATCCCATCCTATTCGAATACATTAGGCCTAGGAAGAAAGGTTTCATTTCAAGCTCACCATAATCAAGTCAATCAAGCATCAAACAATTTCAAGCAGGGTGACCATTAAGTCTTATTCGAATAGGTTCCATTTACCATGTGAATCATCATTCAAATCATAAGCAAGTCAAGATAGCATACACTTCAATTCGTTCATATAATTCCATTTCATATCAAATTCATAAGCAAGTATCAAATTGCTCATTCTTTATTCAAAATTTCAAGTCTTTTTTTTTTAAGTTTCTTTAATCTTGTTTTGCCTTGCTAGATAGTAGGACTAGGTAATCGAGTCACATATTAAGGTACACAAAGTACCTAGCATGTTATCGTATTAAGTCGGTACACAAAGTACCTAAACAAGAAGGTGTCTGCTACACCACATATTAGGGCACACAAAGTACCTGATCATGTTGAGATGTCTTCTACATCACATATTAGGGTACACAGAGTACCTGAACATATTAAGTCAAGCTCTAGAATCTAAGGCATGACGTTCTACCTACGACTGACTAGCAACCAAGGTCTTGTTGAGTCTTTTATTTGCAAACTGTTGAGTTGAGAGGTGCTCGATTCGTTCAACCGATGTGGCTCACCAAGAGGTGGAGAGGTGGAATTTTGGGTGGATTTGGTGTGGAAGCTAAAAAGTAATTGACACAATGATTTTAGAGTGGTTCAAACTTCTAACCAAGGTCTACATCCACTACCTTAGCTTCCCACTAAGGATTTCCAATCAATCCACTATTGATTCGTCCCCTTTTCTAGGCTTAGGAGGAAACCCTTTACACCGATCAAGCTTTCTACCCAAAGCCTTGATCAAACCCTCTTTACAAGAGATAAGAAAAACAAACACAAATCCCTCTAATAGGTGTTTGTTTGCAAAATTAAAGCACTCACCCAAAACCTAAAACACTTGAGCAAATTTGACAATTTTGGCTCACTAGTGTTTGTCTATACAAGAATTGACAATTTAAGTGCTAAGACAATATTTGATCATTTGTTGATTGACAATGTGAGCATTAACCAAATCTTGATGCTTGGAGGTCCCTTTTATACTCCTTGATGAGTTTGTAGCCGTTACTAGCCGTTGGGGTTGAATTGGAGCCGTTGAGGACTTTATTTCCCACCATAAATGCAGTTCTGCTGCTACCCGTATCGAAATGCTCGGACCCGTTTCGATACGCTCTTTAAGTAGAAAGAGCCGTTGCAGTTTGACAAGCATCCGTATCGAAACACCATGGGCCGTATCGAAATGCCCATATCGAAACGCTAAGCACCGTATCGAAACGCTCTGCATTTAAATGTTAGTTGGAAAATAGCCGTTGGGGTTTATGACCGTTGTGGTCGATGCCACGTAGGCGTATCGAAACGGCCGTATCGAAACGCTGGGCAAAAATCTCATCCACGGAAGGCCCGTTTCGATACGAGTATCGAAACGATTTTGCTACTAGAATACACCGTATCGAAACGCCTGGAAGGTTTTGTGAAGTTTGGCTTTGAAAAACATGTAAAACCCTTTTGAAAACATCCCTAAACATAGTTTCAAGTTATTTGGATTTTGGAAATAGTTTTGAATTCTTTTTAAATCAGTCCAAAACATTTTTCAATTATTATATCAAAATATTAGTTCTACACAAACAATTGTACATCAATAATTAAGCAACAAGCACATCATTGATCCATTTCCTTTTTATGTTCTTAGGCCGTATAGTTCTTAGTTCAATTCATAAGTGATCAAGCATTCTCAAGTTTCACATATCATCATTCAATCTACAAATCATTCGAACATATCAGGCCAAACAAGAAGATACATTTCTTCCATTTCCTTATTAAGCTTATTTACCAAGTCATTAACTTGTCAAGTCTTGATTATATCCATTCTTCCCTTTATTATCCATTTACCAATAGAATTAGATTCATTTCAAGCATAATATGCAAACAAGTATTTAGACATGTTGATTTGGTTAGGGCTTAAGTCCCAACCCTAATTAAATGTTATACTCACCAAGAATCTCGAGCCCTTGCACCTATCTATCATATCCGTGGAAGGGAAGACGAAGAATATCCCGATATTATCGCAGGTACCGTTGAGCTAAACTCAATACATGTTTATGCTTTGATAGACTCGGGATCCACTCATTCATTTGTATGTTC
Source organism: Hibiscus trionum (assembly GCA_030270665.1). Classification (NCBI taxonomy): domain Eukaryota; kingdom Viridiplantae; phylum Streptophyta; class Magnoliopsida; order Malvales; family Malvaceae; genus Hibiscus; species Hibiscus trionum. The sequence continues at coordinate 21,891,718 of BSYR01000025.1, forward strand.
AAACTTGATAGAAAAAGTGAATCTAAAGCTTAAACTTGTTAGAACAAGCCTTGTAGTCTCAAATCCATTAGGGGGAACTTCGAATATAAACTTGATTTGTAGAGATTACCCACTTTTCATTTGGAATATGCCTTTTCTTATTGATCTATACATTTCGCCATCCTGTGAATTTGATTTAGTATTGGGTTTAGATTGGTTAAGCAAACACGAAGCTTTGGTGGATTGTCAAAATAAAAGACTATACCTCCGGGGTTTAGGAAAAGAATCCATACTCCTAATCGATAAAAAGCCAACCTCTATTTTTACTTCTATGGTCTTACAAGATCAAATTGAATTCGGTTTATCTGAGATGCCAATTGTTTCTGAATTCGTTGATGTTTTTCCTGAGGAACTCTCTGGACTCCCTCCGACTAGAGAAGTGGGATTCGAGATTGAAGTCCAGCCTGGAACGAATCCGGTGTCCATCACTCCATATCGAATGGCACCACTTGAATTGAAAGAACTTTAAAAACAACTCCAAGAACTCCAAGACAAGGGCTTTATTCGGCCTAGCACATCTTCCTGGGGTGCACATGTCTTGTTCGTGAAGAAAAAGGATGGTACGATGCAGCTTTGTATTGATCATCGTCAATTGAACAAGCTCACAATCAAGAACCGATATCCGCTCCCAAGAATAGAAGATCTCTTCGATCAACTTAGGGATGCTTCAGTATTCTCAAAGATCGATCTTCGATCGAGTTACTACCAAATAAGAGTCAAAGAAGATGATATGCCCAAAATGGCTTTTAGAACAAGATACGGCCACTATGAATTTCTAGTAATGCCATTCGGGCTAACCAATTCCCCGACCACATTCATGGATCTAATGAATCGAGTACTCAAGCCCTATCTCGACAAATTTGTAGTCGTCTTTATCGATGACATCTTGGTCTACTCTCGTAACAAGGAAAAACATGCTGAACACCTTCGAATTGTCTTGCAAACTCTCTGAGAACATCAATTGTTCGCCAAATTCTCAAAATGCGAGTTCTGGCTATCGGAAGTTTCATTTTTTGGCCATGTAATCTCAGCCGAAGGAATCAAAATGGATCCGAAGAAAATACAATCCATTCTCGATTAGAGACCTCCGAGGAATGTAAGTGAAGTCCGAAGCTTTCTCGGTTTAGCCGGGTATTATCGAAGATTCGTGAAGGGATTCTCCACTATTGCCTTGCCCCTAACTAAACTTCTTCGAAAGGATCAACCATTCGAGTGGTCGGAAAAGCAGCAACAAAGTTTCGACCAACTTAAGCAAGCCCTGACTCATGCCCCGGTCCTTATCCAACCAAAATCGGGAAAGGAGTTCATGGTTTATAGCGATGCATCTCATTTGAGTCTTTGAAATGTTCTAATGCAAGGAGATAACGTAATTGCTTACGCCTCGCGCCAATTGAAGCCTCATGAACTCAATTATTCGACACACGATTTAGAACTTTCCGCAATCGTGTTCGCTCTAAAAATCTGGAAGCATTACTTGTACGGTGAAAAGTGCTATTTTTTACCGATCACAAAAGTCTCAAATATCTCCTAACACAAAAAGATTTAAATCTAAGGCAAAGAAGATGGCTAGAATTGCTTAAGGACTACGACTTGGTTATCGACTACCATTTGGGGAAAGCAAATGTGGTTGCTGATGCCCTTAGTCGAAGACCACACTCGGGTAATCCTTTTAAGCTTTCATCCTTGAAATTTCAAACTGAAATTGAATCATTCTTGCTATGCAAGAAACCATTCGAACACTTGCTTCTTTTGCAAGTAACCATTCGAATTCCACCTAATAGTTTTTTAATCTTGTAGCTTCAAATTCTATTAACGCTCATCTTCGAGTGTATAAAAAATGTGGATTTTTGTCCAAACTACATGTTTAATCTAGCTTAATCTCGAGAATCAAAGAATTGTAGCAAACCGACCCTGAACTTCAAGCTATTATCTCGAAGCTTGACTCGAAAGCCAATCAAGAATTCTCCATTCATTCGAACTGCATGCTCTATTTAAAGAATATAGTGTGTATTCCAAACAAAGAAGATTTGAAGAATGAAATTCTGCAAGAAGCTCATCAAATTCCTTTCTCAATACATCCCGAATCTATCAAGATGTATAAAGACCTTAAATCCTTGTATTGGTGGCCTAGTATGAAGTCATCCATCATTGATTACGTATTTAAGTGTCTAAATTGTCAAAGAATCAAAGCCGAACATCGAGCTCCCATTGAATTACTCCAACCTCTTGAATTTCCTCAATGGAAGTGAGATCGAATTACTATGGATTTTGTAACTAGTCTCCCTTATTCTCCAAGAAAATGTGATGTCGTGTGGGTTATAGTTGATCAATTCACTAAGTCGGCTCACTTCATCGCCGTTCGAATGAGCTATAGTCTGGAAACTCTAGCTGACTTGTACATTCATGAAGTAATTCGTTTACACGAAGTTCCTACTTCAATCGTCTCTGATCAAGATCCTAGATTCACAGCTCGATTCTGGAGAACCTTGCAATGAGCCATTGGAACTAAGTTGAATCTAAGCACGACCTTCCATCCTCAAAGTGATGGTCAATCTGAAAGAGTGATACAAGTGCTCGAAGATATGCTTAGAGCCTGTGTTATTGACTTCGGAAAGAAATGGGAAAAATCCATACCTCTCGTAGAATTTGTCTACAACAACAATTACCAAGCTTCGATCCAAATGGCTACATTCGAAGCTCTGTATGAGAGAAGGTGTAGAACACCTCTATGTTGGTCTGAATTAGGTGAAAACAAAGTTCTTGGTCATCAATTGCTTTGGGAAACCGAAGAACAAGTTCAAATTATCCACAATCGATTAAAGCAAGCTTTTGATAGGCAAAAAGCCTATGCAAATTTGAAACGAAAGGACATTCAACAAAAAGTAGGAGACACAATATTCCTTAAAGTTTCTCCATGGAAGAAGGCTTTCAGATTTGCAAAAAGGGAAAGCTCAGTCCCCGGTTTATTGAACCATTCGAAGTTGTTGATTGAATTGGTCTAGTGGCTTATCGATTAGCACTCCCTGGTGAGTCCGATAAGATACAAATGACTTCCATGTCTCAATGCTCCGAAAGTATCGATCAGATCCATTTCATATCCTTGAGCCTGAAAAAGTTGAATTGAACCCTAATCTATCTTACAAAGAAGAGCCAATTCAAATCCTCGATAAGGAAGTCAAGAGACTCCAAAAAAAGAACGTTCCTTTGGTGAAGGTCTTATGGAGAAACCATAAGATAGACGAAGCAACCTGGGAACCCGAGGATACAATGAGAAAGCAATATCTTCATTTATTCAATTCAGGTAATAATTCGAGGATGGATTCTTCTTTTAGGGGGAGAGTTGTGATACCCTAAATCCTAGCCTAGTAGAAATAAAATCGATTACCTAAATTGTTAGTCTAATTGAACCTTGGATTTAGACTAATTGAATTAGTGAAGGACTTAAATGAAAGAATGAGCAAATTGAGTGATCAAATTAGGATGACCAATTCGAATTGCTTAGTAAAGATGAGGCTTGCATACTAAATTTCATCATTCCAATGACTACCCTTGATTAAACTTATAATTAAGGTCTAATTAGGGTCAAATAGGTAAATTCACAAATCCACTAAGGATGATAACAAGTTGTCATCTTTCTCATTTCTATCCTCCTTGCCGAATTAATAGAAGAAAAGAGGGAGTGAGGAAAAAATTGAGAGAGAAAGCCATTGGAGGAGGGATTTAAGCTTGCATGCCATTAGATTATCCATAGGAATTGAGCTAGGAATCAAAGTAAGTATGCTATTACCTTCATCCATTCGAATAGCTTATGGTGTTAGTTGAATTTGGTTGTTTGATGTTTAAAGGTAGAATTAGTACTTGTATAAGCTTAATTGATGTTTGAATTGATGTTGTAGTTAGGTGAATTTGAAGTATGAACCATGGGTAACATGCTAGGATTTGTAAACAATGAATTGGTACATAGTGTAACATAGTCGAATAGGGTATTTGCTTGATTGATGAATGAATTGAATAGGAATTGATATTAACAAGTAATCACTTAGTAGAAATCATGTAATATGTATAATTGAAGCATTGATCAAGTTAGATTGAAAGCTAGGTTGAAGAAATTGAGTTAATAAGGGAAATAGTCACATATGTTACCATAAAATGGATTAGGGACTATTTTGAATAAAATAATTAATTCGAGATTGAATTGAATGAAATAAGAGGCTGGAAACTTGAGTAAAAATACAGGGGAGGACTTAGAATAAATTTTTAATAAGCGACATGGCTTGATTAGTAAGGAAGTGATAGTTTAAAGTGATGAATTGGCATTATAGTGAAAACTAGACTAAACTGGAAATATAGGTAAAATTGAGGACTTAAATGAACTGTTTAGGGACCAAAATCAACTTGTAATAACAGAGTAAAAACAGGGTAAACAATGTTAAAAGGGGATAAATGAAATAGTAAGGGTTCTAGATGAAATAACTCATTAAAGTACACTAAACTACAAAACTGGCAGAATAGTCACTGGAAACTGGACTTGACTTTAAATAAAAATATGTATTGATGTACGAAGACTAAAAATATGAGCCTTATATGGTTGGATACATAATTGAATTAGCTTTCTAAGGATATAAGTTAATTGAAAATCCAATGTATAAATTAAAAGATATGAACAGATTACTAAAGAGTGTACAAACTGCCAGGGCAAAAATTGTTTTGGATAATGTAGTTCAAATGAGCTTGAATTATTAATGTATTGATTCTAATGATTTTCCATGTTGTGTGTGGCTTGCTAGAGCAAGGATTAGAAGAGGTTTCTGAAGGAATTAAAGGTGGATCATCAAGGGATAGACAAAAGGGAAAAGAAATACAAGATTAGCTTGGAGTATTGTGAGTGTAACTCCACTTAGGGTTAGGACTTAGGTCCTAACCAATCTCTTTTCTTGAATTGATGCCATTTAAAATGACTAACCTATATTTGGTAATCAAGGGAAGAATAAACTAATTGAAAACTTGTTTGATGCCATGATGAACTGTTTCCTTGAATTGTATTGAACACCTTGGTTGTACTAAGATATTTCATGTCTAAATTTATGTTCCCATATGCATTGCTTATGCCAAAGGTATGTAATGGCATGCTAGCTTGCTTGGATACAAGGTACGTACAAACATGCATAAATGAGATGTGATTGAATGCTTCTATGTATGTTGATATGTCCGAATGGCCTACTAGATTGATTGCTCTTGTGTGATGATTGATTATCTATGAATTGAGCTGAGATCCAATGCTTCTATGTATGATATATTCGAATGGCTGGTACCTTGAATGCCCTTGTATGATGCTTAAGTATGCATAATCACTTGATGTGCATTGCTCGAAAATAAAAGATTTAACAAGACCTTGGTTACTAGTTGGTCTTAGGTAGAACGACATGCCTTAGAGTCTAGAGCTCGATTTAATACATGGTGTAGAAGACACCTTAACACGATAGGTACCTTGTGTACCCTAATATGTGGTGTAGCAGACACCTTCTTGAGCAAGTACCTTGTGTACTCTAATATGGGGTGTAAAAGACACCTTAGCATGATCCGGTACTTGTGTACCTTAACACGTGACTCGATTACCTAGTCCAACTATCTACCAAGGAAAACAATATTAAATGAATTGTAAGATAGACTTGCAATCTTGAATAATGTAATAATAAACTTGTAACTTGAAAATGATCTTGAAATGAATTTGATGCCCATCTTGTTCGAATTGGTTACAATTGATTGACTAGTTTATTGTGCTTGATATGAAACCTGGTTTTATTGATTTGTTGTGCTAGAATGGGATATGGAAAACTAATTAGGTAAACTTGATTGAAATGAATAATGATTCTAAATGCTAATAAGCTTGATAACATGTTAGGTAGTTGTTACCTCACTAAGTACACTATGTACTTATCACTCTCATCTTTCATTCTTCCCAAACCACATGTCTAAGGTGATTAAAGCTTTCTGATCTTGAGCCGAGCATTACACAAGTGAAGACTGAGAGTATGGCTTGTCTTTGTCTTGTTGCACTCCTAGTTGGTGGATTAGTTTTGTGTCTAGTTGTACAAGTTTCATGCATTTGGCTTATATTAGAGATGTATATGAAATGTATGTAAAAACTTGATGGAAGGATGGTAATGTTTAAGTCACTTTGGTTATATAAATAAATAATCATATGGATGTATAAACTTGAATGACATGTTAGCCTCTTTTGATATGTATATATAAATGAAGTTTAAGTAAAAGCTTGTTTGAATGTGTTAATGAATCATTGATGATTAAGGTTGTGTCTAATGGTATTCGAATGTGCATTGGGCCTTAAAATGATGATGATGATGTTTGAATGGTATAGGGAATCTAAGTTGTAAATTGAATTGATCTTAAGTGTTCGATTGGTTAGTAAAACTAGGTAACTTGAATTGGTAACTTGATTTGGTATTCGAATGGAATTAGTTTGGAGATGAATATATAGTTTCTTGAATGACAAGTAGTTCGAATGGAAAGATTATAATGTTTGGAATGAATTGAACTTAGTATATTGGATTAATCATATTTGGTAACTTAATCACTAAGTAAATTTTAAGAAAGGTTCAAATTGGCCCTAATTCTATGTGTCTTTGTTTGATTATATGCATCGACACTCCTCGCTCCTAACCCGAGCGAGGGGTGTTACAATAATAGAAAATCAAAACACTCAGAATTTAAAAATTATGTACCATTGTCACCCCTCACGATTTTGATTGTGGCTAAAAACTAAGTCTTAACAAATTGAAAGAATTTTTTGAGAGCCCACACAATTGCACTCTTAAGTTTTAGCAAAAACACTCAACACATGCGCGTACAATTATCAACAACTGTAAAAAAATCTTTCTTCCCTGTGTGTAGAGACTCTATAGGGCCCCCAAAGGTCAATGTGTACAACAACAAAAGGTTCAGAAGATTTTGAATGACTACTAGGAAAAGGAAGTCTAGATTATTTTGATGGAGGACAAATGAGGTATTCATGTACATCAATATTGTTATTAAAGACAACAATAGTCAAGGCAAACAATTTATTCATTATAGAAGTTGAAGCATGACCTAAACAATCATGCCAAATGTGCAAATTTTTATTAGCAAAAGATGTCATATATGAGGATGAACTAGGACTAGCATCACATGACACATCAACAGGAGAAACAAAATTGCAAAAAGCTGTAAAAATCAAACCAGAATATGAAGCTGAAGACTCAAAAAAGTACAATCCCTTATAATGCTTACCAATTCCCTTCGTCTTTCTATTTGAGAGATCCTAAAAATACGAAAATCAGGATAAAGGGTAACAAAACAATTAAGCTTATGAGTAAGTCTTGAAACATATAAAAAGTTATGGTTAAAATGAGATATAAATAGGACATTCTTTAGGGACAGAGAAGAATTCAAGGGAAAGGACCCAGTATGGGTGATGAGAACATTTTTATCATTTGAAAGATTGACAAGCCGCGAAACACATGAACTAGAAGAATGAAAACTCTTGAAATCAGACAAAATATGGTATGTTGCACATGTATCTATAATCCAGGAAACAGAGGCATCAGTATTGGACACAACATTTGAACTTATTCCTACCATGTTCACCATTGTATCATGCACATGAACTTTGTGCAACAAATCTAATATCTGATTGTACTGATCACGAGTGAAAGATGGAGCAGACAAGTGCCCAGTTGCATCTGTGTTGCCCATATCAGTATCCAAGTCCACAGATGCTTTGGAAGCAACCACCACTGCTGCTTGAGACCCTCTCTTTTTAGTGAACTTGTAGTTAGAGGGGAAGTCAATCAAACGATAACATTTCTCTCGCTTATGCCCTTTTGATTTTACAGTGATCACAAATTCCTTGAAATCGCCGGCGACCAGACACCTCAGATGCTTGTGAATAAAGAGCTGTTGAATTTGAATATGGTGCATGCCCAGTGATATGCGCTCATGAGACTCCTCTTGAACAATCATAGAGTAAGCCTTGTTCACTGAAGGAAGTGGTTGCATGAGGAGGATTTGACTTTTAATTGCAGTGTAGGTCTAGTTCAACCCCATCAAGAACTAAAAGAGTTGTTGTTGAACGAGATGCACCTGGTTCCTCTGTGAAACCTCACAATCACAGGTTGAAAAAAGAACTAATGTATTATACTCATCCCAAAGCAATTTGAGACGAGTGTAATACACTGAAACAGTGGACTCCCTCTGATTGAGAGTATCAATGGCGCGATGAAAAAAAAGATCCGAAAACCGTCAATTTTATCAAATTGTTCTCGTAAATCCTTCCAAACTATAGCGGCATTCGAAGTAAACATAATACCTGCGGATAATTCCTTGCTCACTATGTTGAGGATCCAAAATAAGACAATGGCATTGCATCGCTCCCACTGCGGCTGTAACGAATCGTTGTAATTCTCTTTTTTGCAATCTTCGTCGATGAATCCTAGCTTCTGCTTCGCCAAAAGAGTTATCCGCATCGAACGACTCCATACGCTATAATTTTTCAGACCGGTGAGTTGATGAGAGACCATCAACGTTCTCTGTGTTTCAGATGAGTGGAGGGAGAGTGGATGATTGACATCAACGACTGTTTTATCCGCCGCTGGTGGCATCGTGACTGAACCAGTTCGTTAAGAAAAACCCTAGAATCGCAAGATTTTTTTGGGGGAACGAAACGAAAGAGAGGAAGAATGAACTGCCAAATAAACAACTCTCAATCAACGGGCTAACAAAAATCGGGCTCAAGAAAAGCATAGGCCGAAGAACGACGGGCTCTTGATACCATGTTAAACTTATAATTTTGAGAGAGTAAAATTAAGAATACATTTGAATTCATATATCAGAATAATTAATTTACAACCCAAAAGTATTTACACAGATTTGAACTAACTAATAAGCTAACTAATCTGTAACTAACTGCTAGCTAAGCTAACAAATAAACTTCTCACAACTAACTACAATCCACTAAACTCAATAGAAGGATATGGTCCTGTTGATTATTGTAGACACTATATTTCATCCTGCCTGTTTAAGAAACCTAATTACAAGTAATACATTATTCATTACATTACAATCCAAGTCTAAACACTACCCATTAAATAATTCGGTACAAATCTATTTGCCTGAAACTACCTATCTCACTACCCTAACCCGTTGAAAATAAACATAAAAATAAACGTAAGTTGAGTTGAAGAATACAAAGCATGGATCTTATCTTAAAACTCTAACTTTGGAATGTGAATATAATGAGAGTGGGGAGGGGGAAGGTGAAGAGTGAGTGACTCTCCCACTCTTCTCCCGCGTTAAAAAGAGAGGAATTAGGTAGAGGTGGTAAACGAGTTGTTTGGGTCGGGTAATTTCAGGTCTAATTATATTCGATTATGTTTGATTCGGGTCGGGTCAGATTTAGTTCGATTTCAGTTCGGGTCTTTGGTAATTTTAATAGAGTATCGAGTCGGTTCAATATCGGGTTAGATATTTTCAGGCGAGTTGATTTTCAGATAGGTCAATTTCGGGTCAATAGAAGATCATTCGTTTTTTATTTAGGTCAACCTTTAGATCTTTGGGTTGAGTTGAGTATGAGTTCAATCAAAGTATATATAGAATATTGATATATTCTTTTAAAAAGGAATATTTTTCTGTTTGTCAATTATAATTTAAGTTAGTTTTTGTTTAAAAGAGAAGGCTTCGATTCTTAAATATAAATGATACACTACTAAAACAAAACTCGTTTCAACTCGAAAAATCAAGTTTTTTTTTAACCTTGTAACAATTATATATATATTATATATCCGATAACAAACCAATAAGTTATTATTATTAGATCCATATTTGTTCAACTAAAATCAAAGTTGGTTTGGTTTATTTCAAGTTTCAAATCAAGTTTGAGACGATATCGGGTCTCAATTCGGGTCTCGGTTCAAGTTTATTGTCTTGATTTAGGGGATGGTCAGTCACTTTTCAAAAGTGGGTTAATTACTGCTTAATCCCCTCAGTAATCCCCTTATTCCAATTAAAACCCTACTAAATCCCAACATGTCCAAAAGTCTTATATTAGCTAAATAACCTGGCCCCGGATTGAAGCTCTTGTTGACTCAGAAATTTTTGATCGTTATAGGTAGAGTGTCCATTAACATTTCGTAAAAAATTAAGATTCGAGGTTCACCAATAATCCCTTTTAACTTTACGAAATAAAAAGTAGTTATCTATGAGACATTTATTGTGGAAGAAAACTATTCAAACAAAAAAATAACTCAACAAAAAGAATAACAGAAACTAAAATGATGTCTAGCAACTAAAAACTGGTTCTATGCTATTATTATCCATGATTAGGACATAAGTGTGCTGGCGATCAGTTTGTGCAAGGAGCTCTCTGTTCCTACTATTGCTCCTAATTCAGTTGTGATCCGAATGCCTCAGTGTCTCACAACTTGTCGTTGGATGCAAAGAAAATATATAATTTTATTTATTTTAATTAAGATTTTATTTGTAAATATAGTAAATATTATAAGGGCGGTTGGGAATTTTACGATAACCGATTCCTTCTTATTTACTGATTTGTCTCTACTGTTGTCTTATAAATAGAGAGCTCAAATTATTGTTTTATACACTGAAAATATTTGATCATTCATGTTTTCTTCGAAGAGAGCAATACCAAGTGAATTTCACTTCTTCACTTTGGGTGTACGATATTTGGAAGACTATGTTAACTTTGGGGGCAACCAGAGGCGGACCGTAGTTATAGCCAGTGGGGGCCTTGGCCCCCTTAAAATTTGGCAAATTAGTTTTTAGCACTTTGAAAGTTTTAAAATTTTTAATTTGGTCCCTTCAAAAAAATAAAATTTGTTAATATATTTTAAATTTTTTGAATATTTTAACTAAATCCCCACCTAAAATTTATCATCAAGGCTCAAAATTTTTGAAAATTTTATTTAAACCCCTAAATTTTAAAGAAATTTTAAATTAAATCCATTAAAATTTTTAAAATTTTAATTTAAGCATCTAAATTTTTTACAAATTTTAAATAAACCCCCTCAACTTGTGTTACCAAGATCCGCCCCTGGGGCAACGTCCAATATCGTGATTACATCATTCGGGCGAAATTGCTTCTAAGACAATGGCTTTTACTACGACATAGTAAGCCAATTTATTTTTTGTGTAGTTTTCTATTTATTTTGCTTTTCATTACTAACGTCATGTTTTGCAGCAATAATTTTTTCTTACGATCGTCTCAACATCAATTGAAAATATCTTAGTCAAAGCTCTAACATGAGAGGATGACCTTTCATTCCATATATAGAGATAAAGCATTTGATCTATTTAAACAAAGTCTAGTGTTATGAAGTAAGTCAGCATTTGATGAAGTTAATCTCACCAAAATCTAGTCTTTTCCGTTCTAAAATGGTTGGGAAAGTTGATTAAGAAATGTGTGGTGAAGCAGATGTTGTGCACATTGGAACAAGATCCATCATCATGTCCCTTCAATGGATGTCCCAAACTTTATCTTCATCCGGTGAGCCGATAACTAAACAGTGTGAGCACTAAGTCGCTGTTTTATATGCTGGAAGATGGAGTACTGGGCACAGAGCACTCGTGAATTGCATTTGCACCCTCTTTTCTTACATCCATATGCTTTGGATGTCAACCTGTTGTCTTGGTGGGTTCTTCTTTGCTGTCAATATTTGCAACCTAAATCCCACTTCTGGTGATTTGTAATTGTGGCATAATGAGGGCAATAATGCAACCAAACTCACACACACATACATGAGATATGATCCTCTTATACCATGTAAAATTTGAAAGTCTTATAATTTTTTTGAACCGTTAAATGAAAGTAAACGGATGAGAGAGACGTACTGACTGTTAATGAGTAATGAGAGGGTGTCAAAAAGTTAGAGTCAAAATTGATCAAGCAAAAGTGTTCTTTTGATAGGGTAAAAATCTCCTGCCCCCTAACCATGCCTCCTTCTATGCCTCCTGCTTAAAAATACTTAAAAATCAAATCTTGTCTCACAACCCTAATTTTCATATCCTAAACCTCAAACCCTAAATCCTAAAAAATACACCATACCCCTAATTCCCTACACCCTAACCCTAAGCCCCAACCTTAAACCCCGAACCCTAAACCCTAAATCCACTATTTTAAAGTGGGGGCATAAATGGGGCATACTTTGGGGGCAGATGATTTTCATCCCTTTTGATATGGCTCAGAAAGTAGAGATGATATGAGAAGCCAAGAACCTATATAGGAACTTTTCTTTTAGGCCTGAACATCGTTTATCGTTAAATGTATTCTTTTATACTTAAATATTTTAGGGGTCTTTATATTTTATTTTCATGAATTTAATGTATATATTAGCGCTGTTTGGGAATTAACGAATAGTTGATAGCGGATTACATTAATTGATTTGACTAGCGAAATGCATTAGCTGATTGTATAGAAATATTCGGTAAAATTAATTGATAGCTAATAGCTGTTTGATTCTTTGAACAAGCAAAATGACATATAAGGACATGATTATGTTCAATACTTGTTTGAATAATTTATTAGTTATTAATATTTTGTATCTATACATATTAATTAGATTATGAAAATTAATTTTTAATAATATTATTAAGCCTATACGAAGGATGTATATATTATTTTTTATTTGTGAAATTCTATTTTTAGTATAATTTTAATAATTATTAAATTTAAATGTATACATATTAATCTATATATTAATTTCATATTTTCAATAAAATCATACTTACTTGCCGATAAAAAAATAATTTCTTATTTAAGAATTATTTTAATTTTATTAGTTATTCAAATTTATGTTATTTAAAAAAATTATAATTATCAAGGACAAGATAGTCTTTACAAATATTTTATTCAAACCTCTAACTCAAAAAGCTCCTAAAATGAGCTTTTCAAAATGAGAGGTTTCACCTCAATCTGCTATTTATCAAACATCTAAATTAGCAGATTTAACTAGTCAAACCTCTAAAAATACTTCAAACCTCTAATTTTAACTCAAAAAGTTGTTTACCAAACATGGCATTGTTTTTTTTATTTGAAAAGTCTTGTTTTTCCTTTAACTTATGTTTAATTTTATTGTTAAGTATCGACCTAACAGCTATATAAAGGGTAAAAATAACATTTTAGTCTCCTACGTTTATAGATTTAATCAACTTAACACTTAATCTTTGAAAAAAAATGTCATTAATTGAACAATATAATTTTTCAATCATCTTTGTTTACATCCTTTTAAAGGGTTAAATTAATAAAACTTGTAAAATAGAGACTATAAAGTTATTTTACCTTTGTCTATAGCTGTTAAGTTAACAATTAATGGTAAAAGAGAAGAAAATTTATGAGAGGGACCAAGATTTTCAAATAAAAAAAATAGCCATGGACTCAATTTCACAAAAATAAAATATATAGACTAAATTTTAAATTTTGAAACAGTACATGGACTTTTAATATATTTAAACAGTTTTTCATACCACCTAAAATTTGAATATATTTAGTGGTCAAATTCTTCTATTGTACCGTGTATAAATTGTGAATATATTTGGTTCCTATTCTTCAATTTGGTTGTTATCAACTCCTACATTAAATTTAGTCATATTATCCCCGTATTATTGCGTCAAGAATGCAATTTAAAAAGTTGAAAAGTGTAGCTCTCAAATCTACAAATACAGTATAGTGAAAGAACTAGCAAAAGAATTTGGCCTATTTAGTGCTATTGGTTAACTTATGTCAAAGATATTTTGGACTTGGCTTAATTCGTTCATGAGGTCTTTTATAAGAAATGATGTTTAAATTGGAGTCCCATACTGTTTACATATGTTGTAATTTGATATCTTCATAAATTCAACTGGAAAATAAATGTAAAAGGAAAAGAAAAGAAAGTATGAAAGAAAAATGAGTCAGGGGATCCATTGTTGAGTATTCCTCGTCTGTATGCGTTTTTTGTATAGTTGTAAGTAGCTTGCTACTTTCTTGAATAAATAAAATCACACAGTTTATTCAAAAAAAAAAAATGAGTCAGGGTCCGGCTTTTTTCCTGATGTAGAAGGAATATATGCATATACAAAATACAAGCTGCAGACATGTTTTGGCCTATTTTTTACAGGGCATAGCTCAGACAAACTACGAAACCTAACCTTAAACAATGTAAAATTGGGTAACAAACTGTGACAGCAGTCCCTGATTACAAGTAAGAAACCTCAATCTAGCAGATATTTTTAGTTCATTTGTTCTCATTTCCTTTTCTGGAAATTTCTAACCAAAGTTCCAAACAAAAGACGGTTGATGTTTGGTTTTTTTACATTGATAAACAACTCCGGTTTCTTGGTTTTGATTTCTTAGAAATTTGATCCTGAAAACCTTGACGATCATATCAAACTATGGAACACGTCCATCCGTCGTCACGAGCTTTGCCTCACCGAGCAAGCAACCACCTGCGCCCATTGCCGCAGCCTTGTCTTCACCGTCTGTGGATTATCACCTTCAAATAAAAGAAACCCAAAATCAATAAAAATCAGAATAAAAACAAGTTCTGAAGATCACACGAGTTGAACTCATGAATCACCAGGGTCAACAATGGAGTGGGGGCTTCCAATCGGAGAAGGAATACTCTCACAATCGGATCCAACCGAAGGAGACGACGCGGAAGGCTTGGAGATCATCACGGTGTCGTTGTAGTTCTTATTAACGGCATAATAAAGACCCAAAGCAGGCAAAGTATCGGACAAACGTTGGTCCACCTCAGGCGAATTGAACCCGAACCCCAGCTCGATACACGCCTTGAGCTCGTCTAGGTCTTCGTCCGTCACGCTCTTGCTCCTGCTCTTCTTGCTGTTTCCTTTCCTTCTGAGCCAGGCTTCATCGCGGAAAATGTCCGGAGACCATGACGGGTGCTTGTAAAGCGGAGCCGAAGGTAACATCGTCGGGGCCGCTGGAGGTTGTGGTGATTGGTGAATCGTGAAATGATGGTGGCTTTTGTTCCGGTTGCGGTGGGGACATAGACAGAGGTAGCAGCAACCCCTGGGAGATGTGATATGTTGTGGAACGTGAGGAGGCAGATGGGTTAATAAGGTGGTGAGGTGGGTCAGGGGGTGAGGCCAAGTCAGGTTGACTTGTCTTTTCTCCCTTGTGTTTTTGGTGTTCAAAGATGGTTGAGTCATGAGTGTTACTTGCATGGTTTGTATTTTTATTTTCTATACCACGTATCTTAAATATTATTATTATCGGATGGAAAAAGATTGCTTAAGGAAGAGAGATATGGTTAGGATGATTATTTGATTCGGATTTGATGAGCTTCGATTCAATCTCTTTTTATAGGATGAAGTTAAAAAAAATCAGATTCAAATTAGGTCGGGTTTTTTTAGAATGAGATCGGGTCAAGTTCATTTTTAAGGTGAAAAATACTCAACCGACTCGAAATAAAAATTTATTTTTATTTTAAGTATTTAGGGATAATTGATACGCTATAAAATTCTCTCCTTTTATATTTTTCAATTATCTCTCAATTTTATCCAATAAAAATGAAATAATTATTCGAATGTCCTCTCTCTACATGTATTTTTCAATTAAATCTCTATTTATCGAATAAAAATAAAAAAAAATATTTATGGCAGGTCGTATCAATTATAATTTTGAAAATTCTACCGCACTCGACCAGCACCGATGAGCATCACTTGCGATGAGCACTATTAATTTACTTATAACCAAAAACGGGCATACATATTAAAAAAAATCAATTTACAAACTTGAAATTTGATTTAAATTTCTAACTCAATAGCAAATTGAGTTTATATTTGTAAAGCTCGTTGATGTTAGTTACCTTACATCCATAACATCATTGATGTGTAGTGGTAATAGTTTATCTCTACTTGATGATATAATATTGGAATAAAGCAAGCTCCAAATTAACGCTACAAATATGGATTATTTTCCTCCACAAGTTACTAAAGTGGTATAATTATATTTCACAATTTGACTTATGAATAGTGATTTGTCTTAAATTTAAGTGCTTTATCAATTAAGAAATACAAAACAAATATGTCAACACACATAAAGCATTGATATGGTTGGTTTAAGTGTCACTATGACCACCATCATATATAAATACATTCACTCTGTAAAGAAAACAAATTAAATAATTCATATATTTGCATTCATATTAACAAGTATACAAATGTAATTATAATTTTAATAATATGATAAAGAGATTTTAGCATAAAATAAAAACAAGTTATAGAGAGAAAAAATTATCAATGATGATAACTGATAAGTATGAAAGTTTGATTTGTGGGTGCATAGGAATCTGCTCCAAATCCTATGAGAATATAACGTAGATTATTAGTATTATTTTGGTTCCTCTACTTCCCACCCAATCATAAAAACAAATATTATAGTAAAAATGATTAAATGGATGACTTAGACAAGTTGGCCACTACATCTTTATCTTCAGATGTAGTAAATTATATTATTAAATTTATTTATTTCCATGATGGAAGTCAGCCAGTTGAAATTTCTAATTGAGTCTCTCTAGTAAGAAGTACAAAAAATTAGGAAACTATGTTAAAAACGTAGGTGTGCTAAATTATATATATACAAGATTATTATCACAGTCATTCGTATTTTATATATACAAGACTATTATCACTATCATTCATATTTTATCTAAAGAGTATAAAATATTAGGAAACTATATTAGAATGTGCGATTGTCCTTTTAATATTCTTCGATCCATCCTTAAATATAAATATTCAATGTATAAATAACAAATACCATCATTCATATTTTATATATATATATATATTATAAGACTATTATCACCATCATTCATATTTTCAAGTTCTCCAAAAGTTGAGAAATTATAATTTAGATTGCCAAATTTCTTGAAAGTATACTGATTAATGGAGTATTTATAATGATTGAATAGATAGTGAACAAATATTATATGTACAATAAAGCATTTCCAAGATGATGAATATATAAATAAGGGTCAATTCAGTCCAGTAAAAAAATCAATTAAATCTCACGAGTTGTTTACATTCATTTTAACTTTTATTAGCAAAAAAACATGTAATTTAGCTTATTTTGTGTAACGGTTGGTCAATTTTAACCATTAATTCACAAATAACTAATAAAATGAGTTTAGGAGTACATCCAAAAGGGTAACGTCATAAAATCGTAAAATTTTAATATATATATATATATATATTTTAAAATTTTTAAAAATGTTAAAATTTATTGGGTTCAACAATCCAATGAAAAAGATCGGAGGAAAGGTGAATTTCTGCCTCACGAACACATTTGTTCCACAAATCACTCAACAAACGGTTAAACTCTCCATCATGAATAATTATTATATGGTTCAGGTTTACTACGTCATCTATAATCTCATCTATTAAAAATCAGTCAATTACTTTTTAATTTTTATGTATTATTTTTAAAAATAAATCTTCACATTTTTTGTCATGTAAATAGGTAGTCATTGGTTACGTAGAAATTTATTATAAATAGATTAGTGATATAAAAAAATTAATTATCTAATTTTTAGTGGACGAAGACGTGATAAGCAGCGTCTACATACTAATTTCTCCTCCATCACAATTCATAATAGAAGTGTTCTTTCTTTACTTCCTCCACATTAACAATCAAAGACCCATGCAAGTAGGGATGGGTATTTTACCCGATTCGGTCAGGTTTCGATTTGAGTCGATCGAGTCAGGTTTTTTAATAAAAAAATCGAGTTTAGGTCAGGTCGGGGTTGGGTTTAGGGTGGAAAATATCCGACCTGACTCGGGACTAATTGTGTAATTTCTCCCTAAATTTTTTAGGGATATTTATAATAATACCCCATCTTTATATATATATTTTTATAATTAGATCCTTAAAATTGAATTTATTATTTACAATTTAGTCCTTCAAATTAATTTTTTTATAATTAAGTCTAATAAAATTCTTTTCTTTACAATTAGATCCCTAAAATTAATTTTTTTCTATAGGTCGGGTCAGGTTCAGGTTTAGTATATTTATTTTTTGGTCGGGTTAGGTTAGTTTTTTTAAGAAAATGTTCAGGTCGAGTGCGGGTTTAAGGTATTTATTTTCGAGTTGTATCATAGTGTCCTTGATAAAAATATGTTTCAAGTTGAATCATAACATATTATTTATATTATTATTTGGTAATTTTCTGAATAAAAGATTCACCAATAAGATAATATATAGAATTTTTATTATTTTTTTACGATTTTATGAAGTGAAACTTTAAAGATATGTCATATGTCACCATCTTGTTGGATTTTTTTATCAATAGACACTATGATTTTATTCAAGAACCGAAAATCATACCTATAAATATTATCTGAGCCTCATTAAAAATCTCCCAAAACCTAAATAGAGGAAAAGAGAACTCGAAATAATATCAAAACAAACGCCCAAAAACAAGAAAGAAGAGCCACACAAGCCCTTAGAAAAAAAAACGTTTAACCCAAAAAAAACCACCCCTACCCCACAACAAGCAACCAAACTACGCCTACTTCCAAACCTGCAGCCGTGTTATACGCTCCACGCCCTACTTAGCTAACGAATACACTAACCTATTTGCCTCGCAAAAAATATTTTCAAAACAAACACATTGAAACACCTCACAAGATAACTCGATGGCTTGAAAGCAATGCCAAAAGCCGTCACGACCTCTTTTCCTTATGCGTAATCCAAGCAATCGCAACACGAGTATCCGATTCAAAAAATAAAAGACCACTTGTTAAGTCATTTTGAAATAGCCAAACCCTTCACCGCCATAGAATAGCATGTAACTCTGCCTCATTTAACTCCATCACACCTAATGGTCCGTGAAAAGTGCTAAAATACAACCCCCTGCATCCCTAAGGACACCCTCACAACCTGCAGGACTCGGCATCCCTCTCGCTACGCCATCGACATTAAACTTCAGTATACCACACATGGGAGGCAGCCATTCAACGCCCCTACGCGTCAACACTGAACTCGGCATAGGAACACACTTATTAGGATCACTCCACCATGCCGCCTCATCAACTATAATTCCCGAATGCGCATTCGCCCAATAAAACGATCTCAATTTAATCAAGAACAAAATTACCTTCACCTCTAATCTCTTTTTATTAAACAAACAAGCCATCCTTTTCTTGAACCAAAAATGAAACTAAAGAAAGAGGCAACACCATTGCAACACCCCACCATTGAAACAAAAGTGACCAAACTTCAACCACCAACCCATAAGAATACAATATATGATATGTAGATTCTTCTCCCATCCCACACCAAGCACAACGATCCGAAACACCACTTAAAGAGACCCCAAGATCACGAGGATAACTGATTGTCGGCAACCGATTTAACATGACGAACCAGACAAAACATTGTACCTTAGGTGGTACCTCTAAGCACCAAATTAAAAAATCCATAAAACCATCCTCCGCTAACCCGAAAGAGCTCATATACTTTATCAATTCGCCTACCGAGAACTTGCCATGCATATTAGGACACCAAACCAGCCTATCATCCGACTCCTGCAAAGAAAAATGGGCCACCAACCTAAGCATCTCCTCAAGTTGCATTACTTCGAATGATCACAACCCTCTCCCAAACAAATCCGACCAACCATCATACACCAAAGATCCCCCACTGCATATGATTTTACTAAAGCATGCTTATTCCTCACAATACGAAATAGGCATGGGAAAACAACCCTTAAAGGCTCATCAAAACACCACACATCGTGCCAAAATAACACTTTCGTACAATTTCCCACTAACCAATAAAATGATCGAACGCCCATAAACCGTTGTACTCTTTCATCCTCCTGCACTTCAACAATTTGTATCCATGTATGCGACGTTTTGTGCTTCCCCACTGAATTAAATCTCCAAGATAACACTGTCTCACCATATTTAGCCACCACTAAAGCTTTCCAAAGAGAGTCTCCATCCTTAGCGAATCTCCATGCCCATTTCACTAACAAAACACAATTACGGAGTTGTAAATATAGTACCCCAAGCCTCCTAAATGTTTCGGCTTAAAAATAGTCTCTCACCCTACTCGAATCATCTTCTTTTTCCCATCCTTATCCCCTAAAGAAAAAAACGGCACAATCTATTAATCTTTAGAATAACTCCATTTCGCAACTAAAAAATGGTCATATAAAAAAACGGGAGAGTTGAAAACACCAAATTAACCAGAGTTAATCGAGCAGCAAAGGAAAATGACTTCCTCTTCCATCCTGCAAGCTTCGCTCGCACCCTTAGAATCAAAGGATCCCAAGCTGCTACACTCCCCGGATTAATGCCAATGGGCATACCCAAGTATTTAAAAGGTAAATCACCCGTCAATCAAACCTGCAGCGGTGTTATATTGTCCACGCCCTGCTTCGCTAACGAATCCGCTAACCTATTTGCTTCGCGAAAAATATTTACGAAACAAACACATGGAAGCACCTCACAAGAAAGCTCGATGGCTTGAAAGCATTGCCAAAAACCGCCAAGGCCTCTTTTCCTTATGCTTAATCCAAGCAATCGCAACACGAGAATCTGATTCAACAATAAAAGAAACCACGTTACGCCATTTTAAAATAGCCAAACCCTTCAACGCCATAAGAATAATGCGTGACTCTGTCTCGTTTGACTCCATCACACCTAATGGTCCCGAGAAAAGTGCTAAAATACAACCCTCACATCCCTAAGGACACCCCACAACCTGCAGGACCTAGCTACCCTCTCGATACGCCATCAACATTAAACTTCAGTGTACCACACATGGGATGTAGCCATTCAACGCCCCTACGCGCCAACACTGAACTCGGCATAGGAACACACTTATAAGGATCACTCCACCAATCTGCCTAATCAACTATAATTCCCGGATGCGCATTCGCCCAATAAAATGATCTCAATTTAATCAAGAACAACATTTCCTTCACCTTTAATCTTTTTTTATTAAACAGTAACTCGTTTCTCGCCAACCAAAGTGACTATACTACAACCACATACCCGCCAACCAAGCCTTTCGCACCAGCCCCAAAAACAAGCCATCCTTTTCTTGAACCAAAAACGAAACTAAAGAAAGAGGCAACACCATTGCATCACATCACTATTGAAAGAAAAGTGACTACACTTCAAACGCCAACCCACAAGAATACAATATATGATCTGTAGATTCTTCCCCCATCCCACACCAAGCACAATGATTCGGAACACCACTTAAAGGGACCCCACGATCACGAAGATAACTGATTGTCAACAACCGATTTAACATGACGAACCGAACAAAACATTATACCTTAGGTGGTACATCCAAGCGCCAAATCGAAAAATCCATAAAACTATCCTCCGCTAACATGAAGGAGCTCATATACTTCATCAATTCGCCTACCGAGAACTTACCATGTATATTAGGACACCAAACCAACCTATCATCTGAATCCTGTAAAGAAAAATAGGCCATCAACCTAAGCATCTCCTCAAGTTGCATTACTTCGAATGATCGCAACCCTCTCCCAAACAAATCCGACCAATCATCATGCACCAAAGACCCCCCACTGCATATGACTTTACTAAAGCAAGCTTATTCCTCGCAATGCGAAATAGGCATGGGAAAACAACCCTTAAAGGCTCATAAGAACACCACACATCGTGCCAAAATAACACTTTCCCACTAACCAATAAAATGACCAAATCCCCATAAACTGTTGTACTCTGTTGAGTGGATCGTTGAATCGATAAATGCCAAGAGGGGGTGAATTGGATTTATAAGATGTTTGGTAGTGAAGTGGTAAAATAAAAATTGAAGACAAGACACTTATAGTGGTTCAAGTTCCAAATGAACTCTACATCCACTACCTTAGCTCCCACTAAGGATTTTCAAACAACTCCTTTAGTTGATCTTCCCATTTTCTAGGCTTAGGAAGAAACCTTTACACAAATGGTCAATTTTCTACCCAAAATTGACCAAACCCTCTCACAATGTTTACAAAAAAGAATTTGGCAATTACAAGATATCTCTCAATACAAATATTGCCCAATTACAAGCACTCAACCCAATTGAATAAAAAAGATAGGAATTACAAAGAATCACAATTGGGGTTTTACAAAGATATGAGAATTAAGCACTTGAGCTTAGATTTGATGTTGGAATGTTTCTCTTAGGATCAATAGTTGTTGTTGGTTGTTTCTGGACTCCCCTTTATACCTTCTCATTCAATTCTAGCCGTTGTGGTTGTTGTCATCATAAATATAGCCGTTGGGATGCAATCTTCCCACCATAAATGTACTTCTGCAACTACCCGTTTCGAAACAGACCAAAATAGAAATAGCCGTTGGGGTGTAATTAAGAGACCGTATCGAAACGAATACGATCGTTTCGATACACTAAGAGCCCGTTCTGAAACTTTCTTGATGCCGTTTCGAAACATTTTGACACTGTCAAAACCCGTATCGAAACGTGCTTAACTAGTTTCGATACACCTTAACCGTTTTCTGAAAATCAGTTATAAAATTGCAACGGTCATATTTTTGAATCCAAGTTTAAATATCGTTTCAAAACGTTTGATGTCATTTCGATACTGTCGTATCAAAGCTGATCTACTCGTTCCTTTGTTCTTCATCCGTTTTGAAACATAGGGTCCTGTTTCGATACACCCGTATCAAAATGGGAAGGCTTGTTCCGAAACACATGTTAACAGTTTCAAAACGTTCTGAAACACCTATGGGCTGTTTCGAAACGGTGACTCGAAAATCACTGTTTTGACTTGGAAAACACTTAGAAAAATTTGAATAACTCTTTGGTTTTGACTTGGCCATTTTGCTTAAAAGTTTTGGGAAGTTTTGAGGACTTAAAAATTTATTTTCTATTTTCAATTTAGTCCTTAAATTCTTTGTTATATCAAAATCAATTCTTTGGTTTTAGAATCTCCCCCTTTTTGATATAATAAAATCAAGTATAAATTTTTAAGTGTTTTTGAAATCTTTGAAAAACTTTTAACTCCCCTCAATTTAAGATAGGTTTTAAAATTGAAATTTAAAGCACTTGAGACTCAAACCCAACTTAAAAACACTTAGGCACTTAGGAGTTACTTCTCCCCTTTTTGTTAGATCAAAATATATAATCCAGGCTAAATGAGAATAAAAGAGACATAAAGCATAAACCAAACAACATAATATCATTAAAAGCATTAAGTTCATAAACAAATCCAAACATAATAGCATGCCCAATCCTAAAACAAGAAAATCAAAGCATAGGTCTTAAAAACAAAAACATAGATAGGTGTAAACTTAATCCTAACATGTCAAAATAATATGATATGCAGTAAGCCTAAGGTGCCTCGTCACCATCATCGTCTCCAATGTCATCCAAGAAATCATCTTTGTCCTTTGCTTGATCATTGCGAAAACGCCTTCAATCACCATAGAAGTTGGAGAAGGAGAGATCCATGGATGATTGTTGGGTTTCTAGAACGGTAAGACAATTCTTGTTTCCAAGAACACGATCCTCCAAGGATTGTAAACGAGTGTTGAGAGCAGCAAATCTCGAAGCCATGTTCGTGTCCATCGTGTTGAACCTCTCGGTAAGGAAGGCCATAAGAGCATCATTGTTGGGAGCTATAACGGGAGCTTGAGCTTGAGGTTGAGGCTCTACTTAAGGTGCTTGAGCTCTTCGATCAACACGAATCCATTCACCAAGAGTGTAACGAAATCCGGATCTTACAAGAGAAGACTCATCAAGCTTTTTCTTTTATGGTTCCGGGAAATCGTATGAGCAATCAAAACCGATGCGGACAAAGATGTAGCTCAAAACTGTCCCAGAGGTGAAGGAGGTGACGGAGTCGGATAGACGATTCCTTACTTGATGGACCATCTCGGCAAACATGATCTTCACCAAATTAGGTTGTTGTGCTTGGCGGAAACACTCGAGCCAAAAAGTATCAACTTGGAGGATGTGGCCAAATTTACCTCCGGATGGGCGAATGAACCATGAGATAATCAAGTGCAAGAAACGTTCATGGGCATCCAAGGTAAGAACTGATCCGGTATGAGATCCAAAGTGATTTTCATCCTCAATTCCCTCATCAACAAGCCCAAGGATATTCACTAAGGTGGATGGATCAATCCAAAACTTATTGCCCAATATGTAAGACTCAATCGCAATGACTTCAGAACGATCCTCATTGTTGATAAGAATAACATTAGAGTAGAAGAGCAAAACCATATTCTTGTAGACAATGTCGGGAATGCTCAAGAAGGCTAGGAAAATCCATTGCGTCAAAAGAGGTAGGTATCGAAAGAGGAAGCGCTCGGAGTCAAGGAAGGTCATATCCACAACTCGCTCTCTCGAACAACGACATCTTGGAGAATTTTAAAACAATTCTTAGCATCTTGATTTCTAAGACTCTTGGAATAGAGAATGGTAAGGTTTGGACGAATATTGTCACCTTGGTTCGAACCTTCACCCCCTTCAGTCTTTCTTTTCTTAGAATCCATTTAAAAACACGTAAAAACAAAGCAAGCAATTTAATTAAAGTGTATGCATTTAAATCCTAATTCGATCCAATAATAATCCCATTAAGGTTTTAAAAACACTTTGAAAGTATATACATAATAAATTTCTTTGATGAAAACAAATTTGAAAAACAATGTTAAAAAATACGATTAAAATAAAATATATTCGAACCAAAAAATTTGAGATTTAAAATTTTTTTTACAAGATTTTGAAAACCCATAAGGTAAAACAAGTATACTATACAAAACTATAATTCTCTAACATAAGATTCGAACGAAATCAAAAGAAAAAGAAAAAGATAGAAAATACCTTAAATATGGGATTTTGGAAGAATTGGTGGATGAAATTGCACCAAATTGATGAAGCTTGCTTAGATTTACGTTTAGGAGTAAAAGCCCTAAAATTTTGATGAAAAACAAGGAGATTTGGAGGGTTTTTATAGAGGAATTTGAGTTAGGGTTTTAAGGATTTTGGTGTTTTAATAAAAAGAGTCTTTTAGCATTTAAAAACCTTTAAATTGGGCTTTTCGGATGCGTTTCGAAACAAGAGAAATCGTTTCGAAACAGGCGTACCGAAACGTCTACGAACGTTTCGAAACATGCTGACCGTTTCGATACAGGTTTTGACTTATTTCTATGTGTTTGATTCTAAACATGATCTCTAATGAAATGATGCCTTATTTCTATGTGTTTGATTCTAGAGTGTTGGATGGGATTTTTGGTAAGACATATGGCACTAGTGTTATCACACTTAAGGGGTATGGTGTCTACCTTAATTCCATAGTCTTAGAGTTGTTGTTTCATCCAAAGGACTTGAGCACAACAACTCCCTAAGGATATGTACTCCGCTTCGGTGGTAGATAAAGCTACACTATTTTGTTTCTTAGAGAACCAAGATATGAGCATACTACCTAGGAATTGGCAAGTGTCGAAAGTACTTTTCTTATCTATCTTACAACTCCCATAATCCGCATCCAAATAAGCATGAAGGTTAAAGGTTGAGTCTCTAGGATACCAAAGACCTAAACAATGAGTATCTCTAAGGTACCTAAAGATCCTTTTAACGGCTATAAGGTGTGACTCTCTAGGACTAGCTTGGAACCTAGCACACAAGCAAACACTAAATAATATATCCAGTCTACTTGCGGTAAGGTAAAGCAAAGATACAATCATAGAGCGATAAAGCTTAGAGTCAACACACTTACCTCATTCATTTTTGTCAAGCTTTGTAGATGAGCTCATTGGTATAGCTTGAGGCTTTGCTTGCTCCAAGCCAAATTTTTTGAGCATATCTTTGGTACTTAGCTTGATTGATGAAGATGTCATCCTTCATTTGTTTGATTTGGAGTCCCAAGAAAAATGAGAGCTCCTCCATCATGCTCATCTCATATTCACCTTGCATCAACTTAGAAAAATCTTGACAAAGCAACTCATTAGTAGAACCAAATATTATATCATCAACATAAATTTGAACTACTAAGATATCTTTGCCATTGTTTTTAATAAATAGTGTTGTGTCCACCTTTCCTTTTTCAAAATCTTTTCCAACTAGAAAACTTGATAATCTTTCATACCAAGCTCTAAGAGCTTGTTTTAAACCATATAAAGCTTTTGATAATTTGAAATCATGGTTTGGAAAAATAGGATCTTTAAAATCCGGTGGTTGTTCCACATAAACTTGTTCGTTTATAAAACCATTTAATAACGCACTTTTGACATCCATTTGAAAAGGCTTGAAATCATGATAACATGCAAATGCAAGTAACATCCTAATTGCTTCCATTCTAGCTACGGGTACATAGGTTTCATCAAAATCAATTCCCTCTTCTTGAGTGTAACCTTGAGCAACAAGCCTAGCCTTGTTTCTCACTATGTTACCACTCTCATCTAGTTTGTTTCTAAATACTCATTTAGTTCCTATAGTAGATTTGTTTCTAGGCCTATCAACTAATGTCCACACTTTACTTCTCTCAAATTGATTGAACTCATCTTGCATGGCCATAATCCAAAAGTCATATTTTAATGCTTCTTTAACATTCTTAGGCTCAATGCATGAGATAAAAGCAACATTATTAAGCATTTTAAGAGAAGAACGAGTAGTTACCCCCTTGGATGGATCACCCAAGATCTCACCACCCTTGACATAGTTGTACTCCTTTGGGTAGCTTACTTCCTTTTCCTCAAGAGACATGTCTTGCAATGCTTCTAGAGGCGGTTCTTGTGCTTCTTCCTCTTGGTTGGAATCTCATTCACCTTTGATGATTCTCCATCGTCATTGGCTTCAATGATCCCTACATCATCATCATCACAAGAATCCTTCCTCGGAAGGAGGTTATCATCGAAAACCACATGAATAGATTCCTCTACAACTAAAGTTCTTTTGTTAAACACACGATAGACTTTAGAGTTTAAAGAGTAACCTAGAAAAATAGCTTTATCACTTTTTGCATCAAATTTACCTAAATTGTCTTTTCCATTGTTTAAAACAAAACACTTGCAACCAAAATGATGAAAATACCTAATGTTAGGCTTTTTAGATTTTAAAATCTCATAAGGAGTTTTCTTCAAAATAGGCCTAATCATTACTCGGTTTATAATATAGCAAGCGGTGTTAGTGGCTTCCGCCCAAAAATACTTAGGTAAATTATTTTCACAAAGCATAGTCCTAGCCATTTCTTCTAAAGTTCTATTTTTTCTCTCAACAACCTCGTTTTTTTGAGGAGTTCGAGGAGCCGAAAAATTACGGCTAATCCCATTTTCATTACAAAAATCATCAAAACCCATATTTTGAAATTCGATTCCATGATCACTTCTAATATGTGAAATTTTAAGTTCAATATCATTTTGGGTTATTTTGAAAATGTGATGAAGTTTTCTAAAGCCTCATCTTTGGTGCTTAAAAATAGAACCCAAGTATACCTAGAGTAATCATCAACAAGCACAAATGCATATGATTTTCCACCCAAGCTAGTAGTTCTAATTGGCTCAAAGAGATCCATATGGATCAATTGCAAACATCTACTTGTAGAAACATCATTAATGGACTTGAAAGAGGCTCTATGTTGTTTACCTTTAGCACATGCATCACAAATTTTATCTAATGAGAACTTGAGCTTAGGTAGGCCTCTAAGTAGATAAAGGGAAACTAATTTTTCTAAAACCCTAATGCTAGCATGTCCTAGTTTCCTATGCCATAACCATGCATCATTTTCATTTTGTGCAACTAAGCATGCATGGGATGTATGAATGTCATCTAGATTCACCATATAAATATTGCCTATGCTATGACCAATGAGCATTGTTTTGTTAGATTTAATGTCAAATATTCTACACCCATTTACATCAAACATGACATTAAACCCTTTATCACACAATTGACTAATGCTCAATAAATTGTGTTTTAGACCATTGACATACAATACATTTTCAATAAGTATGGAAGAGTGATTACCTATGGAGCCAATACCTTCAATGTGGCCTTTGGAGTTGTCACCAAATGTCACTACTCCTCCACTTTTTGGCTTTAATTCCATGAATCGACTCTTGTCTCCAGTCATGTGCCTCGAGCATCCACTATCAAGGTACCATGAGTTTTGACTTTGTGCTTTGGCCTTGTAGCAATGCTCCCCCTACAAACAAAGAGTTAAACTTTGATTTTTGGTACCCAAATCATTTTGGGTCCATGAGTGTTAGCTCCCAAAAGCTTGGTTCCCTTAGGAATCCAAGGTGACATTGCATTAACATTATTAGATTTTACAAGTTCCTTAGGAACCCACACGCTTCTAATCTTTTTAGTTCTAGAATGCCTATAGGCGCCACTTTGTTTGTAGTTAAAATTCTTTCTTTTTGCAAAGTTGGTTTTTGAAGATTCACCTTTTTCAAGCTTTGAAGAACCAACATTTTTGAAAGAATTTTTGAGCTCATTTAGCTCATTCACCAACTTTTGGTGTTCATCATTACATTGAGAAAGAAGGTTGTTTAAATTAATATTTTCTTGTTCAAAGACTTTAAATCATCTTGTAAGCTTAAAACCTTTTTCTCAAAATCCGAGTTAGTTTTAGAGAGTAAGTCGTTTTGAGCTTTTAAATCCGAAATGACTTTTTTGTTTTTCAAAACGGACTCCTTATATTTCTCTACTAACTCATCATATACCTCTTGTAACTCATCATATGCATCATGCAATTCATCAAATGTAAAATCAAAGCAAGATGAGTTAGAGGTTACCATAGAATCCTCCTCAAGGGCCATGAGGCAAAGGTTGGCCACTTCATGTTCCTCATCCTTGGATGACTCCTCATTACTCCAAGTAGCAATCTTGGCTTTGAGCTTCTTCTTCTTCTTCTAAAAGACCTTCTTCTTGAGTTGAGGGCAATCAGAATGAATGTGGCCCGGCTTCTTGCACTCAAAGCAAATGATGGGATCCCTTTCTTCTTCTTTACTTTTGTTCTTGAAGTCTATCTTTCTTTGAAATTTACTCCCTCAATTAGACTTCATGAACCGTGAGAAGCGTTTGGCTATCATTGCCAACTCCTCAAAATCTTCCTCCTCACTAGAAGAGCTCTCCTCTTGTAGAGAGGCCTTGAGAGCAACTCCTATCTTCTTCTTCTTTTCCACCTCTTGCTTCTCTAATCTCCTTTCATCTTTCTTATTTTTCTCTTCTCTTCCTTGTTTCATAATTTCATGAGTAAGGAGAGAGCCGACTAGCTCATCAAGTTTAAGGTCTTCAAATTCTTAGCTTCAATGATGGCCGTTCTTTTACCATCCCAAGATTCTAGGAGAGAATATAGAAGCTTCCTTACTAGCTTGTCTTCGGGAATCACTTCACCGAATCCTTTAAAACCATTGACGATGATCGAAAACCGATCAAACATCTTGGAGACGCTCTCATCGGGATCCATCTTAAAATTTTCATAGCTCAAATTTTGTAGCCCGATCTTAGTCTCCTTAACGTTTCTAGTACCTTCGTATGTTGTCTCAAGAGTGTCCCACACTTCTTTGGCGCTCTCGATTGAAGAAACCTTAGAGTAGATGTCCGGACCAAGTGCACAAAATATGATGTATAATGTTTTGTCATTGACTTACGTCCTTCGTCTATCTTCCTCGGCCATCTCCGACTTCACTTTCGGGACAAGTCTTCCTTCATCATTTCTTTTCATTGGAATGTAAGGCTCTTCTTCCACTACACCCCAAACCATGTAATCGGTGGATTTGATGAAGAGACACATCCTATTCTTCCAATATGGGTAGTTGTCCCCATTGAAGAAAGGTGGTTTAGTGGTGGACTGAGACTCGTAAAGGTTGGAGGTTGAGGTAGATGTCATGGCTTAACTTGAAATATGATCACACTCTTCTAGGATCTCCTCTTGTGGTTGTTAATCTTTCAAAAGAGGTAGGCTCTGATACCAATTGTTGAGTGGATCGTTGAATCGATAAATGCCAAGAGAGGGGTGAATTGGATTTATAAGATGTTTGGTAGTGAAGTGGTAAAATAAAAATTGAAGACAATGCACTTATGGTTCAAGTTCCAAATGAACTCTACATCCACTACCTTAGCTCCCACTAAGGATTTTCAAACAACTCCACTAGTTGATCTTCCTCTTTTCTAGGCTTAGGAGGAAACCTTTACACAAATGGTCAATTTTCTACCCAAAATTGACCAAACCCTCTCACAATGTTTACAAAGAAGAATTTGGCAATTACAAGATATCTCTCAATACAAATTTTGCTTAATTACAAGCACTCAACCCAATTGAATCAAAAAGATAAGAATTACAAAGAATCACAATTGGGGTTTTACAAAGATATGAGAATTAAGCACTTGAGCTTGGATTTGATGTTGGAATGTTTCTCTTAGGATCAATAGTTGTTGCTGGTTGTTTTTGGACTCTCTTTTATACATTCTCATCAATTCTAGCCATTAGGGTTGTTGCCATCATAAATATAACCGTTGGGATACAATCTTCCCACCATAAATGTACTTCTACAACTACTTGTTTCGAAACACCTGTACTTGTTTCGAAACAGACCAGAATAGAAATAGATGTTGGGGTGTAATTAAGAGGTCGTATTGAAACGGATACGATCGTTTTGATACACTAAGATCCCGTTCCGAAACTTGCTTGATGCCGTTTTGAAACATTTTGACACTGTCAAAACCCGTATCGAAACATGCTTAACTCGTTTCGATACACCTTAACCATTTTCTAAAAATTAGTTATAAAATTGCAACAGTCATATTTTTGAATCCAAGTTTAAATATCGTTTTGAAATGTTTAATGTCTTTTTGATATTGTCGTATCGAAACGGATCTATCAGTTCTGTTGTTCTTCATTCGTTTCGAAACATAGGGTCATATTTCGATACACCCGTATCGAAACGAAAAGGCTTGTTCCGAAACACATGTTAACAGTTTCAAAATGTTCCGAAACACCTAAGGGCTGTTTCGAAACGGTGACTCGAAAATCACTGTTTTGACTTGGAAAACACTTAGAAAATTTTGAATAACTCGTTGGTTTTGACTTGGCCATTTTGCTTAAAAGTTTTGGGAAGTTTTGAGGACTTAAAAATTTATTTTCTATTTTCAATTTAGTCCTTAAATCCTTTATTATATCAAAATCAATTCTTTGGTTTTACTTACTCTTTCATCCTCCTACACTTCAACAATTTTTCTCCATGTATGCGACATTTTGTGCTCCCTCACTGAATTAAATCTTCAAGATAACACCGCCTCACCATATTTAGCCACCACTAAAGCTTTCCAAAGAGAGTCTCCATCCGTAGCGAATCTCTAAGCCCATTTCGCTAACAAAGCATAATTACGGAGTCGTAAATCCACCACCCCAGGCCTCCTAAATGTTTCAGCTTAAAAATAGTCTTCCACCATACTCGACTCATCTTCTTTTTCCCATCCTTATCCCCATAAAACGAAACTAAAGAAAGAGGCAGCGCCGTTGCAATATCCTACCATTGAAAGAAAAGTGACAACACTTCAAACGCCAACCCACAAGAATACAATATATGATTTGTAGATTCTTTCCCCATCCCACACCAAGCACAACGATCCGAAGCACCACTTAAAAGGACCCCACGATCACGGATATAACTGATTGTTGGCAACCGATTTAACATGACGAACCAGGCAAAACATTGTACCTTAGGTGGTACCTCCAAGTGCCAAATCGAAAAATCCACAAAAACATCCTCCGCTAACCCAAAGGAGCTCATATACTTCATCAATTCGCCTACTGAGAACTTACCATGCATATTAGGACACCAAACCAGCTGTAGAGCGTTTGGGTGTTCTCTATTTATGAGTGCAAGTGCACGCTCTTGTCAAGTTATAGTATAAAAGATATCGTCTCCCACAGGGATTGAAGCAGCTCCTATGAATGGTTTCCTGCACAAAGATTTAGTAAATGCATAATTAAATCTCACAATGTGGAAATAAAAAAACACAAATAAAATAAAGATAGTGATGATAGGGAGAGATTTGGTCGATAGATTGGGTAAGGCAATTACAGCTCAGTAACGTGTAGACTACGTCGTAAAGCCTGAGAATGTTTTGCGCTGCCACGATATGCTGCCTCGACGGGTATGGCGGGCGGCAGGCTACGACCCTGTCACGCAGCCGCAGCGGGTCACTGCCCCTGCAACTTTCGATGTCTCAGCAGGTGGAACGGAAATAAGTCCTGGCGGCAAGTCTGGCAGACATTCCAAGTTCGACGGGATATTCGACATTGATCCTCCCTATTTCTAGGCAAGGATGCTCAAACACTCACATGATGTAGGCAATACCTAGCAATCTCAGCGTAAACCTAACACAGGCAAGTCCATTCGGTTGGTGATCCCTCTTAGCCGCTGAAACTTGTGAACTTTTGGGAACCAAGTTAGCCACGCCCCAACATGTTATGATCGCGCTTAACCCTTTCGTGAAGTTGACACTTTCGTGCCCCATAAATGGATTCTCTCAACTGATTGGTTAGGACTAATTGAAAGAATGAAGTGCATAGATTAAGCAAACTTGGAATTTTATTGAAAACAACTCAAAACTATTACAAATGTTTCTCACAACTACTTTACATACAAGCGCCTAAACCCTAGGAGAGTTGGGCCGCGACCCCCAACAACTCCCATCTACCTAGCTACATCTCTGCTATGCGACTATTCAAGCACGCATCCCCTCATATCTCGTCATGCGGTATGCCCCTATACCTTTACATACATTGGGTATATATATGGCTCATGGCCTAAGTTTGAGTCCTCCTTGAAGTAGAAGTTCTTAAAGTAATTTACATTAAATACAGACTCCCTTTAGACTTAAATGTGGACTCTTTGGACGTTGCCTTCTCCCGCAAGTAAGGATAAGTACTCTTACTTATCGATCTTGGATCAGCTCTACCGGCCGCTACATGCTTCAGAAAATTGCAAGACTGGGCTCATTGGGCTTAGGAAATTACCCTCTTTCAATCGTGACCCATCTTGGCTAAGTCGGTGTAACTCTTGCCTGGGCGGCACTTGGCGGCAATGCTGCTTCGACAACGTCCTTGGCGGCATCTGGAACTGCTTCAGTACAACTCCTTTTGTTCCAGCTTTCCTGTCCTCTCCTCAGCTACAGTACCTGAAAATAAAAACTACACTAAAACAATATCTTTTCTTAGCCAAACATAAAATATTCAATAAAAGCATGGTGAAAGAGATGATACTGTTATTATGTATGTAATGCACCTAAATATGTCTAAATGAGCTTAAGAATAGCAATAATGCGGGCAGGAATGTGTACAAAATATAGAACTCGTGGACACTCTACACACCCCCAAACTCGAACTATTGCTTGTCCTCAAGCAATGCAACCTAGCTAGTAAATCTGCCCTTTGCACAAAATTAGTAGAAACTTTAGCCTTTAACTTGATTTCTTACCTCAAGGCCGTGGCACCTATTTTATGTTAGTGATAGGGAATGGCATGAAATAACTTAAGTTTTAATTTTCTTAGTGCTAGAGCAGTGTGTGCAGGTCTGTGTCCATGCTAGATATGCTGAGATAACTAAGTTAACAAAGAATGCCTAAAATAACTAAAATACTAAAAAGATACGAGTTGCTGCCTTGGCAGCACAGTTAGGCACTTCCATCTTCTTTTTCTAATCATGGCTTTAAGGGCTTCAACTCATCACAACTATTCTCCGGGTCTGAAGCTAAGATAGGTGCACTCTACAAAACTCTGAACCCTTTGAATAGAGTCGTCCCGTGAAGGCTTTCATTCACTCTTGCTAATTTATCCATCACTTGGTTTAGATACGTGGACTTTGATAGCAGCGAAGTGTCCTTGCTCATGATCCTTTCTACAGCCTGTTTCGGGCACCTCTAGGGTTTTCTCCATTTTTGTTCTGCTACCCTGTGCTGCCGCGCCAGCAAACTTGTATCTAATCAAGGAATTTTTATTAAGTAAGGCAGGCAATGTTAAACTTAGAACTTAAGCAAAAATTCAGCATTTAACAGGCATTGTAAGAATAATTGGCAAAAAGAAAAATTTTCTAAGTATTTTTCATGCTTCTTCCCATAGTTAGGTTAAATATTTTTTAGTATGGTGCGAATATAAGTAATCGACTAATCTATCATAGGCACAAGTTTTAAACTAAAAATTTCTACTTCATTGAGTGTAAAGGGCAGAATTTACATATGCTCCTATATGCTACTAAATGAACCTAAAAACAAAGAGGACTATTCCCCCCCCCCCCAAACTCAAGGTTGGCATTGTTTTCAATGCCTTACACAAAACAAAAATAAAAAACAGAAAATAAAAAAGAAAAACATAAACATAAAAACAAAACATAACATAACATAAAATGAAAAATGAAAAATAGAAAAATAAAACAAAACATAAAAATTAAAAAGAAAAGAAAAATGTGCTATAGACTGAGGGAGTTCCCCTCTATTGCTGCTACGTCAGAGGAGGATTCGAAGGAGGCGGGCAGGACTAGGCGACGCGTGGCAGATGGTCTGGCGGCTGGGCTCTTTTTCTTGCTACGCGACGGTTGGATGCGGCTAAGGGTGGGTTTCTTGGATGGTCCTTCAGGTCCTTCACCCTGGGGCTCGGTTGCTGGCCGCTTTCTTTTCCTTACTGCCTCTGCCGGTTCGTTATCAAAAGAGTCTGAGATCTCCATATCTGAGTCGTCGGCATCTTTGGCAGTGGCCTCCTTTGCTACTGGTGAGGCGGCGCTGGTCTCCTCTTCCTTTTCTGATTCGGATGAGGAAGTGAGGTCGTATGGCTAGATGGGAGTTGGAGAGGTCCTTATCCTGGGGCGGATGTGCGGCCCCTCGATGTCGACGGTGGCTAGAGTAGCAGCTGGTCTGGGTGTGATATGGATCAGCTTGGATGTTGCTAATTCTGTCGAGAATGCGGGCAACTGTGGGCCACCGTCATGGTATTTATCAAGCAAGTAGGCCACGAAGGCCTCTTGCATGTCCGCAACATATTTGGTGAAGATCATTTGTTTGTGCTCGATCCTTTGGCAACTTTCGACTAGGCTGCACAGCAGGGGGATCACAGCGGACGGAAAGGCAGCTTCAGTACTGCCCGCTGCGGCTGGGATGGCGGCAGGTTGAGACGGTGGTTGGGCGGTTGAAGGTGTTTCAGGCTCCAGATCCCGCATCAACTGCTGGCGTACCTTCCTTTTCCATCCTTCCTTGGCAGGAAGTATTGTGTCCTTGGGGTGTGGCGATATGCGAAAATTGGCGCATAGGCCCATGATGAGTGCAGGGAAGATGAGGGGTCCTTTGGCGTTTAGTTTGTCTGCGTGGGCATAAATCTCCTTTAGAATTACTTCGCCAACATTGATTCGCCGCCCCTTCATAATGCTGTAGATTAGGGCCAGCCGCGACTTGTTGATTGTGGATCCGTACGTGGTGGGCATCATGCGGCGTTGGACGAAGTTGCTCCACAGGACTGCCTCCGACAGCAGGTCGCGGCGGTTGACTGAGCCATTGTTTTTGCCTGTTAGCCACTTGGTGTTGGGCTTACAGATCTCTTTCTTGATCTTGTTATAGTCAGCCGCCGTTAGGTAGGACTTCCATTCTTCATGCGGATTGCCGTAGATTTCTATGCTGTAGAAACTGTTGATCATATCTGTTGTAAACTTAACACCTTCTCCGCGGACATACACGAAAGAATTTTCTCGGTGTAGGTT
This sequence comes from Hibiscus trionum, assembly GCA_030270665.1. NCBI lineage: Eukaryota > Viridiplantae > Streptophyta > Magnoliopsida > Malvales > Malvaceae > Hibiscus > Hibiscus trionum. The sequence continues at coordinate 21,927,514 of BSYR01000025.1, forward strand.
TGTGGGCGTAGAAATCTCGCACTTGGTTACTATTTATCCTTTCTGGTTGCCGTGCGAACAGATCCCAGCCCAAAGTATGAATCCTCTCGAATATGGTGGGTTCGAGGCCAAAATCCCCATCTAGCCTGGTGTATTGGAACCTCATTTCTTCCCATAGTTGCCGCTCTGTGAAGTACCTTCGGTAAATTGCCTTTATATCCTTGTTCAAGAATTTCTTGAAGACTGGTTTAGAGGCGGAGACGGGTTGCTGCGATGTGGCCATAGCTGTGAGACGGTTGTTTTTCCTAAAGAACGAAAAAGAAAGTGAAAGAAAGTAAAGCAAGTGAAATCTTGAAAGCAAGGATAGCGGGAAGAATTGAGAGTAAAAGAGAGAGCAAAGTGAAGAACGGGGAGAGAATAGTTGGCCTTATATAGCCGTTTCTCTCTACTGCCTTGGCGGGCACGCTGCCAACGGGCGGCAATTATTGCGGTGCGAATATCGGGATTCCAGCCGTTACGTAGATAGCCGTTCCGCTCGCTGCTGCAAATGTAGCCATTACGGCTAGCCGTTATGAAGCCGCTAGCCATTATGCTCATCTGCCCTGGGCTGCCTTGGTCGCTGGTTGGGCTTCTCCTTTATTCTTTCATCCTTCTTGGTCTTGCCTTCATTCCTAACCTGAAATAAATTAAAAAAATAAATAAAAATAACTGAAAATTAAATCTAATCCTAATGCATAAAAATAAAGATAAAATTAGGTTATGTTGGGTTGTGCTTTTCCCAATCATAACCACTTCCTGAGGGCTTCGCTTTTGGCTTTTCATCTGGGCATGTCCTTCCCCTCCTCAGGTGGATGTTGGCTGCCATCTTTGCCGCCCTGGCGGGACATACACCAAAGAAAACAAAGAGGCATTTTTTTACAATTTTGTTTCTTTAAGATTTATGGTCTAGTTTAGGGTTATTGGTTTATGTAATTAATTTGGATTCCTTAAAGTTTAGGGTTTAGTATCAATGGTTTATGATTTAGCTTATGGTTATTGGTTTATGAGATTAATTTTGATTCCTTAAGGCTTATGGTTTTGAGTTTAGTATTAATGGCTTATGATTTAATGTAGAGTTATTGATTTACGAGATTAATTCCTTTTCAACTTGCTAATTTATGCATTTGAATTTGACTAAATATTTAAATCAAAGCTTCATGTGTACAATTGAACTAAATTAGAGTTTCAACTTTAATGTGTACAATTACATATTTACATCCAAATAAAAAAATTAGTGTATAATTATATTAAATCAAAATTTATATGGTATAGTAATAATGTTCGAATTGAATTAACTTATTAAACTTAGGATCTAATTGAGGTAAATTAAAACTTAGAAGCATAAACCACAGACATAATTAAAAGAATTCTAAAACTAAATGTGGAATTTCAATTAAATTAATTTAAATTAGGACTCAATTGAACTAAATTAAAACCTAAAAATAAAAATTTGAGACATGAATGAAAAACATCTAAAGTTGGAAGGACTAAAAAAATAAATTATCTTAACCTAAAAACTCACGTGGTTGGGAAACTTTCCCTCTCACCGTTTCACTTTAATTAAAATCATGGAAAAAAAAATAATTGGTTGGAGGAAGGACAAAAATTTGGAGGGAATTAAGCCCCTAAATTTTAGGTTCTTTCCCTCCAAATCCAAATGGAATCTTTTTAAATTTGATTGAATAATTAATTGCCCATTTAGCATTTGCCTCATATTTTTTTGCTTAGTGATTAATTACCTTTTAGGTCCTCACTTGTTTAAAATTTTCATTTTAGTCCTAACATTCACTTTTAAATTTTAGTTTAATTCAATTTTTTTAAATTGTAAAATATTTCGGCATCCTAAGGGATATTTTGGTTCATATTAATCCCTAAAATTCTATTTTTATCTGAAATTTACCCACAATTACCATACTGAAGTCTATTTGTACACGGTAAGACCCAACTTAAACTTCAACCGAAATCCATATTTCTCGACCTGAAGTTTATCTGTCAACGACGTGACCCGACCTGAACGTGACCCGACTTGAAGTCCATCCGAACCTGAATTAACTCGTTAATTGACTGATTCGAATCCAAATCGTTTTGGCCTGAACTGAAAAGACCTGAAATTAACCCGACCCGAACTCAATCTGATTTAAAATCAACCTGATAATGACCTGAATTCGAGTCGACCCGAACCCGGCCTGATCAAAGTCGCACCATTAAATTGACCTGACATAATTCTATCTGATTTGATCTGACCTGACATGACTTGACCTGAAACCTGAATGATTACCTGATTTGACATCTCTATTAAGATCCACTTATACAGTGTAAAACTCAATTACTTTTATACCTTTTTTGGATTGTTGAATGGGGGTAATAAATGGCTAAGATTGTTTTCTTATTTCCTTTTTGACAGTAATAATCTCCACATTTTCTACTGTTAATCTCAATCATCCATATACCTTCATTCAATGGACCAAAAAAATATAAAATTTCAAGTTTTATTAATGTAAAATGATCTTATCATATATATATCATATTGAAAAGTATTCCATTACTTTGCCCCACTATCAATAATTGCGAACATATGCCACAGGTCTATTCTTTAGCCTATATAGAAATATACAAAAATTGTCGACCTTATCCACAAACTTATCATACATACAAATTACAGAATAAAATAATTTGACATGCACTTTTGCTTTCCACCACGTGACGTATGTGGTAGAAAAACTTCTGGCGGCTGGCGACAAAGAATGGAGTTCATAGATTTATTGCAGCCTAATTGTCTGTTTCTATAATTTTGCGTTCAAATTTTAAATTGTGTTATATATACAAACAAATCAAAACTATTAGTAATAATACATGCAACTAGAAATGTAAATATATAATATATAAAACAAGAATGGACCGATGTTACCATAAAAAATTGAATTAATTTTACATTATTTTATCTTACTTATATTTATTTATTCTTCCGTGTTCCATGTTTTGTTAAAAAATCATTCGTGGATGGGAATCGATGTCAACATGCCTTTCCATGTCTTGTCGGTATTATTACACGAAAGATATGGATCAAATAAGAGTATGGTGATAATTTTATAGTAAGTGTTATGTATCGCAATGTATTATTATTGATATATTATTAACCGTTTTAATTAGTTTTAGAATCTTAGGTATTAAATAAGATGATGTCATTTGTGTTGGAAAAATTGTGATAATTTGGAAACTTTGAGGCATATATTCAATAGGTAAAGATGGAGAATTGAATCATGAAATTATCATTTCATATTTTACTCCATGAGATCTTTACAACGATATCTTATATGCTCAAAATGGTTAAGTGATGAATGAGAAATTGATGATCAAAGTAGGCAACTTGCAAAGATTGGTGAGGGACAAGATAACATTAGTTATAATTGAGGGATCAAAATAAAATATTAAATTATCTCTATTTAAAAATATGGTTAAATTGAAATGATGAGGGTTGATTTTATTATTTCTTTCGAATTAGGACTAAATTGTTTGAATGTGTAAACGTGGAGGACTAAATGTGTTATTATACAAAATATTTTAACAGCCACATCACCATTTTAATGGTTGTTAACGGGTCAGTGGCCAAATTGGAATAAAATTAAAAGTTTAATAGTAACATTGAAGCAATCGGAAGTTTAGTTACCAAATTGAATAATTGATCAAAGTTTAGTGACCATTTGTGAACTTTACACTTAAATTAAAGTTAATGTATGAATTATTATAATAATAAAAGTTTAACTATATTTTGAATTAAGAATAAAAGAAAATTGAAAAAGTAATATAAAAATTATTTTTTAAGATTTTATTCTAAAAGGGGATAATAACACTTTCGCTCCCTAGAATTTTAAAACTAATTAAAACAGTTAATGGTACATTACGGTACATAAGAATAATAGTACATTGCAGTACATGGCATTTACTATATAATTATCCGGAGTATGATTACGTTCTTCATTGGATTAAGTGGCAAATAAGTGCCCAAAGTATACCATTTTTTCCGGTGCCTAAAGTATTCTTCAGGCGAAATAAGTGCCTAACGTTTTCAAAGTTATTCAGATAGGTGCCCGCCGTGACTGTCCGTTAAAAAAAGTTATGTTAACCAATAAAAGCATGACACGTGGCAATATTAAACATTTTTTATTTTAATTTTTTAACCAATAAATCAGAATTTTTAAAATATCCTAAAATTTTCAAATAGTCCCCAAATTCCTAAACCCCACAAATCCGGCCACTACCACCGGTGTTGGTTGCGTTTCTGGCGACGGACTGAAGCACTCTCCTTTGCCGAACGACCCACACACCGTTCATCGCTTGTTATGCCGCCGTTCATCGCGAATTATTCGAATGAACCCTTCGACGATTTTGGCGTTTAGCACGACATCGGTCAATTTTCGGAGACGAGGTGATGGGGTAAATGCTCGTAATGGTCCGGCGACAGATGTTGTGGGCGGCGGTGTGGCAATCAGCGACGAAATCAAGCCAAATCGAGATTTGAGTTTTGGGTGTTAGAGATTTCAAATTTTGGGGATAATTTGTGAAATAAAGAAAATATTTTGTTTTTATTAATTTGTATTTATTTTTAAATATAATTTCAGAATTTTAAGAAGCTGACACGTGTCATTTAACGGTAAAAATTAACGGACGTTGATGGCGAGTACCTATTTAAATAATGTTGATAATATTAAGTACTTATTTAGTTCGGAAAATACTTTAAACATCTATTTAAAAAAAATGTATAGTTTAAGTAATTATTTGCAACTTAAGCCTTCTTCATTCCACTTGTAAAGAAAGGGTCGTCAATACCAATGATAAAAATACTCCATTTCTTATATCTGGTCGGCCAAACCCATAATCAGTGATAACCTATTTTTATTAACAATCTTTTGAACAAGTGTGGAACATATTCTTTTGCTTTACAATATTACTAGATTTACTTTAATCTACTACATTTTTTATTTTGTTTTTCATCATTTAATACTAATGAATAATTCTCTTCATGTGCAGGTTAGCTAGCCTAATGAGTTTTAGGAATTCCGTCATTTTTCTTCTTGATTTCTTTAATTTTTTTATATTAATTCCGGTTTTTTCTTTAATTTAGACTTAGGTCTATAAATGAATCGAACGAATACGAATGAGGGTGTGTTCATGTTTGTTCATCTAACTTTAACCGAACAAATAAACGAACATGAATATAAACGAACACAAAATTTCTTGTTCGTGTTCGTTTGTTAAAGAATGTAGTTGTTCGTGTTCGTTTGTTAAAATGATAAACGAACACAAACAAACATATAATATGTTAAATATTTAATATTTTGGGTTAGTTCGAATAATTCAGTTAATTAACCAAATTAATCGATAATTGAAAGTTGAAAAAACTATTAATCATTAGCCGAAACCTAAAATTATCTAACAGATTAACCAATTTTGTTTTGGTTCGGTCGGTTAGTTCGGTTTAACGGAACAATGAACACCCCTAGCTGATAAGAAGGAAGTTTTTAACGAGTCATAAAACATGACTTGTCAACTCGAAAAACTCAAAATTTTTGACTTGACTCGATCTAATGATCACCCCTAGACATATGTGAATAAATATAAACGAACATAAACGAACGAATTATTGAACATTCATGAACATAAATGAACAAAAAGCATTTTGTTCGTGTTCGTTCGTTTAATAAATAAACGAACTTCCCGTCGAATAGTTCACGAACAATTCGATGAATTTTCGGTTCGTTTACAGCCTTATTCCGGCTAATGTCTACGATTTTCGCTCAATTTATGACTGAATTTGGCTAGTGGTTGTACTGATTGGTGCAAGCTCTTCGCATCTGTGGAGGAGCAATCTTTACATTTTTTCCGCCGGTTGTTAAGGAAATTGTTGCCGTTAAGCATCTTCAAGATTTTTAAAAATTTGATTCTAAAACGCATTATAAATTTATAGGATAAATAGTTTGATTACAATTTTTTTTTTGAATAATTGTGATGTTATGAATATTTATCTATGTGGATGTCTATCATGATTAGAACTTTACCTAAGGAGTTTGATTTATTTATTATTAGGAATATTATCTCTATTAATTAGAGATTAATGTATTATGTACTTCTTATGCCTATAAATAGATGATTCATTGAAGGCATCATATACACAAGTCTATATTTGAGAATAATACAAATCTCCCTTTTTCTCTCATCTCTTTGTTCTTCCATTCTTGTTCTTTGTTCTTATTATTGTTCTTTGTTATTTTATTCACAACATGTTATCAGCACGACTCTAATCAACTGAGGTCTTCATTGTTTGAATCCAAAAGAAGTTATTGGAAAGAATTCTATTCTAGAATAAACCAAAGATAAGTTTTTTTTTCTCTTCATTCTTTTAAATTACCGATTGTCTTTTTCTTTATATTTTAACTTAAATTTTTTTTTGTTTTTGAAAAGTTTGAAAGTATGTTTGATTTTATTCGAACATTGAAAAGAGATAAATTTGTGGCTTCTCACAAACCAAAAGACGAATTGACAGAGACGAAGAGGTTGCGTTTGGTGTAAATTACGTGTGTTTTCTCTTGTTCCTAAAAGGGTTAATTAGCGGTATGCTTATTCATACTTTTACTTATATGATTATATTTGATATTTTTCATATTATTATTTATGTTATTTTATTTGATAAAAGTTAGTATTTTTAACCGTGTTTTGAGTTTTACATGATATGCTTAAATGGCTTGGAAAGATATGTGATATAAATGGACTATGAGAAGCTATCTCGGTCATATGTTATGTCTCCATTGTCCACGAGAGAAAAATTAATATCGGTAAATTTTGGTTTTATTTTTATTCTTTATATTATTATTTTAAAGTGCGATAAATCATGATGATTTTGAATTTACTAGAAGATTATTATAAAGTCTATATTTGCTCGAAAGCAATATTTCTTCTTCGTCGAAAAACTCGACCATAGACTTCTCCCAATTTCAAGTTACAAAAATTCGTCTTGATCCAAAAAGTTTTATGGGAGGCATTCCCTGAAGTGAATGCAAAGCATGATGTTTATTCCATGCGATTATCAATGATGGGACATTCCCTGAAGTGAATGCAAGCATGATGTTTATTCCATGCGATTATTGGAACTGTTTCATTCCCTGAAGTGAATGCAAACATGGTAAATCATTATTTAATTAGAGACATAATTTTGATATAATCCAAGTATATTGGCTGGACATCCCGTTCTGCGAGGGTACTAGTCTCAAAGGAGGTTTTTAAAGGACCTTGTGGACAGGTTTAACAATGTCGCGTACGAGGATTAAATCTTTGTTCTCTGTGATAAGGATTTGTGAAAAAGGTTTCAAATGCCCACTGGCTCTACTCCATTCCCTGAAGTGAATGTGGGATTATATTATAGAATGAATAAAAACCGCATTAGAAGTTGTGGTCGTGGTCGAGGCTATGAATATAAACATGAAAAATATGGTCATTTTAAGAATACTTTTACCCATCGGTAGTGAGGTTATAAGGATGACAAGAGTGATAAAGATCATTCTATTGAAGTAAAACTCTTCTTATTACCAATGCGATGTTATAAACTATTGGTCTCGTATGTGTTGTGCGTTGAAAAATTAAGAATCATTGAATGATAAAAGAAAGAAAATAGAAGCAAATTTTGTTTGCGAAACATGAAGAAGATGATATTGGTCCAACTTTATTTGAATATTGTTGGTCCAACTCTTTTGAACGTTGTTGATTTTCTTATAACCCTCGAAAGGAATAAATCATCTTCTAATTATTCTCATAACTTTGAAGAGAATTATTTATTTATTTTTATTTATTTTACTTTACGTTTATTTATTTTACACACATTAATTATTTACATTTTATATTTATATTTATATATTATAATATTTATTTATTTTGTTTAACATGATTACTTGTCAAATACAATCTATGGTGACGATTTATGCTCAACATAAGCATGAGATATATTTTCCCATTTAAATGCAAGGGAATAATGTGAGTACTATATCTCAAAGTACTGAAAATATTGATGCTCTAGAAGAGCAATAAATTATTGAGAGAAAGCACATTATGAAAAGTGCAGAATTGCGAATATTGCAATAATTACCACTAATGGTAATAATATCGTTACCACTATAAGTGGAAATTTTAAGAGAGCAATATGATTTCGCAAAATATCATTTGAAAATTATAGATAACATATGCTATCAATTGGCATTTGAAATAAGCCAATATGGATATAAGTTCTGGTAGTCAAAAAGTCAGTTGAAAGCTCTAGAAGAGCTATATATTGCTACCAAAAGATAATTTCAATTGAAAGCTCCGGAAGAGCTAAATATATTCCTATTTAAAGGAACAATTTTGATGGTCGTACTAGACATGTACGAGTGAGATTGAATTACATGTTATGGTAAACAAGAAGTTTACAAATTCAGTGATATATACATATATATATATATAGTTGGCATGATCGGTTAGACCATCCTGATCAATAATGGTGCAAAAATTATTGAGATTTATATGCACATGTATTAAAAGAACCTGTAGTTCTTGTGGTGCTTATTCTCAAAGGAATAGATTAAATTCCACTTATTAAAGAATGTGAAGTTCTTGTGTTGTTTAAAGGAATTGATTAAATTCCACTTACTAAAAGAACCTGAAGTTCTTGTGTTGTTTGTTCTCAAAGGATATAGATTATCTCACTTACCAAAAGAATTAGAACTTAAAGTTCTTGTACTGAAGTTGAGACAGTATGTCTTGCATATCTGAACGAAATATGAGCCCATATATCTACAAATGTGGAAAATTTTATATGATTTTAGTAGATGCATCTACATTGTTTTATCAACTTACAACTAGAAGTTTGTGAGATTGATTCTAAAAGGATTCAGATTATGCAATTAGACTATTCATTTTGCAAAAGCTTGTGGGTTTATATTTAGGCTATATCGGTTGTTACAAAGCCTATTAATTATAAAAAATACGGTTTAGCAAATTTTTAATTGAATGCCTCCTATTTAATAGCTAAACTGTGAGAACAAAATATTTATTATTTATATGGTATTTCCATATAGCAACACTTATACGCATCAAGCCAACGAGTTATAATAAACTCCCCATTATGATTTGACTTTTGGTAAGAAGTCATATTTCCCATTTTTGAATTTTAGAATGTGCGATATATAATTGAATTGCTTCACCATAACGCACAAAATGGGCAAGTAAAAAAAGTTGAGAATATATATTGAGTACGAGTCTTCTTTTATGTTTAAATTCTAAACATTAATTGGAGAATCATTTATTAGATGATTTTTCTCAACATCAAGGGGAGGGAATAATCAGCTGGATAAAGAAGGAAATGAATTATCATTATCTAGATCCTCGAATATGAACTAAAAGTTCATAAGATAATTCATGTTATTTCATGTCAACTGCTAAACATATTTACTGACCCGATGAGAGTAATTAAGTCACATATACCAGCTGAAATGCTCTAAGTTTAAATTACATGTTAGAGCAAGTGGATGTAAATCATGCTTGAAGCATGATAGTTGAAATGGTTCCAATAATCAAAATTCTCGTAAATGAAAAGTATTATGAGATGGTCATATATTGGAGGCGGGTGCTCCTAAAGAGACCCAAGACATAACTAATAATAAAACTCTTGAAGAGTTTCAGGTACCTGAAATAAAGATTGAAATCTTGAAGAGATCTCGATGAGTTATGTCATTACGAGAATGGAACCAGAAAATTGGAAAGTTGTCAACAACGATTTTACAAACAATTTTACATAAAATACTTCTATAGAAGTAAAGAAAGAAATCGAGGATCTTGTATAAAATCTATCCAAAAGTATAGATATTGAATTGGCCGATGTTGAAAGACTCTTTGAACTTCTAAAATAGAAGTATTTGGACCAACAGTCCAAACACCTAAAGATGTAATGCAAGTGAGGCACAAATAAGTAGTCGTAAATACGACTTGAACTATGATTTATGAAAAGTTTTAATTACTTCATGGTGGATGCAATTACTTTGGTAGTTATGAAAAATTTACATGCGTTTAATTATTTGTGGATCCATATTTATCCTTGAAGGATTTAAAATGCTAGAAGTATTTGGAAATTTCCGAGGAAATTTATTTAGACATGTCTCATGAATATTTTGGCGCATTTGGTATAATCGCCTTAGTGAATACTAATCGAGAAAATACTATAAGAATGATCATATTTCCTTATGTATTTTATAAAGGAGTTCGGATCAAGATCCATTATGATAATTTTAGAACTCCTAAAGAGCTTCAAATTGAAAACTCATGAAGTACTTTCAATACAAGTACTTGATTCTTGACATCAAGTTTATCTCGACCTAAAGATCGAGCATTTTTATATATTTCTTTTTGTCTATGAATAGACATAAGTTGAAAGAATCTTAAAGAAGATTCAATATGAATATAGCATATCTATTGAGTATCCCAATAGTTGTAAGATTGTTAGATGTGAATAAAGATAATTATATCTTTTCTTGGTTCTGAAGCACCATATATTAGTTGGTCAAGCAATATCCATGGATATACAAAGATCATTACATTTAGATCTTCAAACATTCGTTGATGCCTCCTCAAATATCGTAGAAATAATTGTTATGCACGAGGCAAGCCAAAAATGTGTTTGGCTAAGACCATTGACCCAACATATCCAAAAGATATGTGGATTTACTTTTACAAGATATGACAAAAGCTACCTTGTGTGAAGATAATGCAAGATGTATATCTCAGTTTGAAAGTAGATACATCATGGAACATATTACTCCAAAATTTCATCCCTCACGATCTTTAGAAAAGTAATATTCAATATTGAATTATGAAGATTCAAAGATCTTCTGTGATGTTTTCATGAGGGGGAGTAAATACGCGTTGCACTCTTTTTCCCTTAACCGAGGTTTTGTCCCAATGAGTTTTCCTGGTAAGGTTTTTAATGAGGCAACATGCGTATTAAAGATGTGTGTACTCTTTTTCCTTCACTAATGAAATTTTTTTCCACTGGGTTTTTATCTTAGTAAGGTTTTAACGAGGCACATTATCTTCATAGACATCCAAGGGTGAGTGTTATGAATATTTATCTATGTGGATGTCTATCATGATTAGAACTTTATCTAAGGAGTTTGATTTATTTATTATTAGGAATATTATCTCTATTAATTATAGTTTGATGTATCATGTACTTCTTATGCCTATAAATAGATGATTCATTGAAGGCATTGTATACACAAATCTATATTTGAGAATAATACAAATCTCCCTTTTTCTCTCATCTCTTTGTTCTTTCATTCTTGTTCTTCGTTCTTATTATTGTTCTTTGTTATTTTATTCACAATAGAATTTTATTATCCAAAATAACCAGAATCCTGCTACAATTTTTTTAAAAAAAAAACTATTAAAACTAGTTTTCGAACTATAATCAAATCAATTGAAAGAAGAATCTTGTACCATATGGCGGGGCTCTGCCGTCACAGCACTCGCGGGAGATTCATCTCACTTCCTCCACCCTCACGGAAGGGATATTGCAAAGTTATGCCAAAATTCTTTAGCATCTTGACTTTCCATTAAAATTCTATGCCTATGGATCTTCTTTGCATGTGTGATAACCGCCGCCAAAATTCTCTTCCTATCAACATTCTTTGAATGCGTCCATTCAAATGTGTATGCAATTGTTGTATCAATGTTATCAACAAAGCTAGTATCGATGCACAAAAACACCCATAAATGACCCTGCTCCTACACGTTGAATCGTAGTGTCCCCAAATGCTTCCCTTGAACACTCAAAAAAGGCTGATATTTCTTCCTCCAAATGCTGCAATTCCCCACTTCTCTCCAGTTTAAGAATGGCATCCGATATATCATATGCCAAAGGGGAACCCTTGGGAAATACCTGCAGCATAAAACATGAAGCAAACCATGAAAAAGAAGCCTTCATACGGGAAAAAGGGAAATTGAAGAGTATCGAATTTGTTAGATTACGAAGCGAAAACCGCCTATATTGTTGCCATGGGTAGGATTTATCTGGATGAAGTCCGGGCAATGTTTTGCAAGGAGAATTGTGGCATAGGGCGTCAAAAGGAACGCAGCATTTATACTTCCATTATATAGAGCTTCCTCGTAGTCATTAATTGAAGCAATGATCTTTACATTTCTTCGGTTGAACCCCACTTTCACCAAATGCGAGATTGTTTGAGATTGGCCATCGCAACCGATAACAGCATTTGTCTTTCTCAATGAATGAAAATCTAAAACAGATGGCTCTCTTGTAGTGAGTTTGTGAGCATGGTTGTGTAAACTTGAGTTAAAATTAACAGCACAAAAACCCTCACGGTAACCATTATACGAGCTAAAGTATTTCGGGCAGGTCGTCCTACATAGATTATATACGGTAATAATAATAAAGTATATAAGTTAAATCCAGATACATTAATTGACATATTCGATTCTCTTACTTTGTAAAAAGAAGAGGGCTTCTAGAAAATTAGGTCCATCATCATATTGGCTTTCAATTAACCAGATTACCATTCCTATGACCACATTTAAAGCTGCAATTATAAACCACATTTGTGGTGTGAAGGGGCTTAGGAACCACCAAAATTCGTTTAAGCCTTTGGTTTTTGCCTTCACCACCATCATGAACCCTGGTTCCAAATACGGTGGAGAGAACTCCACATGTTGATTATGAGCTCTTGTAGTTACTATGTCACCAATAGCTACATCCAAAGTCTTCAACATAAAACTGAATTCAAATCAATACTTGTTCAACAAAAACTAAATCATATTAATGTATACATATTAATGTTTCTTTTTTTCAAGTATATGTGCATAAGAATTTCTGACCTTACGGGCGACCTTCTTGATCAATTCATCAGAAGAGCCAGCAAAGGGAAACATTTTGTAAGAGATTTCGTAGGGTAGGCGTCTAACGGTCGCTTCAAAAACATCAACGGAAAACCGTGTGGTATTTGATTTCACGGCTACCCCAACTTTGAACACAGCCTTCCCAGCAATAGAGATATTTGATCTCACATGTACTCCAACTTCAATAGAGATTCTCCTTGCACGCATTCGCAATTTCGCTATTCGTCGGGGAAGGCTGTACACATGCTCTTTTGTGATGAAAATCTTACACTTTAGGGACTTAACTAAATTCGTTGATTTGTTAAATGCTGATCTAAAACATGTTATTTTTGTCTGGCCAAATCTAGGATTAATCGAGTAGCTTAATGTCATGATGTAAATAGTATTGGGTAGCTTAGGTTTTATTGAATAAAGAGTTGTCCTTTTGATAAAACAAATAGCAAACTCAACAAATGTTAGTCAAAATTTTGCAATTAAATTTTATTGGTTACCAATTAATATAAGTGTTCCTACCGTCCTAAATATAATAAACTGAGTTGAAAGGATCTCTTATAATAAGTGTTTGTACTATTTAATATGAATTAACCGGTCAATAAATCAAAAACTAATAATTATACTATAAAAAATATCACTAACCTAAAATCAACAAACATAAAGCTCGATGTCATTGGCTGATGTTTCTGCCCAAGTGAAGAACCAAAACCTGTACCTGCAGTGTGGCTTATCTCTGTATCACAATTTAAGGCAACAAAAGATGAGCGTTGCAGAAAACCATATTATCTCTGTATTACTATTACAATTCATGAACCTAATGGATAAACAGGAATAGTATAACCTGAAAGAGCTAATGCAGTGGGATTGGCGTCCAAACCTTGGGAGGTAAACGCCATATTAGGTCCACTTATGCTTTTGAAACCACTCGCCCAACAAATCTGTTGAAGCGAAGAACCGAAACCGCAGTCTAAAGCGTGTTCAAAGGAATATGAGCAGTGACCCCAACCTGTTGTTGTATCTCTGATCATCCCTCTATTACAATTTACCAGTGCAAGACTGCAAAAGATGAGCATCGCAGAAACCATAATCCTATTCCTACCCATTGCAACTTGAGCTCGGCTACGGGCTACCTTATGATTACTGTGATTTCCTCTTTGTTTTTCCAACTTTTCTTGGAATCAAATCATAAAATCAGATGAAGGGTTGTTTCGTTTTGCGATGACTCGTTAGAACGGGTCAAGTCAATGTTAATTTGCATCGAAATTGTGTCGGGAGACTTGTTAGAAAGTCAAGCTCAAACTTTTATGATTGGTTGGGTAGTTGGCAATTTAGGGGTACAAAATTTATAACTAATTTAGCGGTTAAGCACAAGACCCCTTGTGTAAGGGGTTCAGGTTTGATTCACCTTAGTAATGTTATGGCTTAAATTTGAGGTAGTAAATAGTAATACAGTTTAAGTTAAATATTTGTTTTTGGTGAAATTAAACCAAGTTGCATGCCTAGCTTAGTGGCAAGGTCTTGAAAAGGGGTTCTGTATCTAATCTCAGTAGCAAATAATGTTAGTTTTTTTAATGACGGAATAACAATTTTAAGTACGATTTTATTAAAAATAATAATTAAGTGATCAAAACAAAAATAAATTAAGTATCAAATAGATAATTTACCCCATTTTCAAGATTGCATTAGTTTTTAAAAATAAAGAAATAAACTTTTTTTTAGGAAAAAGCATAAAACTAATTTATTAAACTGTCGAAAATGGCATCATCAACCAAAGTATTTACAATGCTATACGGAACCTCAAAAGACAAATAAAAGGGTTTATTACATTCGAAAATTTAGTGAGCTAAACTATGAGCAACCCTGTTTGCATCTCTACAAGCATAAACAACTGAAAAATCATGATTAAAGCTAAAGATCTGCTTGGCTTCATGAAGAACTGTTGCAGCCATCGAACAATCTGAAGAAGAGGAGAGGAACCTGTTGATAACGCCCAAACAGTCACCTTCTATAATCACATTTGACCAACCATTTGCAGCCGCCATCTTTATGTCCTCTGAAAAAGTCAAGGCTTCCACCATCTCGGCCGTGTAGGTGCCACTAAGAGTCTGGGCATAACCATCCACCATGAGTCCATAGTGGTCTTTCGCAACAATTTCAATAGAAGCTGCACCTGAATCTGTGACAAATGCGCCATCCACATTGATTTTGAAGGTTGCTTCAGGACGATATTTCCAAGCCTTTGACCTATTACAAGTAAACTTATCCATGGTGAAATTACTGGCTGCTAAGAAGTCAGTTACAAGGAGCTACACATAATCAATCACAATTTTAATAGGAAGCAACACAGATTTGTAGATTAGTGTATTCCTCCTATTTCATAAATTCCATAAAAGTACAGCAGGAAAAGTGAATTGGTCAAAATTCAAAAGTTCTAAGCAAGCTTCCAGCAACTGTTTACAACTAACACAAGGGTCCATAGAGATTACACCTTTTCAAACCACAGAGATCAAAAGCTTCATGCACTTTTTGACAGTCTCTACATGCATGAAGAAGGGTTTCAGTGGCATTAGAATACAAAGGACACAAACCAAAACTTAAATTTGCTGCCTGCAATTTTTCACCCACAGGTAAATGCATTGTAACAGACCCTTCAAATAAAAATTTTGATCTTTGGCAAAAAATTTATGGCCTGTAAAGCAATGATACTCAAATTAGTTAAGGATCAGGTTGATATTATCGTTAAATGTATTTTAAAATTGTTTAATTTAAAATTTAAGTTTCGACATCGTTGTAAGGGTTAATAATCACTTACTTGTAAAAAGTTTATTTAGTTTTATATTTTTTTGGATTGTTAGATAACAGTAAAGGATAACTGAAACTAATTCATTTTGCTTATCAAAATCTTCTCATTTCTTAGTATTAATCTCATTCATCTATTTACCTTCAACCAACGGTCCAAAATGGTGCAAAACTTTTAAGTTTAACATGATGCAAGAAGATCTTACCTCTTGTTATACATAAAATACTTTTAAATAAGGGTAAACTATACTAATGACCACCAAACTATGAGGTTGATGTCGATTTGACTACTATATTTTCAATTGTGTTAAATATACCACATAACTATTTAATTGGTTCCAATGTAGCCACCTGCCGTTAAAAAAACGAAAAAGTTAACGGGTCTGTTAAAATAATTGGTATAATTACACATTTAGTCCCCTTTATTTATACAATCATTCAATTTAGTCCTAATTTTAATCTAATAAAATAAATTAATTATTCAATAAGGTGGTGACACGTGTCGCCACCTTATTTGAGGGATTTATCTATTTTTATTAGATTTATTAAATTTATTTTCCTTCCCCAATCAGGTGGTGACACGTGTCACAACCAATTGGAGAAAGAAAAATGAAATAATGAAAGTTGGTCTCTAAGGAAATCAAACCTGGGTCATTAGGGAAAGAAAGCAATGCTCTTGCCACTGGGCTAAGCATATTTCTGGTATATAGAATACCAAATATAATATATGTCGTATGTGGAATAGCACATAATGGGATCTGAGGAATAGCACCAGCATCAGTTTTAAGCGTATTTAATGAATTGTTTTTGAACTTTTGAAAGACGAGAGCAAAGCAATTTTGTTTTGGCTTTTGCTTTTGCTTTACCATTTACACATGTTTCAAGTGTCAATCAAAATTTAATGCAAATGTGTTGGTTTCATTTCCAAAATTTAATTTCACGATGACATTTTTTTTGTGGAGATATCTAGTTTATTTTGCTAGATAATGCAGATAATGGAGACGATGCTGATGGTTTGGATCCAATATATTCCTATCAAACAAGGGTACAACTTCAGTGCAACTGAAGAATAGAAAAAGAGATGGTCTCAGAACTACTTATTGCAACTCTGTATTTGTTTTCAGTTCCAATTACTTGTATTTGTTTTCAGTTCTAATTACTTGTGTACAACAGGGCTTTAATATCTTTACATGTTTTGTTAAACATATCGATAATACATCGCACAAGCAGATAGAAATCACATTTGCACTGCTTAGGATGCCAGCCTCTCCTTTCACCAAACTGCAATTTCTCTATTTCTTATGTTCATCGAGGGCATTGGAAAAGATCATTACCAACCTCTTCAAAGAGACCCCACGTCATGGTTAAGCCCCTCTCAGTCATGGTAGCCCAACGATAAGACTGTTGAAAAGGTTGAGGAACTGCTTTGGCTCCTCGCCTTCTCGAACTATCTGCATGTCGAGTAAAATTTCTGCATTGGGTCAAAACTTTTGAAGGGAAACATAATTTGTTATGAAACTTTGAGAACAGAATAGCAAGGTAACCAACCAACCAACCAACCTGTATAGAGGCAAATCCATTTTATGAAGAGAGTTGCGGTCGATAGATTTCCAGTGACAATGGCTGCCACCACGGCTTAAAAGTTGGCTCTGCTCCTTTCCAAATACATATACCACATATATTATATTTGGTATTCCATATACCAAAAATATGCTTAGCCTAGTGGCAAGAGCATTGCTTTCTTTCCTTAATGACCCAGGTTTGATTCCCCTAGGGTTGGCTTTCATTTTTCTTTCTCCAATTGGTTATTTTATTAGATTAAAATTAGGACTAAATTGAATGATTGTATAAATAAAGGGGACTAAATGTGTAATTATACCAATTATTTTAACAGCCCCGTTAACTTTTTCGTTTTTTTTAACGGCAGGTGGCTACATTGTAACCAATTAAATAGTTATGTGGTATATTTAACACAATTAAAAATATAGTGGTCAAATCGACACCAACCCCATAGTTTGGTGGTCATTAGTATAGTTTACCCTTTAAATAAATACAATGTTTGTTTTAGATATTATCAATTGAAATATTAAAAATTGGTGACATAAATGAGGACAAATGAACAATTTTATTAAAAATAATTTTAGCAAAAGATAAAAGTTCAAATTTTTAGTACTTGAGAAAACACTTTCTTTTGAAAGCTAAAGTGATTACAAGTAGTATATGTTCTAAATATACTCTCAACCATTTGATAATGTATGCTCAATCACCCTGGTGCAGCTGTTGGTGCTCGAACCTGTGGCCTCTAGGAACAACAACCATTCCCTTAACTACTGAGGCAAGTTGGTTCGTGCATTTCAGAAAACACTTTTAACTTAAAAATTATTTTTCAGTATTTTTAATATTAAAAGTGCTTTTAGCCTAAGCTTAGAGATGTTTAAAATAGAAGGACTCTATATATGTATTGTTGGACCATAATTATAAAGGTAAAGTACACAATTAGTAATTAAAATATAAAAACCAATTATTTCTGTCATTAATCTTTCAATAGATACACAATTAGTAATTAAATATATTAAAATAATATAAAATAATCATTAAATGTATCAAATTATTATAAAATGATCATTAAATTTTATCAAATTATTACAAAATAGTCATAGACAGATGAGTAGACCTCACATTTCTTGAAGTGTGCCTGGTCAACTGTAGGAGAGGACGTGTAAGATTCTGGTCACCGAAAACAATGGTATATGACAGGGATGAAGGAAGAGGAACGGAAAAGATGGTGGCTAGGGTTTGTGTTGATGAACGAAAAATAAAAAGAAGGGAAAATGAAAAGAAAATGAAACTTAGCTAAACAGAAAGTAAAAAGAAATTAAACTTTATAAAAAGAATAGAATCCAATCCAATCTGATTACAAACGACCCATTACACTTAATATTTATAGCCCAATGTTTAAGGCTAACAAACACAGATCCATACTAACAAACAATGGCCCACATCACAAACAACCTAACAGCTCGGTTTGTTAGCTGAGTATACTCTATACTATATTATCCTTCTGGTTTTTTGTCTCCTTGAAACATTCTCTGACTTTCTTGTCTCGAGCGCAAGAGTGAACATCAAGTTTGGAACGCATGAATTCAAACTGAGTAAGAGGTAAAGGCTTCGTCAAAATATCAGCCACCTGTTCTGTGGAAGGAACAAAATTTACAAGCAATTGATTAGCAATGACCTTTTCTCTAACAAAGTGGATGTCAATCTCAACATGTTTGACACGAGCACGATGAGTAGGGTTTGCTGCCATGGAGATAGCTGAAGTGTTATCACACCACACAGTTGGTTGTCGAATTAAATGTACACATATTTCACACAGCAACTGCTCAAGCCAAACTATTTCAGAAACATAATTTGCAATACTTCGATACTCAGCTTCAGAGGATAAGCGTGAGACTACACTTTGCTTCTTAGAAGACCAAGCAACTGGATTAGCACCAAGATATATGCAATAGCCAGTGGTAGAGCGTTTGTCTTCAACAGAGGTAGCCCAATCTGCATTAGAGTAGCAGACCAGATCAAAAGCACCAGTGGATGTATACATAAGCCCAAAGTCAATTGTACCCTTGAGATATTTAAGGATACGCTTGACAGTTCGCCAGTGAGTATCAGTAGGGCAGTTCATGTACTGGCTAACTTTATTGACAGCAAATGCAATATCAGGTCTTGTTAAACACACATACTGAAGACCTTCAACTATACTCCGATAAAGATGAATATCAGAAGAAAAAAAAGGACCATCACCAGCACATAAGTTTGGTGAGACAATCATGGGAGTAGGAGTCATATTGCAATCATGCATATTAGCCTTTTCAAGAAGATTAGAAATATACTTCTTCTGATTCAGAGTTAAGCCATCAGAAGAATTTTGAACCTCCATGCCCAGAAAAAACTCAAGATCTCCCAAGGTCTTAAGCTTGAACTCAGCCTTAATTTGCTGCACAACCATATCAATTGCAGCTCCTTTAGTCCCAGTGATGACTATATCATCTACACAAACCATCAACAGCAACCTATCACCTATTGAATCAACCTTGATGAAAAGTGAGGAGTCAGCTTTTGATGTGACAAATTGTAGCTTATCAACAAGAAACTTCTTGAGAGTTGTGTACCAGGCTCTATGAGCCTATTTAAGCCCATACAAAGCCTTCTTCAGATGACACACAAGCTCCTCACCATTTGGCCCTTGTTGCACAAATCCTGAAGGTTGGCTCATGTAAATTTTCTCCTCAAGTTCCCCATTAAGGAAAGTATTGTTGATGTCAATCTGCCTTATGACCCTTTTTTCAAGAACTACAATAGCCAAAATAGTGCATATAGTAGCAGCACGTACAACATGACTAAAGGTCTTTCTAAAGTCACTTCCAATAGTCTGACTGTAACCCTTGGCAACTAGCCTTGCTTTGAACCTATCCACAGTGCCATCAGGTTTGTACTTGACTTTAAACAACCACTTGCACCCAACAGGTCAACGAGTGGATGGTAAGGGCTGCAAATCCCAAGTACCATTTGTCATCAAGGCATTAAACTCAGCAAAGACTGCATCCCTCAAGGCAGGATGTTGTAAGGCTTCATAAACAGTTGCTGGTTCAGATGTGGAGCCCTCAAGAAGAAAAGCTTTTGGTTTAAAAATGCCAGCTTTCCCTCTTGTTACCATGGAATGAGAGTTAACTACAGCAGACCTTGGAACCATTGTGGATTCAGGAACAGTGGAGGATGAAGATGGATGAGTGAGAATAGCATGAGCAATGGAGGGTGGAGATGAAGTGGAAGGGGAATGAGCTGGAGATAATGGTGATGAAGGTGACTGGTGTGGTAAAGATGAAGGTGTATGATGTAAATGAGATGAAGTTGAAGGTGAATGAGGTAAATTGGATGAAGTTGAAGGTGAATGATGTAGTTGTAATGGTGATGAAGGTGACTGATGTGGTGAAGATGAAGGTGTATGATGTAAAGGATATGAAGGTGAAAGATGTAATTGGAGTGGTGATGAAGGTGTATGATTAATGAAGATGGAGGTGTATGATGTAAATGAGATGATTGAGGAGCAGTGAAAGATGAAGATGCAGGATGTGATGAAGTTGACTGATGACTAGTAGGAGAAGAAGATGAATGATGTAAAGAAGGAGACAAATGTGTGGACACATGTTGTAGAGAAGAGCAAGGAAGAGAATGAGACACTGAAGAAGAGGGTAAGACAACAGTGGGTGAAACATGACTTGAATGTAGAGGAACATGAGAGGGTGAGTGCTTGTCACTAGATGAGGGTAATGATTGACTCACACCAGAGGAAGACTGAAGTAAAAGCTCAAACTGAGTCTGATTAGGTACAGGAGGTAAAATGAGACTTCACCACTACCAGACACAGGAGAACAACTAGAGAAAAGTTCAAAATTTATTTCAGTAACAAGTTGATCAGACTTGAACACTCTAGAGTCCTTGGATTTAGTAGAGAAAGGAAAAACACCCTCATCAAATTTCACATGTCTAGAAATGTAAACACGTCCACATGGAGCTAAACATCTATAACCCTTATGCATGGAGGAGTAACCAAGAAACACACAAGATTCTGACCTAAATTGCAACTTATGTGCATTATAGGGACGCAGCAGTGGAAAATATAGGCAACCAAAAGTACGCAGAAAAGAATAATCAGGTTATCTTTTAAACAAAAACTCATAAGGAGAGATATTACCTGAAAGCACAGGTGTAAGCAATCGATTAATGAGAAAAACTGCACTGGAGAAAGCATCATTCCAGAACTTCAATGGCATTACAGCCTGAGCTAGCATAGTCAACCCAACTTTAACAATTTGACGATGCCTCCTCTCAACCAAACCATTCTGCTCAGACGTGTGTGGACATGACATTCTGTGGGCAATATCCCGAGCCTTAATGTAACACCCCCTTCCCGGCCTGGTAGAGAACCGGGTCAAAGGGCGTTACTGACAAACAGAACGATGAACGGAACGATAAATTCTAATTTTTTTAATCCATATTCTTAAGCCTGTTTGATCTTAAAAACATTATTAAACAATAAAACAAATCTAATTATTCTAATACGAACAATGTGTATTCAATTAGGACCAATTTATAACTTCTACAAGTTTAAGGACTAAAACGTAAATTTTACCAACTATAGGTCCTTAGCCGAAATTCATATTATTAAACTGTAATTAAGCTTACTAATTATTAGCCTGCAAAAATTCGTTATCAACCAAGGTCGTTTACCTATCCGATTAGACGATACAATATTTTAGTGACCCTTTCGTAATTTGTCTAAAACTATTTTTATTCGAACTAACAAAATATCTTAAACACTTAAAAATTTATACAAAACATAGGTAACGTATACACAATAGTAGGGCCACAAGACTAGTATAATTACTTTAACTACTTTGCCACCATACTAGGAGTTCATAAGAACAAAACACAATACTCTTAGCTTGTAGTGACTTGCCAATCTTCCAACTGATCCCGATCTCGATCTGATACTTTCCTTAACCTGAAATGTTATGCAAATGAATGCATTAGACTTACATAGTCTAAGTGAGGTAGTCAATAACAATGAATGAGCATGTTATGTAATGCTGCATACTTTCAAAAATGATCATAATGCTAATTATGCACTAACATGGCATACTTCATATTCATAACAAAGCATAATATCATATCATGACCATGATATAACGTATCAAACACATATTATATTGGTACCATTGGATACGCGGATTCTCTGTACACCATATCATGAATCATAAATGAGTCGTAGCTCTAAGCCGTAGCTCCATGTATCCCTTACACTGCCATCCTTTTATCTCCCACATATAGGCCGTAGCCCTGGACCGTAGTCCTCCCTTACATGGTGAGCTCGAATAACCCTATGGCATGCCAATTGTATCCAATGTCCATAAATACACAAATTCATATAGTCCATGATTTTTCAGATCATATCATATCAAATAACAAGATGAGCCGTAGCTCTATATCATGCAACATTTCATATTATTTTCACATACATGTAGCATATCATAGTCATGAACATATCAAAGTAATGCAAGGCACTTACCAAATATGCCATTCGAACATAGTTACTTTACGTGAGCCCTTATCAAATGCAAACATAATCATAAATAATGCAACGGGACGGCACCGAGCCTATCCCTTGACACAACTACACTCACCTTGACAGACCGGTGCTTTACTTTTATATCTTGGGCTTGACGGTTGTTCTGAATCGACTTCGTGTACTACGATAATTAATAAAACTAATTAAAATCGATAAGACAGTATCGAATAAATACAAAGATACTAATTAAATTCGATACCGAAACTTAGACCAATCAAGGATTTGAGCTTACCCCGACGTCGGCAGAGATTCGATATTACTATATCGAAAATATCGGACTACCAATCTAATACTGAACCCGAACCCACCTAATTATTTCTCACCAATTTCCCTTAGCTACTTTGCCTTTCGTTCACTCTCCCCTATTTTCCTATCTCACGTCCCCTATTTATACTAAAAGCCAGCCTACCCTATTGATTTCTTCAAGTTCCACGAATTATGGAACCGGGGCAATTTTGGGGAATAAATTCCCTTGCTTGTGCCACGTAGTGGTAACATGCCACATTAAAATTTCCTTTGGCCAAATGGCCTTAACGTGGCATTTCCTTCAACTTTCCATAGCATGTCGTGGCTTGTTTTGGGTTCAAAACCCTTGGTGCACGCCACGTAGTGGCATAAAATGACACTTTCAACATGAATTGGCCGAGTGGCCTTACCTTGTACATGCGTGGAATAGCAATTCCTTCATTTTGAAGGAATTGCACGGCAATTCCCCTTTTTTAATAATAATAATAATAATAATAATAATAATAATAATAATAATAATAATAATAATAATAATAATAATAATAATAATTCTATACAACTAAGCCGTATATTTGATTTTGAGTACCAAATCGAACTAACCTTTAATCGAAACGAAAATATTCGATTGTTGAAACTTGACCCCGAATTTAGAAATTGACCCAAATATTCTAATAAGATCGAATAACTTATAAAACCGATAAAATACTCGGTCATCGGAACCTAATTTCGACTAAACCGGTTTTTGGGATGTGACACTTAAGATATGGCTGAAGAGCTATAAACTCTCCACCACCATCAGTCTGTAGGGTTTTTAGTTTAGTTCCCAGTTGTCTTTCTGCTGCAAGATGAAACTGAACAAACACATCCTTAACTTGAGACTTAAATTTTAAAAAAATAAACCCAAGTGAAACGAGAATATGCATATGTAAAAGCAACATAATATTTAAAACCATTAGATAAGACAGGTGCAAGACCCCATACATCAGCAACAACAAGATCCAGAGGACTAGAGTAAACAATATCATAACTAGAGAATGGCAGCTTATGAGACTTGCCCAAATGACATGCAGAACACAGCAAATCAGTAGAAACCATTTTATTATATTCAACAGCAACATTACAACCAGCTAAAGCCCTAAGTAAAACCTTTAAAGAAGGATGACCAAGTCTATTATGCCACACTTTTACAAGCATAGACTTGTTAACAACCAAATGACATGAAGAATTAGAAGAAAAAGAAACATCAGGCACACTAGGAGCAGGTAAAATAGACATATAAGCATCTCTAGGAGCAACAGCCTTATTCAAATGCCCTGAAACAGGTAAACCAGAACTATTACACTTGATGTCCAGCTTGTATAACCCACCATTTTCTGAGCCAGTAAGTAAAACTTACATGGTCTTCAAGTCTCTTACCAAGCAGTGGCTAGGATAGAATTCAAGGCAAACTTGATTATCTTGTGTAAACTTAGACACGGATAATAAGTTCTTGGTAATGGAAGGCACAAACAATAAATTTTGCAAACAAAAATTTCTAGTCTTACTCAAAAAGGAAGATTGGCCAGAACATTGGATAGGCAAAGCTTGCCCATTGCCAACTTGAACACTACCTGAACTAGGGTAAACAGATGTAGTCTGAAGGTTACTGATGTCATTGGTGAGATGGTGTGTAGCACCAGAATCTGGAAACCAAGTATTGTCATTTGTGACCTCTGTTGTGGCCAAATGAACTTGAAGATTAATCTGAATTGAAGAAACTGGATACTGAGTCTGAGTATGAACAAATATAGGAGAAGAATGCACAACTTGATCAGAAGAAGAGGAAAGATTATGAACAACTTGAGCAAGCTGAACATGAACAGATGAAGGAGCAGACTGAACAACTTGAGCATTGTGAACAATAGATGAAGTGGACAACACAAGTCTAGGTGTTGCCAGAACAGGGGACTGAACATGAACAGGAGAATACCCTGTCCCAAATGCATGAAGTAGAACAGAACTGGTGGGAGTGTAACACAAAGGACTATAGAGAACATTGGAAGGATGTAGAGTAGTAATATTAGCTTGAGAAGGAACATAAGGTCTAGGTGCAAAACTAGGTTTGGAGTCAGGGTACCTCGGGTTCAAATAAAACCTATAATAACACCTATCAACCAGATGACCAAGCTTACCACAAATTTGACACTAAGGCCTATTATTGAAATTTCTGCCCCTACCTCTGCCCCTACCATAACCATATTGATCATTCTGAGTAATAGAGAACTGAGCTGAGGGAAAATCAGTGACATATTGAGGAACATGACTAGCAGGAACCTGACTACCAGTGGGAAGAGCATGAGAAGTATACTGAAAGGGCAGTGTTAAAGGCAGGTTGTGAAGATGCATGAGAGGGAGTTTGAAGACCAGGTGGTAGAGAAGGTGTAGTGGATGTATGAGAAACAGTATTAACAGAATGTTGAGATACAGGATGAGCAGAGGCATTAGCAGAAGTAGAACTAGAGGACTGAGTAACAAGGTGAGCAGAGGCATTAACAGGATTACTAACAGTACTCATCATATTTGTTTGTCTAACATCAGCATCAAGCAGAACAGTACTAACAAATGTTAAATCAGAGGCAGATGGACTAGCAGCAATGACAGTTATAACAGGATCATATTCTGAGGGAAAACCATTTAAAACAGTAGTAACATGCTCATGTTCTGAAATCTTCTCACCACAATTAGCCAAATTGTCACAGATAGACTTGATTTTCATTAAAAATTTATGCATACTTAAGTCTCCTTTCTTTTGATTATGAAGCATGTGTATATAGGACATTAGCCTAGAAGTTGTCTTGCTACTATACAGCCTATGTAAAGTGTTTCAAATGTGATAAGCAGTACTCAAACCAATCAGATTATGCAATACATTCTCACTAACAGTTGACGGTAACCAAGTGGCCAAAGCACCATCTTATTCCTCAAAAACTTCAAAGTCAGGATTAATGCACACAGTTCCATTAACAGTAATATACTTAACTGGTGGTTCCACATTAGAATCAATGAACCTAAGTAAACGATGTGTTTTAATAGTAAGGTAGACTTGCTGATGCCAAAGGAGATAATTGTGATCATCTAGGGTCACATTGATCTTTTTAGTTGAAAACAACTTAGTCATAGCAATATTTCCTGAACTAGTGGTATTTCCAGAACATACATTGTTTGGACTAGATCGAGGATTACCATCAATGTCATTATGATTACCATTCCCAACAGGCAAATCAGAGACATTTTCATGAGCAGATTGAGCAGGATTATCAGGAGCAATTACATCATCGTCAGCCATATTAAGCAACAGGTTATCAGGATTAACCTCAAGCCAAACAGATTGAACCCTAGCCAAACAGATTGAACCAAATAGCAGAGGATCTCAACAAAGACAAACAAGCAGCACCGCAGTCAAACAACAGATGATAGAAATAAACCATAGCTCATTCAATCAAACAAATTTGAATCGGCAACAATCAGAGTAGCACA
This sequence comes from Hibiscus trionum, assembly GCA_030270665.1. Lineage (NCBI taxonomy): Eukaryota > Viridiplantae > Streptophyta > Magnoliopsida > Malvales > Malvaceae > Hibiscus > Hibiscus trionum. Next base: position 21,954,200 of record BSYR01000025.1, read on the forward strand.
ACAAAAGTAGAAGAGCAAACACCAATCCAAATCCAGATTTAATTGCGTAAACAACTGAGAAGGAACGATCTCACCATAGTAGACTGAGAAGCATCACAAGCATCAATGGAGAAGAGATGGCAGAGACTGAGAATCCATTCGTCAGAACACAACCTTAGAGATGCCTTGATAGAGAGAGAAAGCACTGATTGGCACATTAGAACTGCAACAGATCTGTGATTTCGATTTCACGAACACAGACGGAGATGCAGAAACTCCACACAGATGAGGACGCAGGGACTCAAAACTCGATCGTCACGTGATAATCGGCAATTATACCGGAAGAATCAGAGGCTCTGATACCATGTAAGATTCCGGTCACCGGAAACAATGGTATATGACAGGGATGAAGGTAGAGGAACGGAAAAGATGGTGGCTAGGGTTTGTGTCGATGAACGAAAAATAGAAAGAAGGGAAAATGAAAAGAAAATGAAACTTAGCCAAACAGAAAGTAAAAAGAAATTAAACTTTATAAAAGAATAGAATCCAATCCAATCTGATTACAAACGGCCCATTACACTTAATATTTATAGCCCAATGTTTAAGGCTAACAAACATAGATCCATACTAACAAATAATGGCCCACTTCACTAACAACCTAACAGCTCGGTTTGTTAGTTGAGTATACTTTATACTCTATTAAGACGTATGTAATCCATTCAATGGTCTGCCTTTGTTAAGTTTGGAATATCCAAGAATAGTTTTGCCTGGGCCTGGTTTTAATTTACTGTTAATGATCTTGTATGGATGAATGAATATTTTTTTTTGCTCGGCAAATCGATTTTATTTGGAATAATAAGGAAATTACATCCGCATTGAGTGCCTCATTAAAAACCTCCCTAAACCTAGGTGGAGGAAAAGAGTACACTCAATGCGGGAATACAAAAGATCGAACTGATAAACCCCAATCAAAACCACATAAGCAAAACAAAACAGCAAAATACTCCCATCCAAACTCCGCACTACACGTTTCACACTCGCCCGCCTAAAGCAAACACCTACCAGCCGCGCAGATTCGACGCCCCTTCCTACTTCATCCTACATCTCTAGCAATCTGAAAAATCAACTTAAACCACAGCTTTATAATTCATCAAGCACATCACCACCAAGCTTTAATCAACTCCGGTCGGGTCACACCATCTTTAGCTAGGCAATCAGCTAAAGTATTGTTCAAATGGTTAAATAACATGTGACGCATCTTCTTAGGATCATTGCAACTGTAGTTACCAACTTGAATCCCCTGCACCACCCTTCTTTTAGCCTTGATTCTTACCGCATTGTGAAAAAAAGAGTTGTTCGAATCGCCCAGATGGAGCCAATTAGTTCTCGACTTTTGCTTCCATAATTCCTCTTGAAGTTTTAGATATTCCCAAAGATCCAATCGACATTGCTTCAATTCTTCTAACCTCTCCTTGTTTGAAATTTCTCCATCATCCTCCATATCCTCCAACTTACTGATTTTATCCTCCAATTCCTTCACTTTGAGATCAAAATTGGCACATGATTGCAAGTTCCACCTCTTTAATTTCCTTTTCAGCAACCTTAGTTTTGGCAGCAGCTCAACACTAGTATTTTCAGCTTCATCAAAGGCCTTTTTTATTAGCTCACGACATTCCCTTTTCTGTAGCCAACTGTTTATGAATTTGATATTGTTTTTTTCAATCCAGTTTGCACCAAGTCCCTCAGACTATCTACTAAAAACCTATCAAGCCTGCTCTTTCTATAAAACGGTCCGAACCATGTAAATTTCCTGCCGATCATGGGTAAGTCCACTAACTCACACCTGGAAATGAAGTTATTAAACTCTGCGCACCCTGTAGATCCTCCAACACACCCGCTCCTTTCACTACTGTATCTAACTACGTTAAAATCCCCTCCTATTATCCAATTGAACGGCTCACTCTCCTTCAATCCCTCCAATTCATTCCATAAGACCAATTGGTCCGAAGTAGAGCAAGGGGCATAGACGTTACAAACAATCGCTTTCAGTCCCAATTGAAGCCACTCACCTTTTAGAAGTATGAACCTTGATTTTGTGATAATGGAATCTACCCTGAATTTCTTCTTATCCCAAATTGAAACCAATCCTCCTGCGTTGCCATCTGCTGCCACGTAGCTGAAGTCGAACTCATCATCAAACCATAACCTTCTTAATACTTCCTCTTGGATACTGACTCTCTTTGTTTCCTGTAGCAAGACCATCTCCACCTGTTGCACCCTAAGAAGACTCCTTATAGATGACATTTTTGCTTCTTTACCCAACCCGCGAATGTTCCAAGTGACAATCTTCTTCTTCAACACCTCTGGTTTTCTAGGGCCAGTCCACGATTACTGCCCCTTGCCGACGTTGTTTACTTAGCTTCTATATCCGCCAACTCCTTCAAAGCCTCATGTTCATTGCCTTTGATTTGCATACCGAGTTTTTTGCCTTTCTTGCCTCTTTTGTGATAAGATTCCACCTTGCCGTTAAATCAGAGTCTGATAAAGATCTTCCTGAGAATTCCGAAGAAACTAGCGCCTTCTTATCCAGATTGCACCTCCGGTATGCTCTATTCCTTTTCTTCTTCTCCGAATCGGTCAGCACCTTATCCTGGTAATCCCAAAGGGAGCCGTATCTTCTCTCTTTCTTTCTCTGTTTACCTTCAATAATATCAGAGAAGTAAGCCCTAGGCCCCTCCTCTTCGCTTTGGCACTCGCGTATATCACAGACTTCCTGGTTGGTCTTCTCGCTTGGACCGTAAACACACGATTGCCCACCTCTAACTCGACTGCCTCGTCAATCATTTTCTGGAGATTGGTTGAAATAAGAGCCGAAACCTTTTCACAATCCAGGGAACGATTAATATTTTCACCAAAAGCTTCAAAGACTCCCCAAAGTTCTGCTAATCTCCGAACTGTTATATGATTCCAGCAATGCAGCGGAATACCCGACATTACTAACCATGTGCTTCTAGGCACACTCTTTATATCTTCCGACCATGGTTTTACCACTAACCATAATTTAGTGATTATTGATGTATTCTACCTTAATTATAAACAATCTGTAGAACCAGCTTTCACATATATATTTGGTTATGTGATTTGTTAGACTAATTTGATCATGGTGTGATTATGAGGTTAGGGAATGTTATTTCGGTTTTTACTAATTTTTTTTGAAAAAGTACATGTCTATCTTATTATTCTAGTTCAGAATTTATAATTTTTTCTTCTTAACAATGTCATTTTTTAACGTTCGAATATAAATTCTCTTTTTTTGAGAGTTGCAATGTCCCTTGCGCACCTAAACCTTGTTGGTACTGATTTGGCTTTTTTATTGTTATGGATGGATATGGTAATCCTATTTTTTATTCTATTTTAAATATTGGTTGAATTCGATTAGCACTTGTATTAGGCATTAGTTTTTATACTTTAATGTTTCCTTAATAATGTCATTTTTAGTTCATTTATCTTTATATTTTAAATTTTGACAATAATTAGATTTAAAATTTATTAAATTAAATCTATTATTAGTCTTTATGTTACACGATAGTTGTAGATTTAGTTTTTGTTATTAAATTAAATTTATTATTTGCTTTGTGTCGCACCGCTAGAGGATATAAATCATTGGTTATGCTTATGTCCATCGGCCTTAGCTATTTGGTGTTCGGTGGTGAAAAGTGACAGATTGCATGAGTTTATAACAATGGAGTTTAAGCAGTGGATTGTAATGAATCTTAGTAACGCGAGGGGGTTGGTCAGTTGGAAACCTAGGACATCCTCTTTGCTCTCTCCCTTAATTTTTTTCTCACTTTTATCCTCCTTTATAAATTTCGTAAAAAAATAGTTTATTTTTAAATTTATTCCTCCCACACACTTTCAAATTTTTATATTTTACTTTCTAACCATAAATCTTGGCTCTATCACTGCTCTTTGGTTTCATTATTTGGAATATTTGGATATCGTAATTTGATAGCCTTTGATTTTCTTATGGAGGATGCCTTTACTACTGAGTGACCACTCTGTTGATGGAGATGTTATGTAGGGTTATTAGGTCTTAGTGTGGTACTGGAGGTCTGGTTTTTATTTGCTACTTTAGATTTGTGGATTGCTATAGTTTAGCATGTTTTAGTTTTGTCGTGTTTAGTTCCTAGTTTTTTTTTTTTTTAATTGTTTTCATTTGTACTCATTTCTTCCCACTAGATGTAGGGGGTTTTAATGATGCAATTTGATAAATTTGAGTTATGTAAATAATGAGTCAATATTAATATTCTATAATATTTAATATTTAAACTTGAGACTCGAACTTGTACAGATATGATAACATAAACATTATTGATCACTCGACTATTAGTGGATTTATATTTCTGAGTTAAAAAGCACACAATAAAATTGATCAAATTAGGATATAAAGATTAGATTTACGATTTATACCTAGGCTACGTTTGGCAATTAGCAGATAGTTGATAGCGAATTACATTAGCTGATAGTTGATTGCATTAGTTGTTTTGATTAGTGGATTGTATTAGATGATCGTATAAAAATGTTTGGTAAAATTAACTGATAGCCGATAGATGTTTGATTATTTAAACAAGAAAAATAACATATAAGGACATGATTATATTCGATACTTGTTTGAATAGTTTATTAGTTATCAATATTTTGTATCTATTAATTAAGTTATGAAAAATATTTTTTAAATATAACATTATTAAGCATATTTGAAGGATTTATATATTAATTTATTATTTATATAATTATTTTTAATATAATTTAATTAATTATTAACTATTAAATTTAAATACAAATATAAATGTGTGAGAATAAAAAAATAAAAAATATTAGTTTACAAATGTCATGTAAATACGTGAGGGCAAATAATTAAAATAGAAAAAGTTCAGTTTAGGTTATTTGAAAAAAAATATAATTGTTAAAGGTAAAAGGGTATTTATAACTCTTATGTCAAATCATCTAATTTTAAAATGCTCATATTAGTAGCTTTTAAATAACCTAAACTGAACTTTTTCTATTTTAATTATTTACCCTCACGTATTTACCCCCAATCCGCTATTCCAATCTGTTGTTTATCAAACATTCATATTAGCGGATTTGATCGGTCAAACGTCTAATATTAACTCAAACATCTAATTTTAGCTCAAACCGATATTTACCAAACATGACCCTAATATATAGTTACTAAACAAAGAATTTAAAGTTAAATATTATTCATGAAATGAATGAATTATTTTTTATTGTCCAAAAGAAAAAAGAAAACTGCGACATAACTCATGCAGTAATCATAGGAGATGAAGGTTAGTCTCCATTGGTTGCTCGTAAAAAGAGTTAAATGGAGTTTTGGCATAGGAAAATTAACATTATACTCCTTAATTTTAGAAATAATAATAATTAGACATCTTCAAAAGGTTTAAAATTCTCTGTAAAATCTTAAAAAATTTAATTACATCTTAGTTTGAAAAAATAAATTCTCATTAAATCTTTTTAAATTCTATAAACAAAATCAATTAGATCTCCAAAAATTTTGAACATTTTGATTAGCCCATAAACTATCCTGCAAGATCTGCCGCTGATTGGATGCAATCTCTCCTTTAAAATATTAGTCCCTCAATTTTTAAGTTTTCAAAAAGTGACACCAGCTACAAATGAACCAAAAAATGGAAAGAGCCCAAAATACAAACCCAACATGCCTAATTAAATTCTCAATCAAATTAACCCATAAATTCAAATCCAAAATCTGAATTGCTAACCCAAAACTTGGATCGTTATATTTAAGTATATATATGTTATCTGAACTTATCACATTCTGTCAATTTACTATTTGAAAACTATTTCTGTCCAAACTTAATATATCAACTTTAATTCGGTCCACTAATACAACTTTTTTATTGTCATTACTAACGTGATTATATGACACATTTGGCACAGTAAAATGTGTTACATGAACCCTCAACATAGTTAACTTTTAAGTGAATATTTGATAAGTTAAGTTAAAAAATATTAAGTTTGGTAAATTGACGAGTCATATCTTATCATTCAAATTTTATTTATTTCTTTTGGAGTCGATCTTTGAGTTTTCGTTTAAATTTAATTTTCAAAATTTGTAATGTTACGATACTGATTAATTCCAATTTAAACTTTTATAAACATATATGATATCTTCTTATTTTTTACAATGTGAGTAAGATTTGTAATATTATTTAGTAAATTAAATATCATCTAAATTTATATAGTATATTCATAGTAATATTTAAAATAAAAGAATATGTTTTTGGGGAAATTATTGACGAGAGTATAAATGAGTCAGGTAATTGATGAGAAAAAGTGTTTGCAAAGAATTGTAGTTAGAGGATTAAATTGAAAAAAATATAAAGTCAAGAGACTAAATTATAAAAAATGTCGCTCATTCAAATATTCGAATTATTTGAATCTTATCTTATAACTAGTACATTATTTAAAAAATTAAATAAATCCATAAAAATTAATTCAAATAAAAAATTTTAAACTTTCAATTTAAACCGAGTCAAGTTGTATTCATCCACCTACCGCATTAGAGCAAAACTAATCTTACCGATACTAAAGTCAACCTCGTCGTTCATGAAAAACCGCTGAAAATGGGATGACCTCATTAAGATTTGAAAGTGTGTCAAGCCCATTAACGAGGCTAGTCAAAGTGGTAAGTAATTTGATATTGTTTAAGTTAATTTTAAATTCAAAATTTTATGTATATAAAAAAATTTTACTAAAAGATTTATCTATCAAAATCAGATGTACGACACAGTCAATTCAAATTAATCATAACAAAGTCTGAAAATTACGAAGGGAAAACAAAATGTGTCGAGCCCCGATTGTAAATTCTTAATTTGAATTTGCATATAATTAAACTAATGTTTAAATTCTTAAAGATAATGATGAAATCTTAGATCTATCCACAAACATTGCACTTGTCAATTGCATTTGCTTAAAAAGTTTCAACTTTAGATACCAACCAAAGTTGGTGTCAAATACAACCTTTTAAACGAAGGTCAACGTGACTAAAAATCCAACCTTAATTATTTCTTTAATCTTGGTTTGAATAATTACAGCGAATGAATCTACCATCTAATCCACTTGATTTAAATAGTAATTCCTAACTAAATAAATTTGAAACTTTATCTTTATATCTTTGTAATTAGGTTGGTTTATACGTAACTATTTGTAACCAGGTTGGAACTTAGACCTCAAAATCTTTTGTCTGTAATGTTACTACAACTTAATTTTCTTTTAAAATAGTATTATTTAAAAGGTATAGATTTGTGTATTTAACTTTTATTTTTTTGTTAGATTGGGCACTAGTTTAGTTTAGTCTGCAACGTCAACATTTAAAAGAAACAATGATATATTTGTAATAATATGTTATTGTATTATATTATATATCCGTATTTGTAACAATAAGTTAGTTGAATGATATATTTGTAACTTTAAAAGAACAGTAATCCGCTTGTTATAAAACCTATAATTAAGGTACTTTGGTGTAGTTTAACCTTATATGATTCGAGTGAATGACGTCGACTTGAGTTGAAATACAATTTTACACGTTTCAAACTATTGTATTCTCTGTACAAATAGTTGGGAAATGCATGTACCTGTTTAGAACTTATCTTTCTAGGAAAGAAAAGAAAAAGAATTGAAGGTGATGTTGAATCTATCAAATGAAGAGCCTGAATAAAAATGATGGGTTTTTATGATACTAAAATAGCACTCACAATAACAAACAACCAAGTAGCAACCAAGTAGTTCAGTGAGATGAAATATTAGATTCGACTTAAAGTTAGAATTTTAACGTTATAAATAGAACTAATTGTTATATGTTGAACCATAAATAATACCTAATCTGAATTAATTCGTGAATCAATAAAGTTAGAAATCAAAGCATTTGAACTTTCCAAGTTTCAACGTCAAACTTCAAAGGTATATATAATAATACCAGTTGGGATCCATATGAATGAGGGCGGGTGGCCAAGATTCCATGAACCTTTGGAGTTTGAGGTCCGAGGGGTTAGGCGGCAGTCCAGTTCAGTCCCCACTAAAAAGAACCTATACGTACATATATTATGTTTGACTAAAACTCCACTTGGTGCATTGCATGCAGCATTTTTACTGTCGGTAGAACTCGGTCGCATCGTCGGCTTTCAGCGACGGTTCGGTGTACCTCTTGGCTGACGTGGGTCGTCGCCGGTCTTATCCAATAACCGACAACATATTTTTCTCCTACGGAAATTCACGTTTCAGATTGTTGTTATAAATATCATTGACTATCACGTGGAAATATAGGAACTTTCTAAGCGCAACTCCCACCAAATAAAATCCCACATTTATATATAAGCACTTAGCGCCACCATAACTCTGTCACCTCTGTTTTCTCTCATTTGGGATTTTCTTTTTCTCAAAGAATCAAATCACTAAAACGGCTTCGATTTCTTCAACAAAAAAAAACCCAGATTTATTGAGCTGAATCCATGGAGTGGGTTCGAGGAGAAACGATTGGATATGGGAGTTTTGGCACTGTGAATTTGGTGTTGCCAAAAACAGGGTTCTCGAAATCGCCATTAATGGCTGTCAAGCGTTGCGAGACTCATAACTCGGCTTCACTCAGGAACGAGAAACAAGTGCTGGATCAACTCGGTTCTTGCCCGGAAGTCATCCGTTGTCTCGGCGACGATTGTAGCGTTGAGGGTTGTGGGAAGTTTTACAATTTGTTCTTGGAGTATGCTGAGGAAGGAAGCTTGGCCGATCACGTTAAGCGAAACGGCGGGAGATTTATGGAATCCGATGTTAAAAGATTCGCTAAATCGATACTTAGAGGTCTAAATTTTGTTCATTCAAAAGGGTATGTTCATTGTGATATTAAGCTTCAGAATGTTCTCTTGTTTGGTAACGGCGATGTCAAGTTAGCTGACTTTGGATTGGCGAAGAGAAACGGTGAGAAACAGGGGAGGATCGAAATCAGGGGAACGCCTATGAATATGGCGCCGGAATCCATCAATGGAAACGTTTATGATTTTCCAGTGGATATTTGGGCACTCGGATGCGTTGTCGTTGAGATGTTTACCGGAAAACCAGCTTGGAATTTGAAACCAGGGTCAAACATGGCGGATTTGTTGATTAAAATCGGGGTCGGCGATGAATCGCCTGGGATTCCCGGGGAGTTATCCGAGGAAGGAAAAGATTTTCTGGGGAAGTGTTTTTCTAGGGATCCAAACAAGAGATGGACGGCTGAGATGCTCCTGGACCATCCTTTCATGGCTGCCGACGATGATGAAGATGAAACAACTACTCCATTTCCATCAACGTCTTCACAATGTTGTTTCGAAGAATTCTCGGCATCCCCGAGATGTCCTCTCGATTTTCCAGATTGGGTTTCGACTGATGAATCGATTTCTCGAGAAAATTCAAGCATTATTTCGTTGGCTTCGGCTTCGGATCGGATTCGAAAATTGGCTTGCGATGAGGCGCCTAATTGGGGTGTTTGCGGCAGCTGGATCAGCTTGAGGTAGAAGAAGATGGGATTTTGCCTTAATCAAAATGTGTAAAATTTATTAGAGAACATTTGTGATTGGCTACATAGGTGATAGCCTGATAGGTGGCCACACATTGTACAGGCAATTGTTTTATTTATTCTTGTACAATTCATTTCTTAACAATTATATTGAAAATTAACTCTCTTTTTCCGTTGATGATTTTTTGGGCAGCTAATTTGAACACCATCTTAAAAACAAGTAATTGAGTTTAAAACAACATAATAAAACTTGAATTTTATCAAATAAATAAGTCTAATCGATCAAATTCAACAGTTTAAAAACTTGATCGAACTTAAATCAAACTTTAAAATTCGAGTCAAACTCCAAATACCAAATCAAATTTACCTAATAATCGTGTTGTTGTTGAGAATGAGAATGGTGGGTAAATTGTTGGTCTAACGTTTGGGAGTAGTTGTAAGGTGAAACATTTGGGTAAATTTACCTCATAAGTCCAACTTGGATTAGAGCTAAAGAGTTGTTGGTTTCATAACTACTTTGACTTTGGTTAAAGTTAATGCTGTAGTGTGAACTTATGCTTGTTTCCACGTGAAGCTTAATACCAGGTTGACTTTGGAACAAGTCAGGCCAACCGATAAGAAAGCTCCAGTTCCATAAATAGTACTACATGGATTCAACTATTTATATAATAAATATTTTTTTAACAATTTCTAAGTAAGGATAAGAGAGAAGAAATCCATTCTTAAAAGGTAATGAACCCAGAACTTAAGGCAATGAGAGTATGTTGAGAGCTTTTAATTAGGGAATTTTAAAAAATATCCGACTCGGCGTAACTATCTGATTACTCTTATATAAATAATTGAATATTTACTCGAAAGTTTTTTTTTACTCGGGTCGCGTACCCGGCCGCTATTTCCCGGGTCCAACTCGGATCACAAAATTCGATATTTTTAGGTAACCGAATAAATTTGAAATCAATATTTTTTATATTATATATATATATTTATATTAAACTAATTAAATATTTTAATTTTTTATATTTTATATATTTTATATATAATAAATACATATTTCATATTAAACTAATAAATGCATATCTTTATACTTTTATATTAAACTAATAAAATATTTTTATATTAAAAAATACATATTTTTATATTTGGTACCTAAATACCTAATTTTTCAGTACCCAAATTTAAACACTCATACTTTTAACGGATTATTGACAACAAATCAAATGTCAAAAGTTAAATTTTAATAGTAAAAATATATTAAACTATGTATCTCTACACGCGACTTCATAAAATAAAGGATAAAGTACACCAATGGTCACCGAACTTTTAAGGCGCGTTTATTTTGATCAACAAACTTTTAAAATTTTTATTGGGGTCACCCAACTTTTATTTTTGCTTTCATTTTGGTCCATCCCGTTACCTTTCGTTAAAAGATATTGATGCGGCCTGTAACCCCCTAGACCCGCCTATGCGTTTCACGGATCCTAGGAAGTCACATTAGGGTCACAAGAGCGACCCACAGAAAGATTTCAATAAAATATAGTTAAACCTTTAAAACCATAAAATAAATATCTGATTTAAAATACAATTTCAGAAATCGTTCAAACGATAAAACAATCATAATACCAGTTGCGGAAAAATAGTTTCAGACTCATTTGTATAATACAAACACGACACACATGCCCCCTAGTTACACAGATACCATACTCCCTGACGAGCCGAAGAAACTCTCATACCGACGTTGATAGGTGCAACTTGTCTGATCTTTTATCCTGAGATGGTAAAAACAACATGAGCTTGGGAAAGCTCAGTAATACAGAACTACCAAATGATGCAATAAGCTCATGCAGACATACGGTAGGCATAACATTATTATGATGTTCCAGGCGATACTTATCTCCATTTGTGTTTCGCTGATTTAGTGAAACACTATTTGTTTGAGGACTACAAGGTTTGTTCTTTCTATGTTACTGAGTACTATGAGGGAGCTTATTATTCAGAGAGTCAACAGAGTGGCAAGTTGGAGAAGTTAAACCACGAAGCCTAGTGTGTTTTAATAAATTGCAAAACAATATACAGAAGTACTTAGCATCATATCATTTGAGCACATAACAGATTAAATGCAAATGCTCGGATGCATGTATGCGTTTACTAGTGACTACCCTCCAACCTTTCACCAAGAGACAATTTCCCAAAACTGCGTCATAGGCATTAACCAGTGCACATTTGGCATAGGTGCCAACCTAAGGGAATACCTTAGGAACGGTACGGTACGGTACGATAGGTATTACCCTAGCCGAAGCATAGGAACCTGTAACGGTAACGATGAGGAATTACCCTGGCCGAAGCATAGGAACCTGTAACGGTAAAGGAATTACCAGCTGGATCAGAGCTGAACCTACGGTCACTTCATATGATAACCCAACAGTATACCCCAACAGAATCAGTGTTTAGATTTCCAGACATGGTTAACAGAATATATGTGACAGACATTTTATTCAGGGTATCAGAAACAGAAATTCATGCTTTTAACAGATAAATAGGCATACTATTGCAGAGCAGACATTTCAGTATTCATCATGCGAACAGATTGTACCATCATAGGTCAAGCAACCATATAGCAAGTAAACAACTGAGCAAACATACGCAATATCATTCATGATCAAATCAATATATAATCCATATAAACAGAATGTAGCACACATGGAACACACTAGGTGGGACAGATCATTTCTTGGAGATGTTTGGCATGTACGGAATAAGACATGTAGAACTTGTGTTGATTTGAACGGATTTCTGAAACGTGGCCCCTATTAGAAGGAGTTCATACTAACTGCTTAACCCAGATATTCGGAAGGTGATACTTCAAGACCTTAGAAAGTTCAGATATATTATGGGTACTTTAATTTTTTAAGTATACAAGGGCATTATGGTCATTCTGACGTTCATAGACATTCTGGTAATTATACCAACATTGAAAGCAATGGTTTACAGAAATCGGATATTATATTTGCTCATTAGTATTCTATCCAGACATTCAAGAATTTCTAAATTAACGTCTTTTAAGTTATCAGATATTTTCAGTGATATTCCGTTTATTTAGGCTATCATGGCCTTTCAGTTATTTTAGTCTTATTAACAAATTCAGAATTTCATCAAATACATAGTTACTGATTAACTCAAAAGGATATTTCAGTTATTTTAGACTGAGATATATCTGCCATTTCTTTCTAACTTACCATATGGTACCTTCATCATTCACATACTTAAACGAGATTAAGAAGTCCTAACTCTCCGGCCCTTTACAGAAAATTCATTTATTTCAGAACTTGAGGTTTATCGTCCTTCAGATTAATCAGACATCTCGGTGCTCGGGGGCCTTACCATCTTTTCAGTCATTGCGATCATTCTTATCAAATTCACGTATTACTGTCAAAAGGGTCGACTTAGGATTTCAACACTATTTCCAGAAAATTCTTATTCATGAGTTACACAAAAATTGAGGGATTATCCAAGTTTGTATCACTCGTATTGCATAACTGGGTCGAATACAGATTTTAGGTCATTTCCTTCATCAGAAGAGTAGTTTAGTCAAACTTATGCTTTAGGGGTATTTTCGTAATTTCATATCTAATCATCATACTCCACATTCTGAACATTGGTTCTCAGACCTCATTGATAGAGATTCAGATTTAATTGTGTTATTTATTATTGTTAGCACTTTCGATACTCCGGTCTATTAATATTCTTACCTGAATTCTATTTATATTCTTATCTGAATACTTTGATCTTACTGATTCTGATACTTAATTTTCGTATCGAATTCAGCTTAAACAGAGTTCACAGATACACTTCATCACAAACATGCATGCTTTAACCGGATATCAACATGTGCATAAAGCATACAAGGGGTAGTAAGGTATTACCTTAGTTCCGAGCTATAACAGTTGATTCATGACACCTCATTCGATCGCTCTTAATTCCAATATTCGACGGCTTCCAACATCTCAAATTCAAGGATACATGATACCTTCATCAACATAGATTCACATTTCAGACTTTAAACACCTTACTCAATATTGATTATTAAAATACATAAGTGGACTCGAGTTCAAGGTCCAATTCGGAGGCTTTCGGGTTAGAATTTCACAAAACGGGCTTCAAAATCGGACTCAGAACGTCGAAAAACATAAAATAGGGCTTTTCGAAAAATTTGACTTTTTGGTCAAAGTCAACGGTCAACGCTGACGTCAGCAGGTCAACGCTGACGTCAGCAAGTCAAGGTCAACGGGGGACAGGTCAATGCTGACGTCATGCTGACGTCAGCGATTAACAGAAAGTCAACTGAGTCGACTCGGGCTGACTCGGACGAGTTGACTCGGCTGACTCAGACGAGTTGACTCGGGTTGACGGGTCGTGTCAGTCGGGTCGGGTCAGACGGGTCGGGTCGGGTCATCGGGTCGGTCAACGGGTAGGGTCAGACGGTTTGACCGAGCTGACCGGTTCAACCGGTCCAGCCGGTTCAGACTGGGTTAGACCGGTTTGGACCGGGTTCAGACCGGGTCCACTCACCCGAAATTTCCGGTCATCGGACGGTCGCCGGAGTGGTCGCCGGAGTCCTTAAATGCAAATTTTCGGCCTGAAAAATGTAGATCGGTCATCCACGGTTCCAATACACTCTTTATTAAAGCAAATCAAGCCGGAAATGGACCGGAAATTACCTACGAAGCATTCGAACGGCCGGAGAAACATGAGTTGCCGATGAAGGGCTTGCCGGCGTCGGTTGGATTCAAAACTTTAGGGGTTTTGTTGGGCTCGACGAGGAGGATGCAGATCTGACGGTGGCTCGTCGGTTGAACGCTGAAATCGGCCGGAAAACGAACGGAAAGAAGGGCGGCGGTTTAGGTTTCTTGTTGAAACTTCAAACGAATTCTGCCGGCGAACGGTGGCTCCATCACGCGCGTGGTGGTCGGGGTTAAGCTCAGGGTGATGCTGCGACTCGACCGGTGTAGGCGGTGACGGTTACGAGGCGACGGTGACGATCACAAGGCGGCAACCCGTGGGAAAAAAAAAAAATCTAGATGAGGAGGAAAGTTGAGAGATATCTGGATATTTTTCCAGATCCAAAAGAGAGCATTAAATGGGGTAGATGAGTTAGTTGGCCATAATTATTATTGATAGAACATAAAATATAGTTTAATTTTAAAAGAGGGCAGAACAACACTAACGAATGCTTTAGCCTGAATGGTTCAAGCTTAGGCTTACAAAGCCAAGGGTTACAAGTTCGAACCCCCGGGTTGGCAACCTTTTTCTTCTTCTTTTTTTTTATATTTAGGAGTGTTACAATTCTCTCCCCCTTAAAAAAAATTTCGTCCTCGAAATTTACCGGAATCAAACTGATGCGGAAACTATTTTCTCGTGGATCCTTCGATCTCCCAAGTAGCCTCACTAGGACTCCGATTTCTCTATTGTACTTTTACCATCGGAAAGCGTCGATTCCTCAGAACTCTTTCATCAAAATCTAATATCTGAATTGGTTCCTCCTCATAGAACAAGTCTAACCTTAACTCTACATTCTGAACTTGAATGACATGACTAGAATCTGAATGGTATTGCCTCTACATGGACACATAGAAGGCATTATGGATATGACTGAGCTGAGGAGGTAACTCCAGCTGATAGGCAACTGGCCTAACTCTCTTCATGATACGGTATGGCCCAATAAATCTCGAACTCAGCTTACTTTTTTTTTATCTTAGAACTTTCTTCCATGGAGATACTTTCAGAAAGACTTGATCACCGACTTCAAACTCAATATCTTTTCTTCTCCGATCAACATAAGATTTATGTCTGTCAAAGGCCTCTTTCATCCATTCATGTACTGAAACTTATCCAATAGAGCATTATTGTTTCTCGTAACTCTCAAACAATCAGGAATCAATCTAGCAGTGTCCTCAGTTACTCGAATTGACTTGGACCAACAATCATCTCATCATACATTTCAGACCAGTTAATCAGAATATAGCACTTGAATCCACACCGAACTTCATATGATACAAAACAAACATTTTTCTTATAACTTTTATTATAAACGGTCTCAGACAAGGATATGAGGCATTCTGCTCTATCACAGAAGTTAATCATACCATCCAAAGGTATATCTTTCAGAGTTCGAATTACTCTTCAAGGTTGACCAGAATTTTCAGATGAAAAACTACCACTATAGTTCAGATAAGCACTCGGACTCCAACGACTATTCCAGAATCAGGATGTAAACATCACATTTCAGTCATGAATGATATTTAATGATATATCAAGCCACACCATGGAGAAGATGTCCTTCTTCCTACTGATCGAACACATCTAAGGTCATTAGCGGGTATCATTTACCTTCAACGTAATATTCAGACAATTATTTCTTTCGTGTTTAACAGAGGTACCACAGATTATACAATTTCTGCACAATCGCAACCATTTCTCTCTGAAGTTCATAGTTTTTTTTTTTTTTTTTTTCGGTAGAGTATTTTTCAGATACAATCGTTATCACCGAATAGCCTTTCATGAAACCTTACATCGGTCATCCTGCATTATCAAACATTTATTCTTAATCTGATTCACAAGTATAAACCATCTCAAATCCTTTACTCAGATTCAAATTCAACCATTTAATTAAAAACACAGACGAACGTTATAGATATTTTCTGTAAGCAAATGTTGAGTTACGAAAGGCAGAATACTCAGATTTCGTTATTTCAGGAGAAATGATTCGACATCGGAGCTTCGGATCATAGGAGTACGGTTATGATCTAGGGGCATGCACAGACCAGACATCCTATGACAGACCATCGGCCGATCTACCCAGAATAACGCAACTCTAAGCTCTGATACCACTAAATGTAACCCCCTAGACCCGCCTATGCGTTTCACGGATCCTAGGAAGTCACATTAGGGTCACAAGAGCGACCCACAGAAAGATTTCAATAAAATATAGTTAAACCTTTAAAACCATAAAATAAATATCTGATTTAAAATACAATTTCAGAAATCGTTCAAACGATAAAACAATCATAATACCAGTTGCGGAAAAATAGTTTCAGACTCATTTGTATAATACAAACACGACACACATGCCCCCTAGTTACACAGATACCATACTCCCTGACGAGCCGAAGAAACTCTCATACCGACGTTGATAGGTGCAACTTGTCTGATCTTTTATCCTGAGATGGTAAAAACAACATGAGCTTGGGAAAGCTCAGTAATACAGAACTACCAAATGATGCAATAAGCTCATGCAGACATACGGTAGGCATAACATTATTATGATGTTCCAGGCGATACTTATCTCCATTTGTGTTTCGCTGATTTAGTGAAACACTATTTGTTTGAGGACTACAAGGTTTGTTCTTTCTATGTTACTGAGTACTATGAGGGAGCTTATTATTCAGAGAGTCAACAGAGTGGCAAGTTGGAGAAGTTAAACCACGAAGCCTAGTGTGTTTTAATAAATTGCAAAACAATATACAGAAGTACTTAGCATCATATCATTTGAGCACATAACAGATTAAATGCAAATGCTCGGATGCATGTATGCGTTTACTAGTGACTACCCTCCAACCTTTCACCAAGAGACAATTTCCCAAAACTGCGTCATAGGCATTAACCAGTGCACATTTGGCATAGGTGCCAACCTAAGGGAATACCTTAGGAACGGTACGGTACGGTACGATAGGTATTACCCTAGCCGAAGCATAGGAACCTGTAACGGTAACGATGAGGAATTACCCTGGCCGAAGCATAGGAACCTGTAACGGTAAAGGAATTACCAGCTGGATCAGAGCTGAACCTACGGTCACTTCATATGATAACCCAACAGTATACCCCAACAGAATCAGTGTTTAGATTTCCAGACATGGTTAACAGAATATATGTGACAGACATTTTATTCAGGGTATCAGAAACAGAAATTCATGCTTTTAACAGATAAATAGGCATACTATTGCAGAGCAGACATTTCAGTATTCATCATGCGAACAGATTGTACCATCATAGGTCAAGCAACCATATAGCAAGTAAACAACTGAGCAAACATACGCAATATCATTCATGATCAAATCAATATATAATCCATATAAACAGAATGTAGCACACATGGAACACACTAGGTGGGACAGATCATTTCTTGGAGATGTTTGGCATGTACGGAATAAGACATGTAGAACTTGTGTTGATTTGAACGGATTTCTGAAACGTGGCCCCTATTAGAAGGAGTTCATACTAACTGCTTAACCCAGATATTCGGAAGGTGATACTTCAAGACCTTAGAAAGTTCAGATATATTATGGGTACTTTAATTTTTTAAGTATACAAGGGCATTATGGTCATTCTGACGTTCATAGACATTCTGGTAATTATACCAACATTGAAAGCAATGGTTTACAGAAATCGGATATTATATTTGCTCATTAGTATTCTATCCAGACATTCAAGAATTTCTAAATTAACGTCTTTTAAGTTATCAGATATTTTCAGTGATATTCCGTTTATTTAGGCTATCATGGCCTTTCAGTTATTTTAGTCTTATTAACAAATTCAGAATTTCATCAAATACATAGTTACTGATTAACTCAAAAGGATATTTCAGTTATTTTAGACTGAGATATATCTGCCATTTCTTTCTAACTTACCATATGGTACCTTCATCATTCACATACTTAAACGAGATTAAGAAGTCCTAACTCTCCGGCCCTTTACAGAAAATTCATTTATTTCAGAACTTGAGGTTTATCGTCCTTCAGATTAATCAGACATCTCGGTGCTCGGGGGCCTTACCATCTTTTCAGTCATTGCGATCATTCTTATCAAATTCACGTATTACTGTCAAAAGGGTCGACTTAGGATTTCAACACTATTTCCAGAAAATTCTTATTCATGAGTTACACAAAAATTGAGGGATTATCCAAGTTTGTATCACCCGTATTGCATAACTGGGTCGAATACAGATTTTAGGTCATTTCCTTCATCAGAAGAGTAGTTTAGTCAAACTTATGCTTTAGGGGTATTTTCGTAATTTCATATCTAATCATCATACTCCACATTCTGAACATTGGTTCTCAGACCTCATTGATAGAGATTCAGATTTAATTGTGTTATTTATTATTGTTAGCACTTTCGATACTCCGGTCTATTAATATTCTTACCTGAATTCTATTTATATTCTTATCTGAATACTTTGATCTTACTGATTCTGATACTTAATTTTCGTATCGAATTCAGCTTAAACAGAGTTCACAGATACACTTCATCACAAACATGCATGCTTTAACCGGATATCAACATGTGCATAAAGCATACAAGGGGTAGTAAGGTATTACCTTAGTTCCGAGCTATAACAGTTGATTCATGACACCTCATTCGATCGCTCTTAATTCCAATATTCGACGGCTTCCAACATCTCAAATTCAAGGATACATGATACCTTCATCAACATAGATTCACATTTCAGACTTTAAACACCTTACTCAATATTGATTATTAAATTACATAAGTGGACTCGAGTTCAAGGTCCAATTCGGAGGCTTTCGGGTTAGAATTTCACAAAACGGGCTTCAAAATCGGACTCAGAACGTCGAAAAACATAAAATAGGGCTTTTCGAAAAATTTGACTTTTTGGTCAAAGTCAACGGTCAACGCTGACGTCAGCAGGTCAACGCTGACGTCAGCAAGTCAAGGTCAACGGGGGACAGGTCAATGCTGACGTCATGCTGACGTCAGCGATTAACAGAAAGTCAACTGAGTCGACTCGGGCTGACTCGGACGAGTTGACTCGGCTGACTCAGACGAGTTGACTCGGGTTGACGGGTCGTGTCAGTCGGGTCGGGTCAGACGGGTCGGGTCAGACGGGTCGGGTCGGGTCATCGGGTCGGTCAACGGGTAGGGTCAGACGGTTTGACCGAGCTGACCGGTTCAACCGGTCCAGCCGGTTCAGACTGGGTTAGACCGGTTTGGACCGGGTTCAGACCGGGTCCACTCACCCGAAATTTCCGGTCATCGGACGGTCGCCGGAGTGGTCGCCGGAGTCCTTAAATGCAAATTTTCGGCCTGAAAAATGTAGATCGGTCATCCACGGTTCCAATACACTCTTTATTAAAGCAAATCAAGCCGGAAATGGACCGGAAATTACCTACGAAGCATTCGAACGGCCGGAGAAACATGAGTTGCCGATGAAGGGCTTGCCGGCGTCGGTTGGATTCAAAACTTTAGGGGTTTTGTTGGGCTCGACGAGGAGGATGCAGATCTGACGGTGGCTCGTCGGTTGAACGCTGAAATCGGCCGGAAAACGAACGGAAAGAAGGGCGGCGGTTTAGGTTTCTTGTTGAAACTTCAAACGAATTCTGCCGGCGAACGGTGGCTCCATCACGCGCGTGGTGGTCGGGGTTAAGCTCAGGGTGATGCTGCGACTCGACCGATGTAGGCGGTGACGGTTACGAGGCGACGGTGACGATCACAAGGCGGCAACCCGTGGGAAAAAAAAAAATCTAGATGAGGAGGAAAGTTGAGAGATATCTGGATATTTTTCCAGATCCAAAAGAGAGCATTAAATGGGGTAGATGAGTTAGTTGGCCATAATTATTATTGATAGAACATAAAATATAGTTTAATTTTAAAAGAGGGCAGAACAACACTAACGAATGCTTTAGCTTGAATGGTTCAAGCTTAGGCTTACAAAGCCAAGGGTTACAAGTTCGAACCCCCGGGTTGGCAACCTTTTTCTTCTTCTTTTTTTTTATATTTAGGAGTGTTACACGGCCCGTTAATTTTTCTTTTTGGATCCTACATAAACCTTCTCTCTCTTTCTTTCTTTCTTTCTTTCTTTCTTTCTTTTCTCCAAATTTCACTTTGTGTCCCACATAAACCCTTCTGTTTTTTCTTCTTCATTTGCTGGTGGTTATGGCAACTGCTCTTCACGTTACTTTCTCACAAACCAATCTAAAAGTCTCTCAAAACAAAACCCAACAAATTTTCTCTCAATACTGCGAATTGAGAACTCAAAATTGTGAGACTTGGATTATGTGAGAGTTAGCATTGTTATAAAAGATATAGCGTAGTGATTAGTGAATGTAATCTCATTCCTTCATCCACAATAGAATGGGGGTATACAAGAAACTGGTTTTATTTTGTTAGAAACGATTTCATAAATGAGAGTGTTTTTTATAATCTTAATATATTTTCAGGAACTCCCAATAACATGTGTTTGGAAGCACTGAGGACGATGTTTGCTGGACTTGGAGCTGGCAGCTTTGCTGTTCCTAGTAGATCTTATGGTTAGTGCCTGCAATTTTTTTGGGGACAGTTTACTTTTGTTTGCCACCTCAATAACATGACTAAATGAGTTGAGATGGAAAAATGATACCTTCCTTTTCGGAATCCGGCAAGCTTATTGGTAATCATCCGTGTTAAGTTGAAGTGGACGATGATAGTAGAGCAATTGTTTTTCGAATTTTGAGAAGAAAGAGAAGGTTTATGTGGGACCCAAAGGGAAATTAACGGGCACGTCAGAATCTTTTAACGGAAGGTAACGGGAAGAATCAAAATGAAAGTGAAATAAAAGTTGGGTGACCCCAATAAAAATTTTAAAAGTTTGGTGACTAAAATGAACGCACCCTAAAAGTTCAGTGACCATCAGTGTATTTTACCCTAAAATAAATGTAGATATATATTTCGACAAACTCTCCATTGAGATTTTCTTGAAAAGAAAATTAAATAGTTATAATAGCATATCTTGACATTCAATTTGTAAAATAAACTCCTAAAATATTGAATAAATTTGTAGGAATTTACTTTATTTGTAGGATAAAGTAAGAGTCTAAAAGTGTTTAAAATATTACGTGAAATTGTTAAAAGTTTCAATTTTAGAGAAAGATCAAACGTTGGTTTCTTCCAATGTCATTGTTCTTATTTTTATTCTTATTTGAAAACATTATAAAAATAGAAAGAAAAAACAAAAAGAGTCGTGATTTGATAAGGGTGATTATTCTATGTAAAGTTTTCAAAAGCGCCTTAGTTTTAGGGTGTGTAGATTTTTTAGGGTTTAAAATTTAGAGATTTAAATGTAGTTGTTTTGAATTTAGGGGTTGTTAATAAAATTTCGGGTTTCGGGTTAAATTTTAGTGTTTATAGGGTAAAACTTAAATCTCTAACCATATTATCCTAAAACATAAACCTTAAATTCTAACCTCATATATTAAAAATCTAAACTCTAAACCTTAAATTGAAACCCTAAACGCTAAAATTAAGGTAATTTTAAAAACAAAAAAAATTTAACGCCTGTGTATGAGATAATAATCCTTTGATAAATAAGAATAAAAATAATATTGGAATAAAAATCCAAAAAAAAACCGTTTGTGTGTATATATAACAATTATATCTTACCAATGTTATACTATTAGTTTTGAGGCTTTTATTTCTAGGATAAACTAATATTAGAAAACAAGTTACAGTCACAGATTTGAAATTCAATTTTTATGATAATTTAAATTGTACATATAAATTTATATTTTGAGAATATCAATTTAATTTATAAATACATATAAATATATAGTATTTAATAGGTTCAACAATTTTACGAGAAACAAAATAATTTTAAAAATATTTTGAAAAGGTCAAATAAAAGTTTTTAGCAATTTTAAGATATATAATGATAATTTTCCTGAAATTTGGGTGTCATAATCTTTCCTTGTCCAGGACCGTCCTTGGGCATGTGCAGAAGAGGCGCCCGCTTAAGGCTTATTTTTTTTAATATTTAATACTATAGTCTATTTTTTTTAAATGGTCTAAAAATGATTGCAATGCAGTATATGTTTATGCATATTCTTAACCATTTGACAATGTGTATACACCTTGTAGACGAAGCGATTGAACTCGTGTCTCCTATGATGAACATCATCCACATTTTCACTGGGACACTTGTTAGGTTCTACTATGATCTAATTTTTAAATAGGGTAATCTTCACCAGTGGTCCCTTTCGTTTAGAGTGTGTTCTATTTTGGTCACCAAAATTTAAAAAATATTATTTTGGTCACTTACGTTTAGAATCGTTTCTATTTTGGTCCATTGGGCGTTAGTCTCCGTTACTTAAAAAAATAGTTTCTAATTTAACCCCCAAACTTTCAAAATTTTATTTTTCACCATCTTCCCCAAAAATTATAAAACTAAAACTTCAGAAAATTAAATCAATAGCTATAACCCAACACTACAACCCATTCCCCCAAGATTAAAAGCATCAGCTTCCATTGCAAATATTCGAAACTCGCAAAATTCTAAAGGTCGAAACTCGCAGAATACCAAATGTTCGAAACTCGCAAAATTCCATTGTGGCAAGTGTGCTGCAAAAACAAAAACAGAAAATGATAACAATGATTACACCATTTCTGGAAAAATAAAATAAAAAAAGCATGAGAGACATAATATAAACAGAAAAGGCAATTTATAAATGTACAATCTATTGAATTCAGAAAACAAAAAAGACATCAAGAAAAATTGAATTAAAAAATTATTACAAAATTTAAATGAAGAAAGAGGGAAAAGTCTGAATTTTTGTTTTCATATTACCAGTTCAAAAAAAAAAAGAACAAATAGCAAGTACATAAGGAATTAAAGAGATGAAATTAAAAAGAAAACTATTTATGAATTCTGAAACCACCCGGGGCAAGAAAAAAAAATCTCATCAAAGAAATGTGATCATATTCTCAAATGGAAAATCAAAAGAAAAACACAAAACGAAAAACAAGAAATTTAGGGCAGGGTACCGTTTAGAAATGAAAACAAAAGAACATTAATGGGCTTTTGAAGGAGGCAAAAAAAAACGAAAGAAAAATAAAATAAAAGAAGGGAACATTAATGGAGTTTCGACATTTGGTATTTTGCGAGTTTCGACCTTTAGAGTTTTGCAAGTTTCAAATATTTGCAATAGAAAATGACGCTTTTAATCATGAGGAATGGGTTGTAGTGTTGGATTATAACATTGATTTAATTTTTCAAGGTTTTAGTTTTATAATTTTTGGGGAAGATGGTGAAAAATAAATTTTTTAAAGCTTCGAGGTTAAATTAGAAACTAATTTTTTAAGTAACGGAGACTAACGGCCAATGAACCAAAATAAAAATGATTCTAAACGTAAGTGACCGGAATAACCTTTTTTAAATTCTGGTGACCAAAATAGAATATACCCTAAACGAAAGGGACCACTGGTGAAGATTATCCTTTTAAATACTTATTATTAGGTGTTTATTCTTAATATTTAATTATTTCAATATTTATTATAATAGTCCAATTTTTTACAATACTTGTTATTAGGGCATAATTTTTTAACACTTGTTATTAGGAGTCTATTTTTTTAATATTTATTATTAAGAGTCTATTTTTTTTCCAATATTTGTTATTAGAGGGCCATTTTTTAATACTTGTTATTAGATCTCCAATTTTTTTCAATACTTGTTATTAGGTCCTATTGTTTTTCAATACTTGTTATTAGGAGTTTAATTTTTTTCTAACATTTGTTATTATGGGTCCAATTTTTTCCCAATACTTATTATTAGGAGCTTAATTTTTTTTCTCAATACTTGTTATTAAGGGCCTATTTTTTTCTAACATTTGTTTTTAGGGACATATTCTCAAAATTTATTTTTTCCAATACTTGTTATTAGAGACCAATTATTTTCTAATACATGTTATTAGGGACATTCTCTTAAAATTTAATATAGGGATTTTTTCACAATATTTGTTATTAGAGCTTTACTCCTAAAGTTCATTTTTTTTTAAATATTTGTTATTAGGGTTCAAATTTTTTTTAATACTTGTTATTAGAGTCTAATTTTTCTAATATTTATTATTAGCGACATAGTTTTAAAATTTATTTTTTAATATTTGTTATTGAAGACCAATTTCTTTACTAATACTTGTTATTAGGGTCTACTTTTAAAATTTAAATTTTCTAATACTTGCTAATAACATCTCAATGTAAATCATTAATATTATTAAGTCGGCTCGTAAAGAATTCGTCATAAATTTTAATTAAACTTTAAATTTTCATTTTTTGTGAATAAAAAATATATTGAGACAATTTTATTCCCTATTAAAAAAATCATGAATCCATATAGTAGTTTCAATTGTAAAGTATATTGTTGTTCCTCTTAGGTGATTCGGATTTGAGAAACTTAGTACAATGTAGTTACATCAAAATATTTAAAAAATAGTCAACATCTGCGTGACTCTTTAGGGTAAATTACAACGGAGGTCATTAATTATGGGTAAAATTACATTTTGGTCACCTATTTATTAAAAATTATACTTGGACCGCTCAATTATAGGTAAGGTTACATTTGGGTCACCTAATTATTAAAGGTTACACTTAGGTCACTCAGTTACGGGTAAGATTACATTTAGGTCACCCTTCATACTTAAAAAATATATATCAATTTGTGTATTAGATTAATTAATAATTTCAAATGAAGTACTCTAGCGTTAACGAGAGTATACAAGTGATTTGGAAGAGAAAATGACTAAGTTGATATATTTTTTAAATATGAAGGGTGACCCAAATGTAACCTTACCCATAATTGAGTGACCTAAGTGTAACCTTTAATAATTGAGTGACTCAAATATAAACTTTAATAATTGGGTGACCCAATTGTAACCATACCTATAATTGAGTGACCTTTATTGTAGTTTACCCTACTCTTTAACGCTAAATGTACAGCCTACAGACCGATAATAATAGTTCTAATGACATTTTTAATTATAAACTTTTCACACAAAAAAAAAACACATTAGTTTTAATTTTTTCACCTCTTTTAATTCTCAAACTTTTTAAAGATTGTAGCCTTTAAATTTTTGTTTACTTTTCTACTCTCAATTTTTTTTATCAAATTGAATCATATAACAGATAAATAACAAGATTGTTAAGTTAATGTCAACTATTTTGTCTTTATGTCAACATTGATGTTAGCTCTTTTGTTATATTACACAAAATAATAAAAATATTTTAAAAATGATAAACTATTAAAATTTTGTTGAAAGTATATAAAATAATATTTAAATTATTAAAGAATTGTGAACTGTTAGAACCCAAAAAAAATATTCATACGAATATTAAACCCAAGATTCATACATGCCAAATCATTAAGAACAAAGATTAGATTTGCGGAAGCGTACCTGAATCCATTGACGGAGATTTTTCCAGAGAGGGTTTGATCTTCCAAGATGATAGGTTACCTCTTGCCACACAACTCTCTGACGGGGAAGGAGAGATATGCTAGTTAACCTAGATCTCGGGGACCACTACCCCTTATATAAACTGAATTAAAATCAGTTTATTAATATTTACAACTCTGCCCCTCATTGAGTTATAAATATAACTTACGGTATCTACACTTTTAATTCCATGACAATTTAATACCTATAACACGTGTAACATAATTGGTCACTTAATTTTCGTGTTAAACTTTATAATAGCAACATACATTATACATATGTGCCCATTATTATTGAATAACCCAACAATCTCCCACTTGGGCAACATATGTTTCCTGACAAATGTATAACCTTATGAGCTCAAAATTTGCTATCATACAATAGGTATTCTTTAACAATCTCGTCCATCAACTATATCTATATAGGATCAAAGCGGCCTTCGCCATATCAATCATGACTGGACCCATCAATGGTCACGTATACAAACACAATCAAATGACATAGATCAATCATGGATGCGTAGCATGGAAATTACATGTAAATGTGAACCGAACATGCCTATTTCCAACTGGTCCTCTTTAAACTTAAGTGAGGTCCTTATCAAATTAAGAAAAGAGTGAATAAACTGAATACTTAATTTCTGATCAGAAAAAAATAACCGAATACATAAATGTCCAAAATCAAATATAAAGCAAACAAATAACAAACTCCCACTCAAACAATAATGTCCTCCAATGATACAACACCCATATGAGCAGTGTGCTCATGAAAGACCTTGGGTGGTAAACCTTTTGTGAGCGGATCCGCTATCATAGAGTTTGTCCCAATGTGTTCTATGGATATTTGTCCACTTTGCACTCTTTCTTTTACAACTAGGAACTTTATGTCTATGTGCTTTGACTTAGACGCGCTCCTATTGTTGTTGGAATATAGTACTGCTGACTTATTGTCACAAAATAATTTAAGCGGTCTTTCTATGTTCTCCAAAATACGCAGCCCAGTGACAAAATTCCGCAACCATATTCCATGATTAGATGCCTCATAGCATGCTACAAACTCTGCTGCCATAGTGGAAGAAGCTACAAGTGTTTGTTTAGCACTTTTCCAGGATATAGCTCCTCCAGCTAATAGATAAATATAGCCTGATGTAGACTTTCTGCTATCTTGGCACCCAGCAAAATCAGAATCCGAATACCCTACGACCTCCAAATGATCTGATTTCCTATAAGTGAGCATGTAATCTTTTGTTCTCTGAAGATACCTCATAACCCTCTTGGCTGCTATCCAATGGTCCATACCAGGGTTGCTTGAATATCTGCCTAACATCCCAACAATGTACGCAATATCCGGACGCGTACAAACCTGAGAATACATTAAACTCCCAATAGCTGATCTATAGGGAATTTTCTGCATTTCTTGAATTTCAAGGTTACTTTTAGGGCATTGGGCAAGACAAAACTTGTCTCCTTTAGCGACAGGGGTGTCCATTGGTTTACTATTTTGCATGCCAAACCTTTTAAGTACTTTATCGATATAGTTCTTTTGTGATAATCCAAGAATACCTCGAGATCGATCTCGATGTATCTGAATTCCTAAGACAAAAGAAGCTTCCCCAAGATCTTTCATTTCAAAATGCTTAGATAGAAATCTCTTGGTTTCGTGCAATAAGCCTATATCATTCGTGGCAAGCAAAATGTCATCGACATATAAAACCAAAAATATATGCTTACTCCCACTGAACTTGTGATACACACAATCATCAACGATATTCATCTCAAAACCAAATGAGACAATTACTTGATGAAACTTATGGTACCATTGACGAGAAGCTTGCTTGAGTCCATAGATGGATTTTGTTAATTTGCAAACTATACGCTTTGGGTCTCCCGACTCAAAGTTTTCTGGTTGCACCATATAAATTGTTTCTTCAATGTCTCCATTGAGAAACGCAGTCTTAACATCCATCTGGTGTAACTCAAGATCAAAATGAGCTACAAGTGCCATGATTATCCTAAAAGAGTCTTTCGATGAAACCGGAGAGAAAGTCTCTATAAAGTCAATGCCTTCTTTTTGAGTATATCCTTTAGCTACAAGACGTGCCTTATACCTCTCCACATTACCATTTGCATCCCTCTTGGTTTTAAATATCCATTTACAACCAATTGGTTTTGCACCTTCAGGCAATGGGACAAGTTCCCAAACTTTATTGTCTTGCATGGATTTATACTCTTCCTGCATGGCATCAATCCACTTTTGAGAGTTAACACTTTGCATGGCATGATGAAAGTTGATTGGGTCATCTTCCATCATTCCATTATCATCCTCATTTTCAAGGAGAAATACAATATAATCATCCGGAATAGCATTTCTCCTTTCTCTCGTGGATCTCCTTAATGGCACTTGTTGTTGAGGTTGTTGAATTTGTTCTTCTGGAACAATTACCTCATCCTGAATAGGAGGAAGTTGCTCAACATTATCTTGTTGAGGTTCCGGATTCACTTCTTGATTAATGACAGGTATGGAAACCTGAACATTATCAAAAGTGATAGTAGGAATTGAGTTGGAACTCAATTCCTCCTCAAAAGTAATGTCTCTGACCTTATTTCTCCCCCCAAATTCAACATCCTCAAAAAATGTTGCAGTTCCCGTCTCAAAAATATTCTTAATTGTGGGATCATAAAATTTATAGCCCCTAGATCGCTCAGAATATCCAATAAAGTAGCTGCTCACAGTTTTGGAGTCCAATTTCTTTTCATGTGGCCTATAAGGCCTTGCCTCAGCTGGACATCCCCAAATGTGAAAGTGCTTTAGACTAGGTTTTTGACCCATCCAAAGCTCATAAGGTGTCTTTTCAGCTCCTTTAGTTGGTACTCTATTCAGAATGTACGCTGCTGTCTTTAATGCTTCTCCCCAGAGGGACTCGGGTAAGTTAGAATGAGCAATCATACTCCTTACCATATCCTTAAGAGTCCTATTACGTCTCTCAGCTACACCATTCATACTAGGTGATCCTGGCATGGTGTACTGTGGGACAATACCACATTCCTCTAGGAATTTCGCAAATGGTCCTGGACGTTGTTCACCTGAGCCATCATATCTACCGTAGTACTCACCACCACGATCAGATCTAACTTTCTTAATTCTTTTGTTGAGTTGATTCTCAACTTCAGCCTTATAAGATTTGAACACGTCCAAAGACTGAGATTTCTCATGAATGAGATATAGGTACCCATAACGTGAGTAGTCGTCTATGAATGTTATAAAATATTGTTGACCATTCCAAGATGCCGTAGGGAATGGCCCACAAATATCAGTGTGAATTAATTCTAAGACGTCTGTAGATTTGTTGGCACCTAATCTCTTAGTTTTGGTCTGTTTTCCCTTGATACAGTCAACACAAACATTAAAGTCTGAAAAATCAAGGGACTCCAAAATACCATTAGATATAAGTCGCTCAATCCTACCTTTTGAGATATGACCTAAGCGCTTATGCCATAATGATGCCGAATTTTCTTTATTTAATTTGCGTTTAGTACCACGTGATTCCACGTGCAAGGTTTCATTATATGATGCAACTGTATCTAGCAAATAAAGGTTGTCATAAGCATTTAAATAACCAGTTCCGACAATACTTGAATTTAAAGACAAAGTAAATTGATTGTTTCCAAATGAACAAGAATATCCAAATTTGTCCAATAAAGAAACTGAAACTAAATTCCGCCTAAAAGACGGAACAACAAAAGTGTCTTTCAAATCCAAATAAAAACCAGTTCCTAATAACAACCTAAAATGCCCAATTGCTTCAACTTCTACCGATTTTCCATCGCCCACAAAGATGTTTCTTTCACCATCACTTGGCTTTCGGTAGCTCAGGCAACCCTGCATAGAAACACTTATGTGAGTAGTAGCACCAGAATCTAACCACCAAGTGTTTCTAGGTACTGAAGCTAAATTAACCTCAGAACAGACCAAAGTAAGATTCATACCTTTCTTAGCACGCCATGCGTGATACTTGGTACAATCTTTCTTCAAGTGTCCAGGCTTCTCACAAAAGTAACAATTAATTGGAACTCGCTCTTGTTTCTTTTGAGCTGGACCCTTAGCAGCTTCATTCTGATACATTCTTTTCTTGCCCTTATCCTTAGAGGCACTGGCCAAATGAGCACTTTCAGTTTTATCACGCTTCAACCTATCTTCCTCTTGTACACAATGAGAAATGAGCTCATTTAGAGTCCATTTCTCCTTTTGACAGTTATAACTAATTTTAAATTGGCTAAACTGTGCAGGAAGCGATACCAAAACCATAAGAACGAGCAAGTCTTCAGAAAGCTCGATTTTAAGTGCCTTAAGTTTTGAAGCGATATGGAACATCTCCATAATGTACTCCCTTATATTTCCTTGACCCTTATACTTCATAGACATCAAAGAATTCAGAAGTGATGTCATTTCAACCTTATCGTTTTTAGCAAAACGTTGCTCAAGATCATCAAGGAAAGACTTAGCCTGAGTAATCTCTTCAGATTCAGTGCCCCTAAAGGCTTCCGGAATGCTGTGTTTCATGATCATCAGACTCATGCGATTAGAACGATCCCACCTCTCAAAATCCCTTTTGGCATCAGGGGTGCTATCCGCAGTGAGAGGTGCAGGTTGTTCTTGCCTTAATGCAAGGTCTATGTCCATACAGCCAAGTACTATAAGTACATGTCTTTTCCATTCCTTGAAATTTGTCCCATTAAGCATGGGTATAGAACTGATATTAGCAGATATTGTGGCAGCAGAAGAACTAGCTGAATATAGAACAAAATAAAAAAAATAAACAGGCTCACATCAATATTCCATAAGTAAACAAATAAATTCAAAGAAGTGACTAATTCCCCTCAAGATACCAAACACAACATTAATATCAAGTCTTTGGACAGTAATATTAACAGTAAACGGTACTCTTGTTGTAGTAATCAAACATTGACAATAAATTATGTCGAACAACAGATTAATCTTTGGACTAATGTATTGCACACATAAAAAAATACCTTATAATTGTCACACGTTTATTACCACAGGTGTCGTTGAAATTCGGCCAAATATTAATTTTCCTTTGGGCCAATTAATAAACGCATGAATTACAAAAACACAAACATCTTGATATTTTAAATAAGTTAATCTACGCAGAAGCGGTCACTTTGGTGACATTGTGTTTCAATTAACCCACTAAAATATTAGACATAGCCAAAACATGAATTTTATTCGTTTCTAAATATTTGTCTTTATCCCTGATGATCAAAACTAAAATTTTGATCTAACCAAATAATTAAAATATATATTTTATAACAGTAAACTGAAGATTAAGGGTAAATCTATATTCTAATAAGAGTTTACTGTAAAAGAATTCCTTAACTGAAAGAAAAAAAAAAAACACGTATACAATGCATAGAAAGCATAGAATCCCTAATATTTGAACTGTAATGATCAACACCATACATTCTGGAAAACAATTGAAATTAATTCAATCCCTAAAACCTTCAAAAGGATAATCGCCCAAAATATATAGCAATCGAAAATCTCAAAACGTACAAACCCCAATTTAAAATCAATTTCCGATTATTAACAACCAATTGAATCCAAATTTCAATTGCAGATTAACATCAACCAAACGCATACCACTATAAATATACGAACAGTGGATTTTAATTCGACAAATAAAACAATGGAAGATTAATAACCCAAAAATTATCATCTTAATGATTTGACAAAACCTGGCTCGATGCCACTTGTTAGAACCCAAAAAAAATATTCATACGAATATTAAACCCAAGATTCATACATGCCAAATCATTAAGAACAAAGATTAGATTTGCGGAAGCGTACCTGAATCCATTGACGGAGATTTTTCCAGAGAGGGTTTGATCTTCCAAGATGATAGGTTACCTCTTGCCACACAACTCTCTGACGGGGAAGGAGAGATATGCTAGTTAACCTAGATCTCGGGGACCACTACCCCTTATATAAACTGAATTAAAATCAGTTTATTAATATTTACAACTCTGCCCCTCATTGAGTTATAAATATAACTTACGGTATCTACACTTTTAATTCCATGACAATTTAATACCTATAACACGTGTAACATAATTGGTCACTTAATTTTCGTGTTAAACTTTATAATAGCAACATACATTATACATATGTGCCCATTATTATTGAATAACCCAACATGAACATCGTGAAAATATGAAAATTTATATATAA
Source organism: Hibiscus trionum (assembly GCA_030270665.1). Lineage (NCBI taxonomy): Eukaryota > Viridiplantae > Streptophyta > Magnoliopsida > Malvales > Malvaceae > Hibiscus > Hibiscus trionum. The sequence goes on from BSYR01000025.1 coordinate 21,986,258, forward strand.
AAAAATAAAGGCAATATAAACTCTACGCATTTGTTTTGTACATTAGTCGGAGTTCAAAATTCATACTTAGTTGTCTTGTAGGCAATATAAATGTGGACGATTGAGTTTAATCGGTTAAGCACTTAATATCCTTTAATTATAGGTGAGAAATAAGGGTATTCAATTGATTAATTGAGTAGGTGATCAAACCGAATTAAAAATAATAAATTAATAAAAATTTATTTGAAAATTATCAACCAAATCGAATAGATTATTTTGAGTATTGTTTTCATTTGGGCTAAAAAATGGTTGGGTCTTGAAATCTTAATAGGTTTTAGGTTAAAAGTTAGTTGGGTAATGCCATCTTAAGGGGTATGAGCTTAGAATTTATATTTATTATTTAATATTTTTGGTTGATTTAATTAATTAACATGTTTCGAGCCGAATTAACTGATAATCGAACTTTAAAAAACTCTTTAACTATTAACTGAACTAATTTTCAATTCGATCGTTTTATTCAATTTTAACCAAATAATGAACACCCATGTGAATAGGGTGTTTACAAAAATCTGAATCGATACACCGTACCGGAAAAACCAGACTAAATGGTTGATAATTGTATCAGTAAAATTTGATTAAAATGACATGGTAATTGTACCAGTAAAATTATCAGTTAAACGGGATAATTATGGCTGCAATTTTTGTTAAACGGTTAACCGAAAAACTGATAAGAAAATTTAAAATTAATTTTATAATAATATTGAATTATTAATTATTACTAATAAGATAAAATTTTACATAGCACACAAAATGATGTATATATGACATTATCAAGTATGACAAATATTAAATTGCACAAAACTAGTTCTATTAAACAAATTAATTTTGTCATGTTTCTTACATTTGTTGTATACGTTGATTATTAATTTCATAGTAATTTATTAACTCAAAAGAAAAGAGAGAACTCTAATTTTAGGTAGGTAACTCAATCATTCTCTTGTAATTCATGGTAGAATTAGTTTAATGAAGTTGCAGAATCAGTGTGTGTTTTATTAAACTCGTGTTGTATTTTAATTTTCCTAAATTTTTTAATTACTTCGAACACTTTTTTATTATAAATATGGAAGGCTTTATATGAAATTTATTGGTTGATGTATTTTAAGCTATTAAAATTAGTAGTAATAAATAATTATATTATTTATAATACTAGATGTAAAACGATCCCTGGTTAACTGAGTAACAGTATCGAATAAACCGATTAACTATTTAGACGATAACTAGTTTAAACAAAATAATACCAGTTCATCAAAAATTAAATTAAAATTTCTGATAATTGTACCAACAAATCGTTTCAGTACGATTAATCTCCCGCAAACACCCGTACCTCTGAGGAGGTATGATAGTACATGCAAAGTAAAAAGGCAAAAGAATATGAAAATTTAAAAAATAGAAAAATTCAGGTTAGCTTAGATTGAGTTAGACTTAAGGTCGTCATCGTAGGATAATTAGGACTTTTAATTAATTAATTAATTAGAATAAAATTTTAGTTTTAAATAATTAGAGTGATAATTTAAATATCTGCGCTATGTATATTGAGATAATAATTTAGATGAATAGAAATTCTTTTTTACTTTTGGTGCCCTTAATTATACTCTTACACTAAAAATAATGTTTAGGGTTTAAGGTTAGAGTTTATGGTTAGGGTTTAGGGAATTGGGGGTAAGGTGTATTTTTAAGGTATATGTTGTAGAGTTTATAATTTAGAATTTAGGGTTAGAGATTGAAATTTAATTTTTTAGTGTTAGGGCATAAAAAGGGGCACCGGAAAGGAACATAGGATTTTTATCCAATTTAGATTGGATTGTGATAAGTGCCCAAAAGTCCTATATTTTGACCCCTTTTCATGGCAATTATCACTCAACCTACACCCATTTGAGTTGCATTATGGCCTTTCAAGCATAGATTTCATTATTTATACCTTTGATCTTATTATTTTGTTTATTCTATGAAAAAAGTACTATTTGATGCATGTTTGGGGCCTTCGCAGATTTGCACGATGCGAGGGCAGGTTAATGTCGCCACAACACAAACAACATAAGGGAAGATGAGGCAGAATTAGTAGACGACAGATCCTGATCGAGCCAAGCCACATGACAGCTTCTACTGAGGGAAGCTGATGAAGCCTTGCGGAGCAGAGCAGACCGATGCCGAGGCAGCAAAAGCTAGGCCGCGACAGCATTCCGCCGGAGGACAAATCAGGAAAAGTGGTAATCGACTTGTAGAGCTTTTAATGCCAGATTTTTCTACACACTTTGCGTGGCAGTTGGAATTCGAGAAGAGGACGAAAACATGGAAAGAATGGTAAAGTTGAACTTTTGGCCAAAAGTGTATATTGTAATAAATTAAAGAGATTTACCTCTTTAATAAAGTCTAGTCCAACTTAACTTCCTCTCCAAAAAAGATTTATGCCTATACCTTCCCCTATATAAGGGGCATGCCGCCAACAAGAAGAGAGGGGAGAATTGAGGAGAGATCACCGAAGAGAGATTGAGCTTAAGATTAGTTTAATTATGTTCTAATTTTTTTAGGGATATGATTAGTTTGTTTAGTAGTTGTGTGAATACTCTTTGTACTTAGTTTTTGTTCTTAATGCAATAAAAGTTAAGGTTTGCTTATTCTGGCTTTAATTATTTTCACATTCTACTCAGAAGAGGGTTTGTGAGATCATCCATTTGTTCAATATCGAGAGAGTTGAGCTCACAAAAGTAACAAGTACGGTTTTCGCCCCACGTGGTATTAACTAACTCGGCCTAGGGATATGTTAGAGTTTCAGCGGCTAAAAGAAGTGTATGAACCGTTGGTGTTTGCCTTTTGATTCACGTTGGGAGGTATCCTCAGAGTTCAGTCATCAACCAGCGCTCCGTGCTTAGGGATAAGGCGGAACCACCCAAGGACGCTTTGCCGAGCCTTAACTGCATCTGCCCTCGAGCAAGTGATTGCCGCGACAGGAATTCAGCCATTGCGGCCGCAGCAGGGATTTAGGTCACTGCCACAACAGTAGTGTGTTGCTGCATTCAAGAACATAAACAAAGTCAGGAGGATTCCACACTACGACACATTCTAATCCAGCCCATCTTCTCATCTTGATTACTTTTTTATTTTATTTACTGGATTTTCTTAGTTTAGTTATTTTTAGATTATATCAAATCACCCAATTAATTTGTATTTTTACTTTATTTATTTTGCAGTGCGAGGGAGTAGAACCTAAGGTTAAGTACCAATACTTGTGGAGACGATACTCATATACGTATCCCTATATTACTTGTGTCATGTATACTTGCACAATTACGAAGCACTATTTACACGCAAAAGATTGGTTTGATAATATTACTATAATTAAAAATAGGACTTTTATTTAGATTAATTAGTATGTAGAGTTTAAAATTGAAAAAATACTTTGATACACATGCTTGTGTTATACAAGCTTTTTAATTTTAGGGTTTAGGGTTTTAGGTTAAGGTTTAGGGGTTTAGTGTGTAGGGTGTAGAATTTAAGGTTTATGGTTAGAATTTAGAGTTTATGGTTTAAGGTTTATGAAGAACTAAGTGTTTTGATATAATAATTGAAAAACATTTTGGACAAATTTGAAAAGAATTTAAAACATGTCTTTAAGTCCAAACAACTTGAAAATAAGTTTGAGGTGTTTAAAAAGGTATTTGGCAAAGTTTTAAACGTCTTTAAGTACTCAAACCTGACTTTTCAGCACTACCGTACCGATACGGTATACGCCGTATCGATACATTTTTACTCCAAATTTGATTCTGCCAAAATTTGTACCGATACAGGCTTGCCTGTATCGATACAGAGAGGGGTCGTACCGATACGCCTTTAAAGCGTACTGATCCCTGCTTTAACTACCCCTAACGGCTATTTCCCAAAGGTCTTTTAAAGTGCAGACCGTACCGATACGCTCCCTAGCGTATCGATACGCATAGGCTGGCAAGAGCCCAACGGCTAGTTCTGAAGAAGGGCGTACCGATACGAGTACCCGTGTACCGATACGGTAGGCACCATAACTGCATTTATGATGGGAAATTAAGTCTCCAACGGCTCCAAAACAACCCCAACGGTCCTCAACGGCTACAAACTCATTTGGGAGTATAAAAGGGACATTCAAGCATCAAGTAATGGTTAATGCTTCAATTGTCAACAACACTATGATCAAGAAATTGTCTTAGAGCTTAAATTGTCCATTTCTTGTATATACAACACTAGTGAGCTAAATATTGTTAAATTTGCTCAAGTGTTTAGGTTTTGGGTGAGAGCTTTATAGTGCAAACAAATACCTATTAGAGGGATTTCAAGTTTGCTTAGAATTTCTCTTGTAAAGAGGGTTTACTGAAGCTTTGGGTAGAAAGCTTTGAGGGTTGTAAAGGTTGCCTCCTTAGCCTTGAAAAGGGGACGAAATTCTTAGTGCATTTGGTTGAAATCCTTAGCGGGGAGCTAAGGTAGTGGATGTAGGTGCTTGTTAGAAGGCCGAACCTGTAACCCCCTAGACCCGTCTATGCGTTACTACGGATCCTAGGAAGTCACATTAGGGTCACAAGAGCGACCCACAGTAAAATTTCAAATAAATATATAGTTAAACTTTTAAAATCATAAAACAAATATCTGATTTAAAATACGATTTCAGAAATCGTTCAAAACGATATAACAATCATGATACCAGTTGCGGAAATAAGTTTCAGACTCATTTGTATAATACAAACACGACACACATGCCCCCTAGTTACACAGATACCATACTCCCTGACGAGCCGAAGAAACTCCCATACCGACGTTGATAGGTGCAACTTGTCTGATCTTTTATCCTGAGATGGTAAAAACAACATGAGCTTGGGAAAGCTCAGTAATACAGAACTACCAAAAGATGCTATAAGCTCATGCAGACAAATGGTAGGCATAACATTTTTTATGATGTTCCAGGCAATACTTGTCTCCATTTATGTTTCGCTGATTTAGTGAAACACTATTCTTGAGGACTACAAGGTTTGTTCTTTCTATGTTACTGAGTATTAAGAGAGAGCTTATTGTTCAGAAAATCAACAGAGTGGCAGGTTGGAGAAGTTAAACCACGAAGCCTAGTGTGTTTTAATAAGTTGCAAAACAACATACATAAGTACTTAGCATCATATCATATGAGCACATAACAGATTAAATGCAAATGTTTAATGTTCAAACAGAAGTTTACAAGAACTACCCTCCAACCTTACACCAATGTGTAGTTCCCCAGAACTGTATACAGAAGGTCTTACCCTAGGCCTGAGACGTAGGGGCCTACCTAAGGGAATGCCTTAGGTCCAGAAAGACTTACCCTAGGCCCGTGGGCGTAGGAGCTTAACAGAACAACTGGATCAGGGCTGTGACAGACACTTCAATCATAACCCGAGAGTATACCCCAGACAGTAATCGGTGTTCAGATTCCAGACTGAATAACATAATACATGTAACAGACATATTCTATTCAGAGTATCAGAAACAGAAGTTCATGCTTTTGACAGATAATTAGGCATACTATTGAGCAGAGCAGACACTCGTTATTCATCATGCAAACAGATTGTACCATCATAGGTCAAACTAACAGATCATACTATCGAGTTTATCGGACAATCAGACAATACCATTACAGATCAAGCAATCACATAACAAGTATACAAATTGAGCAAACATATATCATGTAGGCAGAGAATGTCGTCAAACATAATATTATTCATGATTAATTAATTATACAGTTCATTCAACAGAATATAGCACACATGGAACACACTAGGTGGGACAGATCATTTCTTGGAGATATTTGGCATTTACGGAAGGGGACATATTAAACTTTTGACAACTTGAACGGAGTTCTGAAACGTGGCCCCTATTAAAAGAAGTTCATACTAATGGTTTAACCCAGATATTTAGGAGGTGACATATCCAGATCTTTGAAAGTTCAGATATATTAGGGGTACTTTAGTCCTTTAAGCATACAAGGGCATTATGGTCATTTCGACGTTCATAGACATTCTGGTAATTATACCAACATTGAAAGCAATGGTTCACAGAACTCGGGTATCATATTTGCTCATTAGTTTACTATCAAGACATTCAAGAATTTCTAAATTAACGTCTTTTAAGTTATCGGATATTTTCAGTGATGTTCCAATTATTTAGGCTATTATGGCCTTTCAGTTATTTTAGTCTTATTAACAAATCCAGAATTTCGTCAAATACATATTTACTGATTAACTCAGGAGGGTATTTTGGTTATTTTAGACTGAGATAGATCTACCATTTCTTTCTGAATTACCATTTGGTACCTCCATCATTCACTTACTTAAACGAGATTAAGAAGTCCTAACTCCCCGGCCCTTTTCAGAAAATTCATTTATTTCAGAACTTGAGGTTTATCGTCATTCAAATTAATCAGACATTTCGGTGCTCGAGGGCATTACCATCTTTTCGGTCATTGCGATCATTCTTATCAAATTCACGTATTACTGTCAAAAGGGTCGACTTAGGATTTCAACAATATTTCCACATTCTGAACATTGGTTCTTAGACATCATTGATAGAGTTTCAGATTTAACTGTATTATTTATTACTATTAGCACTTTCGATACTCTCGGTCTATTAATATTCTTATCTGAATTCTATTTATATTCTTATCTGAATACTTTGATCTTACTGATTCTGATACTTAATTTTCGTATCGAATTCGGCTTAAGCAGAGTTCACAGATACACTTCATCACAAACATGCATGCTTTAACCGGATATCAACATGTGCATAAAGCATACAAGGGGTAGTAATGTATTACCTTAGTTCCGAGGTATACCGGTTGACTCCTGATACTACATTCGATCGCATTCGAATCCGGACTGGATGTCCCATGACATTTCGAATACCGAGATAATTGCATACCTTCAAATACACAAATTTACATTTCAGTTCTTATCCATAGAGCTCCTAACAAAATTAAACACTTTCGGGTTCAAGGTCAGATTCGGAGGCCTTCGGGTTAGAATTTTGCAAAACAGGCTTCAAAATCGGACTCAGGACGTCGAAAAACATAAAATATGAGTTTTCGGAAAATTTGACTTTTTAGTCAAAGTCAACGGTCAACGGTCAATGCTGATGTCAGCAGTCAAAGTCAACGCTGACGTCATGCTGACGTCACTGGTTGACCGGTTTGACTCACTGGGTTAACTCACTGAGTTGACTCGGGCGAGTTGACTCACTGGGTTGACTCGGTCGAGTTGACTCGGTCAACGGGTCGGGTCGGTTCGGGTCGGGTCTGGGTCCGGGTCGGACGCCAAACTGGGCTTTGTTTGGTTGGGCCTAGACTGGGTTTGGGCTCAAATCGAAATGGGTTTGGACCGAATTAACTGGTTCAGGCCTTTGGGGCAACTGAACCGGCCCACTTACCCATATATACATATTGGTTCGCCGGACGGTCGTCGGACGGTCACCGGAAAATCGAAAATCACTCCTTTTAACCTAAAAAATACAGATCTGATACTACTCAAACTACCCAACTACATATAACCGATTTTTCACCGAAAAATATATCGGAAATGATCGAAACTTACCCAAAACGAAGACAAGATCACCGGACTTGACGAAGCACCGACGACGCCCTTGTCGGCGTCGGATGGTTGATCTATTACGTGGGTTTTGTAGAACGGGACGAGAGAAGCTCACCGGTGCCCACGGTGAGGCGAGCCGGCGTCGAGAACGGCCGGAAAACGCCATAACAGAGGCGGTCTCTAGGGTTCATCGTCGAACCTAATACCTTCGATTCCCGACGTTCGGGACAGTGGTGGCGCGAGTGGCGACTAGGGTTGGGTTCAGGGTACGGCGGCGAGCACACCGATGGTGGTCGTGCACACCACCGATCGACGGTGGCCGAGATCGATGGGTTCGATGGGGAAGGGGAAGGGTTTGGTGAGAGGAGAAAAAAAATATTAGGAAATATCTCTGATATTTCCAGATCCAATATGTGAATTAATTGGGGTGGTTTGGGGATATATCAGATTATTTTATTTTATTTTACAAAACATAAGTCAATAATTTAAAATGATATTTGAGGTAGATTATAACAGAATACTACCTTAGCCCAAACGGTTAAGGCTTGCACTCATGGTCCCTAGGTCAAGGGTTCAAACCTTCGTGAAAGCACTATTTTTTTTAAGTGTTACAATTCTCCCCTCCTTAAAAAAATTTCGTCCTCGAAATTTACCTGAATCAGACAAATGCAGAAATTGTTCTCTTATGGATCCTTCGATCTCCCAAGTAGCCTCACTAGGACTCCGATTTCTCCACTGTACTTTTACCATCGGAAAACGTCGATTCCTCAGAACTCTTTCATCAAAATCTAAGATCTGAATTGGTTCCTCCTCATAGAACAAGTCTAACCTCAACTCTACATTCTGAATTTGAATGACATGACTAGGATCTGGACGGTATTGTCTCTGCATGGACACATGGAAGACATTATGGATACGGCTGAGTTGAGGAAGTGACTCAAGCTGATAGGCAACTGACCCAACTCTCTCTTCATGATACGGTACGGCCCAATAAATCTCGGACTCAATTTACCCTTTTTTTTAAACTTCGTACTTTCTTTCATGGAGATACTTTCAGAAAGACTTGATCACCGACTTCAAACTCAATATCTTTTCTTCTCCGATCAGCATAAGATTTCTGTCTGTCAAATGCCTCTTTCATCCATTCATGTACTAAGACTTATCCAATAGAACATCATTGTTTCTCGAGACTCACAAACAAACATGAATCAATCTGGTAGTGTCCTCAGTTACTCGAATAGACTTTGGACTCATAATCATCTCATCATACATTTTGGACCAATTAATCAGGATATAACATTTGAATCCACACCGAACTTCATATTATACAAAACAAACATTGGTCTTATAACTTTTATTATAAACGGTCTCAATCAAGGATAAGAGACATTCCGATCTTACACAGAAGCTATTCATACCACCCAAAGGTATATCTTTCATAGTTCGAATTACTCTTCTAGGTTGACCATAATTTTTTTTTAGATGAAAAACTACAACTACAGTTCAGATAAGCACTCGGACTCCAACGACAACTCCAGAATCAGGATGTAAACATCAGATTTTAGTCAGGGATAATATTTAACGATATACCTAGCCACACCATAGAGGAGATGTCTTTCTTCATGCTGATCGAACACAACTAAGGTCATTAATAGATATCACTTACCTTCAACGTAATATTCAGACAATTATTTCTTCTGTGTTTAACAGAGGTACCACAGATTATACACTCTCGGAACAATCACAAACACTTCTCTCTGAAGTTCATAGTTTTTTTTTTCGTAGGGTATTTTCAGACACCATCGTTATCACCGAATAGCCTTTCATGAAATCTTACATTGGTTATCCCGCATCAAACATTATTCTTAATCTGATTCATAAGTACAAACCATCTCAAGTTCCTTATCCAGATTCAAATTCAACCATTTAATTCGAAACACAGACGAACGTTATAGACATTTTCTGTAAGCAGATGTTGAGCTAGGAAAGGGCAAAATACTCAGATTTGGTTATTTCAGGAAAAAGGATTCGACATCAGAGTTTCGGCTCGGAAGAGTACGGTTATAATCTAGGGGCATGCACAGACCAGACACCCTACGACAGACGATCGGCCGATCTACCTAGAATGACGCAACTCTAAGCTATGATACCACTAAATGTAACCCCCTAGACCCGTCTATGCGTTACTACGGATCCTAGGAAGTCACATTAGGGTCACAAGAGCGACCCACAGTAAAATTTCAAATAAATATATAGTTAAACCTTTAAAATCATAAAAAGAATATCTGATTTAAAATACAATTTCAGAAATCGTTCAAAACGATATAACAATCATGATACCAGTTGCGAAAATAAGTTTCAGACTCATTTGTATAATACAAACACGACACACATGCCCCCTAGTTACACAGATACCATACTCCCTGACGAGCCGAAGAAACTCCCATACCGACGTTGATAGGTGCAACTTGTCTGATCTTTTATCCTGAGATGGTAAAAACAACATGAGATTGGGAAAGCTCAGTAATACAGAACTACCAAAAGATGCTATAAGCTCATGCAGACATATGGTAGGCATAACATTTTTTATGATGTTCCAGGCAATACTTGTCTCCATTTATGTTTCGCTGATTTAGTGAAGCACTATTCTTGAGGACTACAAGGTTTGTTCTTTCTATGTTACTGAGTATTAAGAGAGAGCTTATTGTTCAGAAAATCAACAGAGTGGCAGGTTGGAGAAGTTAAACCACGAAGCCTAGTGTGTTTTAATAAGTTGCAAAACAACATACATAAGTACTTAGCATCATATCATATGAGCACATAACAGATTAAATGCAAATGTTTAATGTTCAAACAGAAGTTTACAAGAACTACCCTCCAACCTTACACCAATGTGTAGTTCCCCAGAACTGTATACAGAAGGTCTTACCCTAGGCCTGAGACGTAGGGGCCTACCTAAGGGAATGCCTTAGGTCCAGAAAGACTTACCCTAGGCCCGTGGGCGTAGGAGCTTAACAGAACAGCTGGATCAGGGCTGTGACAGACACTTCAATCATAACCCGAGAGTATACCCCAGACAGTAATCGGTGTTCAGATTCCAGACATGAATAACATAATACATGTAACAGACATATTCTATTCAGAGTATCAGAAACAGAAGTTCATGCTTTTGACAGATAATTAGGCATACTATTGAGCAGAGCAGACACTCGTTATTCATCATGCAAACAGATTGTACCATCATAGGTCAAACTAACAGATCATACTATCGAGTTTATCGGACAATCAGACAATACCATTACAGATCAAGCAATCACATAACAAGTATACAAATTGAGCAAACATATATCATGTAGGCAGAGAATGTCGTCAAACATAATATTATTCGTGATTAATTAATTATACAGTTCATTCAACAGAATATAGCACACATGGAACACACTAGGTAGGACAGATCATTTCTTGGAGATATTTGGCATTTACGGAAGGGGACATATTAAACTTTTGACAACTTGAACGGAGTTCTGAAACGTGGCCCCTATTAAAAGAAGTTCATACTAATGGTTTAACCCAGATATTTAGGAGGTGACACATCCAGATCTTTGAAAGTTCAGATATATTAGGGGTACTTTAGTCCTTTAAGCATACAAGGGCATTATGGTCATTTCGACGTTCATAGACATTCTGGTAATTATACCAACATTGAAAGCAATGGTTCACAGAACTCGGGTATCATATTTGCTCATTAGTTTACTATCAAGACATTCAAGAATTTCTAAATTAACGTCTTTTAAGTTATCGGATATTTTCAGTGATGTTCCGATTATTTAGGCTATTATGGCCTTTCAGTTATTTTAGTCTTATTAACAAATCCAGAATTTCGTCAAATACATATTTACTGATTAACTCAGGAGGGTATTTCGGTTATTTTAGACTGAGATAGATCTACCATTTCTTTCTGAATTACCATTTGGTACCTCCATCATTCACTTACTTAAACGAGATTAAGGAGTCCTAACTCCCCGGCCCTTTTCAGAAAATTCATTTATTTCAGAACTTGAGGTTTATCGTCATTCAAATTAATCAGACATTTCGGTGCTCGAGGGCATTACCATCTTTTCGGTCATTGCGATCATTCTTATCAAATTCACGTATTACTGTCAAAAGGGTCGACTTAGGATTTCAACAATATTTCCACATTCTGAACATTGGTTCTTAGACATCATTGATAGAGTTTCAGATTTAACTGTATTATTTATTACTATTAGCACTTTCGATACTCTCGGTCTATTAATATTCTTATCTGAATTCTATTTATATTCTTATCTGAATACTTTGATCTTACTGATTCTGATACTTAATTTTCGTATCGAATTCGGCTTAAGCAGAGTTCACAGATACACTTCATCACAAACATGCATGCTTTAACCGGATATCAACATGTGCATAAAGCATACAAGGGGTAGTAATGTATTACCTTAGTTCCGAGGTATACCGGTTGACTCCTGATACTACATTCGATCGCATTCGAATCCGGACTGGATGTCCCATGACATTTCGAATACCGAGATAATTGCATACCTTCAAATACACAAATTTACATTTCAGTTCTTATCCATAGAGCTCCTAACAAAATTAAACACTTTCGGGTTCAAGGTCAGATTCGGAGGCCTTCGGGTTAGAATTTTGCAAAACAGGCTTCAAAATCGGACTCAGGACGTCGAAAAACATAAAATATGAGTTTTCGGAAAATTTGACTTTTTAGTCAAAGTCAACGGTCAACGGTCAATGCTGATGTCAGCAGTCAAAGTCAACGCTGACGTCATGCTGACGTCACTGGTTGACCGGTTTGACTCATTGGGTTAACTCACTGAGTTGACTCGGGCGAGTTGACTCACTGGGTTGACTCAGTCGAGTTGACTCGGTCAACGGGTCGGGTCGGGTCTGGGTCGGACGCCAAACTGGGCTTTGTTTGGTTGGGCCTAGACTGGGTTTGGGCTCAAATCGAAATGGGTTTGGACCGAATTAACTGGTTCAGGCCTTTGGGGCAACTGAACCGGCCCACTTACCCATATATACATATTGGTTCGCCGGACGGTCACCGGAACGTCGCCGGAAAATCGAAAATCACTCATTTTAACCTGAAAAATACAGATCTGATACTACTCATACTACCTAACTACATATAACCGATTTTTCACCGAAAAATATATCAGAAATGACCGAAACTTACCCAAAACGAAGCCAAGATCACCGGACTTGACGAAGCATCGACGACGCCCTTGTCGGCGTCGGATGGTTGATCTATTACGTGAGTTTTGTAGATCGGGACGAGAGAAGCTCACCGGAGCCCACGGTGAGGCGAGCCGACGTCGGGAACGGCCGGAAAATGCCATAACAGAGGCGGTCTCTAGGGTTCATCGTCGAACCTAATACCTTCGATTCCCGACGTTCGGGACAATGGTGGCGCGAGTGGCGACCAGGGTTGGGTTCAGGGTACGGCGGCGAGCACACCGATGGTGGTCGTGCACACCACCGATCGACGGTGGCCGAGATCGACGGGTTCGACGGGGAAGGGGAAGGGTTTGGTGAGAGGAGAAAAAAAATATTAGGAAATATCTCTGATATTTCCAGATCCAATATGTGAATTAATTGGGGTGGTTTGGGGATATATCAGATTATTTTATTTTATTTTACAAAACATAAGTCAATAATTTAAAATGATATTTGAGGTAGATTATAACAGAATACTACCTTAGCCCAAACAGTTAAGGCTTGCACTCATGGTCCCTAGGTCAAGGGTTCAAACCTTCGTGAAAGCACTATTTTTTTTAAGTGTTACAATTCTCCCCTCCTTAAAAAAAATTTCGTCCTCGAAATTTACCTGAATCAGACAAATGCATAAATTGTTCTCTTATGGATCCTTCGATCTCCCAAGTAGCCTCACTAGGACTCCGATTTCTCCACTGTACTTTTACCATCGGAAAACGTCGATTCCTCAGAACTCTTTCATCAAAATCTAAGATCTGAATTGGTTCCTCCTCATAGAACAAGTATAACCTCAACTCTACATTCTGAACTTGAATGACATGACTAGGATCTGGACGGTATTGTCTCTGCATGGACACATGGAAGACATTATGGATACGGCTGAGCTGAGGAAGTGACTCAAGCTGATAGGCAACTGACCCAACTCTCTCTTCATGATACGGTACGGCCCAATAAATCTCGGACTCAACTTACCCTTTTTTTTTTAAACTTCGTACTTTCTTTCATGGAGATACTTTCAGAAAGACTTGATCACCGACTTCAAACTCAATATCTTTTCTTCTTCGATCAACATAAGATTTCTGTCTGTCAAATGCCTCTTTCATCCATTCATGTACTAAGACTTATCCAATAGAACATCATTGTTTCTCGAGACTCACAAACAAACATGAATCAATCTGGCAGTGTCCTCAGTTACTCGAATAGACTTTGGACTCATAATCATCTCATCATACATTTTGGACCAATTAATCAGGATATAACATTTGAATCCACACCGAACTTCATATTATACAAAACAAACATTGGTCTTATAACTTTTATTATAAACGGTCTCAATCAAGGATAAGAGACATTCCGATCTTACACAGAAGCTATTCATACCACCCAAAGGTATATCTTTCAGAGTTCGAATTACTCTTATAGGTTGACCATAAATTTTTTTATAGATGAAAAACTACAACTACAGTTCAGATAAGCACTCGGACTCCAACGACAACTCTAGAATCAGGATGTAAACATCAGATTTTAGTCAGGGATAATATTTAACGATATACTTAGCCACACCATGGAGGAGATGTCTTTCTTCATACTGATCGAACACAACTAAGGTCATTAATAGATATCACTTACCTTCAACGTAATATTCAGACAATTATTTCTACTGTGTTTAACAGAGGTACCACAGATTATACACTCTCGGCACAATCACAAACACTTCTCTTTGAAGTTCATAGTTTTTTTTTCCCGTAGGGTATTTTCAGACACCATCGTTATCACCAAATAGCCTTTCATGAAATCTTACATTGGTTATCCCGCATCAAACATTATTCTTAATCTGATTCATAAGTACAAACCATCTCAAGTTCCTTATCCAGATTCAAATTCAACCATTTAATTCGAAACACAGACGAACGTTATAGACATTTTCTGTAAGCAGATGTTGAGCTAGGAAAGGGCAAAATACTCAGATTTGGTTATTTCAGGAAAAAGGATTCGACATCAGAGTTTCGGCTCGGAAGAGTACGGTTATAATCTAGGGGCATGCACAGACCAGACACCCTACGACAGACGATCGGCCGATCTACCCAGAATGACGCAACTCTAAGCTCTGATACCACTAATTGTAACCCCCTAGACCCGTCTATGCGTTACTGCGGATCCTAGGAAGTCACATTAGGGTCACAAGAGCGACCCACAGTAAAATTTCAAATAAATATATAGTTAAACCTTTAAAATCATAAAACAAATATCTGATTTAAAATACAATTTCAGAAATCGTTTAAAACGATATAACAATCATGATACCAGTTGCGGAAATAAGTTTCAGACTCATTTGTATAATACAAACACGACACATATGCCCCCTAGTTACACAGATACCATACTCCCTGACGAGCCGAAGAAACTCCCATACCGACGTTGATAGGTGCAACTTGTCTGATCTTTTATCCTGAGATGGTAAAAACAACATGAGCTTGGGAAAGCTCAGTAATACAGAACTACCAAAAGATGCTATAAGCTCATGCAGACATATGGTAGGCATAACATTTTTTATGATGTTCCAGGCAATACTTGTCTCCATTTATGTTTCGCTGATTTAGTGAAGCACTATTCTTGAGGACTACAAGGTTTGTTCTTTCTATGTTACTGAGTATTAAGAGAGAGCTTATTGTTCAGAAAATCAACAGAGTGGCAGGTTGGAGAAGTTAAACCACGAAGCCTAGTGTGTTTTAATAAGTTGCAAAACAACATACATAAGTACTTAGCATCATATCATATGAGCACATAACAGATTAAATGCAAATGTTCAATGTTCAAACAGAAGTTTACAAGAACTACCCTCCAACCTTACACCAATGTGTAGTTCCCCAGAACTGTATACAGAAGGTCTTACCCTAGGCCTGAGACGCAGGGGCCTACCTAAAAGAATGCCTTAGGTCCAGAAAGACTTACCCTAGGCCCGTGGGCGTAGGAGCTTAACAGAACAGCTGGATCAGGGCTGTGACAGACACTTCACTCATAACCCGAGAGTATACCCCAGACAGTAATCGGTGTTTAGATTCCAGACATGAATAACATAATACATGTAACAGACATATTCTATTCAGAGTATCAGAAATAGAAGTTCATGCTTTTGACAGATAATTAGGCATACTATTGAGCAGAGCAGACACTCATTATTCATCATGCAAACAGATTGTACCATCATAGGTCAAACTAACAGATCATACTATCGAGTTTATCGGACAATCAGACAATACCATTATAGATCAAGCAATCACATAACAAGTATACAAATTGAGCAAACATATATCATGTAGGCAGAGAATGTCATCAAACATAATATTATTCATGATTAATTAATTATACAGTTCATTCAACAGAATATAGCACACATGGAACACACTAGGTGGGACAGATCATTTCTTGGAGATATTTGGCATTTACGGAAGGGGACATATTAAACTTTTGACAACTTGAATGGAGTTCTGAAACGTGGCCCCTATTAAAAGAAGTTCATACTAATGGTTTAACCCAGATATTTAGGAGGTGACACATCCAGATCTTTGAAAGTTCAGATATATTAGGGGTACTTTAGTCCTTTAAGCATACAAGGGCATTATGGTCATTTCGACGTTCATAGACATTCTGGTAATTATACCAACATTGAAAGCAATGGTTCACAGAACTCGGGTATCATATTTGCTCATTAGTTTACTATCTAGACATTCAAGAATTTCTAAATTAACGTATTTTAAGTTATCGGATATTTTCAGTGATGTTCCGATTATTTAGGCTATTATGGCCTTTCAGTTATTTTAGTCTTATTAACAAATCCATAATTTCGTCAAATACATATTTACTGATTAACTCAGGAGGGTATTTCGGTTATTTTAGACTGAGATAGATCTACCATTTCTTTCTGAATTACCATTTGGTACCTCCATCATTCACTTACTTAAACGAGATTAAGGAGTCCTAACTCCTCGGCCCTTTTCAGAAAATTCATTTATTTCAGAACTTGAGGTTTATCGTCATTCAAATTAATCAGACATTTCGGTGCTCGAGGGCATTACCATCTTTTCGGTCATTGCGATAATTCTTATCAAATTCACGTATTACTGTCAAAAGGGTCGACTTAGGATTTCAACAATATTTCCACATTCTGAATATTGGTTCTTAGACATCATTGATAGAGTTTCAGATTTAACTGTATTATTTATTACTATTAGCACTTTCGATACTCTCGGTCTATTATTATTCTTATCTGAATTCTATTTATATTCTTATCTGAATACTTTGATCTTACTGATTCTGATACTTAATTTTCGTATTGAATTTGGCTTAAGCAGAGTTCACAGATACACTTCATCACAAACATGCATGCTTTAACCGGATATCAACATGTGCATAAAGCATACAAGGGGTAGTAATGTATTACCTTAGTTCCGAGGTATACCGGTTGACTCCTGATACTACATTCGATCGCATTCGAATCCGGACTGGATGTCCCATGACATTTCGAATACCGAGATAATTGCATACCTTCAAATACACAAATTTACATTTCAGTTCTTATCCATAGAGCTCCTAACAAAATTAAACACTTTCGGGTTCAAGGTCAGATTCGGAGGCCTTCGGGTTAGAATTTTGCAAAACAGGCTTCAAAATCGGACTCAGGACGTCGAAAAGCATAAAATATGAGTTTTCGGAAAATTTGACTTTTTAGTCAAAGTCAACGGTCAACGGTCAATGCTGATGTCAGCAGTCAAAGTCAACGCTGACGTCACTGGTTGACCGGTTTGACTCACTGGGTTAACTCACTGAGTTGACTCGGGCGAGTTGACTCACTGGGTTGACTCGGTCGAGTTGACTCGGTCAACGGGTCGGGTCGGTTCCGGTCGGGTCTGGGTCCGGGTCGGACGCCAAACTGGGCTTTATTTGGTTGGGCCTAGACTGGGTTTGGGCTCAAATCGAAATGGGTTTGGACCGAATTAACTGGTTCAGGCCTTTGGGGCAACTGAACCGGCCCACTTACCCATATATACATATTGGTTCGCCGGACGGTCGTCGGACGGTCACCGGAACGTCGCCGGAAAATCGAAAATCACTTCTTTTAACCTGAAAAATACAGATCTGATACTACTCAAA
Source organism: Hibiscus trionum (assembly GCA_030270665.1). Lineage (NCBI taxonomy): Eukaryota > Viridiplantae > Streptophyta > Magnoliopsida > Malvales > Malvaceae > Hibiscus > Hibiscus trionum. The sequence continues at coordinate 22,004,290 of BSYR01000025.1, forward strand.
CTACCCAACTACATATAACCGATTTTTCACCGAAAAATATATCGGAAATGACCGAAACTTACCCAAAACGAAGCCAAGATCACCGGACTTGACGAAGCACCGACGACACCCTTGTCGGCGTCGGATGGTTGATCTATTTCGTGGGTTTTGTAGATCGGGACGAGAGAAGCTCACCGGAGCCCACGGTGAGGCGAGCCGACGTCGGGAACGGCCGGAAAACGCCATAATAGAGGCGGTCTCTAGGGTTCATCGTCGAACCTAATACCTTCGATTCCCGACGTTCGGGACAGTGGTGGTGCGAGTGGCGACTAGGGTTGGGTTCAGGGTACGGCGGCGAGCACACCGATGGTGGTCGTGCACACCACCGATCGACGGTGGCCGAGATCGACGGGTTCGACGGGGAAGGGGAAGGGTTTGGTGAGAGGAGAAAAAAAATATTAGGAAATATCTCTGATATTTCCAGATCCAATATGTGAATTAATTGGGGTGGTTTGGGGATATATCAGATTATTTTATTTTATTTTACAAAACATAAGTCAATAATTTAAAATGATATTTGAGGTAGATTATAACAGAATACTACCTTAGCCCAAACGGTTAAGGCTTGCACTCATGGTCCCTAGGTCAAGGGTTCAAACCTTCGTGAAAGCACTATTTTTTTTAAGTGTTACAGAACCACTATAAATCTTTGTGTCCAATTCCAATCCTTTAGCTTCCATTTTATCACCCAAAAATCCAATCTTTTCCGAACTTGGCAAACACATCGGTTGAAGGAAATCGAGCACCATAAAATCCAACAATTGGTATCAGAGCTTGGATCAATTGAAGAGGATTAACATTCTATTGAGTCGACCCGGCAGGCTCGTACAAAATTTCAACAATCGGTTCAATGGCGCAATCCATTGACAATCTGCCATTCTTCGACGGGACTAATTATGCTTATTGGAAGACGAGGATGATGTTCTTTGTCAAATCCAAAGACTACAAGCTTTGGGATATTATTGAAGATGACCCGTTCGTACCAAAAGAAAGTAAGGCGGAGTGGAGTGCTGAGGATCGCAAGAAGATGGAGCTAAATTGCAAGGTTTTGCACTTCATCTTTTGTGCACTTAGCCTCAACATCTACGAGAAGATGTCTTCTTGCGAGACTGCCAAGGAAGTTTGGGACAAGCTCGAGTTACATACGAGGGGACAAACAGAGTAAAGGAGACCAAAATCGGCCTCCTCAACCTAGAGTATGAAAACTTCAAAATGGATCCGGAAGAGGATATTGAGAAGATGTTCCACCGATTCTCCACCATCACCAATGGACTCAAGGGTTATATAGAAATCATTCCGGAAGAAAAGCTTATCCGAAAGCTTATCTATTATCTTCCCGAGTCATGGGACTCAAAGAGGACCGTCATCATCGAAGCTAAAAATTTGAAGACTTTGAAGCTTGATGAACTCATGAGGTCACTTCTCACTCACCAAATCATGAAGAAGGATAAAGAAGAGGAGAAGAATAAGGAAGAGATAAGAAAGATGGGGAAGAAGAAGATCATGGAGCTAGGCATCCATGCAAATGCCATGGCTCTCAAATCCTCCAAGTGCAACCATGTCGATACAAGCAATGAGGAGGATGAAGAAGAAGAGATAGTTTATCTCTTCAAGAAGTTTGCCCCTTTCATGAAGAAAGCCATGAAAGAACTCGAACGAGAATCCATGAAGAAGAAGAGGGCAAGCACCTCAAGCCATAAGAAGAAGGCATATGTGGCTACATGGAGTGATGAAGACTCCACCGACGATGAACACGGAAACCTTTGCCTTATGCCCATCGAAGAAGATTCAAGGGTAACTTCTAATTCATCTACTTCATGTTCATATTCTTTTGATGAATTACAAGATGCCTATGATGATTTAGTTTTAGAGTTTAAAAATCACATTTTGAAAAACAATAAAGTGATTTCAAATTTGAAAATTCAAAAAGATTTGATTTCTAAAACCAAAATTGAACTTGAAGCAAAACTCAATGAGTTTGAACAAAAATGTTTTGATTTACAAAATTTGCTTCAAAAAGTTCAAGAAGAAAAAGATTTGATTTCCAAAGAGCTTGAAAAGAAAAATAATTTTAGAAAATCAAATTTTTATGTAAGACAATCTAGTGCCCCTAGATTTATAAATGGAAAATGTTTTAGAAGTGTTTGGGTCCCAAAAGGACTAACCACTTCAACTAAAAGTGATAAAATTAAAAAATGGATTCCTAAGGGACTAAATTTTGTGCTACTAACGTCTATGGATCCAAAACAATTTGAATACCAAAAATTACTTGATTGTCTTATGATAGGTGTGATGGAGATTAATCAACAAGTCAAATATTGAGGGGAGCTCCATGCACACAAGGAAGAACACTTGAAGAAGGAAGGCTTCACATCCCCCCTTCAATTCAAGTGTGGTAAAATCTAGTTGTTTTTACTCGGTTAATTTGATTTATTTTCTTTTAATTCAACTACATTATCATGTGTTAGACTAACATCTTTTGATGATGCTTTGAGTAAGGGGGAACCACTTTTGAGCCTAAAAGTATTTTAAAATTCTTTTTGATATAACAAAAAGGGGAAGAGATTGGTTTGAAAATTTGTGTTTTTCAAATGAATAAGAATAAGGGGGAGCTTTAACTACTTTAAATTTTTAATCTCTTATTCAAGCTTAAAGAGGGAGAATCCCAAACAATTTTTCAAGTTGGTTTTATTATATCAAAAAAGGAGGAGATTGAAGAACTAAGTGTTTTGATATAATAATTGAAAAATGTTTTGGACAAATTTGAAAAGAATTTAAAACATGTCTTTAAGTTCAAACAACTTGAAAATAAGTTTGAGGTGTTTATAAAGGTTTTTGACAAAGTTTTAAACGTCTTTAAGTACTCAAACCTGGCTTTTCAGCACTACCGTATCGATACGATGTACCCCGTATCGATACCTTTTTACTCCAGATTTGATTCTTCCAAAATTCGTATCGATATAGGTTTGCCCGTATCGTTACGGAGAGGCGTTGTACCGATACGCCTTTAAAGCGTACAGATCTCTGCTTTAACAACCCCCAACGGCTATTTTCCAACGGTCTTTTAAAGTGCAGACCGTACCGATACGCTCCCTAGCGTATTGATAGGCATAGGCTGGCAAGAGCCCAACGGCTAGTTCTGAAGAATGGCATACTGATACGGGTACCCATGTACCGATACGGTAGGCACCAGAACTGCATTTATGGTGGGAAATTAAGGCTCCGTTTGGTTCTAGAAAATATTTTCTATTTTTGTTTTCGTTTTCAAAAAACAGTTTTCATTTTCAGTTTTTAGAAAATTGGAAAACATGTTTGGTTAATAAAAATGGATATTTGTTTTCAAAAATGAAAATAATGAAAATGTGTTTGGTATCTAGTTTTCCAAAATAGAAATAAACAAATGATTGCTAAATAATTAAATAGTATTATTAAAAATTATTTTATTAAAATAAAAATAAAATATGACTAAACAAATTAAATTCTTAAAATAAATAAAAAATAATTCTTATTCTTAAAATAAATAAATATTACTACGACTACTTCTTAATAACTATATTTATCTTTTTGAATTTTCAATTCTGTCTATAATTAATCCATAATGATGTCGCAATTTTCTCTCTAACTTGAGCCATTTCAGCAGTTTGTGACATATCAAATGTAATATGCTACTCGTTTGACCCCGAAGAAGTTGCCTCTGTGTCATCAAATTCTTGTCTATTGTCTCTTTCACCCTCTTCAAATAATTCATCCTTTTCAGCTTCTAGCCTGATAAAATTATGAATTTTACAACATGCTTTTGGTATATAACGTTGTTTTCTAAGAGGATAATTGGACATATCTCTCAATATAGGAAATCTTTTTTTCAACACTCCTATACTTCGCTCAATCACATTTCGAACAGAAGAATGCCTCATATTAAATAATTCTTCTTTCCCTCTTGGTTGATGTCTACCTATAAAGTCACGTGCATGGTACCTTTGTCCACGAAATGGTGCTAAGAAACCTGGTATATTTGGATATCCGGCATCAACCACATAATATTTACCTACAATTTCAATAGAAAACACATATTAATAAAAAAATATATATAATACATTTTTAATGTTAGTCAACTGACTTTTATCAAAAAATAATTAAGCTAATAAAACATACCAGCACTTGGCATTGGAAGAGAAATTTGTTCAGCGTGATTACTTAATACCGCATTAACAAAAACTCTAGTATCATGAGCTGTTCCTTCCCATCCAACACATACGAATGTAAACAACATGTCATGAGAGCAAGCTACCAATACATTTTGAGAAAGGTTTTGCTTTCTATTCCGAAATGGTATATGCTTTGATGCAGGAGTCCAAGCAGACACTTCAGTTCCATCAATAGCTCCAATACAATCCTTAATTCATAAATATAAATAAAATCATGATATAAGTTTAAAAAATTAAAAAAATTAAAATGTATATATACATATATATATATATATATATATATATATCACATTTAACTTACCTTGAAATAAGGAAACCAATTAGAATTTCTAGCAATTTCTGGCTGAACATCACCTCGATCTCTATGACAAATAATTTTAGTTCCCAATTTACATACATCTATCAAAACCTTTTGAAACCATGTTGATACAGTTTCGGTAGAATGTTGAAATCGATCAGCTATAAATCTTTGTGTTGCATTCTGACCAATTATAAATAAAAACATTACAACCGCTTCTTCTACTGAAACTTTTTTCTCATCTTCTAAAAGTTTATCAACCTTCAACCTATCACAAAAATTATAAAAAAACATGTTTTTTCATGCGAAGCATTTCATAGCACACCGTTGGATTTCCAGATAAAATCTCCATAATATAAGTCTTGCCATCTAGTATAGAAGTCCTGCATGGCATTTTAGGTATGAATGCATTGTAGTAATTATGGACATATTTTAGAAGAAGAAATTGACCCATTTCATCATCTAAATCAGACGAACTTTTTGAACTAGAGCTCATTATAATCTCCTGCATAATGTAATCACTAATTTTGTCCCGAAACTTAAACTCTTTTTGTTCGCATTTTGGGCTATTATTGAGCTAAAATAATAATAATTAAATAAAAAAGAAAAAAAGAAAAAGAATATATATATATATATATATATCTTGTTATTATATAATCATTACTATCATTATCATTATATTATTTGCTATTACTTATTATCTATTATTAGTTTATTACTATCACCTTGTTTTTATTATTACTATTATATGTTAATGTTACCATTATTATTATTATTATTATTATTATTATTATTATTATTATTATTATTATTATAAGATAAATAAATAACCTAAATAAAGCCCATATATTAAATAATAAGAGTCCATAATACAAAACCCAAAAAAAAAATATTTACATAATCAGGCCTGTTTTAGCCCACATTGACCAAAAAACCCTAACAAGCTAATCTTTCCTTGCAGCCGCCACACATTACAGCCCTTGGATCTGGTCTCAGATCAAGGGTCCAGATCTCCCCAGATCGAGAAACCCAAGCACGCCTCTCTGCATTCTCCACGCGCGTTTGCCCCTCTGCCACCACCACGCCGTGTCTTCCCGTTCGAGTAACCCGGCAAAAATGCAGAAGCAAATCCAGATGGTCAGTATGCCCAAATACAACAAAGAAAACAAAAATAAATAAATGCGGCAAAACCAGCAATACGAGACAAGCCCTCAGACAAATGCCAGCAAATAGAGCAACAACCACGACAGACTCAGAGCAATTCAGAAGCAAAATGTCAACTATGTTTATCGTTTTCTTTGTATCAATCTCGGTTATAAAAACCGAGAGAAAATTGTAAAGCAAGGAGAGAATTTTTCGAGGGGGGATGGAAAAAAAAGCAGCCCCAACATCATTGTAATCAGTTCAAAATTAATACAAGAGAAAAATTTGTAGATCGAGATTGGTCCTTTTCTTTCATTTCTTTTATTTTTATTTCGAACATAAAAGTAGAGTTTATTACCTCTGGTTCAGTGGTCACCGGCGATCGAGGCCTCGGATCGACGATCCCAACGGTGAGAACATTCCACGGAGTATGGGGAAGCACATACTGTGAATGGAAGCTGATCTGACGGTTGGTTTCTCGAATCGGCGTTGGAAAAGTTCGATGGACTCCAAGCATTTTCTGGGATGTTTAAGGCCACCTAGGGGATAACCATGCCCATAGGAAGAAAGAGGAGGTCGAGATCTTTCCCGTAGTGGCGTTGCATGTCGGAAAAGTTCGTCGGAGCGGCCGAAACGGCGGCCTGAAGGTTCGACGACGGCTTTGGTGTTTGAGAGAAAAAGAGAAAGGGTAAACTAAAAGGGTAAATAAAAATCCCTAAAGAAAATGAATCTAACCTAAGTTTTTTTCACCCTTAATTAAAATGTTTTTTTCTTTTTTACCCGATTAATGTACTACTGTTATGAATATTTATCTATGTGGATGTCTATCATGATTAGAACTTTATCAAATGAGTTTGATTTATTTATTATTAGGAATATTATCTCTATGAATTAGAGTTTAATGTATTATGTACTTCTTATGCCTATAAATAGATGATTAATTGAAGGCATTGTATACAATTCTATATTTTGAGAATAATACAAATCTCTCTCTCTTCTCTTTGATCTTTTATTCTTGTTCGTTGTTCTTCGTTATTTTATTCACAACACGTTATCAGCACGAGACTCTAATCAACTGAGGTCTTCATCGTTATAATTCAAAAGAAGTTACCGGGAAGAATTCGATTATAGAATAAACCAAAGATAAGTTTTTTTTCTCCTTATTTTTTTTAGTTATCGATTGTCTTTCTCTTTATATTTTAACTTTGTTTTAATTTTTGAAAATTTTGGAAGTATGTTTAATTTTATTCGAATATTGGAAAGAGATAAATTTGTGGCTTCTCACAAACCAAAAGACGAATCGACAGAGACGAAGAGGTTGCGTTTGGTGTAAATTACGTGTGTTTTCTCTTGTTCCTAAAAGGGTTAATTAGCGGTATGCTTATTCGTACTTTTACTTATATGACTATATTTGATATTTTTCATATTATTATTTATGTCATTTTATTTGGTAAAAGTTAATATTTTTAACCGTGTTTTGAGTTTTACATGATATGCTTAAATGGCTTGGAAAGAGATGTGATATAAAGGGACTATGAGAAGCTATCTCGGTCATATGCTATGTCTCCATTGTCCACGAGAGAAAAATCAATATCGGTAAATTTTGGTTTTATTTTTATTCTTTATATTATTATTTTAAAGTGCGATAAATCATGATGATTTTGAATTTACAAGAAGATTATTATAAAGTCTATATTTGCTCGAAAGCAATGTTTCTTCTTCGTTGAAAAACTTGACCATAGACTTCTCCCAATTTCAAGTTACGAAAATTCTTCTTGATCCAAAAAGTTTTATGGGAGGCATTCCTTGAAGTGAATGCAAAGCATGATGTTTATTCCATGCGATTATCAATGATGGGGCATTCCCTGAAGTGAATGCAAGCATGATGTTTATTCCATGCAATTATCAATGATGGGGCATTCCCTGAAGTGAATGCAAGCATGATATTTATTCCATGCGATTATTGGATTTGTTTCATTCCCTGAAGTGAATGCAAACATGGTAAATCATTATTCAATTAGAGACATAATTTCGATATAATCCAAGTATAATTGGCTGGACATCCCGTTCTGCGAGGCTACTGGTCTCAAAGGAGGTTTTTAAAGGACCTTGTGGACAGGTTTAACAATGCCGCGTATGAGGATTAAATCTTTGTTCTCTGTGATAAGGATATGTGAAAAAGGTTTTAAAGGCCCACTGGCTATACTCCATTCCCTGAAGTGAATGTGAGATTATATTATGGAAGGAATAAAAAATCACATTAAAAGTTGTGGTCGTGGTCGAGGCTATGAATATACACATGAAAAATATAGTCATTTTAAGAATACTTCTACCAGCTAGTAGCGAAGTTATAAGGATGACAAGAGTGATAAAGATCATTCTAAGGAAGTGAAATTCTTTTACCAATGTGATGTTATAAACCATTGGTTTCGTACTTGTCAAACGCCAAAGTATTATGGACTTTATCCATAATCATGAATGATAAATGAAATAAAATATAAACAAAATTTGTTTATGGCGAAAATAATTATGGCGTTATTGGTCCAACTCTATTGGATATTGTTAATTTTCTCATAACCCTTGAAGGGAATAATTTACCATTTATTTTATTTCCCTTATAACCTCTAACAGGAATAATTGGTTTTTATTTATTTATTTTATTTTTTTATGTTAATTCGTTTTATTTATTATTTATTTATGTTAGTTTGCTTTATGTTTATTTATTTCACATATTATTTATTTACGTTTTATGTTAATTTATTATTTGAAGAATATGATTACTTCCGGAATAAAATATACAATGAATTGTGGCTATTTATGCCTAGAATTGTGGCTATTTATGCCTAGCAGATAATGCAAGTACTCATATTGTACTTAAGCATAAGAAATATTTTTCCCATTTAAATGCAAGGGGAAATATGAGTAGTATTTCTCAAAGTACTAAAATATCAATACTTCGGAAGAGCACTTGAAAGTTTATCTCTGATAGATAATCGACTTGATATGATGTGTTATATTTTATATTTTTCATTCCTCGAAGTGAATGATACAAAGTACATATTTTCATTACCTGAAGTAAATGAAACAAAGCACATTTTGAAAGGTGCACAATTATGCATTTCTTGATTAAAATGCAGGAGAATAATGTGAGTACTATATCCGGAAGTACTAATATCACAAAAGGCCCTGGTTGAGCAAATATGTTATTGTCAAATGGAACTTTATTCCATATTCACAGTGTGTTATACTCGTCAAAGTCATAAAGAGAGCAATATGAGTTCGCAAACTATCCCTTTGGGAATTATAGATAACATATGTTATCAATTGGCATTTGAAATAAGCCAATATGGATATAAGTTTTGGTAGCCAAAAAGTCAGTTGAAAGCTCTAGAAGAGCTATATATTGCTACCAAAAGATAATTTCAATTGAAAGCTCCGAAAGAGCTAAATATATTCCTATTTAAAGGAACAATTTTGATGGTCGTACTAGACATGTACGAGTGAGATTGAATTACATGTTATGGTAAACAAGGAGTTTACAAATTCAGAGATATATACACACACATATATATATATATATAGTTGGCATGATCGGTTAGACCATCCTGATCAATAATGGTGCAGAAATTATTGAGATTTACATGCACGTGTATTAAAAGAACTTGTAGTTCTTGTAGTGCTTATTCTCAAAGGAATGAATTAAATTCCACTTATTAAAGAACGTGAAGTTCTTGTGTTACTTAAAGGAATTGATTAATTCCACTTACTAAAAGAACCTGAAGTTCTTATGTTGTTTGTTCTCAAAGGATATAGATGATCCCACTTACCAAAAGAATTAGAACTTAAAGTTCTTGTACTGAAGTTGAGACTGTATGTCTTGCACATCTGAACGAAATATGGGCCGATATATCCACAAATGTGGAAAGTTTTATATGATTTTAGTAGATGCATCTACATTGTTTTATCGACTTACAACCAGAAGTCTGTGAGATTGATTCTAAAAGATTCAGATTATGCAGTTAGACTATTCGTCTTGAAAAACTAGTGGGTTTATATTATAGGCTATATCAGTTGTTACAAAGCCTATTGATTATGAAAAATATAGTTTAGCAAAATTTCAATTGAATGCCTCCTATTTAATAGCTAAACTATGAGAACAAAAGAGTTATTATTTATATGGTGTTTCCATATAGCAACACTTATACGCATCAAGCCAACGAGTTATAATAAACTCCCCGTTATGATTGGTTTTTGGTCAGAAACCATACATTTCCCATTTTATGATTTTTGAATGTGCGATATGAATTGCTCCACCACAACGCACAAAATGGGTAAATAAAAAGGGTTGAGAATATATATTGAGTACGAGTCTCCTTTTATGTTTAAATTCTTAAACATTAATTGGAGAATCATTTATGACATGATTTTTCTCAACATCAGGGGGAGATAATAATCAGCTGGATAGAGGAAAATGAGAGTGTTGAAGAATCAACTATGATGTTTGTTCCCGAGTTTGCTTCTGCTTTGATTTTTCCGTGTCTTATAGTTCCCGAAAGAATTGAGAGTGTTGAAGAATCAACTATGATGTTTGTTAGACCATAGGTTCATTAGGCCTAGTACGTCATATTAGAGGATGACAACACAATTTGTGAAGAAGTGAGAGTGGCAGTACGAGGATGTGGTTAGATTCAGACAGTTGAAACCAGTGGCAGTGAATGATTAGTATCCGTTTCCAAGTGTCAGCGATTTGTTGATCAATTAGTGGGTGCTTCAGTCTTTCCGAAGATTAATTTGAGATCCAATTATTACCAGTTGGAAGTGAGAAAAAAATTGAAGTAATGAAGACAACTTTTGGGGCAATATATGATCACTTTGAGTTCCGAGTTATGCCGCCTCGCTTGACTAGTGCGTTAGTTACCTTATAGAGATATTGAGCAGAATATTTTCCCGAGTTCCTTGATCAGTTATACTTGCTTCGAAGAATTGGGGACAAGCTTGTGTAGTAGGAAATATGCAGTATGTATGTACGTATCATCTGAACTAAAAAAAAAATTTGAAGACTTAGGAAGAGTTGCAACTTGAAGTGCATAAAGTGTTAGAACTGCTTGAAGACTGTAAAATCGGGATTGAGTACCATCTGAAGAGAGAGTTAACGCAGTAAACGATGCTCCGAGTTGTATTTGTTGTTAGATTAGTAGTTGAGTTGCGAGTTGTAATTGCCGAAATTCAGTTTACCGAAGGATAACAGTTTTGTGGCCGAGTTTCATGTTAAACCTACATTGAGTCAGAGTGTTTGAGGAGAAACAGTTGCAAGACAAATTCTTGGCACCTCACGTGCAAGACATTGTGAAAAGAAGATTTCAGAATATAGTTCATAAAGGATAGAGTTTGCATTGTTAGAGACAAGATAGTTGTACCGATTGACATAGTGTTTTGAGACGTATTGTTTTGGCCGAAGCAAACGGCAGTTCATTTGTGTTGCATCAGAGTAGTATGAAGGCGTATTGTGAGTTGAAGATGAGTACCTCCGGATTGAGATGATGTGTAATATTGTTCAGTATGAGAGTAAGTGTGAAAAGTTGTCAGCATGTCAAGACCGGACGTCATTCTTCTTCTAGTGTGTTATATCCGTGGAAGATTCTTAATGAAGATGGGTAATAGAGATTCGAGGTTTCAACTAGATTATTTTTGAAGACGTTTGTATAGTGGTGGGTTATCTGTTGAAGTCTGATGGTCAGATAGAGAAAGTTATGAGTCGAGTGTTCAAACAGTGTTGTATGAGATTGTGAATTGGGTTAGTTCAGATGTTTATTTGTTGCGGTTACCACTAGAGTTAGAAAGGGGTTGGTGATGTGACTTGGGTATCTATGATTCGGGAATGTGAGTCAGATCTATTCCGTGCTATGTTTATTGAAGAGATTGAGATGAGTTGAAATTGCGTGCAACGAAAAAAAAAATCAGTTGAGATCTTAGCATCAGATATCTATAGACCTGTGGTAAGTATACCAAGTTGGTGAGTATGTTGTGGTAAAAAGGAAAGTGTGGAGTAGCATGCTCCCGTGACTCTTTATGTTCGATGAATTTCGGGGACGAAATTTCTTAAGTGGGGGAGAGTTGTAACACCCGTGTTTTGGGGTTAGGAGTTAGTCTGGTTAGTTGGTCTGAGTCGGTAAAATTAATTTTAATCAAATTGACCTTAGTGTGAGCAAATTGAATTTAGAAAGAAAGGGAGGGATCATTTTGGTAATTAAACCAAAATAAAAATAAACACCACCTTATCTATCATCTTTTCTCATTTCTTCTTCTTCTTCACCGTATAACCATCCCAAATTCTCTCAAACTCTCTTTACTATTCCCTTTGATTTCTTCATCAATTCAAGGGGTTTTTGAAAGGTAATTATGTTTTCTTAATCTCCTCTTCATCCTCTATCTATCTATAGTCTTAGATTTCAAAGTTATGGAGTTTTGAAAATTAGGGTTCATATCAAAGTTTGGGTTTTTAAGGGTTTTTTCATCTTGTTTTGATAAATTGAGTTGGGGCTTTGTTTAATCATGTTAAAATACACATAATATGTTAAAATGAGTAATTTTGGGTAAAAATCCGAAATGGGTATTTATGGCCATTTTTGAATAGTCTAAAACTTGAAATTTGGTGAGTTTTAGAGTTAGGTTGAAGGGTGATGGTATATGTATGTTAGGAAAGTATTTTGGGACCATTTAGGTGTCATTTGGATGTTTGAAAATGGTATTTTCTGCTGGGTAAAATAGGAGTACGAAAATGGAAATTTTGGTGAATTGTATGGGTTGAAAATTGTTGGAGCTTGGCTTGCACCTATGGGTTGATGTTGTGGCTGAATTTAGCAATTATTTGTGAGTATGAGATGTGTTGGAAACTTGAGTTTTCATCAAGGTTATGGGCTGCTTGAATTAGATAAAGTTGGGGTTTGGTCATGACTTAATATGTTGAGTTTGATATTTGAATTGGTATTCCGGGTTAGCTACTTTGATGTTGAGTTGATTCGAGGTTGTTTTACTTGTGTTGAGATGTTTAGAAGCGAGGTTTTGAGATGGTGAAGCCTTGGGAACAAATCTGGAAATTGAAGGCCATGGTTGCTTGGTGTTTAAGCTTGGATGTGGAGGTGAGTGGTTAAAATATTTTAAATGGTATTGAGCAATTGGTTCGAGCATGTGGACTAGGTTGAGATTGGTAGACTCACCTAGAGTTAGGATTAGGGTGGTAGCCTAATCCTAAGCTTTAGTTAGAGACATTGGATGATCTCTTTAATTGATGTTATGCCTCATGATGATTTGTGTATGTATAATGTGTTATACATGTTGTTGGGGCATGATTTAATGCATTGTTATATGCATGTTGTTGAGATATTTGATGTTGAGTTTAATATGAAGTAAGATGTCATATTATGACTCTGAACATCAAAGGTTGTGGAATTTGATTAATATTGGCACTAGTATGCTTGGGTACAATGATCGATCATTAGGATGAGTGTGCACACAAATTGAGTCAAAACGTACGTGGCCTTGGTGGCGTTAAGGCACCAAGGAGGAGTACGGTGATGTAATATTCTACCGGAAATTTATATATATTCTACGTGGCGATGAGTGGAATCCCGTCCGTAGGGCATGTGGCGATGAGTGGAATCCCGTCCATGCAAGGCCGGTGATGAGTGTAATCCCACCGAGGTAAGGTTGATGTTGGAAAATGCGTTCCAACATGTTATCCGCGTATTCGAGTCATAGCTAGGTGCCAATATGAGAAAGCATGTTTATGCCAATATGAGATTATGCAAACATGCTAATATGAATTGATATGTGTATCAATGTGTTATGAAATGTGTTTTCAAATGTGAAGCGATATATGATGTGATTAATACATATGTTATGTATTGAGCCTGTTGAGCATGACATATTAATGAATAATTGTGCATGCATCATCTATGTTTATGGCTCATGTGGATCGAAGGTAAAATCATGTATAACATCATGATAGTTGCTCGAGCTTGGACCCTGCATTGTCGAAGGTTTGTTTAATGAGCTTACCCTCACTAAGCTTTTATGCTTACACTCTCTTTTGTTCGACAATGCAGATAAATAGCTTGTGGGTGGCAAGGGCAAGGAAAGGTCTCCAAGTGTTGCTTTTGGTGAGCTCAATGTATGATTTATAAATTGAAAGATTGTAATAGTAAAGCAATGGGATAGGTGTTATTGTTTTTGATGCTTTGATGTGTGTTGATTTGGTTTGGCACTTAGATGCCTTGTTTGATTTGTAAACATCACTTATGATGCATGCCTTGATGAATGCTTGAGTGATGTATGTTTGGTAGATGTTTAAATTGCTTATCATGTGTGTGGGACATATGCCTTGTGAGGATGCCTAAGTGTATGGATGTTGAAGCATGAGACTTTATGTGCTTGTTTGCCTTCTTTTGATCGAATGCATAATTTTCCTTGGTTGATTAAGGTATGCTCATATTGAGTATCATGTATGAAAGGTTCTTAATGTATAATTTACCATGTATGTTTGATGGTTCATATTCATGTTTTGAGTATGTTGGAGTACGTTTAATCTAGGACGTATGCATCTAGACTTGGGTGGCTGGTGTTGAGTGCCTTTGCCTCTTTTAAACTTATATGTATGAATATGTATGATTCTAATGTGTTTATATCATTGAAAGTCATTAGAATGAAGCAAAATATGCTCCCCTGCATCTAGGTTTCGAAACTAGGGGTAAAGTTTCGAAACCTTTGCAAATTTTTGGGTTCTAGGGGCTACTGGAGGCCAAAGTTTCGAAACCTTTGGACAAGGTTTCGAAACTATGGTCAAAGGTTTCGATTGGGCATAAAATTTGAGGTTTGCAAGCTTTACGTTTTAGTCCTGATTCTCGTATGTGCAATTGCTTGAGTTTGAGATGTCCGTTTGAGTTGAAATTTGGCAGAGAGGCATGAAACATGACTAATTTCATAATGGTAACTTAAAATTTGGTAAAGTCCTCTTAATTTCCAGAATTTACAAATTGGTCCCTAAATTCGTATTTTGTTCAATTGAGTCCCTTATTGTTTTCCGATTGCTGTGATTTTTGAGTATGCTTATCTCAAGAGTATGCCTAGGTTTAATGTGCATCTAGACAAGTTTAAAAAGAAAAAAAGGGTCGTTAATCAAGGTTGACTTTCGGGTTGACTTTGGTTTTCCCCGTGTAATCTTCGTAGTTCGGGTCAGCCGTCTAGGCCGGGCTACGGGGGTTACATTAGTTGGTATCAGAGCTTAAGGTTTCCGAAACCTTGGGCAGGTAAGTGAAGTAAGTTGTGTTTTATGATTGATATGCACGGTGTTTGCTTATCATGTAAGCACGTTGCTTGTTATTCGAGTATGCTGTAATGAATGATTGCTTGCTTTGTAAGTATGATTGCTTGTATGACAAGTATGTTGGTTGTTTGTTTAACAGCATGTTGCTCGTTACCGTGTATGCGGTGATGTGTGATTGTTTGATGGAGAAGGTATGTTGTTTGATCGTACGCATATGTTTGCTTGTTTAGCAAGTATGCCTTGTAATATGCATGATTGAGCATGTATGTGTGTTGAGTTGCTTGAAGCATGTTGAGTAGAGTCCCATTGCTTCTATTACATCGGAAAAAGAGATTTTAAATGAGGAAATCATACTTGAGCCACTTGGACCTTTTCCTTTGCTAACCCAGTTTGTATGTTAATGTGTTGTTGTTGTTGTTAGTTTATTACTTTTTGGTAAGTTTGAGGCCAAGGCGTGGACTGTGAATCGGTAAGTGGAAAATGTGGGTTCTGAAAATGTGAATGATGTTGAGGGAATTCATCGCTTTAGTCAGGGAAGTATGGTTGTACCAGAGTTGAGGTACATTTTTTTTTGACTGAGTTAGTGTGTATGTGGGTTGGTTCCTGTTGATGAGGAACGATGTGATCGGTTCTGGTGATAGTGGTGAAAGAGGTGACGACCTATGAGTGGGAGTCAGAGTATTATCAATGATATAGTAGGTAAGCCCTTGGTACATTATTAAGTTTGTTTCCTCTGGTTGGTTCTGAGTCTGCACTTCTGTATATTGTTAGCAAGCATGCAAGTTTGAATGTGCCGATGAGGTGTCAGAGGTAGGTATGAGTACCTTAGTTCTTTGGGGCGAGATCAGGGTAAGGGTCTCGTTTGTGTAATCTGAAATTCAGAAATGCTAGTTGGTGATCGTTGGGATTCAGCCTATGGTTTTCATACAAGACAGTCGTTCAGTGTCCGTGAGTGGAAATCAATATGTGTGATTGGGCCAGTGTGCGTCTGAGTTGTCTTCCAGCGAGAAGGAGAGATGAAGTTACTTCCGATATAGTTGAGCAGAGAAGGAAGTCTTGAGCTTTAAATTCAGATTGTTTGGTAGTGGGATGTTATGAGTTGTCAAGACCGATGTTACAGAACAAGTTCAAGCATGATTGTTTGTGTGTGATTAGAACTGCCTTTTGAAGTTTCAAGATGCTCTAAGAACAGTCTAGAAGAATCAGATGTTGTTGAAGAACCAGTTTGAAAACAAGAGGGTCGAAGACTATCAGCTGTGCACATGTGTAGTTGCAATTTCCACGGATACTTCCTTTTGTGTGAGCATGTAAGAAAATTTGATGTACGTGTTGAGACCTTGGAAGTAGGGACACATGTGACTAGACCTTGTGGTGAGATAGTGGTGGTCAAAAAAAATGTGCAGAAGATGTTTGTTGATGGTTCAGGGTTATGTGTATGCAGTAGATGTGAAGTGATCGTCTTCCTACAGTTTTGAGGTACGTTTTGACAAGGTTTGGTTTGAAGAGCACAGAGTTAGTGTATACGTTGAGACAAAGAGAGAGTTGCCTTGAAGTTGCAGATTCCTGTGTGACTGTAGTAGTAGGTGAGGAGGTGAACTTCTTGTCGAATGTTGATCTAGCTGTGGAGGTCGAAGATTTATTGAGTTTAGATGGCAGGCTTGCTTACCAAGTGTAATGAATTTGATTTTGAATGAAGATTAGACCGCAGAAGGTTAAAATGGTTTGTGATTCTTCCTAGAATTGTTTGGAAGAATTGCCTGGTTTGTCTCCTGACAGAGAAGAAGAGCTTATTATTGATACCGTCTCCGAGTTTGCTTCTGCTTTGATTTTTCCGTGTCTTATAGTTCCCGAAAGAATTGAGAGTGTTGAAGAATCAACTATGATGTTTGTTAGACCATAGGTTCATTAGGCCTAGTACGTCATATTAGAGGATGACAACACAATTTGTGAAGAAGTGAGAGTGGCAGTACGAGGATGTGGTTAGATTCAGACAGTTGAAACCAGTGGCAGTGAATGATTAGTATCCGTTTCCAAGTGTCAGCGATTTGTTGATCAATTAGTGGGTGCTTCAGTCTTTCCGAAGATTAATTTGAGATCCAATTATTACCAGTTGGAAGTGAGAAAAAAATTGAAGTAATGAAGACAACTTTTGGGGCAATATATGATCACTTTGAGTTCCGAGTTATGCTGCCTCGCTTGACTAGTGCGTTAGTTACCTTATAGAGATATTGAGCAGAATATTTTCCCGAGTTCCTTGATCAGTTGTACTTGCTTCGAAGAATTGGGGACAAGCTTGTGTAGTAGGAAATATGCAGTATGTATGTACGTATCATCTGAACTAAAAAAAAATTTGAAGACTTAGGAAGAGTTGCAACTTGAAGTGCATAAAGTGTTAGAACTGCTTGAAGACTGTAAAATCGGGATTGAGTACCATCTGAAGAGAGAGTTAACGCAGTAAACGATGCTCCGAGTTGTATTTGTTGTTAGATTAGTAGTTGAGTTGCGAGTTGTAATTGCCGAAATTCAGTTTACCGAAGGATAACAGTTTTGTGGCCGAGTTTCATGTTAAACCTACATTGAGTCAGAGTGTTTGAGGAGAAACAGTTGCAAGACAAATTCTTGGCACCTCACGTGCAAGACATTGTGAAAAGAAGATTTCAGAATATAGTTCATAAAGGATAGAGTTTGCATTGTTAGAGACAAGATAGTTGTACCGATTGACATAGTGTTTTGAGACGTATTGTTTTGGCCGAAGCAAACGGCAGTTCATTTGTGTTGCATCAGAGTAGTATGAAGGCGTATTGTGAGTTGAAGATGAGTACCTCCGGATTGAGATGATGTGTAATATTGTTCAGTATGAGAGTAAGTGTGAAAAGTTGTCAGCATGTCAAGACCGGACGTCATTCTTCTTCTAGTGTGTTATATCCGTGGAAGATTCTTAATGAAGATGGGTAATAGAGATTCGAGGTTTCAACTAGATTATTTTTGAAGACGTTTGTATAGTGGTGGGTTATCTGTTGAAGTCTGATGGTCAGATAGAGAAAGTTATGAGTCGAGTGTTCAAACAGTGTTGTATGAGATTGTGAATTGGGTTAGTTCAGATGTTTATTTGTTGTGGTTACCACTAGAGTTAGAAAGGGGTTGGTGATGTGACTTGGGTATCTATGATTCGGGAATGTGAGTCAGATCTATTCCGTGCTATGTTTATTGAAGAGATTGAGATGAGTTGAAATTGCGTGCAACGAAAAAAAAATCAGTTGAGATCTTAGCATCAGATATCTATAGACCTGTGGTAAGTATACCAAGTTGGTGAGTATGTTGTGGTAAAAAGGAAAGTGTGGAGTAGCATGCTCCCGTGACTCTTTATGTTCGATGAATTTCGGGGACGAAATTTCTTAAGTGGGGGAGAGTTGTAACACCCGTGTTTTGGGGTTAGGAGTTAGTCTGGTTAGTTGGTCTGAGTCGGTAAAATTAATTTTAATCAAATTGACCTTAGTGTGAGCAAATTGAATTTAGAAAGAAAGGGAGGGATCATTTTGGTAATTAAACCAAAATAAAAATAAACACCACCTTATCTATCATCTTTTCTCATTTCTTCTTCTTCTTCACCGTATAACCATCCCAAATTCTCTCAAACTCTCTTTACTATTCCCTTTGATTTCTTCATCAATTCAAGGGGTTTTTGAAAGGTAATTATGTTTTCTTAATCTCCTCTTCATCCTCTATCTATCTATAGTCTTAGATTTCAAAGTTATGGAGTTTTGAAAATTAGGGTTCATATCAAAGTTTGGGTTTTTAAGGGGTTTTTCATCTTGTTTTGATAAATTGAGTTGGGGCTTTGTTTAATCATGTTAAAATACACATAATATGTTAAAATGAGTAATTTTGGGTAAAAATCCGAAATGGGTATTTATGGCCATTTTTGAATAGTCTAAAACTTGAAATTTGGTGAGTTTTAGAGTTAGGTTGAAGGGCTGATGGTATATGTATGTTAGGAAAGTGTTTTGGGACCATTTAGGTGTCATTTGGATGTTTGAAAATGGTATTTTCTGCTGGGTAAAATAGGAGTACGAAAATGGAAATTTTGGTGAATTGTATGGGTTGAAAATTGTTGGAGCTTGGCTTGCACCTATGGGTTGATGTTGTGGCTGAATTTAGCAATTATTTGTGAGTATGAGATGTGTTGGAAACTTGAGTTTTCATCAAGGTTATGGGCTGCTTGAATTAGATAAAGTTGGGGTTTGGTCATGACTTAATATGTTGAGTTTGATATTTGAATTGGTATTCCGGGTTAGCTACTTTGATGTTGAGTTGATTCGAGGTTGTTTTACTTGTGTTGAGATGTTTAGAAGCGAGGTTTTGAGAAGGTGAAGCCTTGGGAACAAATCTGGAAATTGAAGGCCATGGTTGCTTGGTGTTTAAGCTTGGATGTGGAGGTGAGTGGTTAAAATATTTTAAATGGTATTGAGCAATTGGTTCGAGCATGTGGACTAGGTTGAGATTGGTAGACTCACCTAGAGTTAGGATTAGGGTGGTAGCCTAATCCTAAGCTTTAGTTAGAGACATTGGATGATCTCTTTAATTGATGTTATGCCTCATGATGATTTGTGTATGTATAATGTGTTATACATGTTGTTGGGGCATGATTTAATGCATTGTTATATGCATGTTGTTGAGATATTTGATGTTGAGTTTAATATGAAGTAAGATGTCATATTATGACTCTGAACATCAAAGGTTGTGGAATTTGATTAATATTGGCACTAGTATGCTTGGGTACAATGATCGATCATTAGGATGAGTGTGCACACAAATTGAGTCAAAACGTACGTGGCCTTGGTGGCGTTAAGGCACCAAGGAGGAGTACGGTGATGTAATATTCCACCGGAAATTTATATATATTCTACGTGGCGATGAGTGGAATCCCGTCCGTAGGGCATGTGGCGATGAGTGGAATCCCGTCCATGCAAGGCCGGTGATGAGTGTAATCCCACCGAGGTAAGGTTGATGTTGGAAAATGCGTTCCAACATGTTATCCGCGTATTCGAGTCATAGCTAGGTGCCAATATGAGAAAGCATGTTTATGCCAATATGAGATTATGCAAACATGCTAATATGAATTGATATGTGTATCAATGTGTTATGAAATGTGTTTTCAAATGTGAAGCGATATATGATGTGATTAATACATATGTTATGTATTGAGCCTGTTGAGCATGACATATTAATGAATAATTGTGCATGCATCATCTATGTTTATGGCTCATGTGGATCGAAGGTAAAATCATGTATAACATCATGATAGTTGCTCGAGCTTGGACCCTGCATTGTCGAAGGTTTGTTTAATGAGCTTACCCTCACTAAGCTTTTATGCTTACACTCTCTTTTGTTCGACAATGCAGATAAATAGCTTGTGGGTGGCAAGGGCAAGGAAAGGTCTCCAAGTGTTGCTTTTGGTGAGCTCAATGTATGATTTATAAATTGAAAGATTGTAATAGTAAAGCAATGGGATAGGTGTTGTTGTTTTTGATGCTTTGATGTGTGTTGATTTGGTTTGGCACTTAGATGCCTTGTTTGATTTGTAAACATCACTTATGATGCATGCCTTGATGAATGCTTGAGTGATGTATGTTTGGTAGATGTTTAAATTGCTTATCATGTGTGTGGGACATATGCCTTGTGAGGATGCCTAAGTGTATGGATGTTGAAGCATGAGACTTTATGTGCTTGTTTGCCTTCTTTTGATCGAATGCATAATTTTCCTTGGTTGATTAAGGTATGCTCATATTGAGTATCATGTATGAAAGGTTCTTAATGTATAATTTACCATGTATGTTTGATGGTTCATATTCATGTTTTGAGTATGTTGGAGTACGTTTAATCTAGGACGTATGCATCTAGGCTTGGGTGGCTGGTGTTGAGTGCCTTTGCCTCTTTTAAACTTATATGTATGAATATGTATGATTCTAATGTGTTTATATCATTGAAAGTCATTAGAATGAAGCAAAATATGCTCCCCTGCATCTAGGTTTCGAAACTAGGGGTAAAGTTTCGAAACCTTTGCAAATTTTTGGGTTCTAGGGGCTACTGGAGGCCAAAGTTTCGAAACCTTTGGAAAAGGTTTCGAAACTATGGTCAAAGGTTTCGATTGGGCATAAAATTTGAGGTTTGCAAGCTTTACGTTTTAGTCCTGATTCTCGTATGTGCAATTGCTTGAGTTTGAGATGTCCGTTTGAGTTGAAATTTGGCAGAGAGGCATGAAACATGACTAATTTCATAATGGTAACTTAAAATTTGGTAAAGTCCTCTTAATTTCCAGAATTTACAAATTGGTCCCTAAATTCGTATTTTGTTCAATTGAGTCCCTTATTGTTTTCCGATTGCTGTGATTTTTGAGTATGCTTATCTCAAGAGTATGACTAGGTTTAATGTGCATCTAGACAAGTTTAAAAAGAAAAAAAAGGGTCGTTAATCAAGGTTGACTTTCGGGTTGACTTTGGTTTTCCCCGTGTAATCTTCGTAGTTCGGGTCAGCCGTCTAGGCCGGGCTACGGGGGTTACATAGATCCTCGTATATGAACTAGAAGTTCATAAGATAATTCATGTTATTACATGTCAACTGCCAGACATATTTACTGACCCAATGAGAGTAATTAAGTCTCATATACCAGCTGAAACGCTCTAAGTTTAAATTACATGTTAGAGCGAGAGAATGTAAATCATGCCTGAAGCATGATAGTTGAAATGGTTCCAATGATCAAAATTCTTGTAAATAGAAAGTAATATGAGATGGTCATATATTGGAGGCGGGTGCTCTTGAAGAGACCCAAGACATAACAAATAATAAAACTCTAGAAGAGTTTCAGGTACCTGAAATAAAGATTGAAATCTTGAAGAGATCTCGATGAGTTATGCCATTACGAGAATGGAACCAGAAAATTGGAAAGTTGTCGACAACGATTTTACAAACAATTTTACATAAAATACTTCTATAGAAGTAAAGAAAGAAATCGAGGATCTTGTATAAAATCTATCCAGAAGTATAGATATTGAATGGGCCGATGTTGAAAGACGCTTTAAACTTCTAAAATAGAAGTATTTGGACCAGTAGTCCAAACACCTAAAGGTGTAATGCAAGTGAGGCACAAATAAGTAGTCGTAAATACGACTTGAACTATGATTTATAAAAAGTTTTAATTACTTCATGGTGGATGCAATTACTTTGGCAGTTATGAAAATTTTACATGCGTCTAATTATTTGTGGATCCATATTTATCCTTGAAGGATCTAAAATGCTATAAGCATTTGGAAATTTCTGAGGAAATTTATTTAGACATGTCTCATGAATATTTTGGCGCATTTGGTATAATCGCCTTAGTGAATACTAATTGAGAAAATACTATAAGAATGATCAGATTTTCTTATGTATTTTATAAAGGAGTTTGGATCAAGATCCATTATGATAATTTTAGAACTCCTAAAGAGCTTCAAATTGGAAACTCATGAAGTACTTTCAATACAAGTACTTGAATCTTGACATCAAGTTTACCTCGACCTGCAGATCGAACATTTTTATATATTTCTTTTGTCTATGAATAGACATAAGCTGAAAGAATCTTAAAGAAGATTCAATATGAATAGAGCATATCTATTGAGTATCCCAATAGTTGTAAGATTGTTGGATGTGAATAAAGATAATTATATTTTTTCTTGGTCTTGAAGCACTATATATTAGTTGGTCAAGAAATATCTATGATTATACAAAGATCATTACATTTAGATCTTCAAACATTCGTTGATGCCTCCTCAAATGTCGTAGAAATAATTGTTATGAACGAGGCAAGCCAAAAAAATGTGTTTGGCTAAGACCATTGACCCGACATATCCAAAAGATATGTGGATTTACTTTTACAAGATATGATAAAAGCTATCTTGTGTAAAGATAATGCAATATGTTTATCTCAATTTGAAAGTGGATACATCATGGAACATATTACTCTAAAGTTTCATCCCTCACGATCTTTAGAATGATATTCAAGATTAAATTATGAAGATTCAAAGATCTTCTGTGATGTTTGCATGAGGGGGAGTAAATACGCGTTGCACTATTTTCCCCTTAACTGAGGTTTTGTCCCAATGGGTTTTCCTGGTAAGGTTTTTAATGAGGCAACATGTTATGCGTATCAAAGATGTGTGTACTCTTTTTCCTTCACTAAAGAATTTTTTTTCCCACTGGGTTTCTATCTTAGTAAGGTTTTAACGAGGCACATTATCTTCATAGACATCCAAGGGGAAGTGTTATGAATATTTATCTATGTGGATGTCTATCATGATTAGAACTTTATCAAAGGAGTTTGATTTATTTATTATTAGGAATATTATCTCTATGAATTAGAGTTTAATGTTTTATGTACTTCTTATGCCTATAAATAGATGATTAATTGAAGGCATTGCATACAATTCTATATTTTGAGAATAATACAAATCTCTCTCTCTCTCTTCTCTTTGATCTTTTATTCTTGTTCGTTGTTCTTCGTTATTTTATTCACAACAACTACCGTTTTTTATTTCTTTATTTATTTCTTTATTTTTATTTTTTTCACTTTCCTTATATACATATATATAATATGCATCAAGGCCATCCATTTCTTTTCTATACATTATTATTCTTTTTTAACTTATTTATTAAAAAGAAAAAATATCCCTTTGTTATGAATATTTATCTATGTGGATGTCTATCATGATTAGAACTTTATCTAAGGAGTTTGATTTATTTATTATTAGGAATATTATCTCTATTAATTAGAGTTTAATGTATTATGTACTTCTTATGCCTATAAATAGATGATTCATTGAAGGCATTGTATACACAAGTCTATATTTGAGAATAATACAAATCTCCCTCTTTCTCTCATCTCTTTATTCTTTTATACTTGTTCGTTGTTCTTCATTATTTTGTTCACAACACGTTATCAGCATGAGTTTGCTCGAAAGATTTTGGTGCTCTTTGTTTGAATCCCAAAGTAGTTACCGAAACAAATTTGATTCTACGTTGAACCGAAGATAAGTTTTTTTTTCCACATTTTTGTTATTGATTGCTTTTATCTTGATATTTTAACTTGTTCTTTATTTTTGAAAAAGTATGGTAACATGTTTTGAAGGCTTGAGTGAACCATGGAATCTCGCCCAATTACTCTGGTTCTTGTTGGTGATTCTCAAAAAGATTTCAATTTGATATTGGCGACCACATGTACCATATATTCAATTTAGCTTGGAAAGTCTGGTATGTTTTACTTATTTACATATAGATATAGTGATTGACTGATCACTCACAAATTAAGGTTGGTATATTTTAATATATTATTTAATTATTATTTCGATCTAATATTATATGATGTTTATTGGACCAAGTGTATATATTTAACCTTCAGCGAAACCTTCAGGGAATGTACTTGGATATGTGACGATTCAATCTCGAGTATCAATGCACTTGGTTATGGTGCTTTCCATTTTTGATGTGAATTTGATCAAACAACGTTCAACCATTTTGATGTCATTGGTGTAGCATTGTTCTTTAACACCGCTTTAAGGTGATGTGCGTACATCCACATAAGAGGTTTATAAATTGGTTAATGTATTTTGATATGGCTTGAATCAAGATAAAATCAAAAGAGGTACGTTTCTTCAATATGTTTATATTGAGATCAATTTTTATTTACGTTATTCTATTGATGAAAGCTAATATTTTTAACCTTGTTTTGAGTTTTACATGTATTTAAATGACTTGGAAAGAGACGTGATAAAGGGATTATGAGAAGCTGTCTCGTTCATTTGCTATGTCTCCATCGTTCTCGAAAGGAAAATCATTATCGGTAAAATCTATTTTCCCCTTAAACTATGATTTTAAAGTGCGATAAATCATGGTGAATTTCAATCTATAAAAAGATTGTTATAAAGTCTATATTTGCTCGAAAGCAATATTTTTTCTTCGTCGAAAAACTCGACCATAGACTTCTCCCAATTTCAAGTTACGAAAATTCGTCTTGATCCAAAAGTTTTATGGGAGGCATTCCCTGAAGTGAATGCAAAGCGTGATGTTTATTCCATGCGATTATCAATGATGGGGCATTCCCTGAAGTGAATGCAAGCATGATGTTTATTCCATGCGATTATTGGAACTGTTTCATTCCCCTGAAGTGAATGCAAACATGGTAAATCATTATTCAATTAGAGACATAATTTCGACATAATCCAAGTATATTGGCTGGACATCCCGTTCTGCGAGGCTACTGGTCTCAAATGAGGTTTTTAAAGGACCTTGTGGATAGGTTTAACAATGTCGCGTACGAGGATTAAATCTTTGTTCTCTGTGATAAGGATATGTGAAAAGATTTTAAAGGCCCACTGGCTCTACTCCATTCCCTGAAGTGAATGTGAGATTATATTATGGAAGGAATAAAAACCACATTAGAAGTTGTGGTCGTGGTCGAGGCTATGAATATAGACATGAAAAATATGGTCATTTTAAGAATACTTCTACCCACTGGTAGTGAGGTTATAAGGATGACAAGAGTGATAAAGATCATTCTATTGAAGTAAAACTCTTCTTATTACCAATGCGATGTTATAAACCATTGGTCTCGTACGTGTTGTACGTTGAAAAATCAAGAATCATTGAATGATAAAGGAAAGAAAATAGAAGCAAATTTTGTTTGCGAAACATTACGAAGATGATATTGGTCCAACTTTATTTGGACATTGTCGGTCCAACTCTTTTGGACGTTGTTGATTTTCTTATAACCCTCGAAAGGAATAAATCATCGTCTAATTATTCTCATAACTTTGAAGAGAATTATCTATTTATTTTTATTTATTTTACTTTACGTTTATTTATTTTACACACATTAATTATTTACGTTTTATATTTATATACTATGATATTTATTTATTTTGTTTAACATGATTACTTGTCAAATACAATCTATGGTGACGATTTATGCTCAACATAAGCATAAGATATATTTTCCGATTTAAATGCAAGGGAATAATGTGAGTACTATATCTCAAAGTACTGAAAATATTGATGCTCTAGAAGAGCAATAAATTCTTGAGAGAAAGCACATTATGAAAAGTGTAGAATTGTGAATATTGCAATAATTACCGCTAATGGTAATAATATCGTCACCACTATAAGTGGAAATTTTAAGAGAGCAATATGAGTTCGCAAAATATCCCTTTGGGAATTATAGATAACATATGTTATCAATTGGCATTTGAAATAAGCCAATATGTATATAAGTTCTGGTAGCCAAAAAGTCAGTTGAAAGCTCTAGAAGAGCTATATATTGCTACCAAAAGATAATTTCAATTGAAAGCTCCGAAAGAGCTAAATATATTCCTATTTAAAGGAACAATTTTGATGGCCGTACTAGACATGTACGAGTGAGATTGAATTGCATGTTATGGTAAACAAGAAGTTTACAAATTCAGAGATATATACATACATATATATAGTTGGCATGATCGGTTAGACCATCCTGATCAATAATGGTGCAGAAATTATTGAGATTTACATGCACATGTATTAAAAGAACCTGTAGTTCTTGTGGTGCTTATTCTCAAAGGAATGAATTAAATTCCACTTATTAAAGAACGTGAAGTTCTTGTGTTGCTTAAAGGAATTGGTTAAATTCCACTTACTAAAAGAACGATCCCACTTACCAAAAGAATTAGAACTTAAAGTTCTTGTACTGAAGTTGAGACTGTATGTCTTGCATATTTGAACGAAATATGGGCCCATATATCCACAGATGTGGAAAGTTTTATATGATTTTAGTAGATGCATCTACATTGTTTTATCGACTTACAACCAGAAGTTTGTGAGATTGATTCTAAAAAGATTCAGATTATGCAGTTAGACTATTCGTCTTGAAAAGCTAGTGGGTTTATATTTTAGGCTATATCGGTTGTTAAAAAGCCTATTGATTATGAAAAATACGGTTTAGCAAATTTTTTAATTGGATGCCTCCTATTTAATAGCTAAACTGTGAGAACAAAACATCTATTATTTATATGGTATTTCCATATAGCAACACTTATACGCATCAAGCCAACAAGTTATAATAAACTCCCCATTATGATTTTACTTTTGGTCAGAAGTCATATTTCACATTTTTGAATTTTTGAATGTGCGATATATAGTTGAATTGCTCCACCATAACGCACAAAATGGGCAAGTAAAAAGGGTTGAGAATATATATTGAGAACGAGTCTCCTTTTATGTTTAAATTCTAAACATTAATTGGAGAATCATTTATTAGATGATTTTTCTCAACATCAGGGGGGAGATTAATCAGCTGGATAAAGAAGGAAATGAATTATCATTATCTAGATTCTCGAATATGAACTAAAAGTTCATAAGATAATTCATGTTATTTCATGTCAACTGCCAGACATATTTACTGACCCAATGAGAGTAATTAAGTCTCATATACCAGCTGAAATGCTCTAAGTTTAAATTACATGTTAGAGCAAGTGGATGTAAATCATGCTTGAAGCATGATAGTTGAAATGGTTCCAATGATCAAAATTCTCGTAAATGAAAAGTATTATGAGATGGTCATATATTGGAGGCGGGTCCTCCTGAAGAGACCCAAGACATAACTAATAATAAAACTCTTGTGAGTTTCAGGTACCTGAAATAAAGATTGAAATCTTGAAGAGATCTCGATGAGTTATGTCATTACGAGAATGGAACTAGAAAATTAGAAAGTTGTCGACAACAATTTTACAAACAATTTTACATAAAAATACTTCTATAGAAGTAAAGAAAGAAATCGAGGATCTTGTAAAAAATCTATCCAGAAGTATAGATATTAAATTGGCCGATGTTGAAAGATGCTTTGAACTTCTAAAATAGAAGTATTTGGACCAGTAGTCCAAACACCTAAAGGTGTAATGCAAGTGAGACACAAATAAGTAGTCGTAAATACGACTTGAACTATGATTTATGAAAAGTTTTAATTACTTCATGGTGGATGCAATTACTTTGGCAGTTATGAAAAATTTTGCATGCGTCTAAATATTTGTGGATCCATATTTATCCTTGAAGGATTTAAAATGCTAGAAGCATTTGGAAATTTCCGAGGAAATTTATTTAGACATGTCTCATGAATATTTTGCCACATTTGGTATAATCGCCTTAGTGAATACTAATTGAGAAAATACTATAAGAATGATCAGATTTCCTTATGTATTTTATAAAGGAGTTTGGATAAGGATCCATTTTGATAATTTTAGAACTCCTAAAGAGCTTCAAATTGGAAACTCGTGAAGTACTTTCAATACAAGTACTTGAATCTTGACATCAAGTTTATCTCGACTTGAAGATCGAGCATTTTTATATATTTCTTTTTGTCTATGAATAGACATAAGCTGAAAGAATCTTAAAGAAGATTCAATATGAATAGAGCATATCTATTGAGTATCTCAATAATTGTAAGATTGTTGGATGTGAATAAAGATAATTATATCTTTTCTTGGTTTTGAAGCACCATATATTAGTTGGTCAAGCAATATTCATGGATTATACAAAGATCATTACATTTAGATCTTCAAACATTCGTTGATGCCTCCTCAAATGTCGTAGAAATAATTGTTATGCATGAGGCAAGCCAAAAATGTGTTTGGCTAAAATCATTGACCCAACATATCCAAAAGATATGTGGATTTACTTTTACAAGATATGATAAAAGCTACCTTGTGTGAAGATAATGCAAGATGCATATCTCAGTTTGAAAGTGGATACATCATGGAACATATTACTCCAAAGTTTCATCCCCACGATCTTTAGAAAAATAATATTCAAGATTGAATTATGAAGATTCAAAGATCTTCTGTGATGTTTTCATGAGGGGGAGTAAATGAATTATGAAGATTCAAAGATCTTCTGTGATGTTTTCATGAGGGGGAGTAAATATGCGTTGCACTCTTTTTCCCTTAACCAGGGTTTTGTCCCAATGAGTTTTCCTGGTAAGGTTTTTAATGAGGCAACATGTTATGCGTATTAAAGATGTGTATACTCTTTTTCCTTCATTAATGAAATTTTTTTCCCACTGGGTTTTTATCTTAGTAAGGTTTTAACGAGGCACATTATCTTCATAGACATCCAAGGGGGAGTGTTATGAATATTTATCTATGTGGATGTCTATCATGATTAGAACTTTATCTAAGGAGTTTGATTTATTTATTATTAGGAATATTATCTCTATTAATTAGAGTTTAATGTATTATGTACTTCTTATGCCTATAAATAGATGATTCATTGAAGGCATTGTATACACAAGTCTATATTTGAGAATAATACAAATCTCCCTCTTTCTCTCATCTCTTTATTCTTTTATACTTGTTCGTTGTTCTTCATTATTTTGTTCACAACACCCTTCAACATTCTTGTTTCCTTTATTATAATATTAATCATAATAAATATATATTATTTCCCTTTTTTTTCCTTGCCGTGTAGCTAATGTCTCCCATTTTTTCCCCTCTTTTTTTCCTTTATTACATTTGTTATGTGTAGCTAATATTTCTTTTTTTAAGACTTTACCTTTTATATATATATATATATATATATATATATATACAATATGCCCACATGTGATATATTAGTCATTATACATTCATATACGTATTATTATATATTATATAGTTTACGTATAGTATATGTATATATATACATACATATATATATGTATTATGTGTTTATCTTATGTCTTATATTTTAAGCTATTCATTTATCATTATTTGTTCGTATTTTTACTTATTCGTATTGGTTTACGCCTTATTTATTTATTCTTTGTATGATTTTGGATGTCTACATATTCATGCATTTAGGTTTTGAAAATCAATTTTGTTTTTTTTTTAAAAAGTGTGCGATGTCCTTTTATTCGGAAACGAACGAGGCCAGTACCAGTCGTAGTGGTGGTGGCTCGGGCGTTCGCTCTCGGATATCAGGATTTTCAAAATTTACTCGCGTGTATAACCAAGTTCCGGTTAAAATTGTCACTTAAATTCGTAAAATTTGATTTTAATTAAGCGGTAAAGTTTAGGTACCAATTTTGGGCACGTCGAGGGTGCTAACCCTTCCTCGCGTGTAACCGACTCTCGAACCCTTTTGAATCTCTGATTTCTATTTCCTGTGTCCGGTCTACCATTTTAAAGTGACCGGTGGCGACTCCTTCTAATTTTTAAAACCTTTTTTAACTCCCCTATTTTTATTTATTTTTTTAAAAGAATCCCCTTATTTTCAAATATCTTTCCAAAATCCATTTATACCCCACAATTTTTAAAAATTACTTTTTTTTAATCTTTTCCTCAATTTCCAAAAATTCACCCTTTTAACCCATACTTTAAATTTTCTAAAATATCCTCCCACCATACTTACACCTACACCTATATACCTATAAGTATTTTTCAAAAAATTAGTCGCTACACATAATATAACCATAAAAAATTTGTTAATAAAATATCTCATATATTAAATAATATAATGATAAAATGTCTTCAAATACTCTATATAATTAAATGATAGTTTAAAATATTATTACACTGCATAAAATAAAAATAAAATGATAATTAGAAAAAAACACTTAAAACTAATCAAAACTATCCACTCAATCCTTTCGCCTTGCTTCAGACATTTCAACTAAAATTTACCTCCATTCTGCCGATGTAAACTTTTCAATTGCTTTGTTATAAGAACGTGACGAAACATACTCTATTTTTTCCAAAAGCTCCATACATATTCCAATAGAATAAAGATCAGGAATTGATAATTTGTATCTCTCAGCTTTTGCTTTAGCAGCTTCTTCTTTTGCACTTAATGTGGATGCCCACTTATCCAAAAATACTTTCATCTTGTTCATTTTATTCATCTTGTTAGATCGACAGTCTCCAAAAATCGAATCAATCTTATGCTTTTTACCTTTTTCGGGCTTTTCACTTTCTGAATTATTACCTTCCAAGTCAACATGTATAGAACCATATAAAAACTCCTCTTCCAAGCGCTTCTCTTCATTGGGAGACAGTGGATCTTCAGTGGATAATTGTTGGAGTTTTCCAGTTGCAGTTGTTGTATTAAATATTTCACCAAGTAATTCATAATCTTCACAACCTTGTTTCTTAAACTTTTTAAACTCTTTATGTTTTTGTAACATAAGAAAAAAAACACGCATTAGATAAATAAATATTATGTATTTTTTAAAACTTTAAGGAGAAAACAAAAATAATTTTACCTTAAAAAATTCTTCCCAAATGTCTTGTGATGCATGAACAATATTTGATGTCATATCCCATTTGACTCCGGTATGCCCAATCAATTCAGAAAAATGTCGATACTTTGTACGTAAGCGATTGAACTTACCCTTCAATTTGTCAATACCATAATCTACTCCGATTGCATCACATATCTCACTATTAATTTCAGACCACACTTCTTTTTTAAAAGTAGATGATTGTAACTTTCCTTCTCTAACTTTTCCAACTAAAAGTTGAACCAATGCTACCTCGTTCGCTTTCGGCCAATCTTTCATATCATCGGGAACTTTACCCTTTCCGCCCATCTAAATTACTATTTAACATACAAGCCAAACATAAATAAAACTATTATTCATAAACTAATTACTCACTAATAAAAAATACGTTCTTTAAGTAAACCTATAGATCCTTAGATCCACACGATACAAAAAAAATCACTGGTTATAAAAGCTACACTAATAGACATTCCAATACTAATCAATCCACAATTGTATATGAAAAAATTCAAAAATCAACATCTACAAAATACAAGTTTCAAATATTTTAAAATATAAAATGCATTAAACAAGAAAGATACACAAAATTAATAATAAATTTCAGTTAGTTATTTACCCGGTAAATGTGAAAACTGCAGATCAGCTGCTATCTTAAGTTTATGAGTTTTGAAATATATAAATCATTAGTATTTATAGACTAGACGAAAGGGTTAAAAGGTAATTAAAAAGTACTTTTAGGGTTTAAAGATATATTAAAGAATATGGTTAAATGTCATTTAAATGAAAAAGGTTCTTTTTTACTCGGTAAGTACATTCTATTAAATTAAGAAATAAAGATTGTTCTATTACACATAGATCATCAGAAAAATTAAATTAAAAAAAAAAACTAAGACAAACAACATCGTAATGCTATCATTCAACTAGGCAAATTACATGTCCCTTGAAATAACCTTTCATGATGTATGTTAAGTACATATAATATAGAATTTTCATATACATAGTTACCACCAATCAACTAGACAAATTACATGTCCAAACTCTACTTACACAAGTAAAACTAAACCTTTTTTTTGCTAAGCCTTGCTTAGAATTAAGAAGACCATAAAATATAATGGAGAAAAACTCACCTATACAAGCATATTATAAACAACATAAACTTGAACCAATAAAGATCCACATCAAATAACATAATCTTATGAAAGTTCCACTAATGCACACGGCCAAGAGACCAAACTATGCTTTGATATATTTCTTCGTATTATTTTTAAATCTCGCAATGTTCAATAAACATTTGAATAGAACTATAAAAGTTTACTTACTTCTCTTTCTCTTGAATTATGACAAGTAGGTGAAGAAGGCCAACATGATCGCCAATCAAATACATCCATAAGCATTGTCTCTAAAATGTGCTTTTGTAGTTGACTAGAATACCAGCAAAAAAAATGTCAAATTGCTTTTGTGGTTAAGACGACAATTATGCTAGCTGACTTGAAAGAATGCAAGAAAGTAAATGAGATCAAGTTTATGTTGAGAACAAAAAAAGTTCAAGACTTTTCTCATCACCATGCTGCACAGGCAGTTTCAAACGCAGCCCTTGTAGCTGCACAATAGACCACCTTCCTAAGCCCGGTCAAGAGACCAAGATTTTCCAACGCCCCTGCATCACAACTCAGCCAGAATAAGCACATACCTTTTCTGTTGTTGAATGTTGATTCCCTTCAAAAATCGAATCCTCATTGTGTTTTCACAAACAACAGACCTTCTCTTTCTTTCTATTTGTTGATTTTGTTTTCTGCATACTGACAAGAAACAATCTTATTAGTTGTTCTTCTTATGACACTACTATTGTCTTGTTCCAAACAACAACTTTTCTCTGATAAAATCGAATCATAACTTATCTTGTTGCATCATCTCCTTCTGAACTAACCCTGCACTGTAAACCCCACGGTCAGTTTGATCATAAACTGAGGCTTGAAGATTTCCTTTTTCGACTTAAGATCATACTTTTAAACGCGAGTTATGTTTAGCTTTGGAGGATTTAAGACAAAAACTACATGCATGCCGAGGGAATCAAGGATCAAGACCAGTATTGTGTCATGAAGGAAAGAGATTTTGTAATAAACTTGACAGACATTTCTTTAACATGACCTCCCAGGGGCATATATCCAAATTTTCTACTACCTGATATTAACATGCATGAGATCACAGCAACCTTGTTTATCCAATACCTGACTTCGCCAGGGCATCGACTCTCGTGTTGCAACATACGAAGCTGTTTTTTAAAGACCATCAATCACCCCTGAACTACAATGATCTTGGAAGACATGTTGAAAAGGGGGAAATCACAAATAAAAATTCACATAACATAAATATAAAAATTTTCACACATATATGAAATAATTGATCTAAAATTTGAAAAATACGTTGAAAAGGGAAAAAATAGAAAGACCCAAAAATTAAATGAAACTTTAATTGAGACAAGGTTTGACAATAAAAATGGCAATTAAGCTATGGAGATGGAAGATACGATCATATTCAAAGCTACTACACCAATATAATTTTTCAGAAGAGAAGTTTGTTTAAAATAAACGATTTTGTACTTTAAAGAATAGAGAGAACCAGAATGAGGATGGGCTACTGGGATCTACTATTTCTTTCTGTTCTTCGCGATAATGGTTTTTTTTAGTGATTGCAGAGATAAGCATCGTCCTTTTTTGTGTAAGTTAAAAAACTCCAAATCCCGTGTTTTCTCATTTTCTAAATTTCAAAACAATTTCTAGGAAAACACAAAAAACATCTTTTTATTGTTTTCTAATTTTCATTCATTTTTATTTTTGTTTTCTAAAAATCATTTTCCATTTTTTTAACCAAACACATTTTCTTATATATTTTCTATTTTCTAAAAAAATAAAAATAGAAAATGCCTGTATTTTCTCGAACCAAACGGACCCTAAGTCTCCAATAGCTCCAAAACAACCCCAACGGTCCTCAACAGCTACAAACTCATTTGGGAGTATAAAAGGGACCTCCAAGCATCAAGTAATAGTTAATGCTTCAATTGTCAACAACACTATGATCAAGAAATTGTCTTAGAGCTTAAATTGTTCATTTCTTGTATAGACAACACTAGTGAGCTAAATATTGTTAAATTTGCTCAAGTGTTTAGGTTTTGGGTGAGAGCTTCATAGTGCAAACAAATACCTATTAGAGGGACTTCAAGTTTGTTTAGAATTTCTTTTGTAAAGAGGGTTTACTCAAGCTTTGGGTAGAAAGCTTTGAGAGTTGTAAAGATTGCCTCCTTAGCCTTGAAAAGGGGACGAAATTCTTAGTGAATTTGGTTGAAATCCTTAGTGGGGAGCTAAGGTAGTAGATGTAGATGGTTGTTAGAAGGCCGAACCACTATAAATCCTTGTGTCCAATTCCAATCTTTTAGCTTCCACTTTATCACCTAAAAATCCAATCTTCTTCGAACTTGGCAAACACATCGGTTGAAGAAAATCGAGCATCATAAAACCCAACAATTTAGATTTTAGGGTGTCAGGGTTTGAGATTTAAGTTTCTAATTTTATATAAAAATTATATAATTTTTTTTACACAACTTATGTATCAAAATATAACCCTTTAAAATTAAACAAACCTCTCGAGTGTTTGTGTATAAAATTCAGCAACACATACAGGAAATACCCAATACGAAATCCCATAACACAAGTCATTGTGAATATTAAAGGTATAAGCTTCTACTACTCGGAATATCTCATCTCATGGGTTTTTATTTGAATTTTTAATTTATATTCTGATATTGGATTTGATTATCTGTTTTTCATCTAAGATGATCGCAACTTTTCAATTTTGTTATTTGTGTCTTACTTTCTTCTTTCGCTTGTGAACTCTTCATTATTTAGTCTAAGATTCATTCATTTTAATTTTAATAATATTTGAAAAATTATTATGCGAAAATATTTTATGTATTGGTAGTGAAAAGTTTTTTTCTACAAATAGGTTCAATTTAAAGATTTAGTTTAAGATTTAGAGTTTAAGGTTGTTTTAGTGTTTTAAATTTAGGGTTTTGAGGGTTAAAATTAAGTTTAAAGTTTTGGGTTTGAGATTTAGATTTTAAGCCTTAAATAAGCATGCTTGTGGAAAAAAAGTTTTCCACTATCTATACATCAAATATTAACCCAATTATTATTGGGTAATTATTCTACATGTAACTTAATTTTAGGGTTTAGCGATTTAATTCAGGGTTAGAGTTTAGGGAGTTTAAATTTAGAGATGTGATTAGAA
Organism: Hibiscus trionum; assembly: GCA_030270665.1. NCBI lineage: Eukaryota > Viridiplantae > Streptophyta > Magnoliopsida > Malvales > Malvaceae > Hibiscus > Hibiscus trionum. The sequence continues at coordinate 22,039,890 of BSYR01000025.1, forward strand.
TTTAGGTTTTTTAAGTTAAAACCCCAAATCACTCACCAATTATCTTAGACCCTAAACTATAACTTTTAAAGCATAAATTCTAACCTTAAAATTTACCTTTTAATCACTATCCCTAAGTTTTAAATTCATTGTTTCAACAGTGGTTATGGCTTGATGAAAAAAGAGGAAGGATAAAAAATTAATTATTTAAATGATTAATATTTATAACTACATCTTTACTATAAATTTTAATCTTTTTAATTAACTAATTTCATCATTCTTTTTTATCCTTTCGTACTAAGAAAAGTAATACATATTTTAATGATGGTTTGTTTTGTTTTTAAGGCTTAAGGTGTAATTGGCCCTCAACGAAAAATCAAAAAATTAATTAAGCTCTTATAAAAAGTTTGCATCTAATTTAGTCCTCATAATTTAAATTACGATCAATCAAGCCCTCAAAATTTCAAATTACAATAATTTAGTTCTTCCATTAAGTTGACCGTTAACTCAAAAGTAGTTATTATGATAGTGACAAGTGGCACACTCTAGACATGCCACGTAATCAAAACCGTAAATAATCATTTAAAATATTTAAAATTATAAAATAATATATTTAAAATTAAAAAAATATTTAAAATTATTAAAATAAAAAATATAAAAATATATTTAAAAAATCAAGAAAAATCTAAAAATAAATAAATATGTAAAAAATTAAAATTATGTATAAAATCATAAAACATATTTTTACTTAAAATAAAAATATAAATAATTGTAATAATTATTAATATATATATATATTTATTTATAAAGAAACAATATTTAAAATTTGTATAATTTTTTAAAAATATATTTTTAATTATAAAATCCCAAATTTTTAAAAAAATTTAAAATGCCCAAAGTTTTTAAATCTCTAACACTAAACCCTAACCCGACATTCCCAAGTCCTCAAGTCAATTTAATTGACGATGGAAGTTGTTGGTACTATGGCAGACGACGGTGCTGATGAGAAGAAATATTGAGGGAGAACGAGGGTTTTCCTGCGATGAGGAGTGGTCGGTGGTTGAATCAGTGTTAATACTTGATTTAGGGATTTATGAGTCTTTTATAAAAGAAAAGAAATTTTGAAGTTTTTATAAAAAAATAAAGAAAAATTAAATTAAATTAATAGTTTTTGTATTTTTAAGTTTTATAATTTTTTTATGATTTTTTATAAATTTTGTATAATTTTGTAGATTTTTAAGATTTTTTTAAAAAAATTGATTTTGTTGGCGTGGCACGTGTCCGTCTATATTTTGACCGTTAGGGGCATTGACGGTCAACGCGGTTAAACTAACGGATAGGCCAAATTGAGTATAATTTGAACTATGACGGTTAAATTGGGTACAAAATTTTCATAAGGGCTTAATTGAGTTTTTGTATTTTTCGTTGAAGGCCAATTTAACCTTTAAACCGTCTTCTAATGATTTTATATAAATTTTAAATAAAAATTATTATTTATTATTTAAAGATTACAAGACTAATAAATTTAAATACAAATAATAGTCACTATTTATTGAATAAATGTTGTTGAATATATGTTTTATATAAAATATTTTTTTTACTTGTAAGGTAAAATCATTACTGGTCTAGTTAGATTAGGTGTTAGGTCCTTTAAGTAAGGTTAGAGATTTGAATTTAAATGTTGTAAATGGAAAAAACTAAGTTGTGAAAATTGCTTTTATAACAGGCCTCTGCAAAGTCCAATTCAAATCATCGATCAATAAATCAAATACAATGATTAAACAAAAAAATTGAACCCTAATAAACATTTGCATAATTAATATAATATCAAAGAGATAAATCTTGTCTACAAATAGAATTGTAAACGAACTAAACGTTTAACAAACTGTTCGGCTAAAAGTTTGTTTATTTTCGTTTATTTATTAAAAGAACGTACATGAATATGATTTTCTATTCACTTAATTAAATGAACCAACACAAAGGGCTCGTTCGTTCATTTACGTTCGTGAACATTTGGTAATCCGTTCATTTATGTTCGTTTAAATTTATTCACATATATCTAATTATATTTATTATTTTTCATAACAAAAGTATTATGTTTTTTTTAAAAAATAAATTTATTCACATATATGTGTGTTTAAATTTATTCACATATGTCCCTTTTTATGTTCGTTTCTTTGTGTTCGTTTATGTTTGTTTATCATTTTAACGAACGAACACGAACAAGCTACATTCCTTAACAAACGAACACGAACAAGAAATTATGTTCGTTTAGTAATTCGTGTTCGTTTATTTGTTCAGTTGAATTAAAGGAATGAACATGAACATACCCGTTTGTGTTGTCGTTCGGTTCGTTTACGGGCCTACCTACAAATTATGATACTAAACCCCTATTCTTTCAAATAAAATGTCTTACTCGATTGTCAACAATCTCTAAATTATGTTAAAAACTCTCAATTGACAGCCTCATATCTCCCTTAAATTGTGAATTCAATACTCATTAAGAGCAAATTTCCCCTCCTTTCCCCTAAGTAGGAATTGCTCTACAAAAAAAAGTCTTACTCGATTAGGCAATAATCTACCCGATTATATATATAAAAAAAGGCTTGATTAGAAAGATCCTTTCAAATATCGAATCAAAACACATTCAAACATGGACTTGAAAATGATTTAATTCATAAATGAGGTTAAAATAGACTGCAACCTATTGCAAGAATGATGACACATGTAATTCATTAGAATTTAAAATGTTAAATAGTGACTTCTTTAAATGTATGTCACCACAAAACAGTCCTTAGGTCTGGAATAAACATGAAATACAAGGCAAGAATCAAATGTTAAATGGCATCCCCGACAACAAAATCAGAACATTCATATATCCCTCAGAAATGAGAATGATCTTTTCAAGTTTTACCTGTTAAAGAATGGTAAAAAAAAATTGAATGTAGGGTGCAAGTAAATAGTGAGCTTACGCAAGTTTCTTTGCTCGTCCGCTCGAAGGACCTCCATCCTCTTTCTTGGATCCAGATGCCTCGGGTTTTCTAGCCCAGGCAGGAGCTCTGTCTGGCTCGTAACGGTAGTCATAGAATAGTTCCTCTCCTGCATTTATTCGTTCTTTGGCAAATATACCCACACGGTGATCACCTGCAACCATAATTACCTGCAAGGCAGATGTTCAGCTCGAGAATGAAACAAAAAAAATGGCAAAGAACCATGTGGAACTCCAACGATATTGGTAAAACAGTCTACCTTGGCATAACAATTAGGCTCGGGAGAATGGTTGGCGAACTTCAATTTGTCACCCTTTCGGTATGCATCAAGAACAAACTGAAAAATGAGAGAATCATGGAATCAAAATTTGCTAGGAACATAAAAAAAGAGAAGTTGCATCTTCAAAAAGAAAGATGGAAGGGCATGCCTGATCATTCAGATTGAAGAGAAATGAAGAATTTTCACGGTCATATATCTTTCCGCGCTTATCTGCTTCCCTATGGGAAATCAGCTCTCCAGTGTACTCGCCAAGGTACTCATGCTTCCCGACATTATTCTGAAGGATGGCCAAAACTTAAACACTAAGTTGAAAACAGAAAAAAGCACGATCAAACAGACAAGTTCTTAAGTTACCTTCAGGAAAGCTCCCCATCCAGAAACCTCTGATCTTCCAAGCAAGACCTTTACATACATCGAAAAAGCCTCGTCAGCAAAACAATACGAATATTAGGTACCATAATCTTCTGGTGTTGGTTAGAATTACTCTACTGCACATGAATAAGTATAAAAAGGGCACTTTCTTAAGAAACGTTCTATGTAGGTATTGGTATTTGGTAGTGAACAAAAAAAAATTAAGCAATTTAATACCTACAATAGCTATTTCAAAACCAGGGAGCATATTTACAATAGCTGTTTCTTAAAAATATTTTGAAGCGTATTTACTCACTCATATATGCACCTATCCGAGTAATTAAAATGCAGAGTAGAAAACAACATTACCCTTTGTTGTTGTTTTAGAAGAAGCTTCATATTTCTGCATTCGTAATTGTCACCTCTTTGTGGAGGAACCCCAAGACTACCAGTGCCATCACCACAACTGCCGAAAAGCCAATTTCAAAGGATCAGATGCTAGAAGCAATATGAAGCTTCTAACAGGGGGAAAAAATCAAAGTCGGAGCTCACCTGACCCAACAATTTCTACAAACATCCGGATCACATTCCCTGTCTGCAGCAAAACATGGACATTGACGGCTTCGGCATTGACTTTTAGCACAATGACAACCTCTAAATCGATTCTTGCAACTCTTAGGACATCTAGATAAACAAGAAAATATTAGTACACAGAATAAATGGATCAATATCAGGATATCATCAATGCACATTCATTACAAAGAAATAAAAACTGGTAAGGACAAAGGAACTTATTGATGACATTTTAACACACTTAAGCTTGAAAAATAATAGCTCACCCGCAATATTTTTCACAGCATGTTCCATTTAAAAGGCAAGAACATTGCTTTCCACAAGCTGTTTGACAACTGCAAGGATTATACTGCCGGCATGGCTGATCTTTCCGCTCAGTAATTCTTTTCCTGATTGAGTGATATGCAGCTGATTTCCAGGTATATTTCAAACGACGGACTCTACCCCTTCTACGTAGGAACCTTGTTCTCCGTCTCACTTCATTACTTCCCTAATAGGTATTAAAAGAAAATAAGAAGACAATTGGAACTCAGTGACAAAAAATAGTAGAATTATATAGTTTAGCAAAAAGGTTCTCATGCCAGAACCTAAATTACTACCATAGCTCCATTAAGGTCATATTTAGAACACCCTTCAAGAAGAGACAGAACACCACCGGCTGCATGGCAACCCAGTTTATTGTCGGCACCGGTCATGTATTGGAAAACCTCCCAGCATGTCTTCAAACCATTTAAAAGATTTCTGGCAATCAAACAGCTGGATAACAAAGAGTAAACTATAAGTATACGGAATCAATTTACAGGAAGGAAACCCAAAACCAATTACTGCAAATAAAATGCAAAAAAATTGGTGTTACTTGCAAAGAGAGGATCCACAAAATACATAAAGTAATTTTTGAGAAAATGGGGGAAAGGAAATAAACATCATAACTGCAACTTTTAAAAAACACTTGTAGCAAGTTGCAGAAATTAGTAAGGTAGAAATTCGTACAAATGAATTTGATGGTAGTGGATTCTTTAACGGATAATTAACAATAAACAGGCAGCAGATTTCATAGAATTCATTCACTCAAATGCAATGCAGATTCTATCTAGTCGGTATGAAAAGCAATTTATTAAAATCCAAAGTGGTAAACTCCTTTATCTAACCTGTTCCTGCCAAAAATCTCCACACCTTTCTCAAAAAGACCTTTTTCAATAGCTTTCCAAGAGTTATCATCACTTAGTTCTTGTTTACCTAAATTTTCATCCACAAACTCTTCTCTTATCGAGCAATCGTTGCTACTAGTCAGAGCCAGATCATTAACAGTTTCACTAGGGGGAACTTCTCCTTGCACTCCTTTTAACGGCCAGTCTTTTTTCCTACACCTTCCTGTGTTAGAAGATTTTACATCCTTATGTGAAGAAGATGTTGCATCTTCATTTTGTTTTCGTGGATTAGACCTGAGTTTCATATCTGTAGGTGAACCACGTCCACTTGCAAGAGAATCAGATTCAGAAGCTGCCATCTTCTTCTGCCTCTTGCGCATGCAAATTAAAGCACGTTCAGCAACTCTCTTGCTATTTCTCTTGAGAATGCCAGATTTTCCGGCAATTTTATTTTTAGAAGCTGGTAATTGAGGAATAGGGGAGGATTCTTCATGCCCAGGTCTAATCTCTGAGTCACTACTTTCTGAAAGATTTCTAGTATTGGATGAAGCACTTTCACTTTGGCTTGACTTTGCCTTCCTCCTAGCAGATTTCTTATTAGATATTTGTGCTCCAACACCATCAGATGAAGAATTTGACTTGTCTTCAGGATTCATTGGAGGCCTAGCTGTGTCATTTCTTTCTGACTTAAGCACCTAGCATTAAACAAATCAATCCTATATAAGTATAAGGAATTCAATAATATGAAGAGATGGGAGATCAGCAAAACATATACCAAACGATAGCAATGCAGACCACAAGGCGCATTCTCTTCACCTGGATGGTTCCATGGATTTTGTTTATCAGCCTGAAAATTATAATGTCCTGAAAAATAAGAATCTAGGAGCCTAGCAACATATTCTGACAATTATAAACATTTAGAATTGCTTGAGCAACTCACAGGAAAGATTAGGTCCTGAGAACATCCATGTAATCTGCAATCAAAGACCTGCCAAACACAAGAAAATACGGATACAATTAAAGAAGACCACAAAACAACACAGAATATGATAAAGAACAAGAAAAACACTTACAAGGCACCGTCTACAAAATAAATTGTCAAAAGAATCAAGTGCTGCTTCAAGATCCTTTTCAAGAAAGGAATTCCAATTTTGTGCTTCAGTATCCCTATTCTTAGAGGCTCCAACATCCTTCTCCTTCATAAGAGTTTCGTATCTTGCCTGTATAAAATGTTTGATGGTGTTTCATATCTCTGTAAATCCAGTAGAAAGAAAATGGGGAACAGCTAGACCAAAGTTTACACTATGACCAGTTTTATCAAAAACTGAGCAGGAGGGATAAAAAATCCCATCAAAAAAGAAGTTTAGCTGCCAAAAATGAAAGATAAAAGGCCACCAATACAAAAAAAAATAAAAAAATCAAAGGCCAACACTGCAGTTTCCAGCAAGGGGACATACCTTGACTTCAGCAGGACTTCTAGACAAACATTGTGCTAGTGATTCCAGCACCGGATCAGACAAACCAACTTCCTTGATAGTCATCCTGGCAATTTTATAACAGGATGAGTGAAACATTAGCAATAATTAGATGGAGTTCAAACATCAATTTTAAGAATTTTTGTAAGATACATTATAGCATCACCGGCCCATGAGTCAGTATGAATAACAATAGAACAAGAAGATACACAAATCTAGTAACATGGAGAAGAAAAAAACAGTTTGTAGTCTCAAGTAGTCCAGACACTGGCTTTCGAGCACTTGCTCCATCAATTTGTGAAGGGATGTGGATTCAAAGACTATTAAAAGAACTAAAAGTTGATTTAAATGATCACTTCAAGATACAAAGTGATAATCAATCACCCATAAGCATTGCTAAAAATCTTGTTCATTATGATCAGACAAAACATGTGGAGATTAATCGCGTTATCTCAGAAAAAGTCAACAATGGAACTGTGAAACTAAACTATATTCCTACTCAAGAGCAGTTTGCAGATATTCTTACCAAAGCCCTTCCAAGAAGGAGCTTTGATGACCTCAAGCCCAAGCTGGGTTTGTACGACATATAAACCCAGCTTGAGGGTAAGTGTGGAAAGTGGTCGTGATTTAAACTAGTAGAAAATGAGTTTTTGTTTGTCCTAAATTATGAGTTCTAATTTACTAAGGATTAGGTTTTATCAATATAGAAGATGAGTTTTCTTAAGAGATAAAGGTTGAGAAAAAGATAGCTAGTTAAATTCTACTTTTGTAATTCTCAACCTATAAAAGCAGGCTGGTTTTTCTTTTAAGCAATATACGAACATAATTTTTATTCTCTTTTCATTCAAAGTCTCTTGTTCTTTCTTCTTAAAATTTCCCTTCCTTTCTTCTTACAATATTCGCAAAAGCTTGTTTCCACCAAAAATGGTTAACAAATTAAATTCCAAACATTCAAAAGGTGCAAAGAACCCCTAAAGCAGCAAAACATTCACAAATCTAAGCAAACTAAATAGTAGACAAGTTCTCTTCATCCCTAATTTTCTTTTCAAAAGAATTGATGTCTTACCCCTTTTTTGGATTACTTATATAATGTATCTCATAACTACCAATCCATTTAACAATCATTAATTCAAAATGACACAAGTAGATTATGCATATTTTGTCGTTAAATATTCAAATACATCTTTATCACGTTGATGAAATTCTAACTAGTGCAGATAGTACATGCTTCCAGAATATTCTCAGGTTTCTACACTAGAACGGGTATTAAAAGCAACAAAATATACTTCGGGATAGAAAAAAGAAAACAAAAAAAACATAAACATGATGATCATAATAGATAATATGACTATACCAACCGGAGAATAAAGTCTTCAGATTCAAAAAATTCTTTTTTTTCTTCATCTTCATCAATTATTTCCTCCTCACTGTCACTGCAGATAAGTGCTTCACCACCATTTTGATCATAGTATATTCTCCTTCGACCCACCACTGATTGATCCTCTGTCATTCTTTGATTCCTACAGCCAAAAGAAACGAATTTAGTTCATCCTTTTCATAGATTTTTTTTTAAAAAAAAGGCTATTTTATTACTCAATACCATATCCTTCAATTTTTCATATCTATTTTCTAAAGTAGATAAACACAATAGTCATCCTAGAAACATGATTTTCTGACTAGCACTCTTTGTATAAATAAAGAAAGAGCATAAGAAAATAAGAAATATCTTAGTTAACCTCACAAACCTGTCCAAAAATATCCATGTCGTATAAGGTGGAAGCTTTTTCACTTCGGTAAGCTTAATAGGACGAACAGCATTCTTAACAGGAATACTAGACCCCATAAGAACTGCTGTAGAAGGTTCTTGATAGCTATAACCATCCTTATCCCCGTTACTTAGGTCAATGCCATTTTGCATACCGATAGCATCTTTTTGCCTCTTTGTCAACAGATCAGAAGCACTATCGGTATCACCAATCCAACTGCTTCTTCGTTCATTTGACAATTTATAAAGATGGCTTGTTATACCACCTAATTTTTTCCTGTTTTCTTCAAACCTTTTCTGGAATCAAAATGAGCTGAATAGATTAGCATGTATAACCTTCATTTAAGCTGCCAAAAAAAAATCAGACAACCCAAGAATTCACCTTTACAGAAAGAGATCGATCGGCTGCGAGTTGCTTCTTTAATGAATCAATTACTGATAAAATCTCCTTAGAACTCACAGTTTTTTGTTCAACTTGTGCCATCTGCATCAAAGTGAAAAATCCAATCAAGCATACATAATTCAAGCGAGAAATATGTTATATGTAACAAAAAAAATGTTGAACAAACACTTCTAAAATTAACAAAAGGAAACCAAACTGACCTCAAAAACAAAGACTAAAAATTAAACCAGTTTCACATTTTCAGCTTATAAACTGACAAAATGCAGCCAGCTCCTACAATTAAATAATTCCAAAATCGAGGAAAAATTCGAGACAAGACAAAAAGGTTCAAATGAGAAACATAACTAAAATAAAACATTCGTTTGACGCATGTCAGAGAGAGAAAGGAATTGTAAAGTGCGAGAGTTACCGAGGAATCCTTAGGAGGTTCCGATCTATCCGCCGAAGCAGAAGGTGAAGCTTCCGCTGTCATAGTCGGAGAGAGAACCGGTAAAGTCCGAGAAAGTAGGTTGGAAGATCCGGATCGTGATCCGATTCATAAGAAGAAAATGCCGGATCCGGAAGAGCAAGACAAGAAAAAGTTGGTATTTTTTGACGGAGAGAGATTTGGCGGGTCGAGCTTCAAACCCTAATTGTAATAACTCTCTTTCCCTCTGTTGTTGTCTCGTAGGGTCTTTTTTCTTAATTTCTTTATTTTCTTTTCTAGAGAGTTTTTATTATTATTTTAATTGGAGAAAAGATAAAATAACATTTTGGGGGGAAAGAGACGTGGCACTCTGGTTTAAATTACGTAACTGTACATCCTAACAAAAAGCTATCCGATTATACTCAATTTCTTTTTGTTCGGATAAACGGTAAGAAAGGGGTAGGCATAATAGTAAAAAAAATTCAAATTATATTTTTTCACATATGTTGTGAATAACATAATATAGAACAACGAACAAGAATAAAGAGATAAAAGATAAACGAAGTTCGTATTATTCTCAACATAGATTTGTGTATAATGCCTTCAATAAATTATTTATTTATAAGCATAAAAAGTACATAATACATTAAACTTTAATTAACGTAGATAATATTTCTAATGATAAAGTAAGTCAAATCTCTTTGATAAAGTTCTTATCATGATAGACATCCACATAGATAAATATCCATAACACTCTCTCTTGGATGTCTATAAAAAAAATGTGTCTCGTTAAAACCTTACTAAGATAAAAAAAATTCAATGGAAAAAAATTCTTAGTGAAGAAAAAAGAGTACACACATCTTTGATACGCATAACATGTTGTCTCATTAAAAACCTTACCAGGAAAACTCATTGGGACAAAACCTCGATTAAGAGAAAAAGAGTGCAACGCGTATTTACTCACCCTTACAAAAACATCACATAAGATCTTTGAATCTTCATAATTCAATCTTAAATATTATTTTTCTAAAGATCATGAGGAATGAAACTTTAGAGTAATATATTTCATGATGTATCCACCTTTCAAATTGAGATATACATCTCGCATTTTCCCCACACAAGATAGCTTTGTATCATATTTTGTGAAAATAAATCCACATATCTTTTGGATATGTTGGGTCAATGGTCTTAGGCCAAATACATTTTTGGCTTGCCTCGTGCATAACAATTATTTCTACAAGATATGAGGAGGCATCAACGAATGTTTGAAGATCTAAATGTAATGATCTTTGTATATCCATGAATATTTCTTAACCAACTAATATATGGTGCTTCAAGGCCAAGAAAAGATATAATTATCTATAGTCACATCCAATAATCTTACAATTATTGGGATACTCTATAGATATAATTTATCCATATTGAATCTTCTTTAAGATTCTTTCAGCTTATTTCCATTCATAGACAAAAACGCATATTTAAGTGCTCGATCTTTAGGTCGAGATAAAACACATCTCAAGATTCTTTTTCTCAAATACTTTCATTAAATACTTTGAAAGCTCTTCATGAGTTTCCAATTTGAAGCTCTTCAGGAGTTCTAATAATATAATGAATCTTGGTCTTAACTCCTTTTATAAAATACATAAGGAAATATGATCATTCTTATAGTATTTCTTCAATTAGTACCCAGTAAGGCGATTATACCAAATTCGCCAAAATATAAATAATCAAGTAGATATATCTAAATAAATTTCCTTGAATATTTCCAAATGCTTCTAGCATTTTAAATCCGTCAATGATAACTTTCCTTTTACATGGATTCACAAAATGATTAGACGCATATAAAATATTTCATAACTGCCAAAGTAATTGCATCCACCGTAAAGTAATTAGAATTATTCATAAATCATAATTCAGTCGTATTTACGACTAATTATTTGTGCCTCGCTTGCATTACACCTTTAGGTGTTTGGATCGTTGGTCCAAATACTTCTCTTTTAGAAATTCAAAGCGTCTTTCTATATTAGCCAATTCAATATCTATACTTCTAGATAGATTTCTATACAAGATACTTATTTTCTTTCTTTACTTCTATAATACCCGTATTTTGTCCGAGTACCCATATATATATATATATATATATATATCTATAAATAAAACCAAAAATAATAGTAATAAATAAATAATAAAACCCAAAAATATAATAAAAAGTCATTTCAATGTCCATTTTACAACCGAAAGCCCAAATTAAATATAAGGCCTTTTTTCTCAACCCAAAACAATTATCTTAGCTTAACCCCTGCCTATTTTGTAACCTAAATCTGATAATAAAGCCCAAAGAAACACAAATGTGTTTCTTTGGCCCGCCAAAAGAGCCACATGTTGCCTCCGGATTAGCCAACAGCCCCTTCACTTGGATCAAGCCTTTTGATGACGTCATCCTTGTCAGGCCCTATAAAAACCCCATGAGAGAGAAATGTCAGAATAATTAACCACATTAATTACTACCATTAAATAATAATATAATAATAAAATACACATTAATGAGAAGAGAGAGGGGGGGCATTATCTCGGGAATCCGTTTGGTCGCCAGCGTGCATGAACGGTCATCGTGGAAGCCAAACCAACTCGGGAGCTGAATCGTCTAGTAGCCGAACCGCTAAGATGTTGTGGAGATCTGAAGCGTCGTCGCTGAAGCTGGAAGGTCGTTGAGCTAATCGGACGCCGTTTGAACTGCCACGGCTGCCGTCGAAAAGGTATAATCCCTTATGTTCATCTCGAATCCCTACAAATCACATGAAAAAAAAACATTATTTTGCACATGTAAAAAACATAAACAAAACTTAAATGGAAACGGAAATAAAAAATATGTATGGTGGCCGGAGTAGATCTACAGAATGGATGGAGTACGGTGAAAGAGGCAGAGTCGAAGATTCGGATTAAGGGTAGGTAGATCTTAGGTGGTTGAAGAAGGGGCGGTTCTATCGAACTGAGCTAGATTTTAGGGTTTTAGGTTCGAAAGGGGAATTTCTGGGTATTTTAGGGTTTCGGTCGGCGGCCGACACGACGGGCAGATATTGCCCGCAGCGGCCGACCGAAAGTAGAGGATGGATAGGGTTTTAGATGTAGTGACCGGTTGTTTATCGAGAAAGAGTAGAGAGAAGACAGAGCTATAGGTTAGAGAGAGTGAAATTTAAGAAAATGAGGGAGAATGACAATTTTCGGTCGAATTTGGGCTTTATATAGCCTTGCTTGAACGATGTTGTTTTGGGCGGATGGGATCTGCGCGTTTCAGCTGGGTCGGAAAGGGATCCGTGAAATTTAAAGGATTTTGGGAAAATTAGGGTTTTGGTCCCTAAAGCTTTGATTTGTATTTCAATTTGATCCTAAAACTTTGTAATTTGGGCACCCGGTTTTCAATTTAATGCAATTTAGTCCTAAAATCAGTTTAATTGTCTTTGTTTAATTGTTTTAATTTAATTTGTTTAATTTATATTGAATGCATGCTTTTTAAACATACATGTAGCATACTTGTTTAGGAGAATTTAATTCATCTAGTATATTAAAATTAGAGCCTTTAGGATTAATCTCTTTAATTAAATTTAATTAATTTGATAGGAAAGGACAATATAAAAAATAAATGAATATTGGATGAAAGCTTAAATATCCTAAGTTGATTAGTATCACATTGCAATGTGATGTTAATCAATGGGGTATTTAGGTAAAAGATTCAATGCTTCATTTGAATATAGAAAATGGAAATCATATGTAGTTAGTTTAAATAAAATTGGAACTATGATTAAATAATTAGTGACATTAATAATAGAAATATTATTAATTTAAGGCAAATATGGGCAATGCCCAAATTTTTTTGGGTGTTATCAAATAAGCCCTAAACTTGATAATATTCGTAGATTTTAATTAATTACATCAATGGAGCTCTAATTAAGTTTTTACTTAAAAATGACAAGACAATATTTGAACATGCATTAAACCTTGTGTGTTGAGATACATTTTGAATATAAATTGAAGTGTCCTAATGATTTTAAAGAGTAAATAAAGGAAATTCCAAGATCAAATTAAAACTAGAAAACCCTAAAGGAAATTTGAATTAAAATGGAAAGAGCCCACATTCTGTTTTTGAAGCCTATCCCGCTAGAGCCAAATAGAGACCTAGGACATATGCTGCCGGTTTAAATACATTTCTCTGGTTATTTTCTTTGCTAAATACTATGTGCTTCTCTGTGTTAATAATTTGTTTGTTTGCTTTTTATATTTATTCACATTACTAACATTAGTTTTTTTTTTTGTCTTCTTTTTATACGTCTGACATCATTTTGCATACTCAGAGGTATCGATTCGAGGGTTAGTCAAGTTAGGCAGTATTCATAATGGCCAATGAGTTCGATAGACAAGGAGAAGGCAATACGACGGTGTGGACCAAGTCAAAGAAGACTCAATTCAAGAAAAGATCGATATCTATGAGAATGACGTGTCATGGTGCAAGCAACCACAAGAAGCTGTGTGAAAAGGTTAAAAGCGCAGTGAGAGAGAAGATTCGTGAATTAGTGGATTTGAACAAACGGATCGAATAGAAATTAAAGAAAGAGCAAGCTTTGAGTCCAGAATTTTCATCACAAGCTCCAAAGTTGGGGAAAGTCATCAAGGGATACCATAATGGAGAAAAGTTAACTTTTTTTAGCAAGAAGATGAAAGAGCTGGGAAAGAACGTGATAGAGTTGGAAAGCGTTATTCGAATACTTAAAAGGCATGTTTGAAAGCTTTAGAAGGGGCATTACTAGAGAAGGAAAATATATTGAGAAGAAAGTTTGAGGTAATTATCCAAAGGCAGAATCATAAAATGATCAAGTTCAAAAAACCATGTACAGGGAGTCGCCCGATTGGTGCCGGTTTTATCCATTGAAGCCATGAACCTGTAACAACACCTTGACACCAGCACCAAGTTAGAACAGACGCTGACTCGGAAGTGGAATAAAGTGATTAACCTAGGGATGATGGCTAGCTGATTTCTGTAATGAGATTGTCTATTTCTTGTATTCGACCTTTTGGCTAATGGATGTTGCTCTAAAGATTAGTCCTTGAAATCGATACCTTGTGCATTCATACATTGCATTGCTTAAATATTGCATTTTAGAAAATCATCACATTTTAAAAAAATAAATAAATTAATAATGATTGCATTTTGTTGCATTATTGAGATAATAGCGTGAAAGTTGAAAACCAATATTTTGAGAAGCATTGGCAATAGGTTTGTTAGGGTAAGGCAATCTCAGAAGGTTATTGAGGACCGCTTGGGTGGAGTTGAGCAAAGGATTGATCAGTCCCAGAACGAGTTGGTAATTCAAGCTGCCATTTTTTCTTGGAATCAGGGAAGCCATAAAAAGAACGTTTCAAACAAACTGATATTGATAAGCAAGCATGTATCACATCTCACATGAGGGTCCAACCTGAATGGTTCTCTCTTCAAAAAAAAAGAAAAAAAGAGACAAAAGAAAGAAAAAGTCAAAAGGAGAAAAGTCAAAAGACCAAAAAAAGACAAAAATGGTCAAAAACAAAAAAAGGGAAATGAGAGCAAGTTCATATCAGTATAGCCGAGGCATCTACGAGAAATCCAATAGATCATAAGGAAATAATGAAGTGAATGCACTGGAAACTCTAAAAATACTGAGATGAAGATAGTCCAGTAAACAGACATGGAAGGACCGAGTAAAGCCAAATTATGAAATTTCTGCCAAAAAAACTTATTGATCAATGGTTCATTGACAAATAAAGAACATATGGATTTTAGCAAAGTTGAGGGATCGCGAAACTTTTCTCTAAAATGTTGAAAGTCAAGGATCTAGTTGAAGATTGAATTTTTCTCATAGAGGAGCAAAGAGCACATAAACTCAAGGTAGAGAGATTGAATGGTTTAACATGAAAAGAGATATGGTTATTCCTAGTCTAATGTCGTATTCAGATTTGTTTCCCAACCTCATATAGAATCCACATTTTGATGACAGTGCCCTGAAGTTTTACAAGTCTTTTTAGGGTATGGTTCTGAAACAAAGTCAGTGATTTCATCTGAAATGAGCATTTATGATTTGAAGAACTACGATGTTACAAAAGACTAGTATCTGCTGAAAGAATTGGGATAAAAAAGAAAGGGCGTAGTCTACAACAAGAATTTGAAGGTGATCCGCTACAGTTCGGGGTCAATTAGAATCATAATGGAGTCATTACAATTTTTTTTATGTTTCCTTCACTAAAGAATACATCAAGGTCAAATGCTCCAGATGCACATGTCAGTGGAAAATCAGAGACTAAACTGAATCTCGTTCATGTTTCCTATTGAGAGCTGTATTTTTAATTGATGATGTGTCATTTGAAATCTTCAAATCCCCATCACTCGAGTCATTACAACATCAGGAATCGTTGTGAGAATCATAATGGAGTTCATGATCGTGACATTGAAGACCGTTACACTTTCAAGCTACAAGTTTAAAACTTTCTGAACCAAGGGATTTTGGAAGCCAACATTGAAGGTCATTCCATTAAGATTTGTAACCCAAGAGGTAGTCACCTAATCAGAGCCAATGTGATTGGGTTTCCTGGAAATCGAATGCTAAAAGAAGTCAAGGAAAAAATAGAAAGAAAAGCAAAAGGAAACTAATTGGGAATCTGCAGCTAAAAATGAAGGAACCTTGAATGGACATACTTGTTAAAAGCACCGACACATCCAGTCGATATCTTGAAAAGCAGAGTTCATCTAGACGCCAGCCAGAAGAAGTTGTAAATTTCCTCATGCAAATGATTGAACATTCTAAGGAAAAGAGCAAGCAATTGATTGAAGAAACAAGGAGACTCATAAGCAGATTGGTCTTACTTCAAGATTCGATTAGAGCATCAGAACATAAGCAAGAAGGGGCATGTCTTTGTGCCGGTAAAGGAAAAATGAAGAAATGTTGATAGAATTGGAGTGGTTGATATTCACTCAGGTTTTCCCTGACCAGTGATCGGCAGTTGAACCATAAGAGATCTGTTTGTAGTTTTAGGACTGCTATAGAGTAATACCCTAAATCATCCCAATTGCTTCTGTCCGCGAGCATGGGGGTCATTTATAAGGGAGGTTAATCGGTTTATTTGTTTACGATGCTTGTTTCCTACATGATTTTTCTCAAATGGCAAACATTTTTACATTCTTTGATTCTTTTAATAATTCATTTATTCTTTGTTATAGGTTAGTTTTTGTTCTCCCATACATATATGTATATATCTTCTATATTATTTTTTATCAGGTCCCCGGATATTAATGGCAAGAGTGACCAAGAATCAAATTCAGAGATCAATTCCGAAATGTGACTCTCTTCTAAGTTATTTGGGCAAACGGGAAGACGTTAATGATTGTTCAAGAATCATGGGAGAAAAAATAAAATATGAGTGAATTTTCCTCTTAGGCATTGTCGACTAAGGTCCTTGAATGTAGTGATATCCCAAAACATCTACCACTTGAAGACTGCTTTTCTGTGAAGATATCCATATATGGGAGGAAATTTGGCATTCCTTCATCTCCCTTCACAAAGAAAGAAAATAAGAAAAATATCATTTGTTGTCCCCTTTGAGCCTGATGTTTTTCTTTCTATTCAACCCAAACCAAGGGATCACCCTTACACTGGGGGCAAAAGAGGATGAAAGTTTGTTTGCAAGTGAAAGATATTTAGTTTTGATCATGCTATGATAATGATGCCTTGGGAATTAGGGGCAAAAAACAAAAAATGGATGTTTTGAGTACAAGAGAAAGAAAGATAAGATGAATGGGGACAAATATTCAGAATCAATCCAAAAAAAGAAGAAAGAAAGAAAGAAAGAAGAAGGAAAAAGAAGAAAAGAAAAAGAAAAAGAAAAGAAAAGGAAATGAAATGAAAAAAGAAAAAGAAACAGTGAAAAGTTTGTGTTCAAAAGTCAATTGAATCAAGTTGAAAATTGCTGACATAAAGGTTGAACCAGTTGAAAAAGAAAGCACAAAGTTGAAAAAGTGCAAGAAAAGCAAGCGACAAATGTGAGGTCTTCCATTCAAAATGAATCTCTATCTAAAAGAGAAGTGGACGACTTATCACTTTTGAATTCAAGAAAAAGAAATGAACAATAGGGTGAAAACCTAGAAATGGGTAGTCTAGAGCGATCCAAAAAAAAGAGAAAAAAGAAAAGAAAAAAAAGGAAAAGAGTTTCATCCAAGCATGTTCAAGATCAATGAGCACAAAAATAAGATTTCACTTGGAAGAAATGATCATTGGTTTCATCACCCTTAAACACTTATTTGAGCCTATATATCCTTTCTTTCATAGCCGTGAACCATAGCCCCATTACAAGCCTCAAAATACCATTTTGATCATATACGATTATTGGAGTAAGGAAAGTTTGTCTTCAGAATACATCCCGCTTATCAGGGTTAACCTCTCTTCAAAGATTTCCAGACTTCTAATGCCTGGTTGAGATCAAAAAAGAGGGAAGAATTGGGCGTAGTGAGTTAGTGAGGTAAAGAGTGCCACTTAAATGGGATAGAATTAGGAATATGGGAATGTTTCTCTCGTAAGTCTGATAATTTGGAAAGGGCCACGTTTGAGTTGATCTCTGCCAGTTTGGTCCAAGGGCTCTATTGCATTTGATATTCAATAGCCTAATTTTGATTTTATTTTCTCATGTTTTCTATGACTTATCAAATTATTCCATTTTCTCAAATTTATTAAAATAATATTTTGAGCCTTTCACTTATCGTTTCAACAAGCATCTTGCAGATAAATTGATTAGATACAAGAAAAGCAAAGGATTTCATGGGTATTATTATTATGATGTACTAATCCTTTAAGTGCAGGCAGAACATGAGGTGGCCTCGATACTTGATTAATGATGAAAAGTATGACGAGGAAAACGACACAACTATGTGCTAGAAATATTTAAACAAAGTTGCAAGAAAGCCACACTGACAACCCTAAGGCAAAATGGGAGCATGAGCCATTTTTGGGGCAAAAGAAGCAACAAGATCAATCCGTTAAAGATTCACATTATTCAAAAGCAAATATCATTACTTCTGAGGTAATGCAAGACAAGAAGGCTTTGTGAATGTTAGAGTAAGCAAAGATGACGATTGAATTCAAGAGCGGGGCAACACTACAAAGAATATTATAGAAGAAAGTGTTATGTTCCAAAGGTGATGGTCTCTTTTGGGAACCATGACTCGGGGATAGTAAAGAAGAGAGTATAAAGTGAAGAGAGTGTTGAATCTCACGCCAACAAATACACAGAAAGGGATCTCCATACAATGTGCAACCTGGAACTGATATTGACAACAAAGCTTGTCACCTGAAGAACAATGATTTTTATCTCTTTGCTCATGCCAAGATGATTGGAACCACAAGGCCAACGCATTATCATGATCGGAACTTGTCCATTTTCTATCCTATGTATCAAAGGAACATAATTGTTATCTCTACTATTATTCTTGCCAGTTGCGATTACTTGGCAGCATCTCAGTTGGGACAATTTGTGAAGTGTGAAGCAGATTCTTAGATATTGATCGTCAGTTTCTTAGATTTACAGCCCCATGTTCTTTCGTTGAAAAGAGAAATTTGAATTGTCAACTGTTGAGATATTGATGAAGTTAATTTGAGCTTTCAAAAAAAGAGAAAAAAAGAGAAAAACCGAGGTGAAAACCAGAAAGGGCGCCTTGAGAAAAAAAAAGGAAAAAAATAAAGTGAAAACCCGAAAGAGCGCTTTGAGAAAAAGCAATCTAAAGTGAAAACCTAAAAAGACGCTTTAGAGAAAAAGATGCAGAGATCATGATTGAACCTGAGTGTGAGATGGGTTACCTTGGCAACAAAAGAGTTTTAATAAAAAAAAAGGAAGCTTCCTTGGAGATGAAAGCTTACCCAAGTGGTCCTCAATTGACAACATTTATGCATCATATAGTTAGGCATCCATAAGATATGAGCATGCTAACTCATACATTCAGAGCATTTTTGTATATTATGGCAAGAATCTACTAGAATCGGCAAGAAACAAGAAAATATTTCAACCTACAACTTTAAGACTGAAAGAGTAGACTTAGTAATATATGTTCCAAGCGTAGAAGAGATCGAGCAATAAAGGAAGTGAAGCAAGAGACCTTACACGAGTTTCAGAATAAAAGATCGAGATACTTTAGGCAGAATGAGCCGTGATTCTAAAGATCTTGGAGCATCAAAATTAACATTACAGAAGAAGGAAGCTCGTACCTGCTCCAAATTTCATTAATATATTAGGGAAAGAACGCATATGTCAGAAAGTTTAGGGGCCTGAAGTAAGTTTCTACCTTGAGTTTTTGATCGAGTCTAAAGAATGAACCTGAAGAAAGTACGAGGACTTCGAGAAAGTATAGTGTTGGGTTTTATGATGCTAGATATCCTTCAACTGATGTGTTTGCTAAGTTCAGAGAAGAATTGATTTTTGGGTGATTTGGTGGAAGCTAAAAATATGAGATAACACAAGGATTTTAGAGTGGTTCGGCTTTCTAACCCAAAGCCTACATCACTACCTTAACATCCCACTAAGGATTTCTAAACAAATTCACTAAGAATTTCATCCACTTTTCTCGGCTTAGGAGGAAACCGTTACACCGATCAAGCTTTCTACCCAAAGCTTGATCAAACACTCTCTTATACAAGAAATACTTAGCAAACTAGAAATCCCTCTAGAAGGTATATGTTTGCACAATTAAAGCTCTCACCCAAAACCTAAACACTTGAGCAAATTTGACAATTAGGCTCACAAGTGTTGTCTATACAAGAAATTGAACAATAAAGCCCTAAGACAATTTTCTTATCATAATGTTGTTGAAAATTGAAGCATTAGTCTTCTCTTGATGCTTGGAGGTCCCTTTTATACTCCCAAATGAGTTTGTAGCCGTTGAGGACGGTTGGGGTTGTTTTGGAGTCATTGGAGACTTTATTTCCCACCATAAATGTTGTTCTGCAGACGTCTGTTTCAAAACACTCGACCCCGTTTCAGAATGCCCTTCTTCATAACTAGCCGTTGAAGTCTGATGCAGCAGGTCGTTTCGAAACGCCTATGGCCGTTTCAAAACCCTTCTAGCCGTATCGAAACGGTTACAACCCATTTCGGTACGATTGACAATTAGGCTGCAAATTAAATTACTGTTGGGAAAATAATCGTTGGGGATTTTAACGTTGGGGAAATATCCGTATCGAAACGGTGAGTAAAACCCTCACCCAAATTAAAGCCCGTTTCGAAACAGACAAGGTTGTATCGAAACATTTTGTCTCTGTGAATGGTTGTTTCGAAACGCCTAGGGTGTTTTGAAACACCTGGGTGGTTTTGTAAAGTTTGGCTTTAGAAAACACTTCAAAACCTCTTTTAAAAAATCCCCAAACATATTTTTAAGTTGTTTGGACTTAAAGTCACTTTTGAAATCTTTTCAATTTAGTCCAAAACTATTTTTCAATTATTATATCAAAACATTAGTTCTTCAATCTCCCCCTTTTTGATATAATAAAACTAATCTTGAAAAATTGTTTGGAATTCTCCCCCTTCAAGTTTAAAAATTCGAATAAGAGATTTCAAAATAGATAAATAATTAAAGCTCCCCCTTATTCATTTGAAAATGCAATTTTTTAAATCATTTCTCCCCTTTTTGTTATATCAAAAAGACTTCAAATAACTTTAAGTTCAAAATAACTTAGGAGGTAAAAATGACAAAAATAAGAATTTTGGTTTTAAAATTGACTCCCTCTTACTCAAAGCATCATCAAAGAATGTTAGTCAACCATATATGATTAAACTAGTTGAATTAAAAGAGATAAAAACTAAATAAAAAGAATTCAACTAATTTTACCAACACTTTAATCCAAGGGAGGATGTGAAGCCTTCCTCTTCAAGTGTCTTTCTTTGTGTGCATGGAGCTCTCCCTCATTGATTGGACTTGTTGAACACCTCCATCACACCTAATCAAGACAATCATACAAAAATTGGTATCCAAATTGCTTTGGATCCATAAACGTTAGTTACACAAAATTTAGTCCCCTTAGAAATCCATTTTTCAATTTCATCCTTTTTATGTGAAGTGATTAGTTCTTTTGGAACTCAAACACTTCTAAAACATTTTCCATTTAAAAATCTAGGGGCTCTAGATTGTCTTTGGTAAAATTTTGATTTTCCAAAATTATTTTTCTTTTCTAGTCCTTGGAAATCACAATTTTTTCTTTCTTAAGATCATCAACTTCTTTTTGATGATCTTTTTCCATTGTTTGAAGCAAGTTTTGTAAACTAGAAACTTGTTGCTAAAAATCCTTCAATTTTGCTTCAAACTCAAAATTGGTTTTCAAAAGCAAATCATTTTCGTTTTTCAACTTTGAAATCAATTTTTTGTTTTTTTGAAAATGAAGCCTTAAATTTGAAAACCAACTCATCATATGGTTCTTGTAACTCATCAAAAGTATAGGAATTTGAAATGGATGAGTTAGAAGTTACCTCTCCCTCATTGAGGGCCATCAAGCACAGGTGGGCTACCTCATCATCGGTGGAGAATCGATGGAACATCTTCTCAATATCCTCTTCCAGATCCATTTTAAAGTTTTCATACTATAGGTTGAGGAGGCCAATCTTGGTATCCTTTACTTCGTTTGTCCCCTCGTATGTAACTTCGAGCTTGTCCTAAACTTCCTTGGCACTCTCGCAAGAAGACATCTTCTCGTATATGTTGAGGCTAAATGCACAAAAGATGAAGTGCAAAGCCTTGAAATTTAGCTCCATCTTCTTACAATCATCGGCACTCCACTTGGCTTTACTTCATTCTGGTACGAACGGGTCATCTTCTATAATATCCCAAAGCTTGTAATCTTTGGATTTGACAAAGAACACCATCCTTGTCTTCCAATAAGCATAATTGGTCTCGTCGAAGAAGGGTGGCTTGTCGATGGATTGCGTCATTTGATTGGTTGGTTGATATATTGTATCGAGCTTCCCGGATCACCTCAATAGGATGTTAATCCTCTTCGATTGTGCCTCGCTCTGATACCAATTGTTGGGTTTTATGATGCTCGATTTCCTTCAATCGATGTGTTTGCCAAGTTCGAAGAAGATTGGATTTTTGGGTGATTTGGTGGAAGCTAAAAATATGAGATAAACACAAGGATTTTAGAGTGGTTCGGCTTTCTAACCCAATGCCTACATCCACTACCTTAGCTTCCCACTAAGGATTTCCAAACAAATTTACTAAGAATTCCGTCCACTTTTCTCGGCTTAGGAGGAAACCGTTACACCGATCAAGCTTTCTACCCAAAGATTAATCAAACACTCTCTTATACAAGAAATACTTAGCAAACTAGAAACCCCTCTAGAAGGTATATGTTTGCACAATTAAAGCTCTCACCCAAAACCTAAACACTTGAGCAAATTTGACAATTAGGCTCACAAGTGTTGTCTATACAAGAAATTGAACAATAAAGTCCTAAGACAATTTTCTTATCATAATGTTGTTGAAAACTGAAGCATTAGTCTTCTCTTGATGCTTGGAGGTCCCTTTTATACTCCCAAATAAGTTTGTAGCCGTTGAGGACGGTTGGGTTTGTTTTGGAGCCGTTGGAGACTTTATTTCCCACCATAAATGTTGTTCTACAGACGTCCATTTCGAAACACTCGACCTCGTTTTAGAACGCCCTTCTTTAGAACTAGTCGTTGAAGTCTGATGCAGTAGGCCGTTTCAAAACGCTTATGGCCGTTTCGAAACCCTCATAGACGTATCGAAACAGTTACAACTCGTTTCGGTACGATTGACAATTAGGCTACAAATTAAATTACCGTTGGGAAAATAGCCGTTGAGGATTTGAACGTTGGGGAAATATCCGTATCGAAACAGTGAAGCCCATATCAAAACGGTAAGTAAAACCCTCACCCAAATTAAAGCCCGTTTCGAAATAGACAAGGCTGTATCGAAACGTTTTGTCTCTGTGAATGGTTGTTTCGAAACGCCTAAGGGTGTTTCGAAACACCTGGTGGTTATGTAAAGTTTGGCTTTAAAAAACACTTCAAAACCTTTTTAAAAAATTCTCAGACATGTTTTTAAGTTGTTTGGACTTAAAGGCACTTTTGAAATCTTTTCAATTTAGTCCAAAACTGTTTTTCAATTACTATATCAAAACATTAGTTCTTCATATAAGGACTGGAAAAAAGTTTAGGAACCTAAGGAATTTGCTCAATTATTTGATTACTGAAGAAAGAATGCAAAGCCTAAAAAGAATGCAACAAAGAATTTTGTTATTGAAGAAGTCAAGATTTTCTCAAGAGGAATAAGAGCTCAATAACAAGATTTTGGGGCGAATTTTGCTGTGGCATGAAGACAACATGAGTTTTAAACCATACTTAAGAAGATCAAGCAAAGTAAGATTTGGAATTTACAAGAATCAGTAAGAAATGAGCTAGATTTCAATCTACTATTTCAAGATTTAGGAAGATGATCCAACAAAGAATTACAAAGACATCAATCCGTTTACAGAGGTAGATTTCAAAAACATTCCATTTACAGATGCAGATATCAAGACATTCTGTTAACAGAGGCGGAACTCAAGACATTTCGTTTACAGAGGCGGGTCTCAAAACATTCTGTTTACAGAGGTAGATATCAAGAGGTTTTGTTTATAGAGATGGGTCTCAAGACACTCCGTTTATAGAGGTAGAGACATTCCGTTTACAGAGGCGAATCTCATCAAAGATTTCAACCCGTTTGAAGATGCGAATCTCAGCAAAGATTCCAATCCTTTTGAATAGGCGGATCTCTGCAGAGATATTCGATTGTTTGCACATGAAAAGAAGTGTATTAGAGTTCTAAATCCTTCAGGCTGACACCTCCAAAAATGATGATAACTTTTTTGATGGCGTCATAGTAAGACAGTTGGGGTATGATATCAACAAAGATATTAACCTTTCGGGTTACTAGTTTAAAAAGAGAGAGAATGGAAAACAAAATGGATCAAATTTGAGCTCAAATGAAGAAGATTCGCAGTTTAAGTGGTCAAAAGTTTCAACGTTTCTCATTGAAACACTTGAAGTTTCTTAATGATATACCTAAGTTGTACATTTGCTTTACAATTATGTTGGAAGATTAATGATAGATTTGACTTTTGTAGGTCATGCAATTTCCGAGTATAGAAAGAGATAGACCAATAAAGAAAACAACAATAGATCTGATGTGAATTTCAGATTGAAAGATTAGGACACCATAAGCAGAAAAGTAACGACTTCAAAGATTTCAATACTTCAAGCGGAAAATTGAAGATATCTCATATTACACCAAGAAGAATCCTTATTAATTGATTATATTTATTTTTGCAGGAATGATGAGCTCCTAACAAGAAGAGTTCGTCCAGTAAAGAATCTAGAGTTCCAAATGAGAAGAGCTCACTTGTTCAACACCTTTACAGAGAGGTGGATAAGCATTTCGAAGGAATGAAGAGTGTAATAATTCTATGCTTCACGGCGTTTCAGAAGAATGGATAGTTTAGACTTTGTCCAACATGTCAGAAGAATGAAGAGTTAGAGTGAAGCAATTGTTTACAGAGAGAGAGGTGGATCAATATTTCAAGAAGATTGAAGAACTCCCAATGAGAAGAGTTCACCCCAAAGCTCCTAATAAGAAGAGTTCGCCCAACAAAGATAGAACTCCTAATGTGAAGAGTTCACCCATAAAATATAGGACTCCTAATGTGAAGATTTCATCCCCAGTGAAGATAAAATTCCCAATAAGAAGAGTTTGTTCCGAGGTTCTAAATGAGAAGACCTATCCTTTTGAAGAATGAGGAAGTCCACAATAAGAAGAGCTTTCTTATTCAACATCTTTACAAAGAGAAAAATTAGCAGAGGAGATTGAACCATTTCATAATCAGAAGAACAGCTTCAAACTTCGATGGTCAGACAGTTCTTACAAAATTCGTGTCTTTTCAGTCTTTGCCCTATTTCTGTTCCATAGCAATGAGCAAAGAGGGGCAGCTGTAATACCCGTATTTTGTTAGGGTACCCATATATATATGTAAATATCTCTATAAATAAAACCAGAAATAATAGTAATAAATAAATAATAAATCCCAAAAATATAATAAAAGGTCATTCCAATGTCCACTTTACAACCGAAAGCCCAAATTAAATACAAGGCCTTTTTTCTCAACCCAAAACAATTATGCTAGTTTAACCCATGCCTATTTTACAACCTAAATCTGATAATAAAGCCCAAAGAAACACAAATGTGTTTCTTTGGCCCGCCAAAAGAGCCACATGTTGCCTCCGGATTAGCCAACAGCCCCTTCACTTGGATCAAGCCTTTTGATGACGTCATCCTCGTCAGTCCCTATAAAAACCCCATGAGAGAGAAATGTCAGAATAATTAACCACATTAATTACTAAGATTAAATAATAATATAATAAAATACACATTAATTAGAAGAGAGAGAGGGGCATTATCTCGGGAACCCAATCGGCCACCAGCGTGCATGAACGGTCGTCGTGGAAGCCAAACCGACTCGGGAGCTGAATCGCCTAGTAGCCGAACCGCCAAGATGTTGTGGAGATCTGAAGCGATCGTCGTTGAAGCTGGAAGGTCGTCATGCTAATCGGACGCCGTTTGAACCGCCACGGTTGCCGTCGAAAAGGTATAATCTCTTTCGTTCATCTTGAATCCCTGCAAATCAAATGAAAAAAACATTATTTTGCATATATAAAAAACAGAAGCAAAACTAAAATGGAAACGGAAATATGTATGGTGGCCGGAGTAGATTTATAGAACGACCGGAGTACGATGAGAGAGGCGGAGTCGAAGAATCGGATTAAGGGTAGGTGGATCTTAGGTGGTTGAAGAAGGGGGTGGTTCTATCGAACTAGGCTAGATTTTAGGGTTTTAGGTTCGAAAAGTTGATTTTTTAGGTATTTTAGGGTTTCGACCGGTAGCTGACGTGGCGGCCAAAAATCGCCCGTTGCGGCCGGCCGAAAGTAGACGGGGTTTTAGGTGCGGTGACCGGTTGTTTATCGAGAAAGAGTAGAGAGAAGGCAGAGCTATGGGTTAGAGAGAGAGAGAAGTTTAAGAAAATGAAGGAGAAAGGTAATTTTCGGTCTAATTTGGGATTTATATGGCCTTACTTGAATGAAGTCGTTTTGGGCGGATTGGATCCGCGCGTTTTAGCTGGGTCGGGCAGGGATTTGCGAAATTTAAAGGGTTTTGGGAAAATTAGGGTTTTGGTCCTTGAAGCTTTGATTTGTATTTCAATTTGGTCCTAAAACTTTGTAATTTGGGCACCCGATTTTCAATTTAATGCAATTTAGTCCTGAAATCAGTTTAATTGTCTTTATTTAATTGTTTTAATTTAATTTGTTAAATTTATATTAAATGCATGATTTTAAGCATACATTTTGCATACTTGTTTATGAGAATTTAATTCATCTAGTATAATAAAGTTAGAGCCTTTAGGATTAGGCTCTTTAATTAAATTTAATTAATTTGATAGGAGAGGACATTATAGAAAATAAATGAACATTGAATGAAAGCTTAAATATCCTAAGTTGATTAGTATCACATTTCAATGTGATGTTAATCAATGGGGTATTTAGGTAAAAGATTCAATTCTTCATTTGAATATAGAAAATGGAAATCACATGTAGTTAGTTTAAATAAAATTGGAGCTAAGATTAAATAATTAGTGACATTAATAATAGAAATATATTATTAATTTAGGGAAAAATGGGTAGTGCCCAAATTTTTTGGGTGTTATCACATAAGCTCTAAACTTGATAATATTCATAGATTTTAATTAATTATATCAAAGGAGCCCTAGTTAGGTTTTTACTTAAAAATGATAAGACAATATTTGAACATGCATTAAACCTTTTGTGTTGAGATACATTTTGAATATAAATTTAAGTGTCCTAATGTACTTGGACGTTTCAAAACTTATATTCATCCAAAATGTATTTTCTTACAAAAGGATATCACCATTCGAAATGAAATCCATTTAACGATTAAAGATTTAATTAAATTTAGATTAATGTTCGAAATGCCAAAATGTCACGTGGAATTAATAAGGTACCAGCAATAGGCGTTGTAGGGGTGCTAATCCTTCCCTACACGTAAATGACTTTCAACCCGAATTTTACCGAAAGAATCTATGGGCCGTTTTTATGGTATCTGGTCTACCAAAGTGACCGGTGGCGACTCCAAAATAATTTTAAAGAGTAAATAAGGGAAATTCGAATTAAAATGGAAAAGCCCTAATTCCAAGATCAAATTAAAAATAGAAAACCTCGATTTTCAAAAACTCTAATCGTCGGGCTGTTTTTACAAACAGTTTTAAAATTGGTTGCGACAACTTCTATAGAAGTATTCTATGTAAAATTGTTTGGAAAATCGTTATCGACAACTTTTCTATTTTGGTTCCATTCTCGTAGTGACATAACTTGTCGAGATCTCTTTAAGATTTTAATCTTTATTTCAGGTACCTGAAACTCTTTTAGAGTTTTATTATTAGTTATGCCTTGGGTCTCTTTAGGATCACCCTCCTCCAATATATGACCATCTCATACTATTTTCTATTTACGAGAATTTTGTTCATTGGAACCAATTTTTATGCTTCATGCAAGATTTACATCTGTTCGCTCTAACATGTAATTCAAATTTAGAGCATTTCAGCTGGTATATGAGACTTAGTTACTCTCATTGGGTCAGTAAATATGTCTGGCAGTTGAAATGTAATAGCATGAATTATCTTATGAACTTTTGGTTCACATATGATGATCTAGATAATGATAATTCATTCCCTTTATCCAGCTGATTATTATCTCCCCTGATGTCGAGAAAAATTATGTCATAAATGATTCTCCAATTAATGTTTAAAAATTTAAACATAAAAGGAGACTCTTACTCAATATATATTCTCAACCCTTTTTATTTACACATTTTGTGCATTGTGGTGGAGTAATTCAACAATATATCGCACATTCAAAATTATAAAATGGGAAATGTATGATTTCTGACCAAAAACCAATCACAACGTGAAGTTTATTATAACTTGTTGGCTTGATGTGTATAAGTGATGTTATATGGAAATAACATATAAATAATAATTGTTTTGTTCTCATAGTTTAGCTATTAAAGAGGAAGCATCCAATTAAAAGTTTGCTAGACTATTTTGTTCATAATCAATAGGTTTTGTAATAGTTATTTCAACTAATATAGCCTAAAATATAAACCCACAAGCTTTTGCAAGACGAATAGTATAATTGCATAATCTGAATCATTTTAGAATCAATCTCACAAACTTCTGCTTGTAAGTTGATAAAACAATATAGATGCATCTACTAAAAACATATAAAACTTTCCACATTTATGGATAAATGGGATCATATTTCATTCAGATATGCAAGACATGGAGTCTCAATTTTAGTACAAAAACTTCAAGTTCTTTTGGTAAGTGGGATATTAATCATTTCCATTGAGAACAAGTAACACAAGAACTTCGTGTTCTTTTAGTAAATGGAATCTAATCAATTCATTTGAGAACAAGCACCACAAGAACTGCAGGTTATTTTAATAAATGTGCATATAAATCTCAATAGCTTTCGCATCATTATTGATCATGATGGTCTAACCGATCATGTCAACTATATATACATGTGTGTATATGTATATTTCTAAATTTGTAAACTTTTGATTTACCATAACATGTGATTCAATCTCACTTATATATGTGTGGTACAAATTTTGAAATACAAATTTCTTTAAAACTTGATAATACATTATCCACCAAAAATTGTTCCTTTAAATAGGAATATATTTAGCTCTTCTGGAGCTTTCAATAAAAATTATTCTTTTGGTAGCAATATATATAGCTCATTTAGAGCTTTCAACTGACTTTTGGCTACCAGAGTTTATATCCACATTGACCTATTTCATATGTTAATTGATAACATATGTTATCTATAATTCTAAAAAGAATATTTTACGAACTCATATTGTTCTCTTAAAATTTCCACTTCTAGTGGTGACAATATTATTACCATTAACGGTAATTATTTCAATATTCGTAATTTTGCACTTTTCATAATGTGCTTTCTCTCAAGAACTTATTGCTCTTTTGGAGCATCAATATTTTCAGTACTTTGAGATATATTACTCACATTATCCCTTACATTTAAATGGAAAAATATATCTTATGCTTCTGTTAAACATAAATCATCATCATAATTGTATTTGATAAATAATCATGTGAAACAAAATAAATAAATGTTATAATATATATATATATATATAAACCAACAGAACAGACAACGCATTAACTAATTAAAGAATATTTTTAGGCGTTAAATTAATAAATAAAACATAAATAATTAATGTGTAAAGTAAATAAACATAAAAGTAAAGTAAATTAAAAGAAATAAGTAATTCTCTTCAAGGTTACGAGAATAAGTAGAAGATGATTTATTCCCTTCAATGTTTATAAGGAAATCAACAACGTCCAAATAAGTTGGACCAATAACGTCCAAATGAGTTGGACCAATATCATCTTCGTCATTTTTTGCAAACAAAATTTGCTTATATTTTCTTTCTTTTATCATTCAATGATTGTTGATTTTTTTTTCAGCGTACTACAAGTACGAGACCAATGATTTATAACATTACATTGGTAAAAATGATTTCATTTTCTTTAGAGATCTTTATCACTCTTATCATTCTTATAACCCCGCTTATGATGGGTATAAACATTCTTAAAATGACCATATTGTCCATATCTATATTAATGGCCTCGACCACGACCACAACTTCTAATGTGATTTTTATTCTTTCCATAATATAATCTCACATTCACTTCAGGGAATGGAGTAGAGTCAGTGGGCCTTTAAAACCTTTTTCACGATATTGTGTCCGAGGACAACATTATTTGCCGTGACAAGTGGAGTATCTTTTTATTAACATATCATCATCACATAGAACAAAGATTTAATCCTCGTACGTGGCATTGTTAAAACCAGTTTACAAAGTCCTTTAAAAACCTCCTTTGAGACCAATAGAGAATGTGATGTCCAGCCAATATATTTGGATTATATCGAAGTTATGCCACTAATTGAATAGTGATTTACCATGTTTGCATTCACTTCAGGGAATGAAACAGATCCAATAATCGCATGGAATAAACATCATGCTTGCATTCACTTCAGGGAATTCCTCACATAAAACTTTTTGGATCAAGACGGATTTTCGTAACTTGAAGTTGGGAGAAGTCAATAGTCGAGTTTTTCGACACATGAGAATTATTGCTTTCGAGCAAATATATACTTTATAATAGACTTCTTGTAGATTCAAAATCACCGTGATTTATCGGACTTCATAGTTTAAGGGGAAAAATAGATTTTACCGATAATAATTTTTCTCTTGAGGACGATGGAGACATAACAAATGACCAAAAGAACTTCTCATACCCTCTTTATGGCATGTCTCTTCCCAAGCCATTGAAAGATGTAAAACTCAAAATATAATTAAAAATACCAACTATAATAAAATAAATAAATTCAGTATAAAATATAAAACATTAAATTTGTTCATAACTCATGAAATAAACATATTATATACTCATATAATTTGAACGCACAAACAAACTATGAGTTTTTTTCTTCCATAATTTTAATTTTAGCGCATAAACATGATTATTAGCAATGCGAACCATGGGTGTCAAAATAAATATGTGCTTCTAGATTGATTTTAACTTTGTTGTAAAATAAATATAAATAGAAGACGTACTTGATAACCAAGCAACTCAACTTTCAAACACATTACAAATTCAATCGGTTATACATGGATAAATTTATCAAACGCATTACTATATGGATATGTTTTCCAAGCTTTTTTTATTCTTTCAAAAATATTGTGATTTCCAAAATACATTGGCATAAGAAAAATAGAAATTAATTTATGATATGATAAATATATTATTACCTGGAGGATGAAGTTTGAAATTACCGTGGACCGAGAAAAAAAAGTATATTGCAAGAAGAGAAGTATTGCTTGAGGTGTTGAAAATGGAACCATAATAGTTGAGCGAGATCATGCTGATAACGTGTTGTGAATAAAATAACGTAGAATAACGAACAAGAATAAAGAGATGAAAGAAAGAGTGAGGTTCTTATTATTCTCAATATAGACTTGTGTACATTGCCTTCAATAAATCATCTACTTATAGGCATAAGAAGTACATAATACATTAAACTCTAATTAACGTAGCTAATATTCCTAATGATAAAGTAAGTCAAATCTCCTTGATAAAGTTCTTATCATGATATACATCTACATGAATAAATATTCATAACAACATAAATATTTAAAGCATTTTTATGTCAAGTAAATGCTTAATATTTTCACCTTTATCACTTTAGGTGTTTGGCCGTTAACGACCTT
This sequence comes from Hibiscus trionum, assembly GCA_030270665.1. Lineage (NCBI taxonomy): Eukaryota > Viridiplantae > Streptophyta > Magnoliopsida > Malvales > Malvaceae > Hibiscus > Hibiscus trionum. The sequence goes on from BSYR01000025.1 coordinate 22,071,737, forward strand.
TAAAAGATTACCTTTAATCAATCAAAACATGACTTGCGGCTTTGATTTTATTTTATTTTTTATTTTTTGACCTAATTTTAAAAAATTTCCTAAATTTCCTAAATTTCACAAAATAGCCTAAATCTCTAAATCTCCAAATATGACCATTGTCGTTGCCATTCATCACACTATCGACGACTGGAATAAAGTCTCCTTTTCTCGACACAAGACTTGTATGTCGTTTGTCATCTGATCGACTGTCGTTTGTCGCCCATCGTTTTTTTTCTCTCGTCGTTCAATTATGTTTTCGACATTAGGCACGATGTTCGTTGACTTTCAACGACAAGAGAATAGGGGAAATAGTCGTGGGGTCTGACGACGGAAATAATGGGCACGCTGTCGATAATTGACGGTAGCAACGGGTGAAATCGAGATTTGAGACTTGGGGATATAGGGATTAATTTAGATTAAATATGCATACAATATTAGGTGACGACGTTAGGCACCCCTTTAATATCTATTAGTTGACTCAAATAATTTACATAGTTAATCTAAAATTTATTTTTAATTAGCATTAGGAATTCTTAATTTGAACTTCAACTTAGCTCAAACATATATTATCAAATTTGAGGTTAAGTTCGAATAATTGAATGGTATCATATTGTTAAAAGAATGATTCTATATATCTTAAAATAAGGGTTTCAAGCCCATAAGAAGCCATTGTTTTAGTTTTCTCTTGGTAGATTCTCCCAGCACTCTATATAGGGGCAAATCAAACATAGGCATCCATCCAAGGACACTTGTTAAGAAGCAAGTACGGAAGTAGAATTTTATGTTAGTGGGGGAGAACCTATAAACTTTTAGGGATAGACTTATAAAATTTTAACGAAGTAAATATAGATTTTTAATAGAAAATACATAAAAAAAATTAAATCACATACGGATTTCATTTTTTTAGGAGAGACGACCACCTCCTCTAGCCCCATCGATCCATCCCTATTAGGAAGCCCAAACTATTTAATACGCCACAATTCAAAAAATTCTCTCATAAAGTAAATTAAAAGTGCAGTGATTGTATTGCAAGTTTTAAAATTTTTGTGACTAACATATAAGTGTCCTAAAAAATTAGGGACTATTTATATAATTTACCCTAAAGTTTATAAAATTACCCTCCCCAAATAATTTTCATTCTCATTTTCCTTCACAAATAACTTCCTATAGTTTTTCCCAATAGTTCCCACCCATGCTTCTTTAATTAAAAATAAATTCATTTAAAAAAATTGTACATATAATTTTAATCACTCTATGAAGATACTATCTTATAATCATCTTTAGACTATTCAAAAATAATTTAAACACTTATTTTTAATTAAAATTCGCTAGTTTTATTAAATGAGGATATATCTAAAATTACAATGCAAGTTTACATCTGAGTAAACAAAAACACCTAATCCGAACATATTCTTACAACCATTCAAACAAGAAATTAGTGTTTCGAGATCATAGCAGGACCATACAAGGAAAAGGTAAAAAACCCAACCCAAAGACTCGAAACAAAGATAGATACTAACATCACCAAAGAACGATGATTAAAGGTAAAATCATCAACAAACAAACATAAAAATGCATATTAGAATAAAGCATGTTGACAATATGGTTATTACCACAACTCAATCGCGAACAAGAAAGGTGATTATTAGCATGTATCTAAATCCAGATCAAGGGTCCAGAATAGGGAGATCAACAGGATAATCAAAAGAGCATCATCTTGATCAGCCGTGGCAACGTCAAATCCAACCTTGATAAAAAAATCAAATAAAAGAACAGTCAAACGACCGATAGAGGAAAAAAACGTGCCAAAAGACAGAAAAAAACATATCAAAACGCAAAGTAAAATGTGTTACAAGGAAAGAGTTATTTATTCAAAAGTTAAGACAAACAATAAGAAATAAGAAAAAAAAACGATAAACCCCGACAATCGACAACGAGCATTAAAATTGGTGCCGCCGCACTCATTTTTAGCCATAGAATAACTTGTTATCTTTCATGTTTTTTTTTAAAAAATATTTTTATTATTTTCGCTTCTTATCTTCAAATATTTTTTTATCGTTTTCACACCCCCACAAAGCGGGTGTTTAAATTTATAATTTACACTAGATGAGACTCGAACCTATCAAAATCCCAAACTAAACTATTAAAATTGTTTCACACCAAACTAAAACGATTAATTTGTACCAAATTGGATAAATTAATCATTTAGGGATATTTTACCCTTAAATCAATATACATTCTCACCGATATGTACTCATTTTCCTTGGAATAAGAAAAAACATATGAAATTCAATTCTAAAACATATGGGGTTATAGTTTATGGAAAATACTAATTTTCCAAATAAAATGTGGTCTTAGCAAGTTAAAGTAACTTTTTTATTGTTTTTGTTTGGACTGATTCAACATCTTATTTTGCATTCATGCATAGAAGTACCTTATACTTTATATAATATTGAATATTGAGGTTGTTTATAGATAGTAATGTTAAAATCTAAAAATCACCATTTAGCGTTTGAATTAATTTATTGGTGCTGATTTAGTTTAACAAATGTTTTAGATTTGACTTTTTACAAATAGAACGCTGTCAAATGGTTGATGAGAAAGCTGTGTGCCTGTGTTGTCTTTATGGTTATATCCGATTCGATTATGAATGAGCAAAATTCGACTAAAAAAGACGATTTTTTTAATTTTAGTTGAATTGTAATTTCATAAACTTGACTTGACTTGAAAATTTCAAATAAAGTTTAATTTAAAATGAGATTCGAAGAACTCGAAATTTTTAGTGATGGTAGATCGATTTTCAATTTTGAGTAGAGTCTCTCGACTATGTTTGACACATGTATATCACATATGAAAAAATAGGAATAAAGACATATATATCATATGGTTATAGAAATTCGTTTAAATTGAAATCAATCATTACCATAATATTATAAACATTTACAATTAAATTTGAGCAGACACTCGAACAATTCGACTCGAGTTGAATTTTATAAATTCGACTAAAAAACCAAATAAAATTTAAGTTACAAAATAAGGCTCGTCAACTCAACTAGCTCAAAAGAATTTACTCAGCTCAACTCGATTCGATCGAATAATCACCCTAAACTCGAACATAGAAATTCCCACGTTTCATAAAAAAAATCTCAAAATAGCCATAATTACATCACCTAAAATGTTTTTAACTTTGAATTTATTACTTGTACAATATGGGTGCAGAAAATAACGGCTCATATTAAATTTTTCCCACCATTATTGAAGAGACGTGAACAAAATTATAATGTAGGGTCGGCATTTAATTTCTTTGCCAAAGCGATAGGGTAATCTTATTAAGTATCTATTCACGGACGAAGTAGATATATTTATTTACTTTTAAACTTGATTTTAGTTTGATTTAAGGCATAATGATACTCAAAAAAGAGTCATTTTAGTACTTAAACATTTTTTTATCTCTTTTATCCCTAAAATTTTTATTTTCTTTTGTCAAATTGAATCAATTGATGGGAAAAAATAACAAACATATTAACCGACATGAACATTTTTTTTGCCTTTTTTTTACATTTTAAATATTTTTAATCAATTTTGATAAATTTTATATATTTTATCATTTTTAAATATCGTTTTTATTTTTTAATGTTTTATGCAAAAGGGAAAAAAACAACTAATGTTAACATTTGTAAAATGATAAAACAATTGAGGTTAGCATAATAAATATATTATTTTTCAGACAATTGGTTTAATTTTAATTTAACAACAAAAAAAACACGAGGATTAAAATAGATAAAAAAAAATATAAAAAAAAATTTTAAAGTTCAAGGGGCAAAATATCATTAGACCTTAATTTAACTCGAGAAACTCAATTTATTATCTTTGCAAACCCTAAACAATCTTGCTAAACTAATAAAAACTCTTGATCAATACATGTAACAAGTGTTTGGTGCAATGGCAAGATACGTTCTCTCAAGGAGAGAATTTGAGTTTAAACTTTAGAGATGACCAGTGGCGGAGCCACATATATGCTTGGGTGGGCCCGTGTCCACCCCTAAACTTTTTAAAGTTCATACATTTGGCTTCAATTTTCTTTTTTTTTTATGAATTAGTCCTTAAATTTTATAACTTGTGCTCACCTGGAATTTTTATGATTTGTGTCCACCCTAAAAATATTTTGATTTTGACTTGTGCCCAGCCTCAAAAAATATTTTGAATCCACCACTAGAGTCTGGAGATGACAATATTAGGAGGAAGAGCCATGAGTCTCGAACATAGACCATAAGATGGACATGAACTATACCAAAAAGAACTCATAAGCGATGATAAATAATTTAATTATTATTAATAATAAGAAGCACTTTTAGGAGCACATTAAAATACAAATGAATGGAATTAAAAACGAAGATGGATGAGTTATTGATGACTAAAAAACTTGTTAGGTTGTGAAAGGAACAAGACATTAATGTAGTTATACATATGTGTATGGTCTCAAAGAAAGGACATAATTATTTGAAACATAGACCAATCTTCAAAGTCAGTTAAGAAATAAATAGTTTTTTTTTTTTCTATAGGAGTTATGTTTCATTGTATTATTGGTTGGAGAGAGAGATGGTCAATTATTTTGCAACATTTGGCAAGGAAGCTCCTTTTCCATTATTTCATTGCTCATTTTAGTTTCTCTTTAGTACCATTTCTTGTGTTTCATACCCCTTTTGCCCCCCAATGGAAAATATCTTTTAGTGCATTCTTATTAATTTTGGTAATTTTGAGCCTCAAAGGTGGCACAATTATGATCGGGGTCACATAAAATAATTTCAATCCATTGAATTTAAATGACATAATTTTACGATTTTTCCAGTTATAAACATAAGTAATACATTCATATGATTAAATATTAATTAGTACAATGTATAAATAAAAATAAAAATATAATTAATACGTCTTCATGTAAAAAGAAAGAAGAGAAATTAAAGAAAAATATATACCTAAAATAGCTTTTAAATCCACCTAATGTCATTTATCTCTTTACTTCTTCTTACAAAAGTAAAAACAAATATTGAAGAAAAATTAAATATGCAGAATGGTAGTTTAAAGTTGTCACGTTTTTAAAATAATAAAATATTATTCAAAAACGTGATATATATGAGAAAATATTTCATGCAAATCGTTAGCACTATATAGAAACATTCCTCCTAGAGTAGATGCTAATACGAATAACAAAAATTTTGCTATAGTCATTTTTGTACATTTAATGTACTCTACACATAAAGGAATACATAGAGTTGAACATACAGTAAACTAAGAAATTGAAAATTTTCGTTGAAATTGTTCGTTTGAAAATTTCCTGAAGAAGCTAATCATAGGTTCCATCGGAACAATAGGGACGTTATGCTCATTACTAAACTTGATGAAGAGATGAAATATAACCAATGTATATCTTTTTGATTAAAAATTGAATCGATCATAATAAGAACAATTAAGCCAAAAAATTAGGATGGTGGAAACAAAGAGTTTCCATAAGTGCTTTGATTTTAAAGTTTAGGGATTCAATTTAATATTTAAAGTTTATGAGTTTTGATTTAGTGGTTTAGAATTTATGATTTATGGTTAGAATTTAAGATTTAGTGTTTAGGTCTTAGGGTAATATGGTTAGGGGTTTAGGTTTTAACATATGACCCCTGAATTTTAACCATAAACCATAAATTCTAACAACAAACCCTAAATTCAAAACACATGAGCTTAAATCCATAAACCCTAAACTTCAAATGAAGTTCTTGAACCCTTATTTTAGGGTTGTTTCTATGAGTGCCTAGTTTTATGATTTAGATGTTAGGGCTTAAGGTTTAGTGTTTGTGGTTAGGTTTTAAGGTTTGAGAATATATTTTATAGTTTATAGTTTATGGTTTAGGGCCGCTAAAAAGGACATGTGACAACTTTAAAAGCTCGATTGTGGAAAAAACTTTCCACTAACAGTGCATCGGATAATTATCATATATATAGTGACAATTAATGTACATTTTTTTGATAAATTCTAAATCTAATCTTAATCCTACCTAGAGGGGAGAGGAAGAGGAACTCTAGGCGAAGGAAAGAGAGTGCTCATAGTGGGTCTAGAACTCGTGATCTAAGTGGGCGTTTGGTTCATGGAATGTAAGATTATCTTTGAGAATAAGATTACCGGAATGAAACATTACCTGACACATTACTGGGAATATTGCATTACCTTGTTTGGTTTTATTGGTAGGAATATAAGACTGCATTGTTTGGTTGGAGGAATATAAAATTAATTGGAAGCAAAATTTACCAATTTATCCTTATGATATATATTTTTTAACAAGTTAAACTTTTAATTATTAAATCAAAAACAATTGCATAAAAAATTATAGAACTATTTTCGTTACATCATCTATTTTTTAAGGAATCATTATATCATCTAAAATTTGAAAAAAAAAACTTTTTTACTTATAATATAATTAATATATTAAATCATTTTTAAAAAATATTTTATATTTATATACCCTTATTCTCTTTTAGTTTTTTTAATAGTAAAATACTAAATGTTTAATATATTTTTATTTTTTATTTTTATTACTTTTGACCATTTATCCAATAAATTAAAGTAAATGATAAAATAAATCTAAAAGTAGTAAAAATGATAAAAATATATTAACTTACTAATTTTTTAAGATGAAAAATATCTTGTAAATCAAATAATAAAATTAATAATATCAACTCTTAACGCATTTACTCTCAAGCAACATGCAATCTCATCCTATATTCTTAGGAATATCATAAATACAATATTAATAAAATTATATTAAACATTACAACATTATTTAAATACATGCAACACTATTTATATATTAAATAAAAATATTTAATAAATTTACACCATAAATAATTAGTCACCTAATTAAAAATGTAATAAAGGATAAACATGAACATAATTCATTATCTTAAGGGCAATGTTGTCCAAAAGGAAAGGAATTGTGTAATACCTAAGAAAATGAGGGGAAAAATATTCCTACCATTTGGGGGGGGGGGAGAAGCCACTATTAGGAAAAAAATAATACCTCATAGTGGGAATCCTCCTAAATCAAACATGAGAATGTAAGTCTGAAAAAGATTATTACCTCTGGTAATCATCTTTTCCGTGAATCAAACGCACCCTAAGGGAGTATGAAAGAACAAAGTTGAGCAGCTTGGCCAACTGGCCAAATGTGCTTACTCATATACATTTTTTATTAAATAGAGAGATACTCCTTCGTCCCATTAATTTTGTCCTATATTGACTTTTTTAGGTCAATTTTTTTTTAAACTTTGACCTATTATTATATAAAATTTATTATTGAGAAAAATATAAAAAATATATTTTATAAACATTCAATCAATTAGTTTTAAAATATATATTTTATAAAATTTAATTGTTTAAAATATTTAAAATAATCATGGTCAAAGTTTAAAAATTTTGACTTTTAAAATGTCAATAAGAGAGAAAAATAATGGGACAGGGGGAGTATTACATTATCATACCGAATTCAAATATATACAAGATAAGACAATATAAACATCTTTAGTCATTAGACCAATTAGTGAATATACACTTTTTTAAATATCGCATGAGATTGATTTATTATACTTTTTTAAAAACAAATACGAATTATTTTAATTTACAATGTAAACTTTAGTTTTTGTCTATTTTAGCGTTTATAGGGTTTAATTTATGACTTAAAATTTAATGTTTAGGTTTTAAAGTTTATAGTTTAATGTTAAGAATTAAAATTTATAGTTTAGAATTTATAAATTTAGGGTTAGAGATTTTAATTTTATAATTTATTGTTCTTTTCAAAAGATTTTATGTTAGGGTGTGAACTTTTAGAAAGTATACTTTATATACTTAATTAGATTTAAATTTTATACTTAAAACAAACAATTAGGGTGAATTATTTTATTTTATAGGTTGTCAACCGATTATTAATATGATTTTAGTTGGGTTACTTGAGTTTAAAATATTACTAATTGGTCATTCAAGTTATTATAAGTTAGGATTATTAATATGATTAGTCTCTAATTTGCATGACTGGACTAATAATTAGAATATATCGGAATTATGATACTTACTTAAACCACTATAAATTTAGACTAAAAACACATAATTTTATATAAGGTAGGACCCAAATTTAAAATATTGAAACTTCTAAACCGTTCAATTTATTTTAATTTTTTATTTATTTTATATCATATAAAAGTCTTTTGAAAGCAATGAGGTGAAGATGAGAAGTCCCTCTCACCATTATTGCCCATGTCTGCTGATTGATTTTGTTCGAGAAAGCTAATACAAAGCAATACCAATTACCAAATGATGGTGTTAACATTCATATTCCCAAGATTTTAACTTTATTTCCAGGAATTTCTGTCTTGCCTTTCCCTTAAGTTCACTGTTTTTTTTGTTCGAATAAAGTAACTTTAAAATTTGCCGCCAACGTTGTTTTATATAAACCAACAGAATGTAGAAAATTAGTCATTAAATTCGTTTCGGTTAATGTATTGAAAAACACCAGTGTGTGAACACAGATCTTTGCATACTTTTAAAAAGACAGACAAACGAGATTTGAATTAATGAGAATGTATTGGCAACATGTTTGTATTAGATATGTCGGGAGGGTGTCATGAAAGAATGGAGCCTATTTCTCTGCTGCCATGTTTGGTGAGTTGGTTTGATCTGCATAGGGAATCCTGATGATGCTGCTGCATTTGCAATCAATCGGTGAGGACCCGGTTGCCGTTGTTGAGAACCCGTCGAAAGCGAAAGATCACTCCCGATTCGGACTCCGTTGCTGTTGCTTGCAAATTGATTCTAAAACAGTTACACAAGTTAGTTCGTATCTGACACTTATATCCCGACAGAGTAAAATAGTTATGTACACAAACCTGATAAGTCGATGCATTGACAATGGTCGGAGGACGAATATGAAACCTGGGGCTCTCTTCAGCTCTTCTCAACTGTCCATATCTTAGCATTTCATTGGACGTAATCGAGACCGGAGATTGAAAGCGTCTATCCGATCTTCGATGAGGATCGTCGCTTCTACAAGCCTGTTCTTGCTGCAGAATTGGCTGCTACACAATCAACAAAAATAAAAAAGTAAACATGTCTATTTCAAACACTTATACGCGAGTCCGAGTAACGTACTAAGATATATGTACCTTAAGCCTAAATCCTTGAGAGCGCTGATCGGTTTCGGGTGGCAAATTTTGTTTATCGTTACCGGATTCCGGATTATTCGGCTTTGAGATTGAATTCCCCAAGCTCAAATCAAGATTGTGGTCTCCAGCATTGCCAGGAGTTTCTAAACATTAAGAATACACAGGAAAATTATGAAAAATTCATTTTCTGGGATTGAATGGGAAAATTTTACTGACCACCATTGTTGAGCTCGTTGTCGTAAATGCTGGGATCAAAGTTGGTGACGGCATCTTTGCCATTGCACTTAATTGCAGCTTTGTCGTAAGCCCTGCAAAAAAAATGAAATGAAATGAAAATCCACCATTTGCATCAAATTCAAAAATCAAAACTATAAGAAGACCAGAAAAATGTAAAAACACACACCTTGCTGCTTCCATCTCGGTGTCGAACAAGCCTAAATAAACGTGCCTGTAAAAGAGAATTGATAGGACAACATAAGCATCCTTGATCATTCGACGAATTAATAATCCAAGGTTCGAATAACGTTACTTTTTGCCTAGAAACTGGCCGAGCCTAGCTTCCCATCTTCCACACTTGTGCAAGGTGACTCCTCTGTATTTGGAGCTTCCTCTAGGAGATCCAGTGCTTTGTCGGCGAAGTACGTGTACAAATTCTTCCTTCGTTAGATTTTTCATCTGTTACACCACAACAAAACATATTAAAATTCGGCTGATCATTCGAACCGAACCAAATCGAATTTTGGTCTCAAACCTGTTTCAAGTCTTCCTCGTAATCTTCAATACTGAAATTAATGTCAGCTTCAACTCCCCTAAACTTTATGGCTGCTCTATCGTATGCTCTGAAAGAAATTGAAAAGGGAATTTTTCTTCTTAAAAAAACTTGTTTAATTCTACTTTTTTTTAACCATTTTCGCAATGAAAATAATTATTACCGAGCAGCTGCATGGGCTGCGTCGAATCCACCTATAAAATCACATCCATCAGAAAATAAAATAAATAAAAATAAAAAATTTAAAAAGATAATCTGAAAAATGAAATAAAATAATAAAAAAAGACAATCAGACATTCAGACATACCTAAATAAACTTGTTTTCCACAATCCCTGTACGTTAAATGACAAAACAAAAGAACAACCTTAAAAAAATTCTGATTGGTTTCAGGGGAAGGCTTTTATTGTAATAAAAAAATGAGAATCTAAGAACTAACCAAATATGAGACTCCCATCGGCCGGTTCTTCTATAAAAGGTAACGCCTCTATACTCAGAACTTCTCGACCTCGGTCCTCGCCGGTTTTTCTTCATCGGCCGTGAAGATTCAACGGATTTTTCGCCGGGGACATGAGGCTCCGATTGGCAGAATTTGACACCGACCCAGTGAGCCCGAGGGAACCCGGGTTCGGTTCCCCCCACGATTTCCGGGTCTTCTTCTTCTTCTTCGAGCGGGAACAACTGCCGGGTTACCGGAGCCGGATCATCGCTCTCCATGGGATCCTCCTCCTCCTCCTCTTCTCCTTCACGGTGAAGAATCGAGAATCCAAAAATCTTGTTTTGTTTCTTATTCAAACCCGTTTTAACTCTCTCCCCATCATCTTCCTCCGATCCATCCTCGACCACCACGGCCGACGAGCTCGAATTCGACATGGATCCGACCCGTTTACCCTTATCTCCATCTCCGTCGTTGGAAGTTTTCCGCGACGAAACCCCCCCGGATTCATCGACAGAGTCATTAAGATCCCACATTCTTTATCTTCTCCTTTTCAAAATCCTCTCAACTCAACTCAACCAAAACAATCCAAAATCCAAGAATCAAAACTTAAACAACCAACTTCTCTCAAGAATCAAAAACCAAAAAAGAAAAGAAATCAACTGAGAAAGAGAGCTAAAAAAAGCTTACTTTCTCTCCGTATATAAAGCAAAACATAAATGAAGGGGTTGGGTTTAAAGAGTTAGCTAAAGCTATGAAGGGTGGGGTTTGATCTAGTTTCTTGTTGGGCAGGGTTTTGAAGATGAATAATAATGGTGAATGAAATGAAGTCTCATCTGCTTCCCTGTTCAAATCTTTGCTTCTCTCTTTCGTTATTTCTAGGTTATTTTGTTGCTTTTTAAATCTATGCTTCCTTCTTTTACAATAAATTACTACCACCTACGTACATGTCTCTAAAAATACATCAATGTTGCATTATTTAGTACAACTATTCATCCCATCTTAGCTTAATGTTTCCTAAACTCAACAAGTGTCCTAGTAAAAAAGCGGATGATATTCATTTTAAAAGACATAGGTTCAAATCGTTATGTCTATATGGTGTATACACATTATTAAAAAGTTTAAAATATCTATAAACAAATACTAATTTATAATCACCTTTATATTATTAAAAAAAATTATGCTTCCTACTTTTAAATTTAACAAGTGATCCTAAATGGCGGATGCTTTTATTTTATTTCTAAATTGTACTATCTTTTACATTTTACAGCGTTGGAAAATTAGATTGATCATTAAATCAATGATATGACCGGTTTAGCCGATCCTAAAGATGATGTTCATCCTATAAGATACGAGTTCAAATCGATTCATTTACAAGGTGTATGCGCATTGTTAAAGAGTTAAAAATATCTATGAATAAATATTATCTTGTAATCACATTTAGACCATTAAAAAAACCAATTGAAATAAGTGAAAGGGTTATCTCCAAAGTAATTTAATTATTTTAGTATTTAGAGATTTTTCTTCCGATTTGATGTCTAAAATTTTAAATGGTCAATCTCAAATCTATTACAAAAGAAAATGGGGAAACAACGAGAAAGCGCAAGAAAAAACATAGAGCAAAAACAAAGATCATAACATGTATAGAAGAAGCAACAAGTCCCATACAAGCAGCTCATCCAACACTCAACCAGCTGACATCCTTGCGAGAGCTCCATATGAAGGTAGACTTTTTTTTTAAAAAAAAAAAACAAATATTTTGTTATTAGAAATGTTATTTGAGTAAGAAGGCAAACACGAGACACAAAAGGACTAGAGAAGTACCATAAACCCGAAAAATTTATATTTTAATTACTTATATTATCAATTTATTACATTTCAATCACTTACATTATCAATTTGTTACATTTAAGTTATTGATCGTTAACTCTTGTTACTTGATTATGTTACTCGAATTCAACGAGTTTAATATAGAATCTTTGATTTCCTTTAAAATAAAATAATAATAAAAAGTTTATCATTAATATTCCTTTAAAAGTAAGGACACTAACAATCTAAATCTAGATTATAATCAAATCCATAAATTTTTTGTTTATAATATTATTATGTTATAATTTTTTTTGTTATTTTATAATATTAATTATGTTTTAAAATATTTTCAAATTAAGTTTATACATTTATAATGTTTATAATTATGATATAAATTATTTAATGCTAACAAGACTGAAAAAATTACTACAAATAGATTAGCAATATAAAAACAATAGTTTGTTCACATCCAAACGACCAATTCCTAGTTGATCTCATAAGATTTGTGAAAATTATTTATTTATTTTTTAAAAAATAACTTAACGACTAAAATTCGGTTCATGAGAAACATTTACCTTTCCTATTCTCCATGGTCTCGTACAGGGACGGAGTCCTTCGTTAAGTGGAAGGGACGATTGTCTCTCAAGGCATTTTTTTTACTCTTTCATTTATATATGCTTTTTTAAAAAAAAAATAAAAAAAAAAATTAGTCCTCAGTAAAGCATCTAGGGGAGCAATTACATCCTATTTTTTAAGAGTGAAGTCTAGTTAAATGTGTATTCTGAAAAGACAAAAAAATGTTTAGTTTAGTGTGTAAAGGGGAAAAAAGAAAGAAATTTGCATACTGGTCATTTAGAGGAAAAAATATTTTAGACCCTCATTTTTTTAATTTATTAATCCGACATTATTTCATACATTTATATTTTGTCCCTCAACCCTTAGCTCTAGCTCCCCTGCATACATGTATGCCTCTGGTTTAGTAATTAATTCAATCACGTATGTTGATAATGTAATTATGTTTACATATAAGTTCCAACTGTAATATTTTCTTATTACATTGAGAATAAACTACAATTTAACATTTTCAATTAAGTCGATCTATAAGATTAAAATTTATAAACATAAGAGAAAGAAATATCAATTAGTAGTCTTCTAGGGCTTCATTTATAATCGAAGAATTTGACATTAAATATATATAATAATTATAAACATTATAAATGTATAATCTTAATTTATAAATGTTGAAAAAGTATTATTATTATTATTATTATTATTATTATTATTATTATTATTATTATTATTATTATTATTATTATTATTATTATAACAAAAAATATAGCATAACAATATAATAAAATTTATGGATTTGATTATGTTATAGTTTTAGATTTTTGGTGTCCTTATTTTTAAAGGAATATTAATGATATATTTTTTTTATTGTAATTTAATTTTAATGGAAGTCTAAGAGTTCTAGATTAGATTAATTTGTTGAATTTGAGATATTTTTCTGATGAAATGGACATCATATTTATGTTCAAGAGGCTAAAAGGGAGTGGACTAGAAATTTTGGGGTCCAACGGTCATCAACGAAGGTGGCCGATGGCGACTGATAACAGTGGTGAGTGACGGCTAGTGGTAAAGATTTTAGGGGTCAAATTGATGTTTTACCTAAAATTTAAAGGTCAAAATATATTTTATTTGAAATTCATGGGTCAAGTTAGTATTCTATTTAAATTTCAAGGGTCGTGTTAAAAATTAACCTATTTAACTAGTTAGTGACCAAAATATAATAAATCGATTATATAAGTGACAATAATATACTAAGTCGATAGCACTAGTGACCAAAACTTTTTTTAAAAAAAAAATTGGTAACCGAAAGTGAATACTTATAAAACGAATGTGATCATTTTTATAGTTTAACCAAAGGCAAAAGAGCTGACAAGAAAACAGAAAGTTCTCAAATTTTTTTAAAAAAATATAAGAAACTTTTTTAAAAAATATCATAAATGTTATTTTTTAAAAGGCATAAACTTAGAAATAAAAAACCCCAATCGAAAAACATTAGATTTTCAAATAAATAATATGAAAATTACAATAATGTTGTGAATAAAATAAAAAAGAACAATAATAAGAACAAAGAATAAGAATGGAAGAACAAAGAGATGAGAGGAAGAATAAGATTTATATTATTCTCAATACTTAAGTGTATACAATGCCTTCATTAGATCATCTATTTATAAGCATAAGAAGTACATAATACATTAAACTCTAATTAATGAAGATAATATTTCTAATGATAAAGTAAATCAAATCTCCTTGATAAAGTCGTTATCATTATAGACATCCACATAGATAAATATTCATAACACTCCCCCCTTGGATGTCTATGAAGAGAATGTGCATCGTTAAAATCTTACTAAGATAAAAACCCAGTGGGAAAAAAATTTCTTTAGTGAAGGAAAAAGAGTACACACATCTTTGATACGCATAACATGTTGCCTCATTAAAAACCTTACCAAGAAAACCCATTGGGACAAAACCTCGGTTAAGAGAAAAAGAGTGCAACGCGTATTTAATCCCCCTCATGAAAACATCACAGAAGATCTTTGAATCTTCATAATTCAATCTTGAATATTATTTTTCTAAAGATCGTGATGGATGAAACTTTGGAGTAATATGTTCCATGATGTATCCACTTTCAAACTGAGATATACATCTTGCATTATTTTCACACAAGATAGCTTTTATCATATCTTGTAAAAGTAAATCCACATATCTTTTGGATATGTTGGGCCAATGGTCTTAGCCAAACACATTTTTGGCTTGCCTCGTGCATAACAATTATTTCTATGATATTTGAGGAGGCGTCAACGAATGTTTGAAGATCTAAATGTAATAATTTTTGTATATCCATGGATATTGTTTGACCAACTAATATATGATGCTTCAAAACAAAGAAAAGATATAATTATCTTTATTCACATCCAACAATCTTACAATAGATATGCTTTATCCATATTGCATCCACCATGAAGTAATTAAAACTCTTCATAAATCATAATTCAATTCGAATTTACGACTACTTATTTGTGCCTCACTTGCATTACACCTTTAGGTGTTTGAACTGTTGGTCCAAATACTTCTCTTTTAGAAGTTCAAAACATCTTTCTATATTGGCCAATTCAATATCTATAATTCTTGATAGATTTCTATACAAGATCCTCGTTTTCTTTCTTTACTTCTATAGAAGTATTTTATTTAAAACTATTTGTAAAATCGTTGTCGGCAACTTTTCAATTTTATGGTTCCATTCTCGTAGTGACATAACTCATCGAGATCTCTTCAATATTTCAATCTTTATTTCAGGTACCCGAAACTCTTCAAGAGTTTTATTATTAGTTATGTCTTGGGTCTCTTCAGAAGCACCCGCCTCCAATATATGACTATCTCATATTACTTTCCATTTACGAGAATTTTGATCATTGGAACCATTTCAACTATCATGCGTCAGATATGATTTACATCCTCCCACTCTAACATGTAATTTAAACTTAGAGTATTTCAGCTGGTATATGAGACTTAGTTACTCTCATTGGGTCAGTAAATATGTCTGGCAGTTGACATGTAATAACATGAATTATCTTATAAACTTCTGGTTCATATACGAGGATCTAGATAACGATAATTCATTTTCCTTTATCCAACTGATTATTATCTCCCCCTGATGTTGAGAAAAATCATGTCATAAATGATTCTCTAATTAATGTTTAAGATTTTAAACATAAAAGGAGACTCGTACTCAATATTTATTCTCAACCCTTTTTATTTACCCATTTTGTGCGTTGTGGTGGAGCAATTCATATCGCACATTCAAAAATTATAAAATGAGAAATGTATGACTTCTGACCAAAAACCAATAATAACGAGGAGTTTATTATAACTCGTTGGCTTGATGCGTATAAGTGTTGCTATATGGAAACACCATATAAATAATAACTCTTTTGTTCTCATAGTTTAGCTATTAAATATGAGGCATCCAATTGAAATTTTGCTAAACTATATTTTTCATAATCAATAGGCTTTATAACAACTGATATAGCCTAAAATATAAACCCACTAGCTTTTCAAGACGAATAGTCTAACTGCATAATCTGAATCCTTTTACAACCAATCTCACAAACATCTAGTTGTAAGTTGATAAAACAATGTCGACGCATATTCTAAAATCATATAAAACTTTCCACATTTGTGGATAAATGGGCCCATATTTTATTCAGATATGCAAGACATGCAGTCTTAATTTTAGTACAAAAACTTCAAATTCTTTTGCTAAGTGGGATCTTAATCATTTCCTTTTAGAACAAACAACACAAGAACTTCAGGTTCTTTTCATAAATGTGCATATAAATCTCAATAGCTTTCATATCATTATTGATCAGGATGGTCTAACCGATCATGCCAACTATATACAAGTGTGTATATACATTTCTGAATTTGGTAAATTAGAACATGTGATTCAATCTCACTCGTACACGTCTAGTACAACAATCAAAATTGTTCCTTTACAAAGGATAAGCTGGTTCGCTTAAAGAGAATCTTTCAATGATCAGAACTGACGATGTTGAGTATAAATAGGGCTCCGTAAGATCCAGTAGAATAAGTGATTTGGCATAACCCAAATTAGATTTTAGTTATTTTTTTTACTTTCTTATCTTAATAGTATGAAAATGCATTCATTTCTTCTGCATCAACCCGATTTTATTATACTATCGGAGTGAAACAAGGGATCTAAAGAAGAGCAAAGGCTAGACTATATTAGTAACAAGTAAATCCTTTGTATGTAAAAAATCTCGATATATTTTTTGGATAAAGGCGAATCGCAAGGCCTAAGACGACCCAGAAAGCACTTGATCGCGATCAACTTTGTACGCCTACTTGGGTATTGAGCATTTACCTGTAAAAATGGAATTCCTTGAATTGTATAGCTGCAACTTCGTAAAATGTACAACAATCAAAATTGTTCATTTGAATAGGAATATTTAGCTGTTTAAAAACTTTCAATAGAAATTATCTTTTGGTAGCAATATATAGCTCTTCTAGAGCTTTCAACTGACTTTTTGGCTACCAGAACTTATATTCACATTGACTTATTTCAAATGTCAATTGATAACATATGTTATCTATAATTCCAAAAGAATATTTTGTGAACCCATATTGCTCTCTTAAAATTTCCACTTCTAGTGGTGACAGTATTGTTACCATTAGCGGTAATTATTGCAATATTCGCAATTATGCACTTTTCATAATGTGCTTTCTCTCAAAAACTTATTGCTCTTCTGGAGCATCAATACTTTTAGTACTTTGAGATATAATACTCACATTTTTCCTTT
Organism: Hibiscus trionum; assembly: GCA_030270665.1. Classification (NCBI taxonomy): domain Eukaryota; kingdom Viridiplantae; phylum Streptophyta; class Magnoliopsida; order Malvales; family Malvaceae; genus Hibiscus; species Hibiscus trionum. Next base: position 22,089,367 of record BSYR01000025.1, read on the forward strand.
GCATTTAAATGGAAAAATATATCTTATACTTCTGCTAAGCATAAATCGTCACCATAAATTATATTTGATAAGTAATCATGTTAAAATAAATAAATAAATATGATAATATATAAATATAAATATTAACATTAATATAAATATAAAATGTAAATAATTAATGTATAAAGTAAATAAACATAAAGCAAAATAAATAAAAAGATAATTAATTCTCTTCAAAGTTATGAGAATAATTAGAAGATGATTTATTCCATTCAATGGTTATAAGGAAACCAACAACGTCCAAATGAGTTGGACTAATAATGTCCAAATAAGTTGGACCAATATCATCTTTTTCATTTTTCGCAAACAGAATTTGCTTTTATTTTTTCCTTTATCATTCAATCATTGTTGATTTTTTCAACGTACGATAAGTACGAGACCAATGGTTTATAATATCACATTGGTAATAAAAAAGATTCCACTTTCTTAGAATGATCTTTATCGCTCTTGTCATCCTTATAACCTCACTACAGTGGGTAGAAGTATTCTTAAAATGACCATAATGTCTATGTTCATACCTCGACCATGACCACAACTTCTAATGTGGCTTTTATTCTTTCTATAATATAATCTCACTTTCACTTCAGGGAATGGAGTAGAGCCAGTGGGACTTCGAAACCTTTTTCATGATATTTTGTCTGAGAACAATATTATTTATCGTGAAAAGTGAAGTATGTTTTTATTAACATATCCTTATCACAGAGAACAAAGATTTAATCCTCGTACACGGCATTGTTAAACCAGTCCACAAGGTCCTTTAAAAACCTCCTTTGAGACCAGTAGCCTCGCAGAACGGGATGTCCAGCCAATATACTTGGATTATATCGAAATTATGTCTCTAATTGAATAATGATTTACCATGTTTGCATTCACTTCAGGGAATAAAATAGTTCCAATAATCGCATGGAATAAACATCATGCTTGCATTCACTTCAGGGAATGCCACATCATTGATAATCGTATGAAATAAACATCATGCTTTGCATTCACTTCAGGGAATGCCTCCCATAAAACTTTTTTTTATCAAGACGAATTTTCGTAACTTGAAATTGGGAAAAGACTATAGTCGAATTTTTCGACGAAGAAGAAATATTGCTTTCGAGCAAATATAGACTTTATAACAATTTTTTATAGATTGAAATTCGACATGATTTATCGCACATTAAAATCATAATTTAAAGAGACAAAAATAAAGTTTACCGATAATAATTTTCCCCTCGAGAACAATGGAGACATAACAAATGGCCGAAACAACTTCTCATAATTTCTTTACGTCACGTCTCTTTCCAAGCCATTTAAGCATATTATGTAAAACTTAAAATATGGTTAAATAAAAAAAAACATTCACCATATTATATATCATGAATCCATAAAAAATATATTTATCTGTAAATATACTCAAGATAATCATCTTCTCCCCCACGATCCCCTTGATATAGATTTGGGTCGCTTGAGAGATCAATTCTTTGAGCGAGATTGAATTCGATGCGATTAAACACTTTTCAAAAAAAAAATTAAAATATAAAGAGAGAGACAATCAATAGCTATAGAAATGAGAGAAAAAAAACTTATGTTTAGTTTCATTCTATAATCGAATTCATTGTTTCACTAACTTCTTTTGGATTCGAACGATGAAGATAATAAGAACAATAATAAGAACAAAGAGATGAGAGGAAGAGAGAGATTTATATTATTCTCAATACTCAAGTGTATACAATGCCTTCATTAGATCATTTATTTATAAGCATAAGAAGTACATAATACATTAAACTCTAATTAATGAAGATAATATTTCTAATGATAAAGTAAATCAAATCTCTTTGATAAAGTCCTTATCATTATAGACACCCACATAGATAAATATTCATAACAAACAAAATATTTTTAAAAGTACATTAAATTAGTTTTTTTTAATGGGTTAACTACTGGAATAGTCACTTATGATTCTCCTCAGTACAGAGTTGGTCACCGATTTTGAAAAACGACCAGTAAGGTCACTTACGTTTTCGGGGCGTAAACTTTTGGTCAATCAGCCGTTTGTTGCCGTTAAACATTGACAGCTTGCTGACCTGACAGTGAAAAAATAAGGGAAAAATTATGCAATGGCCACTAAAGTTTATCTCATGTACACTTTTGCTCTCCTATTTTAAAAATTAAACATTATGGTCACCACTAAAAAGGTTTCTTCATAATTTCACCCTTAAATTTTTAAAAATTCATTTTCAACCCTAAAACTTTACAATCAATTAGTACAATAATATTATAAAGGCTTAAATGAAAAATAGGTGCATAAATTATACCCTTTTTGAATTTTAAGTGCTCAAATTGCTCATATTTAATAACTAAACTTTTAAATTACTCCTATTTTCCCACTCTAGATTATTTTATTATTATTATTATAACATGACATGTCATATATTATTATTATATTAAAATATTTATTAATTTAATTATATTTACCAAAATACTAAAAAACACCCCATCTTGATCCCATTATCTTCTTCCTCAATTTTCATTTTCCCCCCAAACTTCATCCCCCAATCTCCACACCATTGCTGCGGTTGTTTTGGTAGATTTTAGTAATAAGTATCAGTATAAAAAAAATGTTGCTTGCTTGGGCTAATATCGGCTGTTGCAGAATATATCAGGGAAGAGCAACTTGCACTTCTTTGACAGTTAATGAAAGATTTTTATGTTGCAATTGCTCAATTGTACTGATTCTTAAGATGATAAATTATAGAAATTTTCATGATTGTGATCGTTGACATTCGACTTTAGGGGGCAAGTTGGGAAAATATCTAAAGTTTAGGGGGAAGTGTATTAAGCCTATAAAAAGTAATATATATTTTTAAATATTTTAAATTTAATAATAATAATTTTATTTTATTTTAAAGTTTTTTAATTTAATAATAATAATAATAAATGACATGTTATGTTATAATAATAATAAAATTATCCAAAGTGAAAAAGTAAGAGCAATTTGAAAGTTTAGTTATTAAATAGGAGTAATTTGGGCACCTAAAATTCAAAAAGTGTATACTTTGGGCACCTATTTTCATTTAAGCATTTATAATATTATTGTACTAATTGATTGTAAAGTTTTAGGGTTAAAAAATAAATTTTTAAAAATTTAAGGGTGAAATTATAAAAAAATCTTTTTACTAGTGACCATAATATTTATTTTTTAAAACTGGAGAGCAAAAATGTACATGGAAAAAACTTTAGTGGCCATTGCAGTAGTTTATCCATATTTTTTCGCTGTCAGGTCAGCAAGCCGTCAATGTTTAACGGCAACAAACGGCTCAGTGACCAAAAGTTTACGCCCCGAAAACATAAGTGACCTTACTGGTCGTTTTTTAAAATCGGTGACCAACTCTGTACTGGGGTTAAACATAAGTGACTATTTCAGTAGTTAACCCTTTTTTAATTCCTCTTTTTTATATATTTTTATATTACCTTGTCATAATTTATTGGGGTGTGCTCATAATTTTGACTTTTTGTATTTTAAATTTCTTTTACAATTTTCTAATGTTGAAGCCTTTGAATTTTTTAAAATTTTAGTTTGTTAAAATTATTTTATTATAATATTCGAAAAACTTTCTTGAAACTACCTAAATTTGGGGGTCAACACTCGTTGACCCATTTAAGAGAGTCTTTGGGTTTATTGTTTCATATATTAAACTTAAGTTGTTGGGTTTCGTTTCCAAAAAATGGTAAAATTGATGTTTTGGTTGTCATGTGAAAGTTGAGGGACTAGGACAACAATTGGACTTGAAGGTAAATTGGCTAATTTTGAGTTTTTTGGACGCGAATTCTTAGGAACAAATAGTTGGGCACTGTAGCATCAACTCAGTCTCTCGATGAGAAATTATTAGATAGATTCGACTTACTACGTCATTTCTGGTCCCAACCAATAAAGCACGTTAACTTCATTTTAACTTTTAAATAACTAATTTTTTTACATGTTGGAAATAGGTGAAGATTCACCTAGCAAAAAAAATAATATGGAGAAATATTATTGGATGGAACCATAGATGACGATGTGAGCTATGCCCATCTAATAATTTTTCCTCCATCACACTCGTTCGCACTTTCTCAACTTTTATTAAATTATTAGGAGTAACTAATTTTTCGGTTTCAGATAACTTAATTATTAAAAATGATGGTTAATGGTTAACCTTTAACTATTATTAAATTATTTATACATATACTTTTTTCACAAGATTAACTACGTTAAGCTCGAGGTCCTCTTATAATATAATATTAATATAATATTCATCGAATAGATAATTTCATTATTCTAAAAAAAGCAGTGAACATGTGAAATAAATATAATGGGTTACATGTTAAGCTGTAACCGAACCGTTAATAATGATTAACCGTTAACGGTTAACCATTTATCAACGATTATATTACAAGTCAATAACTGCTATAACGGTTAACCGATTATTTAGGTTAAACGGTACAATTAACCTATCATGAATTCCCCTACTAATTATTTTGTTAAGTTTGGAAGTTTTTTCCTCTGTTGGTGGCCTTAGAGTAAGGAGAGACTTCTAAGTTAAAGTGAAGAGGTTTTTTTTTTTTGTTCAAAGGATAACGGACTTCGATTAAGGATAAAGGGGCCCGACCCCATGCACATAGAGTGCAGGAAACAAAGAAACAACATGAGACATGAACCTAGAGGCAATCAAGCGACAGATCACAGTATCCATGCAAAGGCTAGCAATGCAGAGGGAGTACACAACATCGGAGGCAAAAGGCCTACCCAGAGCCGGGGCATGCAAGCCCTCAAGACGAAACCATCGCCAAAAGAAACAACCGCCACAAGACTACTTCGAATCAGAAAGGGCGTTCACGTAATTTCCGTTCGTCTGGGAGAGCTCCATCCGGAGGCAGGCTTCCAATTCCTTTGAAGGATTGGTCCTTGTCACCAGAGCCGCGGGAATACGTAACCCTAACTGATCCGGTTTCACAGTCTTAACAACTAAACTTATCCACAACAACAATAAATAGAAAACAAAACCAGCCACATAACGATTTCATAACGATCTAATTCCAACCGGATGGTAATCACCCGAGTCACAACCAAAACAATTCACCTTCACCTCCTGGTACTCAGCACCAAACCAAAACCCTTCGAAATATCATCTCCCAACATAAAGCCTGATCCGGCTTGTACCTCCCGTACTCAGCACCAAACCAAAACCCTTCGAAAGTGAAGAGGGTTGTCATTCAATATTAGTAGCAAAAACATTGTGTTCCCATTTGTTTGTTTGAGTGGGTGAAAATGGGCTGATGCAAGCGAAAGAAACCCCTTCATATAATGAAAATTGTGGTAAACATATAGCGTTAATGATGAATACATCTTTTTTGAAATATTAGTAGCAAAAACAAAAAATTATTCAAAGTCCGAATGATCATTTTTAGGGTGAGTTTAGGGTACGGCGAGTTTAGAACAACAGTTAAAAATTGACAAGTTTTGAAATTTGTCAAAAACAATTAAAATGTTTTACTTTTTGATAACATTTAAATTTATTTTTTCGTGATTTTTGACAAGTTTCAAAACTTGGTTTGTTTGACAACATTTTAGATTGTTTAGACAAGTTTCGAAACTTGTCGTCTTTTAACCTTAAATTAGGCAGCCGTATTAGATTTTGAAACATACCTTAAATAATTATCGATAGAATGGAATTTAGAATAAACCTAACCGCGCTCTCCCATTAACCTAGCCGCTCTCTCCCAAATCTCCGCCGCCTGCAATTTTGTTTTTTTTCCTTTGATTGGTGGTCGACAACCACTCTTAGTATTGGTTGTCGATGTTGTCGATCACCGGGTCTATTATTTTTTTTTATTTTTTTTATTTTAATAAGAATCTTTGCCTTTGTGGCACGTGTTTCATCTGTCCTTGTGATACAATTTTCTTTGATTTTTGGTAGTTTGTTTCATCTGTTCTTGTGGCATGATTTCACCATACCTTAGCGGTCGGATGATGCTCGTACAGAGACCTTCACGACGCTAATATCTAATTATGGTTCTGTCGGTGGTCTTAGAAAGATGGATCCCCACTTGGTTAATGGTTGGTTGTCGATGTAATCAGACCTGGGTAGCGGAACAATCTGTCTGATAGCTTGGTTCGTTCACCACTCCTTTTTCACCCGTAAAACGTCTCGTTTGGATAGAGACAAGGAGATTCAAGAAGGTTTCTGAATTTTAGTATGCTAATCTCGATGGAAGTGTTTGCTTTTCTTTGCACCATTGCAAGAGACTTTTAGTGGACTTATTCTTTTTTTTTTCTCTTTTTGATGTATTGTATTGTATTATTTTTCATGGTGATTAATAAAATTCAGATGTAATTGTTAAAAAAAATTAAGCTGCCGTATTTTAAGACACTTCATCATTCTTTACCTGTTTCATCTCTCAATTTGTCCATTCAATCTAATCGTTACCGTTTGTTTGAGTGGGTGAAAATGGGGGTGATGTAAGCAAAAAGAAAAGGGAAACCTTCCTATAATGGAAGTGGGATGATGCTTTTGGTTTCAAGAGGCTGTCTCCCCCAAGTGGAAACACCACCCTTCAAAGTGGGCCTTATCTTTCATATATATTGTACATAAAGATTTTATTCTCTTTTGCATAATAATTTTGTATAGCATGATAAGTTGCAATATATTTGATTTTGTATGATCTCAAGTATATTGTGAATAGCATGTTGTGGTTCTTGTTATATTGAATATGTTGGTAATGATATATATATATATATATATATATAATATGCATATGATCTATAGTTTCTAGCATGTGTAGTCTATATATCATATCATAGACAATTAAACTATATTGTTTCCTTATTGCTCATATTTTTTTTACATGCTTATGTTTATGAAACATGTGAAGTATAATGGAGTAAAAATGTATCATGAAACTTGTAAAATTTAGCGTTCGGATTGTTTTCGTTCGCAAGTTAGTAGACCCAATTTGTGTACGAGGAGCGCATCGGCAAAGAATTCACATTACCACTTTTTCTATAGTATATTACCTTAGTTTTTAGATTGGATTTATGTATTCATAGGATCGTACAATATTTTTGTTTGTAACTCTATTATTACTTTTATTGTTTTGATATACATTGTTTTATACTCCAAAGCTTGGTTTTGTAAATTGATTTAAACATGTGCTTAACTTTTATTTGTTATGTCTTTTCTATGAGCATGTTTTGAATGTCTCGAATTAGGGTATTACAAAATTAGTTTTTTCATACATAATTTTTAATGTATATTTTTTTAAACTGTTTGTTTTAATTTGGTGTCACTTAATTACTCAATTACACGAACTCAGTTCGAAAAGTATATTTAAACCAAAGTAAAACATAAAAAAGTATAGATTTAAAATGTTAAATTGATAAATTTTTATTTGTACTAATAAATAAATATCATTGAAAATAATTAATTTATGTAAAAATTTAATTATTTTTCTGATAAAATAAACTATTTCAAAAAAATAAAAAAGGCATTTTAATTAAAAATGATAAATTCTTTTAAAAATTATATGTTTCATTATATAAAATATATTGTTCGTACATATACACATGTCACACGTTTCTTGAATACTAACTTTTCAAAACACATTTTTATTAAGTATAAAATTTATTTTCATAATATGAAACTATATAAATATTTTTTACCACTCAGTCGATCGATAAATCTCTTCGAAACACATTTTTAAGTGATGTTTCTCTCATTCAATTTTCAGGTATTGTATCAAATATATTATTGTCATATTAATAGTTTATTGATTTTATTGAAACGTGTCGAATTTATATAATACTTTTCTATGTTTTATGTCCAAAATTAAGTTATCATCCTCCTATTCCCTCCATTGAATGCTATAGGTTAGAGACCCATTAGCTTTATTGTCCTTTACAATTATCCTTCATCTTTTAAACCTAACTCTTAGTTTTGCCTTTTCTTTTGGGGCACATTAATTTGTGCTTTATTTTGGCATAGCTTTATTATCATTTAGTTTTGCCACCATTTTGGTCTTTGTTGCAAAATTGGATGGTTGATGTAGTCCGTGAGTATTTATTTTAGTAAATATAATTTCTTCTATTTATTTTTGACAATTTTATATATAATGTGGTGTAATTAGATACCTAATTTTTCTTATAATTGTGTGATTAAGTATCTAATTTTTTTTTCTTTTCTTCGGTACAATTAGGTATCTAATGTTTTTTAATCATGTTCAGTTCTGAATTCTAATTGGTTCATGCTTATAATTTTAACGCTGGTTAGTTAAAGGGATCATATACGTTACAAAAAGTTATGTGTTAATATTCTAGGTATGAACACATGATATTTAAGAAAAATGTTATGCACCTAATTGCAAAAAAAAGAGTTGAGTGCCTAATTGCTCCCAAAAAATTGGGTATCATATTGCACATAAATGCCAAAGTCAGGTACCAAAAGTTATATTTACCCTTTTTATTATAATTTTTTTTTGTATGATTACTATCATTCGACTCATTAAACAATTAATTCAGATCGAGTACTCTAGAAGTTTATTACAAGGGAGATCACTCAACCCAATTCACTTTATTCATAATATAATAATTTAAATCATATTTTTAATTATTTGATATATTTTTTTGATCGGCAAAGTAGTATGATTTTATTGATAGAACATCATGCATACTATAACATGATCATGTGCCTCATTAAAAACCTCCCTAATCCTAAATGGAGGAAAGAGTACAACATGACCATGAACAGAGGAAAACAACACATAAATGAAACAAGACACCACGAAATGAAACCTCAAAACAACGCCCACAAACGGGTTAAATAAAAAAAATCCAGATTAAACCAGGCATCACCTAAATAACACATGAAAAACCAAGGATCACTTACCTAGTGCATCCTTAACATAATGGCATTAAAATCCAGCAACGTTCGTGCTTAAAACATGTTTTAAAACAGTAATCAAAACACATTTAAACCAAGTGCATCTTAAACCAAAACATAGCACAATCCGAGTGAGAGACTTTCGATTTACTTACTCTTGAGCTTAGCTAAGTGTTTCAAACTTACACTAAGCCCCCAAAACCACGTTCAAAACGTTTCAAAGCTGGAAAACTCTTTTCCACTCACCGATACGCGAAGCCTTGCTCGCCAACACGGAAATCACACCTCCGGAGCCTCCAAAATCACCTGTAGAACTAATGTTTTGATATAATAATTGAAAAATGTTTTGGATTAATTTAAAAAGAATTCAAAACTATTTCCAAAGTCCAAATATCTTGAAACTATGTTTAGGGATGTTTTCAAAAGGGTTTTACATGTATTTCAAAGCCAAACTTCACAAAACCTTCCAGGCGTTTCGAAACACCCTTGAGTGTTTCGATACGGGGTATTCCAGTAGCAAAAACGTTTCGATACTGGTATCGAAACGTGTCTTCCCTGGATGAGGATTTTGCCCAGCGTTTCGATACGGGCTATGCCGTTTCGATACCCCTACGTGGCATCGACCACAACGGTCATAAACCCCAACGGCTATTTTCCAACTAACTTTTAAATGTAGAGCGTTTCGATACGGTGCCTAGTATTTCGATACGGGCATTTCGATATGGCCCATGGCGTTTCGATACGGATGCTCATCAGACTGCAACGACTCTTTCTACTTAAAGGGTGTTTCGAAACGATCACGAGTGTTTCGAAACGGTGAGTAGCATAACTGTATTTATGGTGGGAAATTAAGTCTCCAACAGCTCCAAATCAACTACAACGGCTAGTAACGGCTACAAACTCATCAAGGAGTATAAAAGGGACCTCCAAGCATCAAGATATGGTTAATGCTTCAATTGTCAATCAACAAATGATCAAAAAGTGTCTTTGTACTTAAATTGTCAATTCTTGTATAGACAAACACCAGTGAGCCAAAATTGTCAAATTTGCTCAAGTGTTTTAGATTTTGTGTGAGTGCATTATTGAGCAAACAAATACCTATTAAAGGGATTTAAAGTTTGCATTTTTTCTTTCTCTTGTAAATAGGGTTTGATCAAGGCTTGGGTAGAAAGCTTGATCGGTGTATAAGGGTTTCCTCCTAAGCATAGAAAAGGGGACGAATCAATAGTGGGTTGATTGGAAATCCTTAGTGGGAAGCTAAGGTAGTGGATGTAGACCTTGGTTAGAAGGTTGAACCACTCTAAAATCATTGTGTCATTTACATTTTAGCTTCCACACCACATCCACCCAAAAACCCACATCTCCACCACTTGGTGAGCAATATCGGTTGAATGAACTGAGCTCCTCACAACTCAACAAATGGTATCAGAGATTGGCTCAATCGAAGAGGATTAACATCCTATTGAGAAGATCCGGCAAGCTCGATCATCATTTCACCAACCGGCTCAAATGGCGCAATCCATCGACAAACCGCCTTTCTTCGACGGAACTCACTATGCCCATTGGAAGACCAAGATGAAGTTTTTCATAAAGTCAAGAGACTACAAACTATGGGAATTTCAATAAAGAACTTAGATTAGAGGTTGAGAACGGGATTTACCTCCAATCCTTGCTTCCTTCAATAGATGACAAGTTTTGCTTGCAAAAATCTTGAAGAATTAAGGAAGATCTCTTGAAATTGTTTTAGAAAATGTTGAGACAATTTTTGGGAGAAAGAATTCTGAAAAAGATGAGATAAAATGGTGTTTGGCTAAAATGAGAGAGGGAAAAGTAGTTACGTAAGTCAAAATCTCATTAACTACCTTTTAATTAATTAATTATAAAAATCTAATTAAAAATCATTTAATTAAAAACCCTTTTAAATCACATGTCATATTAAAGAAATGTCAAATTGACTTTAAGCCCCCTAAATATTCTAAGACTTTGGCTTCCACTTTAAAAATCACATTTTTCCTAGTTTTGAAACTTTACAATTTGGTCACTACTCAAAATGTCCATTTTCCAAATCCTTTTTTGTAAAATTGATTTGACCAACCTCTCAATTATATTTTTAGAGGATTTTATCAATTTTTATCCTATCACAATCCTTGATTTCCAAAAATCACCTTACGCGATTCGAACCGTTCTCGACCGGTCCGTCCGATGTCTAAAACATCTAGGCCCAAAACCAGGACATTACAGCACAAATAACAACAATAAAATTGAAACCACTTCATTTTTATGCCAAATCCAATTCTTGTATCTTTTACGACAATATTCGCATCCTCCCCACACCTATTGACTACAATCCCTTCCTTCAATAATTTTTGCGATATCCTTTATGACATCTTTTTCTCTGTCAATAGTACTCAGCCCTATGAGTTTACTAAATTTCAAAGTCTCATTTGCTTCACGAAGTATCACCTTTCTTCTATTATGTAGCGCCTCAGATGATGCTTCCTTTTTTGAATCCGTATTTTTCTAGGCCTTCCACTATCTTTTTGTGTGTGTTGAATCTCTATTACTGCACATTCTTTAGTCGATACAGTCTTAACAATCTCTATACATACTAGAAGCCACAAATTTCCTTTCAACACCATCATTGGGCTCTCGGGTATGTCCTTATGAAGTTCATACATCGAAATATCAAGTTCATATACGTGATTTCTCTTCACGATCAACCTTACTCACCTCCTCATCCGACAATCAACCCTCACCAACCAGAGCATTGTTGTTTTCCCCTACTTCATCCTTATTGTCATCTTTCCATATTGGATTCTGTCTCCACACTGTTATGGCATTACATTCAATTGCCCTTGTTTGTGTTTTCGAGGCCTCACTCATATATATCCATCATTGATTGTCTTTGTTTGTTTTATCAAGTATTTTTTATAAAGTAATCCTCAACTACCTCCTTGTCCTTAACGTCCTCAGGTAGATTGTCCTTTTCCTCTATACATTGTTGGATTTGATTTCACTCGAGTTTCTCACAAATGGTTAGGGTTTCTGATAGAACGAATTTGGGGAAAACGAAACTGAAGATAGAACTCGGGTAATAGTCACGTGAAGAAAAGAAAACTATGTCGTTTTATTAAAAGAGAAAAAAGATTTAAAAATACAAACTTATTCTTCTATTATATAACAAAGGTTTATAACTAACAATTAACCTAACCTACTAACTAACAGAATAACCTCCTAACTAACATGACAGATTAGCAAACTTCCATCTTCCTTGATATTCTTGATAGCCCCCCCTCAAGTTGGAGTGTACAAGTTTTGTAGACCCAACTTGAAAATGGAATCCTGAAAAGGCAAAGAAGGTAGAGCTTTAGTAAAGCAATCAGCAACCTGATTATGAGAGGAAACAGGCAAAAGTTTGATTACTCCCTGTTGTATTTTCTCTCGAATTAGGTGATAGTCAATTTCAATGTGCTTTGTGCGTTCGTGATGCACAGGATTTTCAGCAATCTTAATAGCTGAGAGGTTATCACAATAAAGATTAGCAGAGGAAAGATTAATTTTCAAATCTGAAAGAAGATAAAATAACCATTGAACTTCACAGGTGACAGAAGCTAAGGCCCGATACTCTGCTTCACTAGATGAACGAGATATAGTTTGTTGTTTCTTGGACTTCCAAGAAATTAAGGACTTCCCCAAGAAGACACAAAAACATGTAGTTGATCTTCTTGAGTCTGGGTAAGAGGCCCAGTCAGAATCAGAAAAGGCATGGATTTGTAAAGGGTTATCAGCAGGAAAAAATAGCCCTTGTCCAGGAGTAGCTTTCAAAAATCTAAGAATACGATGAGCAGCAGATAAATGTGCAGTAGTAGGGGCAAACAGAAATTGTGAAAGCTGTTGAACAGCAAACGAGATATCTGGTCTTGTATTAGTAAGATACAAAAGCTTTCCAATTAATTGTCTATATGCAGTAATATCAGAAAGGGCATCACCATCAGATTTAGACAACCTTTTAGTGTCACTAAAAGGACTGGTAACAAGTTTAGCACCAAGAAAGTCAGTATCCTTTAGAAGGTCTAAAGTATACTTTCTTTGGCACATATTGATACCTTTAGATGACCTTGCAACTTCAAAACCAAGAAAGAATTTCAGTTTGCCTAAATCCTTAATTTTAAAAGTATTATGAAGAAATTCTTTAATAAAGGCAATTTGTTTAGATGAAGGACTTGCAAGGATTATGTCATCTACATAGACTGCTAAGGCAATGAATTCAGAACCATCTCCTTTAGTAAATAAACTAGAATAAAAAATGGATTGTTTAAAACCTTGATCAACTAAAGCTTTTGTCAATCTTTCATTCCACTGTCTACTAGCCTGTTTCAAACCATACAGACTTTTGTTTAATTTGCAAACAAGACCAGTATTTTTATCAGAAAAACCAGGGGGTAATTCCATGTAAACCTCTTCTTGCAAAAAAAAAACCATGTAAAAAAGCATTATTGATGTCTAGCTGTTGTAAATCCCAGTTTTTAGCAGCAGCTAGAGCTAATAAGGTTCGAATAGTTGTTATTTTTGCTACAGGGCTAAAAGTATGAAGGAAATCAACTCCTGACTGTTGTGTATACCCCTTTGCAACTAACCTAGCCTTGTATCTATCAAGGGTACCATCTGACTTAAGCTTTGTTTTAAAAACCCACTTGCATCCTATAGTAGTTTTCCCAGCAGGTAAGGGGACTACATCCCATGTTTTATTGTTCTCTAAAGCTTTAATTTCCTCTTGCATAGCTGTTTTCCAACAATCATTTAGAATAGCCTGTTTATAGCTTTTAGGTTCACTTAAAAGCTCTGCATTATTAATATATGCCTTATGTTGAGCAGAAACATTAGAGTAAGACAAAACATGAGCAACAGAATGTGGAGTTGTCCTAGGTTTAGGCAGATTAACATGAAAGTCATTATATTTCTGTGGCAGTTTCACATTTCTGGTCGGTCTATTAGAATTAGGAATAGAAATTTTGTTTGAAACATTCTGAGTTTCTTCTAAAGGAATTCCACTGTCTAAAGGAGACACGGAAAGTTGATCATTATTCCCATTATCAGAAGCAATTCCATAATTATCAGAAGTTTCATCAGAATTACTAAAATAACATCCAGAACCAAGAATATCATCACAAGACACATTCTGAAATTGTTCAGTTTCATCATGCAACCCAGAATTATCACAATTAGGCAATACCACAGTTTTATCTGGAAGACTTTCTTTAAAAGGAAAGAAATCTTCTTTAAAAACCACATCCCTAGAGACAAAAACACTTTTAGTTTCTAAATTATAAAGCCTATATCCTTTAACATTTTTAGGAAAACCTAGAAAGACACACTTTGCAGCTCTAGGATGCATCTTAGTTTTGGCCTTAGGCAACAGAGAAGCATAAGCTAAACACCCTATTATCTTTAAATTATCATACTTAGGTTTTAACTGAAATAATTCTTCATGTGGTGTTTTATTAGCCAAAATGGGAGTAGGAGTGATGTTGATCAAAAAAGCTGCATGTAAAATGCAATCCATCCAGAAAAATAAAGGAAGACCAGGTTGAATCCTTAAAGCCCTAGCAACATTCAATAAATGTTGATGTTTCCTTTCTACTACACTATTCTGCTGAGGTGTATGAGGACAAGTAGTTTGATGATTAATTCCTTTTGTTTTAAAAAAGTCAACCATATCAAACTCCTTGCCATTATCAGTTCTAATACATTTCACCTTTTTAGAAAATTGAACTTCTACCATAGTGCAGAAATTAGTTATCAATTCTCTAGTTTCTGACTTATACTTCATTGGAAAAACCCACATATACCTACTTCTATCATCAACCACAGTGAGGAAATAAGAAAAACCATATATGCTGGGAACATGAAAAGGACCCCAGATGTCCATATGAACAATATCAAACACATGCTGAGATTTAGAAACACTCATAGGAAAAGACAATCTCTTGTGTTTAGACAAATGGCAGGTTTCACAGTTATGCAATTGTCCAGAAGGAATAAAAGAATTCAAGGAATGAAAAACTTTCATCCTCTGATTAGAGGGATGACCTAACCTAGCATGCCAAACTGTAAAAGAGATGGATGAATTTACAACATTACAGAAAGCAGGTCTTGCAGAATCCTTAGCTTGAAGCTGATACAATCCATTCACCTTTTCAACTATACCAATCATCTTCCATTGTTTGGTATCCTGAAGACAACAAAAATTATGTGAGAAAATGAAGGACAAACCTGAATTATTTGTTAGTTTAGAAACAGATATCAGGTTGAAACCAAAAAATGAAATGTGTAAAACATTTTTAAGAATTAAATCTGGTGACAACTGAACAGTTCCTACATGAAGAACTTTAACAAGTTGACCATTTGGCAACTTGAAAAATTTATCATTAATAGAAGAATAATCCACAAAATTGTCTAAGGTATTTGCTATGTGGTCAGTAGCCACAGAGTCTATAATCCAAGATTTAGTACTAACAATTTGAATATTCATATTCTGAGAGCAAGCAACAATAGCAGACTGAAAAACAAATTGACTATCAAGAACAGAACTATCAAGAAAATTACCATCAAAAGAAATCATACCTGACCCTTCATTAGAGGCAGATTCAAAGTTAGATGATAAAGCATTCACTTGGGACTGATTTGGAACTGATTTCTCTCGATCATTTAACAAAGATAACAAACTGGCATATTGTTCCTTTGTAAAAGAAACAGTATCTTCCTCATTGGCATTAACAGCAGAAGTATTCTCATTAACAACATTAACAGCTTGACTCACTTTACCATAAGATGTCCTAGACCTATACCCAGGTGGATACCCATGCTTCTTAAAGCATTTCTCAACCGAGTGTCCATAAAGGCCACAGAAAGTACAGAGAGGTCTACGACTGACAGGATTTCCAGAAAACTTCTTTACAAAACCCCTATTGTTTGACTCATCCCTCTTGACAAAATTTCGATCAACCAACAAGACGTTGGAATCAGCAAGATTAACAGGATTAATGGTTCTTTCATGCTAAACAAGAACAGAAAAAATTTCATTAATGTTTGGGAAAGGTTTCATCATCAAAATCTGTGATTTTGGAACTGAAAAAGAATCGTTTAACCCCCGAAGAAAACGAAGTGAGAAATCTTGTTTCCTAAACTCGATGGCTTTACAATCACAGGTAGCTAAAGACCTAAGGTTACACAACTCATCCCATATAACCTTCAACTGCGTATGAAAGGCAGTGATAGAGAGATTACCTTGCTTTAAGGAGTAAAACTCCTGCTGCAAATCCGAAACCCGAATCAAGTCTCCTTGCTTGAATCGGTCATGTAAATCTGCCCACAACTCGTAGGCTGTATCAACCCAAATAACCCCTTGTGCAATCTCGGGGCTGATGGCATGCAATAACCAAGAAAGAACTAGGTTATTGCACTTAACCCAGGCTTGAAACCGAGAATGATCTTGACGCAACTGCTTGATTGAGCCGTCCACGAATCGAAACTTGTTCTTGGAGATGAGCGCCATCTTCATCGAACGCGCCCAGCCGTGGTAATTGGAACCCGTAAGCAGCGTAGAAGTAAGAACGAGACCAGGGTTCTCACTGGGATGAATATAATATTCATCAGAGGGATCGTCATTCTTGAAGGCGGAACTGCGAACACGATCGGTGTTAGATTCATCATCTGATACCATGTTGGATTTGATTTCACTCGAGTTTCTCACAAATGGTTAGGGTTTCTGATAGAACGAATTTGGGGAAAACGAAACTGAAGATAGAACTCGGGTAATAGTCACGTGAAGAAAAGAAAACTATGTCGTTTTATTAAAAGAGAAAAAAGAGTTAAAAATACAAACTTATTCTTCTATTATATAACAAAGGTTTATAACTAACAATTAACCTAACCTACTAACTAACAGAATAACCTCCTAACTAACATGACAGATCAGCAAACTTCCATCTTCCTTGATATTCTTGATATACATGAACATCTGAAACTATCCTCTGGTATAATTTATGTTTCTCTAACTCTAACGAGAAAAAAAATATCTTCAATCTCTATCTCAACCACATCATCCATATTCAGCCAATACTTTGTTTCAATCAATAGTCTTGCCCTTTCAAACGATGTTGGTGCATTAGTCGCGTCATCAATTCTCACAAAGTATCTCCGTTCCTTTGCCAAATTTTCAAATGATTCTCTCATCCACGCATGAATTGGATAACCACCGATCTCCAGTCATATCCTTCAGGAAATACTCTTTATTTTCGTTAACCATTCTTTAACTTAAACAAACCATTTCTCCAACGCTGCTAGAGCCATTTTCTCTCTATGTTTCTCAACATCATCAAACATCAACAACACTTTCGAATCCCCAATTCGTATGAGCGAGAGATCCTTGATGTTTTCCATATATATTTCTTTCGCTAAATCTTCTATTGATATCAGTTTTCGACACCATCCAATTGCACAACGCTGCAATATCTCAACTTTGTCTTGATCAGAGCCGATTGTGAGGGGAGCACCCTCAGCGACCGCTCAGGGCCTCCAACCAGCCTAGGACCCCTAAAATTTATTTTTTTAATTAATTAAATAATTAATTTAATGGTAAAAAATTAATTTTCTTTCTTAGATAAATAAATTAATTAATCTAACAATGAAAATAATGTGTTTGATAAAAATTTAATCATATTTTCATGATTTATTAAAGAAAGGCTTAACTACCAAATAAGTAGGGATGTAAAAACAGGTAATCGGGCAGGTTTCAGGTCGGGTAAAATCGAATACAGGTCATTTCAGGTAAAAAAAATTTGACTCGACTCGGGTCGGGTGCGGGTCCATTGCAGTCGGGTAATTTGCAGGTCGGGTCCATTTCAGGTCGGGTCAATTTTCAGGTCGGGTCCATTTCAGGTCAAACTCGTTGCAGATCGGGTAAAAACAGGTCAGGTAAAATCAGTTAATTGGCAGGTAAATTGCAGGTCGGGTAAATTTCAGGTCGGGTTCATTTCAGTTCGGGTTCATTTCAGGTCGGGTAATTTCAGGTCGTCGGGTTCATTTCAATTCGGGTTAATTCAGGTTCACCAGAAATGAACAATTTTGAATGAAAACAAAGTTTTATGGACTATAGTGAAAAAAATAATAATAAATAAGAGCTAATTTAGACTAAAATAAAGTTTTATGGACTATAATAGGCTCAATTTTGAATAAAAACAAAGTTTTATGGACTATAGTGAAAAAAATAATAAATGAGAGTTAATTTGAAGTAAAAATAAAGTTTTAAGAACTAAATTGAATTGAATTAAAACTTAAAGGACTTAAATAAAAAACTTATATAATATAAAGGGCTTTATTTATAATTTACCCCAAATTGAAATTCAATTTGGGAATTGGGCGTTTCAAAATAAATTTTCCCGCCCATATATATTATAATTTAATATTATTTATTAATTATTATAATATAATATAACTTATTAATTATTATAATAATTTTATAATTATAGATATATGTGATTATGTGTATATATATGTATTTTTATGTATTCACATGTATATAAATTACAATATATAATTATATATTATACAAACATGTATGTATTTATGTATATGTAATGTATTATACATAAATACATGTATATGTATATACATAATACATACTATAATACTATTTGTTTGATTTCCATGTAAATAACTTGGCTGAAGCCAAAACTCTGCTTCTTAGCACGTCTTCCTCTGCCTTTTGGCACGCAAAACTCTGCTTTTTAGCACGCTTCTCTGGCTTTTGTCACGTATTTCATGGTTTTCTCTTTCGTTCATGGCGTCTCAAGTTGAAGCTGATTTGGCTGGGCTCTCTATTGAGGACGATGAGGATTTGGAAGTGGCGTTTGAAGAAGGGGATCATCAGTCTAATATCTCGTATGATCTTTGCTTTGCCGGTCGTTTCTTGACCTCCAGTGTCATTCATTTTCAATCTATGAGAATGACGCTTGCAAATTTATAGAGGCCGTTAGGAGGAGTTTCTATTACCGATCTTGGTAATGATCGATTTCTTTTCCGTTTCTTTCATAGTGTTGATATTGATCGAATAGAAGCAGGGGGTCCGTGGAACTTTAATACTCATCTCTTGCTTACTCATCGGCTGCAGCCAGGGGAGGATCCGCAGCAAGTCCCTCTTTTTAATGTTTCTTTCTGGGTTTTAGCACATGAAATTCCACTTGGTTATGTTTCGGAAAAAGTTGCGCAACAGTTGGGAAATTTTATAGGTTCCTTCATTGATTATGACTCGGAAGCTTCTCATCTGGGCTATAAAGGAATTCTTCGTATACGGGTTAGTATGGATACTCGTAAACCTATTAAGAGGCGGAAGAAGTTTGTCCTGAAAAATGGAAGTTCTCACTATGTTCGGTTTGAATATGAGAAGCTCTCTCTCTTCTGTTTCGTGTGTGGAAAGCTGGGTCACGGGGAAACTTTCTGCCCAGTCCGGCTAACTGTTCCGAAAGAGGAGATAACTTTTGGTTGGGATCTCAGTTTGAGGGCAGTTACAAGACGATCGGCGGCGAATTTTACGAGCAGGTGGCTTCGAGAGGAAGGGAGGAACTTTGGGCGAGATATTAGCAATAATTGGGCTGATAATCAGGTTATTTCTCATACTCCAAAATCGGGTGTGGATAAAGGAAATTTAATGAGTCCAGATTTAGGAGGGATTCAAGGCGCTCAGGGGGTTGATGATGAAAAGGCGAAAAATCAGCAATTAACAAGTCCAATAATTGTTATTTCTGAAATTCAAAAGGAAGGTAAGGTTAATTTTGGTGATATCCAAATGGTATCTGCTGAGGAGGATAATGAGGATTCTTTAACGGAAGGAGTTAAAAGGAAACGTGCTTTAATTGTGGGTTCGGTGGTTTCACTTTCTGATTCGACAGAGCCATCTACTAGTCTATCGGCAGGCCCAAATCAACGGGCCAGCCGGGCCCAATGAAAATCCTAAGCTAGAACGTCCGGGGCTTGGGCCAGTCTCGGACTGTTGGACGTCTCAGAAATCTGTTAAGAGACGTTAACCCAATTGTAATTTTTTTGATTGAAACAAAATTACAGGGGGCCCAGATGGAGAAAATAAGGAAAAGTCTTGGTTTTCAGTTTGGTTTAGATGTTAATTCCCGGGGACGTAGTGGAGGTTTGTCGTTAGCTTGGAAATCCTCTTGTTCGGTTTCTCTTCGGTCATTTTCTGCACGGCACATTGATGTAGTATTCGAAGAAGACTTAGATGGTCATTCTTGGAGGTTCATTAGTTTTTACGGTGCCCCGGAGGTAGAAAATAGAGCCGCCTCATGGAATTTGCTCCGACAGCTTAATGACTTACCCAACTTCCCCTGGCTGGTGATGGGGGATTTCAACGAGTTGATGTTTGCCTCTGAAAAGTCTGGTGGTCGTTTGCATAGTTCTTCCCAAATGAACAACTTCTGTTCAGCTTTAGAAGATTGTTCACTTAAAGACGTGGGTTTTCGTGGTCCATGGTATACATGGGAATGGGGCCGTTTATCAAGTAACAACATCAGAGAGAGATTAGATAGAGGGGTTGCTAACGATTCTTGGTGGTCTCTCTTCTCTCAGTTCGATTTGGTGCATCTCCCACATACTATCTCTGACCACTGTCCACTATTGCTCAATACAAAGGCCATGGTTTGTAACCAAAAGCGGTTTGATCACTTTCGGTTCGAGGCAGCATGGTTGATTGAGGATTTTTGTGAACAAGAAGTTGCTCGTCTCTGGTCCGAATCTACTGGATCGGTCCCATCGCGTCTTAGATGGGTAGGTGAAGGATTAAATCGCTGGTTCACGAAAGTACGAAAGGAAAAAAGGGTTACAGTGGAAGACCTAAAAAATAGGCTAAAGGAGTTATCTGAGTTACAACCGTCAGATGAGATTCTTGGGGAAATGCTTGATACTAAAATAGCCCTAAACCTTGAGGCGGACAGAGAAGAATTATATTGGGAACAAAGGGCTCGAGCAAATTGGCTCAAGAATGGGGATCGTAACATGAGTTTCTTTCATAATTTTGCTTCTCAAAGACGAAACCGCAACCGAATTCGGAGACTATGTGGTGCGAATGATGAGATTATTGATTCTGATGAGGGAATCTGTTCAGAAGCTGTCGAATTTTTCACAACTCTCTACAAGACGAAGGGTGTTGAAGACCCTTCAGTTATCCTTGAGGATATTGCAGAGTGTGTTTCCCTATAAATGAATCGATCCTTGTTACGTCCTTTTTCCCGAGAAGAGGTTCTGACTGCAGTTCGTTCCATGGGTGCCTTGAAAGCATCGGGCAAGGATGGAATCGGAGCAGTTTTCTATCAGAGGTTTTGGCATGTAGTGGGCAAGGAGGTTGCCGACTATTGCATAGAAGTGATTCTGGGTGTGCAGGATATTTCGGAAATTAATTCTACACACATTGTCCTGGTGCCTAAGGTAACTGATCCGACCAACATGTCTCATTTTCGCCCTATTAGTTTATGTAATGTCTTGTATAAGATAGTGGTGAAGGTCCTGGCTAATAGATTTCAACAAGCTCTTTCGGGATGCATTGATGAAGCACAATGTGCTTTTCTTCCGGGACGTCTCATATCGGATAATATTATCGCCGCGTATGAGGTTCTTCATTGTCTTAAAAATAGGCGAACGGGGAAGAGGGGTTCTTTTGCCCTTAAACTCGATATGAGTAAGGCCTACGATATGGTTGAATGGCCCTTCATAGAATCTGTTATGAGGAAATTGGGTTTTGAAGAACGGTGGATCTCTATCATATCCAAGTGTATTAGTACGGTCGAATATGCTGTGGTTATTAACGGGGGTTTAAGCGAGTATTTTAAACCCACGAGGGGACTCCGGCAAGGAGATCCCCTAAGTCTTTATCTTTTCCTCCTTTGTAGCGAGGGTCTCTCGGCCTTATTACGTGGTGCTACTTTAAGGGGTTTATTAAAGGGGGCTCGAATTGCTCGAGGGGCTCCGTTAATCTCTCACCTTTTATTTGCGGATGACAGCATCATTTTTGGAGAGGCAACGGCAGAGGGAGTGGTGCAGTTAAAGAATTTGCTGGCTTTGTATTCTAGATGCTCGGGTCAGTGTATCAATTTCTCCAAATCTTCAGTCTTCTTTAGCTCTAATGTTGTTGACACAAATAAGGAAGATGTTTACCGTGTTTTGGCTGTTCAGACTCAATCTTCCCTTGAGAAATATTTAGGCTTACCTTCTATGGTAGGTCGTGACAAAAAACGATCCCTAAAGTTCTTGGCTGAGAAGTGTTCGAAGAGTTTATCTACTTGGTCACCTAGACTGCTTTCGATGGGGGGCAAGGAAGTTTATATAAAGGCTGTTCTCCAAGCTCTACCTTTGTATGCGATGTCGGTCTTTCTTCTTCCTAAAACCTTATGTCAGGAACTACAGGCAAAGTTTGCAAAATTTTGGTGGCAAAAGAAAGCTGACAAAAGAGGAATCCATTGGTGTTCCTGGAGTGAGCTTTGTGTTTCTAAGGAAGAGGGAGGAATGGGGTTTCGTGATTTGGGTAAGTTTAATGTAGCTTTATTGGCTAAACAAGGTTGGAGGATCCTAACCAACCCATCATCATTTGTGGGCCGAGTTCTAAAAGCTAAATATTTCCCTACGGTGGACTTTATGAATTCTCGGGTTGGATCAAATCCATCATATATTTGGCGTAGTATTTGGGCCGCCAAGCGAACTCTGGAGATGGGCCTTGTTTGGAGGGTCGACGCTGGACGGTCGGTCTCCATATGGAATGACTTCTGGCTCCCTGGCTTCCCTCCTCGGCTAGTTTCTTCCCCGTTAGTGCCGGAACTCCGAGTTGTGGCCGATTTAATAATCGAAGATGACCGTCGGTGGAACGAACCGCTAGTCCGTAATTCGTTTAACGCGACTGATGCGAATGATATCCTCTCTATCCGTCTCTCAGATGTGAAGTAGGACGATATTCGCGTTTGGGGATGTGAGCTATTAGGTAACTATTCAGTTCGTAGTGCCTACCGTTTACTCTTAAATAATCAGATTATTGATGCAAATTTCAAGTTCCTTTTTAAAACTTTATGGAATTTGAAGTGTCCCTCTAAAATAAAGATTACAGTGTGGAAATTCATTATGAATTATGTTCCTACTATGCACAATTTATGTATCAAAAGAGTAGCTGCTTCAAGTTCTTGTCCGAGATGTTCAGCAACATTAGAAAATGTGATTCATGTGGCTCTCGATTGTCCTTTTGCTAAGAATGTCTGGGGACTACAGCAGTTTCATTGGCCTCAACAACAGTTCCTACTCTTTTCTACGTGGTTAGTGTGGGTGTTCAGGAACATACATAAATCCAGGCATATCGAAGTCTTAATCACAATTTGGAGTTTATGGTTTGCACGTAATAAATTAATTCATGAAGGAGTAAATCAAGAGGCCCTTACAGTGGTGACTTTCATTATACATTATAGGTTTTAGGGGCTCATCTAAAATGGGTGGTGGGATATGAGCCTAAAGGCCCAAGACCCAAACTATTATTAATTATTATTTATTATATTATAAATACATTATATAAATTATAAGTTTATATATATATATATATATATATATTATATTTATACATTATAGGTTTTAGGGCCCATCTAAAATAAATGGGTGGTGGGATAAGAGCCCAAAGGCCCAAGGCCCAAACTATTACTAATTATTATTTGTTATTAATTATTATATTATAAATACATTATATAACTTATAAGTTATAAGTTTATATATATATATATATATATATATATGTTATATTTATGCATTATAGGTTTTAGGGGCCCATCTCAAATAAATGAGTGGTGGGATATGAGCCCAAAGGCCCAAGGCCCAAACTATTACTAATTATTATTTATTATATTATAAATACATTATATAAATTATAAGTTATATGGTTATATATATATATATATATATTTATACATTATAGGTTTTAGGGGCCCATCTAAAATAAATGGGTGGTGGGATAAGAGCCCAAAGGCCCAAGGCCCAAACTATTACTAATTATTATTTATTATTAATTATTATATTTTAAATACATTATATAACTTATAAGTTATAAGTTTATATATATATATATATATATATATATATATATATATATATATATATTATAGGTTTTAGGGGCCCATCTCAAATAAATGGGTGGTGGGATATGAGCTCAAAGGCCCAAGGCCCAAACTATTACTAATTATTATTTATTATTATTTATTATACTATAGATAAATTATATAAATTATAAGTTATATGTTTATATATATATATATATATACATTATAGGTTTTAGGGGCCCATCTAAAATAAATGGGTGGTGGGATAAGAGCCCAAAGGCCCAAGGCCCAAACTATTACTAATTATTATTTATTATTAATTATTATATTATAAATACATTATATAACTTATAAGTTATAAGTTTATATATATATATATATTATAGGTTTTAGGGGCTCATCTCAAATAAATGGGTGGTGGGATATGAGCCCAAAGGCCCAAGGCCCAAACTATTACTAATTATTATGATAGTTATCCAGCTTAAGTTAACAAATTTAAGAAGTTAACCCGATTAAGTTAACAAAATAGAGTAGTTAACCAGTTTGAGTAACAAACTATATCTAGATTAATCACTTGAAATACAATTGATATAATACTAACTTATATTTTGTAGTTATGTTAATTTTCTTATACTTGTTAAAGCATAATAAGTTTATGAACATAATAAAGTTAACATAATATTTTTTATATAATAAAGCATAATAAGCATAATAAGTGTATAATTTTATTATACATAATATATATTTTTATACTTAAACAAATTTTTAAGTATATAAATTTAATATATTATATTAACTATATATTACTAATATGTTATATATTTAGTAAAAATTAAGACAAATCTTTTAAGTATATAATTTTATTATACATAATATATATTTTTATACTTAAACAAATTTTTAAGTATATAATTTTATTATACATGATGTAGTTACAAATTAAGACAAATTTTTCTAAGTATAATGGAAGATAAAATTTTTCTATGTAATGAAATTAACATAATTTATTAAAAAATTATTAAGTTTATAATGAACAGTTTACACTTTAAATTATTTAACATTTTTAGCCAGGTCTACATTAGTTCAGGTCAACAACAGTTCAGGTTCAAAACAGGTCGAGTCTATTAACAGGTCGGGTTCAAAACAGGTCGGGTAAAATCGGATCTCGGGTCGTTTCAGTCGGATAATATCAGGTAATTTGCCAGGTCGGTCTCGGGTTCGGGTTCGTTTCAGTCGGATGCAGGTCGGGTTTCAGGTCAAAATTACCAGGTCAGATTCGGGTTCGGGTCGTTTTCAGTCGGACACAGATCGGGTTCGGTTGCTACAGTAACAGGTTCAACTCGGGTTCGGGTCAGCAACAGTCAGTTACAGTTCGGGTTCGGATCATCGAATTTTCGGGTCAAATCAGGTTCTGACTCGAGCAGGTTTCAGGCAGGTTTTCAGGTCCTGACTTGTTTTTACAACCCTACAAATAAGTGTACAAACTATACTTTTTTTTAGACACTAAAATGTTTTTTGGGTCAAAATAAGTGTCTGAAGTTTACTCTGTGGGCATTTCTAGATAACGGCCGTTAAAAAATTAAAAACAAGTGCTCAAATTATGCCGCCTTTTGTTTTAGGTGTCTATTTTTTAATAAAAAAAATTTAGTGCCCAAATTATGTCGTTTTTTTTTTGTTTGTTTTAGGTGTCTAAAGTTTTATTTTTTATATAAAAAATAATGATCGGTACCTCAAAATGATAACGAAGTAAACTTTAGGCACCTAAAGCAAAAAAAAACGTGTATAGTTTAGACACTTATTTTGTAGTTAATACTTAAAAAATATTACTTTGATTGTTCAAACTAATAAGATATGCTTTTATTATATAGAGGTCAATTTTTTAGCTTTCGCTCAGGGCCCAAAAATCCCCGAGACGACCTATCCACTACACCATAAAACCTTCTCATTTTCGATCTATCCACTAGAATTTATCTCTTATTTTCGTCTCTTTTACAACATTTTTTTTCACTCCATCTTTTCTCCACTGTCTCCAATATGAAGTCTTACCCCCAATATGAAGTCCTACCCACATTATTTGATATATTAATAGTAGCGTTTTAAAAACAAGTAATATTAATCAACCGTGATAATAATATATGTTGTGTATGTCGTCTTTGAAAAGACTAAAAAAGTTGAACAGATGTTACTTTTGCATCACACGAGCATATTCAAAAAAAAATCAAAACCATTGGCCAAAAAGTAAATATTTAAAATTACCAAAATAAGATTATACAAACAATGCTGACGTGGCAGGTAATTGAGTGCTCAAACTTTTCAATTGAGACTTCTCATGGACTTGGGACAACTTTTAAGTTATGTTACAGATTAGGATATTTTACTAAAAATAATGGGTTTTTCTTTTTCTTTTCTTTCTTCGTAATAAAATTTTAAGTCCTATGACTAAAAGTAATAAGATCGCTAATATCTTAAGTATTGGCGGTGAAAAATATTTTACAAGTAAAATTATTTTATGGTTTAAAAATTTAGTTTAAGAGTATAAAAATTTAGATTATATGATTTAGAATTTAAAATTTATGGTTATATTTTTAAATTTATATTTGAGTATTTAGATTATAAAGTTAAAATAAACATGATTATGTAAAAAAATTACACTGATAATTATAAAATCATAACTCATAAGATAATAGGTGTATATTATTATTATTATTATTATTATTATTATTATTATTATTATTATGGCTGCAAGGACTTGATTCAATGCTATAAGAGGAAAGCTTAAGAAATGAACTTCTAGAAAGATTAATTTCAACGGCTCTCATTAACCTGAACTACTCCAGTTAGTTCTTACAATCGTTTCAAAAAGACGATATTTAATAGATTTGAGGTTTTAACTACTAAAGGTTTGGTCTAAATGGTAAGTAACTTAGTATCGTTTAAGCAGGTTTCGAGTATGAGATTTTGTGTATGTAAAAAATTTTCTCTGAGAAACCCATTCACTAAAGCCATGTGTACAAAATGGTTTGGTCCAAAAAATTAGTCAGGACAAAGCCCTGGAAACCTGAAAGGCAACAGAGGAGATTCAAAGTTTGAACTTCCGAATTAAAGTGTATTTTATTCTTAAAATAATGACTCACCTTTTCTTAAAAAAGATATAGAATTTTATAAAATTGGATTTTCGATACTTAAAATTTTCCTTTATACGAAAATGATGGACTTCTAATTCAATTCGGATTGTGGTTTCGGCAAATAAATAGTTGTAGTGCAAAATTAAGCATTTAAAAGGTCTTTTAGACATCAATCTAAAATCCAAGTATGATGTGAAGCCCTTGTCTTTGTTGTTTATCCAAAATTGGAGGACCAAATGTCGAATAAAATTCTGTATTTGTATTTGATTAGGGACTAAAGCCAAAATAATATGGTTGGTTGTGAATGATCAATTCTCTAAAAAAGGAGAAATCATAATTACATTGGTGATAAGTTGAAGGTCACATTTCTTCTTTAAATGGAAAATCCCAATAAACAAGTTAATTTTGGCCTACTATTCCTAATTCATGAAACAATGATTCATCACCTTTGTTCACTAGTCACTACACCTAACCAATGATCCAATTGGATATCATATCAATATATAAATAAATTTATTTCACAAAAATATATGTACATTATTAATATACGATAAATTTTAAATAAATATGAATACATTTATAATCAGATTCGAATTTAAAATATCAAAATTAAATTTTTGTAAGAGTTATATTTTGATACACAAAGTGTGTAAAAATATTACATAGTCCTTTAAAATTTAAATTCTAAATTACTAAATTTAAAACCTTAAATTTTAAATCATACAATATAAACTCATAAACTTTAAACCCTAAATCTGACAAATTTATGTAATCTATAAACTAAAGTTTTACGCGGTTTATATATAAAGTTTTTTTTAACTAATAATCTATTTGTTATGTATAAATCAAAACTCGATTGTGACATTGACTAATCAACTTTTGAAATACATTTCTTAAAAGAAAATGCTTATAAAGTAAAATCAAATCAAAATCACATGAATTTGGATTGTTTTGCTCTCACTGTCCAAAAAGTTGTTAAATGCATCAATAAATATAATCCATGTTTAGTAACTAGAGTTTTGAGTCAAAATTAAAAATTTAATCATTTTTAAAAGTTTGATATGCAAGAGTGAATTGGGTGAATTTTTTAAATTTAAAATTGTTTGAGTTAGAGGATTGAATATAAGAGTTAAAAAACTCTTTTGTCCTTAACAATTAAAAAGAGGATTCTCTAAATAATCTAAATTTGAATAACTAATAAAATTGAGAAGATAATTTTAAAAATAAAATAATATAAATTAATATACACATTTAAATTTAATAATTAATAAAATTATTCTTTCAAAAAAATTAATAAAATTATATTAAAAATAATTTATAAATAAGAAATTAATATATACATCATTTGCTTAGTATGTGATCAAGAAACTGTCATTTTGTTTGTTTTAATAAGCAAACAACTGTAAGTTAATTTTAGAAAATACTATTATACATTCAATTAATACAATCAACTAATCAAATTAACTAATGCAATCATTTATCAACTATCATTTTGGTAAAGCTGAAAATATATTTTCTAGGAAAAATGAACTTTAAAAATTAACAGAAATAATAGTTTTGAATTAGGGATGGCAGACGAGTATGATTTTGCGGATTGCGCATCGCACCTGCTCTAGTTCGGGCGGGGAAGGGTATGAGTTTGGTGGGTAGTGGGCGGGTGTTGATGTAAAAGTCATACCCTTTGTGGGTAATGGGTAGGTGATGGATTTGAGAACTTACATGCACTGTATCCGTTTGTTCCGCATACTAACTAGCCACCATATGAATTTTGGACCATTATGAATTTGGGAATAAGTTCACAACCTATTTTGTAGACTCTAAGATTTTAAAGGACGTGACTTATAATTTAACCAAACCGTAGGGTATAAACATTCTTTACAATTCTCTACCGCCATTAGTTAGTTAGATGTAGTTAAGTATAATTTATATAGGCATAAATGTGCTTTAGTTAAGTTAGCAATAGTTAGTTAGTAAGTTGTAGTTAAATTTATATATGTGTAAATGTATTATGTATATGCACTTGATCAATCAATAAAATATGCGAAGCTTTATTCTTCTTTACACAAGTCTATAGTTTATTTTTACATAATTTAATATTAGTGGTGGCTTCCCAAGTGGGTACGGGCGGATAGAGGTTGGTTGGTGCGCACCCAGTTAGGTAGTGGGTGTGGGGGTGTATTTGAGAATGTACTCACTTAGGCGAGTGTGGATTTGAAAAATGGTACCCGCTGTGGGTGATGAGTAGGTAGTAGGGATGGGCACGGGTCGGGTCGGGTTTTTGGCCCACCTGAACCCGACCCGAAAATAAATACCCTAAATTCGCACCCGCCCCGAACATTTTCTTTAAAGAATCCGACTCGACCCGACCCGACAATAAATATACTAAACTCGACCTGACCTATAAAAATAATTTTTGTAACACCCGGGTTTAGGGGTTAGGTGAAAATAATATTTTAATATTATTTCGGGTTCGGTTTTATGGTTAAATTAATGATCGGGATTTAATTTCAAAATAAATGGTGTTGAACATGTTTTGATTTGAACCTAAATAGCCATGGATTACCTTATTTGTGAATAGTCCAATTCATTAAGGGCAAAGTGGTCTTTAGCCTTTAAATTTAAACAAACAATTAAAAATACTCATTTCTCACCATCTTCCACTATTCACTTCCTTCTTCAACGGGAAAACAAAGAGCTCTCTACCCAAACACTATTTCATCCAAAAAGCTCATCCATTTCAACTCATTTTCGAAAGGTAACACCGTTTTTGACTTCTCCCCAACTCCCTCTCTTTAAAAGTACCATTTATTTTCATTTTCATTGAAGTTTTGAAATTGGGGTTTTCAAAGGATTTGATTAAAAATGGTGTCTTTGTGTAGCTAAACTTAATATTTTGATTTATTATGGTTAGTTATGGAATGTAGGAGCCAAATGGTACAACATATGTGAATTTTGAATGATTTTGAGCAATTCCGAAATTGGCTAAAAATGGGGTTTTTGGAGGGTTTTGGGGGTTGTTTTAGGTGGTTTTTGATAGGGTATTGATAGTGCTATGGTTAGGGGTTGAATTGGGATCATTTGTGAGTGCAATGGATGTGGGAAACATGGATTTTGGATGTGGTTTTGGGGCTGTCCGAGATTGCTAATATTGGGGTTTGTTCATGGCTTGCAACATTGTAATTTGAGTTTGAATTGTGTTCCGGGTTGGTATTTTGATGTTGGGCTGATTTGGGATTGTTTAAATTGTGTTTGAGGTTGTTTAGAAGCGGGACCTTGTGTTGGAGAAGTTTCGGGAAGAAATCCGGGATCGTGAGAGTGGTTGCTTGCTTGGCTTGGAGCTTGGAAGCTTAGGTGAGTGGTTAAACGTTTTACGTGGTTTTGAAATGGTTGGTTCAAGTATGTGGACTAGGTTGGGCTTGGTAGACCCACCTAGAGTTAGGATTAGGGTGGTAGCCTAATCCTAAACTTGATCTAGAGCCATTGGTTGAACTTATGTATGGATGTTTATGCCTCATATGATTTGTGAAATGTTTGATTATGTATATTGTGTTATACATGTGAGATGAGGCATGATTTTGTGATGCTTATGGCATGCATGGAAATGGTTCATGATTGTGATCATGGTGAGTACGTGCTAAGCACGGAATTGATTAAAATGACTAATGTGGAATGAGTAAATGTTGGCACTAGTATGCTTGAGTACAAATGATCGATCATTAGGATGTTAGTGTGTACACATGAGTCAAAAGTCGCGCGTGGCCTTGGTGGCGTTGAGTCACCGAGGAGAAGTACGAGTTCGCCCAGAAATTGTATTTATATAGAAGAGGATCAATATATATGTTATGTAGCTTACCCCTTAGACCTTTTTGAAGAAGGTTCTGTTACTAACATGTTTACTTCCATTGTGGGTAATGTATTTGGGTTCAAAGCCCTGCGCGCTCTACGTCTAGAGGATCTGCGAATCCCTACTGCTTAAATTAAAACTTTCCAAGGCCCGCCTCATGGCATCCAGGTTGAAAGAGATAAATTGAACAAGTATGGTCGCCCCCTATTAGGATGTACTATTAAACCTAAATTGGGGTTATCCGCTAAGAACTACGGTAGAGCAGTTTATGAATGTTTACGCGGCGGACTTGATTTTAAGCAAAACCATTAAGAGGGAATGATATAGTGAGACACAAACATGAACAACACATGGTATACACAAGCATAACCAAAACACACACGGTGGGACCACACATCAACGTTCGACTAGTAGTTTTCCGATGGGACCACACATCACCATACTCTTCCACTAGTCACTACCGGCGGGACCACACATCACCATACTCTTCCACTAGTCACTACTGGCGGGACCATACATCACCGAAGTCTTATACTAGTCACTACCGGCGGGACCACACATCACCAGAGCAACGACAACCATCACGTGAGGTTCGACACCAACCATGCAAGACGATATACAAATCACCCTCATGCATCATGGATACACCATATCATGCATGACCAAAACATCATGTAACAAAAACCACAGTCATGCACAATCTTACTTCTTACAGTCTTACCAACCGCAAATGGTCTTACTTACCATTTCCGTGCGCAACCTGCACCAACTTATATATATTTTACAAGGCATATCAACAACACCATTAATTTCATCACGCATGGTCAACAACACAATAACAACAACATGTTTCCTTCCAAAGTAATGGAATTACATGCATAACAAGTTATCATTTCAAGTAATGAAAAACAAATGGTAGAAAGGGGAATTTAAAGAGGCGATACACATCAACTTACTCTTGAATTTAGATTGACCTTTCAAGCTCAATCTAAACTCCTTCAAAACCATCTTTGAACCAAAACGTTGCTTAAAAACATTTCCATTCACCATTCGCACACCAATGCAAACCACAAAGTCGTTTCAAGCTTCCGAACTTACCGGGACCGCATCCGAACCACCCAAGGCCAAATCTATTGTTTCTAAGCAATCAAAAACAGTGTATTAACCTCTTAATCAACCATAAATTTACTGTTATACATCAGCTCACAATTCCCCAATATTTTCTCAACAATTCAAAGCCGAAATCCTCCCAAATAATCCCATTTTCGTACTCCAGCAAAACCCAGCCATTACCCCTCAATTTAAACACTTAAAACACTCGAAAACATGTCCAAAGCATCACCCTAAGGCTGTACAACCATCAGCCCTTCATCTTCCCACATAAACACCTTAAAAACTCTTATTTTCCACTCCTAAAAATCACCTACAGCAGTAGCTTCGGGAATCCTATCAAACCAACACTATCACCACTTAAAAATCATCAAATTACATCTAAAAACACCTATCCAATGTCACTATAACATCAGCCCAACAATCTTTCACAAAAACACTCCAAAAACACAAGTTTTGACACTTTAAAAATACCCCCAAAAACCCACTTCGGGATTTTTGTCAAAATCCCACCATTCCAAGATATAGTGTGTCTTAAGGTGAGATTAGTTCAAATCTAAACTCTACAAATCAAAAACATGTCAAAAGGCCATTAAAGTTTCATCCTTTCTTTAAAACTTTGAAATCTTGAAAATCTCTATAATAGTATTTTTCGAAAATCTAAAACTATCAATGTGCTAGGAATTGAGAGGACAAGTCAAAAACGGTCTTACCTCGTTGAAATCACTTGAAATGGTGGAGGAAATGAATGGAATAGCATTTAGGGGTTTTAGAGAGTTTTTGACGTGAAAATCCAAAGGATGAAGAAGATGAATAGTGAAAAACCCCTTTTCCACTCATCTTAATTCCTTTACTTTAAAATTTACAAGTTTGCCATT
The DNA here is from genome assembly GCA_030270665.1 of Hibiscus trionum. Classification (NCBI taxonomy): domain Eukaryota; kingdom Viridiplantae; phylum Streptophyta; class Magnoliopsida; order Malvales; family Malvaceae; genus Hibiscus; species Hibiscus trionum. The sequence continues at coordinate 22,122,388 of BSYR01000025.1, forward strand.
AATGAATTTCAAATCCCTTTTTTTTTCTTTTTCCTTTTTTTACTAAAGTCTAATTTAATTATACCGAGTCCAACGACTCGAACCCGACTCACACACTCAACTTCCGACCCCAAAACCTGGGTGTTACAACATCCCTGCAAGTCGTGAGCAATTTACCCTAGATAGAGTTATCTCTGTGCTGGTTGATGCTGAAATGCAACAGACTGGGTTTGATCAATATAGTGGTTTCTCTGCAAGTGCGAGTGTGGCCCAAGCTTCTCCTACGGTTCGCTCAACCCCTCCTCCACTGTTTGAACATCAAGGATATCAGGGTTGTCGTGGGAAAGGAAAGCCACAGTTTCAGTGTCAATTGTGTGGAAAGAACGATCATCTGGTGGATCGATGCTGATACAGGTTTGACCATTCGTTTCTAGGGATAACAGCTTATGCGAGGTCTCAATCTCGTCAAGAGCCTGCTTCGCTTAATGTGTGTGATGCCAGCGGTGCTTGTGGTTGTATTAGACAGACTAGTGATGTGTCAACCTCAGAGAATTCTCAGGCTTATGTGGCTATTGTGAAAGGTCAATGGTTTGTTAATACTGGTGCAACACACCATGTTACACCCAATTCCAACAATGTGATGAATAGAGCTGACTATGATGGGCCAGATAAACTTATAGTTGGTAATGAAATGAATTTAAAGGTTTCTAGAATTGGAAATTCTGTGTTTGATACTTCGACTCCTTCTTTGGATTTGAATAATCTTATGCATGTTCCTCATATCACTAAAAATCTAATTTCGGTGTCCAAGCTTGCTAGTGATAATCGAGTCTACCTTGTGTTTTGAGCTTATACCTGTGAAGTAAGAGATGAAGACACTGGAGACTTGATCCTGCAAGGTCGTGAAGTTGATGGATTGTACATATTTGATTCTTCTTTAGCATATACATGTAGATCTTCCTTTATGGTGAAACATAAAGATATTGGCCAAGTGCGTTTGGAAGCAAGCTTTGATGACTATAAGTTGTGGCATAGACGACTAGGTCATCCAACCCATGATACATTGTTAAAAGCTTATAAAGATTTTGATCTTGTTTTACCGAGAAATTTGAATAAAATGAAATTTAGTGTATGTTCCGCTTGTCAAATGGGGAAAAGCCACAGACAACCTTTTCAAATGTCTGATACTGAATATACAACACCTTTTTAACTTGTTTTTTTTCTGATTTATGGGAACTGGCTCATGTACATTCTGAGGGTTATATGTACTATATTTCTTTTGTTGATGCGTGCACGAGACACACATAGGTTTACTTATTGAAATCTAAGGCACATGCAATAACTGTGTTTCAACAGTTTCATCAACTTATTCAAAATCAGTTTGGAGTATTGATCAAGGAATTACAAACTGATTGGGGTGGTGAATTTTGCAATCTGTCTTTAAAGCTTCAAGATATGGGAATCAATCACAGGATCACTTGTCCTCATACTTCCTAACAATGGGGTAGTAGAGAGGACGCATAGACATGTGATTGAGCTTGGTTTAACTCTTCTGGCTCAAGCCAGCTTGCCATTGAAATTCTGGTCACATGTCATGGTCACAACTGTGTATCTCATCAATCGTCTACTAATAAAAGTTCTAGAGGGACTGTCACCTTTTGAGAAATTGTACAAAAGGAAACCCCAATATGAGTTCATAAAAGTATTTGGGTGTCGATGTTACCCACACTTAAGGTCATTCAACAGGCATAAACTGGAGTTCAGAACGTTACCATGTGTGTTTCTTAGATATTGTCTACATCATAAAGGATATCAGTGCCTTGTGCCCAATGGGAAAATTTATGTCTCTAGAAATGTTTTATTTGATGAAAGTGTATTTCCTTTTTCAGGTAACACTCAGTCAAATCAAAAAAGGATGATAGCTAGTGATACTTCCATGCCTTATGACACAGGTGTCAAGTCCGGAGTGCTACATATTGTACCTGGCAAACATAAGTGGAGATCAACCGATTCGAATGCTGGTTCTCAGGTCTCTATCAGTCCTTCTCGAATTGTTGAACATCAGGATGCTGGAATTAGTACTACAAGTAATGAAAACTTTCTAGAGGTTGGACTAGCTGAACCTGACATGAGCAATGTCTCGGGAGAGAGACCTACAAGCAATGAAAGTCTTCTAGAATAAGAAGTTGGTCTAGGTGAACCTGAACTGGACAATGTGACTGAAGGGAGACAGAGGGAAGATCTTGCAAATTCGACTCTACCAAATATGTTGGCTACTAAAGAAGGTGCTCCTGGATTCATTAAAGAAGAAGAAGAAGAAGGTGTAGATTTCATTGAAGAAGAAGAAGAAAAATAAGAAGAAGAAAAAGAAGGTGAAGGTGAAGCTTTCAGTCATGAGACTCTCATTAATGCTGGTTTAGGAGGTGTTAAAGAAACTGAAGAAGTTACCAATGTCTCACTGAACATACACCCCGTGGTAACAAGAAGCAAGACAGGGGTGTTCAAACCAAAGATTTATTACATGAGCACTGAACTTTCTGATGAACCTACAACTATTCATCAAGCTCTTGCACAGCCTGCATAGATTGAGGTTGTCATGGCAGAGTATGAGGCTCTAGTCAAGAATGAAATGTGGAAGTTGGTTGATATCCCAGAAGGTCGACGTGCTATAGGCTACAAATGGCTTTTCAAAATTAAAAGGAATGTAGATGGCACTGTGTCTAGGTATAAAGCTAGACTGGTCGCAAAAGGATTCCCTCAAATACCAGGCCAAGACTACACTGACACCTTTAGTCCAGTTGTTAAGGCTTCAACTGTTAATGTGATCATTGCTTTAGCAGTGTCAAATAGATGGAAGATAAGGCAAGTTGATGTGAACAATGTCTTTTTGAATAGGGGTCTAAGTGAGGATGTCTACATGAAGCAACCTCTTAGGTTTGAAGAAACGTCATCATAAGGAACAAAGCTTGTATGCAAGCTACAAAAAGCTCTTTATGAGCTTAAACAAGCTCCAAAGAATTGGCATATACGACTCAAACTAGCTCTACTTCAGTTTGGGTTCAAGGAAACTACAGCAGATCCATCTTTGTTCATTCAAAATTGTGGAGGTACATATGTTTATACCCTTGTATATGTGGATGATATTCTGGTTATAGGAGGGTCACAATCTAAAGTAGAAGAAGTCATTGTGATGCTTAGCAAGGAGTTTGCCTTAAAAGATCTTGGTGAGTTGGGATATTTTCTTGGTATTAAGGTGCTAAGGTGTGGCAATGTGCTAAAGCTAAGCCAAAAAAAAATATGTGTTGGAATTACTAGAAAGGGCAAAGATGACTCAATCAAAACCTGCATCAACCCCTATGACCACAACCAGCAAGTTAACTCAGAATCAAGTGAGTCTTATTGAGGATGTTCAAGGGTATAGAAGCATAGTAGGAGCTTTACTGTACTTAAGCCATACAAGGTCGGACATTGGCTTTGCTGTGGGCAAAATAGCTTAGTTCATGCATGCTCCTCATGAAGCTCATTGGGATGTAATGAAACGAATTCTCAAGTATTTGAATGGTACACTCGACTATGGGCTGGTATTTACACTCTCTGAGATGGGGAATGAATTGACTGCATTTGCAGATGCAGATTGGGGGAGTAGTCTTGATGACAGAAGGTTTGTATCTGGGTATTGTGTGTTCCTTGGAAATAATCTAGTGTCGTGGTGTTCCAAGAAACAAAATTTTTTTTCTAGATCCACCATAGATGTAGAATATCGAAGTATTGCAAACGTTGTGGCAGAAATTACTTGGTTGAATGCACTTCTGAATGACATAGGAGTTGTGTTGAAAGAAATCCATGTGGTATGGAGTGACAATACCAGTGCAGTGACCATGAGTGCTAATCTAGTATTTCATGCACGATTGAAACACGTAGAACTAGGCATCCATTTTGTAAGAGATAAGGTTACAGATAAAACCCTAAGAGTAAACTATATACCAAGAGCATATCAGACAGCTGATGGACTTACCAAGCCTCTATCAAGTCCATATTTCATTATGTTCAAGAAAAAGTTGAATGTTTGCTCGATCGAAGAAGAGAAAAGGAGTGAAGAAAGCAGGGTGAATATTGACGCTACCTAAGCTAACATATAGATAAGACTGGTGGTTAAACAGTTAGCTGACGGTTAAGCTGCTAGTCTGTTAAGGTTTTTGGTTAAGCTGTTGTACTATCTATTAAAATTAGGCTATAAAAGGAAGATCCATGCTTTTGTAACTTGACTTGTATATACAGCTTTGATATCTAAGATTCAAGAATTCAATAGTCCTGAGTTTTGTTCTTCTCTCTTAATCTTTGTCACTTAAATTTCTTTTTCATTTCTTTGTATAAGTCATCAAGCATACCCTCAAATACAAAAATAAATGTAAAAAACAAAGAGTATGCAAACATGAATAGCAAACTCAAATCTTTTCATAAAATATTCATCAGTGTTCTTCAAATCTAACACCATAGCCAAATCTTGGAGTGCTCACTGGAAGAGCACAGATCATTAAATTACTTCAACCTACAAAAAGAGAGAAACGAACAACCAACCCACGCAATGTTGTGCGGCAAGATTCAATTGTAACATGCACCAGGTTGTAAACGTCTTCAATATCAGCATGCCATACAGGCAGATGAAGAACATGCCAAAACAGCCGACAAAAAACAAAAAATTAAAACAAAGAAAGGAACAAAAGTAAAAAACAAAGAAACAAATATAAGAAATCACCGCCAGTATATGGTTAAAGCCGCCACCATTGGCTTGAAAACACTAAAAAAACTACTTAGAAACTCCCAACCAAAATGATAACCGCTGTAGAGAAAATGTGAAAGTGGGAGAAAATGTTGGTAGGTCCTTATAAATTTAAATAGGCTTAATAGTCAAAAAGTGCTCAAACTATATATACATCATTTCAGATAGGTGCCTAAAGTATTTTTTGGCCCAAGTAGGTGTCTAACGTTATCATTGTTATCATTTTAGGTGTCTAGCCAATGTCGTCGTCGTTCATCACACTTTCGGTGATGAAATGAAGCCTCCTCCTCTCACCACAAGACTCGTACTTCATTCATCGTCTAATCAGTCGCGGTTTGTCGCCCATCATTTCTTTTTTCCTCCTCTCGTTGTTCGGATTTGTTTCGACGTTAGGCACGTCGACCGTTGACTTTCGCGACATGAGGATGAGGGAAATGGTCATGAGAATCCGTGACGAAAGTGATGGGCACACCCTCGACGATTGACGGTGGCAACGGCTAGAATCAGGATTTGGGACTTAGGGATTTGTGGACTATTTTGGGGATTTTTGAGAACTTTGGGATATTTTTGAAATTTCTGAATTTTTTTTAAAATAAAATAAAACAGACCATGTGTCATGTTTTTATTGGCTAATTTTTTTAAAAATTCCGTTAACGACAAGGCACTTAAAATAGTAATGGTGAAAACGTTACACACCTATTTGGGTCGAAAAATACTTTAGGCACATATCTCCAAAAAGTATAGTTTGGGTACTTTTTGACTAATAAGCCATTTAAATATGGCTTAACTACAAAATAAGTGCCCAAACTATGTCTTTTTTTTTGCAATAGATGCCTAAAGTATTTTTTGGTTAAAAAAGTGCCTAAAGCTTCATTTTTGGCTAAAATAGGTGCCTAAAGTAATTTTTGGCTGAAATATGTGTCTAAAGTTTCATTTTTGGTTGAAATGGGTGCCAAAGTAAGTGCCTCAATTGACTTTAAAACAAGTCAAAAATGAAACTTTATGCACCTATTTCATCCAAAAAAATACTTTAGACACCTATTTCATCCAAAAATGAAACTTTAGGCACCTATTTCAGTCAAAAAATACTTTAGGCAATTATTGTAAAGAAAAGACAAAGTTTGGGCACTTATTTTGTAGTTGAGCCTTTTAAATATTAGATTAAGTAGGCATTGTCTGTCTAGAGGTGGCAAACGGGTCAATCGGTTCGGGTCATTTCAGTTTCGGTTATTTCGGGTCTGATATCATTCGGTTCAGATTCGGTTCGGTTCGGGTTCAGTTCGGTTCGGTTCCAGTTCGGTTCTATTGTTTGGTTGATTTTCAGTGCGGATTGATTTTCGGTTTTGTTCGGTTCGGATCGGTTCGGGTCAATTTCTGGTTGATGGGAGATCGGTCGGTTTTAATCAAGTTTTTAGGTTGGTCAGTTTTTTACACCCTTTATATGGCTTTATAAAGCCAATATATTTGACTTTTTGGTGAGTTGTGCGATTGTTTATGTCTCATCTTTTTTTTATTTCTATTAATATCTTTTATTTATTTCGGGTTGCCTTCGGTTCGGGTCCATTCGGTTCGGTCTTATTCGGTTCGGGTCTATCGGTTCGGGTCCATTTCGGTTCAACTAAAAATCAGTTTATTTTCGGTTCGGTTTCGTTTCGGTTTCAGGTCAAATTTCGGGTAAGCATGTTTGGTTCGGTTCGGGTTCGGTTCGGGTAAATCAGTTCGATTTTCGAGTCTCGGGTCAAGTGTGCCAAGTCTAATTGTCACTCAATTTAGAATATAAATACTTAATAAACCCTTACATTTTTAAGTTTAATACTTAACCCCCTCCAGATATTCAATCAGGACTCTGTCCCTGCTTATGTGAACCACCTTAAAAAGGTAGACCCTAAGGCCTAATTTGAACTTTAGCCTTATACCTAATTTCTAGAGTAGCCGACGATAATTGGTGTGATCGTCTTCCTAGTGACCAGTTTGTTGGTGTTGTAACCTTAGATGTCCAGGGTTCTTTCCGATAACATCACGACACTAATGTCGTGAAAAATGGCTTGAGTTTCCTTTAGAATATCATGTGTATATGCAAAATGGCTTAACCGACACCATTATTTCGTCACCTTTTAGATCCCCAACCGTCCCTTTTATGGCAGAAAATCAAGCCCAAGTTTTTTTATATAAAGCAGAATGTGAAACTTAAAATTATTGGAGGGTTGATACATATCCTTTTTAGCGACGACATTTATAACACACCTGTAAATAACGACAATAAGAAAGTTGTCGCTAGAAATCTGTTTTTGTCGAGCTGCTTGTTTTAGAAACATTCCTAGAAAAGGCAATTCGTGGTGATTGAGATAGTTTTGTGAAAGAACAACGTCGCTAAATGTCTGGACCATTGATGACCTTGCCTTGTCTCCTTTCTACAAAAGAAGATAACGACTGAAGTAGAGGGATGCATAACGCTGCACCAAAACACGACTTGCTTCAGTTAATGAGCATAATTGGACCTCATAATCCATTCTAACAATTGCGTATACATAGAGAATTCGTCACTAATATGCTCATTAATTTCGTGGTAAAGTCAACATTGATAAAGCTCCGTAGTTGAATAATTAGGGCTATTGATTAGCAGTTTAGCACTAGCAATCCTTTGATAAAGTTGCTATAAACCAAACTGTTATTTTTTTTTGGAACAAATAATAAAGTTTCATTAAGATAAAATAGGCCATACATCCGACTAGGCCAAACAACTCAGAGAATCAATGGGCAAACCGAAACCCAAGAAAGAAACGGGCAAACATGACCCGAGAAATAAACAAGTAACCCTAACCCTAACCCTAACTCTAACATTCTAAGTCATAACCTTACATTCTAAATCCTAAACCATAAACCTAAGCCCTAAAAATACATCATACCTTAAATTCTAACCCTAAACCTATTTTTTTAGTGTGAGGGCATACATAGGGGCACTGAAAAGGGACAAAAGATTTCTATTCGATATATATCATGCAAAATTGAGAGACACAACTCGAACTTGAAAACCGATCCACTAACTATTAAAAAATCCAAGTTATTCGAATTTTCATTTTATAATTTGAAATTTATTTGAATTTTTAGAAAATACTCGAGTATATAAAATTACGTATCAAGTCAAGACGAGTCAAATATTTTTGCATCGAATCAAATAATTCGTTTTTTTCGAGTCGAGCCGAGTTTTACACACTCCTGACTATGCCTTACTTGATTTTATTTAGTTATTTCCCCCCGACTATTTGCCTTAGATCTAAGGGTAGGATAGGTTGGACCGAGTTATTTAAATTTAATTTATAAATATCAATATAAAAATATATATTTCTCATTGTAATTATAGGTTTTCAAGTTTGGATAAAAAAAAGTTTGATCAATTTAATCTGACCTGTGAACAAATTAACTAGCAACAAAATATCGAGATTCGAACTCATACAAGATAAAATAAAACAAACATCTTTGATCACTCAGTCAATTAATGAATCTCGTAAGTTTTTAACTCGACCAATTGGCGTTCAATCTATTCGAAATTTGAATCTAAGCAATTTTTTATTCCCAAATTACGATATTGAAGGTCGATAAAGTATTGACTGAGTTGGCAAGGTTGAAGCTCTAAATTTGTGAGTGTCCAGGTTCTAGTTTCATCATGCATATATCATACGTGGACTCTATCTAATCCAATCACAAATAGATAATTTCTAGTTTGTAGTGATTCAGGTGTAGTTTAAATCTCGTCCGGCGTAGATACTGTCTAGAGTTATTCTAGTTTAAGTTGCATCTGAATTGTGATTTTTAATAATCGATTATTTTGATGAAGTAGTGTTATAAATAATATTCTCAAGGCATATATTGGGATTCAAATTCACATAAAGAATGAAGCGGAGCATATTAATGTTTGTAGAAACATAAAATCGAAAGATTGGATTTGGGGATTTTGGTATTAGGGTTTCGAGGAGAGTAAAGGTAACAGAGAGCGAAAAAGATAGTAAACGGTAAAAATCAATATATAACGTTCTAATTTACTGTTTACATATATATAATAGTATAATATAAAACTAACTAATGTAACTAACTCCTAATCTTGAAAACAAATCTTGATTAAACTAACTTCTAATTTTAATACAACCAATATCTCTAATAGCCCCCCTCAAGGTGGAGCATACAAATTTTGTATACCTAGCTTGTTTATAGATCGAAGAAAATCAGAAATAGGAAGAGCCTTGGTAAAACAATCTGTCAACTGTTGTTGAGAAAAAACAGGAAGAAGTTTGATGATGCCTTTCTGAATCTTCTCACGAATAAGATGACAATCAATTCCGATGTGCTTCGTGCGTTCATGTTGCACAGGGTTCTCAGCAATCTTGATGGCAGAGTGATTATCACAATACAAGTTAGCTGAGGTGATATGTACCTGCAAATCAGAAAACAAATAATTAAACTACTGTAATTTACAAGTAACAGTAGCCAATGCCCTGTATTCAGCTTCAGTAGAAGATCTGAAAACAATTTTTTGTTTCTTTGACTTTCAAGAACTTAAGGCATTTCCTAAAAATACACAAAAACCAGTGATTGACCTTCCTAGAATCTGGGCAAGAGGCCCAATCAGAATCTGAGAAAGCACTAAGGTTTAAATTATTAGAAGCATGAAAGAAAAGACCCTGCTCAGGACTCCCTTTTAGATATCTAAGGACACGATGAGCTGTTGTAAGATGAAGAGTAGTGGGAGAAGCAAGAAACTGGGACAATTGTTGGACAGCATATGTAATGTCAGGTCTTGTGTTAGTTAGGTAAACTAACTTTCCAATTAATCTCATATACTCAGTAGTATCTGTAAGAGGAATACCTTCTGATTTACTTAACTTAGCAGTTTTTACAATAGGAGTGACAGCAGGCTTGGAACCCAAGAAACCAGTTTCTTTTAAAAGATCTAAGGTATACTTACGCTGACATAATTTATTCCTGTTGAAGACCTAGCAACTTCTAATCCAAGAAAAAACTTTAAATTTCCAAGATCCTTTATCTTAAAAGTGTCATGCAAAACTGTTTTAATAGCAGAAATCTCAGATATGCTAGGACTTGCAAGAATAATATCATCTACATACACAACAAGTGCAATGAATGAAGAACTAGTACCCTTAACAAAAAGAGATGTATCAGAAGTTGCCTGTTTAAAATCAAGAGATAACAAAGTAGATGTCAATCTTTCATTCCACTTTCTACTTGCTTGCTTTAATCCATATAAGTTTTTTTTTTAGTTTGCAAACCAAATCAGAATGTGGAGAAGTAAATCCTGGAGGTAAATCCATGTAAACTTTTTCTTGTAAAAAACTATGTAAAAAATATTATTTATATCAAGCTGTTGTAAGTTTCAATTTTTAGCTGCTGAAGTAGCCATAAGAGCCCTAATGGTATTAATTCCTTTGCTACAAGCCTAGCTTTGTACCTTTCTAATGTACCATCTGATTTTAATTTTGTTTTAAACACTCATTTACAACCAATTATTTTCTTTCCAGATGGAAGAGGGACTAATTCCCAAGTATCATTTTGTTCTAAGGCTTTAATTTCTTCTTCCATAGCTTTAGTCCAACAAGCATGTTTAACAGCTTGATTGTAAGTTCTAGGCTCAGATAAAACAACATCATTATTAATATAAGAATTGTAAGCAGTAGAAAGTTTATGATAAGAAACAACTTGTTAAATAGAGTGAGGGGTAGATCTTACTTTAGGAAGATCAACACTGAAATCCTTATACTTTTAAGGTAGTTGCCTGGTTCTAGATGGCCTGGAAGAGACCATAGGAAGTTGAGATGCAGTAGCATCTGTACTCTGAACATCTGTAGGAGCAGAATGATGATGTTCTGGAGCTAAGGGTGATGATGCAGCAGGTAAAGTAAGTTCAGGTGTTGAATTTACTGTGGACTTACTATAATTAGTATTTTGAATTAAGGAATCATGAATACCCTCAAGGAAAATGTCATTATCATAGATAGGTAAAATGACATCATTATTAATTGTTTTAGGATTAACAAAAGGAAATATTAACTCAGAAAAAACAACATCCCTTGATATGAAAACAGATTTAGCTTCTAAATTATACATCTTAAAACCTTTAATATTTTTTGGATATCCAATAAAAATACACTTGATAGATCGAGGGTGCATCTTAGTTTTAGGTTTTGGTAGAACAGAAGCATAAGCTAAACAACCAAAAACTTTTAAATTTGTAATATCAAGTTTTGAATTAAACAAAATCTCATGAGGAGTCTTATTTTCTAAAATAGGAGTAGGTGTAAGATTGATTAAATAAACAGAATGTATTATGCAATCAATCCATAAAATTAATGGTAAACTAGCCTGAAATCTTAAAGCCCTTGCAACAGTTAAGATATGTTGATGTTTCCTCTCTACAGTATTGTTTTGCTGAGGAGTATAAGTGCATGAAGTTTAGTGTAAGATACCCTTTTCTTTAAAAAAAACAACCATTTCAAATTCCTTACAATTATCAGATCTTAAACACTTAATTTTCTTAGAAAAATGAACTTCAAAAAATGTATAAAATTGAACTATAAAATTCCTAACTTCACTTTTATCTTTCATAGGAAAAACCCAAAGGTACCTACTTTTGTCATCTATCACTGTTAGAAAATAAGAATGACCATACTGACTCTTTACTGGAAAAGGACCCCAAATGTCCATATATATCAAATCAAAGACAGAATTAACACTGGTAGTACTAGTAGGAAAAGGAAGCCTCTTTTGTTTGGCTAAATGACAAACCTCACAGTCATACATCATACCAGATGATATAGAATTATTCAAAGCAGTAAAAAATCTCATCCTCTGAGAAGAGGGATGTCCTAGTCTAGCATGCCAAAGATCTAGGGAAACAATATTACAAGCAACAGAATTAAAGGATGAAGAACAAACTGACATATCAAGCTGATATAACCCTTGACATTGCTTAGCTATACCAATCGTCTTCCAGTTCTTGACATCATGTATAAAACAAGCATCAAATGAGAAAATTAAAGAATATAAATGTTCTTTAACCAACTGAGAAACAGAAATAAGGTTGAATCCAAAATTGGGAATATGAAACACATTATATAATATCAAAGAAGGATTGAGTTTTATTGTTCCAACATGGCATACTTTAACCAAATCATTATTGGGAAGCCTAACATATTTATCATGAACCACCTGATATTCTTTGAAAAAACTAACACCGTTAACAATATGATTTGTGGCTCCAAAATCAATTATCCAAGAGACAACAGATGTATGAGTGTTAGAAATAGAAGAAAGAATAATACATGTTTCTAAAACAGGAGCAGTATCAGAATGAAAGTTGGAAGACAGAACATTCACTTGGGACTGATGCATATGTTGAGAATCAGAATTTAAATTCGAACAAGCCCTTTCTTGAAGCAAAGAAACTAAACCTTCATATTGTTCTTTGGTAAAGGCCAGAGCTTAAGTATCAAGACTGACCAAAGACTCAGATTGAATAGATTGAGGATTGCAAGAAGCAACTTGATTGGCTTTACTAGTTTGATTCCTAGTTTTATATCCAGGGGAAAACCATGCTTGCGATAACATTTATCAACAGAATGACCAACCAAACCACAGTAAGAACAAGTAGGTTTTCGATTTCCAAAATTAGATGGTGGTCTCTTTCCACTGTTATCAGTCTTATATGCAACAGACTTTTCAGAATTCTGAGTATTAAATCTACCAGCCATCAAAATATTTGAATCACAAACAGGAACAGTAGACCCTAGGGTTCTTTTATGTTGAATGATAAAGGCAAAGATTTGATTTATGGATGACATGGGTTTCATCATAAGAATCTGAGATTTCTGAACAGAGAAAGTTTCATTTAACCCACGCAAAAATCTAAGGATAAAATCATGCTTCCTATACTTAATAGCATCACAATCACAGGGAATTAAGGGTCGTAAATTGGAAATGCCATCCCACATAACCTTTAATTGCGTATGGTAAGTAGTAACAGACATGGTACCTTGCTGAAGAGAATAAAACTCTTGCAATAAATCAGAGATTCGAACGATATCACCTTGATTAAATATGTCGAACAGATCAGCCCAAAGTTCAGAGGCGTTGTCAATCCAGATTATGCTCTGGGCAATCTCGGGGCTGAGAGTGCGTTGGAGCCAAGATAGAACAAGATTGTTACACTTGATCCACGCGCGATATGTGGCCTCATCTTTCCGTGGTTCTTTGATTGTTTCATCAACAAACGAGAGCTTGTTCTTCGATATGAGGGACATCCTCATAGATCTAGCCCATCCATGATAATTGCTTCCGTTGAATAGCGAAGACGTCAACACCAGCGCAAGATTTTCATTCGGATGGATGTAAAAATCACTGGACGGGTCGTCGGCGCTAACGGACTGACTTTCCGATGAAGGAGAAAACGAAGAGAGATCAAATGATACCATATTAAAGTTTTGCATGACACCTTTAAGATAAAGGATCTTGGAAATTTAAAGTTTTTTTCTTGGATTAGAAGTTGCTAGGTCTTCTACAGGAATAAATTTATGTCAGCGTAAGTATACCTTAGATCTTTTAAAAGAAATTGGTTTCTTGGGTTCCAAGCCTGTTGTCACTCCTATTGTAAAAGCTGCTAAGTTAAGTAAATTAGAAGGTATTCCTCTTACAGACACTACTGAGTATAGGAGATTAATTGGAAAGTTAGTTTACCTAACTAACACAAGACCTGACATTACATATGTTGTCCAACAATTGTCCCAGTTTCTTTCTTCTCCCACTACTGTTCATCTTACAGCAGCTCATCGTGTCCTTAGATATCTAAAAGGGAGTCCAGGGCAGGGTCTTTTCTTTCCTGCTTCTAATGATTTAAACCTTAGTGCTTTCTCAGATTCTGATTGGGCCTCTTGCCCAGATTCTAGGAGGTTCATCACTGGTTTTTTTGTATTTTTAGGAAATGCCTTAATTTCTTGGAAGTCAAAGAAACAACAAACTGTTTCCAGATCTTCTACTGAAGCTGAATACAAGGCATTGGCTGCTGTTACTTGTGAATTACAGTGGTTTAATTATTTGTTTTCTGATTTGCAGGTACATATCACCTCAGCTAACTTGTATAGTATAAACACTCTGCCATTAAGATTGCTGAGAACCCTGTGCAACATGAACGCACGAAGCACATCGAAATTGGTTGTCATCTTATTCGTGAGAAGATTCAGAAAGGCATCATCAAACTTCTTCATGTTTCTTCTCAACAACAGTTGGCATATTGTTTTACCAAGGCTCTTCCTATTTCTTATTTTCTTCGATCTATAAACAAGTTGGGCATACAAAATTTGTATGCTCCACCTTGAAGGGGGCAATTAGAGATATTGGTTGTATTAAAATTAGAAGTTAGTTTAATCAAGATTTGTTTTCAAGATTAGGAGTTAGTTACATTAGTTAGTTTTATATTATACTATTATATATATGTAAACAGTAAACTAGAACGTCATATATTGATTTTTACCGTTTACTATCTTTTCTCTCTCTCTCTCTGTGTTACCTTTACTCTCTCCGAAACCCTAATACCAAAATCCTCAAATCCAATTTTTCGATTTTATGTTTCTACAAACATTAATATGCTCCGCTTTATTCTTTATGTGAATTTGAATCGCAATATATGCCTCGAGAATATTATTTATAACACTACTTTATCAAAATAATCAATTATTAAAAATCACAATTCAGATGCAACTTAAACTAGAATAACTCTAGACAGTATCTACGCCGGACGAGATTTAAACTACACCTGAATCACTACAAACTAGAAATTATCTATTTGTGATTGGATTAGATAGAGTCCACGTATGATATATGCATGATGAAACTAGAACCTGGACACTCACAAATTTAGAGCTTCAACCTTGCCAACTCAGTCAATACTTTATCGACCTTCAATATCGTAATTTGGGAATAAAAACTTGCTTAGATTCAAATTTCGAATAGATTGAACGTCAATTGGTCGAGTTAAAAACTTACGAGAATTATTAATTGACTTGAGTGATCAAAGATGTTTGTTTTATTTTATCTTGTATAAGTTCAAATCTCAATATTTTGTTGCTAGTTAGTTTGTTCACAGGTCAGATTAAATTGATCAAACTTTTTTTTTTATCCAAACTTGAAAACCTATAATTACAATGAGAAATATACCTTTTTATATTGATATGTATAAATTAAATTTAAATAACTCGGTCCAACCTATCCTACCCTTAGATCTAAGGGAAATAGTCGGGGGAAATAACTAAATAAAATCAAGGCATACTCAGGAGTGTGTAAAACTCGGCTCGGCTCGACTCGAAAAAAACGAATTATTTGATTCGATGCAAAAATATTTGACTCGTCTTGACTTGATACGTAATTTTATATACTCGAGTATTTTCTAAAAATTCAAATAAATTTCAAATTATAAAATGAAAATTCGAATAACTTGGATTTTTTAATAGTTAGTGGATCAGTTTTCAAGTTCGAGTTGTGTCTCTCAATTTTGCATGATATATATCGAATAGAAATCTTTTCTCCCTTTTCAGTGCCCCTATGTATGCCCTCACACTAAAAAAATAGGTTTAGGGTTAGAATTTAGGGTATGATGTATTTTTTAGGGCTTAGGTTTATGGTTTAGGATTTAGAATGTAAGGTTATGGCTTAGAATTTAATTTTTTTAGTGTTGGGCATAGAAAGGGCACTGGAAAGGCACATAGGATTTTTTCCATATATATCACATATGGAATAAATATGAAGAAATATATGTGTGTGTGTGTGTTTTGTATGGTTATAGAAAATCTTTTAAAAACTAATTAGTATCATATCATTGTAAATGTTTACTATTAAATTTGAACAGAAACCCGAACAACTCGATTCAACTCGAAAAAAATTTTAAATAAAGTTTAAATCATAATATATGACTCTTCAACTCAACTAACTCGAAATTTTTTGACTCCACTCAAATCGATTGAATGCCCACCTCTAGACACAATGCTATAAATAAAAGCAAATTGGTGAGAGTGGTCACAGGTGTTAGGTTCATAGCCGGCGACATGCCCCATATCTAAACACCACCAATTCTCTACACAAATTTGAGAGACGCCAACATTGAATTCCACAAGGATTGGCTTCAAATATTGGAATCAAGCTTTTAGTGACCAACTTTGCACAAATTAGGTTCACTTCTAAATTTAGCAAATATGGATGGCAAAACCTATTCCATCCTATAAATTTCATATTGATTCCTTTCAAATGATGAACTTTTCTCAAAAAATAAAAATATATAGGGGTATTGGACCAGGATTGTTTTGATAAATTATTGCTTAGCTATCTCTTCCTAAAAATATCTTACAATATTAAATTAAAAATAATTAGTAAAAAATGGGTTCAAGTGATGTATAATAGGAGTGAGCATTCGGTCAAATCGAGTTAAAAAAATTCGTATTAGTCGAGTTGACGAGTCCTAATTTCAAACTTTATTTGAAATTTTTTTGAGCCGAGTTGTTCGAGTTTCTGATCAACTTGTAAATATTTATAATGTTATAGTACTAATTAGTTCTAATTTAAACGGTTTTCTATTACCATATACAATACACACACACACACACACACACACACACACACACACACACACACACACACACACACACACACACACACACACACACACACACACACACACACACACACACACACACACATATATATATATATATATATATATATATATATATATATATATATATATTCATTTTTTATACATATATCAGGTAGAGTTGAGGGACTCGGCGCAAACTTGAAAATCAATCAACTAATTACTAAAAATTTCAAGTTATTTGAAGTTTTATTTTACAACTCAAACTTCATTTGAAAATTTTTCGAGTCGAGTTTATGAAATTTTGATTCGAGACAAGTTTTTCGCGTTGAGTCAAAAATTTGATTTTTTAGTCGAGTTTTGCTCACCCCTAATATATAGTTTGAGTCAAAAAATTATGAGTTATTCGAATTGACGAGACCTATTTTATGACTCAAACTTTATTTGAAATTTTTTCGATTCGAGTTTTTGAGTTTCTATAGAAATTTAATTGTAATTATTTATAATGTTACAGCACAAATTGATTCTAATTTAAACGACTTTCTCTAATCTTATAAGGTGTATGTGTGTGTATATATATATATTTCTTCATATTTTTTTTTCACATGTGTGAGTAAGATTTGTAATTTATTTAATAAAAAATATCATTTAAAATTCTAAAATATATTTATAATGTTATTTTTTAGGAATGAACTTCTGAGGATAAAGTATTGATGGGAGTATAAGGAAGTCAAGGAATTGATGAGAATGAAGAATTTACAAAAAATTACAAATGAAAGAACAAATTGAATAAAATGCAAAGTTAAGGGAGTAAATTGGAAAAAATGTTAAAAATATTAATTGAATTTACATGGATATTATATAGTGATAGTGGAGCATGTGGTTTAAATTTGGTCAAAATGGACTTAAAACAAAGGGAGGGTTGAAGAAATGGGGAAATCATACAAAGTTGAGGGGTTAAATTGCAAAATTATGATTTAAAAAAAATATGAATTGAAGCTACATCGGTATTCTACGGTGGTTTAGGATCATGTGGTTCAGATTTGATCAAAAATAGATTTAAAACAAATGAGGAAATGAAGAAATAAGGAAAACATACAAAGCCAAGGGGTTAAATTGTAAAAAGGTGGAAATTTATTTTCGAAAATATGAATTGAAGCTAAATATGTATTTCACATTGGTTTAGGAACACGTAGTTTAAATTTGGTCAAAATGAACTTAAAATAAAGGAGGATTTGAAGAAAAGCAAAAATCATGGACTAAATCATAAAACTATAAAATTCGGTTTTCGAGTTGTACAAACGCAAACTCTAACTCAAAGTTTTCACGAGTTATTCACGTTGAATCAAACAACTCAAAATTTAAAAAAAAATCAAATTTTTTGAGTCGAGTCGAATTTTATTCACCCCTACACATAAGTAAAAGTCTGTGGAATCCATACAATATTGATTAGAAATCTATATTTAGCATTAGCCCTATCCCCACCTTGATTTATAGCATAAAATTACTTAATGTGCTTTTTAAGATTGTTGGGAAAATTAAGTGGGGATAATATGTGAGTTGTCAAACTTAGGTAACCATGTCCATAAGAATGGCACAATTTGGGCTATACAATTAGAGGGGGGGCACCCTCTACTTGAATTTGAGCCCAATTAGTGTTAATAAATAATTACTATCCAAGCTTAACATTAATTCCTAAAACTTTAACTTAGGGTATAGGACTGCAAACAAATTAAATTGAATTAAATGTATATTATACTAAATAATGGTACACTCACAAAAGTGAGTAAAAGGGAAAATCATATAAAATGTATTTTAAAAGTAAATCATAATTATTTTATTCAAATGATGGTAAAAAATAATTTTTACACAACATGAAATTTGATCCAAGTGTTTGGACACCGTATTGTAATTATTCAGAACTCTAATTTCCTAGACATGTTTGATTGGCATGGCATGATTACATCTTAATTATTTATGTCATGTTTGGCAATATAAATTGTAATTATACAATCGCATAAGCTTAAATTTTAAAATAATATTAATTATTGTAAAAAATTAACTCTAAGTCTTAAAGATATCCTCTAAATATTTAATTAAATATTATGGCTAGTAATCTCTCTTTATCTCATAAAACTACGACGTTAAAATTTTGATGAAATTTGGCGGATGCTTTGGCCAAATAGGTGTTGTTTGATAGTATGGATGTTATTTATTGGAGTACGCTACCGGCGCGAGTTATTTCTTTGTTACATGGTGATGTATTAGAATATTTGTAAGTTCGTTTTGCTCTTTTGTTTGTTAGTATGTGTACTATCCTCTAAATTTAAGAGATTTTTTAATGAGGCACGTACTAATATTAGTGTATAATCTTCTCCATTAATGGAATCACATCTTTTTCATAAAAAAAATACATCGACCTAGCTACGTAAATTGTTTAAAAAAACGTGAAATGTGTATATATAAATAGAAGTGGTTCATGTTATAAAAAAAGAAAATGTTCATGTAATATTAAAAAAATTATTGTTACTTTATGGACATGTGCATGATGCTGACGGTCAACAATGATGACATGGCAATACAAGTGGGATGATGACATGGAAGAGAGCTGAATTGATTATTTTAACCGAATTCGAAGGCATAATTATTTTTTTACCGAATTCATGGGCATATATAATTTTAATTGAATATTTGATAACTTACTTAATCTTTAAGCTAAAAAATAAAAACAAATTAAAATTTTAAAAATAAATAATATTTAAATATTCATATAATATAAAAAAGAACATTGTAATAAATTAAAAAATTAAGTAAAAATTAAAAATTAAAAATATGAAAAGTTACAAATATAAAAAAATCAAAATTTATAAAATATTTATAAATCATCTGAATAGTTTAGTATGATATGCGTACTAATATTCCTTGAACATATTTTCAATAGAATCATCCTTATTTTATAGTAGTAATAAAATCAAAATTCTCCTTCAATTTTTCTACATCAAATATTAATGAGCATCAATTTGATGGAGAAAAATGAAAGAAAATATGAGTTTTATTGTTACTCTAATACAAGGTTGATTTCATTGAAAATTTGTTTAACGAATGGTAATACTCAAACTAACGAAGTCGAAGACTTTTTCGATGAAATTGTTCAAATTTTTAATATTTTATAAACATTTTATATTTTATATTTTTAGATTTAAATTTTACCATGTTATAATTTCTAATACATTTTAATTTTTATATTAGTTTTTATTTTCAATAATTTTTTTAAATATTTTATTTTTTTTATTAAGTTAATGAATTTTTATAAAAAGTTGAAGAATATTTTGGTTTATTTGTGAGAGTTCTCACTTTACTTATTTTTAAAATTATCATGGACCCAAAGGTTATTTACACTAATTTGTTGATCAAATTATTTGTAAAAGTTAAACTCGAAAAATCAAATTATTTATCTAATTTTTTTCAAAAACTAAAGAAATCAATTAAATTAACTTGAAATTTTAAACAAATTATTTATCAAATTTCTATATTTTAAAAATTTTAATAATTTCCTAAATTCTTATTTTTTTAACTTAAATATTAAATAAGTTATCAAACTTTCAATTATAATTAATTATGTCTCTGAACTCGGCAAAAAATTTAATTATGATCTCGAATTCGATTAAAAATCAATTCTACTCTTCTACCACGTCATCATCACACTTGTACTGACACGTCCTTATCGTTGACCGCCACATCAGACTCGTGAACCGCTATGTTAACACCGTTAACTACCATGTCAACACTGTAGTAGTCAACGTCGGTTAAAGAGTCAATTTGATGCAATTCGTGAACTAAAAGACTTAATTGAATGTGTTTTTCAACAAAAGACTTGAATTCATTTTTTTTATCAATCTTGGAGGCAAAAATACCCATTCAACCATGTTTATTTTAGCTCAATATAAAATTCCACTAAAAAGAAAAAGAGGCACAGTGGCCTCTCAAGGCCCAAAAATATAAATAGAGAGTACAATACCTTCAGCCAAATGCAGGAATTCAAGCCTAACATGGTTGATACTTTTTATCAGCTTATTTGTTTGTTTCCCAAAAAACATTTATTGAAGTTTGAGTCTAATGGCTAAATCTTCCAGTTATATTGGTGTACGTAAGAAATAAACGTTAATCGTTAATTTTAAAGTTACTCTATACCTAGGATTAAATTCGAAATACTGACAACTGATTAAGCTAGGAGACTCTTACCATTAGGGGGCGTTTGGTTCGCGGAAAAGATCATTACTTGGGGGAATGATCTTTTCCGGAATCACATACCCACGTTTGGTTGGAGAGCATTCCCTCTAATGGGTAATATTGTATTCCCATCCGTAGTCTTTTTTTCATTAAATAGTGGGAATGTGATTCCCTTGGTTTTCTTAGGTATTTGTCAATTCCCACCATTTGGACCGTATTACCCTCAAATTAATGAATTTTGTTCACATGGATCCTTTATTTAATTTAATTAGATGATTAAATATGTGTGATGTAAATTAATAAGTTAAGAGGTAATATTTTTAGACAATATTCTTTTATTTATAAGATGTTTATAATCTTATAAAATATCTTAGTAGGTACTTATAATATAATTTCTTATCAGTATTACACAACTTATTTACTTTAATTTACTTGACAATCTGTCACAAGTAATAAAAAATTGAAAATTTGAGTATATTAAAAGTTTAGCATTTAAAAAATTCAAAAAAATATTTTAATAGAAAGTAACGAGAGTATGTAAATATAAATTATATTTTTATTAAAAATAATTAATATAGTAATTATATTAATAATATGATAAATATATATTTTTGTAAATTTTAAATAGTGTAACAAAAATAATTCTACAACTTTTTGTGCATATGTCTTTAATTTAATATTAAAAGTTTAAATGTTAAAAAGAAAATATAATACACGGTCAATTTTGTAAATTTCACTTCCAGATAATCTTATTTACCTCCAACCAAACACAATAATCTTACATTCCTACCAAATAAACCAAACAAGGTAATGTAACATTCCCAGTAATATGTCGGGTAATGTTACATTCCAGGAATCTTATTCCCAGAGGTAATCTTTTATTCCGTGAACCAAACGCGCCCTTAGGGTTGTTCATGGTAGGTTAACTATACCATTTAGCTTAAACAGTTGGTTAACTGTTATAGCGATTATTAACCGTAAATAAATCGTTAAAATGGTTAACAATTAATTTTTGAAATGGTTAACTGTTATAGTGGTTAATTGTTTATTAATGGCTCAATTACATGTTAACATGTAATTTATTACAATTTTCTTTTCAAATGTTAATTATTTCTTTTTAACCTATAAAATGAATAGCTATGTCAGATAACGTTTACGATTTATTTTACACACCCCTACTTACCACGTCACCTCAGAGTTGTGGTTACTTTTTATCACCTTATTAATAAGGGTAAATACTCAATTAGTGACTTAATCTAATCTTTTAGAGGTTTCATACATAAGGTTTAACTTTTACAAAACAGTCGAATACAAGCTTAACAAGTTCAAATTTCCGAATCTGATCAAATAAGGATCTCAGATTTAAATATCTGATCGAAAAAAGAGTTGAGAAGGTTTTCAATACGTTAGACCTTTATTTGAGTAAATTCAAAAATGTTAAGAGTTTTATTCGACTATTTTGAAGGTTAAATCCTTATTTGAGTAGATGCGAAAACGTTAAGATTAGGGGATAAAAATTCTCTTTTCCGTGTTTTTATATATGCCCCAACATTAAAATATATTAAAAAATTAAATTTCAAGCCCTAACCTTAAATTCTAAATCTTAAACATTACACCCTATGTCCTAAAAAATACACCTTAACTTAAATTTTCTAAACCCTAACCATAAACTCTAAATTTAAACTATAAACCATAAACTCTAAACCTAATTTTAAGCGTAAAATATTAGGAGCACAAAAAAGGAAGAAGGTTTACATCCAAGCTTAGTGAAACTAAAACATTTTGCAACATTTAGCCTATTAATAATATAAACAAACAAACAATTATAATATATATATATATATATATATATATATATATATATATTACTTTAATACACAAGCTGTGTAAACTAAAATTCATATAATCTTGATTTAAAGTGTAGAATTTAGTGTATAGAGTATAAAATTTAAGGTTTATAGTTAGAATATAAAGTTTAGGGTTTAACTTTAGATTTTAGGGTGTTAGAGTTTTGAATTTAGGTTTTAATTTTTATAAAAGAGCTATGTAATTTTTTTTTTACACAGTTTGTATATCAAAATATAAGTAATGTATATATCAGCTTATTGGCATCCAAATCAAACACAAGTAAACCATTGTCGTTTGTACATACAAAGCGACTTTCACTTTAAGTTACAAAAGTCCACTAGTATAGCATATAAACATCCCAATTTATCCAAATTTTATTACTACAAATGCTGGTTCATACCGTTTATATCGAAAGCCCAACTCACAATTGCAGACACTTGAAAGACATTTTTCTCTAGCGAAAGCATAATTTAACGTTATACAAGAGGGAACGAGTCCGACATTTTACCGGAAACATCGAAGGAAATCCAGTGTTTTGTGACACTAGATGAGAGGTGGGTATTGCTTGGCTTGCAGATGAACCCTTCTCTTATATTCATTAGCATCCTGCACAACGAAAACATATTGTATGTGATTCCCGAAAACTTCGTTGCCTTCTTCAACCATCTTAACCATTTAGACCCAATATTACCGACATTCAGTTTGTACCCGATACTGCATTTATTAGTGTGTGCGTGTGTGTGTTTGATTTATTCATTCTCCGAGAATCTAAACTTAAGATACGTACTTGAATGAACAGGTGATAGCCTTCGGTTTGCGCAGGATCAGCAGGATTCGGTGCATCCAGCAAATCCTGGATTCCGACAAGGATCTGCTTCACAGTTATGGCTGGTCTCCAACCCTACGTACAACACAAGAATGGCTTGATACGTCAGGACCAGGCAGATGGAATCGTACTGATCCTAACATGTAAACAATCACTGAAAAGGAGAAGATACTTACGCTATCCTCATTGAGGATTGAAAGGCAAACAGTACCAGATGGGTAAACATTTGGGTGGAAAAAGCCTGATGGAAATTTACACTTTGGAGGTTTGCTCGGATAGTCTTCACTGAAGTGGAGTGTGAGTGGGTAGAAACCACCTTCCCAATCCGTCTGCAACGTAGATAATGCAAGGAGTTAAGCCCATCCAAACTTTAAAAGGAACACAAACCATTGATCCAAACACGCAAATTCCCTTTCAATGTTCCTTGCTCACCACTCTATATTGAAACGTTTTTGACTTTCTAAAAGATTATGTTTATTAAAGGAAGAAGCATTCTGATATTACTGATAAAATACTCGAGATAAAATTGAAAGCACCCAAATATCAACTTAAAAATTGTTCAATGTACTTAAAGAAAAACACAGCTTGGAAACAGAAATGCTCCCAATAGAATGAAATGCAGAAATAAGATCAAGGCTGTCATGCTAGAAGATTGATAAACTACGTTGAATAACGAAACCAACAACCAATACAATTTCAGAGGCACGAAATCATTACAAGAACAAAATCAATACCACAAAGCTGTCACTCTCCCAAGTAACATAAAACCACCAATGCTGCAAAGCAAAACCTAAAACTTGCAACCCAAACTGGTTAGTTCTCGATCTGCAACATATAAATAACCAAATAACCTCAAGACTTAAAATTCCAAAAGCAGCCGTCTGAAGTACAATGCTACTTATTGAAATCACTGTTGCCTTAAGCAGGCAGTGAGCTAATTATTCCCCGATCAATAACGCAAATAAATCTATATTAACATGGAATAATAACCATGAATGAGAACCAAGTTTAATCAAGACTGCAGCCCAAGTTAATAAAATGAACAGCCAAAAATAACTATCATGAGAGGTATTTTGTGTTAAAAAAGTGTGTGCGCTTGTATGCTATTGCATTCAAAATAGAGTGACTGAGTGAGCTAGAGCCTCACCAACCATTAGAACTCCTGAAACAAAAAATGAAGCAGAACCGTAAGAATAGAAGAGACAATCAGAGCTCATTGAAATGAAGATAACAACACTAAGTCGAGATCACGAAAATATCGGTAATGATTCGACTGTCTAGCCTCAGAGAGTCCACCTGTGTTAGTTCACAACACTACATATAAACCATGTAAAGCACACCACTCAACACATCTTAAACTACCAACCTGACAAAAGAAAGAAAAAAAAATGCTTGAAGTTGAATGCATTTTGAGAAAATCTTTTCTGTCCTTGTTTTTCCAAAATAAATCATGAAATTTAGGTTCAATTCAACTCAGCTTCACCTCTAATTTCAGTTCAAATTAATGCCTAATTTACCAAAATCTAAATCATAAAACAACATAGCAGTATCTAAGTACAAACTAAACAAAACTGAAAATCAAATCAATAAATATCATCCATTGAACTTAATCAACAAAAAAAAAAAAATAACTATCTATCATTGACTTACCCCTGCTTTACCAGGGATGGTGCAATGCCACACCATCAAATTCACCGTTCCATCCGGCATCGTCTCCGGCTTCGCAACGAAACCCTAATATTCACAAATAATCAGACAAATCCGAAACATTAAAATTTGAAAACTCAATTATAATAAAAAGGAGTACGAACATGAGGATGATTCTTCCTCCATGCCTTCCGTTCCTCGGCTAGACGACCACGCGCTATTCCGCCCGACATCTCTCCGTCTCTATCTAATCTATTTCTCTCACTATATAACTCTCACTGAAACGATTAACGATCTTCTCCTCTTTCTCTTTCTTAAATAGTTGATTTTTATTTAAAAAATCGAAACTTTAGTTGCAAAAAATCGGAAATTGCGATGGAATTTCCCTTTTCGATTTCGTTTTCTCATCGCCGTCGAAAAATGATCACTTGTTTTTGGTTAAATTACACCACAAGTCACTTAGTTATTAGTAAGATTATAAAGGGGTCGTTGAATATTAAAAAATTACAAATGAGTTACTCTATTTATCAATTGTAACAAACAGATCACTCTGCCATTAAGTGTTGTAGAAAACGTCAACTTTTTAATTTTAATTGAATGATTTGACTGTTAGTTGATAAATAAAGTGACTTAATTGTTACAATTGATAAGTATAATGATATGAATGTTTTTAACAAAATAAATGAAGTGACCTATGTAACCCCCCAGACCCGCCTATGCATTACGACGGATCCTAGGAAGTCACATTAGGGTCGCAAGAGCGACCCACAGTAAGATTTCAAATAAACATATGGTTAAACATTTAAAACCATAAAATAAATATCTGATTTAAAATACAATTTCAGAAATCGTTCAAAACGGTAAAACAATCATAATACCAGTTGCGGAAAATAGTTTCAGACTCATTTGTATAATACAAACACGACACACATGCCCTCTAGTTACACAGATACCATACTCCCTGACGAGCCGAAGAAACTCCCATACCGACGTTGATAGGTGCAACATGTCTGATCTTTTATCCTGAGATGGTAAAAACAACATGAGCTTGGAAAAGCTCAGTAATACAGAACTACCAAAAGATGCTATACGTTCATGCAGACATATGGTAAGCATAACATTTTCATGATGATTCAAGAAGTGACAGTTCTCTTTTCCCTTTCCTTTATTTCAGGGTAACATTATACTTGAGAATAACGACACTTGTTCTTTATTCACTCATCGAGTAACAGATGAAAATATTACAATCTGATAGATTGAGAAGATGAAAACAATGAGTTTAACGCCTAGTGTGTTCTTTAATCAGACCTTAAGAATTAAACGGGAATTATATAGGCTGGTAACATACGAGGTAGGAATCAGAAAGTTTGGCGTCTAGTGTGTTCCAATAAGTACAGATCAACATACATAAGTACCTAACATTAAATCACATGAGCACATAACAGATTAATGCAAATGTCCAATGTTCATACTGAAGTTTACAAGAAATACCCTCCAACCTTACACCAATATGCAGTCCCCCAGAACTGCATCCATAAGGACTTACCCTAGGCCCGATGGGCGTAGGTGCCACCTAAGGGGGTGCCTTAGGTCCATAAGGACTTACCCTAAGCCTGATGGGCATAGGTGCCACTCAAGGGGAGACCTTGAGTCCATAAGAACTTACCCTAGGCCCGTTGGGCGTAGGTGCCACCTAAGGGGGTGCCTTAGGTCCATAAGAACTTACCCTAGGCCCGATGGGCGTAGGTGCCACTCAAGGGGAGACCTTGAGTCCATAAGGATACCAGCTTGATCAGGGCTGTACCGACAGAGACTTCATATCATAACCCAACAGTATACCCCAGACAGAATTCAGTGTTCAGATTCCAGACATGGTTAACAGAATATATATATGACAGATATTTTATTTATAACATCAAAAACGGAAGAATTCATACTTTTGACAGATAAATGGGCATACTATTGAGCAGAGCAGACATTTCAGTATTCATTATGCAAACAGATTGTTCCATCATATATCAAGCTAACATATCATACTATCAAGTAGGTAGAGAATGTCATGCAGTTCATTCAACAGAATATAAGTACACACATGGAACACACTAGATGGGACATATCATTTCTTAGAGATGTTTGGCATTTACGGAATGAGACATATTGAACTTGTGACGATTTGAATGGATTTCTGAAACGTGGCCCCTATTAGAAGGGGTTCATACTAACGGTTTAACCCAGATATTCAGGAGATGATATATCAAGATCTTTCAGAGCTTTGGCATATCCTGTGTGATTCAGCCATTTAGGCTTACAAGGGCATTATGGTCATTTTATCATACCCGGACATTTTGGTAATTTTATACCAACAAGGCGTAACCGATGGCTCAAAACTTCTATTTGCCCATCAGGTATCCAAACAGGCGTTCAGAGATTTCTACGTCAAGATCTTTCACGATATCAGTTATATTCGGGGCTATTTTGATTACTTGGGCCAACGAGGGCATCTTGGTCATTTAACTATCAGGGGTGATTTTTGTAATTTAGCCCATTAATGATGATATGACGATTCACAATATTTAATATTTCCTGAAGTTTATCGAGCCTCCAAAACCATTCGAACTAACATACCTCAACCTTGCATTTCTAATCAACCCTTCTAATGTATCTGGTTGTATAGTATATCTGAACGGTTGCTTTCGTATTTCACCACCAGACTTGCCGCAGAGTAGTCGAACTTATATTCTGTGCAGAAAATCTTCCAACCTTATTTTAATATCGGGAGTGATTATCGTACATGAGTGTGCTTCCTAACACTTAGGGGCGCTTTAGCCCTTAAAGTTTTATTAGAAATCTCAGAATTTCATCAAATGCATAAATGCATATTTAGCTCAAGAGGGCTTTTTAGTCATTTTGGAAATTGGGGTAAATCCACCATTTCTTTCTGAATTACCATTCGGTACCTCCATCATTCACGTACTCAAACGAGATTAAGTCGTCATAACTCTCCGCCCCTTTACAGACGATTCATTCAATACTGAACTTGAGGGTATAACGTCAATCAAATTAACCAGACATTACTGTGCTCGAGGGAATTACCGTCTTTTTGTCATTACGATCATTCTCATTTAATTCACGCATTACTGTCATAAGGATCGACTTATAATTTCAACATTATTTCCAGAGAATTCTCATTCAAGTGTAATACAGAGTTTGAGGGATTATCCGAGTTTGTATCACATGTATTGCATAATCAGGTCGAATGCAGATTTTAGGTCATTTCCTTTATCAGAGGGGTAGTTTAGTCATACTTATACTCCAAGGGCATTTTCGTAAATTTCATATCCAACATCTCATACTTATTTTTCGTATCGAATTTAGCTTAAGCAGATTTCACAAAACACTTATCATAAGCATGCATGCTTTAACCAGGTATCATCATGTACATAAAGCATACAAGGGGTAGTAATGTATTACCTTAATTCCGAGTTATACCGGTTGACTCCCGATACTACATTCGATCGCATTCGAATCCAGACTGGATGTCCCATGACATTTCGAATACCGAGATACTTGCATACCTTCAAATACACAAATTTAACATTTTAGTTCTTATTCATAGAGCTCTTAACAAAATTAAACACTTTCGGGTTCAAGGTCAGATTCGGAGGCCTTCGGGTCAGAATTTTGCAAAACGGGCTTCAAAATCGGACTCAGGACGTCGAAAAACATAAAATATGGCTTTTCGGAAAATTTGACTTTTTGGTCAACGGTCAAAGTCAACGCTGACGTCAGCAAGTCAACGCTGACGTCAGCAGGTCAACGGTCAACGGGGTCAGAGTCAACTGGTCAAAGTCAATGCTGACGTCAGCAGTCAACAGGGTCAACTGAGTTGACTCGGACTGACTCGGGCGAGTTGACTCGGGTTGACGGGTCGGGTCGGACGGGTCGGATCGGGTCGATTCGGGTCGGACCGGTTTAACCAGTCCAGCCGGTTCAGACCGGTTTCACTCACCCGAAATACTCCGGTCGCCGGGCGGTGGTCGGAAAACTCGCCAGAGAGCTCAATGGACGCGATTCTGCCGGAAAAACGTAGATCATTAGGCCACAAATCCAACCCATGCATTTATAATCTGAAATAGGCCGGAAAATACCTTTAAAGATCAAAACGGTCGAAATGTTCGAAGCTCCGACGAAACCCTTCTCGGTGTCGGAATGCCAATCGGCCGGGTGGGTTTTGATCAGCTCGCCGAGGGGAGCCGAGAACCGGTGGCCGTTCCTCGAACGGACGTCGAGGACGGTCGGAATCGGGGGGGAAATAGAAGCTATGGAGTTGGGTCTTCGACCAACTTTCGAACCCAGCTTGCGACGGACGGGGGCTCAAAAACGCGCGTGGATGCCATGGGTATGATCGGGACTCGACGGGGAACGTCTCGACACCGACGGTGAGCAGCACGGCACGGTGGTGGAGGCGGATCGAACGGTGGTCGAAAGGGGTAGGTAGGAGAAGACGGATGGTTTTTATTTGAGATTTGGGTCTGAAACATTTAATTTTGGGTAGATGGGGAGTCTCGTTTTTATTTATTATTGGATTACACATATAAACTATATCTTAAATAAAAACTAGAGTAAACTAAAGCCATAAATTGCCTTAGCTCAGACGGTTAAAGCTTGGGCTTACCAAGCATAAGTTACAGGTTCGAGTTCCCTTGGTTGCAAATCATTTTTTTTTTAACCAATACTTAGGGTGTTACAATTCTCCCTCCCTTAAAAGAAATTTCGTCCTCGAAATTTACCATGGTCAGAGAAATGCAGAACTAATCTTTCATTCGTTCTTGTACTGAAAATCCATCTATCGGGGTATCCTTGTTTCCCAAAACGCTCACACAGTTACGGATCAATTTGGTATCGTTCCGGTCACTCAGGCTAACATCTAACCCAAAATCCTCCCATGATGCATGTCCACCGAATTGATTAAATGTAATACATAAATCGATACAGAACTTTATACGGAGTCGCACAAACTCTTGTCCCATAGCTGCTATTATTATAGCATACTCAGTCAAGGATACAAAACATTCTCGCCACCACAGAAGTCGATCATACCGTCTGAAAGTACGTCTATCAGAATCTGAATTTCTCTACAAGGTTGACAATCAATTTACGGATGAATTGTGCGTGAAGTTTATGTAAGTACTCAAAACGTCAACCAGGGCCCTCCAGAATCAGGATGTAACACCAAATTTCAATCAGGGATGATATTTATCGATATACCAAGCCACACTATGGAGGAGATGCCTTTCCTCATACTAACCGAACACAACTAAGGTCATTAGCGGATATAACTTACCTTCAACGTAATATTTAGACAACTATTTCTTTTGTTTAACAGAGGCACCACAGATTATACCTTATCTGCACAATCGCAAACACTTTTCTTGTAAGTTCATAAAGTCTTTATCAGATTTTCGTTAAGGTATTCTCAAACACGATCGTCATCACCAGATAGCCTTTCATGAAATCTTACATCGATTATCCCGTATGATCAAACATTTATTCTTAACCTGATTCAGATCTTCGATTTCACATGCATAGACCATCTCAAATTCCATATCTAGATTCAAATTCAACCATTTAATTCAAAACACAGACGAATGTTATAGACATTTCCTGTAAGCAGGTGTTGAGTTATGGAAGGCAGAATACTCAAATTTGGTTATTTCAAGAGAAATGATTCAACATCAGAGTTTCGGCTCGGTGGAGTACGGTCAGGACCTAGGGGCATGCACATACCAGACACCCTATGACAGACGATCGGCCGATCTACCCAGAATGACGCAACTCTAAGCTCTGATACCACTAAATGTAACCCCCCAGACCCGCCTATGCATTACGACGGATCCTAGGAAGTCACATTAGGGTCGCAAGAGCGACCCACAGTAAGATTTCAAATAAACATATGGTTAAACATTTAAAACCATAAAATAAATATCTGATTTAAAATACAATTTCGGAAATCGTTCAAAACGGTAAAACAATCATAATACCAGTTGCGGAAAATAGTTTCAGACTCATTTGTATAATACAAACACGACACACATGCCCTCTAGTTACACAGATACCATACTCCCTGACGAGCCGAAGAAACTCCCATACCGACGTTGATAGGTGCAACATGTCTGATCTTTTATCCTGAGATGGTAAAAACAACATGAGCTTGGAAAAGCTCAGTAATACAGAACTACCAAAAGATGCTATACGTTCATGCAGACATATGGTAAGCATAACATTTTCATGATGATTCAAGAAGTGACAGTTCTCTTTTCCCTTTCCTTTATTTCAGGGTAACATTATACTTGAGAATAACGACACTTGTTCTTTATTCACTCATCGAGTAACAGATGAAAATATTACAATCTGATAGATTGAGAAGATGAAAACAAGGAGTTTAACGCCTAGTGTGTTCTTTAATCAGACCTTAAGAATTAAACGGGAATTATATAGGCTGGTAACATACGAGGTAGGAATCAGAAAGTTTGGCGTCTAGTGTGTTCCAATAAGTACAGATCAACATACATAAGTACCTAACATTAAATCACATGAGCACATAACAGATTAATGCAAATGTCCAATGTTCATACTGAAGTTTACAAGAAATACCCTCCAACCTTACACCAATATGTAGTCCCCCAAAACTGCATCCATAAGGACTTACCCTAGGCCCGATGGGCGTAGGTGCCACCTAAGGGGGTGCCTTAGGTCCATAAGGACTTACCCTAAGCCCGATGGGCATAGGTGCCACTCAAGGGGAGACCTTGAGTCCATAAGGACTTACCCTAGGCCCGTTGGGCGTAGGTGCCACCTAAGGGGGTGCCTTAGGTCCATAAGAACTTACCCTAGGCCCGATGGGCGTAGGTGCCACTCAAGGGGAGACCTTGAGTCCATAAGGATACAAGCTTGATCAGGGCTGTACCGACAGAGACTTCATATCATAACCCAACAGTATACCCTAGACAGAATTCAGTGTTCAGATTCCAGACATGGTTAACAGAATATATATATGACAGATATTTTATTTATAACATCAAAAACGGAAGAATTCATACTTTTGACAGATAAATGGGCATACTATTGAGCAGAGCAGACATTTCAGTATTCATTATGCAAACAGATTGTTCCATCATATATCAAGCTAACATATCATACTATCAAGTAGGTAGAGAATGTCATGCAGTTCATTCAACAAAATATAAGTACACACATGGAACACACTAGATGGGACAGATCATTTCTTAAAGATGTTTGGCATTTACGGAATGAGACATATTGAACTTGTGACGATTTGAATGGATTTCTGAAACGTGGCCCCTATTAGAAGGGGTTCATACTAACGGTTTAACCCAGATATTCAGGAGATGATATATCAAGATCTTTCAGAGCTTTGGCATATCCTGTGTGATTCAGCCATTTAGGCTTACAAGGGCATTATGGTCATTTTATCATACCCGGACATTTTGGTAATTTTATACCAACAAGCCGTAACCGATGGCTCAAAACTTCTATTTGCCCATCAGGTATCCAAACAGGCGTTCAGAGATTTCTACGTCAAGATCTTTCACGATATCAGTTATATTCGGGGCTATTTTGATTACTTGGGCCAACGAGGGCATCTTGGTCATTTAACTATCAGGGGTGATTTTTGTAATTTAGCCCATTAATGATGATATGACGATTCACAATATTTAATATTTCCTGAAGTTTATCGAGCCTCCAAAACCATTCGAACTAACATACCTCAACCTTGCATTTCTAATCAACCCTTCTAATGTATCTGGTTGTATAGTATATCTGAACGGTTGCTTTCGTATTTCACCACCAGACTTGCCACAGAGTAGTCAAACTTATATTATGTGCAGAAAATCTTCCAACCTTATTTTAATATCGGGAGTGATTATCGTACATGAGTGTGCTTCCTAACACTTAGGGGCGCTTTAGCCCTTAAAGTTTTATTAGAAATCTCAGAATTTTATCAAATGCATAAATGCATATTTAGCTCAAGAGGGCTTTTCAGTCATTTTGGAAATTGGGGTAAATTCACCATTTCTTTCTGAATTACCATTCGGTACCTCCATCATTCACGTACTCAAACGAGATTAAGTCGTCATAACTCTCCGCCCCTTTACAGACGATTCATTCAATACTGAACTTGAGGGTATAACGTCAATCAAATTAATCAGACATTACTGTGCTCGAGGGCATTACCGTCTTTTTGTCATTACGATCATTCTCATTTAATTCACGCATTACTGTCATAAGGACCGACTTATAATTTCAACATTATTTCCAGAGAATTCTCATTCAAGTGTAATACAGAGTTTGAGGGATTATCCGAGTTTGTATCACATGTATTGCATAATCAGGTCGAATGCAGATTTTAGGTCATTTCCTTTATCAGAGGGGTAGTTTAGTCATACTTATACTCCAAGGGCATTTTCGTAAATTTCATATCCAACATCTCATACTTATTTTTCGTATCGAATTCAGCTTAAGCAGATTTCACAAAACACTTATCATAAGCATGCATGCTTTAACCAGGTATCATCATGTACATAAAGCATACAAGGGGTAGTAATGTATTACCTTAATTCCGAGTTATACCGGTTGACTCCCGATACTACATTCGATCGCATTCGAATCCAGACTGGATGTCCCATGACATTTCGAATACCGAGATACTTGCATACCTTCAAATACACAAATTTAACATTTCAGTTCTTATTCATAGAGCTCTTAACAAAATTAAACACTTTCGGGTTCAAGGTCAGATTCGGAGGCCTTCGGGTCAGAATTTTGCAAAACGGGCTTCAAAATCGGACTCAGGACGTCGAAAAACATAAAATATGGCTTTTCGGAAAATTTGACTTTTTGGTCAACTGTCAAAGTCAACGCTGACGTCAGCAAGTCAACGCTGACGTCAGCAGGTCAACGGTCAACGGGGTCAGAGTCAACTGATCAAAGTCAATGCTGACGTCAGCATGACGTCAGCAGTCAACAGGGTCAACTGAGTTGACTCGGACTGACTCGGGCGAGTTGACTCGGGTTGACGGGTCGGGTCGGACGGGTCGGGTCGGATCGGGTCGATTCGGGTCGGACCGGTTTAACCAGTTCAGCCGGTTCAGACCAGTTTCACTCACCCGAAATACTCCGGTCGCCGGGCGGTGGTCGGAAAACTCGCCAGAGAGCTCAATGGACACGATTCTGCCGGAAAAGCGTAGATCATTAGGCCACAAATCCAACCCATGCATTTATAATCTGAAATAGGCCGGAAAATAGGCCGGATCTTACCTTTAAAGATCAAAACGGTCGAAATGTTCGAAGCTTCGACGAAACCCTTCTCGGTGTCGGAATGCCAATCGGCCGGGTGGGTTTTGATCAGCTCACCGAGGGGAGCCGAGAACCGGTGGCCGTTCCTCGAACGGACGTCGAGGACGGTCGGAATCGGGGGAAAAATAGAAGCGATGGAGTTGGGTCTTCGACCAACTTTCGAACCCAGCTTGCGACGGACGGGGGCTCAAAAACGCGCGTGGATGCCATGGGTATGATCGGGACTCGACGGGGAACGTCTCGACACCGACGGTGAGCAGCACGGCACGGTGGTGGAGGCGGATCGAACGGTGGTCGAAATGGGTAGGTAGGAGAAGACGGATGGTTTTTATTTGAGATTTGGGTCTGAAACATTTAATTTTGGGTAGATGGGGAGTCTCATTTTTATTTATTATTGGATTACACAGATAAACTATATCTTAAATAAAAACTAGAGTAAACTAAAGCCATAAATTACTTTAGTTCAAACGGTTAAAGCTTGGGCTTACCAAGCATAAGTTACAGGTTCGAGTTCCCTTGGTTGCAAATCAATTTTTTTTTAACCAATACTTAGGGTGTTACAACCTATTTATAACCTTTTAAAATTGAGTAATCCATATGTAATTTTAATAATATTTCAGTGAGCCAGTGTAATTTATCCTTTGTTTTTTAAAAGAAAAATAAATTTATTATTTTGTTATTCCGTAGTGGGATTCGTTTTGCAAAGTTGACATAGAGTTGGAAATGTACGGTCCAGATTTGATCAGGAATGAGAGACGGAATAAAAAGGAAATCAATTATATTTTAAAAAGCTAAAAGGAAAAAGAATTACCCAATTTGCGGTTCTGTATTCTAGCGTGATATCCACGCCACTGTATCCCTCACGTGAATCACCCTCCCCACCTCATCACTATTCTGTATTCACATAATAAATTACATTTCAAGTCTCTCAAAATTTCTTTTGTTTAATTTAGTCTTAAAATTTTTATTTTAATTTTAAATTGATCTCTATTTATTTTTAAATTTTATAATTTAATTTAATATTCATTTATTTATTTCTTTTTACTAATTAATATCATCCAATAAAATATAGAATGCATGTAAGGGAGCTCAAATCAAAACAACTTGTGAAGAAATGCCCAACTCTTAACTACTGCACCAAGTTATTGATTTGTTATATTGTTAACAAAAATAATTTTTAGGTTAAACTCTAATTAAAATTAATTATATTTATGTCAACAATCTTTAGAGTAAGTGGTTAAAAACTCTTAGTTGACACATTCCCCTCCCTCTAGGTTGTGAGTTCTAGACTTATTTGGAGCAAACTTCCTCTTCCCCCTCCCTAGGTATGGATTGTTCAAAAAAAATAGGGTAAACTACTTAAAAGACCATTATAATATAATTTAAGATTCGATTTGACCATTATACTTCTAATTGCAGCAATTAAACCACTGAACTATTAAATTGAACTCAATGTGACCACCTGCCGTTAAAACCTAACGGGATATGATGTGAGCACGATTATGCCACCCAACAAATGCAACTTCAAACTTTTAGGGAAGTTTGCTTTTTTCATTTGTTACATACTGATGTGTAACATTTCTTATACTTATATTATTTACATTAGTGTGTTACTATGTATATAGTATGTTTGGTGTGTTTTGAATAAGTTTGATATAACTTATGGTGTGTTTATATTTGTTGTGACGTAGGTACGTAGGAGGACACTAGCTCAAGTGAGCATATGCAGCTCAACTCCAGCTCAAGTAAGCATATGCAGCTCAACTCCAGCTCAAGTGAGTGTATGCAGCTCGGTTCCAGCTCAGGAGAGTTTAACCAGCTCACTTTCAGCTCATCACACTTTCAGCTAGTTCGTTTCAGCTCAGTTCATTTCCAGTCAGCTCCACTAGCTCAACTACAGCTGACAAATCCAATAACAACTGAACAAGTGTCATGTGTTCGTGTGAGCATATACCGCGTGTAAATAGGAGAACGTTGCATGTACTATGTACGATCAGCCCAAATATGTAACAAGTGCAGTCGAGTATCCCTTATTTTTTTTTCACCCATTTGCGCATATGCAGCAATCACATTGAATTTGGATTTTA
The DNA here is from genome assembly GCA_030270665.1 of Hibiscus trionum. Lineage (NCBI taxonomy): Eukaryota > Viridiplantae > Streptophyta > Magnoliopsida > Malvales > Malvaceae > Hibiscus > Hibiscus trionum. Next base: position 22,158,807 of record BSYR01000025.1, read on the forward strand.
ATTCATCCACCATGCAACATCACGTGGGTACACATGCATGCAGCCGAGTGAGTGCCTTATTCTCACTTATACATATTAGGGGTGTTCAAATTTGGGTACCCTGGTTTTCGGGCACTTGAAAAACCGGGTACTCGAACCTTCGGGTATTAGGTTTGTCGGTCCGTGTCCCGACCCGTAAATATCGGGTACCCGATAACCGGGTACCCGTAAAATCGGGTACCGAGTACTCGGTTCTTATTTTTTTATTATTTTTTTTAAAATTAAAAAAAAAGTTTAAAAGTTTATAACACATGATCCAAACAAAAAAAATAATAATGATTTGAAGTTTATAACCATAAGAAAGACATTAAAAATATTAATATCGATCGTATTTTTTTTAATCTCATATTTTTTAAAGAAACCTACTAATGCATAAATATAATAGAGAAACATTGTTGTTTGTTTCATATCGAATCTTACATATTCACAAATTAATATTTTTTTGTTGAAAAATTTAAAACATGAAAGCATATAATACAAATATAGAATGAATTTAGAGATTTAAATATAGTTCTAAAGTAAAAATATTAAGTAATCTAATAAAATAAAAATAAAAAAATAGGAACCGAGTACCCAAAAAAATCATATTTTTTTACCCGGGCCCGACCCGAAAAATGACGGGCCGGGTACCTGACCCGGTAAAAAAAATTCCGAGTAAATACCCGATTATTTGTGTTCGAGTAGTCGAGTAGTCGGGTCGAATAGTTCAGGTCGTGTAATTTTGAACACCCCTAAATTACATATAAAGCGGCAGATTGGATGAGAACAAATGAATTTGATTTGAAATTCAAAATATTTCCATCACATGTTAAATGTGATTTCAAAGTGCCGCCCAGCCACTTGAATACACGGCCATGAAGTAATTGCCACATATTGAAGTAGTTTTTATTTTTATTTTTTATTTGAATTCAATTTTCAAACAGCCGAATGTCAGCCACACATTCCACATTTCGGTTGTTTCTATTGTATTATATATTGTAGCCGAACATATTTGTATAAGGTTAGACATTTTTGAAAATAAAATTTGTTTGAGAGAGTTTCTCTTGTTCGATTCTTTTTAGAACTATCTTTTGACATTTCATACTTTGTTTTGATTTGTCAAATTTACTTGACACTTCGGGTTCCTAGATCGCTATCTAGTGGGTCCAAGTCCTCCGACGTGAAGTATATTCAATTCGGGTTTGCTCAATAGATTGTGCAGGTTCTTTCGAGCTTTCCGTCTTTGACGTTAGACAGATTCGATTCAGGTTCGTTCAACAGATTGTTCGAGTTCTTTCGAGTTTAACGTTGCCAAACTTCCGCTGATTTTCCAGCAACGTTTCTGCCATTTTAGGACACCGAAACAACCATGAACGCTACTTGAAGCATTCGTCCTTTTCGTCGTCCAAATCTGTCCAAAAATTCCTACACCTTTATTCTTTCTTTCCTTTTTGTTTTCTTTTTTTTATCTTCTTTGTTATTTTAAATATCTAAAAACGTCCATTCTTGTGTTTTATTGCAGAGAAATGTTTGCTACGATCCTAGATTCGTTTACGAACAAGGAGTGTTGTTTCTGAAGCAACGTACCCACTTTATCAGGATAAGTGACGTGTTAGTTAGTAAAAATTTGTATAATAACACATTTAGTCCTCGTTACTTATAGACTATCAATTTGGTCCTAACTTTAATTTAAAAAATAAATTAATTATTTAAAAGCAAGAATCGAACCTAGGTTAGCTTGGTAGGAGGGTTGCATGCTTATCACTAGGCCAACTATAACATTGTGATACAATGTACAAAATCTAATATATATATCTTAGTTTGTTGCTCATGCTAGTAAAAAGGAAATAAATTTGAATTGAGGGGAATTGAACATGGCACTTTTGGGATGCATAAAAACATCTAAACTACTGAAATAAAAAATAATTTATGTTCGTGAGTTTAGATTCGTTAAATAAATTTTTATATTAAAAATAAAAATTTATGTTTGTGAGTTTAGATTAGTTAAATTAATTTTTTATTAAATTATTACATTAAAAGTAAAAAATAAAATTTATGTTCGTGAGTTTAAATTCGTTAAAAATTTATATTAAATTATGTTCGTGAATTTAGATTCATTAAATAAATTTTTAATATAAAATTTATGTTCGTCGACATTATTGTATCAATGGTCATATTGTTATTAATCTTATTAATTTATTATATATAAATATATTTTTTGAAAATAATAAATATTATTAATTATATTAATTTTTACCAACAAAGTAACCTTTAAAACTATATATTATCAATTCATGACAATTAAAGCAAGTTGGCCTAGTGGTTAGAGTGTTAGTTCTCCAAGCTATTGGCATGGGTTCAATCCTTATCTAGGGCATTTGCTTTTTATATTTTTTTGTTCCTTTGTTTTCAACCAATGAGATGGTGACATGTGTCACCATCCGATTAGAATATATTAAATTGATATTAAAATTAAGAGAAATATGATGACATGTGTCGCCATCTGATTGGTTGATTAAATTTTTATTAAATTAAATTAAAATTAAGATCAAATTGATATAATATGTAAGTTGCAAGGGCCAAATGTGTAATTATACATATTTATTTTAACTGCACGTCACTTCAACTATTAAGTTTTAACGGTAGGTGGTCACATTAAGTCCAATTTAATAGTTTAATTGTTTAATTGCCGCAATTAGAAGTATATTGGTCAAATCAAATTTTAAATGATACTATAATGGTCTTTTAAGTAGTTTACCAAAAAAACTAATTATATTTCTATTCATGTTCATAAAATTATATTAATTATAACATAAATGATAAAATATAATAAGAATATATTTATAACATTAAATAAAATGTAGTAGTATTTTATGTAATAATTAATTTTTAAAAAATCAATATATATTAGCGGATAGCTGATAGCCTGATAGCGGATTACATTAGCTGATAGCTTATTGCATTAGCTGATTTGACTAGCTGATTGTATAAAAGTGTTTGGTAAAATTAACTAATAGCTGATAGTTGTTTGATTATTTAAACAAGCAAAATGACATATAAGGACATGATTATATTCAATACTTGTTTGAATAATTTATCAGTTATGAATATTTTGTATCTAATAAATATTAATTAGATTTGTAAAAATTATTTTTAATATAAATTTTTAAACATATTTGAACGATTTATATATTAATTTATCATTTATATAATTATTAAAAAAATTATATGCACATATAAATATGTGATAATAAAAAATAGAATTAACTTACAAATGTCACCATATAAATTAGTAGTAACAATAAATAAGTCCAATATTTAAAATGTTATTATTTATATTTAAAAATGTTATTATTTAATTTAGGTTATTTGGAGATTTTTGGTAATTGTTAAAGGTAAAAGAGTAATTACAACTCTAATATCAAACCTCTAATCTCAAAAAGCTCATATTAGGAGCTTTTTCAAAATTAGCTTTTTCACCCCAATCCGCTCTTTCAATCCGCTATTTACCAAACATCAATATTAGCGGATTTGACTAGTCAAACCTCTAATTATACCTCAAACCTCTAATTTTTGTCCAAACCGCTATTTACCAAACAGGGCCAATATATTTTATTTGATGTTATAAATATATTTTTATTATATTTTATAATTTATTTTATAATTAATATAATTTTATAAATATAACTAATTTCTACAAGATCTTAATCTAAATATTATTTTTATTAGAAATGTCGCAAATGATTAGTTTAGTGTGGTGGTTAAGAGTTGGATTTTTTAAAAAGTAACCTTGGTTTGAGGCCCTCACATGCATTTTCATATTTTTATTTTGGGTATTTTCACCAATAAGATGATGATATTATTTTATTAAATAAAAATAATGTTGACTAAATTATAAAATTCAGAAAAAATAAGTCAATTTAGCATAAATAAAACTTTTAGGGAGTAAGTAGAACAAAAAATTGAGAGACCTAAAATTTCATCTACCCATTTTCATTATATTCAACTATTTGACAAAATAATTATATTTTTTTTATCAAAAAAACTATAATTATTTAGTCAAAATTACCATGTGGTTGCTTTGATTGGGCAAACTTTTTCTAACTCGCTTTAATTTTTTGTTTGTGAAATGGACTATGGGAAAGCATTAAACAGAAAAAATAAAATATCAAATTGAGAAAACAAATAAACATAAAAATTATTAGATCTTTTTTGGATTAGTTTTATTTAGGATTAATTGAGTCATGGTAAAATTTAAACTATAAGAAATTTACATACAATTCAAATTACACAATTTCAAATTTGACTTGAGCTCAATAAATGATAAAAGTAAAATTATTTGAACTCATTTGATTAAATCATTTACTTGCGAAAGGTGTGCTGAATTAATTTATTTTAACATGTAGATTTTATTAAACACTATAAAAGATATTATAAATATAATACATTAAAAAAAAGAGAAAAAGAGACTAGTCCACTAAAAATTTCATACAAATGTGCAAAGAAAAATAAACACTTCTATGTAGATTATTGTACCATCAAAACCTAAAAACCTTCATGAATCTCATTTTCTCTAACCAAATGAGACGTTTTACGAGATGAAAAAGGAGTGGTGAGCAAACCAAACTATCAGACAGATTGCTCCACTACACAGTTCTGATTACATCGGGTAACAAACCATCAAACGAGTGGAGATCAATCTTTTCTATGACCACCAACAAAATCAAATCAGAAAAACTAACGTTGTGAGGATATCTATACGAGCATTAAAAGGCCGCTAATATATGCTAAAATTGTGCCAAACGACAGATAAGACGAACCACAAAAGTCAATAAAAAGCGTGCTACAAAGACAGATGAAACGTGTGCCACCAGAGCAGAATTTTTTTATTAAAAATTAAAAAACTCAAAAAAACAAATTATGAAAAAACAAGTGAAACAAAGAACACCAATAGTTGGCAACCAACACAAAAATTAGTACCTTCGTCGGCTAATCAAAGAAAAAAATCCTTGCACATGAGAGGTGATGAGATAAAAAAATTTAGGACTAAATTAATTAGAAGTTAAATTTAATTTTTAAACTATTGAAGAAAGAAAAACAAACTTGTATATTCAACAACAAGCTTTCTCTCCTCTACCAAAGGTTCCACTCCCATGAGTCTTTGCCCAAATCGCCTGCTTAAGGTGTTTTGTGATTCGACCTGTGAGGTGTGATCTCTTTTGGCTTGGAGTTGTGTAACCCCCTCGTCCCGGCCTAGCCAGCAGACCAAACCGAGCGGGTTACACGGGGAAAATCGAAGCGAAACCCGCTAAAGCCTCACTCCGATTAGCAACCCTATTTTTTCATTTTATTAATCTTGACTAAATGACACTTTTAATCCTATGTGTGCAGGAAAACAGCGGAAAAACAAACACGGATACGAATCAGGTAGAGGCATAAAGGGATTTAGCCTTACCAAGTAGTTATTAGTAAAATTTCATGCACACGAGGCAAAACCATCACAAATGATACATATAAACTCATTAGGAAGCATGCAAGCATTAGGTACTAAACCGTAATATTTGTGTAACACCCGTGTTTTAGGGTTAGGAGTTAGTCGGGTTCGTGGGTCCGAGTCGGTAAAATTAAATTTAATCAATTTGACATTGGCTTGAGCTAATTGAGTTTTAAATAACAAGAAGGAACCAAATTGGTGATTTAACCCAAAAGAATTTAAAAGCTAGACAACTTTTTGAAATTAAAAGAGAACAAAAAGAAAATGCATCATCTTCTCTCCCCTCTTTTCTCTTCCAACGTTGGAAGCTTACAAACCCTCCATAATACCCTAAATTACTATTCCATTAAATTGCTTCTTCAGCCCAAGACCATTTTCAAAGGTAAATATATTTTTGGACTCTCCTCTTCATCCTCTACCTTTACATGGTTGTAGATTTTGAAACTATCAACTTTTGGAAATTTAGGGTTTAAAGAAAGTTTGAGTTTTTATTGAGTTTTTCAATTTATTTTGAAATATCAAGTTGGGTTTTGGTTTAGTCACCTTAAAATACACCTAATATGTTAAAATGTGTGAGTTTGGGTGAAAACCCGAAATGAGTCTTTGTGACCATGTTTAAAGTGTCTAAAACTTGGGTTTCGGTGAGTTTTAGGATTAATTTGGAGGGCTGATGGTTTAGGGATGTTAGGAAGGTGTTTTGGGAACATTTGGGGTGGTTGAAAACATGGTTTTCAGCTAGGTTTAAGGGGAGCTCGAAAATGGACTTTTGGGTGCTTGTTTGGGTTGGAATTTGTCGAAGTTTGGTATGCACTTACGTGATGAGTTGATGACTGAGTTTTAGCATTGATTGTGAGTAATGGATGTGTTTTGTTTGGCTAGAAGCAAGAGGAGACATTGGTGGAGCATCGGGATCGAATCCGGGCTTGTAAGAGGCTTGCTTTGGTTGCTAAGGAAGGGTGGTGAGTAACTTTAAATGTGTTTTAAAGTTGGTTCAAGTGTGTGTAGTGTAGGTGTTGGAATGTTCTTGGTAGGCCATTCCTATGTGGAGTTAAATTGGTAACTTAACCCCTTAATTCTTATGGATGCTATGTATACTTTGCCTATTTTGCTCTTGTGAAATGTGGTTTGATGTGTATATGTGTATCTTGACATATGTATGTGATGAGTATGTGTTGTGAATGGTGGATATGTGATGTGGTAAATGAAATTGGCACTAATTAACTTACCGAGTGTAAATGATCGATCATTAGGATTAGTGTGCACACAAATTGAGTCAAAACGTACGTGGCCTTGATGGCGTTGAGTCATCAAGGAGGAGTACGGTGATGTAACATTCCACCGGAAATTTATTTATATTCTACGGGATGATGAGTGGAATCCCATCCGTAGGGCATGTGGTGATGAGTGGAATCCCGCCCATACAAGGTCCGGTGATGAGTGTAATCCCACTGAGGTAATGTGGTTGTTGAGATTAAATCCGCACATCCGGGTAAACTAATAGTGGCCAATTGAACTTGTTCTCATAATTGTGATGTATGAGGTTGATATATGATGTTTGAGCTTAGTATGATGTGAGATGCCATCTTATGACTCTTGAAAGACTAGCTAGGTTGACTTGATGTTTACCTTTGTATGTCATATGTGTAGTAAAGGATTTGCATGCTTGAGCCATGCATTGTTGATGTTTTCGATTTTAGAGCATCCTCACTAAGCTTCTAGCTTACGCTCTCATTTTCAACAATGCAGATCATTAGCGTGGTGTTAGCTCGGAGCAAGGCGAAATGGGGCTTTCCAAGTTTTGTTGCTCAAGTACGGTTTAGCAATTATGTAGTAGTTTAGCAATGTGGCAAAAATGTGTTTTGTATGAGCTATGTATGACTCATATATGTGTTTGATGTTTATGAATTGACCTTAATTGTAAACATGTTATGACTTGCCAAATGCTTGTGTGATGGTATGCCTTATGGAATGTTTAAGTTGCTTTTGAATGGATTGCAAACCTATTTGAGATGAATTGTGTCGTTTGGCTTTTAAGTCTTCAAGCATGCCTTACATGTAATGTTGCCCTTTTTGTGTAAATGCCATGAATGGACGTTTCTTCATATGCCTTGTGTGTTTGAGCACATTTTTCATAGGATCCATGCCTCTAGTTCATGTATGCTTGTGCTAAGTACTTCTTGGGGTCGTTTAGGGCCTTTAGAGTTGTGGAGAAATGCTTAAATCTGGTTTTTAAAGGTTGCAGACAGCCAGTGTTTCGAAACGGGCTGAGCCATTTCGGAACGGGTAAGGCTTTAGGGACCCCGTATCGGAACTTGTTTCGATACGGTTTGGCCACTGTGAGCCACTTTCTTCTTTAGCACCATCTTGCCTTCACCATCTTGCTTCAATGGAATATATGGCCCATCTTCAATGACATCCCACACTAGATAGTTATTTGATTTGATGAAGAGACGCATCTTATTCTTCCAAAAAGAGTAGTTATCACCATTGAAGAAAGGAGGCTTTGTAGTGGATTGTGACTCGTACATGCCCGAACCGGAGGTTGAAGCCATCTCTTGATATTTTGATGATCACACTCTTCCAAGGATCTCCTCTTGTGGTTGTTAATCCTCAAAGAGTTAAGCTCTGATACCAATTGTTGAGTGGATCGCAAGATCGATATAAACCAAGAGGGGGGTGAATTGGAAATTTAAAGGTTTTGTGGTGGAAATTGCAAATTAAAAATAATGACAAGGGATTTTAGAGTGGTTCAAGTTCCAAATGAACTCTACATCCACTACCTTAGCTTCACTAAGGATTTGCAACAATTCCACTAATTGCTCTTCCCTTTTTCTAGGCTAAGGAGGTAACCCTTACAATTTCGGTTAATTTTTCTACCCAAAAATCAACCCAATCCTCACACAAGCGAACAAAGAAATTTGATGGCTAATAAGGTATCTCTCAATACAAATGATAGCCCAATTACAAGCACTCAACCCAATTGAACAAGATATGAATGAAAATTACAATTGGGGTTTCTAGACGAAATGGGATTTTTGCACAATTGCTTGGATTTTGTGAAACATATGCTTTAAATTTTGATATAACTAAAAACCTAAGGACTAAAATGAAAATATCAAAACAAATTTTAAAGTCCTTAAAATTCCCTATATATTGTTAAAGACTACTTCATAGCTAAAACCAAAGACTTACAAAATATTTTTTAAGAATTTCAAAGTCAAAACAGTGATTTTTCAAGCCCCGTTTCGAAACGGCCCAAGGCGTTTCGAAACACTTTCAGTTCGATGTGCACCTGTTCCGAAACGCGTATCGGAACGGGTCAAGGCGTTTCGAAACGGTATTACTCGTTTCGAAACTGTTCTTCATTTAAACGAACAAGGGCAACGGTTTTAAACTGAAATTTGAAAATAAACAGGGCGTTCCGAAACGGGCTAAGGCCGTTTCGAAACACCCCTTTGACAGTGGCAAATTGGTTCCGAAACGGGATAAGGCCGTTTCGAAACAACCCTTTGGCAGTGGCAAAACCGTTCCGAAACGGCCCTAGGCATTTCGAAACGGGCTCTCGTAGACGCTCCAACGGCTATATTATTTGAAATCCGTTCCGAAACAGGTTGACCCCGTTCCGAAACGGTAGGCGTCTGGGAGCTGTAAAGTTGTGAGAAAAGCACCCCAACGGCTCTAATCTTCAGCCCATCACCCACAACGGTTGGAAATCTACAAGAGGCTATAAAAAGACCCCAAGAAGCTCCAGCAATCAACAATTGAGCTACAAGTATACATCCTATCATCAAATACAAGCATTTGTGTTGAAATCCCATTTTTGTCTAGAAACCCCAATTGTATCCTTCATTTCTATTTTGTTCAATTGGGTTGAGTGCTTGATATTGGGCTATCATTTGTATTGAGAGATACCTTATTAGCCAACAAATTTCTTTGTTCTTTTGTGTGAGGATTGGGTTAATTTTTGGGTAGAAAAATTAACCGAAATTGTAAAGGTTGCCTCCTTGTCCTAGAAAAAGGGGACGAACAATTTAGTGGAAATTGTTGCAAATCCTTGGTGAGACTAAGGTAGTGGATGTAGAGTTCGGTTGGTGAACTTGAACCACTCTAAATTCCCGTGTCAATATTTTTAAGTTGCAATTTCCGTTACAACATAGTTAAAATTCCAATTCACCCCCCCTCTTGGTTATTATCATTCGTGTGATCCACTCAACAATTGGTATCAGAGCTTAACTCTTTGAGGATTAACAACCACAAGAGGAGATCCTTGGAAGAAGTGTGATCATCATCAAAATATCAAGAGATGGCTTCAACCTCCGCTCCCGGCATGTACGACTCACAATCCACCACAAAGCCTCCTTTCTTCAATGGTGAGAACTACTCCTTTTGGAAAAATAAAATGCGTCTATTCATTAAATCAAGTGACTATCTTGTATGGGATGTCATTAAGGATGGACCATATATTCCATTGAAGCAAGATAATGAAGGCAAAATGGTGCTAAAAAGGAGAACGGAAATGAGTGAAGAGGAAAGAAAAAAGATTCAAGTAAATGACAAAGCTCTTCACATGCTATTTTGTGCTTTCGGTCCGGACATCTACTCAAAGGTCTCATCAATTGAAAGTGCCAAAGAAGTGTGGGACACTCTTGAAACCACCTATGAAGGCACCAACGATGTCAAAGAAACTAAGATTGGAATTCTCAATCTTAGTTATGAAAATTTCAAGACGGAATTCGATGAGACGGTGTCAAAGATGTTTGATCGGTTCTCCACAATTGTAAATGGTTTAAAGGGATATGGAGAAGTAATACCGGAAGACAAGCTTGTCCGAAAGCTACTCTATTCACTTCCCGAATCTTGGGATGGGAAGAGAACCGCAATCATCGAAGCAAAGAATTTAAAAACTCTAAAGCTTGATGAACTTGTAGGCTCTCTCCTTACTCACGAGATCATGAAGCAAGGAAGAGAAGATGAAAGAAAGAAAGAAAAAAAAAGAATGGAGAAGCTTGAAGGGGAGAAAAAGAAGAAAATGGGAATAGCTCTCAAGGCTAAAACTTCCCAACTTGATGAAAGTTCATCTAGTGATGAGGATGAGCTTGAAGAATTAGCTATGATAGCCAAACGATTCTCACGCCTTATGAGGTCCAACCGAGGAAGAAAAATCCAAAGGAAGATGGACTTTAAAAGCAAGAACAAAGAAGAAGGAAGGGATCCACTCACTTGCTTCGAGTGCAAACAACCCGGCCACATACGTTCGGAGTGCCCTCAACTCAAGAAGAAGGGCTTTGAGAAGAAGAAAAAGGTCAAAGCTAAGCTTGCTACTTGGAGTGATGAGGAGTCATCGGAGGATGACGAACAAGAAGTGGCGAACCTTTGCCTCATGGCACTTGAGAAAGATTCCTCCTTGGTAACCTCTAACTCATCTACTTTAGATTTTTCATATGAAGAATTAAATGATACTTATGATGAGTTACAAGAGGTATATGATGAATTAGTTGAGAAGTATAAGGAGTCGGTTATTAGGAATAGAAAAATTGTTCTAGAATTAAAAGAGAAAAATGACTCACTTACTCAAACTAATTCTAAAATTGAAAAAAAGATATTAGGATTAGAAGATGAACTTAAATTCTTTCAAAAAGAAAATATTGATCTTAATAATCTTTTATCTCAAAATAATTGTGAACACCAAAAGGTGTTAAGTGAGCTAAATGAGCTCAAAAAGTCTTTAAAAAATAATGGTAGTGTCAAACATGACATAGGAGAATCCTCTAGAACACACCAATATAAGAAAAAGACTAACTACTACAAACAAGGTAACTATCCTAGACATAGTAAAGTTAAAAGAATTAGAAATGTATGGGTTCCTAAGGAACTTGTTAAATCTAATAATATTATTGCTATGTCACCTTGGATTCCTAAGGGAACCAAAGTTTTAGGAACTAACACACATGGACCCAAAATGATTTGGGTACCAAAAACAAAAGTTTAAATATCTTTGTTTGTAGGGGGAGCATTGCTACAAGGCCAAAGCACAAAGTCAAAACTCATGGTACCTTGATAGTGGATGCTCGAGACACATGACCGGAGACAAGAGTCGACTCATGGATCTTAAGCCAAAAAGTGGAGGAGTAGTAACATTTGGTGACAACTCCAAAGGCCACATTGAAGGTATTGGCTCCATAGGTAATCACTCTACAACTCTCATTGAAAATGTTTTATATGTCAATGGTCTTAAACATAATTTATTGAGCATAAGTCAACTATGTGATAAAGGGTTTAATGTTTTGTTTGATAAAACCGGTTGTAAAATAGTTGACATTAATTCTAATAAAATTATGCTCATAGGTCATCGCATAGGGAATATTTACATGATACATCTAGATGACATTCATAAATCTCATTCATGCTTAGTTGCCGAAAATGAAAATGATGCATGGTTGTGGCATAGGAAGCTAGGACATGCTAGCACAAGTGTTTTAGAAAAACTAGTCTCTCTAAACCTAGTTAAAGGTTTACCCAAGATAAAATTTTCGAACGATAAAATTTGTGATGCATGCACAAAGGGTAAACAACATAGATCTTCCTTTAAATCCATTAATGACATTTCTACTAGTAGATGTTTACAACTAATCCACATGGATTTATTTGGGCCAATTAGGACTATGAGCTTGGGTGGCAAATCATATGCTTTTGTATTAGTTGATGATTTTTCTAGATTCACTTGGGTTCTCTTTTTAAGTACTAAGGATGAGGCTTTGGAAAAATTCATCACATTTTCAAAATTAATTCAAAATGATCTTGAACTTAAAATTTCACATATTAGAAGTGATCATGGAACCGAATTTCAAAATTTAGGATTTGAAGATTTTTTAAATGAAAATGGTCTTAGCCATAATTTTTCAGCTCCTCGAACTCCTCAACAAAATGGGGTAGTTGAGAGGAAAAATAGAACTTTACAAGAAATGGCTAGAACAATGCTTTGCGAAAATAATTTACCAAAATATTTTTGGGCGAAAGCCACAAACACAGCTTGTTATATTATAAATCGAGTAACTATTAGGCCGATTTTAAAGAAAACACCTTATGAGATTTTAAAATCTAAAAAGCCTAATATTAGCTACTTCCACCCTTTTGGATGTAAATGTTTTGTTTTAAATAATGGAAAAGATAATTTAGGTAAATTTGATGCAAAAAGTGATGAAGCTATTTTTATAGGTTACCCTTTAACCTCTAAAGCCTATCGAGTATTTAACAAAAGAACTTTAGTTGTAGAAGAATCTATTCATGTTGTATTCGATGATAATCCCCTTCCTAGGAAGGATTCTTGTGATGATGATAATGTAGGAATCATAAATACCTTTGATGGAGGTCAAACTTCAAAGAAGGATGAGATTCAACCAAAAGAAGAAGACACACAAGATCCACCTCTTGAAGCCTTGAAGGACTTGGCTATTGAGGAAAAGGAAGTTAGCTATCCAAGGGAGTTGAACTATGTCAAAGATGGTGAAATCTTGGGTGATCCATCCAAGGGGGTAACCACTCGTTCTTCTCTTAGATTAATGAATCATATTGCATTTATCTCATGCATAGAGCCTAAAAATATCAAAGAAGCATTGAAAGATGATTTTTGGATTATGGCTATGCAAGAAGAGTTAAATCAATTTGAGAGAAGTAATGTTTGGACATTAGTTGATAGGCCTAGTAATCAATCTACAATAGGAACTAAATGGGTCTTTAGGAACAAACTAGATGAGAGTGGTAACATTGTGAGAAATAAAGCTAGACTTGTAGCACAAGGTTACACTCAAGAGGAGGGAATAGATTTTGATGAAACCTATGCACCCGTAGCTAGAATGGAAGCCATTAGGATGTTGCTTGCATATGCATGTTATCATAATTTCAAGCTTTTTCAAATGGATGTCAAAAGCGCATTTTTAAATGGTTTTATAAATGAGGAAGTGTATGTAGAACAACCACCGGGTTTTGAAGACTCAAAATTTCCAAATCATGTTTTCAAACTAACCAAAGCTCTCTATGGTTTAAAACAAGCTCCTAGAGCTTGGTATGAAAGGCTTTCAAATTTTTTGATTGAAAAAGGATTTGAAAAAGGTAAGGTGGACACTACACTCTTTATAAAAATGTATAAAAATGACATTTTAGTAGTTCAAATTTATGTTGATGATATTATATTTGGATCTACTAATGAATGTCATTGTCAAGAATTTGCTAAGTTAATGCAAGGTGAATTTGAGATGAGCATGATGGGGGAGCTCTCATTCTTTTTGGGACTCCAAATCAAGCAAAAGAAGGATGGCACCTTCATAAATCAAGCAAAATACATAAAGGATATGCTCAACAAGTTTGGCTTGGAGAACACAAAGCCTCAAGCCACTCCTATGAGCTCATCTACAAAGCTTGACAAAGATGAAGGAGATAAGTGTGTTGACTCTAAGCTTTATCGTTCTATGATTGGGTCTTTGCTTTACCTTACCGCAAGTAGACCGGATATCTTGTTTAGTGTTTGCTTGTGTGCTAGGTTTCAAGCTAGTCCTAAAGAGTCACACCTTATAGACGTTAAGAGAATTTTTAGATACCTTAGAGACACTCCTTGTTTAGGCCTTTGGTATCCTAGAGTCTCTACCTTCAACCTACATGCTTACTCGGATGCGGATTATGGGGGTTGCAAAATCGATAGGAAAAGTACTTCGGGAACTTGTCAATTCCTAGGTAGTATGCTCATATCTTGGTTCTCTAAGAAACAAAATAGTGTAGCCTTATCTACCACCGAAGCCGAGTACATATCCTTAGGGAGTTGTTGTGCTCAAGTCCTTTGGATGAAGCAACAACTCTTAGATTATGGTGTAAAAATAGAAACCATACCCCTAAAATGTGATAATACTAGTGCAATATGTTTAACAAAAAATCCCATCCAACACTCTAGAACCAAACATATAGAAATAAGGCATCATTTCATTAGAGATCATGTCCTTAAGAAAGATGTGGTTATAGAGTATGTAGACACCTTGAATCAATTAGCGGATATTTTTACAAAACCATTAGATAAAGAGCGTTTTTGGTCCCTTAGGAGAGAGTTAGGTCTAACTAGCCTATCTTGACCTTTTTGGACCTCTTTTCAAACTTAAATATGCTTGATTTTGTGAAATATCATGTTTATATGTTTAGACTCCCAATTTCTTCCATGCATATAGTTAGGGGGAGTATGTTTATGCCTAAATATGTTTTGCCTGCTCATTCATATCATTTATGCATGTTTGGCCTCTTAGAAAATCATTTTTCTGCATTTTAGAGCCTCATCTGCACTTCCAGGCCCAGGTGTATCGAAACGGGTTCACCCGTTCCGATACGGGTGCCTTAAAATCCGTCCTGAGAGAAGGACGTTTCGAAACGGCCACAGTTGTTTCGAAACGTTTTCGGTTCGATGTAAGGGTGTATCGGAACGCGTTCCGATACGGGTCAAACGGGTTTCGAAACGGTCAGCCCCGTTTCGAAACGTGAAGTCAACAGGTCAAAACCCTAGCCGCCCCGTTCCGAAACGGTCTTGACCGTTCCGAAACGGCCTCGCGGACAGCCTTATTTAGGGCTTCTTAAAGTTCAAAACTCTAATTTTTATCAAACTCTTAAAACCCTAAAAACCCTAACCGACCCCCTTCTATAAATACCCTCTCAAACCCTTTGTTTTTCACAAAATTGTGAGGGATTTTTCTCTAAAACACATATCTAAGCAAGCTTCATCAATCTTGTGCAAAGATTTCATTCAAATCATCCAAAATCCCAAACTAAGGTAATTTTTCTTATTTTTCTCTTTTTTCAATATTTGTTCGAATCTTAGGCTAGAAAATTATAATTTTGTATACATTATATATTTTTAGTTGAGGGTTTTCCATATCTTGTAAAAATTTTCAAAAATCTCAAAATTTTTGATTCGAATATAAAAAATTTTAATCGTATTTTTTTTAATTCTGTTTTTCAAAAACCTAAGTGGGATTTCCTATTGGACTGATTTTTATTATCAATGCATACACTTAATTTTAAAACTCTTGCTTAATATTTTTAGATGGCGGATCAATCGAACAAAAAGCGCAAAGCCGTTCAAACCGGTGAATCGAGTATTCGTCCAAATATCACTCAACTCTTTCAGAAAACTCTTAAAACTCAGCAGCAGCGTACTCGCTTCTCCTACGTCAAAAATCTCGCGGTTCGTAAAGAAAGGGTCATTGATCTAGATTTCCTCAATTCCGAGCGATTCCTCTTTCGGTATCTTGGACGTTTGGATGAGTGGGATCTTCTTTTCTTCTTGAGCATCGAGGATGTTTGTTACAGAAACTTGGTACTCCTTTTCTACTCTAATGCTCGTTTCCTTTACGATGAAACCAAAACCGAGATAGTAGGAATTGAGTCATCTTTATTGGGGCAAAAGTTTGTTATTAATATTGCTCTTTTGGAGTCTGCCCTTAAACTCAAGAATGAGGGTCTTGAAGATGAACGTCACTTTGGCACCTTCACCGGGAAAGCCCTTCATTTAGATGTGCACGATCGTGTCCTTCACTTGATAGTGTCTTGGTTCATTCGACCATCCGGAGGAAAATACTCCCACATCCGGGAAAAAGATCACTTTTGGCTCGAATGTTTCCGAAGAGGTGAGCGCCCAAATGTGCCCAAAATTATTTTTGCTGAGATTGTCAATAATATCAAGCTTATTGACACCAATGAGTTGACATCTTTCACTTACGGCATTGTTTTGAGTTTTCTCTTCGATCATCTTGGTATTGATTGTATCTATGACTCTCCGGAACCTAGCAAGACCAAAATTGGTGAGTCCTCTCTTCGAAAATCCGGATTCACATATTTGGATGGTTATTGGCAAAGAATTGATCGAGAAGCGATTCCTCCTCCCGTTGCTCCTCCACCTCAAGTTCAAATGGAAAATCAAGATGCTCTCACGGTTTTTCTTACCGAGCGTTTCAATGCCTTGAATTCTCGTTTTGACACTATGGATACTCGTATTTCTTCGGGCTTTGAAACTATGGGAAATCGATTGAAGAACGTCGAGGATCGTCTTCAATCCCTTGAGACTTCCAATGCCAACCTTGATCTTTCCTTCTCTACTCTTTATGGAGAATGGACAAAATATCACCGTTCTCAAGCCAAGAACGATGATGATGATGAGGATGATGATGACGAGGCATAGGATACTCATATCATATCATATTATATTATCTATGCATTTAGGATTAAGTTAGCATCTTTATGTTTAATTATGTTTTAGAACCTATGCTTATGATCTTCTATTTTGGGATTTGATTATGAACTTATTGTTTATGCTTTGGATATTTTGATGATATTTATTATGATTGCTTTTTAATTGCTTATTGGTACTAATATTCTTTATGAGCTCTCTTTGTTTCTTTTTGATCTAACAAAAAGGGGGAGATGAAATTTAAGAGAAAATTGCCTTGCCTTTTGCCTTGCCACCATAATAGAAAATTTTCAAATTTTCTTAAGGTTTTGTTAAACTTTACATCTCTGATTTCATGTCACAAGTTTTTAAATCTCAAAACCTATCTTAAATTAAGGGGGAGTTAGAATATCTTCAAAACTTTCAAAATTCTTAAAAAAATTCTAACTTTGGTTTTGTTATATCAAAAAGGGGGAGATTGTGAAACATATGCTTTAAATTTTGATATAACTAAAAACCTAAGGACTAAAATGAAAATATCAAAACAAATTTTAAAGTCCTTAAAATTCCCTATATATTGTTAAAGACTACTTCATAGCTAAAACCAAAGACTTACAAAATATTTTTTAAGAATTTCAAAGTCAAAACAGTGATTTTTCAAGCCCCGTTTCGAAACGGCCCAAGGCGTTTTGAAACACTTTCAGTTCGATGTGCACCTGTTCCGAAACGCGTATCGGAACGGGTCAAGGCGTTTCGAAACGGTATTACTCGTTTCGAAACTGTTCTTCATTTAAACGAACAAGGGCAACGATTTTAAACTGAAATTTGAAAATAAACAGGGCGTTCCGAAACGGGCTAAGGCCGTTTCGAAACACCCCTTTGACAGTGGCAAATTGGTTCCGAAACGGGATAAGGCCGTTTCGAAACAACCCTTTGGCAGTGGCAAAACCGTTCCGAAACGGCCCTAGGCGTTTCGAAACGGGCTCTCGTAGACGCTCCAACGGCTATATTATTTGAAATCCGTTCCGAAACAGGTTGACCCCGTTCCGAAACGGTAGGCGTCTGGGAGCTGTAAAGTTGTGAGAAAAGCACCCCAACGGCTCTAATCTTCAGCCCATCACCCACAACGGTTGGAAATCTACAAGAGGCTATAAAAAGACCCCAAGAAGCTCCAGCAATCAACAATTGAGCTACAAGTATACATCCTATCATCAAATACAAGCATTTGTGTTGAAATCCCATTTTTGTCTAGAAACCCCAATTGTATCCTTCATTTCTATTTTGTTCAATTGGGTTGAGTGCTTGATATTGGGCTATCATTTGTATTGAGAGATACCTTATTAGCCAACAAATTTCTTTGTTCTTTTGTGTGAGGATTGGGTTAATTTTTGGGTAGAAAAATTAACCGAAATTGTAAAGGTTGCCTCCTTGTCCTAGAAAAAGGGGACGAACAATTTAGTGGAAATTGTTGCAAATCCTTGGTGAGACTAAGGTAGTGGATGTAGAGTTCGGTTGGTGAACTTGAACCACTCTAAATTCCCGTGTCAATATTTTTAAGTTGCAATTTCCGTTACAACATAGTTAAAATTCCAATTCACCCCCCCTCTTGGTTATTATCATTCGTGTGATCCACTCAACAGATTTTATGTTTGGATGTTTGCTTTTTGGATCAATAGTTGTTGCTGGTGCTTTTAGAGGTCCCTTTTATACCTTCTCATTGATTTCTAGCCGTTGTGGTTGTTGCACTCATCAATAGAGCCGTTGGGGATGTTATCTCACCACCATAAATGCAGTCTGCAACAACCCGTTTCGAAACGCGGGGTACCTGTTTCGTAACAGACTAAAATAGAAAGAGTCGTTGGGGTGCATTTAAGAGCCCGTTTCGAAACATTTTTGCCATTGTCAAGGGTCGTTTCGAAACAGTCTTAGCCCGTTTCGAAACACCCTAACGGTTTTCAAAAAATCAGTTAAAAACAATTTCAACAGTCATATTTTTCAATTTAGACTTAAGAGCTGTTTCGAAACGTTTGGCATCGTTTCGAAACGGATTTGCTACTGTCAAGGGTCGTTTCGAAACAGTCTTGGCTCGTTTCGAAACACCCTATTTATCTTTAAATATTCAGTTAAAATATTGTAACCGTTGTGCCTTTTTAGATCAAATATTAAGAACAGTTTCGAAACGTGTGAGACCGTTTCGAAACGGGTTCAAGTGTTCTTAAGCCGTTTCGATACTCATTTCGGAACAGGGATTGGCAGTGATGAAAACGTTTCGAAATGCCTTAGGCCGTTTCGAAACAGGGACTTGAAAATCACTGTTTTGGCTTTAAACACTTAGAGAAATATTTGAAAAATATTGTTTTTAACTTTGGCATAAACTTAAAAATATATGGGGATGGTTTGAGGACTTAAAATTCGTTTTGACATTTTCAATTTAGTCCTTAGGTTTTTAGTTATATCAAAATTAAAATATTTGTTTCACAGGTAGTCTCAATCTATAAGCAACGGGACCAATCCTCTCAACTACCTCATAAGGACCAATGAACCTCGGGCTTAACTTACCCTTCTTCCCAAACCTCATCACCTTCTTCCAAGGTGAGACTTTCAAAAACACTTTGTCGCCCACAACATACTCTATCTCCTTTCTTTTCAAATCGACATACGATTTCTTTCGGTTTGAAGCTGCCTTCAAGCGATCACAGATCAGTTTTACCTTCTCGGTAGTGCCCTTGAGCAAGTTTGGCATCGGTACAAGCTTCTTTCCGGCCTCGCCCCAACAAATAGGTGTTCTAAACTTCCTATCATACAGAGCCTCATACGATGCCATCTGAATACTAGCTTAATAATTGTTGTTGTATGCAAACTCCACTAACGATACGTGTTTCTCCCAAGAACCCTGAAAGTCGATGATGCAACACCTCAACATGTCTTCCAACACATGAATAACTCTCTCTGACTGACCATCTGACTGCGGGTGATACAAAGTGCTGAAGTTCAACCAAGTACCCAAGACACGATGCAAACACTCCCAAAATCTAGCTGTAAACCTCAGATCTCGGTCTGATACAATCGACTTTGGTACCCCATGCAACCTCACTATCTCATTGATGTACAGATCGGCCAACTTATCTAAGGTGTAGGTAGTATGAACAAGCATGAAATGGGCATACTTAGTGAATCTGTCGACTATTACCCATACTGAATTCTTCTTCGAAGAAGTCAACGATAAACCCGACAAAAAGTCCATAGTAATACGTTCCCACTTCCATTTCGGAATCTTCAACGGCTGTAACAAACCTAAAGGAAACTGATGCTCAGCCTTAACTCGCTGGTATACCATACACTTACTCACAAACTCGGCCACATCTTTCTTCAACCCAATCCAGTAGTATTATTCTTTTAACCCATGGTACATCTTCATACTACCCGAATACATAGCAAAAGGACTGTTATGTGCTTCATTCAAGATAGTACGCCTTAACTCGGCATCTTTTGGAACTACTATCCTATCCTTGAAACATAGGATCCCATTCTCGCCAAACCAGAAATATGTAGGCCTACCCTCGGCTATATCTTGCACGAGAGGTGCCAAAGACTCGTCTTGCAATTGTTTCTCTCGAGTCAACTGAACCAACGAAGGTTTAACCTGTAGCTCAACTATCAAACCGCTATCCCGTGACACACTCAATCTCGCAAACATGGCTCGCAACTCAACTGCCACTTTTCTACTCAAGGCATTTGTCACTTCATTTGCCTTACCCGGGTGGTACTCTATCGTAAGGTCATAGTCCTTAAGAAGCTATATCCACCTACGTTGTCTAAAGTTCAGCTCTCTCTGAGTCATCAAGTATTTCAAACTCTTGTGGTCAGTATAACCTATGCACTTCTCACCATAAAGACGGTGTTTCCAAATCTTCAAAGTAAACACTACTGCGGCTAACTCTATATCATGAGTGGGGTAGTTCTTCTCGTAAACTTTCAACTGTCTCGAAGCATAAGCTACAACCTTACCCTCTTGCATAAGCACACAACCTTAACCTACATACGATGCATCACTGTAAATCACAATCTCTTTCCTCGGTTCACGTTGAATAAAAATAGGAGCTTCGGTCAAAGCTTTCTTCAACTTCTCAAATGCTTGTTGTCTTGCATCTGACCACTCATACGAAACATTCTTCTGAAGCAATTTAGTCAAGGGTGTCGCAATCTTCAAAAATCCCTCGACAAATCTTCGATAATACCCCGTCAAGCCTAGGAAACTACGAATTTCGGTCACCGACTTCGGTTTCTTCCAATTCACTATGGCTTCCATCTTCTTGGGGTCCACACTAATTCCATTGGCTGAGATCACATGACCTAAGAAGACTACCTCCTTAATCCAAAACTTGCACTTACTCAACTTAGCATACAACTGATTTTCAAGCAAAGTCTGAAGCACTAGTCGCAAATGCTCATCATGCTATTCCTCGGTCCTGGAGTACACTAATGAACACTACCAAAAACCTATCCAAAAACTCGTGGAACACTCGATTCATCATATCCATAAATGCAGCTGGAGCATTAGTCAAACCGAAAGGCATTACCAAGAACTTATAGTGCACATAACGTGTACGGAAGGCTGTCTTCGGTATGTTCACATCCTTTACCTTCAATTGATAGAAACCTGATCTCAAATCAATCTTCGAAAACACTAAAGCACCTCTCAACTGATCAAGCAAGTCATCTCTCCACGGCAAATGGTACTTGTTCTTCACTGTTACCTTGTTTAACTGCATATAGTCTATACACATCCTCATATTGCCGTCCTTTTTCTTCACAAACAAGACCAGAGCACCCCACGGAGAAATACTAGGCCTAATGAAACCTCTATCTGACAGTTCATGAATTTGTGTCTTCAACTCTTTTGGTGCCATTCTATACGGAGCAATAGACACGGGTGCAAAATCGGAATATATCTCAATAGCAAACTCAACTTCCCTATCTGGAGGAAAACCTGACAACTCTTCCGGAAAAACACTCGAAAATCACATATTGTTCTGATGTATTGCAGTCTAACCTCACTCATATTCGGATTCATCACATAAGCCAAATACGTCTAACAACCCGAATCCATCAATCTCCGAGCTTCTAAAGCAGAAACAACATTGGACAAGAACTTAATGTTCTCGCCAACCACTACAACTTCAAAATCATCCGTAAGCCTCAAAGAGACTCTCTTGGTCTCAAAGTCTACCCTAGCTATATGCTCTACGAGCCAATCCATGCCCAAAATCACAACAAAACCATAGGACGACAATTCCATCATATCAACCTGAAACACATGGCCCTGAATCATCAAAGGACACCTCTTATACATCTTCCTAACTACCACGGTCTCACCTAAATAACTAGTAACATTCACACCTACATTTAGCCACTCATACGGTAAACCTAGAGATCTTGCACGTTCACCTAAAATGTATGAATGTGTCGAACCCGAGTCTATCAAAAAAAGCAAAGTCAAAGACTGTAACGAGAAATTACCTGCGATGACATCTGTGTCATTCCTAACCTCTCGCTGTGCAAACACCCTACCTGGTCCTCCACTCTCGGGCTGAATTGCCACCACATGAGCTAAGTTCCTCTAACCATCGTTCCTCGGCTGAAAATTACCTCGACCGCGCCCACGACCTCTCTAATGCTCATACCCCCTAGCTGGAGCCTGTCCGCCCCCAGCCGGGTGTGGACAATTACGCCTCAAATGATCTTGGGAACCACAGTTCTAGCATACCCCAAAGGTACCCATACACTCGCCCGGATGGTGTCTCCCGCACCTAGTACACTCGGGAGTGTGAACGACAGCTCCTTGGCCTTGATGGTCCCGTCCATGGTTACCGTCACTATGTCTCGAATCGGGCTGATACCTCATATCTATGTGCCTCTTGGCATGATCTTTGTCCCAATCCGCATGTCTCTTCCCGGAATCAGACCCACTAGCACGAGTACTCGAGCCTAAATTCTGCTCAATATCTTTGGCCATAGAGACCAAAACATCAAACTTGGTGTAATCAAAAGTGAGCATATAAGTCTTCACATCCCTAGTCAAACCATAACGGAAATGCTGACGTCGTTTCCTCTCACTGGGAACCAACTCGGGAGTATACTGGCTCAACCTCACAAACTGAACCTCGTACTCTAACACCATCTTACTACCCTGAACCAAGGCCATAAATTCTCTCTTCTTTTCATCCTGATATCAGACTCCAAGATACTTCTTCTTAAAGGTTGTTCTGAAGAATTCCCAAGTGACATCCGCTTCTGCCATACCCGAAGTAACGGTAGTCCACCAAGCATACGCATCTCCTTAAAGCAAGAGGACGACACAACGCAACTTACGAGTGTCTGAGCACTCCATCTGGCCTAAGATCGTGTAGTGCTCTCGAGCCAAGCCTCTGAACCCTCCGGAGTCAAACCACAGAACTCAACTCCACCCAAGCTACGAAGTCTCTCAAGGGGTAAACCAGTCCCCGCACTCTGAGAGGTGCTGCAGCATGAATACCGGCCAAAGCTGTCTGAAAAGCCCCGGCTATAGTCTGAATCAAATGAGTCATGTCTGCACCTGCCGAACCCTGACCAACCTGAGCTCCATTACCCCCAACATTCGCATCGGCCTGAGGTCCATTACCATCACCTCCAACATTCGCACCAACCTGAGGCACATTATCTCCGACATCCACCCGATTACCATCAGGAGCAGGAGGAATATGAGGCACATCCACGGGTGCCTGGTCACCCGCTCTAATCCGTCCTCTCGGTCTTACCATAACGAAGATAAAATTTAAACAATAAACACATCGCACACAAGAAAACATTGGTTCAGCAAGGGCAATGATCCAAGTGCTCAAGCTCTTTAACCAAAACCATTTTCCATTAATAATACCTAGCAATGGGGACGCTCGACTACAATTCAACCAACAACAAGAACAATAAAACATGTTTTCACACATCGTGCAATGGCAAACAAACCAACTTAATTGACTTACCTTCTCGAGAAGACCTCGTAACCGAGGCTCTGATACCACCAAATGTGACCCCCTCGTCCCGGCCTAGCCAGCACACCGAACCGAGCAGGTTACACGGGGAAAACCGAAGCGATACCCGCTAAGGCCTCACTCCGATTAGCAACCCTATTTTTTTCATTTTATTAACCTTGTTTAAATGACAAGTTTAATCCTATGTGTGCATGCAAACAACAAAAAAACGAACACGATACGAACCGGGCAGAGGCATAAAGGTAACTTAGCCTTACCAAGTAGTTATTAGTCAAGTTCCATGTACACGAGGCAAAACCATCACAAAAGATACATATAAACTCATTTAGGAAGCATACAAGCGTTAGAGACTAAACTGTAACATTTGGAAACCTTCAAGGATGCCCCTTAACCATTTTAACTACATGCGTTTCGAAACATGACTACTCGTTCCGGAACGCGGGTTTCATTCAAAAAGCAAAATCAGGCCGTTCTAGAACGGCTCCTCATAGTTCCGAAATAGGAGCCTCTAGTGGAAAATCGTACCGAAACGACACCACCCCCATTTCGATACGGGTGCCCCTGGAGCTTGGTCGTTCCGAAACCATATCAGATGTTCCGAAACGCCTGGACACAGTTTGGCCTGGAAATAAATTTTGGCATCTCCAAACGTTCCTAAAATTATCCCAAAACATCACAATCCACATGACAACTTATTAAACAAACAATCTAGAGGCAAAACACCCTAAAGACAAGCTTCAAACATGCGGAAATGGATCTCAAACCCAACAGCTCATAAGAACACTTTAGTTCAAAAACACTAACAAGTCAAAACACATAGCAATTAACCCAAGGCCATAACAAGCCTCAACATATCATGGTAACAACATTTAAAACATGTTAGCAACATTAACAATAGCCAAACATAGGAGTTTGAACACCAACTCCCTAACATGGTCTAGCATTCCCATTGCCTAAGTATTATTACAACTAAGAAAATCATACTATAAGCTAGCAAAGAACTCCAAGAACTCATCCCTTGCCCTGCTTGCCTCCGAAGCTACTAACGATCTGCATTGTTGGAAAAAGAGAGCATAAGCTTAAAAGCTTAGTGAGCGAAGCTCTAAAACACAACAACAATGCAGTTCAAAAACATATATCTTAGTTTTAAAAGCAAAACCATTTAAGAAAGGGATACAATAAAACAGAAGCATAAACGAAACGTGATATGCACATGCACAACCATCCCCTGATGGAACTACACATCATCATACACAACAACTAGCATATTTCCGGTGGGACTACACGTCACCGTACTCATCTACTAGTCACTACTGGTGGGACTACACATCACCGTACACGACTAACCATCACGTGAGGCTTGACATCAACTACGAAAACACAACAACATTAAAACGGGGATAAAAGCATTCCGCAATCAACACCACAACACACATAAACACGAACGCCACAATCAACCAAACAAACAATCAACCAAACAAGGCAATAATAGTCAAACTTACGCTTGGGTCTAGGTTAGCCTCTAAGGCTCCACCCAAACACCAAGAAAACTTTGTTGAACAATTTAAAGCTTCAAAACAATTTCCACTCATCAACAACACACAAACGCTATCCAAGATGTCGATTCAAGCCTCCGAACTACCCGGATTCACGTCCACGAAGCCCAAATTTGTTTCCTCTGCTTTAGGCAACCCAAAACAGAACATTAGGATGTTAATATACCCACAAACATAGCAGCAACTCAGAACTCAACAATCTTGCAACAAAACACATCGACATTCAACTCAAACTTCACCCAAATTCGTTTTAATGAAACCTCGAGCTAAACCCATCATTTCCAAACATCAAAACACACCAAAAATCATCTAAAAACATCCCCCAATAGCAAAGAAATCACCAGCCATGATTTCAATCCAAAACCAAGCCAAAAACTCTATCCGTTCAACCTAAAAATCCCATTTTTAGTCCCATTTTGGGTTTCCCCATATCCAACCATCATCCCAACATGTTTTACTACTTAAAACTTGGATTAAAGCACATATATAACCATTGTAAAACAAACCCACGAAGTCCCTATGAAAAATACTCATTTCTCCAACCCAAAACCAAAAATGCATTTTAATGGGTTTAAAGGAAAGTTTTCAATGAGTACAAGTCAAATAAGTAAAAATCTAAGCAAGGAAGAAATTACCTTGAAAAATCTTACTTGGATGAAGAGTTAGGAGCAATGGAATAGTGAAATGGGGTTTTGGAGGGGTTTTACGTGAAAAGGGGATTTTGGAGAAGATGATAGCTTTTCAAAACCTTTTCTTTATTTCTTTTATTCAAAATTCCCATTTTACCCTTATTCAATAAAAACTCTTTTAGTGTTCAATAAAAATGTTTTATCTCAATTAAATTAACTCGAACTAGTTTAACCAAACTCGGTTATCTCTCGGGCCCCAAACCCCGGGCGTTACAAGCTGGCTTTTAGCCCCTGTTGTTCCACACACTTTGTTTCTCTTTTCTCCCATTATTTTTTAAGTTTCGTTTCTATCTAGTCGATTCCTTCGCTGGTTCTTTTTTTACAGACATATCCACACTGGTCCCCTTCTTATAACCAATTCCATCCCTATCTCAACTCCCTAGTGCTGATCCTTCCCCCTCCATTCGCATTTACTACCTGACTCTCCCATGGAATCAATGCTTCATCTCTCCTCCTTAAGTACGGGGGTCGTTAATAACGGCTACCCTAACAACCATGTTGACCCAAACTTCATGAGCCAAGGCTTTATTGATGAACTTGAGCTAAAAGAAGACGACGAAATGAACTTCACCCTTATAACCACTCACTGGTCGGAAAGATTCTATCACCAACGCTCATAAAAATCTTGGCGTTAACTGCCATCTTACGTAAAGCATGGAAGAGCGAAAATCTTGAATGTCATGACCTTGACCGCAACTTCTTTCTCTTTATCTTTCAAACGACTGAAGATCGTCACTGCATCCTTGGAAGCAAATCATAGGCGGTACAAGATGCTCTTATGGTGCTCAAGGAATGGCAGCCAGACAAGGCACTCGAGGAAATTGATTTCTCCATCAAAGAGTATTGGGTGCAGGTCCACAATCTACCTATGGGATTAATCACCGCCGACAACGTGAGAAGAATAGGTAAGCTCTTCCCAGTCTACTACAGTTCCTCACTGGAGGCAGGAAGTAAAAATTACTGTCAAGGTTCGGTAAGCATACGGGTAGCCATACAAGTTGAAGACCCACTGAAAACTGGATTTATCCTAAATAAGAAGAAAGACAAACCCCTGAAAGTGGCATTCAAGTATGAAGGTTTGCCAAAATTTTGCTTCCGTTGTGGAAGAATCGAACATGTTGAAAGGGACTGCAAGCATGGCACTCGATGTTCAAACTGGCCGGAAAGTTTGCCCCTTGGTTACGGGCTTCCTATGGCGGCAAACCCAGATCGTTCCAATACTACAATGTAGGCAACAATGGTGGCACAACCCTCTCACTACAAGACAAAGATCAAACTATCAGTGGCATAAAGGACAAAGGACTGGTGCTCCCAAAAGAGACAAAATCCCAGGAAAATCCCGAGAATAAGGTTGCCTCGGTTAAGGAAACATGTGTTGTCACTTCATCCCTTTGCAAAGTCAACGATAACTTTTCTCCTTTGGAAACGAGGGGTGGGGGGGGGGCCTTGTATGAACCTCGAAGCCCTATGCCCTAGCACCCTTAAGGAGTCTACACAAGAAGGTTTCCAAAGCACAGCTCTCAAAGTCGATATCCGCCCAAGCAATCCAGCAATTTCAAATCTTCCTTCACCAGGGTGTAATCATAACGTGTCCTGGGGGAACTTTCTTGCTGATGGATTCGACAGGATGGAGGTCTCAACCTGTAGAAAAAGGAAACGAGAGGAGGAAAATGGTGAATACTTCGGCCATGTTAAACGCAGGGAACTATGGGAGAAGATTTCCAATGCTATCGTTCAAGTTGCTCCGTAGAATTGGTGTTTTTTTGAAACTAGCTTTACGACAAGTGAGGATGTCCTCAAGGCAGCTTTATTTACAATACCTTACCTAACTACATCGACCATCATCAAAGACATTGGGAGAAAGGAGAGAGGGAGAAATTTTGGCTCTAAAAGGCTTACTCACATAAGGAAAGCTGCGAGACACAAATATGCCATGGAGTGTACGCGTGTGATGGTGGATGAGGCTGGTCTCGTCGAATTGGGAATTGATCCCTGTGGAAAAAAATCACTAGGGTTCCCTCTATGTGTGTTGAAGATAATTTCTCCCTCAATGAGGAAATACATATTAGTGATGGAGAAAACATGATCCTTTCTTTGAACCCAAGCTTCACAGCTTTCCCGGTGGACGACTATGCTCAAGGCACAGATAACTCGAACGAGAGTTATCCAGGGAAGTCATGATAGGCTCAAGAGATGTTTCCTATGACGGGAAGGATCATAGGCTCAAATATCGGTCCCTTCCTTCCCCTTGGATCACTAGGTTTGCCTTGTTGTCTGCTGATCCAAGGCTGTGGTTTTATTTTTTTTCTTGTTTTGGCTTTGTTTTTTATAGTGTCTACCTTCAGCCATGGACGAGTGAAGGTCCTGTTGCTTCTCATCGTTCCCACTCTTGGACTTCGTTGGACGACGCCTTGATAATGACCAATCTTATTAAATTGGAAGCCTGGCTCTAGAGAGAGCTCTCAGGCGCGGCCACTGTTGATTACCCCAAGACAGGAACATGGAGGGCACGTTTTGTCCTTTGCCCTGATCGTCCATGTTTTGCAGGAATGCCGATGCTATCCATGGCTTTGCCGATGGACGTGTCCTCTTCTGTCGCACAGGATGGTGCTTCGTGTTTTGTTACGGATGGTTGTTTTGTGGGTCTGTTGTTCCTCGAATGTTTTGTTGTAGGTCCTTTTGTCTTTGCATGATGTTGTTTGGAAGCCTGGTTTCTTCCGCTCGTCTGTTGTACTTTAGGGTTTTGACCCAGTTCCTTAATGAATTGTCTTCCTTTATGATAAAAAAAAACTATTGAAGAAAAAGGACAAAAGATGAACACAATATAAGAGAGATAATTTCTATTGCTTTGTATATTATAAACTTTACAATGCCATCATCTATAGGATTAAAACCATAGTAACACGCATATGTCCAAGAAAGCGAAAGACCAAGAGTTATTGAAGATGAAAGGTGAATAAGCATCAACTTAATATTATTCATAACATTTACCATGGATGTAAAATCTATGCCTAGTTAAAATTAGGGATGAGCACAACTCGACTCAATTTGAAAAAATTAAATTTTTTTATTCAATTCATCTTGATTCGACTCAAAATCTCATAAACTCGACTCGGAAAAATTTCAAATAAAATTTGACTAGTAAAATAGAAATTTGAATAACTCAAAGTATTTAGTAATTAATGAAAAGATTTTTAAATTTGAGTCGAATTTCTCAATTTTTTCTGAATATATATATATATATATATATATATATATATATATATATATATATATATATATCTCAATTTTTACTAGATTCATCCCTAGTTAAAACCTTATTAAAAAAAGCACGTGTGACAAAAAAAACTTTAAAGCGAAAATAGTACATCATATTTGAATATGCATAATTAGGAGAGAGCAAAATTCAGAATAAAAAATCGATTTTTTACTTGATTCTACACGGAAAAAAAAATCATCTCGATTGTAATTTAAAATTTTAATTCAAAAAAAGTTTAAATAAAATTTGAGGTATAAAATGGAACTTAAAATAACTCGAAATTTTTTAGTAACTAATAGATCGATTTTTAAGTTCAAGTCGAGTCCCTCGGTTCTATCTAATGCATGTATATCACAAATGAAAAATAACAAAAAATGTCAATTAAAATTTAAATAAAAAAATAAGACTCAGCCAACTTTAAAAAAATAAAATCGACTCAATGGAATGTTACCCCTACGCATATCATGATGACTCATCAGAAATCTTTCCAAGAGAATTTTAGTGAAACAAAACCATAAATACGAGTTATACGACAAAATAATATACTATCCCATGTGCAAGTAGACGATTAATACAAGTGTTTTTTGTCCTTGGTTTTATGTTTATAGTGTTACTCACGGGAGTGCATTTCAGATATTCAATCTGAAATTTGGGATGTCCGAAATTTTCGGATAACTAATTTAGTGATTCGCAAATTAGAAATTCAGATATTTGAATATTCGAATTTATAAATTGATTTAAGTGTATTTTATTTGGTGATTTTATCCATAAAAAATTTGGATTTTCGAATATAGCAATCAACAAAATTTTTGAATATAACAAGATTTGTATCAATAGAATTTTTAATTTTTCATATATAACAAGTAAAAATATCGAATATAACAAGATTCATATTTATAAAAAAATTGAATTTTCGAATTTCGGATAATCGAATATCTGATCCGATCTGAAATTTTCAGATATCCGATCCAAATTATCCAAAAATAGAAAAAAGATCAGATATCCAAAATTTCGGATTGGATTGGTCGTATCGGATTTTTTTGCACACCCCTACTTGCGACACGAGATAATATATGATTTTATATTATGTTCGAATACATCATTTAAAGATTAGTGGATTTATTTTAGGAGTAGTTTTAGTGATAAAATTAGATGATGTTTATTTTACTAGGTCTGAATATGGGTGGGTAAAATTACCCGACTCGATTGACCCGGCCTAAATACCCGATGACTCGAATCAAATTAGACAGGTAATTACCCAATTTTTTTGTTTTCTCGGGTCGGGTACCCGGCCCGGTATTTATCTTAAGTACTCGGGTCGGGCCTGGGTCGAAAAATCGGTTCCAGCCTGGTACCCGACTACCTGATTATATATATATATTATATTTTAATTTTAATTACTTATAAATTATAATATATATTATTTTAATTAAAAAATAGATAGATAACCAATTAAATTATGGGTTTTAATGTTGTTTGAGTTTGATAATTCGAATATTAAATTCTATGTTGTAATTATATAATTTGAACTCTAAAAAAAAAGTGACGGGTACCCGAATGAGGTGGGCCGGGACACGCGCTGATGTTTGAGGTACCCGAATGAATCGGATACCCGACAATTCCCACCCCTAGGTTTGAATGCAACTAATTTTATCTACAAAGTGTATTATCAAAATTCAAAACATTAAAAAAATATGAACAAAATTACAAAAACAACTTTATAATTACCCAAGACTATTAAAATAGATTTATTTTAACAAAAAATAAGTTGACAATTGAGATCCACTAATTGATCTAGTGACCATAAATGTTTATCCGCTTCACTCTTGTGTGAGTTTGCATTCTGACATTTCCGTTAGAATATTATTATAACATTACT
Source organism: Hibiscus trionum (assembly GCA_030270665.1). NCBI lineage: Eukaryota > Viridiplantae > Streptophyta > Magnoliopsida > Malvales > Malvaceae > Hibiscus > Hibiscus trionum. The sequence continues at coordinate 22,189,927 of BSYR01000025.1, forward strand.
TAATAAAAAAACTACATAATTGATCTTGTCATTTGTTAATTAATAAAAAAACAAAAATTTTGTATATTTACACTATAAAATTTAAATTATAAATTTTTAACTCTACAACCTAAAGATTTAAACTCTATATTCTTAATAGTAACGTTAGACTTTAAAACATAAAATTTAACCCTAAATTAAACTCATAATCCATCACACTTTACTCAACTTGTGTAAAGTTTTTTCCATAAAAAAACAAGAAAACGAATAACCATGGGAAAAAAAGAAGAAGACAGAAGACATGACAGGTTTTTCGTCTTTCCATGTTGCAAAATCAAATAAAATATGAACTTTAAGTTCTCCATAATTATTCAAGGAATCTTTGTAATCCGAGTGATAGTCCTTAGTAAAGAACACAGGTGAAGATCCTCGACGCCATGGCCACCGACTTCAAATCCATCCCAATTATCGGTAAATTTTTTATTATCCCATGATTTTCCGCTCCTCCAAATCTTTCCTTTTAATCTATTTGATTGATTAATTCAAGCTTTACTTTCAGAAATCTTTTGGGTTATTTTTTCTCCATGTTATGATTCCAATTCATGTTCTGCGGTTGATTGACATTTTTGAATCATCATTTTGAATGTTGAGTCTGGGTTTCAACAAGGGTTTGATTAATTTAAGCCAAAAGCGCTAGGGAAATGGGCAATGAAACAGTGTAATTTGTTCATGGAATTAAAATATATTGATGAAGTTTGTACTTTTCAAAATCTGAATCTCTATAAACTGTGATGATCTGTTCGGTTTTTATTGCTGTTTTATTCTTATTCATAAATTGTGATATAGATATTGCTCCTTTGTTGGCCAAATGTGATGATCCAAAAATGGCTCAAGACCCTGATGTATGTGAAGTTGTTAAGCAATTGGATCAGGCTTGCCGTGAGGCTGGATTCTTCTATGCGGTAAAAATTTCACTTCTGGTTTTTGATGCTCAAACTCGGTTGTAACATGTTCGTTTTTTTCATAGTTTTTCGGAACATATGGATCCTTCGTGGGTCATATCTCTACACTCATCTCCGGATATGGATGTTAGACACAGCTTCTTAAAGAAAAATAAAGAGTCGGAGCAAAATAGTTTTACATTAGTATTTGGCTAATAGTTAAAGAATCTAGGTTATGTAATTGAAGTTTCTGGTATCTTTATGCATATAAACTGAAGTTTTCTATATATCTCATTGATATCCCAACTTATTGCTGTTTTTTCTCCCTTGATTCTCACGCTTTTGGATTCATTAGAAGGGTCATGGTATCCCTGAGACTATGGTGAAAGAGGTTAGAAATGTAACACGCAAGTTCTTTGATCTTCCATACGAAGAAAAACTCAAGATCAAGTTGACGTCAGCTACTGGATACAGGTCTGTTCGGTGAAGTAAAATCTTTATATAAATGTCGCTTAAGATTATTGATTAGTGTATATGAGTCTCGTTGACCTCGTAAGGCGCCACTCGAATGCAGGGGATACCAGAGAATTGGAGAAAACATTACCAAAGGCGTGCCCGATATGCATGAAGCTATTGATGTGGGTGTCACTAGTAGCTACTTTTTGTTCCTCCATTTCATTTACATTGCATTGCATTGTTATTGCAAGGTGCCAGTGGGAATTTTTCATGTTCTGTTTAACCTAAAATGTTACGATTGGGAATATACCTTCAACATAGAAGTTCTCTACTGGTACCATGTTTCTAGTACCAGTCAAAGATTAATTATTAATCATTTATTTTGAAGGGGTATTTATCGACATATTCAATTTAAAATCTTTGAAGTTTCAGTCAAAGATTTAATTAGAAACACATTACTCACTCTTAGATAGTGTTGTGGATACTGAACACTTGGCGAGGATCTTTTCATGAGCTATCTCAGTGCAGTCCCAAAAAAGTGGTTTCACTTTTTTATGAAATGCTTTTAACTATCTCATTTATACATTCCTTTTCCTTACTATTCGGGATTAACTTTGACAGTTACATTATAGGAAAATAGTCTCATAAGTAGCACATTATGTTTGCTTCGGTATATATGATACTGATGTGTGCGCTGCTTTGGATTACAGTGCTATAAAGAACTAAAACAAGGGATGTATGGAGCTCTTGGCAAACCCATGGAAGGATGCAATCAATGGTACGTAGAAAGACTTAGTTGTTTCTCTACCGGATCCATATTACAAAATTTTCTTGTGCAGTACGGCTGTAAATATTATCAAATGACATTGAGATTGATAAACTTTGGAAGGGCCTTCGAAGGACCTTAGTGCAACGTTAAAGATTTAATTTTTTTCATATAAGGACTTGAATTTTCTGTTAATAATTGGTCATGGAAAATGCTTGATAATTAATTAATTGGCCTAAGCCATTGCAAAATGGCTATACATTCTACAATGATTATGGTTTTCCCATGTTCATGGGAATATTGGTACTAACTATTTTTCATATAGTGGTTGATATGAAAGTTTGGAGGTTGAGTTTCGGAGTTGATATTCTTTTGTTTTGTGATGTTGTATTTGGCAGGCCACATAATCCTTCGAACTTCAAAGAACTGATGGAGGAGTATATCAGCCTCTGTACAGGCATGCTTGTGTTTTCTGAGTTTGTGTTCACCTTTAATAATTTTACTTGGCTGTAAATTCATGGCAGCTTTCGGATTCTTGGTAATGCAGAACTGTCAAGAAAAATTATGCGAGGAATCGCTCTTGCATTGGGTGGATCACCAGATGAATTCGAAGGGGAAAGAGCTGGTGATGCATTTTGGGTGACGCGTCTTATTGGCTACCCAGGAGCATCAACTGCGAACGGAAAATGTAAACCTGAAAATGACATCGGATGGTAATGGAATGTGAATGCTGCTGGTTTTCCCTTTTCCTTCATTGCTGCCATTTTAGTATGTCCTTACCCGTTCTCATTTGCTTCTGTCTATGTCTTCTGGGCTGAACAATTCAGCGGTGCACACACGGACTATGGTGAAGTTCCCTTTTAACTTGAGATGAGTGGTTTAAAAGATTTAATTTTAGAACACCATTCTAAGATGTACAACATTTCAACAGGTTTGTTAACATTGGTGAATCAAGATGAAAATATCACTGCACTTCAGGTATGATTCTCTTAATTTCCGGTTTTAAGAAATTGACAAAACTGATCGTCACGGATTCTTTTGATGGAAAGAGAAGTGATAACCAAACATCATGTTTAGTCGATTCTTTTTTCTATTTTTAGCTCCGGAGAACATTTCTTTTATCATTCTGAAGATTACCGCGGCTATAGTTAGCAAGTTTATCTTGTATGACCAAAGCATTGCTTACTCGATTTTTTCTCCATCTTCGCATTGTTAAATGTGAGACCCTTTTCTTGTCTTGGGGATAATCCTTTCTTTCCAGAGACCTAATTGTTTATGTGGATGATTTCACATTTTCCCAACTTCTGGTTTCTGCCTCGTCTATCTTTTGTATTATATTGCTGTTTTAAATCCCGCTGCTTTATTTTTCAACAACAGCTTATCTAAACAAATTATGCAGGTGAGAAACCAATCCGGTGAGTGGATCTCAGCTCCTCCGATTCCCGGAACATTTGTCTGCAACATTGGTGATATGTTGAAGGTACATTAGCACAATGCTAAAAGCGGTTTCAAATGTCTGTATTTCCATTTTTTTATTATATCCTTCTAAAATGGTCGGTGCAACTGCAGATACTGTCCAATGGTTTATACGACTCAACTCTACACCGAGTTATCAATACATCTCCGACATATCGCGTGTGTGTTGCATATTTTTACGAGGTTAATATTTACAAGTTGCCTTCTATCTTCTGTAGTTTTTGTCCTTCCTGAATATTCTTTTTTTTTTTTTTTTGTGCGTGTGTTTTTCCGAATAGCCGAATTATGATGCAGCGGTGGAGCCTTTGGAAGTCTGTGTACAGAGGAGTGGCGGAACTCGGAAGTTCAAAAAAGCCGTTTACGGTGAACATTTAGTTAGCAAAGTTCAAACAAACTTTGTAATGTAGGAGTTTGAGTTTGAATTTTCAGGCTAAACTTTTCATCCTCTGATTGTACATTTGACTTCATAATGTCTGAAACTGCACTGATGAAGCTTGAGATGAAAACTGATTGTTCAAATTTCGTGTCTGATTTGATTTATACAGTAGAACTGAGATTGTTCCTTCTTGTCCAAGCAGATCTGCCTGGTCTAGTGTTCCATCTGTTGCTCATTATCCGGGTAGGTTCAATAACGGGTGAGATGGGGTTTTTTTTTTGCTGGGTCCAAGTATGAGCATGTGTATGGGTTGGGGTCGGGATGTGGCCCGAAAATATAAAGGTTTTACACGACCCGACCCGACATGTGGTGAATCATAGTTGTTTTGAAAAATATCCTTGCAAAGTAGGGGTCGCTTTGGGTGGCCTAGATCCAGGAGTATGTTTTGAAGGGTACTGACTTTTGGGAGATCGAACTCTAGACTCATCATAGTTGGGTCATAAAAAATTTACTGAAACTTGGACCTGAGGCAAAAGTGGTAGGGATGTAAAAACAATCAAATCGGATACAGATCATTTCAGGTCGTTTTTCTGTTTTGACTCGATTCGAGTCGGATGCGGGTCAGTTTTAGGTCGGGTTCATTTCAGGTCAGGTCAAAACAGTTAATTGTCGGGTTAATTCGGGTTTGGGTAGACTTAAGGTCGGGTTCGTTTCAGGTCAGGTTCATTTCAGGTCGTGTTTATTTCAGTTCGGGTTTATTTCAGGTCGGGTTCATTTCAGGTCGGGTTAATTCAGGTTTTGAATTCATATTAAATTTGAGTTTGGTACAAATAGTCGATAGACTTTGGGTTGGTCATCAAGTTCGAGCTAATTATTCAACGCTTTTCACGAACACGAATCACATTAAAAATAAATATTAGGCAATAGAACGAACAAAAATATCATCAAATGATTCATTTCTAAAATATTAGAGTAAATTAAAAAAATTATAAATTAAAAAGGGTAAATTTTTGTGAAAAATAAAATTTTAGGGACTAACATGAATAAAAATATCATCATACTAAATTACAAAAAAAAGAATAATTGTCAATTTGGAATAAAAATAAAATTTTAGGGACTATAATGAACAAAAATATTAAATTAAAATTACAAAACATTGGACTAAATGTGTGTGTACATGCTTTTTTTTGTTTGAAGGGATGCAAATGATCAACTGTATGAAATAGCTCGTAGAGGGCTACAACTGCAAATATAGGAAGCTTTGGGGGAAGAACTTTTCTTTTTTGGGATCATTACACACATCATTAAGCTTTCTGAAGGTGTTTTTGCGCAATGTAAGTATTACAAAATCAAAAGTTATAAAGCAGATTCTTATGTTGGTACATCTAACCCTAAAAAGTATATTGAAAAATGTCAAGCTTACAAAGACTTTTTTGTTACTAATCTCAATAGTAGTACAGAAAATTCTTTTGATCAAAAAAAATATTGTGATTTATTTGTTGAAGCTATTTTGTGTCATGGTTATGCTCTGAGTGTGGTTGAGCATGAAAATTTTAGGGTTTTGCATTAGTATCTAAATTTTAATGTGAAGGATATTTCGAGGTATACTAGTACTAAGCAATGCATGTTAAAGCATGAGAAGCATAAAAATTGTTACTTCATTCAATGCATTCTGTTTCAAATCGTATCTATTTTACATGTGATGGATGGTCTGCTTGCACTTCACATTCATATTTTGCTCTAACTGCACGTTATGTTGATAATAACTGGAAACTTCAGTCTAAAATACTGAATTTTTGTCGTTTTCCCCACTCCATGATGATGAGTCTATTTATAAGTTTGTAAAAAAAATGTTATGTGAGTAAGGTCTTGATGAATTTTTTTTACCATAACTGTTGATAATGCTTCTGCAAATGAGAGAATGATTAAGCGACTCAAGGATGATTTGCATGCTATTTTTCTCCTTCCATGCAATGGTAAGTACTTTCATATAAAGTGTGCTGCCCATATTTTGAACTTGATAGTTCAAAAAGGTTTGAAGGTAATAGACTCTTCTGTTATTAAATTGGGTGAAATAGTTAAGTTTATTGGTTCTTCTGATGCTAGACTTTGTGCCTTTGAATCTGCTGTTAAAGAATGTGGCTCAGCCTTTTCTAGTATGTTGATATTGGATGTTCCTACTCGATAAAACTCTACTTACTCAATGCTTCGTAGGACAATTCATGCTAAATTAGCTATCAACTTATTTGTTAATATGAAAAATGAGTTGGATATAATTAGTGAGGTTGAGTGAAAGAATCACAATTTTAACATGTACTTAGCTAATGTTGTTGTCATTGAAAAGTTGTTGTGTGATGCTCACAATAATTCCTGTGAGGGCATTTCTGTAATGGCATTACCTATACTTAAATTGTATGAGAAATATTGGTCTGATCACTCAGCGATTCTCTCATTTGCTATTTTGCTTGATCCTCGATATAAATTACAACTTCTGAAAGAGTTGTATGGTGTCCTATATGTTGAGGATGAGGTTGAAAGGAGGGTAAGTGTTGTTTACAACAAATTTTTTAATTTATATATATATATATATATATATATATATATATTATTTAAAAGTTGTACTCTGTTCTTCTTCTAATTCTTCTGTCCAAAGTAACTCCTCTTAAAGTTTTAGTGTATTTAATTTCGGTCGACTTCGAACATTTAAAAAATTCAATCTATTTCAGGTCAATCTTTATTTTTTAAAAGTTTAATTAGGCTTATGTTTTTACATTTAATTATTTTTTTGTTTCAATTACAGTTTACTGACTAACTCTATCTTTTTAATGTTAGAACTTCGATGCCAATTTAGCTGCTTCTAAGAGTGAAAAATCTGATGTTGACTCCTATATTACTTTGTCCCTTCTCTCTCGTACTTCAGATGCTGAGTTTGATATTTTAGAGTATTGGAAAGCACAATCAGTTTTTTTCTCGTACTTTCACATATGGCTAAAAATATTTTAGCCATTCCAATCACTTCAGTTGCTTCCGAATCTTCATTTAGCATGAGGTCGAATTTTAAACAAGTTGAGGGATAAACTCTTACCTAAAAATGTTGAGATATTTGTGACAATCCGTAATTAGTTGTATAGTTTTGAACCTGAAGAAAGGGATGAAAATTATCTTACTGTTGTGAAAGATTCTTCAATCTCTGATCTTGGTGAAAATTTACTTCATGGTTAAGGTAAAGCATGTTTATGCTTTCCTTTATTATTCTGTTTTGTTTTTTAAATTTGTTTTTGATTTTTTTTTTTGCAAGTTTTCTTCAAACCATGCAAGTCCATTGATACTTAGTGGGTCAACTAAGTAGTGGAATGTGATGTAAAGGCATGTATTCTTCGTGATTGGTTGTTTTTTTTTCTTTGTAAATGTTTAAATGTTTGATTATGTTAGTATTTTTAATAATGTTTATTGTTTTCTAATTTAGTTGTTGTTGTTCGTGATTGCTGGTGTTGACTGTTGCTGGTTGCTAATTGCTGATTTACTAGGTAGTTTTTTCCCCTTATCTAGTTAGTTGCCCTTGTTTTAATTATGTTGGTTTTTTTGCTATGCAAGTTACCTATAATTAACCTTGCTTGTACATTAGATCTTTTGACTGCTCAATGATGAAATTTTTGGTAGCAAAATCGAGCTTTTAGTCTCGTAAAATTTTGCTATAAGATCTAAGAGCTTAAATTTTCACCCAACAAATTTGTGTTTAAAGTTTGTACTTTGGTAAGTTTAAAGTTTACTAAGTTATAGAATTTTATGTTGTAATAAACATGTTTTATTCAATTATAACTTTACTTACATTTGGTGGTTTATACTTTTGTACGTTTTAAGTTTACTTATTTTATTTTTATCAACTCAAGTAATAAACAGTGATTGTAAAAAAATACAAAGATTCAAATAGTTTCTGATCTTATCTAATAAAGTTTGGTCAAGTTAAGTTATGGTGTAATTTACTTAAAAGATAATTTGACAAATTTGTTAATTTGTCTACAACAATAGAAGCTTAAGTTTTTACAAGTTTCTTCTACAAGAATAGAAGCATAAGTTAAAGTTAATATTTGTTAATTTGACAATTTTTTGTATTGAATGACTTGGTAAATATATATTAAATTTTTACTAAGTTAATTAAAAATAACTATCTTTTGTCTATTTAGTATTTACTAAGTATATATTGAATTTTTACTTAACATTAACTTAATTGATTATATAATATACATATATATATAAATATAAATATAAATTTAATCTTAATTTTTACTAAACATCTACTAGTTAGTGTCAAAAGAATACTTAAATTTAATCTTATACATTTTAGATTAATTTAAAATAATAATAGTTTACATTTATCAACACTTAACTCTTTACATTTATCATAAAGTTTGAACTCATCAAATCATAGACTTCTTCAAATGTCAAGAAAATATCATTATCAACTATCAAGCTAGGTCAATATCAGTTCTGGTTAACAACATGTCGGGTAATATCGATTATCTGTCAGGTCGGTCTCGGGTTCAGGTCGGGATTCGGGTCCACAGTAACAGGTCCAATTCGGGTTCGGGTCGTTTTCGGTCAGATGCAAGTCGGGTTCGATTACTACAGTAACAGGTTCAACTTAGGTTCGGGTCAACAACAGTCAGTTACAGATCAAGTTCGGCTCATCCAATGCTCGGGTCAAACTAGATTTTGACTCGAACAAATTTCGGTCGAATTTTTAAGTTGGGTCAGCTTTTTACATCCCTAAGAAGTGGTGTTTACTCCAATCATAAAGTAGTGAATGTTCACTCGATCCATATTTTAGGACTAAAATCTGTATTTAACCCTATTGGACCCGAAAAAAATATATAATTTTTTTGTCATTTTTTTTAAAAATAAGTGAATGATAGGGAAAAAAGTGAAGACGGATATTTATAGTAATTATCTCTATTTTTTATTTAATAAAATTAAAAAAGTAAATTTGGATATTTGTAGATATATAATATGTGCGGATTCGGATGTTAAAATTACTATTCACCGTAAATTCTTTAATTGTGGAAAATATTCTCGGATATATATTATCTGAATTTATATTACTTATACATGTAGGGATTGTGGGTTCAAATATCTGAAACCAACTAAAATATTACAAAATGGATGTTATGTGTTTTTAAGTGATTCAAACGTTGGTCATCCCACTTTTAGCGTATTCAAATCCATTCTATATCAATTCAGATATTCAATATATTATTTAAAATTTATATTCGACAGAATAGTATTTAATTTAAATTCAGATAATAATACCATAATAGTTTACGGATAAAGCGAATTCCAATTGTAGACAAATATACGGATTCAAATTCAAATAATTTAAAAACTACACCCCTCAACAAAGTAATGTAACATTTAAAAGCATTTGAATATATATTTTTAGTGTAGTTTTTTTTAACTAATCTTTGTCTTGAATCTGATTCATATTTTTCATTCTTCTCCCCTTGTGCAATTTTCCTTTCTCTTTAAATCAACTTTTCTATTTAATCATTCAGTAAATATTATTTATATATTTTTGGTTTTTTAGTTAAAAAATTATGATTTCATATATTATTTGCATTTATATATTTTAAAAAACTAGTGATTATAGGAAATCAAGTACATGGCCAGTTAAGATAGTTTTAGAATTAGAAGACACCAAAAAGAAGTGAGTTAAATAAACACTGCTGAAGAAATTCAAGTATAACAAAGGGCAGATGCAATACAACTACAAGCAAAAGCAATAATTAGAAAACACTTGGGCAAATTGTTTCCCATTGGTTTTCCTTCCATGTTTGGAAATTTTCCGAGAAAAAAAAATGTAAATCAAGAACTGGAAAAAGCATTTGAAAGAAATATTCATCTCACAAACTTACAAGGTTGCATTATGATCATTCACAAGTTGCTATTGGAAGTATCATCACCATTAGACCACCTTCTAAACGTGCATGCTACTAAATTCCTACTAGCAAAAACCCCAAATTTTGACCTTAACAATGCTAACCTGCCATTGCTGCTCGTCGAAGCATCTCCGGTGGTTACTTGACCAATCACCTGCGGATAATCCAACCCGACTTCATGAATTCCACCGTTGCTGACACTGGCTTCGAAACCACCATCTATCTCACAAGCATCCATATTGATCACTAGAGAACCCCTTTGTTCGCGCAACCATTCGCCGGCCTCGCAACTCACTCCTCTACATTTCCTCAACTTAATTTTCATCAAACTGGGACAACCGGAACCCAATGCTTCAATGGAGATATCCGAAATAGGACACCCCTTGATGCAAAGTTTCTTCAAGGCCATACATTTTGCTGCTATGCATGCGATCTCTGTATTACCAATAGTCCCACTTCCGCAAAGCGCTAATCTTTCGAGTTTCGAGCAATTAGAAGCAATGGCTTCCAAGCTCAAATAAGTAGCATTGACACCAACCAAAACGAGTTCTTCTAAATTAGGACAGTGTTTGGCTACAGCAGCCAAACCCTCATCTCCAATCCTATTAGTCCTCCATCCATCGACATGAAGCTTCTTTAACAACTTACAATGCTCAGCTACACAAACAAGCCCGTAATTCGAACACTCAGGGGATTTCACAATATGCAAACTCTCAATTTTGGTACATTTGGAAATTGCAGATAGGCCTATATCACTTACTTGAAGTCTCTCAAGGTGAATTTCCAACAAATGATCATTGTTACCATTGCTATCATAGTTATTAAGATGGAAATTTTCTTTTCGGTATCGGTTTCGATTCCCGATTAGTTGAAGGACTCTGTCCCAATCACCCAAACAATGAATGATTTTCAAAGATTTAAGGTTTTTAGCTCCAACAACAAGCGGTTCGAAGGACTGACCGTTAACGAGCTCTTTCAAGCAAATCGATTTCAGTGAAGAAGCCGCCGCTCCTGGCCCGATCGCCTCAGCTCCGTCGCGGATCCCTCTGAGCCTTTTCACCGATAACTCTTCTAAATTCGTGCAATAATCAAGGACGGCGTTCAAAGCTCTGGCGCCGAACATGCAAGAACCGCAAGAAAACTTCCTCAGATGCTTAGAATTCTGAGCAAAAGCCAGCATCCCTTCGTCGCTGATTTCGCGGCAACCGCGGAGTTTTAACCGCTCGAGGTTTCGGCAACGGGTTGAGATCATCACCAAAGCGTCATCGTTTATGCTGATCGATTTACGGCTACAGCGCAGAGTGAGTTTCGTTACGGAATGGAAGCGCGTAAAGAGAGAAGGCAAAGAAGCGACGATCTCAGATTGGGCGTTGAGAGAGAGGCGGCGGCGGCTCCAACCGTCAACGCAAAGCCACCGCTTGCAGACGAGCGAACAACGTTTCCGATCGCCGGGACCGAGGAATTGAAAAACATAAGCTAAACAGTCATCGGGAATCTCAGCTGTGTAATCCCGATTCCCCACAAACTCATCTGAAAACCCATCGCTGGAAACGAAACTAGAAGAAAAAAAGCCGAAGCGATCGCTGAAGGAGTTATCCCTGTCTAAAGCGGCGGAAGGAGATTGGCCCATTCTGGGGGTGCAGTGTACGCGCCACCGGTACAAAAAGTACTTCGAATTAGCCTCCTTTATTTTCTCTAGAAAAAGAAAAAGAAAGAAAGTTTAGGTTTTGGGGAAATGTTCATTTGGCTGGAAATTATAAGGCAAAAAAAATAAAAAAGGGTTGAAATGTACGGCTCATGAATTTGGGGTTGGCTTGGCCCCGTCAAACGGTGGATGCTTCTCCTCGTCGCAACCGCTACGGCCGACTAAACACCATTACTTTAATTAAATCGCCCAATCATTTCTTTTCTTGCGCGTGCTATTTATTTGGCGTAATTCTATTCTCCTATCCCTGTATTCTTCACGATTTCAAACTTTAACCCTCTACTTTTAATTCTTGAAATTGAGTCATTTATTCGTCTGATTTAATATGATAGTTGTAACAATTATTTATTTTTATAATTTTGGTTTTAATGTAATAAAAACAAAATATTAGTACTTGTTTGGTATATCATCCCAATATTACAATTTCGTAATAATTATTAGTAATAATTGTCGTATATCTAGTTTCTAGATAAGAAGAAAATGCAATCAACGGTCAAACAATATGGTTCAAACAACTTAATTGGTGGTCCATTAAGTTATAAAAGTAAGGTTGTTATGCAATATTTTATATTAGGAAAATTCTACATACGAATACCGATGAACACCACTAATGATAAACACCGCTGAACATTATTAAATTAATTAATAAAGATTTAAAATTTTAAGAACCTATCATATAATTAATAATTATTTTTAAAAATTCAATTAAATTATTTTTTATATATATTAAAATTTTATTTTTTAATAAGGGTAAACTATATATTAGTACCTCGCCTATTTTCGTATTTCTATTGAACCCTTATTATTTAAATATTATTTCAATTTGACCATATTCTTTATAAAAAAATAATTTAACCCTTAACCATCAACCTAAACCCCTAAACTATTAAACCTTAAACCCTTAAACTATTAAACCTATACCATAAACCATATACCATTAAAAATAATTTCACCATCATCGATACGATACGATTCAATTCAATTCAATGAATTGTTGAATTCTCCTAAAAAAATTCAATTAGATTATTTTTTATATATATCAAAATTAATTAAACTCAAATATCCTAAAATTAACATTATCATCTTATTTGAGATGAAGAAGCCATCACAATTAATCATAATTAATTTAATTCATTGAATTAATAGTTTTAATCAACCAACAATTCATTGTTCGTCAATAAAACTTGATGTTCAAAATCACGATACCTTTGAGCCTTGAAATCCCTCAAGACCTCAAGGAACATGTTTCTGTGACGTACTTCTCATTCTTCCGCCTCCGCCTCCGGCACTGCTAGCTACACCGGCCATTCGATTTTGCCCATAGCTTAACCAGTAGAAATAATAAAAGAAAATTCAGACCGGCATCTACTACTAGAAAAATACGAACAAGGGAACTCCAAAAATTTGAGCTAAACTTAATTTACTTCCAATAGATGATTGCTCTTAAAACGAACGTAAAATACCCTTTACTTAATCTTACTTAATGCAATGATCCAACCATCATTATCGATTCAAGCAAACCATGAAAAATCAAAAACACAAACGAATCATTCGATTCGAATTGGTAAACAAGACAATCTCACATGCAAATCCAGAAAAATTCTCCGAAACCATCATCGATTCAATTCATCGATTAATTCAATTCAATGAATTGAATTAATTATGATTAATTGTGATGACCTCTTCATCTCAAATAAGATGATAGTGTTAATTTTAGGAGATTCAAATTTAATTAATTTTGATATATATAAAAAATATTTTAATTGAATTTTTTAGGAGAATTCAACAATTCATTGAATTGAATTGAATCGATGATGGTGAAATTATTTTTAATGGTATATGGTTTTGGGTATAAGTTTAAGAGTTTAAGGGTTTAAGGTTTAATAGTTTAGGGTTTTAGGTTGAGGGTTAAGGGTTAAATTATTTTTTTTATAAAGAATAGGGTCAAATTGAAATAATATTTAAATAATGAGGGTTCAATAGAAATACGAAAATAGGCGAGGTACTAAATATATAGTTTACCCTTATTAAAAAAATAAAATTTTAATAAATGTAAAAAATAATTTAATTGAATTTTTAAAAATAATTATTAATTATATGATGGATCTTTAAAATTTTAAATTTTTATTAATTAATTTAATGGTGTTCATCGGTGTTCTTCATTAGTGGTGTTCATCGGTGTTCGTCGCACGTGGTAGACTCATCTTTTATATTATATATCTTTGATTATATTTCAGAAAAAGAATATTATATATTTTTTGTGTTCATATGATACAAATTTTAATTTGGTACACCTATAGACGTGAAAATTAGATTTATATTTTGTTATACACATAATTTTTTTATTTTGGCAAATGTATATATTGGAATAAAATAAATTATTTTGAAAACTTTACAATAAATTTAAAGGGGTCAAAGTCAAAGGCAAGGAACTAGAGAGTTGAAACAGTCATAAAACACGTTAAATGGGAACTCAAGTGGCCACCTTAGCTTCCACGTTTTCAACTTCTGAATTTGGCATCCCCAATGTTATCATACATGATACAACGACAACAACAGAAGAGAGTCAAAGTGTTTGATGGTCCGAAATAGGGATGGGCACGGGTCGGGTCGGGCCGGGTTTTTGGCCCACCCGAACCCGACCCGAAAATATTAACCCTAAACTCGAATCCGACCCGACCCGACCATATCTTTTAAAAAACCCGACCCGACCCGACCCGAAAATAAATACCTTAAACCCGACTCCGACCCGACCCGACCCGACCTATATAAAAAAAATCAATTTTAGGGACTAAATTGTAAAAAAAATAATTTTAAGAGACTTAATTGTAAAAAATAATAAATTTAAGGACTAAATTGTAAATAAAAAATCAATTTTAAGGACCTAATTATAAAAAATATATAAAAAAGGGGTATTATTACAAATATCCCTAAAAAAATTAGGGGAAAATTACACTATTAGTCCCGGGTCGGGTCGGGTCGGATTTTTTCACCCTAAAACCCGAACCCGACCCGACCCGACCTCACCCTACACAAAAATCCGACCCGACCCCGATTTTTTCATAAAAATACCCGACCCGATCGGGCCGGGTCGGGTCGGAACCCGTCGGGTCCGGGTTCCGTGCCCATCCCTAGTCCGAAATATGATTTTTAAATTTTATTTAGGGTAAAGTACACAGACGGTCACTGAACTTTGGTAAAAAAACAAAATGATAAGTAAACTTTCAAAAATCACAAAATGGCAATTAAACTTTATGTTTTGTAACAAAATGGTAACTAGACGTTAACTGTCGTTAAGTGACTGTTATAAAATTTGGTATAATAACACATTTAGTCCTTCATATTTATACATTCAATCAATTTAACCCTAATTCGAACTAATTCACTAAATTTAGCCCTCGTTCTTTACGCATTCTTTCAATTTGGTCCTTAAAGCAAAATTCCAAAGTATGGTAACATGATAAATAATTACAATAATTTTTTTTAAAGGAACACGAAAACTCGACTCGATTCGAATCGAAAAATTTCAAATAAAGTTTGAGTTGTAAAATATGACGCGTCAACTCGAATAACTCGAAATTTTTTAACTCGGCTCGATCAAACGCTCATCTCTATCTTAAGATATGACGCGTCAACTCGAATAACTCGAAATATTCGAATATTTTAAATCATTTTTTTCTTTTTAAATCTAATATTTTTTTGAAATAGAATATTTAATATTTTCATATTTAAATCACATCGAATATTTAATAACTACTTTAAATATTCAATTTAATTTAAAAATATTCAATTTAAAAGAAAAAAATGATTTAAAATATTTGAATATTTAATAACTACTTTAAATATTCAATTTAATTTAAAAATATTCGATTTAAAAGAAAAAAATAATTTAAAATATTCGAATATTTAATAACTACTTTAAATATTTTTTTCTTTTAAATATTCGAATATTTAATAATTACTTTAAATATTGATTAAATATTCGAATATTTTAAATCAATATTTTTCTTGTAAATCGAATATTTTTAAATTAAATCGAATATTTAAAGTAGTTATTAAATATCTGAAGTGATTTAAAAGAAAAAATGATTTAAAATATTCGAATATTTCGAGTTATTCGAGTTGATGTGTCATATCTTAAGATAGATGCGAGCGTTCGATCGAGTCGAGTAAAAATATTTCGAGTTATTCGAGTTGACGCGTCATATTTTACAACTCAAACTTTATTTGAATTTTTTTATTCGAGTCGAGTCGAGTCGAGTTTTTGAGTTCCTATAAAAATTTAATTAAATATTCAAATATTTTTAATCAATCTTTTTCTTTTAAATCGAATATTTTTAAATTAAATCGAATATTTAAAGTAGTTATTAAATATTCGATGTGATTTAAATATGGAAATATTAAATATTCTATTTTAAAAAATATTTGATTTAAAAGAAAAAATGATTTAAAATATTCAAATATTTTGAGTTATTCGAGTTGACGCGTCATATCTTAAGATAGAGGTGAGCGTTCGATCTAGTCGAGTAAAAAAATTTCGAGTTATTCGAGTTTACGCGTCATATTTTACAACTCAAACTTTATTTGAATTTTTTTTATTCGAGTCGAGTTTTCGAGTTCCTATAAAAATTTAATTAAATATTCGAATATTTTAAATCATTTTTTTTTCTTTTAAATCGAATATTTAAAGTTGTTATTAAATAATCTATGTGATTTAAATATGAAAATATTAAATATTCTATTTTAAAAAATATTCGATTTAAAAGAAAAAAAATGTTTTAAAATATTCGAATATTTTGAGTTGACGCGTCATATCTTAAGATAGAGATGAGCGTTCGATCAAGTCGAGTCAAAAAATTTCGAGTTATTCGAGTTGACGCGTCATATTTTACAACTCAAACTTTATTTAAAATTTTTTCGATTCTAGTCGAGTCGACTTTTCGAGTTCTTATAAAAATTTAATTGTAATTATTTATCATGTTACCATACTTTGAAATTTTGTTTTAAGGACCAAATTGAAAGAATGCATAAATTACGAGGGCTAAATTTAGTGAATTGATTCGAATTAGGGTTAAATTGATTGAATGTATAAATATGAAGGACTAAATGTGTTATTATACCAAATTTTATAATAGTCATTTAACGACAGTTAACGTCTAGTTACCATTTTGTTACAAAACATAAAGTTTAATTGTCATTTTGTGATTTTTGAAAGTTTGGTTACCATTTTATTTTTTTTACTAAAGTTCAGTGACCGTCTGTGTATTTTACCCTAATTTATGTCCATATAATAATAATAATAATAATAATAATAATAATAATAATAATAATAATAATAATAATAATAATAATAATAATAATAATAATAATATGTTTTCGAGCTATTCAATTTATGTTAATTTTTAAATTAAAAATAACACTATTTTTTTACTTAATTTCCAGTAAATTTATGTTTTTTTATTAACTATTTGTTTAATGTTTTTGTGTATTCGTTTACTGGTTTATGTTTGGTGTTCGATATTACTTTTTTCAACCATGGCATTGGCATCGTCTTTTATTAACAATTTAAACAATTTTCATTTAACATTGTTTAATGGTTACATCATAATATTATATATATTCTTTTTATCTAATTTAGTTACATAACATAACTATTCTTAATATAAATTTTTTGATTGAGTTGGTGTCACAGGTTAATCGAGCCTAAAATATCATTCTTTTAAATGAAAATTAATATTATTAGGATAAACAACAACATAGCTCAATTATAAGTAAGATTATATTTGGATCACCCGATTAAAATATGAATTGGATACTCTTCCTACACCCATGACTAAACATGTACAATTAAAATTTTACAGGCTTAAATATCTTAACAATAAAGTCTAACAATGACTTAAAAATCTTACCAACAATCAATTGGTCTAGTGAGATGATGCACTAGATTCTTTGAACAAGAAAAAGAGTTTGAGTCTTGGCGTGAATGGAGAAAATTGACTTGAGAGAGTTGTCCCATAATGAACATCTGTAATATCCGATTCAAATTAATCAATCAATGAATTGAATACCAGTGACTAAACAAAAAAAATCAAGCCAAACAAATGATCTATGTTCTCAAGATAATAAACGATTTTTTATATAATCGATTAATAATAGTTTACATAAAATCTAGTATAAATAAAACTTATTAAATTATCATAAAACAAATCGAGTCATGAAACAAACAAGGATTACGATTGGGATTGCAATGGAAGATATATTATTACATAACAAACGAAGCAAGTTAAAAAGAGGAACAACAAAAAAAATAAATATAAAAGTAATTTTTGTAAATGAAATTGAAATAAACCGAAAATTTAAAGATAATAGAAACCAAAGAAAAAATCAGTAATCGATCAAAAACTTAGACCGAGGCATGTGCTATCACAGTGTCCTTAAAACAGATTCGTCCCCTCCCGGTGCTGGATTTACTATGGAATATCTGTCTCCCATGATACAACGGTAGAATACAGTCAAATGAGCAATGCAACTGACTGCAACGGTGAACTTTCCAGAAGCATAACACTATTAACAATCTGGCTAGAGGGTTTTTATGGTGTTTTTAGATAGAAACATGAGGCATCCTTTTATAGTGTTCAGGCAGGGTACATGATTAATTACATAATTAATCTGCTACTTAAATTTCTGAAGAGTTACAGTTTCCAGAAATCATAATGATAATTATCACAGAATTAATCCAAATAAATTGGAGGTTACAACCAGCTGAAGGGTCTGTAACTCCATAAAAACGTGGGTTAATTCTATAGTTTCTGTTGGAAAATTAAGTCAAGAAAGAAAAAAAACTGTTATTTTGAAATCCAAGTCCAAGGCCCCAAGGCCCCAAGTCCCATCTTTGATTTTTATATAATTAAACTATGACTAGCTCAAAGTATCAAGTCCAAGCCTTTGTCTTATTTCAAACAATAACATGAAGAGCTTCTACATATAAAGCTTTCCAAATCTATGTTCCCAACAAGTTTGGGACATTTTACTTTCCATCTCATTTTTTCCAACATTATGAGTGTTACTTTGAGCAACAATTTCTCATTCACCCATTGAACATTTTGAGCATGTAAATATACACATTTCATATACTCTTGTAGTAGATTAATAATCCACTTAGTCCCAATTAATTTGACTAATGAAACCCACTCAAATTCAAGCTCTAAAATATCCTTGTACCATATCATTTTTCTAACAATCCCCCACATGAATGAAAATTGTCTGGGTTAAGATTTAATAGTGTTCAATGATTGAAACCTGCATAAGATAGGTAGGTGTTACACTTTGAACTTTCCTTTGTAAAGATATACATATTTTACTAGCTGTCCAGTAGACTTGATGTCTTTGAACTGTCGTGCTATTAGTGTAAACATAAAATTATACCTTACACAGGAATCTTCCAACTTCTGTTCAGTTCTAATGGGTGTATCCGTTTTGGCCATGAACACCAGCCTGGTTCTGTGAAAGTTTATAAAGAATTAAGCCCTACACAATTCTTCTTTGAAGCGGCCCCACTTTTCTTTCACATAGGTGATTCATTTAAAGTAACTCGCTTGCTCTGTTCAAAATTTCTGACAACTTAAAATCATTAAAGCAAACATTGCTAACCTACTTGCACGGGTATCACTGTTAAATTAAAAAAGGGTAGGGTGTGCTCCCCCACAATGATCTCATCTTATTTATAATTAGGTTTTTCCTTTGAACCTATATCTTGGGATCTCCAGTTAAATATGTTGGGTTTCTGTTGAGTTTTAAGGTGCTCAATTCCTTCAACCGATCTTGCTCACCAAGTGGTGGAGAGGTGGAATTTTGGGTGGATGTGGTGTGGAAACTAAAATATAAATGACACAGTGATTTTAGAGTGGTTCAACATTCTAACCAAGGTCTACATCCACTACCTTAGCTTCCCACTAAGGATTTTCAATCAATCCACTATTGATTCGTCCCCTTTTCTAGGCTTAGGAGGAAACCCTTATACACCGATCAAGCTTTCTACCCAAAGCCTTGATCAAACCCTCTTTACAAAGAGAAAAGATAAGCAAACTTAAATCCCTCTAATAGGTATTTGTTTGCACAATTTGCACTCACCTAAAACCTAAAACACTTGAGCAAATTTGACAATTTTGGCTCACTAGTGTTTGTCTATACAAGAAATGACAATTTAAGTACAAAGAAACTTTTTGATCATTTGTTGATTGACAATTGAAGCATTAACCATATCTTGATGCTTGGAGGTCCCTTTTATACTCCTTGATGAGTTTGTAGCCGTTACTAGCCGTTGGGGTTGATTTGGAGCCGTTGAGGACTTTATTTCCTACCATAAATGCAGTTCTGCTGCTACCCGTATCGAAATGCTCGAACCCATTTCGATACGCTCTTCAAGTAGAAAGAGTCGTTGCAGTCTGATGAGCATCCATATCGAAACGCCATGGGCCGTATCAAAACGCCCGTATCGAAACGCTAGGCACCGTATCAAAATGCTCTGCATTTAAATGTTAGATGGAAATAACCGTTGGGGTTTATGACCGTTGTGGTTGATGCCACGTAGGCGTATCAAAACGACATAGCCCGTATCGAAACGTTGGGCAAAAATCTCATCCAGAAAAGACCTGTTTCAATACCCGTATCAAAACATTTTGACACTGGAAGACACCGTATCAAAACGCCTAAGGGTATTTCGATACACCTGGATGGTTTTGTTTAATTTGGCTTTGAAAAATATGTAAAAACCTTTAAGAACATCCCTTAAACATAGTTTCAAGTTATTTGGACTTTGGAAATAGTTTTGAATTCTTTTTAAGTCAGTCCAAAACATTTTTCAATTATTATATCAAAACATTAGTTCTACAGTTTCCATTATAAATTCATCCTCTTTTAAGGGCTTCAATCCCATTCCTTTAGATGATTTGTCAACCAACTCTCTATTTAACCCTTTCGTTAATGGATCCGCTATATTATCTTTTGATTTAATATAATCAATAGAAATAACTCCAGTTGAGAGTAGTTGTCTAATGGTATTATGCCTACGACGAATATGTCTAGACTTACCATTATACATGTTGTTTTGTGCCCTTCCAATCGCTGACTGACTATCATAGTGTATGCATATTGGAGGCACGAGTTTTTCCCACATTGGAATATCCTCCAAAAAATGTCGTAGCCATTATGCCTCTTCACCACATTTGTCTAACGCAATAAATTCAGATTCCATTGTGGATCTGGCTATAACTGTTTGTTTTGAGGATTTTCATGACATAGCTGCACCTCCTAGTGTAAAAACATATCCACTAGTAGACTTAAAGTCTTTTGTATCAGAAATCCAATTAGCATCATTGTATCCTTCTAGAACTGATGGATATCTCGTATAGTGCAACCCATAATCACGAGTGTTTCTCAAGTACCTAAGTACTCTAACAATTGCTTTCCAATGATCAGCACATAGATTACTAGTATATCTGCTTAATTTGCTCACATCATAAGCAATATCTGGCCTAGTACAACTCATTAAATACATCAAACTTCCAATAATTCTAGAGTATTATACTTGAGAAATACCTTCTCCTCGATTTTTGGATAGATGAACACTAGTATCTAAAGGTGTTCTAGCCATTCCTGTATCATCTTTGTTAAACTTTTCAAGAATTTTATGTATCATCTTTGTTAAACTTTTCAAGAATTTTATCAACGTAATGTGACTGACTTAATATGAGACCATCTGAACTTCGTGTAATTTTAATTCCTAAAATTACTTCAGCAAGTACCATATCTTTCATGTCAAAGTTAGAATTTAACATACTTTTGGTAGATTTAACCATTTTGTCATTACTACCAACAATTAACATGTCATCCACATATAAGCACAATATGACATAACCATCTTTTTTGTCCTTTACGTAGACACATTTGTCACACTCATTGATTTTAAATTCATTGGTTGTCATCGCTTGGTCAAATTTTTGATGCCACTGTTTTGGTGCTTGTTTCAAACCATACAATGATTTAACCAATTTACAAACATTCTTTTCTTGTCCTGGAATTATAAAACCTTCTGGTTGTTCTATGTAGATTTCTTCATCTAAATTTCCATTTAAGAAAGCTGTTTTTACATCCATTTGATGAACTTCTAAATTTCGCAATGTTGCAATTGAGAGAATTATTTTTATAGAATTTATTTTCATCACAAGAGAATATGTATCAAAATAATCAAGACCTTCTTTTTGTCTATAACCTTTAATTACAAGTTTGGCCATGTATTTCTCAATGGACCCATCAGGTTTCATTTTCCTTTTGAATATCCATTTGGATCCTAGAGGTTTACAACCTGGTGGAAGGTCTACTAATTCCCAAGTATGATTCTGTAAAATAGAATCTACTTCCTTTTAATAGCTTCCTTCCAAAGAGGTCATTCAGAAGAAGTTACTGCTTCTGTATACGTTTGTGGTTCACTTTCTAACAAGAGGTTAAAAAATATGGTCCAAACGATTTTTCAACTCTTGCTCTTTTACTTCGTCTTGGTTCTAACTCAACTTCTGGATCATCATTTTAATTCATAGTGTCGTCATAAATTCGTTTAGACGAGCTTTATCCATCTTTGGACTTGCATAGAAATACATCTTCAAAGAACGATGCATTCCTTGATTCCATTATAGTATTCTTGTGTATATCTGGATTACTAGACTCATACACAAGAAATCTATAAGCAGTACTGTTATGTGCATAAGCTATGAATATGCAATCCACTGTTTTTGGACCAATTTCCTTTTTCTTTGGTGTTGGAACAACTACTTTTGCAAGACACCCCCACACTTTTAAATATTTTTAGGATGGTTTCCAACCTTTCCATAACTCATACGGAGTTTTATCTTTGTTTTTCTGGGGTACCTTATTTAAGAGGTAATTACTTGACAAAATAGCTGCACCCCACAAATTTTGTGGTAGTCCTGAACTTATTAACATCGCATTCATCATTTTTTTAAAGTGCAGTTTTTCCGTTCTACAACACCATTTGATTGAGGTGAATAAGGTGTAGTTACCTCATATACAATTCCATGTTGCCCATAGAATTCTCCAAATTCGTACTCACCACCTCTATCATTTCTAATCACCTTAATTTTCCTATTAAGTTGATTTTCTACTTCATTTTAAGAAGAATGAATTTCTCTAAGGCTTCATCTTTGCTTTCGAGCAAATACACATAACAATATCTTGTGCTATCATCAATAAATGTGATAAAATATTTATTACCACCTCTCGTTTACACAAATTTTAAATCGCACAAGTCACTATGAATTAAATCCAGTGGTTCTATATTTCTTTCTATGGTTTGGAAAGATGATCTTGCCAATTTTGCTTCAACACAAGTTTTACACTTATGTTTTGAATCAATTTGGAATGACGGGATGTGTTCTAAGTTAATTAACCTACGCAAGATATCATAATTAACATGTCCTAGTCTACCATGCCATATATTGGAAGACTCAATCAAGTAGGCAGAAGAAGTACTTGCTTTATTATTATTAATTGTCATTACATTGAGCTTTAAAAGCCCATCTATAACATACCCCTTCCCCACATGCATCCCTGACTTTGACAAGATAAATTTTTTTGACTTAAAAATCAACCTAAACCCATGCTTGGTCAAGAGAGATCCAGATACCAAGTTCTTCCGGAACTCATGCACATACAGAACGTTGTTGAGAGTCAGCAGCTTTCCAAAAGTCATTTTGAGCACCACCTTGCCTACTTCTTCAACAGATGAAGCAATAGAATTTCCTATGTAGACTTTCTCTTCCGTAACAGCCTCAAAGGTAGTGAACATCTCATGAGATAAGCATATGTGACATGTGGCACCAGTGTCTATCCACCACTCCTTAAGATTGGACCTTACCAAATTAACTTCGGACACCATGGCAGAAAGATTGATGTCACACATATCTTCAGCAATGTAATCCACCAGGTTAGCTTGAACATTCTTGTTCTTCTTCCGTGGAAGCTTGGATTCATTTGATTTGTGACCCTCCTTGCCACAATTGAAGCATTTTCCTTTGAATTTTTGTTTCCCAATTCCACCTTTATATCCAAGCTTCAACGCTTGCTTCCCTTTCCACTTTTTAGGATTTTGAGCAGCTTAGAGCCTTGACCATGCTCCACCACATTTTCCTTGACTAAGGGAATATGGCTCCTCCTATCATTAGTCTGGTTGTCTTCTTCAATTCTAAGTCTGACAATGAGCTGCTTCATGTTCATCTCTTTTCGCTTATGCTTGAGATAGTTCTTGAAATCCTTCCAGCCATGAGGTAGCTTCTCAATGGTTGCAGCCACTTGGAAGGTTTCACTAATGGACATGCCTTCATCATGAATTTCGCCTAAGATCATCTGTAACTCTTGGACTTGGCTTATGACCGTCTTGTTGTCCACCATCTTGAAATCCAGAAATTTGCCAACAACAAACTTCTTTGCTCCAACGTCTTCTGCTTTGTACTTCTTGTCCAAAGACTCCCATAACTCTTTGGTCATCTTCACCTTTTGATACACATTGTACAAAGCATCAGCTAAACCATTCAGAATGTAATTTCTGCAAAGAAAATCTGAATGCTTCCAAGCTTCAACAACACTGACAACTTGAAAGCTAGTCTCATCTTCTCCCAATGTTGGGGAATCTTTCGTCAAGAATCTCGCAAGATTCAGCGTGGTCAAATAGAACAACATCTTTTGTTGCCACCACTTAAAGTTCATCCCGATGAATTTCTCTGGCCTTTCAGCCGTGTTCGTAGCTACCGCAACAAGCATCTGAAACGAGGCAGACCTTAGAGGAGCACTCTTAGAGGACATATGATCAACAATCTTCGTAGGTACCGTAACATCATTGACTTGATCAACAACAAGTGGAATCACACCTTGCTCTTTCTCCATTTCACAAATTCGAGTCTGTTTTAAGATTATTAGATAACAAACGAAGCAAGTTAAAAAGAGGAACAAAAAAAGTATATTAAAAACAATTTCTGTAAATGAAATTGAAATAAACCGGAAATTCAAAGATAATAGAAACCAAAGGAAAAACCAGCAACCGATCAAAAACTTAGACCGAGGCCTGTGCTATCAAAGTGTCCTTAAAACAGATTTGTCCCCTCCCGGTGCTGGAGTTACTATGGAACGTCTGTCTCCCAGGATACAACGGTAGAATACAGCCAAAGGAGCAATGCAACCTTGACTGCAACGGCAAACTTTTCAGAAGCAGAACACTATTAACAATTTGGCTAGAGGGTTTTTATGGTGTTTTTAGATAGAAACAGGAGGCCTTCTTTTATAGTGTTCAGGCAAGGGACATGATTAATTACATAATTAACCTGCTACTTAAATTTCTGAAGAGTTACAATTTCCAGAAATCAAAATGGTAATTATCATAAAATTAATCCAAATAAATTGGAGGTTACAACCAGCTGAAGGGTCTGTAACTCCATAAAAACCGTGGGTTAATTCTATAGTTTCTGTTGGAAAATTAAGTTAGGAAAGAAAAAAAACTATTATTTTGAAATCCAAGTCCAAGGCCCCAAGGCCCATCTTTGATTTTTATATAATTAAACTATGACTAGCCCAAAGTATCTAGTCTAAGCCTTTGTCTTGTTTCCAACAATAACATGAAGAGCTTCTACATATAAAGCTTTCCAAATCTATGTTCCCAACAAGTTTGGGACATTTTACTTTCCATCTCAATTTTCCAACATCATGGGTGTTACTTTGAGCAACAATTTCTTATTCACCCATTGAACATTTTGAGCATGTAAATATACACATTTTGTTGAGATTTGAGGGGCTCGATTTCTTCAACCGTTCTTGCTCGCCAAGTGTGGAGAAGTTGGATAATTTGGGTGTAAATGTGGGAAGGAAAATATAGACAATTTACACAAGGATTTATAGTGGTTCAACCTTGTAACCAAGGTCTACATCCATTACCTTAGCTTCCCACTAAGGATTTCCAAACAAATTCACTAAGAATTTCGTCCCATTGTCTCGGCTTAGGAGGAAACCATTACAACGATCAAGATTTCTACCCAAAGCTTGATCAAACACTCTCTTACAAGAAAAAGACTTAGCAAACTAGAAATCCCTAGTGTTGTCTAAGCACTCACCCAAAACCTAAACACTTGAGCAAATTTAACAATGTTAAGCTCACTAGTGTTGTCTAAGCAAGAAATATACAATTTAAGCTCTAGACAAATTTTGACATCATATTGTTGTAACAATTGAAGCATTAACCAATTCAAGATGCTTGGAGGTCCCTTTTATACTCCTTGAAGAGTTTGTGGCCGTTACTAGCCGTTGGGATTGAATTGGAGCCGTTGGAGCCTTTATTTCCCACCATAAATGCAGTTCTGCAGCTTGGCGTATCGATACCCTTCAAACCGTATCGATACAGCCCCGATAAGGAATTAGCCGTTGGGCTTCTTCAACTGATGCGTATCGATACGCTTACCTAGCGTATCGGTACGGTCCTACAAATTAAAGACCATTGGGAAAAAGACCGTTGGGGTAGTTAGGCGTATCGGTACGTGATACACCCGTATCGGCACGCGACTAGCCGTTGGGCTATTTCAAAACACACCATATCGATACGGCTAAGCGTATCGGTACGGGTTTTGGCTACTGGAAAAATCATGTAGTTGAAACCCTAAGGTGTATCGGTACGGTCCAAGACCGTATCGGTACGAACACCTGAAGTTCTTAGTTTTGACTACTTTAAATGTACTTTAAAACGTTCCAAAGCCTTGTAAAAACCCTTAAACATATTTTCAAGTTGTTTTTGACTAAAAAACATTTTAAATTCTTTTCAATTTAGTCCAAAACATTTTTCAAATATTATATTAAAACACTTAGTTCTACAATCTCCCCCTTTTTGATATAATAAAACCAACTTGAAATTTTTTTTAGGAATCTCTCCCCCTTTGTATTTAAAAAATTGAATAAGAGACTTAAAATTTAAATTTGATTAAGGCTCCCCCTTATTCTCTTGAAAAACTTGAAAAATCAATTTTTCAAACCATTCTCCCCCTTTTTGTTATATCAAAAAGAATTTAAAACGACATTGAGCTCAAAATAACTTAGGAGGTAAAAAGAAAATTTGACACACTTAGAAATTTGGTTTAAAAATTTGGCTCACCCTTACTCAAAGCATCATAAGAATGTTAGTTCAACATATATGATTATCTAGTTGACATAAATGAAAATAAATCAAATAAGAACAAAAACAACTAGATTTTACCACACTTGAACCCAAGGGAGGATGTGAAGCCTTCCTTCTTCAAGTGTTCTTCCTTTGTGTGCATGGAGCCCCCCCTCAATTTTTGACTTGTTGGTCACTCTCCATCACACCTAGCAAAAGACAATCAAGTAATTTTTGGTATCCAAATTGCTTTGGATCCATAGACATTAGTAGCACAAAATTTAGTCCCCTTAGAAATCCATTTTTCAATTTCATCCTTTTTAGTTGAATTGGTTAGTCCTTTTGGGACCCAAACACTTCTAAAACATTTACCATTCACAAATCTAGGGGCACTAGATTGTCCTACATAAAAATTTGATTTTCCAAAACTATTTTTCTTTTCAAGTTCATTGGAAATCAAATCTTTTTCTTTTTGAACTTTAAGAAGAAAATTTTGTAAATCAAAACATTTTTGTTCAAAATCTTTCAATTTTGCTTCAAGTTCAAGATTTGTTTTGGAAAGCAAATCATTTTCAATTTTTATTTTTGAAATCAACTTTTTGTTCTTGGAAAATGATGCCTTGAATTCCAAAAGCAAATCATCATAGGCATCTTGAAACTCATCAAATGTATATGAATTTGAAATAGATGAGTTAGAAGTTACCTCCCCCTCATTGAGGGCCATCAAGCATAAGTGGGCTACTTTATCATCGGTGGAGTCTTCATCGCTCCATGTGGCCACATATGCTTGTTTTGAAGATGATCCCTTCTTTTTGGATTTGTGGGAGTCCATCTTCTTTATCAATTCATGCTTGGATTTTTTCATTTTGCTCTTCATGAACCGGGCAAATTTGTTGAAGAGATAGGCCATCACTTCATCTTCACTTTCCTCCTCACTAGAATCTACATGATGGCATGTGGAGGATTTGAGAGCAACGACACTTGCGTTGATGCCTAGCTCCATGATCTTCTTCTTCCCCATAGCTCTAATCTCTTCCTTCTTCTTCTCCTCTTCTTTGTTTTTCTTCATTATTTAGTGAGTGAGAAGTGACCCCATGAGTTCATCAAGCTTCAAGGTTTTGAGATTCTTGGCTTCGATGATGGCGGTCCTCTTTGAGTCCCATGACTCGAGAAGTGAATAGATGAGCTTTCGAACAAGCTTTTCTTCCGGGGTGGCTTCTCCATAGCCTTTGAGACCATTGGTGATAGTGGATAACCTATCAAACATCTTCTCGATGTTCTCTTCCGGATCTATTTTGAAGTTCTCATACTCTAAGGTGAGGAGCCCGATCTTGGTCTCCTTTACTTTTTTCGTCCCTTCGTATGTGACTTCAAGCTTGTCCCATACCTCCTTGGCACTCTCACAAGAAGATATATTCTCATATATGGTTGGGCCAAGTGCACAAAAGAGAATGTGCAAGGCTTTGCAATTTAGCTCCATCTTCATGCGATCGTCGGCACTCCACTTCGCTTTACTTCGTTGAGGCACGAACGGACCATCTTCAACTATGTCCCATAGCTTGTAGTCTCGTGACTTGATGAAGAACTTCATCTTTATCTTCCAATGGGCATAGTGGGTTCCGTCGAAGAAAGGCAGTTTGTCGATGGATTGCGCCATTTGAGCCGGTTAGTGAAATGATGATCGAGCTTGCCGGATCTTCTCAATAGGATGTTAATCCTCTTTGATTAAGCCAAGCTCTAATACCAATTGTTGAGATTTGAGGGGCTCGATTTCTTCAACCGTTCTTGCTTGCCATGTAACGCCCGTGTTTTGGGGTTAGGAGTTAGTCGGGTTTGTGGTCCGAGTCAGTAAAATTAAATTAAAACATTTTGGTCATGACATGAGTTAGTTGAAATTAAATAAAAAGGGGAGGGACCAAAGAGGTAAATTGACCCTAAAGAATTTAAAAAGATGACACCTTTTGAATAGTTAACAAAAAAGAAAAGAAAATAAAGTTGTCTTCTCTTTCACCATCTCCCTACCAACGTTAAACCCATCTCAAAACCTCTCTAAGCCTTGTCTACTATTCCATTGAGTTTCTTCATCATTCCAAGGTCTCTTTCAAAGTTAAAGATATTTTTTTACTCTCCTCTTCATCCTTTATCTAACCATGGCTTTAGATTTTAAAACTATGAGCTTTTGAAAATTAGGGTTTGGTTTAAAGTTTGGGTTTTTATAGGGATTTTCATCTTGTTTTGAAAAATGGAGTTGGGTTTTTGTTTATTCATATTAAAATGTACAATATATGTCAAAATGGTTAGATTTTGTTGAAAACCCGAAGTGGGTTCTTGGAGCAATTTTTGGGATGTCAAAACTTGATTTTTGGGTGGGGTTTAGGTGGAAATTGAAGGGCTGATGGTTTGTATATGTTAGGAGGATGTTTTGGGACCTTTTGGGGGTCATTTGGATGATTGAAAATGGAAATTTCAGCTAGGGTTTGTGAGAGCACGAAAATTGATATATTTGGGGATTAATTTGATTGGAATTTTGGTTGGAGTTAGTTTAGCTCAAGGGTTGAGTGTTGATTGATTGTTAGCATTGATTGGGATTAATGATTGTGTTTTTGGTTGGATAGAAGCAAGAGGAGACGTCGAAGGAGCGTTGGGATCGAATCCGGGCTCGTAGGAGTTTTTGCTTTGGTTGCTAAGGAAGGGCGGTGAGTGGTTTTAATCATGGTTTAAAGTTTGGTTCGAGTGTGTGTAGAGTGTGAGTGAAATGTGCTTGGTAGGTCATTTCTATATAGTTCAAGTTGTTAATTTTAGTTATTGATTACCATTTAATGCTTGTGGATTGCCTATTTATGCTATTGTGCTATGAGGTTAAATTGTACATGTATGCCATGATGTGTATATGTGATAAGCATGAGATGTGGTTGAGGGATATGTGATGTGTGAATGGAAATTGGCACTAATTAATTTACCGGGTGTAAATGATCGATCATTAGGATTAGTGTGCACACAAATTGAGTCAAAACGTACGTGGCCTTGATGGCGTTAAGTCATCAAGGAGGAGTACGGTGATGTAATATTCCACCGGAAGCTATTATATATTCTACGGGATGATGAGTGGAATCCCATCCGTAGGGCATGTGGCGATGAGTGAAATCCCGCACATGCAAGGTCCGGTGATGAGTGTAATCCCATCGAGGTAATGTGATTGCTGAGATTTAATCCGCACATCCGGGTAACTAATAGTGGCCAATTAAACTTGTTCATATGATTGTGATATATGATGATGATGTATGATAATGTTATTAATGTTTGAGCTTGATATGATGTGAGATGCCATACATGACTCTTGAAAGACTAGCTAGGTCTACTTGTAACTTTATCTATGCATGTTAGATATGAGGGTAGGGAATACATGCTTGGACCCTGCATTGTTGATGTTTTCGGTTTTAGAGCACCCTCACTAAGCTTATGGCTTACGCTCTCATTTTCAACAATGCAGATCATTAGCGTGGCGTTAGCTCGGAGCAAGGCAAGAAGGGCTTTCCAAGTGGTTGCTCAAGTACGGTTGTTAATTATGTAGTAGTTAAGCAATGTGGCAAGAGAGTATGTTGTATGAGCTTGTATGACTCATTTGTGATTTTGATGCTTATACTTGACTTGGTTTGTAAGCATGTTTACCTTGTCAAATGCTTTTGATGTATGCCCTTTGAATGTTAATATTTCTATGTGGTATGTAAACCCTTATGGGATGAATGGTGCTTTTGCTTATCAAGGTTTTCAAGCATGACTTGTATGAAAGGCTAATGTATATTTGTTATGTATGTATGATTGTTTAAATCCGTGTTTGTGGGTGCTTGAGCATGTTAAACCTAGGACGTATACCTCTAGACTAGGGGTGATAATGAGCCTGACCGGCTCGCGAGCTACTCGGGCTCGGCTCGGTCAAAGCTCGGTCAAAGCTCGGCTCGAGTGAGCTCGACTCGGGCTCGGGCTCGGCTCGAAACCTTAACAAGCCGAGCCGAGCCTACCCAGGCTCGGCTCGAAAAGCTCGTGAACAGGCTCGGAATCTACATATGCACTAAAATAAATTATGTGTTTGTATTTTCTTTCATTAGTTGATTGTTGTTTGATTTTGTATTTTCTTTAATTATGTGTTTGTATTATAAGAATATTTATTGATTATTTGGATTAATCTAATTTTTGTCACTTTTTTCTCCTTTTCGGCCATTGAATTTCGTTTTAGTGTTGGTTATGAAAGGGATTTTTAACGAATATTTTATATAAAAAAACTTAACAAAATTTTTCATTTCGAACCGAGCCGAGCCTGACGAGCTTCGAGCCCGAGCCGAGCCCAATAGAATTGTTTTCGAGCCGAGCCCAATTACACTGTTTCCGAGCCGAGCCGAGCCTGGCCAGGCTCGGGCTCGGCTCGGCTCGTTACCACCCCTACTCTAGACTTTGTATGATGGTGTTGTGTGCCTTTAGGGGGTCCTAGGGGACCTTTAGACTTGTCAAGACTCACCCAAATCTGAATTTAAAAGGTTGCAGACGGCCAGCGTTTCGAAACATGAAGGGTCGTTTCGGAACGGGTAGGCTTCAAGGACCCCGTATCGGAATGTGTTTCGATACGGTATGGCCTATGAAACCCCTGTTCCGAAACGCGTATCGGAACATTTTGGCTACCGGAATTTTGAGAAATTCACGAGATGAAGGTGTTTGGAAACGGGCCTGAAGGTTTCGAAACGATCAAAATCTCGTTGACCAAGAGAAATTGACCGTCGTGGGCGTTTCGAAACGGTTGACCACCGTTTCGATACGGCCTCTTGTATAGGCTCTGGGGCAGTTGACCTGGTCAAGGCGTTTCGATACGCCTCAAGGGTGTTTCGAAACGACCTGTTTAAAAGATTAAAATTGGGCTGTTTAAATGTTGTTTTGGGTTCGAATGGTTGTCTCATGTACCTTATTCCGCTGTTTGATCATATAGGACCTAAATGGACTTTTAGAAAAGATTAAGTTAAAGAAAAAAAATAGGGTTGCTAACCGAGGGGGAACCTTAACGGGTTTCGCTTCGGTTTTCCCCATGTGGCCCACTCGGACCGTTCGTCCGGCCAGACCGGGACGAGGGGGTAACACGCCAAGTGTGGAGAAGTTGGATAATTTGGGTGTAAATGTGGGAAGGAAAATATAGACAATTTACACAAGGATTTATAGTGGTTCAACCTTCTAACCAAGGTCCACATCCACTACCTTAGCTTCCCACTAAGGATTTCCAAACAAATTCACTAAGAATTTCGTCCCCTTTTCTCGGCTTAGGAGGAAATCGTTACAACGATCAAGCTTTCTACCCAAAGCTTGATCAAACACTCTCTTACAAGAGAGACTTAGCAAACTAGAAATCCCTCTAATAGGTATGTGTTTGCAATACTAAGCACTCACCCAAAACCTAAACACTTGAGCAAATTTAACAATGTTAAGCTCACTAGTGTTGTCTAAGCAAGAAATATACAATTTAACCTCTAGACAAATTTTGACATCATATTGTTGTAACAATTGAAGCATTAACCATTACAAGATGCTTGGAGGTCCCTTTTATACTCCTTGAAGAGTTTGTGGACGTTACTAGCCGTTGGGATTGAATTGGAGCCGTTGGAGCCTTTATTTCCCACCATAAATGCAGTTCTGCAGCTTGGCGTATCGATACCCTTCAAACCGTATCGATACGGTCCTGATAAGGAATTAGCCGTTGAGCTTCTTCAGCTGATGCGTATCGATACGCTTACCTAGCATATTGGTACGGTCCTGCAAATTAAAGAGTGTTGGGAAAAAGACCGTTAGGGTAGTTAGTCGTATCGGTATGCGATACACTCGTATCGGCACGCGACTAGCCGTTGGGCTATTTCAAAACACACCGTATCGATACGGCTAAGCGTATCGGTACGGGTTTTGGCTACTGGAAAAATCATGTAGTTGAAACCCTAAGGCGTATCGGTACGGTCCAAGACCGTATCGGTACGGACACCTGAAGTTCTTGGTTTTGACTACTTTAAATGTACTTTAAAACGTTCCAAAGCCTTTTAAAAACCCTTAAACATATTTTCAAGTTGTTTTTGACTAAAAACACATTTTAAATTCTTTTCAATTTAGTCCAAAACATTTTTCAAATATTATATCAAAACACTTAGTTCTACACATTTCATCTACTCTTTTAGTAGATTAATAATCCACTTAGTCCCAATTAATTTGACTAATGGAACCCACTCAAATTCAAGCTCTAAAATGTCCTTGTACCATATCATTTTTCTAACAATCCCCCACATGAATGAAAATTGTATGGGTTAAGGTTTAATAGTGTTCAATGGTTGAAACCTGCATAGGATAGGTAGGTGTTACACTTTGAACCTTCCCTTGTAAAGATATACATACTTTACTAGTTGTCCAGTAGACTTGATGTCTTTGAACTGTCATGCTATCAGTGTAAACGTAAAATTATACCTTACACAGGAATCTTCCAACTTTTGTTCACTTCTCATGGGTGTGTCCTTTTTGGCCATGAACACCAACCTGGTTCTGTGAAAGTTTATATAGAATTAAGTCCTACACAATTCTTCTTTGAAGCTGCCCCACTTCTCTTTCACATAGGTGATTCGTTTAAAGCAACTCGCTTGCTCTGTTCAGAATTTATGACAACTTAGAATCATTAAAGCAAACATTGCTAACCTACCTGCACGTGTATCACTATTAAATTAAGAATGGGTAGGGTGTGCTCCCCCACAGTGATCTCATCTTATTTATAATTAGGTTTTCCATTTGAACCTATATCTTGGGATCTCCAGTCAAATAGGTTGGGTTTCCATTATAAATTCATCCTCTCAAGGGCTTCAATCCCATTCCTTTTGATGATTTGTCAACCAACTCTCTATTTAACCCTTTCGTTAACGGAACCGCTATATTATCTTTTGATTTAGGGTAAACTACATAAATGACCACCATACTATTAGAAAAGTCGCAATTTGACCACCTTACTTTTTTTGAAGCAATTAAACCACTATGCTATTAAATTGGATGCAATTTGACCACCAGCCGTTAGAGGTTAACGGAAGGGAGACGTGGCAGTTAAAAAAATAAAGGTATAATTACACAATTGGTCCTCGTTACTTATACACTCTATTAATTTGATCCTAATTTTAATTTAATAAAATAAATTAATTATTTGATTATTTGGTGACACGTGTCACCCTTCTGTGTATAAGTAACGAGGACCAACTGTGTAATTAAATAATCAAATAATTAATTTATTTTATTAAATTAAAATTAGAATCAAATTAATAGAGTGTATAAGTAACGAGGACCAACTGTGTAATTATACCTTTATTTTTTAACTAACACGTCACCCTTCCGTTAACCTCTAACGACCGGTGGTCAAATTGCATCCAATTTAATAGTATGGTGGTTTAATTGCTTCGAAAAAAGTAAGGTGGTCAAATTGCGACTTTTCTAATAGTATGGTGGTCATTTATGCAGTTTACCCTTTGATTTAACATAATCAATAAAAATAACTCCAGTTGAAAGTAGTTGTCTAATGATATTATGCCTACGAAGAATATGTCTAGACTTACCATTATACATGTTGCTTTGTGCCCTTCCAATCGCTGACTGACTATCACAGTGTATGCATATTGGAGGCAAGTGTTTTTCCCACATTGGAATATCATCTAAAAAATGTCGTAGCCATTATGCCTCTTCACCACATTTGTCTAACGCAATAAATTTAGATTCCATTGTGGATCTGGCTATAACTGTTTGTTTTGAGGATTTCCATGACACGGCTGCAGCTCCTAGTGTAAAAACATATCCACTAGTACACTTACAGTCTTTTGTATCAGAAATCCAATTAGCATCACTGTATCCTTCTAGAACTGGTGGATATCTCGTATAGTGCAACCCATAATCACGAGTGTTTCTCAAGTACCTAAGTACTCTAACAATTGCTTTCCAATGATCAGCACTCGAATTACTAGTATATCTGCTTAATTTGCTCACATCATAAGCAATATCTGGCCTAGTACAACTCATTAGATACATCAAACTTCCAATAATTCTAGAGTATTCTAAAGGTGTTCTAGCCATTCCTGTATCATCTTTGTTAAACTTTTCAAGAATTTTATGTATCATCTTTGTCAAAATTTTCAAAAATTTTATCAACGTAATGTGACTGATTTAATATGAGACCATCTAAACTTCGTATAATTTTAATTCCTAAAATTACTTCAGCAAGTCCCATATCTTTCATGTCAAATTTAGAATTTAACATATTTTTGGTAGATTTAACCATTTTGTCATTACTACCAACAATTAACATGTCATCCACATATAAGCACAATATGACATAACCATCTTTTGTGTCCTTTACGTAGACACATTTGTCACACTCATTGATTTTAAATTCATTGGTTGTCATCGCTTGGTCAAACTTTTGATGCCACTATTTTGGTGCTTGTTTCAAACCATACAATGATTTAACCAATTTACAAACTTTCTTTTCTTGTCCTAGAATTATAAAACCTTCTGGTTGTTCCATGTAGATTTCTTCATCTAAATCTTCATTTAAGAAAGCTGTTTTTACATCCATTTGATGAACTTCTAAATTTTGCAATGATGCA
The DNA here is from genome assembly GCA_030270665.1 of Hibiscus trionum. Classification (NCBI taxonomy): domain Eukaryota; kingdom Viridiplantae; phylum Streptophyta; class Magnoliopsida; order Malvales; family Malvaceae; genus Hibiscus; species Hibiscus trionum. The sequence continues at coordinate 22,225,412 of BSYR01000025.1, forward strand.
ATTGCGAGAATTATTCTTATGGAATTTATTTTCGTCATAGGAGAATATGTATCAAAATAATCAAGACCTTCTTTCTGTCTATAACCTTTAATTACAAGTTTGGCCTTGCATTTCTCAATGGACCCATCAGGTTTCATTTTTCTTTTGAATACCCATTTGGATCCTAGAGGTTTACAACATGGTGGAAGGTCTACTAATTTCCAAGTATGATTCTGTAAAATAGAATCTACTTCCTTTTAATAGCTTCCTTCCAAAGAGGTCATTCAGAAGAAGCTACTGCTTCTGTATACGTTTGTGGTTCACTTTCTAACAAAAAGATTAGAAAATCTGGTCCAAACGATTTTTCAACTCTTGCTCTTTTACTCCGTCTTGGTTCTAACTCAACTTCTGAATCATCATTTTTGTTCATAGTGTCGTCATAAATTCGTTTAGACGAGCTTTGTCCATCTTTGGACTTGCATGGAAATACATCTTCAAAGAACGATGCATTCCTTGATTCCATTATAGTATTCTTGTGTATATTTGGATTACTAGACTCATACACAAGAAATCTATAAGCAGTATTGTTATGTGCATAGCCTATAAAGATGCAATCCACTGTTTTTGGATCAATTTTCGTTTTCTTTGGTGTTGGAACAACTACTTTTGCAAGACACCCCCACACTTTTAAATATTTGTAGGATGGTTTCCTATCTTTCCATAACTCATACGAAGTTTTATCTTGGTTTTTTCGAGGTACTTTATTTAAAAGGTAATTACTTGACAAAATAGCTTCACCCCACAAATTTTGTGGTAGTCCTGAACTTTTTAACATCGCATTCATCATTTTTTTAAAGTGTGGTTTTTCCGTTCTGCAACACCATTTGATTGAGGTGAATAAGGTGCAGTTACCTTATGTACAATTCCATGTTGCCCACAGAATTCTCCAAATTCATACTCACCACCTCTATCACTTCTAATCACCTTAATTTTCCTATTAAGTTGATTTTCTACTTCATTTTAAAAAGGAATGCATTTCTCTAAGGCTTCATCTTTGCTTTTAAGCAAGTACACATAACAATATCTTGTGCTATCATCAATTAACGTGATAAAATATTTATTACCACCTCTCGTTTGCACAAATTTTAAATCGCACAAGTCATTATGAATTAAATCAAATAGTTCTGTATTTCTTTCTATGGTTTGGAAAGATGATCTTGTCAATTTTGATTCAACACAAGTTTTACACTTATGTTTTGAATCAATTTGGAATGACGGGATGTGTTCTAAGTTAATTAACCTACGCAAGGTATCATAATTAACATGTCCTAGTCTATCATGCCATATATTGGAAGAAGCAGACAAGTAGGCAGAAGAAGTATTGCTTTATTATTATTAATTGTCATTACATTGAGCTTAAAAGTCCCATCCATAACATACCCCTTCCCCACATACATCCCTGACTTTGACAAGATAAATTTTTCTAACTCAAAAACTAACCTAAACCCATGCTTGGTTAAGAGAGATCCAGATACCAAGTTCTTCCGGAACTCAGACACATATAGAACGTTGTTGAGAGTCAACAGCTTTCTAGAAGTCATTTTGAGCACCACCTTGCCTACTCCTTCAGCATATGAAGCAACAGAATTTCCTATGTAGACTTTATCTCCTGTAACAACCTCAAAGGTAGTGAACATCTCACGAGTTGAGCATATGTGACATGTGGCACCAGTGTCTATCCACCACTCCTTAAGATTGGATCTTACCAAATTCACTTCGGACACCATGGCAGAAAGATTGATGTCACACATATCTTCAGCAATATAATCCCCCAAGTTAGCTTGAACATTCTTGTTCTTCTTCTGTGGAAGCTTGCATTCATTTGATTTGTGACCCTCCTTGCCACAATTGAAGAATTTTCCTTTGAATTTTTGTTTTCCAATTCCACCTTTATATCCAAGCTTCAGCGCTTGCTTCCCTTTCCACTTTTTGGGATTTTGAGCAACCTTAGAGCCTTGACCATGCTCCACCACATTTGCCTTGATTAAGGGAATATGGCTCCTCCTATCATTAGTCCGAGTGTCTTCTTCAATTCTAAGTCTGACAATGAGCTGCTCCATGTTCATCACTTTTCGCTTATGCTTGAGATAGTTCTTGAAATCCTTCCAGCCATGATGTAGCTTCTCAATGGTTGCAGCCACTTGGAAGGTTTCACTAATGGACATGCCTTCATCATGAATTTCGCCTAAGATCTCCTGGAACTTTTGGACTTGGCTTATGATCGTCTTGTTGTCCACCATCTTGAAATCCAGAAATTTGCCAACAACAAACTTCTTTGATCCAGCGTCTTATGCTTTGTACTTCTTATCCAAAGACTCTCATACCTCTTTGGCCGTCTTCACCTTTTGATACACATTGTACAAAGCATCAGCTAAACCATTCAGAATGTAATATCTGCAAAGAAAATCTGAATGCTTCCAGGCTTCAACATCACTGACAACTTGAAAGTCAGTCTCATCTTCTCCCAACGTTGGAGAATCTTCCGTCAAGAATCACGCAAGATTCAGCGTGGTCAAATAGAACAACATCTTTTGTCGCCACCGCTTGAAGTTCATCCCGATGAATTTCTCTGACCTTTCACCCGTGTTCGTAGGTACTGCAACAGGCATCTGAAACGAGGCAGACCTTAGAGGAGCACTCGTAGAGGACCTATGATCAACAATGTCCGTAGGTACCGTAACATCATTGACTTGATCAACAACAGGTGGAATCACACCTTGCTCTTTCTCCATTTCACAAAATCGAGTATGTTTTAATATTATTAGATAACAAACGAAGCAAGTTAAAAAGAGGAACAACAAAAAAATATTATAAACAATTTTTGTAAATGAAATTGAAATAAACCGGAAATTCAAAGATAATAGAAACCAAACGAAAAACCAGTAACCGGTCAAAAACTTAGACCAGGGCCTGTGTTATCATAGTGTCCTTAAAATAGATTCGTCCCCTTCCGGTGCTAGAGTTACTATGGAACGTCTGTCTCCTAGGATAGAACGGTAGAATACAGCTAAAGGAGCAATGCAACCTTGGCTGCAACGACGAACTTTTCAGAAGCAGAACACTATGAACAATCTAGCTAGAGGGTTTTTATGGTATTTTTATATAGAAATAGGAGGCCTCCTTTTATAGTGTTCAGGCAGGGGACATGATTAATTACATAATTAATCTACTACTTAAATTTCTGAAGAGTTACAATTTCCAGAAATCAAAATGGTAATTATCACAGAATTAATCCAAATAAATTGGAGGTTACAACCAGCTGAAGGGTTTGTAACTCCATAAAAACCGTGGGTTAATTCTATAGTTTCTGTTGGAAAATTAAGTCAAGAAAGAAAAAAACTGTTATTTTGAAATCCAAGTCCAAGGCCTTAAGGGCCATCTTTGATTTTTATATAATTAAACTATGACTAGCCCAAAGTATCTGTCCAAGCCTTTGTCTTGTTTCAAACAATAACATGAAGAGCTTCTACATATAAAGCTTTCCAAATCTATGTTCCCAACAAGTTTGGGACATTTTACTTTCCATCTCATTTTTTCCAACATCATGGGTGTTACTTTGAGCAACAATTTCTCATTCACCCATTGAACATTTTGAGCATGTAAATATACACATTTCATCTACTCTTGTAGTAGATTAATAATCCTCTTAGTCCCACTTAATTTGACTAATAGAACCCACTCAAATTCAAGCTCTAAAATGTCCTTGTACCATATCATTTTTTCTAACACATATTACTCGAATCCGAATTCGAACTTTACAAACAACATTATTAGGAGGAAGAGTCACAAATCCTAAACATAGTCCATAAAACGAACTTTGCCAAAAAAAATAAAACAAATTGAGTCTTGAAGTTGCACTCTAAGACCCAAGGCCCAACCTATTTTCTAAATGAATCTTAGATTTTGAACGTGACCCTTTTCAGGCTTAATATTCTTATTTAAATCTTTCAAATATCATAACAACCTTTAAAGTTTTATTGATAAATTGGTCTTTATACAACTTGTACCCAACCAATTTGTTTACACACGGAACCAATTGGGCTATCCAGGTAAACTGCTATCGGTTTTAACCCATATGAGCTTTTTGTTGGACCAACACAATTTTTGTATGTATTTCTTAGATGATAATTCGTATGTTTGTTGGACACCGCCTCCAGAGGGTTATGCAAAGTTGAATGTGGATGCATGTTGTTTACTTGCAACCAGAAAAGCCTTTTCAGGGTTCGTACTAAAAGACAATCAGGGTGAAATTTTGAGCTCGGGAATAAAAAATCAGAGGAATTTTGTGTCGGTGTTCTTAGCTGAAGCAAACGCGGTGAAGGAGGGAGTCAAATTCGCCCTGAACCTGGGATTTGCAAATCTCATTGTAGAAAGTGATTCCAGAACCCTAATTGAAAAGCTCGAGGCGAACAATGACGACGCATCAGAAATTCGTACAGTGATTGCAGATATAAAGCACTTGGTGAGAGATTTACCACATGTTCGATTCGCCTTCTCACCGAGATCGGGTAACAAAGCAGCCCATGTGCTAGCCTCGCTCGGAAAAGCTGGAACGGAAGGATTCTGGGTCGAGGGTGCTCCTGCTCAGGCCATGCATGCAATCGAAGCAGATCGTGCGGTGGCTCCCAACTAGAATACGGTGGAGATGGCCGTCTTTGGGGTTTAATTATCAACAGAAATCGTAGAAAGGATCTTCCCCAATTTTCCCCTTTGCTTTTGATCGAGGGGAGTGTGTCGTTTTGGCTTCTTTAGACTCAGTTTCTATTGTCTGAGTTGGATCAGATAAAGACTTGTTTACTTTGTGTAGTTTTGGTCCACATCTTAGTGGGCCTTTCGTTTTCTCCTCAATAATAACCAAAACGCCATTATTCAAAAAAAAAATAATAAATAAAAATCAACGAGATTAGTCCAAGTAGTAAGCAACTTAATATCATATAATTAAATTTTAATTTCGAGACCTTGTGTATGTAGAAAATTTCTATTAAAAGATTCACCTACCAAACCAAAAAAAATTGAGAGGACAACAAAAATAATTTAAAAAAATAAATGAAAACTAAGAAAAGACGAGGGTTTAGAAGGGGTGGGCTTTGGTTAACCTCGAAAAAAATGTTTTTTAACGTCTAGTTTTATTTTATTTTTCCTTTTTCATTTTGTATATAATTTTTTTTGTTATTTTATTGAGATTTAGTGTCACTAAATCAAGTGGCACCATCCTTGATCGATATCGTTGTAAATTGTAGAGATATATCACGTTGGACTGTTCACTTTATAAACAGTTTCCCTATTGAGATTAAAATGATGTTACATTTAATGTTGATTAATATCATATATATTTTTACTAATCCTATTTATCTTCCTTGTTAGCAATTCCTCTCGGTGCTTAAATTGATGAATGCCCATTTTTGTCAGGCCGAAAGAAAACCCATTATTAATTTTTTTTTGTCATATTTCATAACTCAAATTTTAATTAATTTTTTAAATAAGTTAGAATTATAAAATTACAATTCGAATTGAGTCAAAAAAATTCAATTTCTTTGAGTTTTTTTTGAACAATGACATCTGAATTTTATTAATCACAATGAAAGATGATACAATACAATGCATCAAAAAGAGAAAAAAAAAAGGGACAAGTCCACTAAAAGTCTCTTATAATAGTGCAAAGAAAAGCGGACACTTCCATCGATATTAGCATACCAAAATCCATAAACCTTTTTGAATCTCCTTAACTTTATCTAAACGAGACGTTTTACGAATGAAAAAGGAGTGGTGAGTGAATCAAGCTATTAGCAGTGCCGTTCCTGGGCATGGGCAGGAGGGGCGCCCGCCCAGGGCCCCATTTTTTTTATAATATTCGATATTAAATTTTAATTTTTAATATTTATTATTAGGTGTGTACTCTTAAAATTTATATTTATAGTGTTATTTATTTCATAAAATAATTTGAATTAATCTTATGTAGTTTGAGATATATACTATTTTTGACAAAACATTATATAATATCAAGTTGGTTCAGTAGTTAAGGCTTAACTCTTACATTTGAAGGTTTTGGGTTCAAACCCCTCTAGACACATAGTTTTAATAATTTTTCTCTAGCAAAACAACGTCGTTTTGGCCTAAATTAGGCTTCAAAATAGCCGCACCAAAACGACGTCGTTTTGACTTAACGGAGGTGTTAAGAGTTAACGACGGAGTGGTATTTTCAAGTCACATATTAAAATTCAAAGACACTTTTGAACAATTTTAAAATTCGATGGCATTTTCGACTCATGAACCATAATTAAGTGGTACGTGGTGTAGTTTACCCAAAAAATAAAAACCAATAAAATCTTAAAATTTGAAAAGTAAAACGGGGATAATTATTTATTTGTTTACAATAAAATATTATATCAGAAAAGAAAAAGAAAATTTGGAGGGTAAAAGGGACAAGCTTGAAAAGTTTCACAGGTCCTCCGTATTGAAGACATTGCTGAAACAAGTGAAGAAAAAAAGTAAAAAAAAAAATATTGAGATTTAGATATGCTGTGTTTTATATTGTGTTGGAATGAAAGGAGAATCCATTTCCTTCTTTGAAAAGCTATGCCTCTGCAAGGAGAAAAGATTCCTCATATTCAAAGCCCACCATTGATTCTCGATGGGCTAACTTGTGAAGAAAACGGAGGCCAAATTTCTGGGGAAACTGAAGCAGCGGAAAAGGAGACATTTTTACCTTTATTTCATGTTCAACATGATTTGTTCTGGGAAGATGATGAGTTAATCTCTTTAATGTCTAAAAAGAAAGAAACCCATCATTGTTTCATCGATGTTAACTCGGACGAGTCTTTAATTTCAGCTCGTAAAGAAGCTTAGGAGTGGATTTTCAAGGTTAAAGGACACCATGGGTTCAATGCTTTAACCATTGTTCTTGCAGTGAATTACTTTGATAGGTTCATTTCAAGCTTTAAGTTCCAAAAAGACAAGCCATGGATGGGACAATTAGCTGCTGCTGCTTGTTTGTCTTTAGCTGCAAAGGTCGAGGAAACCCAAGTGCCACTTCTTTTAGACCTCCAAGTAAGTGCCAAAATGTCTGATTCAAGCAAAAGGACTAGTTCCCAAGTTTTTTGGGTTATAAAATTTGTGTTTTTGAGCTTGTTTTTGAGTTCTTAAAGATGTTTTTGTAGGTTGAGGAATCAAAATTTGTGTTTGATTCAAAAACTATTCAAAGAAGGGAGCTTTTGGTGTTGTCGACTCTGCAATGGAGGATGAATCCAGTGACCCCGATTTCCTTCTTTGATCATATTACAAGGAGGCTTGGATTGAGGACTCATTTGCATTGGGAATTCCTTCATAGTTGTGAGCAATTACTTCTCATTCTCATTGCAGGTAAATTATTATTATTATTATTATTATTATTCAGATGACTTGTTCCAAGAAGGAAACTGAGAATGTGTGACCATTTATAGAGTTCTAATATTAGTTTTCCAATTCAATTTCGATCCAGATTCGAAGTTCATGCTTTATGCCCCATCAATCTTAGCTGCCGCAACAATGTTAATCCGTTCTAGTGTTCTCAATTGCAGTCGTGCTAATTCATGATTGTTAGGCCAATTGGTTATGCATAGTCTTTTAGGCAATGGTAATGATCTGAAAAATATTCTGAGCAGAATCATATTCAAACTCCTAGAGGTATGATGATTTCCCTGTTCTCGTTTCTAATTGCGCGATGAAGATTAGCATCAGAAAGTGTTGTGGTCGGAATTATCGTATCGAATGCATAAAGAGGATTCCCGGTTTCGTTTCGACTTGCACGATGAACATTAACATCAAAAACTGTTGTGGGAATTATCGTATATGAAAATTAATTATTGCTTGGCTCTATACTCAAAACCTTTCAAAAGGTGGGTGCCTCTGTGAGGCCCGTCCAAAAGATGAACGGGCCCTGTAATTTTTAAAATAAGGTCTCTAAAATATTTAATAATACCATAAAATTGTAAAATATTAAAATTTATCATATTGTAATTATTTCTTAAAAAATTAAAAAAATTCAAACAAGTGATCACAAAGAAACTTTATAATCATGATATTTTATTTAAAAATTTCATCCTTTGGATGCTATTGGTAGCAAAATTATCAACCAAATTTTTATAATCAGCTTTCTCCAAAATATTACTCCTATTTTTATTCGCTATCAATGCTAACACATTAAACCTTTCTTGTGACATTATAGAGTGCATACAGGACTTCAACAACTTTAATTTGAAAAAGTTTCTTTATGCGGATGCAACTATCCCAACAATATAGTCAACAAAATTTTATATACAATAATAGCATTAGGAAAAATATTACCTTTCAAAATCTCCAAATATCCAGTGGCCCCATTTTTTTTGCAAGCAAGAACTCTCTTAGTAACTTCAACTCCAAATACAATTCATTTCCATCAATACCATGTTGTCACTTATTCTTAAGAATAGGCTCAAAATATGCACAATGAGACTTTAGACTCACATCATCTAGTGACAGCAACTTATGAGAAGTAAATAAAATCCCAATTTTTTCATAGTCTTGGTATTGTTCAAATCTCCTATTAAGAGAATCAATAGCTTGATCAAAATTCTAAAATCTTCAAATTGCCCAATTAAAAATTCAACCTTCAAAACACTAATTAAAAATAGTAGTAAAAACCTTTCTTAACCTTTAGAAGATGAATATTACTAATTTGTAGTTGAATCTAACGTAATTGAAGAAGATTGAAATTATGATGAACATAAATAAGAATTTTTTAGCTCGTTAAACACCATAAATTTGGTGAGTTCTTTAGGAAGAATTGATTATAATTAAATTCTTAAGATAATAAAGGAAAAATGAGAAGTTTTTTTTAGAAAAAAATAATTTTTTGGGGTTAGTAGATTTTTTTTCAAAGTGTGTGGCCTCAAATTTTAAGGTCTTGTGATGTGTCACAGGCCACACTTGTGAATGGACGGGCCTGCCTCCATGCGTCTGATTGCACTTCTGATAACTTGCAGCGCCTTTATAGACATAAGCGTTTTTCTTGATGCTTCCATGTGCCCTACATCTTAAGATGCACTTTCTAAAACTAAGAATAAATTTATAATATTATTTAATAAATTATATATAATCTAAAATTATATAATATATTTATAATATTTTTCAAGAAATGATTTTGAAGAAAAAGTGTTGATGAAGATATAAAGGAATTAAGGAATCGATGAATAGAAAGAATTTGCAAAGAGTTGCAGTAAGATGATTGAATTGAATAAAACACAAATGTAAGTGATTAAATTGAAAAAAAAAAAGAAATTTATTTTCAAGAAAAGGAATTGGAGTTACACATGTAAACTTAGTCAAAAATTGACTTAAAATTAATCAAATGGTAGATGACAATGATGAAGAAATAAAAAAGAGAAGTTTTGAGTTTTAAAATTTTAGCTTAACTATAAAATAAATGCTCAAATTATGTATCTTTTCTTGCAATAGGAGCCTAAAGTATTTTTTGGTTGAAATATGCGCTTAAAGTTTTATTTTTGGCTGAAATAGGTGCCTAAAGTATTTTTCTGGCTGAAATAGGTGCCTAAAGTTTTATTTTTGGTTGAAATAGGTGTCAAAGTAGGTGCCTTAGTGGCAAATTGGTCTGAATATTCCCTTTTGGGAATTTATTGGGGAAAATAACCCCCAAAGATTGATATTGAGAAAAATACCCCCCTTTCATGCCATGTAGGACGAATTCGCGTCCTGAGGAAAGCGAATTCAAAATTCGCGCCCTGCAGGACGCGAATTACTGCGTCGTTTCAGTGGAAAAGGGAATTCGCGTTTTGCAAAACGCGAATTCCACGAGATTTTATCCAAATTATCGCAGTAAATTGCGAAATAATTGCGGACGGTTGGGGAAATAGAATTCGCGTTATGCAGGACGCGAATTCTATTTATTATATTGAATTCGCGTTCTGCACAACGCGAATTCGGTTTGAATTCACTGCCCCTCGCGTCCGTTCTCTCTATAAAACCAGTGAAGTTGGGAGAGAATTTTCATTCTCTCCCAAAGTTTTGAAGAGCATTTGAAGAAGTTTTCAAGAGGTTTTGAAGTGATGGCGGGTTTGCTAAGATTAGATCAAGGCCACGTATCTAACTATCGTCGAAATAATGTAAGTTTTTTATTTATTTTAATTTGAATATGTAAATTTAATTTAGCGTTGTTGGCATGATTTGAATATGTTAATACTATTTATTTTTAGAGTAAGAAACTTAGTTAAATTCGAATATGTTAATAGTATTTATTTATAGACTAAGAAAATTAGTTAAATTCGAATATGTCTTTAGATTATATTTTTAGAATTCGAAAATTAGTTAAATTCGAATATGTTAATAATATTTATTTTTAGACTAAAAATGTTAGTTAAATTCGAATATGTCTTTAGATATTATTTTTAGAATAAGAAAATTAGTTAAATTCGAATATGTTAATAATATTTATTTTTAGACTAAGAATGTTAGTTAAATTCGAATAAGTCTATAGATATTATTTTTAGACTAACAAAATTAGTTAAATTCGAATATGTTAATAATATTTATTTTTAGACTAAGAATGTTAGTTAAAATCGAATATGTCTTTAGATTTTATATTTAGAGTAACAAAATTAGTTAAATTCAAATATGTCTTTAGATTTTATTTTTAGACTAAGAAAATTATTTAAATTTGAATATGTTAATAGTATTTATTTTTAGAGTAAGAAAATTAGTTAAATTCGAATATGTTTTTAGATTTTATTTTTAGACTAAAAAAATTAGTTAAATTTGAATATGTTAATAGTATGTATTTTTAGACTAAGAAAATTAGTTAAATTCGAATATATCTTTGGTATTGACTTATAGATTAAAAATTAGTAAAATTAGAATATGTTTAGTATTTTATTGTACATTATAAAAAATTGTGATATAATAATATGTGATTGTTAATATGTGTGTCATTAATTATTTGTAGAATGGAGAAGAACGTCGATTGGAGGTTTATATCACACGGATGAGGGTGCCCCCGGATCCTCGTCTAGCCGAGTACATAGCCGAAGTCGGATTTGGACATGTGGCGAAGATTCATGGAGGAGGTGCGAAATTAGACGTTGATTTAATCAACGCGCTTGTGGAGAGGTGGAGGCCAGAGACACATACCTTCCACTTACCATGTGGTGAGGCGACCATCACATTAGAAGATGTGTCGCATATTCTTGGCCTGCCTGTAGATGGGGAGGCTATCACTGGTGCCGCCAGTGACGATTGGGAGGGCTTGTGTATGGACTTGTTAGGGGATAAGCCAGAAAAACTAAAAGGCGGATGTGTGACTTTGATGTGGTTGCGTACGCAATTCGCTAATTTGCCTGCTGGAGCCAATGAAGATGTGAAGAAGGTAAAAAAATATTTTTTTATTAGTAGTAATAAAATTATAAAATTATTATATTTTAATAATTTTTTTCGTTATATTTTAGGCATATGCTCGGGCCTATATCTTACAGATCCTCGGGGGAATTTTGGTGGCCGACAAAACTCGCAACAAGGTTCACATGTTGTGGTTGCGGCACTTGCGGGATTTTGAAGAGGCTGGTAAATTAAGTTGGGGTTCGGCAGTACTTGCATTTCTGTATAGGGAGTTGTGCAAGGCTGCGAGTGCTGATCGACACGACATCGGAGGATGTCTTTTGCTACTTCAGTCTTGGGCGTGGTTTAGAATGCCATTTTTATGCCCTGACTTGTCCGCGCCAGCAGACTATTCGTATCCACTATGTTTGCGGTAAGGAAAATAATCTTAACTAAATTTTATTTATAAATTAGTTATTTTCCTAATATATATTTTTTAAATATTAAAATTATATTTTGATGTTATGTAGGTGGTTCCATGCTCTAACTCATGTTGGGATTCCGACTATGATGCATTCTATTAGGCAAAAAATTGACACGAAATCTGCAGATGAGGTAAATATTTTAATTTTATATTAAGTTGAAGTTTAATATGAATATAGTTTAGTTTACTTGTTTTTAATTATTTCTATATTTAATTTACAGTTTTTGTGGACCCCGTACTCTGATTCGGATATCAACGACTGTCTGCCTACTTTTGAGCCTGAGACGGTTTCCGCTTGGACGGCCGTGGTACCTCTCATCTGGTACGCTGTAGTTGAGTGGCATCCGGTCGATCGCGTCCAACGGCAGTTCGGTCGTCTGCAAACAATTCCGATAGATCCTCATGATTTGGACGACTTACATAGGATCACCCGACAAGGAAAACTTGAGGTATAATAATTAAATTTGATTTAATAGTTATCTATTTATACTTACTTTACAATTTATAAATAATAATTTTGTTGATGTTTTGTGGTAGGTGGACTGGTCGGTGAAACATGTGCAGTGGATTGCACAGTGGCAGGATAGGCTTCAGCGGCAGGCTCTGAATGAGTACCGGATGTTTGATGAGCCTATGGTGAGCAGTGATTACTTTGCATGGTTCTTTGGTAGTGGGAAACCGTATCTCCTCACTCCGGAGGAACAAGCAGCTGTGTTTGAGCCTGTTCAACGCAACCGCCCCCGGACTCATCGTACGAGCGGAGCAGGTGGATCGCAACGTCGAAGGGGAGCAGGTGCTTCATCCTCTAGAGCTACCGATCCGATTCGCCCTCAGGGCCCCACCCAGTTGATGATTCAGCCGAGGCCCCCGAGTCCGACGGAAGGCTTTTTCACTCCTATTGTGGGAATGATGGGTGGATCTTCGATGCCGACTACGTACGAGTTTTTTCCTGGCATGACTGGCGGATCTTCGAGTTCCACTGTTCCCTCTGCTTCTGCCCCCTACCCGTTTTCTGCTCAGCCTTATGATATTTCGGGCCCCGGGTTCGTTCAGCACACACCTCCACAGTCGTTGTTCTTTTCTGGTCCGCCTGTCGGACCAAGTGGTACTGCTGGAGACGACAACGTCAACGAGCCCGATCATGATCCTCAACAGGGCCCCACCCAACATGGACGACGCAATCCGGGTCGTAATTGACGTCCACCAGATTGTGGTACCGGCGGACATAGATATATGCAGTAGTTATATTTTTTTCTATGTTTTTCGACATTAGTTGTTTATTTAATTTATATTTTCTTAATTAAAGTATTATATATTCGGAATTATTAATTGATACTTTTATATTTAAAAACTTACATCAAAAGCACTACATCGAAAGCACCGAGTTCACAAATTACAAGTACGCAAGATAAATAACTTACATAACTTAATCAAAATTACATTACTAATCGTAGTCGATACTTATGTCAGACGTTAAGTTTAGTTCCTCAATTATTTGTTCTTTCTCCTGCCGTCTCTGATAAATTTTTAAGAACACGTCATTCTCGTCTGGACTAGCTAACTCATTCTCGTCTTCGCCAGCTAACGCATTCTCGTCTTGGACAGCTACAACATTTGTTGAAGAACTTGATCCGTCATCAAATTTCACGCTAAGCTCGATGTTTGTTCCCCCAGCAAGTTTGTATGCCCGAAACATCTTTCGCATAGCTTTCTTATCTGACAGTGTGAGCATATAATGTTCCTCGGGGCCGGGCTCATTGACTGGTACTTTCACTTGCAAAGCCTCTATTTTTGCGCTGGTCGACTCTTTAACTCGTTTGGAGATCAACTCAAATAATTCATTTCTTGTGATCGTTTCACTAAAAGATGTGTAGAAGTATGTTCCACGATAAAATACAGTAGTTGAATATCGAGCCATTTTATCTTTCAGAAATGTAGAAATGCAAGAAAACCGGGGAAGATAGAAAAGTAATAAGTTTGATGGGATGTTAAGGCAGAAATACAGCCTATTTATACAGATGGTTATAGGCATGCAGGGACCTATATTGCGTGTTAGAAACGCAGTTTCACCATAATGCATTTGTCAGCCCAAAGCCCGGTAAAGTAGAGCAATAATTTTAGAATTCGCGTTTTCCAAAACGCGAATACAATTATTCGTACTGAATTCGCGTTTTGTAGAACGCGAATTCTATAGATTCCAAAAGAATTCGCGTTTTACAAAACGCGAATTCAGTACGAATAATTGTATTCGCGTTTTGGAAAACGCGAATTCTAAAATTATTGCTGACTTACCAGGCTTTACCGGGCTTTGGGCTGACAACTCAAAAATTATTGCTACAGAATTCACCAATGCTTTACCAGACAGATTTCTATTTATAATTGAGGGGTGCAGAATTTCTAGATGCACCCAAACAAAACTTAAGAATCACAAAAGTTCTTCGATTTTCAAAAATGACACCGAGAATTCAAGCTATAGTATACTACGATGGTCAGATGGTCCCCGATTCATACATTGGGATCATATTTCAATCTGAAAATACTGTTACGATCAACATTCCGAGACGATCAACGTTCCAGTCGCTTAGGACCTTAATATCCAGGAAGGTTCCCAATCGCTCCGGAAGGGAGTTGCAGTCTTTGAAGTATCGATGTCCAACGTCGATAGAGCCACTGTATTACACAATATTCGATGTGGAAGACGACAGTTCTGTAGAAATGATGATAGATACACATAGCCAGTACTCAATGGGATGGGCCATGGAGCTATTTGTAACATTTGCTGAAGTTCACGTTGCAGCTCAAAATGTGGTACCAAATTGGTTACGAGGAAATCTCGAGTTCAATCCAAATGCTATTAGTCCGACATCGAGTTTACGACGTGACTTCAACCTTCTTCAAACAAGAACCGATGAAGCTTCATCGTCTTCGTCTTCGCGACAACGACGTTCTTCCGTTCCAAGGTTCGAATTTGACCTTAACTTGCCACCAACCCAAGAGTCGTCATACAGTCCATACGTTCCAAACTATGATGATTTCTCTACGGGGCGCCACTCAACACACATTCCATACACGACGTCTTCAACGTACAATGAACAGTTTAACCCGTTCGATGATTTCTCTACCGGGCGCCACTCAACATACATCCCAAGTCACCGAAATGTGGATGATATGTTCTTAGCGGGGAGACATTCAACCGCCGCTACTGTCGATCCGGTTATGACTTCAGAACCTGTTCACGCACAGGTTTATGATGACGCAGAACTTTTCCAGTTTGATGATGCGCTTTCTGATGAAGAGCCGCGTACAGAGGTTGGGCCTGATGGTGACGAGATGGGTCTATTTCCTTCTGATCCATCTGACATTGACGAGCCGGTGGAATCAGAGGAGAGCGCAGAAAACTCTTCTGAGGATGATGAGGATGATGATGTTCGTTCGACGCAACTGCATGGACCAACCAGTTGCGCAACATATTACGACCCACCTTCGCACTTCACAACAGTGGATATGGATGGCTTCTTCGATACTGAATTCCCAGAACATCCACAATTAGACCAGTTCAACCAATGGAATGTGGGTTCGACTGAGCTACATGAAGGAATGGTCTTCAGGACAAAAAAGCTCGCGGAGGCTGCCATCAAGCATTACAACATTCAGCGCTCAGTTACGTCCACCGTTTGGAAGACCGAGGCCAGGAAATATATTGCAGAGTGTCCTCACAAGTCCGCTGGATGTACATGGAGGGTTCGTGTGTCGCAATTGAAAAGGCTGCATAACCTGTGGAAAATAACGAGATATACAGGGCCTCATACATGCTCCGTTGGGAGCCTCAGCCAAGACCATCCTAACTTGGATGTACACGTGCTTTCCGATGCAATCCTTCCACTCGTGAAAGCAAACCCACGTGTATCTGTGCCAGTGTGTATAGCTGCCATCAAATCCATTTACAAGTACACCGTCAATTACGATAAGGCATGGTATGCAAGATCTCGAGCCATCGAAACACTGTACGGGCAATAGGAGCTATCATACAACGATCTGCGATCATGGCTTCAAGTTATGCAGGAATATAATCCAGGGACAATTGTGGAATTGGAGACTGTTCCGAAGTACTACAACGATCGTGTTGTACCAGGGGAGGTCGAATTTCATCGCCTTTTCTGGACGTTCCCCCAATGCATAAAAGCTTTCCGTCACTGCAAACCTATGCTCCAGATCGACGGTACATTTTTATATGGCAGATACACGCAGATATTGCTAATTGCAGTTGCCCAGGATGGCAACAGAAAATGTATCCCAGTTGCTTTTGCGATTGTTGAAAAGGAAAATATCCCTTATTGGGAGTTTTTCCTTTACAACCTCCGCAAGTATGTCATGCGCCGGGTTTTGCGTACACGTGAAGATGGCCTAGCTATTATTTCAGATAGAGGCGCAGGGATTTGGGGAGCAATTCAACGTTTGGGAGATTCATGGAAACCCCCATACATACATCACCGGTATTGTTTGCGGCATATAGCAGCAAACTACTATCAGAGGTTCAAGAACGAGGATGAACGTATAATGGTTCTCCGTATGGGTATGCAACCATTCCATTTTGTTATTCTACGTCCACCAATTTCATATTATTACCAATTAACTATTTTACATGTCTTATTCAACAGGCAACGCACACCGTGTTAATCAAGTGGAAGAGCTGCTGGAGGAGTTGCAATTGAGGAATCCATTCGGGTATAACTATCTTATGGAGATACCGAAGGAGAAATGGTTGCGATGTTATGACGGGGGTCGTCGATGCGGCCATATGACAACAAACTTGGCTGAGGCGATCAATTCGTCTCTTAAGGGAACGCGCCATTTACCTATCACGTCCGTTGTCAAAGCAACATATTACCGATTGGCAACCCTTTTCGCAACCCTCGGCAAACAAGCAATGAACTGGATGGCAGCTGGTCGCATATTTAATCCAGATCTCGCCGACAAAATCCAAGCGTCCATTGCGCATGCTAACTCGATGGGTGCGTTGTGCTTCTCTCGTCGGGAACATATCTTTGAGGTCACGCAATTTTCTGAACCGCTACAAGGAATAATGCAATACACCTACGTGGTTGATTTGCAAAAGCGAACGTGCGATTGCGGGGAGTTCCAGACGTTCAAGTTCCCGTGTTCGCATGCTTTCGCAGCATGTGCATCGGTTCATTTTGATGCAACGACACTCATTGATCCGGTATACAAGCTCGAAACCGTTTTCAAGGTTTACCGAAACGAGTTCCCTCCGATCGGAAATGCACGTGACCGTCGTATAATCAGCAACGAACCAAAGATATGCCCAGATCCCTCCCTGCGACGAAAGAAAAAAGGCCGGCCAAAATCAACGAGGATTCATTGTGCCGAAGATATGGTTCCGAGAGAAAAGACCGGACAACCTAGGAGGTGCAGTAAATGTGGGAACACTGGACATGATATTAGGAAATGCCCTCTTAGGACCGGCCCCCGAATTAACTAGATCAACCATTGTGTAGTCTTTTCTGATTTGTGAACTTCTATTATCTGGTAATTTAATAAATCTTATGGGCACTCTTTTCCCCCTACATAGGTTTAGAGGGGTTTTTTAACGAGGCCCTTTAAATTTAAAAAAAAAACATGCCTATGGACACATTTTTTGCTTCAAAAATGTTACTTTGATAGCATTTTTAACACAATTTTCTCACATTTTCGGACACCGTCTTCCTCGGAACTTTAGCACCACTGCAAAATTAAGGTACACATCTTTGTCTCCAAACTTAGGAAAAACCAAAAAAAAGTTCGAAACACACCCTAAAATGCATTTAAACATGCCTATACGATAATGTTTCCTTTTAAAACATTGTTACTTGCTCATTTCCAGGCCATTTTCACACATCTTAGGATATTATATACGCTCGTATCTTCACACCATCTTAAAGATATGTTTCAATACGACACTGTTATAGTTCAAAAATTTTAATCGGGTACCCCGATAATCCGTTATTCGATCACAAATATTGCTACCTAAACATCTTATATTGGTTTCAATTCATTTTCATGTTGAATTTCTCGTGCGGGGGCAGCAATAAATCGTTGAATTCGCGTTTTGCAAAACGCGAATTCCCTTTCCACTGAAACGTCCCAGGAATTCGCGTCCTGCAGGACGCGAATCTTGAATTCGCTTTCCCCAGGACGCGAATTCGTCCTACATGGCATGAAAGGGGGGTATTTTTCCCAATATCAATCTTTGGGGGTTATTTTCCCCAATAAATTCCCAAAGGGGAATATTCAAACCATAACGCCTGCCTTAGTTGACTTTAAAACAAGCTATTTCAACAAAAAAATACCTTAGGCACATATTTTAGCCAAAAATGAAATTTTAGACACCCATTTCAGTAAAAAAAAATACTTTAAGCACCTATTGCAAAAAAGAGAAATAGTTTGACTTAAAATCGAAAACTTTATTGTCCGCAACATAACATTTCAAACTTTAATGGTGAAAAAAGAAACTTACTCAAATATTAGTGACTATATTTGTAGTTTACCCATTTTTTCCTTCTTCGATAGTTGCTACTTTGGTATTAGAATCATTTTTTCCGTGGACAAGAGTTGAGTACATTGGTAAAGTAAATTGTACTCTCATGGAAATGATAAAAATTCAAACCTTAAAAATAATATTTTATTGGAGGGACAACCTCACACTCCGAACATAAACAATAAAACAAACATGCATTACCCAAAAATAATCTCTCTTTTTCCGCCTAAATGTCTTAAGAACTTCGGAAGGAGAAAAGAAAAGAAAAACTATATATATATATTGATCATAAACCGAGACTTTCATTAATAAAAAGAAAAAGATAACAAGATGCAGGTGACAATCAGAACGTACAAACCCGCATGCCCCTGCATGCAATCACCAACGTAGAAGCAAAGACATAGAAACCTAACGATGATAGGTGTAACACTCGGGTTTTGGGGTCGGGTGAAAATAATGTTTTAATATTATTTCAGGTTCAGTTTTATAATTTAAATAAATAAAATAATGGTTCGGGTTTTGTTTGCAAATAAAACAAAGGTGTTGGACCCAATTTTTAAACCAAAACCCAATAGCCAGTTCATTAATGGCATTTTGGTAAATTTTAAAAGGAAGGGAAATAAGATGACAAAAAGGGGGTTTTATTTGAAAAGAAATGCTCATCTTCTTCATTCCACCATTTTTGAAAACCTAAAACCCCTCTTATCCCCTAAAGCCATATTTCATCAAATCTCTTCATCAATTCAAGGACTCTCTTCGAGGTAATTGCGTTTTTGAATTCTCCTCATGATTTCCAACATTTTCATAGCTTTAGTTTTCATAGAAATCATCTTTTTGAGTTTTTGAAGTTTTCAAGTTTGAAGAAAAGCATGAAACTTTAATAGCTTTTTGTGTTGTTTTTGATTAATAGAGTTAAGTTTTGATCTAACCTTACCCTATGGAACATTATATCTCAATTTGGTTGGGTTTTATAAAGAATCCCGAAATGGGTTTTTAGGGGTATATTTAAAGTGTCAAAATTTGTGTTTTTGGAATGGTTTTGTGAAGAATTGTTGGGCTGATGTTATAACAACATTGGGTAGGTGTTTTTAGATGTTTTATGATGATTTTTGAGAGGTTATAGTGTTAGTTTGATGGGATTCCCGTAGCTACTGCTGTAGGTGATTTTTAGGAGTGGAAATTAAGAGTTTTTGAAGTGTTTGTGTGGGGAAATGAAAGGCTGATGGTTGTACAACATTATGATGATGTTTTGGACATGTTTTGGAGTGTTTTAAGTGTTCAAATTGGGAGGTAATGGCTGAGTTTTGCTGGAGTACGAAAATGGGATTATTTGGGAGGATTTCGACTTTGAATTGTTGAGAAAATGTTAGAGAATTGAGAGATGATGTGTAACAGTAAATTTGTGGTTGATTAAGAGGTTAATACATTGTTTTTGATTGGTTAGAAACAACGGATTTGGCCTTGGGAGGTTGGGCACGATTCCGGAAGTTGTGGAGGCTTGGGTCGGCTTTGCTTGGGTTGCTTAAGGAAGTAAGGTGAGTGGTTAATGTTTTAACTTGATTTTCAAAGGTTGGTTCAGGCATGTGGAGGTGGAAATGTTTCAAGTATCGTTTTGGTTCAAAGATGATTTTGAAAATGTTTAGACTGAGCTTGAAAAGTCAATTTAAACCCAAGGGTAAGTTGATGTGAATCGCCTCTTTAATTTCCCTTTTACCGTTTGTTTTCATTACTTGTGGTGATAAATTGTTATGTATGAAATTCCAATATTTGGGAGGAAGCATGTTGCTTATTATTATATCGTTGATCATGTGTGATGGTGTTTATGGTGTTGTTTATATGCCTTGTAAGATGTGTGTAAGTTGGTGCAGGTTGTGCACGAAAATGGTGAGTAAGACCATTGTGGTTGGTAAGTTGTAAGTAGTAAGTTGGTGCCTAGTTGTGGACTTTGTTACAACTTGTTTTTGGTTGTACATGATATAGTGAGAACGTGTCGCATGATGGTGATTGTATATCGTGTTGCATAGTTGGTGTCTAACCTCACGTGATGGTTGTCGTTGCTCCGGTGATGTGTAGTCCCGCCGGTAGCTAATGGTATAAGACTCCGGTGATGTGTAGTCCCACCGGTAGTGACTAGTAGAAGAGTACTTTGAAGTGTAGTCCCATTGGAAAACTACTAGTCGAAACGGTGATGTGTAGTCCCACCGTGTGTGTTTTGGTTATGCTTGTGCATACCATGTATTGTTCATGTTGTGTCTCAGTATATCATTCTCTTTTTATGGTTTTGCCTTAATCTAGGATTATGTCTTTATGTATACCATGAAGTGTGATGTCATGATAAATATCTATATTGTGGACTTGTGGTTGAACTTGTATGTGCTGGCCTTTACTGTTAAAGAAAGCTTTGAACCCTGCATTGTCGTTGTTATGTTTTTGAGCTCCGCTCACTAAGCTTTATGCTTACGCTCTCCTTTTCCGACAATGCAGATCATTAGCTTGGAGTTAGCAAGGAGCAAGAAAGGGAGTCCAAGCGTGTGGTGGTTTGCTCAAGTATGGTTTATTAAATAATGTAGTAGTTTAGCAATGGGAAATGCTACGTGTTTTAGGAACGTGTATCTAGACTCCTTTGTGTTAGCTTTATGTTGTTAATGCCTCATGTTGATGGATTTGTAAACCATGTTTATGTGGATGCCTAAGTGTTTGCTTGAGAGGCTTATAGCCATGTCCTTGGGATGCTTGTGTTGCTTTGGTATTTGGATGTCATGCTTGGCTTGTAAAACCATGTCTAGATTGCCTTATATGAATGTTTTATGTTTGTTTGCTAAGGCATGAAACTCATGTATGCTATGTATGCCTTCTTTGAATGATTACGCGAGTCCCTTGGTTGAATGATGTTCGTCCATGTTAGGTGCTTGTATGACTAGATCTTGGTTTGTAAATGTTGTATGTATGTTCGTATGTGGCTAGGGAGGTCTTATTATGCATCTAGAGTGTAAATCTTGTGTGTTTGGGCTGAAAATGGAGAATTGCAGAGCAGGGCGTATCGGTACGCCTAAGGGCCGTATCGATACGGTCTTGCCTACAGGACTCAGTTTTGGCTGGGCGTATCGATACGCGGGGGTGTATCGATACGGTTTTTGCTCATTGGAATTTTGAGATTTTGGTGAGTTAATAGCGTATCGGTACGGTGTATTAGCGTATCAGTACGGTTCCATCTCGTTGACCTCGAAATATTGACCGAGAGGGGCGTATCGATACGCTCAAGGGCTGTATCGATACGGTCTTCCCTGAGTTGACTGAGAGGGTTGACTTTGGTCAAGGCGTATCGATACCCTCTATAGGCGTATCGATACGACATGTTTAATAAGGAAAGTTTGGGCTGTTCAATTGCATGTCTTGTGGGTCTTGTATCCGTGTTTGTTCACTGCGTGTCCTATCACATAGGATTTAATAAAGGTATCTAGAAAAGATAAAGAAAAAAAACAGGGTTGCTAACCGAAGGGGAGCTTTAACGGGTTTCACTTCGGTTTTCCCCGTGTGGCCCACTCGGACCGGTCATCTGGCCAGACCGAGACGAGGGGGTTACATTTATTGGTATCAGAGCCTGAGGTTTCCGAGACCTCGGGTTGGTAAGTGAGGTAAGTTTGAAGTGTTATGTTGTTGTTATGTCTCGGTGAATGTTTTGCCATGTATGCTTGATGTTTGCTTGTTAGTACGGTGTTTGAAAGCATGATGGTTGTGTTGAAGCGTAGTGTCGAGTTCCCATATCTACTATTACTTATTTGAAAAGATTTTTGTAAAGGAATATACTTGAGCACCTTGGACCCTTGCTCTTGCTAACCCTAAATATTCTTGCTTGTGTGTTTTGCTTATTGTTGTATTGTTGTCTTTGGTAAGTTTGAGGCCGAGACGTGGGCCTAGAGCTGGTAAACGTGAATCTGAGGTTTTAGAGGATGTGAATGTTGAGAGAGTTCATCGCCTTAGTTCAGGGCAGTATAACCGTACCAGAGTTCGGAGTGCAGTTTGTCTATTTGGGTCAACATGCCTATGAGTTGGTTTCTGTTGAGGGAGAACAATATGACCGATCTTGATATGAGTTGGTAAGAGAAGTGAATACTTAAGAGTTGACTTCGGAATGATGTCGATGTTATAGCAAGTAATTCCTCGATACAATCATTGAGCTTGTTTTTCTGATTGATTCTGGATCTACGCGTCCGTGTATTTTGAGTGAGCATGCGAAGTTGTTGAATCTACCTTGTGAGGTACTAGAGGTAGGTGTTAGTGTTACTAGCTCCTTCGGGGATACAGTCATGGTCAAAAAGATGTACAAGGGATGTCCGTTGATGATTCAGGGTCACGTGTCTCCAGTAGATGTGAGAGAACCACCTTATTACGATTTTGAGGTGATACGGGGCATGGATTGGCTTGTAGAACATAGAGTTAGGGTAGACTTTGAGACAATGTGAGTTTTCTTAAAGCTTGCGGATGACTATGAGATTGTAATGGTAGGTGGGAATGTGGATTTCGTATCGAATGCTGATCCAGCTTTAGAGGTCAAAGATTGATTGAGTTTGGTTGACAAGCTTGCCTAGCAAATGTGATGGATTTGATTTTTGAATGAAGATTAGACCACAGAATGTTAGAATAGTTTGTGTTTTTCCTAGAAGTGTTTGCAAGAATTACCCGGTTTGTCTGTTGTTAGGGAAGAAGAGATTGTTATTGATACCGTCTCCGAGTTGCTTCTATTTTGATTTCTCTGTATCTTACGTATCCCAAAAGAATTGAGAGTGTTGAAGAATCAACTTCGAGATTTGTTAGACCTTAGATTCATTAGGCCTAGTACACCATCTTAGTGTATGGTAGTGCAAATTGTGAAGAAGAGAGAAGACAATATGAGAATGTGTTTAGATTTCAGACAGTTGAAACAAGTGACAGTGGTTAGTTAGTATCCATTTCTGAACATTCGTGATTTGTTGATCAGTTAGTGTGTGCACCAGTCTTTTCAAGATTAATTTGAGATCCGATTTCTACCTGTTGGAAGTGAGAGAAGTTAATGTACCGAAGACAGCTTTTCGGGTCAGGATATGATCACTTCGAGTTTTGGGTTATGCCGTTTTGTTTGACTAGTGTGTTAGTTACTTTTATAGAGATGTTGAGCAGAATGTTTCCCGAGTTCCTTGATCGGTTTGTAGTAGTTCTCTTAGATTATATATGAGTATATTCACGTACTGAAGAAGATCATGACAAACTTTAGAGTTAGTGTTGTAGATCCTACTTGAGAATCAGTTGTATGCCAGGTTAAACAAAAGTGAACTCCGAGTCAAGGAAGATGTTCTCCTAGGACATGTAGATCAGCCGAGTGTGTTAGAGTAAACCTTAAGTAGTCAGAAGAATATGTGAGTTGGAAGAAGTTGAAGACTGTGACAGGTATCTATAGTTCCTAGGACTAGCACTGTTACTATCGAAGGTTTGTAAGTGGTCTTTTGAAGGTAGCTGCTCCATTGACATGTTGCTACAGAAGAATGTTCAGTTTGTGTAGTTAGATGCGAGACAATGAGCCTTTGAGAAACCGAAAGGAACTTTGATGAAAGCTTTGACCTTAGTCCAGCCTATATCAGAGAAAGAATTTGTGAACCATAGTGATGTGTTACATGTATGGTTAGGTTGTGTGCTTATGCAAGACAGAAGATCGTGGCCTATTCATCGAGATAGTTGAAAGACCTTGAAAAGAATTATCGGACACAAGACATAGAGTTAATTTCAGTTGTATTTGCTTCGAAGACTTAGAGACAAAACATGTATAGTAAAGAATGCACAGTATGTACGCATATCACCAGAACTTGAAAAATTAGACGACCTAGGAATGGTTGAAACTTGAACAACATGAGTTGTTAGAACTGCTTGAAGACCGTAATCCCAAGATTGAGTACCATCCGAAGAGAGTGGACATAATAACCGATGTTCTGAGTTATATTTGTTGATAGATTAGTAGTTGAGTTGCGAGCTATGATTGCCGGATTCAGTTTATCAAATGATAGTAGTTTTGTGGCCGAGTTTCGGGTTAAACCTACCTTGAGTCAGATACTTGAAGAGAAACAGTTGCAAGACGTGTTCTTGGCACCTCACGTGCAAGAATTAGTGGAAGGAAGACCTTCAGAATACAGTTCAGGGATGAGGGAGTTTTGCATTTTAGAGACAGAATAATTGTGCCGATTGACATAGTGTTTGAGACGTATTGTTTAGGCCGAAGCACACGATAGTTCATTTGCATTGCATCAGAGTAGTATGAAGACGTATTGAGGGTTGAAGATGAGTACTTCTTGATTGAGTTGATGGATGATGTGGTTCAGTATGAAAGTAAGTGTGTAATTTGCCAGCGTGTCAAGACCGAGCATCAGTTTTCTTCTAGTTTGTTACATCCGTGGGAGATTCGTATTGAAAGTGGGTAATAGATTCGAGAGATCTGGTGTCTGATTCGCCTTCGATTTCCTCCGTGAGAACTTAGTTGAATAATCAATGTTAGTTGCACTGTATGTGGTCCTTTATACATGTTCACGTTACTTGTACCTTGTGTAAGATGGCAGAGTTGTGCCTTAGCAAGAGAGTGAGTTGTACAGTGTCTTGTATTCGATAGTGGCCAGTAGAGATTCGAGATTTCAACTAGATTTTTGAAGACGTTTGCATAGTGTTTGGGTTACCTGTTGAAGTCAGATGATTAGTCAGAAAAAGATTATGGGTCAAGTATTCAAACAGTGTTGTATGAGAATGTGAATCGAGCTAGTTCTGTTGTTTATTTGTTGTAGTTACCACCAGAGTTAGAAAGGGGTTTGTGATGTGTTCCGCGTATCTGTGATTCGGAAATGTGAAACTGATCTGTCTCGTGCTATGGTTGTTGAAGAGATTGAGTTCGGTTTAAAATGGGCATACATTGAAGGACCTGATGAGACCTTAGCGTCAGATAGCTAATGTTGTGTGGTAAGTCTACCGAGTTGGTGAGTATGTTGTGGGGAGAGAGGAAGTGTGGAGGAGCATGTTCCGGTGGCTCTTCCTGTCTGATGAATTTCGGGGACGAAATTTCCTTAAGTGGGGGAGAGTTGTAATACCCGGGTTTTGGGGTCGGGTGAAAATAATGTTTTAATATTATTTCGGGTTCAGTTTTATAATTTAAATAAATAAAATAATGGTTCAGGTTTTGTTTGCAAATAAAACAAAGGTGTTGGACCCAATTTTTAAACCAAAACCCAATAGCCATTTCATTAATGGCATTTTGGTAAATTTTAAAAGGAAGGGGAAATAAGATGACAAAAAGGGGGTTTTATTTGAAAAGAAATGCTCATCTTCTTCATTCCACCAATTTTGAAAACCTAAAACCTCTCTTATCCCCTAAAGCCCTATTTCATCAAATCTCTTCATCAATTCAAGGGCTCTCTTCGAGGTAATTGCGTTTTTGAATTCTCCTCACGATTTCCAACATTTTCATAGCTTTAGTTTTCATAGAAATCATCTTTTTGAGTTTTTGAAGTTTTCAAGTTTGAAGAAAAGCATGAAACTTTAATAGCTTTTTGGGTTGTTTTTGATTAATAGAATTGAGTTTTGATCTAACCTTACCCTATGGAACATTATATCTCAATTTGGTTGGGTTTTATAAAGAATTCCGAAATGGGTTTTTAGGGGTATATTTAAAGTGTCAAAATTTGTGTTTTTGGAATGGTTTTGTGAAGAATTGTTGGGCTGATGTTATAGCAACATTGAGTAGGTGTTTTTAGATGTTTTATGATGATTTTTGAGAGGTTATAGTGTTAGTTTGATGGGATTCCCGTAGCTACTGCTGTAGGTGATTTTTAGGAGTGGAAATTAAGAGTTTTTGAAGTGTTTGTGTGGGGAAATGAAGGACTGATGGTTGTACAACATTATGATGATGTTTTGGACATGTTTTGGAGTGTTTTAAGTGTTCAAATTGGGAGGTAATGGCTGGGTTTTGCTGGAGTACGAAAATGGGATTATTTGGGAGGATTTCAGCTTTGAATTGTTGAGAAAATGTTAGAGAATTGAGAGTTGATGTGTAACAGTAAATTTGTGGTTGATTAAGAGGTTAATACATTGTTTTTTATTGGTTAGAAACAGCGTATTTGGCCTTGGGAGGTTCGAGCACGATTCTGGAAGTTGTGGAGGCTTGGGTCGGCTTTGCTTGGGTTGCTTAAGGAAGTAAGGTGAGTGGTTAATGTTTTAACTTGATTTTCAAAGGTTGGTTCAAGCATGTGGAGGTGGAAATGTTTCAAGTATCGTTTTGGTTCAAAGATGATTTTGAAAATGTTTAGACTGAGCTTGAAAAGTCAATTTAAACCCAAGGGTAAGTTGATGTGAATCGCCTCTTTAATTTCCCTTTTACCGTTTGTTTTCATTACTTGTGGTGATAAATTGTTATGTATGAAATTCCAATATTTGGGAGGAAGCATGTTGCTTATTATTATATCGTTGATCATGTGTGATGGTGTTTATGGTGTTGTCTATATGCCTTGTAAGATGTGTGTAAGTTGGTGCAGGTTGTGCACGAAAATGGTGAGTAAGACCATTGTGGTCGGTAAGTTGTAAGTAGTAAGTTGGTGCCTAGTTGTGGACTCTGTTACAACTTGTTTTTGGTTGTACATGATATAGTAAGAACGTGTCGCATGATGGTGATTGTATACCGTGTTGCATAGTTGGTGTCTAACCTCACGTGATGGTTGTCGTTGCTCCGGTGATGTGTAGTCCCGCCGGTAGCTAATGGTATAAGACTCCGGTGATGTGTAGTCCCACCGGTAGTGACTAGTAGAAGAGTACTTTGAAGTGTAGTCCCATTGGAAAACTACTAGTCGAAACGGTGATGTGTAGTCCCACCGTGTGTGTTTTGGTTATGCTTGTGCATACCATGTATTGTTCATGTTGTGTCTCACTATATCATTATCTTTTTATGGTTTTGCCTTAATCTAGGATTATGTCTTTATGTATACCATGAAGTGTGATGTCATGATAAATATCTATATTGTGGACTTGTGGTTGAACTTGTATGTGCTGGCCTTTACTGTTAAAGAAAGCTTTGAACCCTGCATTGTCGTTGTTATGTTTTTGAGCTCCGCTCACTAAGCTTTATGCTTACGCTCTCCTTTTCCGACAATGCAGATCATTAGCTTGTAGTTAGCTAGGAGCAAGAAAGGGAGTCCAAGCGTATGGTGGTTTGCTCAAGTATGGTTTATTAAATAATGTAGTAGTTTAGCAATGGGAAATGCTACGTGTTTTAGGAGCGTGTATCTAAACTCCTTTGTGTTAGCTTTATGTTGTTAATGCCTCATGTTGATGGATTTGTAAACCATGTTTATGTGGATGCCTAAGTGTTTGCTTGAGAGGCTTATAGCCATGTCCTTGGGATGCTTGTGTTGCTTTGGTATTTGGATGTCATGCTTGGCTTGTAAAACCATGTCTAGATTGCCTTATATGAATGTTTTATGTTTGTTTGCTAAGGCATGAAACTCATGTATGCTATGTATGCCTTCTTTGAATGATTACGTGAGTCCCTTGGTTGAATGATGTTCGTCCATGTTAGGTGCTTGTATGACTAGATCTTGGTTTGTAAATGTTGTATGTATGTTCGTATGTGGCTAGGGAGGTCTTATTATGCATCTAGAGTGTAAATCTTGTGTGTTTGGGCTGAAAATGGAGAATTGCAGAGCAGGGCGTATCGGTACGCCTAAGGGCCGTATCGATACGGTCTTGCCTACAGGACTCAGTTTTGGCTGGGCGTATCGATACGCGGGGGTGTATCGATACAGTTTTTGCTCACTGGAATTCTGAGATTTTGGTGAGTTAATAGCGTATCGGTACGGTTCCATCTCGTTGACCTCGAAATATTGACCGAGAGGGGCGTATCGATACGTTCAAGGGCTGTATCGATACGGTCTTCCCTGAGTTGACTAAGAGGGTTGACTTTGGTCAAGGCGTATTGATACCCTCTATAGGCGTACCGATACGGCCTGTTTAATAAGAAAAATTTGGGATGTTCAATTGCATGTCTTGTGGGTCTTGTATCCGTGTTTGTTCGCTGCGTGTCCTATCACATAGGATTTAATAAAGGCATCTAGAAAAGATAAAGAAAAAAATAGGGTTGCTAACCGAAGGGGAGCCTTAACGGGTTTCACTTCGGTTTTCCCCGTGTGGCCCACTCGGACCGGTCATCCGGCCAGACCGGGACGAGGGGGTTACAATAGGGATGACACAGCAAGCCCGAAAACCGTTTGAAAGCCAAACAATGACAACAACAGAAGCACCAGTGAAACCTACAAACAGGTTCCAAACTGGGAAAGCAAGACACAAACCAGAAAAAAGGATAACAATGAGCCATTCGTGAATCAGGCCATGGGACGACAACCCAAAATCTTAGTGAGAGCTCTATCCGGAGGCAGGGTCCCTTGATTTCTGTCAAGGGTCTTGTCAACTGGGACGGGGAAGGCGTCTGACCTCTCTTCAGAAGGCGATCAAGGGGGGAGAGAAGAGTAACCTCCTTGTTCCACGGTAGGGGCCAAAGCCTAGCTGTATTTGAGACCTTAACACCAAAAAACCTTGGATTATCAGGCATGTAGAAGTACCAACTGATCCTAGGGGAAGGCAAAAGCTGTGATGCCCCCTTCCATACCTTCCAACTGGAGGAGGGTCTGCATAAACGATTCACTATGGATGCGGATAGCTCCCAAGAGAGCTATCCGCTTCGACAATCTTTCAAGCACATGGTATAGTAGGTTGAGCAGCGTGGACATTTGCCGTGGCAACTTCATCATCACTCAGAAAAATATCTTCATTAAGGGAACAACCATCATCGACAATCACGGAAGCCATAGTTGTAATTTTTTCCCATATGGATCAATTCCTAGTTCTTCAATGCCAACTCAATCCAGCAAGATCCTAGTCATCTCCATTGCATGCTTCCTTATGACAACTTGCTTGATTAGTGTCAGGCGATTAGGTCCATAGGAGAAGCCTCGTTTTTGTTTCTCAATGCTATTGATGATGGGGACGTGAAGGTGAAAGAGCTTGGAAAGAGTGCAATCTTCACAACATCCTCATTTGCAACTGCTCCAAAACAGTTGGCTCCCCAATTGCCCGGTGAAATTTGAAAGATCCCTTCGTTTATGTAACTCCAGTTCTCTCCTCTTAGACACAAAGATGGATTCATCACTAGACTCATCCCTCTTACGTTTGTATTTGTTTGAGACCTCGAGTTTCCCCACCCTTCAATTATCGTGTTCCTAAGCAAATACACAGATTGGATCCCTTCAAAAATGGAAATGACTTGGTTAGGGGCTGCAGCCTCACCATATGCCTTGGACTCTGAAGGCATATAGTTGACATTGTTGGCCTTAGCAAGTTGAGAGTCAACGGTTAGGTTTCCATTTAAGGAAACATCCACATTCTCTTTCTTTACATTCCCGGTATTAGCTTATTCAAATGGAGAAACTTTGATGAGGCTTGCTGGCAAAGAGAACCTCGTACCCTTGGGAGTAGTAATCGAGGTGGCTTTGGAGTTGCAGCTTAGCTTTTCGAGCTCTTCGATGCTGTCTGTTGTAGCCGGTGAAGGAGAGAGTCGTGCAGAGTGCTCTTGCAAGGACTTCCGATGAGCTTGAGACATCGTTTTCCATGGTTTCTTCTCCTAAGATGGTGTAGCTCTAAGCCAGGGACCGTATTTTCTGGTGGTTTGAAAGAGTCTGGTATCATGCCAGCACTCTTTCTCAGTGTGACCAATTTGACCGCACTTATAGCAAAACTTAGGCAAACGTTCATATTTGAAGGAGATCTCGAGGGGCTTGAAGGTTGGCCTATTGAGCATGAATCATGTCCTCAGCGGATCTTCCACCCTGATTACCACACGCAAACTTAACTGGCCATCCCATTTTACTTTACTTTTGTCATTTAGATTCGATCTGTAGCATTTAGGAAAAAGATTCCCGATTTTCTTCACATTCTCATGGGTGATTAGAGACAGTGGTAGATTGTGGACCTGAATCCAGAATTCTTCCAAGGAAAAATCAAGTTTCTCGAAAGCAACCTCAGGGAGCCACTTCTTAAGGATGAGCAGGTGATCTTGGACTGCCCATAGCCTATTCCCGAGTATCCTCAGTCTGTCATCCGGCGTCTGAAACACAAACAAGAAAACATTGTTTCCCGGGTCATGACACTCTAAGTGAGGGCATTTCCATGCTTTCCTGAGGATCACGTTTAATGTATAATGTTTAGCCACTGTGTCGGAGATGACTTTGCCAACAAGAGTGTGGTTTTTAATGGCGAAAATTATTTCACCGTCTTCATTGAGGTCCAGTGATTTGAGGGAATCATTCTCCTTGATCTCTGTAGGTGGCATACGTGGATGAGAAAGATCCGAGACAGTATTTTGAAAAGCCTTGTCTGTTGTAGGAGTTAATGCCATGGTGTAGTTGAAAAAGGAAACTTAAACAAAGTTGGTTGAGAGAAGTAAAGACACTTAGAAAGGGTTGGTAGGTATGAAAAGTTGGCAATGTTGGATAAAACAAGAGCAGTATAAAGGCACAAGCCGATAGGGGTAAGAGAAACAAAGGTAGAAAGAAGAAAAGGAAAAGAGTCCTACGAGCCAGTGACTCAAAGCCTCTCAGCACACCGAAAAGGGAATGTGCTCAACCAAGATTGAAGTTCCTTCCACTGATGAAGACTTGAACATCTTTGAGAAGGTAACGGAAACCTTTAACCAAGAAGAAAGCTGGGAAGAGTTTAGCTCATCAGTAAACAAACCTTTCAAATATGAAAAGAAAAAAAAGAAAAAAAGAAAAACTATATTTGCTTAATCCTTTGAAATATTAACTCATTTGCATGTGTTATTATTTCTTTTTGGAGAAAATATTTCATAAACCCACCTCGTCATCTTATGGATTTCATGTCATCCATGATTATAATAAATTATTATCATTTTGGTCTTATATTTGACAACAAAAATATTGGAACAAATATACCAATTAAATTAAATTATATTCTTTTATATAAATAAAAGTAATTAATTAGTGATAAAACCAAATAACAACTTAATATTAAATCTAACTTAAGATTTGTCACGCCAAATCGTCAAGAATAATAAACTGAATGTGGAAACATATTTGAATATATCTGAAAATCATCAAGAATTTTGGTTCTATGGCATTTATCTTCTAAGAAAATAGTTTTCTCTTGACGTAAAACTCTCTGGTGAGAAAAGAGAGAAAAACAATATAACATATTTTTTGGGGACCACTACTTATTTATATAGCTGATTATTAAATCAACTAACAAGTATTTATAACTTTACCCCTCATCAAATTATAAATACATCTTATGATATCTACACTTTTATTTTCATGACATTTTAGTACCCATAATACGCTTAACATAATTGGTCACTTAATTATGTGTCATACTTTATAATAACATCGTACATTATACACATATGTCACAATTGCAGATTTTAATTCAATAATTAACTCTTACTACAATTATAAATTATCATTTTTAAATAGTCTAGAAATAATTACAAAATAATATTTGTTCACAAATTATCATTCTATGGGAGAAAACCACCTCCTCGAATAATATGTTACATATAAATATGGATTCCATGTAAAGGAAAATCGTATAAACAAAGAATATCTTCCATGTAAAGGAAGTTTGTATTATATTAATTTATCAAAGATTTAAATAACAAAATGAATAATAATGAACTTAACAAATGAATTTACAATACTAAACATATCTTTGTTACTAAAAGTATGTAAGCTAAAATACTCTACTCTGTTCTTGCCAAGCCGCGCACCAGTAACATTGTTATCTCCTAATGTGTTTCCAGCTCGAACCATGGCTTGGACCCGTGTCCTCAATTTCCCACTCCAGGGCTCGGACCGGAGTCCTTGACGACTCCATGGGTTTGAGTTCGACTATCAGTGAACTTGTTTCCCACACCAGGGCTCGGACCAGAATCCTTTATGCCTCCTAGATTGATGCTAACAGTTAGACTGTTCCCTAGGCTCGAACCTGAGTTCTTAATGCCACCAAGAGTCGAGCTATGTCCCTCACCAGGGCTCGGACCCGAGTTCTTAATCCCACCCAGGGTTCGACTATCCGTGAACTTATGTCCCTCACCTCCATTGCTGGGGCCAGAATTCTTTATTCCCCCGAGATCGAAGCTCGGACCGGAGTTCTTAATTCCTCCGAGGGTCTGACCATTAACGAACTTGTGCCCCTCACCAGGACCGCTCGGACCCGACCCTTTGATCGCGCCGAGATATAAGCCGATATCGAAGAAATCAGGGACTTTTCGACCTACAAGGTTCCGAGACATCAAGGCATTGAAAGGATCCCGAGCTTCAGCGACACTTACAATGGAACTCGACACTAAAACAAAAGCAGAAAAGATTAAAGAAGATTTGACTGCGTTCATCGTATCAGGAAAAAAAAACAATGAAATTTTATGTTGCATGGAAATGAGAATCTGAGGCGAGTAT
Source organism: Hibiscus trionum (assembly GCA_030270665.1). Lineage (NCBI taxonomy): Eukaryota > Viridiplantae > Streptophyta > Magnoliopsida > Malvales > Malvaceae > Hibiscus > Hibiscus trionum. The sequence goes on from BSYR01000025.1 coordinate 22,258,332, forward strand.
TTATAGTGATGGGGGACATTTGACTAAGACTGTATTGCTTGGGAAATACTTCAAATAATGGATTAAAATTCAAAAGAAAACGTGGTGAAAATTGTGTTCTTCGGGGAGGAAACAACCGGGGAAGTTTCTGGGAATGCGGTTTATAGTGGAAAACTGGAAATAGAAAAATGGCGATGGAGATTGCGAGTCCAAGATGGAAAGTTGAATGGTAGAAAAAAGAAATTGAGAGGCATAAAGTGTTTGATTATTAGAATTTCCATGGCCGCCTGACGGCCTCGCCAGTCGTCCCCGATTGTATTTTTTCCCATTGGCTCAAAAATATTCATTAAAACCCAGAGTTTATTTAAACGTTTGGTTTGATTTATTAAATTTGATCTTTCTTAATATTCTTTTACTATAATCATCCATATTTGATTCACAACTTAAAATTTAAATTCCAATTTCAATTTGATATTATATAAAAAATATCTACACTAATAATTAATAATTGAGCAAGCGTTAATGGCCGGTTAGTTAGAGCTACTAATCTGTTCCATTTCCCTTCCCTACAGTCTCCTCCTCCACTTCTAGGTAGAAGTAGAACTAGTATTTGTCAAAAAAAAAAATTAATAATTGGGTAAACTACACCAATCATCACTTAACTTTTTTCTCACTCCTATTTTGGTCACTAGAGTTTACAATTTTTCAATTTAATAACTTAACTTTCAAATTGTTCATGTTTATACAAATAAATTCTTTTGATTAATCATCAAAAAATTATTTTTGGTTAATTGGTAAATTCAGATTATTCAATTCTCGATCTTATATTGTACCAGTTAAATCAAATAATCGATTAACTAGTTAACCGAAATATTTAATTCTGGAAATAATTTTTTTACTTAAAAAATCAGAAGGGTATCAAAATCACTAGACTATAAGATATTGTAATGCATAAAATTTAGAAATATTGTATATAATAGATCAAATCGGTTAATTAATTTTGCTTAAAACTGTGAACCGTAACCGAATTGAAATAATTTATTTTAAAAATTTGTACCGAAATCGGGTTATAATAATCCTTAAAAATTATTTTGATTAATTGCTAAATTTAGATTATTCAATTCTCGATCTTATATTGTACCAACTAAATCGGATAATCGATTGACCGATTAATAGGAATATTTGATTCGAGTAATATTTTTTTACTTTGTTTACTAAAATATCAAATATGGTAATATGGTAAATTTAATAAGCAAAGTAAAAAAAAAATCATTATCCGGATTTATTTAAGGATTAATCGAATTTTTTTATTTGTATAACCATGTCATTTGAGAGTGGCTAGAATATGAACAATTCAAAAGTTAAGTTATTAAATTGAAAATTTTTAAACTTTAGTGACCAAAATAAGTGTAAGAAGAAAGTTGAGTGATGATTGATGCAATTTACCCATTTTTTATTAAGGAAAAAACGATAACTAACGTCAACTTCTAACGGAAGGTAACGAGAGGGACAATATTAAAATCGTACTAAAAGTTATATGAACAAATATGACCAAATCACATCACTATATTACTTATCCAAAATAATCATATCAGTATATTAAAAAAATGTATATTCTTATTTAATAATATTTGTAATCACTCTAATAATTTTTGTTAATAAAATTTTACAAAATTCATTTCGTCTGTATATTTTATTATCACGGTAAACCTAACTTCTATTAGAATTTTAACGTCGGGTCAGTTCACTTATCTTTAACAATATGTTTTTATTTTGAATTATTTTTTAAAAGATAAAAAAATGTTTGTGCATGGACAGTTTTTTTTTTTGAAATATTTAATTTAAATCCAACCTTTTACTGCACTTGCTTTGGGGACCATAGGGAAGAGAATAAAGAATAATTTAAAAGAAAGGTTTGAATTTGCAAGGCCTTGACGACTTAATTACATGTGTCATGCGTGATGACTGACCACACTTTAGGGGGAAATAAAATGTTTGACTTCTCTTTTTTATAAACAAAGATTCAAATACTAACAACACTATCGGACTGGGTTTGAATAGAGAAATTATATCATAACCTCAATTAATTAAATTAATACATATTGCGTTATTTTTTTATATCATATTTACATGTAGAGATGTTCATAAAAATCTAAAAAATCAGACTAAACGATAGGTAATCAAATTGAAAATTTCAATCAAAGCAGTATGGTAATCGCTCTGATTCGATTATAGATACGATTTTTTATAAAACAGTTAATCGAAAAAACTTATCAAAATTTTAAAAAAAATTATTGGACTTTAAACTTTTAACTCATTCTATTAGCTCAAAGAGACTTTGTCCCTTTTACTAAAGTTCTGGCCCATTTAATTAGCCCAAAGAAAATAATAAAAAAACTAATTAGTAATTTCAAGATTTATCTAACTCAGTAATTCACTTAGCTCTTTCAATCTCTCGATAACTCCCTCTCACTCTCTCTAAGCTCCAAAGATTCAACGACCGAAGGAAGAACAAAATTCGATACATATATTTTTCATGTACAAAATAGTGAAAACTCTATTGCATTGTTGACTTTTCTATTACTAAATTGAGGACTTTAAATAATTTTTTTCGTTGTTATTTTAAGCTATTAGAATTAGTAATAAGTATGTATATTATTTATAATAGTAGATGTGTAACATCCCTAAATTAATAAAGTTAATTAAAGATAAAAAGGAAAAGTAGTGATATAAAAAAATTGAGGATTTTGCTACCATGGGGTGTTAGACCTGTGATTCATGTTTAGTGAACTCAAGCCTTAACTATTTAGGGTAAAGATCACATACGGTTAAATCTTGCACCAGCTTTCTTTTAAATTATGTTTTAGTTATCTAATCCTATAATAATTGAAGCCAATTAACCCACATATGTCTCAATTAATGCATGTTTCGAATCTAGAGAAGAGATTGGATTTCTAGAGCCTTCTCAGACTTCTCACCTATCCCATTCCGATCGCTTCTACAATCTCATCCAACGTTTCGCCGAGGCCGCCACTCTCCTCACCAACGGAACCAAAGCTCTACCCCGACTTCAGTCATGTTCTTTACTCACGGCGTTTGCCATGAAATCCAGTTGAAAGTTTGGCGGAAACAACCCCTCAATATCTTCTATTTTCACATTTTTCGGCCACCGTGATCGTCCGTTCGAGGCGAGAAAGTATTGGTTGAACTCCCCACGTCGAGACGAGCATAACCCTGGTCGTCGATCATCAATATGATGTTGTTCGAGTTTCGCTGGCGTCTGTCCGTTTTGGTAAGTGCGTGAGTTTTCGTTTAGTTTTGGTTGAGTTGTGACTGTTTTTGGGTTGTTTGAAATGTCAACCGTTGTTAGAGGTATTTTTCAGGTTGAGGGTCACACGCCACCCAGGATAATTTTGGCCACCAGAGTTACCCCTCAAATGAACCGACCTCGAACCGGTCTGACCCACCGAGCAAATCGAACCGGTCTAGCTAACCGATCTAATTGAATCGGCCCAGACCGGCCATAACAGACCAACCCTATCTGATTTAACCGAGAGTGGTCCGGCCTGTTAATGCCTAATAACCCGAACCAACTTGATCTGTAGACCCAAACCTAGACCTGTTTGACCCATACTCAACCCGAACTGAGTTAACCCGTTTGAGTCAACTCGTCCGAGTCAACTCGTCCGAGTCAACCCAATTGACTTTGACCAATTGACTTTGATAAAAAAGTCAACTTTTTTTTAAAACCGCTATATAATATTTTTCGACGTCCTAAGTGCATTTTTGAAGTCCGTTTGGCGAAAGTCTAACCCGAAAGCCTCTGAATCCAATTTTGAACCTGAACATGCATAAGTATTAAGTTAATTTATTTAAGAGAAGTTATTGAATAAAAGGACTGACACATAATATTATTTGTTAAAGGTACTAGATACTCTCTTGATCATGAATCTGTCCAGCCCAGCTCTTCTAGATTCGAGCGACCGCGTGATCCCGTTGTTACTTGTATGTATCGGTACATTGTGAATTATCATATACGAGACTTTCTCTTGTATTAATTTAAAATTTGTTGTATCTTAGGTTCTAGCATAACATCGGAGCGTAATACAGGTGCTTAGTAGGCCATTTGACCGATCTGAACTTTTGAGGTGTGTTCCTTGTGTGCTATATAAATGTTTTAAATGTTTTGTCTAAACTGATCATGTGCATATAACTGATATTTTTCTAATTTTGCAAAACATAATAGGTTTTCTGATTATAAGCACGATTAATTCATATGTCTGATTTATGCCTAAGTACTTGATTTGATAGCATGCTTTTTGGTTTCTGTTTCCCTAAAAATAATTGTCTACTTTATATATATAATGTTATTACTGCTTATTACTAAATACTGTTAGTATTATTTAAACTATTTTACTAGGGTACTTAGGATAATATATGAAGTCTCTTTAGTTTAGCCCTGATCCGACTGGTAATTATGCCTGTACTTAGTTCCTACGCTTAGGCTAGGGTAATTCCACCTATATTTGGTCCCTATGTTTCGGCTAGGGTAACTCCGCCTGGACCTAAGGTATTCCTTTGGGATGGCACCTACGCCCAATGGGCCTGGGTTAACGCCTTTGTAGATGCAGTTATGAGAATTGCATACTGGAGTTCGGTTAGATGGTAGTTAGGTTTACATGAAAATTTTGGTTGCGCTTATAACATAAATTTCTGAAATGATTTGTATATCTGAACTATTAGAATGTTTTATTATGCACTTAATGGAACACATTGAGCTCCCTAGCTTACTCCCCAAATTTTCTTCTTTTCAAATATTTTGGATAGGCTACCCTGTACCTGACATTCGGAGGATCGACACATTCATTACTACATCTAGCTTGTACTGTTTCTATCCACCATTTTGTTCTCTCAAGGTGACATGTGTCTATATTTTGGGATGTATGGAGTTTATGCTAGGAGTATTTTATTGCCATACTTGATATTACTTATTTTGTAACTATTATCTGATATGTTATTCTATAGTTTGATCGTTTTACAATGCTTTATGCTAGTATATTTTCAAATTAAATGCTTGAAGTTTTGACACGTTTTATACTTAGATTTTAAAATTGATATGTGCCGTGTTAGACTTGGTCATTTCGCATAGGCCGGTCTAAGGGTTACAAGATGTAAAACGGTTCATTGTTAACCAAGTAATCGAATGAATAAATCGGTTAACCACTTAAGCGGTAATCGATTTAATTAGACGGTTACAGTTCATCAAAATATCGAACTAAGACTTTCGATAATCATACCGACAAATTGTTCTAGTACGGTTAACCATCTATAAACATCCCTACTTACATGTAAACATGTTCATGTCATCTATTTTAATACTTAGGGTGCGTTTGGTTCACGGAATATATAATTACCTCTGGGAATGAGATTCCCGGAATGTAACATTACCTTGAGAATTTTACATTACCTTGTTTGGTTTATTTGGTAGGAATGTAAGATTACTGTGTTTGGTTGAAGAAATATAAGATTACTTAGAAGTAAAATTTACCAAATTATCCACGTGTTATATTTTTTTCTAACATGTTAAACTTTCAATATTAAGTTAAAAATATCTACAAAAAGTCATAGAACTATTTTTTTTATACTATCTAAAATTTGCAAAAATTATATATTTATCGTATCAATAATATAACTATTAGATTAAAAAATTAATTTTTTATTATATTTTCATATCTTCGTCACTCTCTATTAACATAATTTTGTGATTTTTCAAATGTTAAACGTTTAACATTTCAATTTTTTAATTTTTTATTTTTTATGATAGATTGTCAAATAAATTAAAGTAAATAATAAAATAAATCTAAAAGTTGTAAAACAGTAATAAAAAATTTAGATCATAAATTTAACATACTAAAATGTTTTATAACATGATAAACATCTTAGAAATCAAAGAATAAAATTAAAAACATCAGCTACTAACTTATTAATTCTCAAGCAAATATGCAATCCACCATATAACCTATAATCATCATAAATATAATATTAATAAAAATATATTAAATACTAGAACAATATTTAAATAAGTGTAACGCCATTTAAATATTAAATTAATATTGTGTAAAAATATTTAATTAATTTACACCACAAATAATTAACCATCTAACTAAAAATTCAAATAAAGGATCTATATGAACAAAATTTATTAATTTGAGGACAATATAGTCCAAATGGGTGGGAATTGACAAATACCTAAGAAATTGGTGGGAATATCATTCCCACCATTTAGGGGGAAAAGTGGCACTATTGGGAAAATATTATTACCCCATAGAGGGAATGCTCTCAAACCAAACATGGGAATGTTATTCCGGAAAAGATTATTACCAAAAGTAATAATCTTTTCCATGAACCAAACGCCCCCTTAAGGTAAGCCGCCCAGACATAACGTCAGTTACTTTTTTTCCCTTTTTGTTTTGACCAGTGACGACTCTATCCTTAGTGTTGGATGGTACCGTCACTGTCACTGGCCGTCAATATTTTTTGTTCTTCCTTTACTTTCTTATTTTCTATTTTTACTAGTCCTTTGAATTTTTAAATTTAATAAGAATAACTCTGCATTTATGACACCTCTTCCTCTATCTTTTGGCATGTTTTTTGTCTTCTTTGTCAGCCATTTGGTAGTTATTTTCGTTTATTTTTTTTCATTGTTAGATTGGCGCCGCCTTAACTGATCAAGATGATGTTTATTTATTATCATGTTGATCTACCCTACTTTTGGCTCTTGGAATGGATTTACATACACTCATTGCGTTCGTGGATAGTTTTCTCACGACGTTTGGCTTTAATTTGTTGTTGTCGGTGGTTTTTCAGTAGTTTGATATCATTTTATGGTTCGTTTGCCAATGCAGTCAGATCTGTTGTATCTATCTTTTGTTCGAGTCTTTGAGTTGAGATTTTTTTAACTTTTTTCTTGTATGAGTCTTTATATGATCTTAAGTGGCTAGTTTATTGTGTTAATGTTTATAGGAAAATGTCTAAATTATTTGTTTAATTTACGATGATAGTTATAAACTCTTGTTGTAATATTAAATATTTCATCCTTTTAATAAAACTAATTGCTTTTATAAAAAAAATACTTAAGCTAACATTTTAATATCAAAGATCACAAGAAAAAAAGGAAATGACGAAAAATCTCTTTTTCTCTCCCTTTCTATTTCATCTTCAACTTTTTCTTAATCAATAATTTTCTTTTAAGTTTTATTCTGTTGATATGTTATTTTTCTCTCTTTTTCTAAAAAAAATATCACATATTTTATTTGAACCGTTATATTATAAATTTGTTTAACAAAATTCTTCAAAAAAGTATTATTTATTTATTTTTTAATAGTCTTAAGGTAATTACAAGGTAGTATTTGTTCACACTAATTTTTAACCCTTTGATAATGCACATATACCTTGCAGATGAAACAATTTGAACATGGATCTCGTAGGATAAACATCATCCATTTTTCCACTAAGACCACATGTAGGATTAAAAAAATATCATTTATTTATGAAAGTGATAAATCTTCTAAAACATTTTATTTTTAATTTACATAAAAATAAATCTTATTTTAAATGAAATAATGATATATGTCAAATATGTTATGAATATTTATCTATGTGGATGTCTATCATGATAAGAACTTTATCATTAGGAATATTATCTCTATTAATTAGAGTTTAATGTATTATGTACTTCTTATGCCTATAAATAGATGATTTATTGAAGGCATTGTACACAACCCTATATTTGAGAATAATACACGTCTCTCTCTTTCTCTCATCTCTTTGTTCTTTTATTCTTGTTCGTTGTTCTTCGTTATTTTATTCACAACACGTTATCAGCACGATCTCGTTCAATTACTGTAGTTATTGTTGGTGGTTCTCGAAAACTATTACATCCATTATATATTGAAGTTAATCTGAGAAGTTCGGTATGTTTTACTTACTTATATATCTTTTTATTGGTTGAGCTTTCAACATACGACAACCTATATCTCTGTATGTGATATTTTTATAAACGAAATTGTTGAAATCGGTAATTTTGGGAAAAGTGATTTTGATGGCATGTTTCGTTCATGAGGATTTTATCATGTGTTTATAAACAAATACTTTTAAATCTATATTTACCATGATTATGCGCTAACGCTGACATTAATATTATGGAAGAAAACCCTTAGTCTGTTTGTGCATCTAATTTGCGAGATTAGATGATATGTTTTGCCCGAATATGTTTATTTATTTTATAAGAGTTGATATTTCTAACTATGTTTTAAGTTTTGCATGTTTAATGGCTTGAAAAGAGATTTGGCATAAAGATATTATGATAAGTTATTTTGGTTGTTTGCTATGCTTCTATTGCCTTCGAGAGAAAAATTAATATCGGTAAATTCTGATTTGCTCGAAAGCAATAATTCTTATGTGTCGAAAAAAATCGACTATATACTTCTCCCAAGTTCATGTTACAAAATTCATCTTGACAAGAATTTTCGTGGGAGGCATTCCCTAAAGTGAATACAAAGCATAATGTTTATTCCATGCTATTATCAATGATGGGGCATTCCTTGAAGTGAATGCAAGCATGATGTTTATTCCATGCGATTATTGGATTTGTTTTATTCCCTAAAGTGAATGCAAACATGGTAAATCACTATTCAATTGGTAACATAACTTCGATATAATCCAAGTATATTGGTTGGACATCCCCTGAAGTGAATGCAAGCATGATGTTTATTCCATGCGATTATTGGATTTGTTTTATTCCCTAAAGTGAATGCAAACATGGTAAATCAATATTCAATTGGTAACATAACTTCGATATAATCCAAGTATATTGGTTGGACATCCCGTTCTGTGAGGCTACTGGTCTCAAATGAGGTTTTTTAAAGGACCTTGTGAATTGGTTTAACAATGCCACGTACGAGGATTAAATCTTTATTCTCTGAAATAAAGATATGTTAATAAAAACATACTCCACTTTTTACGACAAATAATGTTATCCTCAGACACAATATCGTGAAAAAGTTTTAAAGGCCCACCGGATCTATTTCATTCCTTGAAGTGAATGTAAGATTATATTATGGAAAGAATAAAAGCCACATTAGAAGTTGTGGTCGTGGTCGAGGCTATGAATATATACATGAAAAATATGGTCATTTTAAGAATACTTCTACCCATCGACAGTGAGGTTATAAGGATGACAAGAGTGATAAAGATCATTCTAAGGAAATGAAATCATTTTTATCACCAATGCGGTGTTATAAATCATTGGTCCCGAACTTGTCGTACGTTGAAAAAAAAACAAAAATCATTGAATGGTAAAAAAAAGAAAATAGAAGCAAATTTTGTTTGCAAAAAATGACAAAGATGATATTGGTCCAATTCATTTGGACATTATTGGTCAAACTTATTTGGACGTTGTTGATTTCCTTATAAACTTTGAAGGGAATAAATCATCTTCTAATTATTCTCATAACTTTGAAGAGAATTATTTATCTTTTATTTATTTATTTTGCTTTATGTTTATTTACTTTACACACTAAAATGACAAACATGATTACTTATCAAATACAATTTATGGTGACGATTTATGCTTAGCAGAAGCATAAGATATATTTTCCTATTTAAATGCGAGGAAAAAATGTGAGTATTGTATCTCAAAGTACTGAAAATACTGATGCTCCAGAAGAGCAATAAGTTCTTGAGAGAAAGCACATTATAAAAAGTGCATAATTGCGAATATTGCAATGATTACCTCTAATGGTAATAATATTGTCACCACTAGAAATATAAATTTTAAGAGAGCAATATGAGTTCGTAAAATGTTTCTTTGGGAATTATAGATAACATATGTTATCAATTGACATATGAAATGAGCCAATGTGGATATAAGCTCTGGTAGCCAAAAAGTCAGTTGAAAGCTCTAAAAGAGCCAATGTGGATATAAGCTCTAGTAGCTAAGAGGGTATGAATTGGAATTTATAGTGGTTCAACTACATCAATGGAGTCTACATCCACTACCTTAGTGACTACGCTAAGGATTTTCCACAAATCCACTAATTTGTCTTTCCTTTAAGATAAGGAGTAACCTAACACAATTCAATAGACTTATACCCCAAAGTCTACTGAATCCTTTCCCAAAAACAAGTATAAATAAGCAAACTAGAAAATCATCACAAGGAAGGCATTTGTAAAGTTTAAGCCCTCTCGCACACCCAAAAAACACTAGTAAATGGATTAAAATCAAGAACAACACTAGTGTTTGAAGAACTAATGATTTGATATAATAATTGAAAAATAGTTTTGGACTAAATTGAAAAGATTTCAAAAGTGTCTTTAAGTCCAAACAACTTGAAAATTAGTTTGTGGATGTTTTAAGTGGTTTTGGCAATGTTTAAAACATTTTTAAGTAGCCAAACTAGACTTTTCAAAACAATAGTTTCGAAACACGGGGACCTGTATCGAAACATTTTGAAACTGCCAAAACCCGTACCGAAACAAGGCTTGCCCGTTTCGATACGGAGAGGGTTTTGTTTCGAAACACCCCTTTGGTGTTTCGATACGTCCAACAGTCAAAATTTCCCCAACGGTTATTTTCCCAACGGCCTTTTAAATTGCAGCTCAACTATCACCTGTTTCAAAACGAGGTTGCTACAGTTTCAATACGGACAAGAGAGTTTCAAAACGACCAGAGGCATTTCGAAACAGTTTGTTGCATCAGACTTTAATAGCTAGTTCTGAAGAAGGGTGTTCCGAAACGGGTTCGATTGTTTTGAAACAGACGTCCTCATAACAGACTTTATGATGGGAAATAAAGTCTCCAACGGCTCCAAAACAACCCCAACGGTCCTCAATGGCTATAAACTCAATTGGGAGTATAAAAGGGACCTCCAAGTATCAAGAGAAGATCAATGCTTCAATTGTCAATAACATAATGATCAAGAATTTGTCTTAGAGCATAATTGTTCATTTTCTTGTATAGACAACACTAGTGAGCTAAACATTGTTATATTTGCTCAAGTGTTTAGGTTTTGGGTGAGAGCTAAATAATGCAAACAATTACCTATTAGAGGGATTTCAAGTTCGCTTAGAATTTCTCTTGTAAGAGAGTGTTTGATTAAGCTAAGGGTAGTTAGCTTAATCGTTGTAACGGTTTCCTCCTAAGCCAAGAAAAGAGGATGAAATTCAAAGAGTGAATTTGTTGAAATCCTTAGTGGGAAGACGAACCACTATAAATCCTTGCGTCTTTTATCTATATTTCACTTCCTACAAATTCACCCAAATATCCAACTTCTCCACACTTGGCGAGCTAGATCGGTTGAAGGAAATTGAGCACCGAAAAACCCAACAATTGGTATCAGAGCTTGTCTCAATTGAAGAGGATTAACATCCTATTGAGGCGATCCGTCAAGCTCGGTCATCATTTCAAACAACCGGCTCAATGACGCAATCCATCAACAAGCCACCCTTCTTCGATGGGACCGATTATGCTTATTGGAAGACAAAGATGATGTTTTTTTGTAAAATCCAAAGACTACAATCTTTTGTGCACTTAGCTTCAACATATACGAGAAGTTGTCTTCTTGCGAGAGTGCCAAGGAAGTTTGGGACAAGCTCGAAGTTACATACGAGGGGACAAACGAAGTGAAGGAGACCAAGATCGGCCTCCTCAACCTAGAGTATGAAAACTTCAAAATGGACCCGGAAGAGGACATTGAGAAGATGTTCCATCGATTCTCCACCATCACCAATGGACTCAAGGGTTATGGAGAAGTCATCCCGGAAGAAAAGCTTGTCCGAAAGCTTATCTATTCTCTTCCCGAGTCATGGACTCAAAAAGGACTGTCATCATCGAAGCTAAGAATTTGAAGACTTTGAAGCTTGATAAACTCATGGGGTCACTTCTCACTCACCAAATTATGAAGAAAGACAAAGAAGAAGAGAAGAAGAAGGAAGAGATACGAAGGATGGGGAAGAAGAAGATCATGGAGCTAGGCATCCGCGCGAATGCCATTGCTCTCAAGACCTCCAAATGCAACCATGTTGATACAAGCGAGGAGGAGGATGAAGAAGAAGAGATAGTTCATCTCTTCAAGAAGAGATAGTTCATCTCTTCAAGAAGTGTGCCCCATTCATAAAGAAAGCATTGAAAGAATTCGATATTGATTCTATGAAAAAGAAGAGGGCAAGCACTTCAAGCCACAAGAAGAAGGCATATGTGGCTACATGGAGTGATGAAGACTCCACCGACGATGAACAAGCCAACCTTTTCCTAATGGCCATCGGCGAATATTCAAGGGTAACTTCTAATTCATCTACCTCATGTTCATATTCTTTTGATGAATTACAAGATGCCTACGATGATTTGGTTTTAGAATTTAAAAATCACATTTTGAAAAATAAGAAAATTGTTTCAAATTTGAAAATTCAAAATGATTTGATTTCTAAAACCAAAATTGAACTTGAAGCAAAGTTCAATGAGTTTGAACAAAAATATGTTGATTTATAAAATTTGCTTCAAAAAGTTCAAGAGGAAAAAAAATTTGATTTCCAAAGAGCTTGAAAAGAAAAACAATTTTGGAAAATCAAATTTTTATGTAAGACAATCTAGTGCCCCTATATTTTTGAATGTAAAATGTTTTAGAAGTGTTTGGGTTCCAAAAGAACTAATCACTTCAACTAAAAAGGATGGAATTGAAAAATAGATTCCTAAGGGGACTAAACTATGTGCTACTAATATCTATGGATCCAAAGCAATTTGGATACCAAAAATTACGTAATTTTCTTATGTTAGGTGTGATGGAGATGGATCAACAAGTCCAAACATTGAGGGGGAGCTCCATGCACACAAGGGAGAACACTTGAAGAAGGAAGGCTTCACATCCTCTCTTGAGTTCAAGTGTGGTAAAATATAGTTTTTTTACTTGTCTAATTTGATTTATTTCTTTAATTTCAACTAGATTATCATATATGTTGGACTAACATGCTTTGATGATGCTTTGAGTAAGGGGGAGCCATTTTAAAACCAAAATTCTTTTTGTGTCTTTTTTTCTCCAAAGTTATTTTAAACTTAAAGTTATCTAAATTCTTTTTGATATAACAAAACGAGGGAGAGTTTGGTTTAAAAAATTGCTTTTTCAAAAATGAATAAGGGGGAGCTTCAATTACTTGTCACTTTTGAAATCTCTTATTCAAAATTTTAAACTTGAAGGGGGAGAATCTCAAACAATTTTTCAAGTTAGTTTTATTATATCAAAAATGGGAGATTGAAGAACTAATGTTTTGATATAATAATTGAAAAATAGTTTTGGACTAAATTGAAAAGATTTCAAAAGTATCTTTAAGTCCAAACAACTTGAAAATAAGTTTGTGGGTGTTTTAAGTGGTTTTGGAAATGTTTAAAATGTTTTTAAGTAGCCAAACTAGACTTTTCAAAGCAACCGTTTCGAAACAGGGGGACCTGTATCGAAACATTTTGAAACTGCCAAAACTCGTACCGAAATAGGGCTTGCCCGTTTCGATACATAGAGGGTTTTGTTTCGAAACACCCCTTTGGTGTTTCGATACGCCCAACGGTCAAAACTTCCCCAACGGTTATTTTCCCAACGGCCTTTTAAATTGCAGCTCAACTATCACCAGTTCCGAAACGGGGTTGCTACCGTTTCGATACGGACAAGAGAGTTTCAAAACGGCTAGAGGTGTTTCAAAACGGTTTGCTGCATCCGACTTCAACGGCTAGTTCTAAAGAAGGGCGTTCCGAAACGGGTACGATTGTTTCGAAATGGATGTCTGCAAAACAACATTTATGATGGAAAATAAAGTCTCCAATGACTCCAAAACAATTCCAACGGTCCTCAACAGTCATAAACTCAATTGGGAGTATAAAAGGGACCTCCAAGCATCAAGAGAAGACCAATGCTTCAATTGTCAACAACATAATGATCAAGAATTTTTCTTAGAGCTTAATTGTTCATTTTCTTGTATAGACAACACTAGTGAGCTAAACATTGTTATATTTGCTCAAGTGTTTAGGTTTTGGGTGAAAGCTAAATAGTGCAAACAAGTACCTATTAGAGGGATTTCAAGTTTGCTTAGAATTTCTCTTGTAAGAGAGTGTTTGATTAAGCTAAGGGTAGTTAGATTAATCGTTGTAATGGTTTCCTCCTAAGCCAAGAAAAGGGGACGAAATACAAAGAGTGAATTTGTTGAAATTCTTAGTGGGAAGCTAAGGTAGTGGATCTAGGTGCTTGTTAGAATGACGAACCACTATAAATCCTTGTGTCTTTTTTCTATATTTCACTTCCCATAAATTCACCCAAATATCCAACTTCTCCACACTTGGCGAGCTAGAACGATTGAAGGAAATTGAGCACCGAAAAACCCAATAGTGTTTACAAGAAAGATGGAAAATTGAGCACAAATTGGATTTTGATTGATTGCATATTTGAATAGGCTTTATTGTTTCTTCATTACTGTTTGGAGACCCTTTTCATATGGTCTTGATCTTTTCTAATCGTTGGGAGACGTTGGGGGGACTTTGGAGCCGTCGGAAACCATTAAAACCGAGCATTAAATGCTCACATGCACAAAGATTTCGAAACCATTGAAAGGGTTTCAAAACTTGAGGGGTTTTCAAAAAGGAAATATAGTCGTTACGGCCCCAATTTTAAAACCATCATGAAGCTTTCGAAACCTGTTACCAAAATATGGTTTCCAGACCCTACTGCCTTAGTAGTTTGGAAACCACCTCCTCATTGAAACTCACAATTTTGACATTTTGTTGACTTTTAAAGGAGTATACAATTAAGTATTAAGTCAAATAATTAAGAAAACGTTTTTTCAAGTCGAAATTATATTTTTGACAAATTTGAATCGAATATATTAAGTTTACAAATTTTTGCAAGTTAGTTCTTTTAATTATATCAAAATAAAAATAAGTCTAACAAAAATAATTGTATATATAATAAATTAATATATAGATCCTTCAAATATGATTAGTAATGTTATATTAAAAAATTAATTTTCATGATATAATTAACATTAATAAATATATTGATAACTAATAAATTATTCAAACAAGTATTGAATATAAGCATGTCATTATATGTCATTTTGCTTGTTTAAATAATCAAACAACTATCAGCTACAAGTTAGTTTATCAAACATTTTTATACAATCAACTAATACAATTTGCTATTCAAATAAGCTAATGTAATCAGTTATCAGCTAAGTGCCAAACATGACCAACATTAACTGATTTGACTAGCGAATTGTATTAGCTGATTGTATAAAAGTGTTAAGTAAAATTAAGTGATAACTTATAGATGTTTGATTATTTGAACAAGCAAAATGACATTTAAGAAAAATGATTATATTCAATATTTGTTTGAATAATTTATTAGTTATTAACATTTTGTATTTATTAATATTAATTAGATTATAAAAATTGTTTTTAATATCATTACTGAACATATATGAAGGATGTATATATTAATTTTTTATTTGTAAAATTATCTTTTTAATATAATTTTAGTAACTATTAAATTTAGGTGTATAGATTAATTTCTTGTTTATGAAATTATATTTTGAATAATTTTATTAATTATTAAATTTAATGTATTTATTAATTTATATATTAATTTCATGTTTATGAAATTATTTTTGAATTTTATTAGTTATTCAAATTTATATTATTTAGAGAATTTTTTTATAATTATCAAGTACAAAAGAGTCTTTATAAGTCTTTTATCCAAACATCTAACTCAAAAAGCTCATAAAAGGAGCTTTTTCAAAATGAGAGGCTTCACCCCAATTCACTATTACATTAATCTTCTATTTATCAAACATCTAAATTAACAGATTTAACTGGTCAAACCTCTAAAAATATTTTAAACCTTTAATTTTAACTCAAAAAATTATTTACCAAACATCACAATCTTTATTTCAAACATTTTTTTTTTTTGAAAGGAATGATTGAGCCTCATTAAAAACCTTCATCGTTTGTTGCCAATCGAAACTTTTATATCGGTATTCGATTGCGGATGAAGGAAAATAATGCTCATAAATTTATTAATTTTCAAACACAGTACATCAAACTTCCAAGGTACATTATTTCAAACATTTAATCTTATAATTATTCAATTATTTGATTTATTGGTACATATATTTCGAGAAAAAAAAAACTTATATGTTTGTGTAACACCCGGGTTTAGGGGTTAGGTGAAAATAATATTTTAATATTATTTGGGCTCGGGTTTATAATTACAATGATCCTTTAAAATTTCGGGTTTCAAAATAAATATTTGAAATGGGACCAAATTGATTTAAATGCAAGTTGAAGAGCTTTTTAAAGAACAAGGAATAGCCATTCATTAATGGCCTTTTTGTAATTTACCCATCTTTCAATTTAAACCCCCTTTATACAAATAAAACACCCTTTTTACTATTCATTCTCTTCTTCAAAGAGAACCCAACGTGAAATAGGAGCTCCCCTCTTCAAGTTACTATTTCATCTCATTTCTCATCCATTTCAACTCCATTTTGAAAGGTAATAACGTTTTTGACTTCCCCTCAACTCCCTCTCTTTAAAAGTACCATTTATTTTCATTTTCATGGAAGTTTTGGAAAATAGAGTTTTGAAAGATTTTGATTAAAAATGGAAACTTTATATTGTTAAGCCTAATGTTTTGATTTAATATGGTTAGTTATGATGTATATAAGCTAAATGGTACCACATATGTGAATTTTGAATGATTTTGAACAATTTTCGGATTTGGGTAAACATGGGGTTTTTGGAGGGTTTTGGGTGAGTTTTGGGGGTTGGTTTAGGTAGAATTTGATAGGCTTTTGATAGTACTATGGATAGGGGTTGAATTGGGTTCATTTGTGGGTGCTATGGATGTTGGAAACATGGTTTTTGGACATGGTTTAGGGGCTGCCCGAGTTTGCTAAAAATGGGATTTGTTCAAAGCTTGCAACATTGTAATTTGCGATTGAATTGTATTTCGGGTTGGTCTTTTGATGTTGGGCTGATTTGGAATTGTTTGAAATGTGTTTGAGGTTGTTTAGAAGCGGAAACTAGTGTTGGAGAAGCTTCGGGAAGAAATCCGGGATTGTGAGAGTGGTTGCTTGCTTGGCTTGGAGCTTGGAAGCTTAGGTGAGTGGTTAATCGTTTTACATGGTTTTTAAATGGTTGGTTCGAGTATGAGGACTAGGTTGGGCTTGGTAAACCCACCTAGAGTTAGGATTAGGGTGGTAGCCTAATCCTAAACTTGATCTAGAGCCTTTGGTTGAACTTGTGTTTGAATGTACATGCCTTGTATGACTTGTGATATGATTGATTTATGTATATTGTGTTATACATGTGAGATGAGGCATGATTTGTGATACTTAAGGCATGCATGGTAATGGTTCATGATTGTGACCATGGTGAGTACGTGCTAAGCACGGAATTGATTGAAATGAGTAATATGGAATGAGTTAAATGTTGGCACTAGTATGCTTGAGTACAAATGATCGATCATTAGGATGTTAGTGTGTACACATGAGTCAAAAGTGACGCGTGGCCTTGGTGGCGTTGAGTCACCAAGGAGGAGTACGGGTTCGCCCGGAAGTTGTATTTATATATATAGTCGATGATAAGTGGAATCCCATCGACGGGGCGTGAGGATGAGTGGAATCCCCTCCGCGAGACCGGTGATGAGTGTAATCCCACCGTGAGGTAATGTGGTTATTGGATGTGAATTCCAACGTGTTTATCTGCGTATTCGGGTCATAGCTAGGTGCCAATGTTGATTGATATGTGCATCAATGTGTTGTGATTTATGATCCTTACTTGGATGTTTATACGTGTTTACATATATTGTAAAATAGAGCTTGTGGAGCATCACATTTAATTGAATATTGTTCATGCATCTTTATCTCGTAGCTCTTGTGGATCCTTGGTAAATATGTGTTTTACCTTGGCTATGATCGTGCTCGGACCCTGCAATGTTGAGGTTTGTTTTTAAGAGCTCACCCTCACTAAGCATCATTGCTTACGCTCTCTTTGTTCAACATTGCAGATCCTTAGTCTGTGGGTTGCTAGAGCAAGTGGAGGGCCTCCAAGTGTGGTTGTTGGCTTTGAGTACATCAAGTATGAACTTTTAAATGTTGAACATGTAATAGTTAAGCAATGGGATATGAGTTATTTTGATGGATGTTATTGGTTGTTTAGGAGCTTGCTTAGACTCCATGTTTATGTTGTTTTTGTATGGCTTGTTGATGTCAAGTTTGAATTGTAATCCATGCCTAAATTGCTTACCATGAATGTGGCTATGTGCCCTTTTGAGGTTGCCCTTGTGTTTGAATGTTGGAGTATGAGACTTGAATGCTTAAATGTCCTCTTTGATCAACTTCATGAATTCCTTGATGTATGTACATGTTGGATGCTTGTATGGCTAAATAGTGATCTATAATTATTGTATGAATGCATGACTTGAGATGTTATGCCTTGAAGTTTAGTGTCGTTTTGTTGATGTTAAAGAATGCTTGTAAGTTGGTTTGCCAAGGGTTTAATTGTTAGAATGTTGTTGAGTGTTTTGTTGGTGTTTTGGGGCATCCTTGTGCCTTAAAACAGTCAAGTGGAGTCTGCAGACAGGGGCGTTTCGAAACGGGCTACCCTGTTTCGATACGGTCCCTTTGCATTTGGCCAGCCGTTTCGAAACGGATAGGGGCTGTTTCGGTACGTTTTTGCTACTGGAATTTTGAGAAATTGACGAGATTTAGGCGTACCGAAACGGGTCCTTGGTGTTTCGAAACGGTCAAATCTCGTTGACCACGAGAAGTTGACCGTTAGGGTCGTTTCGATACGGGTCACCCCTGTTTCGAAACGGTCTCCCTATGGTTGACCCTGGCCTGTTGACTAAGTCAAGGCGTATCGAAACACCCTAAGGGCGTTTCGATACGGCCTGCTGTAAAGGGCTAAAATGAGCTGTTTATTGTATCGTTTGATTGGTCGATGTTAAATTGTTTGTATTTACCGCTGTTGTGCTTCACATAGGATTTAATTATGCCTATAGACAAGATAAAGTTAAAAGGAAATTTTCTGGGTCGTTAACCGAGGGGGAACCTTGACGGGTTTCGCTTCGGTTTTCCCCGTGTGGCCCACTCGGATCGGTCATCCGACCAGACCGGGACGAGGGGTTACAGTTTGCCACATATATAATTGAGAGAATTGAATTGTTACTATTTCTATAAAATTATTTGTTGTTTATTTATAATTAGGAACTTATTCACTGAAAACAAATTTGATAAGACAAGTCTAATGCTCATTAGTCTTAACTACGGATTCATATATAAGATGATAAAATTATCCGAATCTGCTTCGATTGACATGACCAATTTTGACTCAAACAAATATTTTTATTTTTGAATTGAGGGTTCATGACTGTGTGGGTTTCCGGTTTTGATAAAGATTAAGTTGTGGTCGGGGCGATATCGGTTTTAAGGTAAAAAAAAAAAATTCAATCTGACCCGATTTATTTTTTTAATTATATACATATTAAATATATTTTTATATAACATATTTAATATTTTTATTAATTTTTAGATCACAATTTTTTTAAATGTGGGGTCAAATCTAGATAATGTTATGTTTCTTTTATATTTGATCATGATCGCATCAAATTAAAGATATATTAAATTCATCACAAATATTTATTTATTTTATTTCTAAATCCGAAAAAGCTTCATCATCTCCCTCAAAGCTAGTTTCTTTACGCCCCCCAATGTGGCGAAAGCAACCAATTGAAAAATCAGACAATCCCATTGTGCTCCCACTCCTTTACTGCCATGTTTATATATATATATATATATATATATATATATAATACATCGACAGTTGAAATTTTTAGTTTTTACAAATTTTTTAATTTTAAAGTTTAGGTACTTAATTTAGAGGGTAAGGTTTAGGGATTTAGGTATAATATTTTAGAATTTAGAGTTAATAGTTAGAATTTAGGGTTTAGAGATTAGAGATTAGAGTATATATAGGTTCAATTTGTACAATTCACTTGTTTTTCCAATTTAAAATTTAATCAACTTAATTTTAGATTAAAGTGTCCGTAATTTTATAACTTGATTTTAGATCACGACTCATACAGATGTGGGCCCTGTTTGGCAATTAGCGAATAGCTGATAGTTGATAGAGGATTACATTAGCTGATAGCTGATTGCATTAGTTGATTTGACTATCGAATTATATTAGTTGATTGTATAAAAGTGTTTGGTAAAATTAACTGGTAGCTGATAGGTATTTAATTATTTAAACAGGCAAAATGACATATAAGGACATTATTATATTCGATATTTGTTTAAATAATTTATTATTTATCAGTATTTGTATCTATCAATATTTTGAATGATCTATATATTAATTTATTATTTATATAATTATTTTTAATATAATTTAATTAATTATTAAATTAAAATACAAATATAAATGTGTGATAATAAAATATAATTAAAAGTACTAGTTTATAAATGTTACAATGTAGTTGAAGAATTAAAATAAAATTGGTTAAATTTAGGTTATTTGGAGATTTTTGATAATTGTTAAGGGTAAAAGGGTCTTTATAATTCTTATGTCAAAACCTCTAATTTCAAAAAGTTCCTATTAGCAATTTTTTCAAAATTAGAGGTTTCATCTCAATCCGCTATTTTAATCCATTCTTTACCAAACATTCAAATTAACGGATTTGACTGGTCAAATCTCTAATTTTAGTTCAAACTTCTAATTTTAACTCAAACCTCTCTTTACCAAACATGACCGTATTCGTACTATGTTAAAATATGTTGGACGTTTTTTAAAATCTAAGATCTAAACTAAGATTTATGAACATCAATTTGTTATAGACTTTATCCGTTCTTTTTTAATTATCTGAATGAACCTCATAAGAGATAATTGTTCTAATATAATGTTAATTTCTTTAATGTATTCGAGAAATTGCAATTTTTAATGTTTTAATACTTCATTGAATATTTTAAATATTTTTATTACTTTCTATAAGATTTCAATTTTTTATAAATTTTAAAAATATTTTTTATTTATGTTTAATTATCTTTATTTTAAACTATTCAAATATATATATATATATTTAAATATTTTGTATTTTGTATTTTTATAATTTTTTAAAAATTAAATAAGCTATTGGATTTTTTAAAACCAATTTATCTTTCAATATTTTTTAAAATCAATCAAGCTCCTCTGTCACGATATCTTTTAGTTGTTGACTGTCTCATTATTTCTCACTCATTGACTGTCACATTAGTATAACAACGTTCGCGTCGAAGATTATTGGCTATATTACACCAAAAACTTTTTTATTCAATATCTAGAAAAATGCCCCCCAGACTTTTATTTAGAAAAATGGCCCTCAAATCTGCCACGTATGAAGAATTCGTATTTTGGGGATTGCGAGACACGACCTCGCTCTACATAGAGAGCGAGTTCCACGTATGTGGCAACACTTTTCAGAATAAAGAACTTAACAGAAACTCGCATTCTGTGAAACGCGAGTTCCTCGAGAATTTGAAGAGGCGGCTGAATTTATCGCGAGGAACTCGCTTTCTGTAGAAAGCGAGTTCTTTGTAAATCGGACTGGCCAACCAAGCTTCGATAGGCATGTTCGAACAATATTTCGGGCTTATTAATCGTATATTTTTTGTAAACATTCAGTTTGGGTTCGTAGTACTGGAACGTGTCTTTCATTTGACACCAATATGGCCCAGTTCGGTCCGTTCTAAACCGACTAAAATTCGCGTCAAAAACGGTATCGTAGCTTGCTTTGTGAATGATTTTGCCTTTAAAAAGGCGTGATAAGCTTGGTTTATTAATCTAATATTAGTTCTCCAAAAAATGAAATTAAATATAAAATTTTAAAAAGTATGTAAAAAATTAACAAGACAAAATAAAATATCTGTTATTACAAAATAAAAATAATAATGTCTTCCATAAACATAATTAAAACACACACACACACATATATATATATTCGCCAAAACCGCCCTCGTACTAATGATGTCTATGTCCACCCATTCCGCAGCGGGGTGCACGACGATCCCGTGGCGGATTCCTCCGAATGTCATGTGCTCCAAGATCGTTCTCATCATCATCAACAGCAGCAGCAGCTCCAAGAACGTCCTCGAAACGCAGACTACTGCTGGGACCAAGGCGGGTGGAGAACAAGCTGTCCGGCGGCGTATGCTCGACAATGTTGTAGTCGAACTGTGATACCAACAGTGGAACATCGATCCCCGGAGAACCACTCATTGGCATGGAGGGACGATAGGCATCCGAGAAGTCGAACTCAGGTGGAGGCCTCATCTGCTGAAACGTGAAAGGACCACTCAAATTCTGAAACGCTGTTCCAGAAGACGATGCCCCTGCAGTGTCAGTTCGCGGTCTCGGACCGCGCTGCCTCGACTGGCTCTGGTTGGCTCGACGTTGGGGGCGTGGGCGGTTTTGTGGAGGCGCCTCAATTTCTCGCTCACGCTCCTCTGGAGTAAGTATACGCGCTTCTCATTATGGAGGTACCACTGAAAATAATCGAAAGTGACAGACATGACCCGATCCAGAATGGGTGCGAGGATGGGCAGTCGACTGCCATATCGGTCCATCCATTGCTGGACCTAGTCAGCGTGATGATGGCCCCAATGAATTTTCGTCTTCCCCTACCGCATTAACCGATGTAGTTCGTTCAAATCAGGTGGAAGATGCGGAACCCCTTGGATGTACCCAAATTGTCGCAGAATCCGGTCTGTAGGATGTCACTCAACAATTTCGTAGTTGATGAGTGGCACTCGCAGCAACCATACATGAGAGGACTGCACAATGTATGGCGGAGTAATCTGGCGAATCGCAAGACTAGTGTACAAAGTCCACACGAACTGAAAAAATTTATTTGAACGTTAGTTATATGAAATTTGATTAGAGAAATAATATGAACAACTACAAATAAATTTTCGGATTACAATATCGTGGCGCATCTTGTCGATCACAAGCCTGTAGTCTCGCTGATTGGTTGGCAGTCCATGGTGGGTGAGTGCACCACCCCACCTGTCATTAATGGAAAAAAAATAAAATCGTTAAAAAATCTATTCAAATAAATAGATTAAATTAAATAATTTTACTAGTACCTCCGAGGAAGTGGAAATATATAGGGGGTGGGCTCTTTAGGCTACGGGCTTAAAAAGGGCATCCGAAACTAAGCCCAAGACTGAAGGAGAAAAAGACATCCTCCGATTGCTTGTCTAGTAGGGTCGACGGTTCTGCAAAGCTCCCTGAACAGAAAGCCCAAGACCGCTGCTCCCCATCATTTTGCTCTTGATTCCGCAAAATTAATTAGATGATACAGCCACATCACATGCACTTTGTTGCGGGATTTATTAAGCATCAAAATCCCTCCAATAATACGTAGGATGTGGGCACGAGCAAACCGCTGTGAAAATATATAATAAAAATATTTAAAATAGTAAAAAAATCATGAAATAAATAAAAACTATTTAAATTAGTAAAAAATACGAAATATATAATAAAAAATATTTACTCGCTTTGTTTCGTTATCCGCATCGGGGAAGGACTAAAAAATCTTGCTCTAAAAAAGTTAGGAGGATTTTGCCATCGTCGAACGTCTTCGGCACCGCTCCCAATAGGTCACCACACAGGGATGGCCAGTGACCGTCGGCTACACCAGTAATAAGATCGATGTCCGTAGGCAACCTAAGATGGTATGCAACATCTTCCAGTGTAATTGTTGCCTTGCCACACGGAAAATGAAAGGTGTGCGTCTCTGGCCTCCGTTGTTCAATTAGGGCGTTAATCAGAGGACGATTCAACTTCATACTGCCCATGATTTTCGCGGCGTGGCCAAAACCAACTTCCTCAATGAACGACATAATCTCTGGATTCAGCGCGACGGTGATACGATTGACGTATAATGTCATTGCGCGTTCAAAGTGCTTGAAAAAAATAAAACAGTAAATAATAAATAAATAAATAAATAAATAAATAAATAAAATAAGGTAAAAAGTAATAAAAATTAAAAAATGTAAAGAATATTACCTCATTAGTGGTCCTCTAGTAGTCGAACACGTGTTGCTGGTCTAGCCGCAATAAACCCGCCATTTGTATCGAGTATGAAAAATATTAGAGTAGAAGAAGAAGAAGAAGAAGAAGAACTCGCTTTCTGATTTGTGTGTGTGGTAGGGACCGGCTATTTATAGAAGAAATTGCGCCCCCTGGGAAGCGATATTAAATAGACCTCGCGTTCTAGTAAAGGCGAAGTTTGGAAGACCTCGTATTTCACAGGACGCGAAGTTCAGTGAAAAGACGTGGCATTGGAACAGACGCGTACACTGAACGGGCAGAGAGAACCTCGCGTTTTGCAAATCACGAGTTTTCAAAGAACTCGCTCTTTGTACGACGCGAGGTCACGGAGTTTTTGAATGCCGTTGTTTCGAATATATTTATAATATATATTAATAAATAATATTAGTATATTATTAATATATTTTCATTTAAAATCGAATTTGAATATTACTTTTTTACAATTGAAATTGGATTTGAATATTAGTATAATATAAAATTTTTGTATTTATCTTATTTATTATTTATAGTAATATGAATAACATAATTATAAATGATATATTTTCATTTAAAATCGGATTTGAATATTCCTTTTTTTACCATTGAAAGGATTTGAGTATTTCTTTACAATTAAAATGATAAAATCGCATTTGCAACCAACCAACATTTATTAAAGAAGCTGAAATTCTTTCTGACGGTGATGATAATGACCAGTCCTCATGAATCTTGCCTTGCACCTGATGCCTGTCTTGAATCTTGGAGGTTTATTGAATATTGTCACTTGCTTGCCATCCAAAAAGACCTCGAAATTCCCGATATTGTGATTTTTTGTTGTCGATCCTCATGAAAAAATATCGAATAGTTAACATCTGCTCAACATATATATGCAACTAAAAATAACAACAAATCACAATATTAGGGAAATTAGTTTGGGAATAAATTTTCCCGATACGTGATTTGTTGACAGTAGTAGTTACAACCGAAAATTGCATGCACAAATTGAGAAGACAATTTTTCCCGACTGAGTGTTGCTTCCCTTCCTCGATCAGCTGGGTATTTATAGAAGCAAAAGTCGTCGATGACATGGCAAACTCGCGTTCTGTGAAACGCGAGTTCTTTAGAAAATCACACTTCGTAAAACGCGAAATCACTTACATGTCAGGAATTCGATTCCTGCCAAAATCGCGTTCCGCAGAACGCGATTTTCCTTGGGAATCGGCAGATTTTGCAATACGAGAGTTTGGTCTATATATACTCGAATGTTGCTGAATATTTACACTTGTATTGATTTGCAAAGTTTGAGTATTTGAATGATTAGAAAATTCGTTGGGTAGAAGATGTGGTGCAATGTATCGTCTGTGTTTGTGTAACATGATCGACAAACCACAATATCGGGTAAATTTTGTTATTCCTGTCCAGGGTAACATTGCATGGCGAGCCAGTGTAAGGGTACATTTGTTGAGTCAAGAAGATGATGCAGTGGCTCGTGGTGGATCAATGGAAACCGCGAAATCATGGCGAGTGCAACTTGAGGTGTCATGCCTAGGGTTTTCTCTGGTGGCGGGTGCCGATTACATTTGATAATGCGTGTCAAAGCTTCTACCATTTCTGGTGTTTTTGAAGCTATGTTAAGACCCTCGCATGTAGCGGTGTTGGCGACATATGTGTCGTGGAAGAACACCGGTGTTTTTGAAGCTATGTTAAGACCCTCACATGTAGCTATGTTAAGACACTCGCATGTACGGGTACAATTGTTTTTAACATGTGAAAAATAGAAATATAATTTACATATATAATATTTTACGTGTTTCAATGCTTGTCTTCTATAAAAAAATAATTTGAAAGAACACTGTTCATTTACATTGATTCATTTACACCCTATAAATAGACCCCCCGTTTCCTCAAAAACTCACTCTTTCATTGTAATGGCTGCAAACGTAGATGATTTACCATCTATTGAGAGTCACTCATGTGATGCTGATGTCGATACTGACGGTGAACTAGAAGTTGGGATGATATCCACTACGAAGAAAATGATAGAGGATGCAATTAAAAACTACAACATACGCCGATCAGTTCGTCCGATAGTGAAGAAAATGATTGTGGACAAATATATCGCAGAATGTGTCGAAAAGGACAATGGCTGTAACTGGAGGATTCATGTATCACGAACAAAGAGGCTGGACAACGTTTGGTAGATAACAAGATACGACGGACCTCATACATGCCAGTTGTTCCAATATAATTGACATGTAATACGTCTGTGTTTGTTAATTACATATTTTGTGATTGTTAATTGTTTGAAAATTGAAGTGGTTAAGATGTAGAAAATAATATTTGCGATAATTATATTAACGAAAAGTAGTACAAGATTGTTAATTGAAAGAAGTACACAAGCATTAAATTACTAAGCATACTTAAATCTATGAGAATGAATCATTTTCGTTGTCCTCGTAGTCGGTATTTATGTTAGAAGTTAGCTTTAGTTCCTCAATTTTTTGTTCCTTCTCCTGCCGTCTCCTATAATTTTGTATAGATATCGCGTTCTCATCTTCAAGCTTAAGTATTGTTGATGAATTAGAGCCGTCATTAAACTTTACATTAAGCTCGATGTTTGTACCCCCAACACCTTTGTATGCCCAAAACATCTTGCGCATATCTTTCTGATTGGATAGTGTTAGCATGTAGTGTTCTTCTGGGCCGGGCTCATTCACTGGAATTTTGGCACGCAACGTAGAAATTTTGGAGCTTGTAGACTCCTTAACTCTTGTTGAAATCAACTCAAACAATTCATCTCTTGTGATTTTCTCGTTAAAAGAAGTGTAGAAGTATGTTCCACAAAAGAAAACAATAGCAGAAAAAACGCGCCATAATTTGTATTTGTATGAGTGGTTTGGCAACGGAATGTATGTATAGAATTTTTGAGTAGTGTAAAAAGTTTGTGACTCATGCAGAACATATATATGGTAAAACAATGTCGAAATAATTTGTCAAAGTCGCGTTGTACAGGAAGCAATTTTTCCTGCGGAGAGAGAAACCGCATTTTATAGGACGTGATTTAAGACATTATTCAAAGAAGTCGCGTTCCACAGGTCGCGATTTTGCCTGCCATGTCAGGTACACTGCAAAAGGGTAGAACAATGTCGAAATAATTTGTCAGAGTCGTGTATATGGTGCTAAAATTGGCGCGTTTTAACGAATCTTCATGAAATGTTAATAATATAAATAAAATTTACATATTATTTCTAACTCCGATAACGTCACTATCATCAGAAAACATTACATAAAGCTCAAGCTCAAGGGCCCACCCTGAACAAAACTAATGGTGAGATTCTACCATCATTTCCACATCAGCGTCGTCCATAATATGGAATAATGAGACGTTAATGGTTCTAACGACGTCGGCATTTTGTACTTCAACGGTTCCATCTTTTGCCCAAGACTATGTGGAACATGTTTCTTCACTCCATTCATCAACTTCTTATACGATAAGTTGTATGGCAACGGAAGCAATATAGTACTTGAGGACTGAAAAACGACGCTGAGAGATGCATAATCGATTATCTGCCCATTGTAGTATACCAAATCTGTAATAGTTTCTCGTCTCGACATATTATATCGATCGAAGTCCTTACAAATTATATTCCAACCTTCCCGATGTATATATATATATATATTGAAGAAGTCGCGTTCTATAAAACGCGATTTTCATATGGAAGATACAATTTACTTCAAATATTCAAACAACATTACTTATCTCCCATTGCCTCACTTATTCAAACATGTATTCAATTCTGTTTGATATAAGGGTATAGAGTACCATTATTATTCAGCTGGATCGAAATATTTGCTTTTTCAGACGTGTTAGTCCAGCTTTGTCAGCGTCTGACTCGATAATGAACTCACGTTTTGTAGAACGCGTGAACCAAAGGAACTTGCTTTCTGTAAAACGCGAGATCCACGAATCTGATAGCATCTCGCTTTATGCAGAAAGTGAGTTCTTTGCTTCCCTGACACGTCTGCAAAAACGAGATTCTCCGGGATTTTTCGGATGAATAAGATACCAGAAGTCGCTTTGTTCTCTTATATGAAGTAGAATGCAATAATGATATTGTATAGCATTCACAAAACAAGTCTTTCAATATTTTCAAGTCTTTCAATTGCCAGAAAAAATGTCGAGACGGGGAGGTGTTGCTGCTCTAGTATACTACTATGGCGAGATAATCGTCGATGCCTCACTCGGCATCGTTTTCAGTCCGGGAATACTTTAACACTAACGATTCCGAGGAGATTATCCTACAAGAAGTTGATTAAGGAATTAGAGAGCACTGTCCCGCATGGCCAAAACCAAAATATGTCCGACTTGAAGTATCGTCTACCGATCTCTATAGATCTGTTAACGTACTCCGTATGTTGTATTGCGGACAATGGTGATGTGGAGCTGATGCTGTCAACCCACTTAGAGTATTGATTAGACGGTCCCCTAGAGCTGTATGCATCATTTTCTGATTCTAACCTTGCTATCGAAATCCCAAGATGGAGACGGACGAATTTCTACTTTGATCCGAATGCCAATGTTGATAGCCCGACAGCCAGTTTACGAAATGATTTCAACCTGCTAACTACATATAGTGCACACAACGAGTTCGATGCATAGTCGTCTACTGTGCCAAGACATTCGTGCGTAGCTAGTTTTGGGTTCGACCTGAACCAGCCCTCGAATGATGAATTCGATGCGCCAAGACTTGCAACGTACAATCTGTACAGCCCGTATATTATGGGGGGAGGCAGCGTCATCATCTCATATGAGGTCCGACCATGAAGCATTCAACCCCTTCGATGATTCCTCATATGGACGATACTCGGTTTATGTTCCTAGCACGGAGTACGTTCAATCATCTATGTGGAGACATTCTTGTGTTGGTGCTCTCAATTTTGATCTTGGAAATACGGTTCATGAGCTGTCTCGTGATCGACGACCAACCTTCTCGCCTGAAAGGGTAGCGATCGATGATACTGAACTATACCTGTTCGAGGGGGATAATTCTAACGAAGAACCGCTTAGGGAACCCAAACCCGAAGGCGACGAGCAAGGGCTCTTCTATGAAGAACCAGAGGACATGATCATTCCAATAGTTGATATGGATGCATTAGAAGGCAACGAAGAACACCTGACAACAAGCAATGTTCCAGTATCGGTCATACCTACTTCTTATTACCAGCCACCATCCCACTTCACAACGGTTGATGTGGATGCATTGGACGTTCAAGAATTTTTACAATACCAAAAAATTGAAGGGGCAAAATCAACCGTGCTGATGGTGAACTGGCCATTGGGATGACGTTCTTTACAAAAGAACTGGTGTGGCCGCAATTAAGTAGTACAACATTCGTCGGGCTGTTACAACGAATGTGGAGAAAACTCAAGCGAGTTTCTACAAGGCGGTGTGCGCCCACAAGAATCAAGGATGTAAATAGAAAATTCGTGTATCTCAATTGAAGAAGGCGAGTGGCCTGTGGAGAATCAAAAAACTGGAAGGGCCCCATACATGCACTGTTACTAGCCTAAGTCAGAATCACAAGAACCTGGATGTGCACATCCTCTGCGACACCTTCATGCCACTGGTAAAAGCAAATCCTCGGGTGACAGTTCGCGTCTGTCAGGCTACAACTCAACAGGTCCACCGCTACTATCATGAATACCATAAAGTATGGTATGCAAAGAACCGGGCCGTAGAAAAACTGTTTGGCCAATGGGAGGAATCTTACAATGAGTTGCGCCCGTGGCTAAACCTGATGCAGAAACACATACCTGAAGTTGTCGAACTTCATACGGTTCCGGCATACGAAAATGATCGTGTCGTTCGAGGTGCTTGTCAATTCCACTGGCTATTTTGGACATTCTCGTAGTGTATTAATGGATTCAAGTACTACAAACTGATGGTTCAAATCGACGGTACATGGTTGTACGGAAAATATACACATGTCCTACTTCTGGCGGTTGCACAAGACGACAATCAAAAAATCGTTCGTGTAGCCTTCGCAATTGTCGAAAAGAAGGATCTCGAGTCTTGGGTGTTTTTCCTTAAGAACCTACGGAAATATTTTCTTTCTCCTGTAATGTGGGGCAAGGGACGATGTGATATGTTTTATTTCCGATAGAGGTACATCGATCTTGTGGGCAATAGAACGTTTGGGCGATTCTTGGAAGTCTCCCTACATTTACCATCGTTTCTGCTTGCAACACATTGCGACGAACTACTTGCAATAGTACAAGAACCATGATGAACGTGCTCTTGTGCTTCGAATGGGTACGTCTTTTAGTCCATTTTCATTTAAGATATCTTTGCATGTGTTGTTCGCCCCTAACTATTCAAATGTCATTCCCTAGGCAACTCGCATTACGTACAAGAGGTAGAGAAGTTGTTCGAAGAACTAAGAGCTAGAAATAAAGATGGTGCGGACTACCTTGCCAAAATCCCGAGGGAAAATGGCTTAGATCATATGACAGGGGTAAACGATATGGTCACATGACAACGAACTTTGATGAGGCGGTCAACTCAGCATTCAAGGGAGTGCGGCATTTGCCTATCACTTTCGTTGTTAAAGTGACCTACTATCGTTTGGCTACCCTATTTGCAAACTTGGGAAGGCAAGCAATTGAGTATATGACATGTGGCCACAAAGTCCACCCGGACTTCTGCAAAAAATTGCAAACTCAAGTGCGTCATTCAAATGAGATGACTGCAATTCTCTTCTCGCGAGAAGGACATTTGTTTCGTGTTTCAGAATTTTCGAGGCCGTTGGAAGGCATACAACACAACGCGTACGTGGTAGATCTTAGGCAAAGAACCTGCGAGTACGGAGTATTCCAAACATTCAAATACCAGTGCGCACACGCCATTGCTGCTTGTTCAAACCAACGGATTAACTATATGAGACTACTTGATCCGGTATACTTACTCGAAACGGTATTCAAGATTTATGAAAAAGAGTTTCCGCCCATCGGAAATGGAATTGATCCTTATGCCGTTGGCGTTGAACCGACCATACGCCCAGATCGAGCACTAATAAGAGAAAATGGACGTCCACGATCGACACGAATTTACTGTGTCGAGGATCTAGTCGAACATAGAGAAAAAACCGAACAAAAGAAACATTGAAGTATATGTAGAAATCCTGGACACATGCGTAACAAGTGCCCTAATCGCTCGGGTCCTCGTATCAACTAAGACATTGTAATTTCTTATTGTTTACGTCCCTCAACTATCGGTTAAAAAATTAGTCTAATTCGATTTAAAATTCTCTTTATGGCTTGTAGTTCTTACACAAAATCACGCTTTGGAACCATTTTCAAGGCAAATTTATACCATTCTTCATATATCGTGCGTGCCAATATCAATCTCAAATAGAAGACAAGTTCCACTACAACGCCTGCAAGGTCAAAAATTGTGATAATTCTCTAATTAAAACCCCCGAAAATTTGGCAGAAAAAGCCTCTGAGGCCATCTTATACTTTCATTCATTCACAAAACAAGCTACGATACCGTTTTCGACGCGAATTTTAGTCGGTTTAGAACGGACCGAATTGGGCCATATTGGTGTCAAATGAAAGACGCATTCCAGTACTACGAACCCAAACTGATGTTTACCAAAAATATATGATTAATAAGCCCGAAATATTGCTCGAGCATGCCTATCGAAGCTTGGTCAGCCAACCCGATTTGCAAAGAACTCGCTTTCTTCCTCGCGATAAATTCAGCTGCCTCTTCAAATTCTCGGTGAACTTGTGTTTCGTAGAACGCGGGTTTCTATTAAGTTCGTTATTCTAAAAAGTATTGC
The DNA here is from genome assembly GCA_030270665.1 of Hibiscus trionum. NCBI lineage: Eukaryota > Viridiplantae > Streptophyta > Magnoliopsida > Malvales > Malvaceae > Hibiscus > Hibiscus trionum. The sequence continues at coordinate 22,290,316 of BSYR01000025.1, forward strand.
CACATATGAAGAACTCGCTCACTACGTAGCGCGAGGTCGTGTCTCGCGATCCCCAAAACGCGAGTTCTTCATACATGGCAGATTTGAGGGTCATTTTTTTAAATAAAAGTCTATGGGGGCCATTTTTTAGATATTGAATAAAAAAGGATTTTGGTGTAATATAGCCTATATTATTGGTTAAAAAATTCAACTAATAGAAATATTGGATAAATTACATCCAAGGTCACTTAATTATGGATTTAGTAACAAATATGTTATTTTTCTTTTAAAAGTTGTAAAAATATCATTCAATTAAAAAATTGTTACACACTTGTCACTCAATTAACATATTGTTACAAACAATTTACTTTTCTTCTAATGTGACACGGTATAATAACATTTTAGTCACCAAAACTTATGCAGTACATCAAATTTGATCCTAATTTGAATCAATTCAATAAATTTAACTATTAATATTTTAAAAATTCATCACTTTACTATTTATTTTTCTCCTAAGTTGTTACTTTCTTGGTTCAATAACAGATTAACGGTAACTTATTGTTGCTTTATGGCAGAATATAATTATCGAACTAATGATTTGATTTGATGGACTCATTGCTTTGATATATTAAAAAAAGACTAAATTGATGAGATTTTAAATATAAATGATTTAATATATTTTATTATTTCATATTAGGATAAAATTAATAAAATGTATAAGTTTTGGGTGACCTCTTTGTGACAATATATTTATTGGATGATATGTTTGTAATAATATATTAAGCAAGTGACATATTTATAACTTTTAGAAGAAAATTAGTTAATTTGTTATAAAACTTATAATTAAATGAACTTTGATTTTCTATGTTTTCATGTTGGCATATAAACCTTTCGGCTTGCTTAAAACCGACAAAACTGAAGGAAAGAGGATGGGAACTACAAATGATAAAAAGACAGTTATGGTGTAAGATATGAATCATTGAATACCATTGCCCATCCCCTTCTCATTGCCAAAATGGTCACTTTTTTATTCAATAAATGTGTCCCCCCCCCCCCCCCCCCCCCCCCAAAGAAGGTACCCAAATTATTTAATTTTTTCTTTTAGGTGCTTAAAATTTTTTATCTTCTTTAAGTGCTTAAACTATCCCATTTTTTTAGGTGTTTAAACTTTTTTAGCCCCCTTTGGGTGCCCAAACTATCATTTTTTTGTCAATATAAGTGCATAAACAATTATTTTTTGATAAAAGCAGGTGCCTCAGTTTGATCTTAAAAGTAACAAAATTTATAGTTTGAACACTTAAAAGGGAAAACATAATAGTTTGAGCATTAAAAAAAAATTATGCACCTAAAAAATATGATAATTTAGACACTTATTTTGGCATTAAGCAAAAAAAAAAAACATGTTTATAAAACATTCCATATGCAAAATAATACATGATGCAAGGTGTGGTCCATCATTTGCCAAGTCTTGCAAAAGAGATGGGGAATCATGGCATAATTTTCTATGAAACAAATGGAGATAATTAATAGAGCATTTGATGTAGTGGTGGATCTAAATTTTTTTTAAGATGGGTACATGTCAAAATATTTTTAATGGTAGACACAAATTCTACCTTAAAATTTTAAGATTGACACACATCATAAAATTTTAAGATTAATTCATAAAAATTAAAAAAATAAAACTAAATATATGAACTTTGAAAATTAAGCACATATCAACCCAACCATACATGTGGATTCGCCACTGATTTGATCAATAGGATGGGACAATGTTAGCTTGGTAAAACTAATTTGGTTTAGCTTTGGTTTATGTATTTTTTTAAAAGTGATATTTAATAATCTTAACCCTTTGACAAAGTACACACACCATGCAAATAAAGCGATTTGAACTTGAGTCTCTCCAGGTAAATATCATTTTCTTTTTCATTGGTACTACTTGTTGGGTTTTTATAAAAGCGATATTTGAATAGGTTTTTGAGTTTAAATTTCTTTTAATTTAATTTTAAAGTGAGAGTTCTTATTTTTAGAAGGTGATATTAATCATAAGTTAGGAGTTTGAATTTAACTATGAACTTAATATTTATCATTAAAACAAATATCTAATAGGTTTAAGTAACTTTGAACTTAGGGTGTAATTTAAGTTTATGTAGTTATCTTTAGAAGGTGATATTTAGTAAGTTCGAGGTTTGAGTTTTAACGATTGCAAGCTATAACTTTAAATTAAGAGCCAAGAATTAGTCGATATTATTATTCATAAAAGCTGAGTTTGAAGTTCGAATTTCAACATCTGTAATACATCAGCTTTTAGCTTTTGGCAGTATCATTAGAACAAAGATCGGCTAAAAAACCAATTGAACTAAAAATATTTTAAAATTTTTATTTAACTATTATCGAACTAGTCAGTTGAATAGAAATCAGTGATTTAATTGGTTCAACTGATTCGATTTTTACAACATTGATTTTTTTATTCGAATCTCATCACATGCAATCGGTTTTTTATTCTTAAAACTGTATTTCTTTATACAAAAAAAAAGAACCCTAATTTTGAGATAAGTGTTGGGATAACAAAAAAGCATGTCCATACATTGTGTGTTGAAGATAGGTTCTAACTTTCTTTTGTTAAATGGAAAGAGTTTTCTTTTCATTATCACTTCACAACAGTATTCTTTTTCAATTGGAACATGGCTTAAAGTTATGGGGTTGAAAGAACTAGTTATAGTGCTGTCTTTTACGTTACACAATCCGACAGTTACATATACAAAAATGCACATATGTTTTTCAGACAATGACTATTCGAGACACAAAGGTTTGGTCTTGCGTTAATAGTTTAATTCATTCTACAGGAGAAAAATTATGTACATGATGCAATAATAGGTGTTAAAAAAGGCAAAACAGATAAGCATCAAAATATGTTCGAGTGTCGCACGCAAATGTTCGGATTCGAATTCTAAACACTTTGATTCTTCCTATTTAACCACAACCCTCTCTATTGTATTGGAAACTTCCTATATCTGATTTGAGAATCTTTGTGTGCCATGACCTCCTCAGGGGATGATGACGCTGATGGGTCGAAAACCGGAGGCGGAAACATAGGAAGAGGATTCGGAGACGATAACTTGGGGGATTTGTTAAGTTTAGGGCTCAACAGAAAGAGTGATAACGAAGCAAAGGCTGCTGCAATCACCAACAAGGTTTTCTCATGCAACTTTTGCATGAGAAAGTTTTATAGTTCTCAAGCATTGGGTGGCCACCAGAACGCACACAAGAGGGAGCGAGGGGCTGCCAAAAGGTTCCAGTCCAACAAAATCGGACAGCCTTTCAATTCGATGGCGGTTCCATCGCTAGGGGTCCGACCTCATTCGTTGGTTCACAAGGGTGTAAGATCAGAAGGGTCTTCAATGGTGGCAAGATTTAGTGATTCCAAGCCTATGTTTGGGGTTGCTTGGACACCGTTCTTGGTTGACGACTCGATGGATACGATTTGGCCCGGAAGCTTTCGAATTGAGAAATTTCCGATACAAGGTCCCGGACCGGATACTTATCCGCAGAAGGTTGATTTAAATCTGAAGTTGTAGATGTTTAAATTGTTATCTAACTGCTGTATAATTAAATTATGTGAAGGTTTTGTTTCTGTTTAGTATATGTTTCATATGCTCATCTTTTGTCTAATAATCACTAGCTAGGAACTGCCTGCCTTAGCTTCTGCAATTCTACTCATTGTTATAGCATCCAACATTGATTTTCATTTAGAGAAGAAATCTTTATCAATTCTACTCTTAACTACAACAATCCTTTGATTGGTGTCATGATGGACCGAGGGGCTGGAGGGTGGTCGCCTCCTTAAAATTTGAAATTAGTATCTGATTTAATTTGTTTTTTTAAAAAAATTATATATTTTCTATTAAATATCTATTTTCATTCCCTATTTTTTATATAAATTTGCTCTTATAACCCTTTGTTGGTGGGATGGAAATCATCTGCCCCCAAAGGATGCCCCCATTTGTGCCCCACTTTAAAATAGTGGGTTTAAGGTTTAGGGTTTGGGGTTTAAGGTTGGGGCTTAAGGTTAGGGTGTAGGGAATTAGGTGTAGGGTGTATTTTTTAGGGTTTAGGATATAAAAATTAGGGTTATGGTGCAAGATTTAATTTTTAAGTATTTTTAGACATGGGGCATAAAAGGAGGTATGGTTAGGGGTCAGGAGATTTTTACCCTTGTTGGTGTGGTGTTTCATATGATGTATATTATAAATTTAAAATTACAAATATAGTAAAATAAAAGCCTTTGGGTTTGGGATTTGAGCCTAATCCAAAATACAATATGATCCTATTTAACATCAATCATTGACGGAATGGGCTCCAAACCCAAAATGTTAAACAAAAGCTTCTTGTTGGGACGGAAATATTTGATCGAGTTGAGTAAAAAAATTCGATTTAGTTAAGTTGACGTGTCCTATTTTAGAACTTAAATTTTAATTGAAATTTTTTTATTTGAGTTTATGAAATTTGAGTCGAGTTGTTCGAGTTTATGTTCAAATTTAACTGTAAATATTTATAATGTTATGACACTTATTAGTTCTAATTTAAACGTCTTTTTATAACCATATACAAAACGTATATATATATATTAGACAGAACTAAGATACTCGACTCAAATTTAAAATCAATTTACTAATTATTAAAAATTTAGAGTTATTAAATTTTTTGAATCAAATAAAATTTATGAAATTAATATTCAAGTAAAACGAGTAAAAAAATTGAGTAGAAATTTGCACACCCTAGTTGTTGGCGTTGGTTCCATAAAAAAATCTGAAAATAGTCCGAGAAAATGATGGAAAGCCATGCCTGCGAGTTTAGGAAAAGTGGGATTAAGCCCAAATTTATGAAACAAATGGACCAAAACCCAGAGAATTTTCTTTTAATATTCTACAAAATTCGGGGGGACAAGGAAAAAAAAACTAAAACCAATAAAGAAAAAGGACCCTTGGAATGCCAAGCAAAGAGCAGAGGGGTTTTATTCATTTCCTTTTCCTCTGCACCCAAAGCCTCACCTTCATTGATTTTGTGTTCAATCTCTTTATCGACAGCTGAGGTATTTTGTTCTCTTCCAATTCATGGTATTTTCAGCTGAAATTTTCCTTTTCTGTTTTATGTATTTTGTTGGAAATTTGAATGTTTTTAATTGTTTCCATTTCCTGTTTTATTTATGTATTTTGTTGGATATCTGGAAATTTTCGTTTCGATAATGTAGATTGTTGGTCTTAAAATATGTATATAATAAATGATGGAAAAAGAAGAAGATAAAATCAGGAATTTTTTTTCAGAGGTGTTGAGAAAACAAGGAATTCAGTTTGGGATTTTTAGAGAAAAAAATCGAATGCAAATTAATATAGGAGGATTTCATGCTTTAAATAATTGATAAACAAAACTTAATTTTCATGAGCTGTTTGTTCATCATCTTTTAGCATGATTTCAATTCATGGTTTCCGATAATCCAGATTTTCTTTTATCAATTCTTAGGACATTGGGTTCTTTAGAGACTTGAATAGTTTAATAGCTGATTTCAGACCTGGTGCAAAGAAGTAAGAACATGAATTTGGGGATTATCTTCTATTTGATTGCTTAAAACATCAACAGAAATATGGCATTCCGCCTCCATTAGGTTGTCAAGCTCCGGATTAATGTTCCGGTTTCTTGATAAGTTAGGGTATGGACTGCTAGACTTATCTTGAGATCTGGGTCAGGCGTGTTTTGATTGGTCCGTTTCTACGTTGAAAGTTTTTACCGATATGGTGTGTTTTATTCCTGCCTAGGGTAGTCGTGTCGGTTGTGATATTACATGAAAATTTCTTTATGTTTGTATTGCTAATTCTTTTTGTTTATTTATTTAAGAATTTGCAATTGGTTCTCATAGCATTGTCTTGACCTACCGGTAACTTTGGGCGACTATGGCTGGTGTTGAGCAACGTGAGGCAAATGATTCTGCTTCATCTCTGATAGATCAGCTTTATAAGGCGGTTCATGAACTGGAAGCTTTCAAGGATGCTTCTGAGAACAAGGTTCATTGGGCAGAAATTGAACAATATTTCAGCAATCTGGAGGTGACGTTAAAGAAGAAATCCGAAGAGCTAGAAGCAAAGGAGAAGGAATACGTTGAGAAAGAAGCCGAAGTTCTTGCATTGATTGGTGAGAAGGAGGCAGTTGTTGCTACTAAGGAACAAGATTATTTAGACCGTGTCCAGGAGCTGAAAGATGCTGCTGTTGCTGCTATTGCTGAGGCACGTGCAAATTTCCAGTCAACGACTGCAGATTCTCTTGATGCTGGGGAAAATGGAGATACCAAGGTAAGCAGTTCTGTTGGTGATAAGAACTCCCCCGATGAGGACTTTGACTTTCCTCGTAAAACAAGTGAAAATACTGAAAACATGGCTGCTGATGTTAAGCCACGTCCAGAGCTGACAAACTTATGTGAGCAAATGGATGCAAAAGGACTTCGGAATTTCATAACGGAGAATCTGAAATTTCTTAATGACATTTGTCGGGAACTTCCCCTTGCACTTGAAAGTGCAAGCGAACCAGCCCATTTGGTGCTGAATTCACTGGAGGGGTTTTACCCTCCAGATGAAACAACTCAAATGGTGGACAAGACGGATGCTGCCCTTCAGGGCATGCGCAAGTCCTGTATTGTCTTATTAGAAGCCATGGCTAGCTTTTTGGCCAGAATCGACCCCGGTGATACTAACCTTTTGAACCCTGAAATCAAGCAGCTTGCCAAGGCAATTGCTGATGAGTGGAAACCTAAGTTGTCTGATTCAGGCAGTGGTGCTACCATTGACAATTCATTGGAAGCTGAAGCATTTTTGCAGCTCCTTGCTACTTTTAAGATTGCTTCAGAGTTTGACGAAGAACAACTCTGCAAGCTTGTTTTTGTAGTTGCTCACCGCCGGCAGGCACCTGAGCTTTGCCGTTCCATTGGATTAACACCGAAAATGCCAGGTCGGTATGGAGGCAGGACCATTGTTTCCATACGATGTGTCTCGAGTTAGTCAGTTAACGCTAATGTATTTGTGTCTTGCTGATGGCTATAGCACTATTTAGTTTGATTTGCTAAACCGAGTCTTACTATGGCAGGTCTTGTTGAGTTATTGATTAACAGCGGGAGACAAGTTGATGCAGTACGATTTATTCATACCTTCCATCTTACTGAAAGGTTTCCTCCTGTGCCCCTCCTGAAGATGTTCTTGAAAGATTTGCGGAGAAACTCACAAGGTAAGGGCGGGAACTCTCATGGTGCTGCTGGTTCACAGGTAATGTATGCTTATACCGAATGATGACCCAATACTATGAATTTTCTCTATATTAAAATACCAGCCAGTGATTTCTTCTTCATATACAGGATGATGTAAATGCACGAGAACTTGCTGCCTTGAAAGCCGTAATAAGATGTGTTCTAGACTATGACCTAGAAGCAGACTACTCCCTTGATCCACTCCAGAAAAGGTTGGCTCAACTCGAGAAAGCAAAAGCAGACAATAAGAAAAGAGGGGGAGATTCCAGTAAGCATCACCCACGGAAGAAATTGAGACCCAACAGTGGATTTCGAGGATTTCGGGGACCTCCAGGTAGGCAAGCTCCACCGGTTTACAACCAAAGGGCTACCTTTACAGGGATGCCCGAAAGGTATACTCATGCCGGTCCAAACCCCTACAGTTATCAGGTCCCGAACCAACCTGCCTACGCCCCTCAAGCCAATGATCAAAGATTATACTACTATACTCCAGATGACAAAATTCCAACGCCGTCATACAATGCAGCTACATCTAACTACGGAAGCTACAGTGGCGGCGGATTGCAACCATCACAGCAGCCATTTATGTAGCTTTTTTTTGTTGCCTCATTCTTTTTCCGTTTAATTTTTAATTTAACAGATTTGTATTAGTTTCTAATACACTCGTAAGCATACATTTCGAACCTGCAATTTTCTAGTGATTTTGACAGATAATATGACTAGTAGCATAAGACATGTTCTATGATTAGGTCCTTCGCAATATCAGGCACAAACATGACACAAATGTACAAATATCTCATTAGTTTGTCCGAACAGTACAGCTTGTTTGTCTCCTTTTCTGTAACTGTTAGCGCCAACTGATTAAAACTGCAAACTTGTATGAAACATACAACACGCTAAATATAAGGCAATTCATTTTTCAATCTGAAGGAGAAGGTGGTTGGAGTTCCTTGGCCGCTTCGGGCTCGAGTACGTTAGGCTTATCGTTCTTAAACGACACCGATTTGCTCGGCACCTCCCTCACACCTCGTCTGTAAAGCCTCCTCGAAAGCTTGGAAATCACCAAGGCGGCCATTGTCACTGTGGGCACGAAAACAACATCCGGGATCGACTTAATCATGCTCAAATGCGGCAAAAACTCTCCGGCTCTCTTCGCCGCCATGGCTGCCGGCGGCGTCACGATGCCGGTCATGATGGTCGTGTTGTCCAACTTGCTAAGCTTTACTGTCCTAATAAAATCAATAAAAATCTCTTTCTTCTTCTTCGGGTCTCCTTCCATTTTCCAGTCTTGGAAACATTTCTGAAACGTTTTCGATTTTAATTTTATGAGAGGAGACGTTCATGAAAAAGTGGCAACGTTAAAAAATATAGACCAACCTCAACTTCATCGCGAGACGGAGCATCGTAATGTTTACCCGGTAATGCGGAGTTAATAACACTATACAATCAATGAAAGGTGGTTAAAATTAGTAAAAATAAATAATATTGGATGCACTGAACGTGTTTCTTACTTGAAAATATCAAGAACCGCAGCATGAAAATCGTCGAAGTCTTTGATTTCGGAATCGGTGAACTGTTGATGAAGTGATTTGAACACATGGCTTAACATCTGTGTAGATGGCAATCCTGTCATGAACCAAAGCTCGGTCATTACACATGAACAAATTGAATTAAGATGGGACTTAGGAAATAGGAAGTGTACCTTTTCCCATGGAATTGCCCATGTTGAACAGATGCTTGAAACAATACAAGTGGATTCAACAATTATACGTATATAGAGAAAGTGAAGGAATAGGTTGTTTGTTCATTTGTAAGGTTAAAGCAAGGAATCCATCACCCCTTCACGTTACATTCTATATCTTAAATTCTTGTCTTGTAACTTGCTCCAACCAAAAAATAAAAATAAATAAAAGATGTTTTTCTTTATCAAACCATTAGCTTACTTGCTTTTGGTCTGCTTGTAAGAATTAATAAGTCTTTTAGGCCACGATGTCGTATCCACAAACCCAGTTTTTGATTCGTTTCATAATTCTTAGGTCAGCATGTTTAGACCAGCAATTGAAAGTTTTTTTTTTATTGTGATTGTAAATGTAAGGAATGTTATGAGTATGGGGGAGCTGAGCTGAGAAAGGTGACCGTCCCTGACCATAACTTCACCGATGTGGTTATAAAAATACATTATTACTGTATCAATTATCATGCACACATATATACACAAAAATAATTTGGAGGGGACAATCGCCCTTAAAAATTTGAAATTCATATATAATTTAGAATTTTTTTAAAAAAAATTATACATTTTTTATTGAAATTTTATTTCCCCTAAAATTTTATAAGTTCGCCACTTAACATAAAATTCTGCGCTTTTAAACCTATTTCCATTAAAAAAACAATTTAAATCCAAATTTGTAATAAAAATATGTTTGTAATGCTTGAAAAATTGTGCAGATTTATTGGTTAAAAGACCTTTTAGGTCATTCAATTTTAAAATTGGATAAATTAGTCACCCTAAAAATAGCAATTCAGTCATTGTTAGTTTCGAAAGTGAGCAATTAAGGACAATTAATTCTAACTTTGATGTTTTCCGGAAGTTTTATATAATTTTGATTGACATAATAATACATTTAGCCTTAAATATTTGCCAATTATATAAATTCGACCCTAATTCTAAAAAAATGAACAAATTTAGTCTCCAACATTTTTATAGAATGTGTAAATTATGTGTTGAATTTTTTATAGTTAGAATCAAATTGACCCAATGTATAAAACATTGAGGGTATTATTATTATTATTATTATTATTATTATTATTATTATTATTATTATTTCGATCAAATTTATATAAACTTGACTGAAAACATTAGAACAACGATTAATTGTCCTTAATTGCTCACATTTGAAATTGAGAGGAGCTATAGTGACCAATGTACACAAATTTCAAGATTGAGAGAAACCTAAAAGGTTTTTTTACCACCTCTATTTTACTTTAGTATTCGACTTCTCACATTCGTGTTTAAAAGGTATATTATTATTATTATTATTATTATTATATGAATTTCGATACGGTAAAAAGTTCATAACATATATACATTTAAGATATTTCGTATTTGAATGATTGTTTCATGTTCACAGTTCACGTCACTTTTTTTATGTAGCTTTCATGTTCTATTTCTAATTCAGACACGATTATGAAATATATATATATATATATATATATATATACTTGATGTCCCGTCAAAAAAAGGGACTCAATCCCTAAATGGTGATTCAACATAGGTTCTACATCTTGAAACCAAGCCAATTATAGGGCCGTTTGTGATAATGAAATCAACTGGCAAAAAGCATTAAGGCTGCAAAGACGAATACACCAATTATGGTACAATAAAACTGTAATTCACTAGTTATTTACGATGCTCGCTAAATCTGAAAGAAAAAAGTCATGGGTTTTTTTTTTATTTCTCGAAAACCCTCCACCCACATAGCTTCATGTTTTATTTCTAATATAGACATAATTATGAAATATATATATATATATATATATATATATATATATATATATATATATATATAAAATGGAGAAATACATGCTCCAAGGCATAAGAATGGCATATATTCTCCATGAATCTTATCCAAAGATCAAATATTGTTGTTGTTGTTTTTGGATCAATACAGAGACTAAAACTCAAGCTAGTGCTCAAGTTGTAGGAATTCTTTTACAAAATCCGGAGGTGCATCAAAGACGGTCTCACCAACAGGTTTCTCACGACTCCAACCAGCAAGTGCATCAGCAAAATCAAATATTGTTGTTGATTTTTTTCATTTTCAACAAGGAAAATTGTTGATTGGGGAATGCCCTTCACTTTGAAGATATTATTTGCGAGTTCATTTTCACTTTCCAATTGGAGTATAATTGTTATTATTAATATTTTGGTAGTCTTTAAGGTGATTACAAGATAGTGCATGTTCATTTTTTTTAACCCTTCAATAAGACACATATTATGCAGACAAGGCTGCTAGATTCTATATCTCCCGACTCCTATGATGATCATCCTCTTTACAATTGGATATATAAACTCCTATACCTATGTTGTTCTTCAAGCATCTTCCACATATTATGAAAAATATTTTAAAAAAAAGTTGTTAAATACATCTGTATCAGATAGATATACATACCCAAATCTAAATGGCAGTCATGTACTATGTTGGTCCACCTCTTAATCCTATGCATACAATTTGTCAAATAGCCATTAAATTTCTTACCTTAACAAACAGTGTAGTTATGAGTAGGCATGCTATGCGTCATGATATTCTTAAACAAAAGCTGCCAGGGGCGAGTACTAAAAACTAGAGCAAATATTTCATACACAACTCTTTCAACTTTCATAAATCTGAGCAGCCATTAGGATTATATAGGTTTTATATAACATATTTAAACACAATAAATGTATCCAAATGAGTCTGGATTGGTTTACAAAGGAACCCAGACTGTACCCGGTTACTGAGTGCGCATCCTGCTACTTTCTGCTGCCCTGACTTGAGAGAAGTAGGGATGGGCCTGCACCAGCAAAACAATTTGTATCACATGCCAACCAAATGGGGGTTTGTCTCCAACTCAGGTGCAAATATTTTGAATACATACTAATGCTCCACATCGGTATCTCCAATTAAAAAATAGGTTCATTTCATAATTTACAAGTTGCACATTAAGATTTAAGTGGAAAAAATGAGGGAGAGCGAGAGTAAAGAAATCCTAGTAGCAGCAACAAAGCTTATATACACTTACCATGGCTTCTTTTGCAGTTAGCCTGTCCTGATGGTCGTACCGAAGCAACTTATCAAGAAAATCGATTGCCTGAAAGTCAAAGGGCTCAAAGATTGAGTGTTACCTACTAACATTTAGTTCACTGTAACTGAACTTACAGTATTCAACTTCCAAATAGTATGCCTCAAGAAGAAAAATGACCTCTGGAGAAACAAGATGCTGATTATCTGCATTAATAAATTTGGACCAAGGTTTGCGGCTGTGCCTGAAAAACAACATATCAAATACGTTAATGGAGAACAAATTACATTGCACACTATTAACATGTCTACTCATCCGTGTGTGAAACTGCAGCACCACAGGGTGCACTGCCATGGCTTAATGCTAACCAGAGTTTTCGTTCTTGATAAGTACAAAATCCTGCACTATATTGACTTCATTTTTTAAACACATATCCAGCATGTATTCAGATATGGGCACGGGGATATGGCCCTCCAAATATATATATATATATATAAACTTAGAAACAATTAAGCATACCCATACTGACACATACCCGTACCCGACACTCACACTGGAGACCGAGTAACATTGACCCTGCATATTGGATATATTAATTCTTAATATACCTTCCAACAAGTGCATCAAGTTGAGGATCCAGCTCTAAATGGTATTTGTTCAGATATGCATTCAACTCATCAGTTCCTAGCACCTGAAGTTACATTAATGGCAGTCAAAAGCTTTGTAGCATCAACATATACTGGCAATACTTTGGTAAGAAAGCCGTGGAAAAAAAGGGAATATAGAACTTCTTGTTTGATAGTGCATGTAAAGTACGCTCCCTTATCCCCTATCAACTAATAACTGTGAAGGAATAAATATTTAAATAGAAACATGCAAGGATAATGCTGCATCTACAAACAATAGCAAATAAACAGCACTAGCAGGTGCTTGAAAAGGTTGAGCAGTTGTAGATCGCAAAATAAAGATGGATAATATAAGTTGGGAGTTGGGTGAGGTACAATGCAAATATCTAGCGATTCTAGACTAATGCGTTACTGGTAGGAGTCAGGAAAACATGCGTTATACCAGCCGGAAAGTCAATTTAACAAGACAAATGATAAAAAAAATATATTCAGTAACAACACTATAACATCTTCTGATCTGCAGAAGCTATTACCTTGGCAATTTTAACTAGTTGATCATGGTTGTCATGGCCATAGAAGAATGGTTCCTTTCGGAAAATCTACACAATCAAATATCATAAGTACTTTATTAGGCACCCAATATTGAAGTTTCAAATGAAAGTTTAATGCATTTAAACTAGAATAAGAATATTTCTCACCATTCCAGCAAACATACAACCAAGGCTCCACAGGTCCAAGGAATAATCATAGTCCTGCAAATCTACCAGAAGCTCAGGCCCCTTAAAGTACCTGAGAAGTAAGGAGGGAAATTAAACTTCACAGAATTGAATCTATATTGTAGATGACACAGTAAACTGAAGGAAAACACTTGGAAATGTATTAGGATTCCAAAAACTGCAAATCTGTTTAGTTGTGTTGTTCTTAAAAAATTATAGGTCTTTCCTTTTTTTAAAAGGTTCTTGTATCAAAGAATAGCATAATCTGAAGGATCTAAACTCTGGAGCTCATTCTCACCCTTGAATGGTTGAAAGTAATAGCTCGTCTATATAAAAAATAATAACAATAATAAAGGCAGACGTACTCTTCAAGAATCCAGCTAGTTGTTTTAAAATATATAAATGTGGCACTACTAATTTCCAACAGCTTGTTTTGACTAATGAGTTTTGTACTAAATTTTGCATCTATATGACTGTAATACAAAGCAAATTCAGATAGTGAAGCCAGTACAAAATATAGCACGGCAAGCATGCATGTAATTAATCCCAAAATAATTTTCTTTAATTTTTTTAGACAAGGACTAATATCTAATGTCAGTCTGTTTCAAGGTCTCCAGTAAAATAAGCAAACTTGAAAAATACAAGGGTATACGAGGGAGAAAGTTGGTCGTACGATTCATGATGTCTTCAAAGCATTACCTGGAAGCCACACGAACATTATACTCTTTCCCAGAATGGTAAAACTCCGCAAGTCCCCAATCTATCAAGCGAAGTTTGCGCAACTCATGATCTATCATGACATTGTGCGGCTTGACATCTCTATGCATTATTCCCTGTGAATGGCAGTAATCTAACGCCTACATCGCAAAGAATTATTTCCTTATCATTCTATACTGCAAATATGCATGTCAGGAACCCTCCAAAAACTAAAAGCAATCACTAAATAATACCACGTGGAGCAAAGTTCAATACATTGAAAGTTAGAATGAGGAACATAGTGGTACCTTGAGAAGTTCATATATATAGTAGCGAATGTCATAGTCTGTCAAAGTTGGGTAGAGAACTTTGAAATCCGTACTGTTGACATACTCAAATATCAAGCTTGGTGTTTTTGAGTGTGGATCTCTCACAATATCAAGAAGTTTAACAATATTCGGGCCACCACATAGATTCTGAAGGATTTTAATCTCTCTCTTAATCTGCCAATAATAACAATAACAATAAATACAGCTTATTTCTATAATCTATTGCCAATGATTCTCCGACAAAATCCCATGCTTATCATATATTCAGGCAAAGGTACAGGGATTATAACTCGCGGAATACATAGATTTTTTAAATAATCAAACATACTCATGTCAAACACATGCTGGTATCCAACAATCACGCCCAAATTCAAGTAACATAGTCTGATTGTGATTATTCCTTAAGATTTTCTAATACAAATTTACTCAAAACTCGATCAATTTGACAGATGACAAAAGTACTAACCTTCTTTTTCTTGACAGGCTTGAGGATCTTGATTATACAACGCTCATTGTTGTTGACATTTATGCCCTCGAAAACCTCACTGTATTTTCCCCTTCCAACTTTTCTAACAACCTCATAATCATCTTGATCACTAAACAGAAACACGAAAAAGAAAAAATAATTTACACCAAACACGAACTGAATCAAACAATTAAAAGATTCTGATCATATGTAAAAAGTTACAGAAATGCTCAAAGGAAGCGCGGTAAGTAAGATTCAAAGGTCTCGTCAAGTTAACCTAATTCCAGAAATTCTGAATTAGCGTTACTCGATGGAACCTAATGTAGCTTTCAAATAAAACAATCAAGGGTAAAATCCAATAATCAAGGTATAAGGAACGTTTCGAGGAATTAATTTTTAATTTTACCCCCATTGAACAGTGAGGGACTCGTAATCCCAGTACTCCTTGGGACGGAGATCGTTGACGTCAGTATAAACGCGAGATTTGGACATGATTCGTCGGCAAATGGGATAGGTGATCTCGTCGATCTTAGGGATATCGCCACCGGGGTGGGCGAGGGGAGGGCAGGAGGCGACGGTGGCGCAAACTAGCAATAGGCAAGATAAAAGCGGAAGGTTGGCGCGTCGCGTTTCATTCATTCAAGCCAATTAGGCTTAGCCCATTTATTTTCATTCTTTAATGTTTTTTTTGTCTTTTTGTTTAAGCTGATTCGTGTTTATAATCAACTCAAAATCTAAAAAGAATTTTTCATATCGGAAGCGAGATGGTATCAAATCAGATACTTATTTAAATTAATTTTAGATTTATATGACTAATTTGTTTCTATCAAATTATACAATAATTAAGTCTTTAAAGAAAATGTTGTTTTAATTTAATTTTCATCTAAAAATCATGATAAAATAAGTCTTTGGATTTTAATTACAAAATTTCTAAATAAATTTTTAAAATTAATAAGACATCTGAGTCATTATTTAAAATTTTTCTATAGTCAAATTTCAGAGATTTATTTGATAGAAAACTTTTTAAATAAAGATTCATTTGAGACAATATACTATTTAGAAATTTATTTAGTTATTGTTTAATTCAATAGAGTTAATTTGTTATATAATCTTTAGTTTTAAAATTATAAAAATATTTTATTACTATATAAACATGTTTTTTTTCTGAGGGTTGAGTAGTAGTTTAATCGTGATCCATGGACAGCATTACAGCACAATTTTGTCCTTTGAAATTCCTATGTTTTAAAAAAAAATCAGAGTTTTCTAATAAGCATTCAATTTCAAAGAATTTAAAATAAAGTGATAATTTGTTTTTTGACAATGACAACTGGATTTTTTGATAAAGTGATAATTTGTTGAAAAATTCAAACAATTAAAAATCAATATTTTCAATGATTTTAATTTTCAGATATGTTTGATAATTAAAATGGAAATTATCTTATATAATTGTTTCTATAAAAAAGTATGAAGATGAATAGATGATAGGTAGATAAGACTTTATCATTTAAGGCATAATTCGTTTACGGGCGATCATTCGAGCGAGTCGAGTCGAGTTGAATCAAAATATTTTAAGTTACTCGAATTTATGAGTTCTATTGTATGACTCAAATTATATTTGAATTTTTTTTTATTTGAATCGAATTGTCAAATTTCTGTACAAACTAAATTATAATTGTTTATAATATTATAGTACATATTGATTCTATTTTAAACGACATTTTGTAATCATAAAAAGTATACATATATATTTATTCATATTCTTCTCCTAAATTCTTTTTATTATTTTTTAGTTCATCTTCTTCCCTTCCATTTCATCCTTTTTGTTCCTTTCATTCATCTTATTCTAGGAGGTCTGTATATGTATTATCAAAGAGTTAAGAATATGTATAAACAGATATTACATTATAATCACATGAAGACTTAAAAAATTATTGTTTTTGATTTGTATATATTGTTTCTCTCGCTTCTTTGTTATATTCTTTTGTATGTTCATTTGAAATTTATTATTCAATCAAATATAAATTCGTTCTTTAAGTTATTTTTTCTATTTAATTGTTTTAATATTACTTTTAATTGCAAGTTATTTGGTTTGAGTTTTTTCTATGAGAAAATAAGTTTGTTTGGTTGTCTAGATCTAGAAAAAAAATCAGTAACATTTGTTTGTTTCCTGAGAAAACAATGTTTGCTTCTTGAGGAAATATGGTCTGAAAATATAATTTTAAATTTAGATTAAATTGGGTCGGATACTGTAACACCCGTGTTTTGGGTTAGGAGTTAGTCGGGTTAGTGGTCCGAGTCGGTAAAATTAAATTAAATTAATTCAACCTTAATTAGGGTCTAATTGGGTTTTAAATAATAAAGGAAGGACCTTGTTGGTAATTTAACCCAAAACTTTTAAAATGAAGACAACTTTTTGGAGACAAAAGGAACAAAAAGAAAAAAAAAGTATCATCTTTGTTCCCCTCCCCCTTTTCAAACGTTGGAAATTCTAAAACCCCTCCCCAAACCCTAAATTTTCTATTCCATTGATTTCTCCCTCATCTCAAGGTCTTTTTCAAAAGTAAAGGTATATTCTTACTCTCCTATTCATTTCATATCTATCTATGGTTATGGATTTTAAAACCATGAACTTTGGAAAATTAGGGCTTGATAAAAGTTTGAGTTTTTATTGGGGTTTTCAATTGATTTCGATTTATTATGTTGGGTTTTGGTTTAATCTCATGAAAATACACATTATATGTTGAAATGGAGGATTTTGGGTGAAAACCCGAAATGGGTTTTTGAGACAATTTTTAAGGTGCCTAAAACTTGATTGTTGGTGGGTTTTAGGTTGAAATTAGAGGGTTGATGGTTTATGTATGTTAGGAAAGTGTTTTGGAACCATTTAGATGTCATTTGGGTGGTTGAAAACATGATTTTCTGCTGGGTAAAATAGGAGTACGAAAATGGGAATTTTGATGGTTGTTTGGGGTTGGAAATTGTTGGAGCTTGGCTTGCACTTATGGGTTGAAGTTGTGGCTGAAAATTAGCTATCATTGTGGGTATAAAATGTGTTGGAAACTTTGGTTTTGATCGAGGTTTATGGGCTGGTCGAATTAGATAAAGTTAGGGTTTGGTCATGACTTGAAATATTGAGTTTGATATTTGAATTGTATTCCGGATTAGCTACTTGGATGTTTGAGTTGATTTGAGGTTGTTTTGCTTGTGTTGAGGTGATTAGAAGCGAGGTTTTGAGTTGGTGAAGTCTTGGGAACAAATCCAGAAATTGAAGACCATGTTTGCTTGGTATTTGAGCTTGGAGGTGAAGGTGAGTGGTTAATGTTTTTAAATTGGTTTTAAGTGGTTGGTTCAAGCATGTGGACTAGGTTGGGCTTGGTAGACCCACCTAGAGTTAGGATTAAGGTGGTAGCCTAATCCTAAGATTTAGTTAGAGACCTTGGATGCACTCTTTAATTGTTGTTATGCCTCATGATGATTATGTATAATGTGATATACATGTATGTGGAAGTCTGGCTTAATGCATTGATTATATGCGTGTTGATGACAAATATTGTAACACCCGGGTTTAGGGGTTAGGTGAAAATAATATTTTAATATTATTTTGGGCTCGGTTTTATACTCTAAATAATATTTCGAGTTGTTTTCAAAATTAATCTACTTGGGGTTAATCATGTTTTAAGATTAAACCACATTTAACCATGGATTTACCTCCCTTGTAGATATTCCATTTCATTAGGGGTAAACTAGACTTTTAAGCCTCAAATTATACCACATGTCAAATAAAACACCCATCTCTCTACTATTCATCTTCCCTTCAAAACTCACCAACGGGAAACCAAAGCTCATTACCCAAATCACTGTTCCATCCTATTTCTCACTCATTTCAGCCCCAAATCGAAAGGTAAGGACGTTTTTAACTTCCCCTCATCCTCCCCTTCATAAAAGTACCATTCTTTTTCATTTTCATGAAGCTTTTGGAAAGTGGAGGTTTTGAATGTTTTGATTAAAATGGTGTCTTTATGTTGCAAAGTTAAATGTTTTGATTTAATATGTTTAGTAATGATGTATAGAGGCCAAATGATACTACATATATGAATTTCAAATGATTTTAACCAATTTTCGGATTTTGGCTTGAGAGGGTTTTTGGAGGGTTTTAATGTGGGTTTGGGGGCTGTTAAAGGTTGGAATTTGGGGGCTGTAGGTAGTATGATGTATGAGGATCATTTTGGGTGCAATTGATGCTTGATTGGGTGCTTGAAATAAGAGTTTTCAGTGGGTCAAGTGGGCTGCTCGAAAATCCTGTTTTTGGTCTTGTTTTGAGTGTTGGTTGCTTGGTAATGTAATCCGGGTTAGTTTCGATGACAAGATATTGATTGTGGATGTTTTGTTTGTGTTTGGGATTGATTAGAATCAAGTTTGGGCATCGGTGAAGCATCGGAAGTGAATCCGGAGAATTGAAGACAATTACTTGCTTAGTCTTGAGCTCGGGAGTTTAGGTGAGTGGTTAATTGTTTTAAATGGTTTTAAATTGGTTGATTCGAGTATATGGACTAGGTTGGGCTTGGTAGACCCACCTAGAGTTAGGATTAGGGTGGTAGCCTAATCCTAAGCTTGATCTAGAGCCCTTGGATGAACTTGAATGTATAAATGTATATGCCCTGTATGTGTTGTGATTTGAATGCTTATGTATATTGTATTATACATGTGAGATGAGGCATGATTTGTATTGCTTAAAGCATGCATGATGTTGGTTCATGATTGTGTTCATGGTGAGTACGTGCTAAGCACGGAAATGATTGAAATGAGTAATGTGGAACGAGTAAAATATTGGCACTAGTATACTTAAATACAAATGATCGATCATTAGGATGTTAGTGTGTACACATGAGTCAAAAGTCGCGCGTGGCCTTGGTGGCGTTGAGTCACCAAGAAGGAGTACGGGTACGCCCGGAAATGGTATTTAAATATAGTCAGTGATGAGTGGAATCCCACCGACGGGGCGCGAGGATGAGTGGAATCCCACCGACGGGGCGCGAGGATGAGTGGAATCCCCTCCGCGAGACCGGTGATGAGTGTAATCCCACCGTCAGGTAATGGTTGTGTTGTTGGATGTGAGTTCCAACGGTTATCCGCGTATTTGAGTCATATCTAGGTGCCAATGTTGTTTGATATATGTATCCATGTGTTGAGACTAATGATCCTTGTGAGGATGTTTGGTGTGGCTACTTATGTTGTGAAAGTAGAGCTTAATGATTCATGACATGTACTTGTATATATTGTTCATGCATCTTATATTGTGGCTCTTGTGGATCCTTGGTATGTGTGTGTAATGCCTTGGCTAGATCGTGCTCAGACCCTGCAATGTTGAGGTTTGTTTTTAGAGCTTACCCTCACTAAGCATCATTGCTTACGCTCTCTTTGTTCAACATTGCAGATCCTTAGCTCGTGGGTTGCTCGCGCAAGTGGAAGGCTCCAAGTGTGGTTTTTGGCTTGAGTTCATCAAATATGGTTTTTAAATGTTAGACATGTAATAGCTTGAGCAATGGGACATGTATGGCTTTGATGAGTATTTGTTGGTTGTTTGAGAGCATGTATGGACTCCCTTATATCTTTCTTTTGCATGGTTTGTGTTGCCATGATGAATTGTAAGTCATGCCTAAATTGCTCTTTGAATGTTAACATGTGTTGTGGATGCTATCTCTATGGTTGTTTGATGTTTGAATGAATGTATGGTTGTGGGAGGTTGCCTTGGTGTTGGACATGTCTAAATCATGTTGAAGCATGCTAGTATAGTTGTTATCCCCTAAGTTGTTTTGTTTAGATGTTGTAAGGTGTTTTGGGGGTGTTTTGGGGCACCCTTGTGCCTCAAAACAGCCCAGTCGAGTTTGCAGACAGGGGGCGTTTCGGAACGGGTCCCCCTGTTCCGGAACGGTCCCTTTGCAAATGGCCTGCCGTTTTGAAACGGATTAGGGCGTTTCGGAACGTTTTTGCTACTGGAATTTTGATAAATTGGCGAGATGAAGGCGTTCCGAAACGGGCCTTAGGTGTTTCGAAACGGTCAAATCTCGTTGACCACGAGATATTGACCGTCAAGGTCGTTCCGATACGGGTCTCCCCTGTTTCGGAACGGTCACCTTGTGGTCGACCCTGGCCTGTTGACCAAGTCAAGGCGTTTCGGAACACCCTATGGGCGTTTCGAAACGGCCTGCTGTAAAAGGCTAAAATGAACTGTTTGAGGTGTCTGTTGGTCGGTTTATGATTCAATGTTTGTATCTTCCGCTGTTGTGTTCCACTTAGGAGTTAAATGTGCATTTAGACATGATTAAAGTTAAAAGAAATTTTAGGGTCGTTAACTGAGGGGGAAATCCTTAGGGGTTTTCACTCGGTTTTCCCCGTGTGGCCCTTTCGGACCGGTCACCCGACCAGACCGGGACGAGGGGGTTACACTTGTTGGTATCAGAGCCTAAGGTTACCGAGACCTTGGGCAGGTAAGTGAGGTAAGTTCAAGTTTTTGCTTGATATGCACGGTGTTTGCTTGCTTGTAAGAATGGTTGCCTGTTTGACGAGTATGTTGCTTGTTTTATTCAAAGCATGTGTGTGTGAGTCCCATTGCTACTATTACATTGGAAAATGGTTTTGTTTTAGTGAGGGAATGTACTTGAACACTTGGAAGCCTTGCCTTGCTAACCCAACTTGTATGTTTTGTTGTTGTGGTTGTAGTTAATTTTCGTGAGAGCAATGTCTAGACCGAGAGGTAGACCGAGAGTGGTTCGTCAGGAACCACGGGTTGCGGCTCCTGTTGAGCCGGCTGTTGGTGTGGAGGCTCATCTGGAAGGGCCGGTGGCTGCGGGAGTTGGCGCTCCACCACCACCTCCACCACCACCACCTCCACCACCTGGAGCTGGAGGTGAAGATGGAGCCGGAGGAGATGGACCTCAAGGTGGCCAAGGTGGCCAAGGTCCAGCTGGAATTGATATGACTCCGCTAGTGCAAGCGATAGCGGGAGCTTTCCAGGCCGCAGTTGCGGGAGCTCAGGCTGCAGCTCAGCCTAGGTGTGATGATGCTAGTCTACCGTTGGAGAGGCTCCGTAGCTTGGGAGCTGAGGAGTTTAGAGGATCTACTCCGGAGAGGTCGGAGTTGTGGTTGGAGAAGACGGTTCGTATCTTAGCTCAGATGGGTTGTGCGGGCGCACGTAGATTGGGTTGTGTAATCTCATTGCTTCAGGGTGATGCCTACACCTGGTGGGTCACCATTACTGTCGGGGTTCCAGAGGCCGAGATAGATTAGGAATTCTTTGAGTTTGCTTTCCGGAAGAGGTACTTGGGACCGAGGTACCTAGATGAGAAAAAGAGAGAGTTCATGGCTCTCACTCAGGGGGATGCATCTGTGACTGATTATGAGATTCGTTTCGTCCGTCTGAGTCAGTATGCTCCAGAGTTAGTGCCTACTGAGAGGGCTCGATGTGATCGTTTCAGATACGGGCTTCATGAGGAAGTTAAGAGGTATACCTTAGCTTCAGATTATTCTGACTTTGATGTCTTGGTTGCTAGAGCCAAGGACATTGAGCATAGCTTGGGGCTGACCAAGCGTTCTGGGGGATCTAGTTCTGGTAAGAGGCACAACAACTTTGATGGTAGAGACGCTAAGAGGCACAGAGGTGGCGGACATTAGTTTGACCAGCGACGTGGTGGTGGCCACCATGGTAGAGGCCATCAGTGCCATAGAGGAGGAGGGCGTTTGCCCGAGTGTGCACAGTGTGGGAGGCAGCACACTGGTGAGTGTTGGGGTAACTTCCATGCTTGTTGGAACTGTGGTTCGAGGGACCACTTTAGGAGGGACTGTCCACGTCAGGCAGCTCAGGCACCGAACATAGCTCAGGCTCCTGCGAGAGGTAATGATTTTCAGAGAGGCCGTGGGCGCGGTCGTGGCTACTTCCAGCCTAGGGCTGATGCACCTAGGGGTGATGCTCAGAGGAACCTTGCTCATGTTGTGGCTGTGCAGCCAGAGGCGGGAGGACCAGCGAGAGTTTATGCTCAGAGAGAGGCCGGGAACGACACCGATGTGATAGCAGGTAATTTTGAGTTACAGTCTATGTCTTTGCTTTCTTTGGTTGATTCGGGTTCTACGCATTCCTACATTTTGAGTGAGCATGCACAGAAGTTAGATATTCCTGTTGAGATCTTAGATGTAGGTATGCATGTTACTAGCTCTTTTGGTGAGACAGTTGTGGTTAGACGTATGTATAGGAGGTGTCCACTGAAGATTCAGGGTCATGTGTTTTCAGTTGATATGATGGAACTTCCTTTCTACGGTTTTGATATTATATTGGGTATGGATTGGTTGGTTGAGCATCGGGCTAGTGTGGATTTTGAAACAAAGAGAATTTCCTTGAAGCTCTCTGATGACTACGAGGTAGTGGTAGTGGGCGAAAACATTAAGTTCTTGTCCAATGTAGTGTCAGCTTTAGAGGCTCATAGGTTGATGGACTCGGGATGTGGGGCTTATTTAGCTTATGTTATGAATCCGGATATAAGTGAAGCTAGACCGAAAGATATCAGGACAGTGTGTGACTTTCCAGATGTGTTTCCTGAAGAGTTGCCGGGTTTGCCTCTGACAGAGACGTTGAGTTTGTGATTGAGACAGTTTCAGAGTCTAACCCAGTTTCGATAGCTCCGTATCACATGGCTCCGAAAGAGTTGAAAGAACTGAAGAGTCAGTTGCAAGAGTTATTAGACCGTGGTTTCATTAGGCCTAGTAGTTCTCCGTGGGGTGCTCTCGTGTTGTTTGTGAAAAAGAAGGATGGTAGCATGCGCATGTATATTGACTATAGACAGCTGAATCAGATGACTGTGAAGAACAAGTATCCGTTGCCTCGTATAGATGATTTGTTTGATCAGTTGAGAGGTGCTTCAGTGTTCTCGAAGATAGATCTGAGATCCGGGTACTATCAGTTGAAGGTGAAAGAGTGTGATGTTCCGAAGACAGCTTTTAGGACTAGATATGTTCACTATGAGTTTCTTGTGATGCCATTTGGGCTCACGAATGCACCAGCAGCATTCATGGACATGATGAACAGAATTTTCAGAGACTATCTAGACCGGTTTGTGGTTGTCTTCATTGATGATATACTTGTGTACTCGAAGACAGAAGAAGAGCATGATGAGCACTTGAGGTTTGTTTTACAGAGATTGTTGAGCAATCAGTTGTATGCGAAGCTTAGTAAATGTGAGTTCTGGATTCGAGAGGTTGTATTTCTTGGCCATGTTGTTTCGGCCGAAGTTATCCGAGTTGATCCATCGAAGATTGAGGCTATTGTTGAGTGGAAACAACCTAAGTCCGTGACCGAGATTAGGAGTTTCCTAGGATTAGCCGGTTACTATAGGAGGTTTGTTGATGGATTCTCTAGAGTAGCTGCTCCCTTGACTAAGTTGTTGCAAAAGGGAGTCAAATTTGAATGGTCAGATGCAAGACAGAAGGCCTTTGAGAAATTGAAAGAAGCTTTGACGAATGCTTCAGTGTTAGTGCAACCTGTTTCAGGTAAGGAGTTTGTGATGTACAGTGATGCTTCCTACGTAGGCTTAGGATGTGTTCTGATGCAAGATAGGAGAGTTGTTGCTTATGCTTCTAGACAGTTGAAGATTCATGAGAAGAACTATCCTACTCATGACATTGAGCTAGCCGCAGTTGTGTTTGCATTGAAGATTTGGCGTCATTACTTGTATGGTGAGAAGTGTGTTGTATACACTGATCACAAGAGCTTGAAGTACTTGATGACACAGAAAGAGTTGAATTTGAGACAGAGAAGATGGCTAGAGCTGTTGAAAGATTATGATTTGACCATTGAGTACCATCCGGGTAAAGCGAACGTAGTGGCCGATGCTTTGAGTAGAAAAGTGGCCGTTGAGTTGAGAGCTATGTTTGCTAGATTGAGCGTGTCCGATGATGGTGGTTTGATCACCGAGTTGCAAGTGAAACCTTCTTTGATTCAGTTGATTAGAGAGAAACAGTTGCAAGATACGAGCCTAGTCCCTCATGTTCAAGACATAGCCGAAGGAAGACCGACTGAGTATAGTTTCAGTGGTGAGAGTTTGTTGTGCTTTAGAGATAGAATTGTTGTACCAGAAGATGTTGAGTTGAGACGTCAGATTCTGGGTGAAGCACATTTGAGTCCCTTTTCTATGCATCCGGGCAGTACCAAGATGTACAGAGATTTGAAGAATGATTATTTCTGGGTTGGTTTGAAAAGAGATGTAGCCAAGTATGTGAGCCGTTGTATGGTTTGTCAGAGAGTGAAGGCAGAACATCAGGTTCCTTCAGGATTGCTACAGCCTTTGAAGATTCCGGAATGGAAATGGGAGAGAATCACCATGGATTTTGTATCGGGGTTGCCTTTGTCTCCTTCGAAGAAGAATTCAGTTTGGGTGATTGTTGATAGGTTCACTAAGTGTGCTCACTTCTTAGCAGTGAACACTACGGATTCCTTAGACAAGTTGGCAAACTTGTACATCCGCGAGATTGTGAGACTTCATGGAGTTCCGAAGTCTATTGTTTCAGATAGGGATCCTAGGTTTACTTCGAGGTTTTGGGGTTGCTTGCATAATGCTTTAGGTAGCCGTTTGCATTTCAGCACATCGTATCATCCTCAGTCCGATGGGCAGTCAGAGCGAGTGATACAGATTCTAGAAGATATGCTTCGTTGTTGTGTGATTGACTTTCAGGGTTCTTGGGAGAAGTACTTACCGTTGGTTGAGTTTGCCTACAACAACAGTTATCAGTCTAGTATTCAGATGGCACCTTATGAGGCCTTGTATGGTAGACGGTGTAGGACTCCGATTTGTTGGGCTGAGACAGGTCAGAGATTGTTACCTATGCCAGACTTGCTTAAGGGAACCACAGAAAAGGTGAAGTTGATATGTGACCGCTTGAAAGCAGCTTCCGATCGTTAGAAGTCTTATGCAGATTTGAAGAGGAAAGAGGTTGAGTACTCAGTGGGTGAGAAGGTATTTCTGAAGGTATCTCCGTGGAAGAAGGTAATGAGATTTGGCCGGAAGGGCAAGTTGAGTCCGAGGTTCATTGGTCCGTACGAGATTGTTGAGCGGATTGGGCCTGTAGCTTATCGTTTGAGTTTACCTTCTGAGTTAGAAAAGATCCATGATGTCTTTCATGTGTCTATGCTTAGGAGATATAGATCGGACCCTTCTCATGTGATGCCCGTTGAAGAGATAGAGTTAAATCCGGATTTGTCCTATAATGAAGAGCCCGTTGAGATACTTGCTTCTGATAGCAAGGTGTTGCGTGGCAAGACCATAGAGTTGATCAAGGTGTTGTGGAGACATAGAGGTGTGGAAGAGGCCACGTGGGAGAGAAAAGCAGATATAGTTGAGCAGTTTCCGTATTTGTTTCCACCAGGTAATTTCGGGGATGAAATTTCCTTAAGTGGGGGAGAGTTGTAACACCCGGGTTTAGGGGTTAGGTGAAAATAATATTTTAATATTATTTTGGGCTCGGTTTTATACTCTAAATAATATTTCGAGTTGTTTTCAAAATTAATCTACTTGAGGTTAATCATGTTTTAAGATTAAACCACATTTAACCATGGATTTACCTCCCTTGTAGATATTCCATTTCATTAGGGGTAAACTAGACTTTTAAGCCTCAAATTATACCACATGTCAAATAAAACACCCATCTCTCTACTATTCATCTTCCCTTCAAAACTCACCAACGGGAAACCAAAGCTCATTTGTAACACCCCTAAAATGATGGAAAAAAAAAATAATAAGTATGGATTGAGAGTTGTGGGAATCAAACCCACAACCTCATGTAGTTTCAGCTGAGT
The DNA here is from genome assembly GCA_030270665.1 of Hibiscus trionum. Lineage (NCBI taxonomy): Eukaryota > Viridiplantae > Streptophyta > Magnoliopsida > Malvales > Malvaceae > Hibiscus > Hibiscus trionum. Next base: position 22,317,034 of record BSYR01000025.1, read on the forward strand.
GCCCAGCCAATTGAGCTAGGTAAGCTCTTGGTCTGGAATCACCCCAATTGAATCTTATTTAGATCCGAAATTATTATATTAATTAAATAATAAAAATATCTCAACCACTCCACTATCTGATATGATTATATACGAATCAATTATACCAATATGGGATCAATAATTTCCCATTATTGGATACCCATCAGATTGCTTTTTCCTCTCTTTTTTTCCCATCCCTAACCGAACCGGCCTCCACGCATCTGCTCCACCGCCGCGACGTAGCCAACACCGCCGGTACCGACGGGTTTGTCGTCGTAGCCTGGTCTCAGCCGTACCAGCCACGCGCGCCGTCGAGCTGTCCTCCGTTGCTGCCGTGCCGTCGAACGGGAGAGGTTCGAAGCTTTTAAAGCTTTTCCGCCGCCTGTCATCGTGTTGGTGAGTGACGTCGGGGGAGGTCGGCTTCTGGAGGGTAGTCGCCGGCTGGTGGTTGTCGAGCCATGGCCGCCGTGCATGTGCGGTGGCCCGTCGGGGAAGGGCGCCGTCGGGGGAGGGTTAGGGTGATATTAGGGTTAGGGTTTATTTTTAAATTGGGGATTTGAGTCTGAACCGGTCTAAGGAGCGAACCGAACCGATCTGGTTTGCTGATATAGCGATGACGTCACGATGACGTCAGCGATGACGTCATCTACTGGGTATGGGTTATGCAGGCTGACGTCAGCGATGACGTCATTACAGTCAATGATAACGTCAGCGATGACGTCAGCATTGACTTTTGGTTGACTTTTTCGACCGAATCCACTGTTATGTTTTTCGACGTTCCGGTTCCGTTGTCGCTGTCCGTTTCTTCAAATTCGAACCCGAAGTGCGGTTTTGGATCAATTTTATATATTGAGCTCAGATTTTTAGTAAAGTGTTACATCGGAATTTGATTCAGATAATTTCGTGTTCAGGTGACGTGGACTCGGATCCCGAGATTTTACCTCCTCCACCGCCAGGCAGACCTCCGGTGGCACAATCTTCGAGATCTGATAGTAAGATATTTATTAAGCAAATTATTCGGATATGGCATAGTAGGAAATCTTACATAGTGTCCTGTATTTTTAGGAACTGATTCTGTCCGACCTTCCGCTAGAGCTGAGCGTGGGAGACGTCACTATTGACGTTGACTATTTAGCTGCCTAAGGTGTGTTCTCTGTTTGTGCTACATTTTATGTGTTACATGATTTCGTGAATCTGTTTGAGAAATACTTGTATGCTATCCTGTGCTGTTATCTGATAAATATTGTATGACTCATTTGATTGTCATTCTGCTCTGTTATCTGATAATTAATGTGTACTCGGAAACTATGATCATGTATTGTAACACATATCGGAATCGGATTATTATGTACATGCATCTTAGTTATTTAACAAGATTGCATTCGGACTCGGAAATCGGATTACATGTCATATCATTGGGTTGGGATATTGTACGGAGGAAGCTCAACGACTTCATCCTTCGGGTTGAACTTCGCTTCGGATCAGTAGTTCCATCCTTCGGGATGAGTTCTGCTTCGGACATGGTGAGAAGGGGTAGAGTGGTTCAGGGGAACCTCACTCTTCGGACGGTGATGTAGATGGGTGCATGTCATGTTATGGTATCTGCATGCATTGCTTGCACTATTTCGGAATATCTGTTAATTCTTGACTATGATATTATTGTTTGATTGACTTCTGTTATGCACCTTAGAGACACACTGAGCTTTATAGCTGACTCCCCCTTAGTATCTGTTTCAGATTTCCAGACTTAGGTTTCGGTACTTGGAGGACTACATACGATCAGTATTTGATATTATCTATCAGTATGTTTCGTTTCCGGACTTATTAAATGATTTAAGTATTTTCAGTATTTGGTTTTAAACGTGGACTTTGGACATTTATTACTATTGGGATTTGATAACTATTTTGAGTATGCTTGTTTTAAAATGAAACAGTAAACGATAACTATTATAATTGAATAATAGTTTCGATACAGTTTTTCATAAATGACCTTACTTGAGGGGAAAGTTTCCAATTCGCCAAATTCAATTTATTTCAAAACCCTAGATCAAAATTGGGGGTTACATCATTACCCAAATCACTGTTCCATCCTATTTCTCACTCATTTCAGCCCCAAATCGAAAGGTAAGGACGTTTTTAACTTCCCCTCATCCTCCCCTTCATAAAAGTACCATTCTTTTCCATTTTCATGAAGCTTTTGGAAAGTGGAGGTTTTGAATGTTTTGATTAAAAATGGTGTCTTTATGTTGCAAAGTTAAATGTTTTGATTTAATATGTTTAGTAATGATGTATAGAGGCCAAATGATACTACATATATGAATTTCAAATGATTTTAACCAATTTTCGGATTTTGGCTTGAGAGGGTTTTTGGAGGGTTTTAATGTGGGTTTGGGGGCTGTTAAAGGTTGGAATTTGGGGGTTGTAGGTAGTATGATGTATGAGGATCATTTTGGGTGCAATTGATGCTTGATTGGGTGCTTGAAATAAGAGTTTTCAGTGGGTCAAGTGGGCTGCTCGAAAATCCTGTTTTTGGTCTTGTTTTGAGTGTTGGTTGCTTGGTAATGTAATCCGGGTTAGTTTCGATGACAAGATATTGATTGTGGATGTTTTGTTTGTGTTTGGGATTGATTAGAATCAAGTTTGGGCATCGGTGAAGCATCGGAAGTGAATCCGGAGAATTGAAGACAATTACTTGCTTGGTCTTGAGCTCGGGAGTTTAGGTGAGTGGTTAATTGTTTTAAATGGTTTTAAATTGGTTGGTTTGAGTATATGGACTAGGTTGGGCTTGGTAGACCCACCTAGAGTTAGGATTAGGGTGGTAGCCTAATCCTAAGCTTGATCTAGAGCCCTTGGATGAACTTGAATGTATGAATGTATATGCCCCGTATGTGTTGTGATTTGAATGCTTATGTATATTGTATTATACATGTGAGATGAGGCATGATTTGTATTGCTTAAAGCATGCATGATGTTGGTTCATGATTGTGTTCATGGTGAGTACGTGCTAAGCACGGAAATGATTGAAATGAGTAATGTGGAACGAGTAAAATATTGGCACTAGTATACTTAAATACAAATGATCGATCATTAGGATGTTAGTGTGTACACATGAGTCAAAAGTCGCGCGTGGCCTTGGTGGCGTTGAGTCACCAAGGAGGAGTACGGGTACGCCCGGAAATGGTATTTAAATATAGTTGGTGATGAGTGGAATCCCACCGACGGGGCGCGAGGATGAGTGGAATCCCCTCCGCGGGACCGGTGATGAGTGTAATCCCACCGTCAGGTAATGGTTGTGTTGTTGGATGTGAGTTCCAACGGTTATCCGCGTATTTGAGTCATATCTAGGTGCCAATGTTGTTTGATATATGTATCCATGTGTTGAGACTAATGATCCTTGTGAGGATGTTTGATGTGGCTACTTATGTTGTGAAAGTAGAGCTTAATGATTCATGACATGTACTTGTATATATTGTTCATGCATCTTATATTGTGGCTCTTGTGGATCCTTGGTATGTGTGTGTAATGCCTTGCCTAGATCGTGCTCGGACCCTGCAATGTTGAGGTTTGTTTTTAGAGCTTACCCTCACTAAGCATCATTGCTTACGCTCTCTTTGTTCAACATTGCAGATCCTTAGCTCGTGGGTTGCTCGCGCAAGTGGAAGGCTCCAAGTGTGGTTTTTGGCTTGAGTTCATCAAGTATGGTTTTTAAATGTTAGACATGTAATAGCTTGAGCAATGGGACATGTATGGCTTTGATGAGTATTTGTTGGTTGTTTGAGAGCATGTATGGACTCCCTTATATCTTTCTTTTGCATGGTTTGTGTTGCCATGATGAATTGTAAGTCATGCCTAAATTGCTCTTTGAATGTTAACATGTGCTGTGGATGCTATCTCTATGGTTGTTTGATGTTTGAATGAATGTATGGTTGTGGGAGGTTGCCTTGGTGTTGGACATGTCTAAATCATGTTGAAGCATGCTAGTATAGTTGTTATCCCCTAAGTTGTTTTGTTTAGATGTTGTAAGGTGTTTTGGGGGTGTTTTGGCCTGCCGTTTCGAAACGGATTAGGGCGTTTCGGAACGTTTTTGCTACTGGAATTTTGATAAATTGGCGAGATGAAGGTGTTCCGAAACGGGCCTTAGGTGTTTCGAAACGGTCAAATCTCGTTAACCACGAGATATTGACCGTCAAGGTCGTTCCGATACGGGTCTCCCCTGTTTCGGAACGGTCACCTTGTGGTCGACCCTGGCCTGTTGACCAAGTCAAGGCGTTTCGGAACACCCTATGGGCGTTACGAAACGGCCTGCTGTAAAAGGCTAAAATGAACTGTTTGAGGTGTCTGTTGGTCGGTTTATGATTCAATGTTTGTATCTTCCGCTGTTGTGTTCCACTTAGGAGTTAAATGTGCATTTAGACAAGATTAAAGTTAAAAGAAATTTTAGGGTCGTTAACCGAGGGGGAAATCCTTAGGGGTTTTCACTCGGTTTTCCCCGTTTGGCCCTTTCGGACCGGTCACCCGACCAGACCGGGACGAGGGGGTTACAAATATAATGTGGATATGTGATGTGATAATTGTTTGGATGATATACATGTGGAGTTGGTTTGTGAAATGAGGTTATGAGGTGGATTGCATGATTTTGGAGAATCATGGTGAGTACGTGCTAAGCACGGAAATTATATTAAAATTGATATTGTGAAAGGTTGTGAAATTTGATTTATATTGGCACTAGTATGCTTGGGTACAATGATCGATCATTAGGATGAGTGTGCACACAAATTGAGTCAAAACGTACGTGGCCTTGGTGGCGTTAAGGCACCAAGGAGGAGTACGGTGATGTAATATTCCACCGGAAATTTATATATATTCTACGTGATGATGAGTGGAATCCCATCCGTAGGGCATGTGGTGATGAGTGAAATCCCGCCCATGCAAGGACCGGTGATGAGTGTAATCCCACCGAGGTAATGTTGTTGTTGGAAATGCGTTCCAACGGGTTATCCGCGTATTCGAGTCATAGCTAGGTGCCAATATGAGGTTGTATGTATATACCAATATGAGATTATGCATATATGCTTATATGATACGAAATGTGACGCCCTTTATGAATCGATTTATGATGTGGTTAATGCTTTGAGATATGTATCGTTGTAAGTTGAGCTTATGAGATGTTGAGCATGACATAATGTTGATTATATGTTCATGCATCATGTTCATTTTGGCTTTTACGGATCGGAGGTAAGATCATGCATTTCATTATGGAAATTGCTCGTACTTGGACCCTGCATTGCCGAAGGTTTGTTTTATGAGCTTACCCTCACTAAGCTTTTATGCTTACGCTCTCTTTTGTTCGACAATGCAGATCAATAGCTTGTGGGTGGCAAGGGCAGGGAAAGGCCTCCAAGTGTTGCTTACGGTTAGCTCAAGTATGATAGTTAAATTTAAAGACTGTAATAGTAAAGCAATGGGATAGGTGTCGTGTTACGATGCTTTTGGAATATATTGTTGTTGTTGTTGTTTAGAAGCAGGTTAGACTCCTCGTATGTGTTTGTTAATTTGGCTTTTGGGATGTATGCCTCGCTTGAAACCATGTTAGTACTTTGCTATTTAGAATTGCCTAAGTGTTGTATATGTTAAAGCTTAATATCTTTAATGACATATATGGATGTGTGGCTTGTGATGTTGTGCCTTGGTGCTTAGTCTTGTTATGATGATGCTCAAGCATGCTTGTATGTTGGTTTGCCTTTAGAATTGATGCTAGTGTGATGTTTAAGGTTTTAGAGGGATTTAGGGGCACCCTTGTGCCTTAAATCAGCTAAAACTTGTATGTTCGTAGCAGGGGTATCGATACGATTGGACCCGTATCGATACGGCCTTCTTGTTTCAGGCCTCGCGTTTCGATACGCGAGGGGGCGTATCGATACCTTTTTGGTCACTGGAGTCACTGTCGATTTGGGTATCGAAACGGGCCTCTGGCGTACCGATACGGTCTTCTTAGCGTTGACCGAGTGAAGTTGACCGTTGGGGAGAGTATCGATACACTCTTTGGGCGTATCGATACGGTCTCCACGGGTTGACTCTGACCAGTTGACCTAGTCAAGGCGTATCGATACACTCATTAGGTGTATCGATACCGCCTGCAGTTTAAGTTTAAAATGGGGCTGTTAAAAGTTGTTTTGGGTTCGATCGATTGTCTCGTGTATGTTGTTCCGTTGTTTGATCACTTAGGATTTAATACTCCTCTAGACAAGATTAAAATGAAAAAAATAGGGTTGCTAACCGAGGGGGAACCTTAACGGGTTTCGCTTCGGTTTTCCCCGTGTGGCCCACTCGGACCGGTCATCTGGCCAGACCGGGACGAGAGGGTTACATTTGTTGGTATCAGAGCCTAAGGTTACCGAGACCTTGGGCAGGTAAGTGAGGTAAGTTAAGTTCTTGCATTGTAATTGCACGGTGTTTGCTTGCCATGTAAGCATGTTGCTTATTATTCGTGTATGTTGTGATATGTAATTGTTTGATTGAGAATGCATGTTGTTTGATCGTACGCATATGTTTGCTTGTTTAGCAAGTATGCCTTGTTATATGCTTGGTTGAGCATGTATGTGTGCTGATTTGTTTGAAACATGTTTAGTAGAGTCACATTGCTTCTATTACATCGGAAAAAGGATTTTTAAGTGAGGAAAATCATACTTGGGCCACTTGGACCTTTCCTTTGCTAACCCAATATGTATGTTAATTTGTTGATTGATTTATTGCTTTTGGTAAGCTTGAGGCCAGTGTGTGGGCTGTGAATCGGTAGGTGGAAGTTGTGGTTTCTGAAAAAGTGGATGATGTTGAGGGAGTTCTTTGCTGTAGATAGGGGAGTATGGTTGTACCGGAGTTGAGGTACAATTTGTTTGTTGATGTTGGTGTGTATGTGGGTTGATCCTTGTTGATAAGGAACGATGTGACTGACTCTGGTATAGTTGGTAAAAAGAAGTGAAGACTTGTGAATGAGGGTCAGAGTAGCATTGATGTTACAGTAGATAAGCCCTTGGTACAGTTTGGAGTTTTTCCCTTCTGATTGATTCTGAGTCCATATTTCTGTACATTGTTAGCAAGCATGCCAAGTCTGAATGTGCCCGGTGAAGTGTTAGAGGTAGGTCTAAGTACCTTAGTTCTTTTGGCGAGATCAGGGTAATGGCCTCGTGTGAATAATCTGAAATTCAGAAATGCCAGTTAGAGATCGTTGGGGTTCGGCCTATGATTTTGATACGAGACAGTCAGTCGGTATCCGTGAGTGAGAGTCAATTTGTGTGTTTGGGCCAGTGTGCGTCTGAGTTGTTTTCCGGCACGGTTGTTTGTGTGTGGTCAGGATTGAATTTTGAAGTCTCTAGATGCCCTAGGAACAGTTTAGAAGAGTCAGATTTTGTTGAAGAACCAGCTTGAAAACAAGAGGACCGAGGACTATCAGTTGTGTACATGTGAAGTTGCAATTTCTGCGGATTCGTCCTTTAGAGTGAGCATGCAAAGAAATTTGATATACCTGTTGAGATTTTAGACTTAGGGACACATGTGACTAGACCTTTTAGTGAGATAGTAGTGGTCAGAAGGGTGCGTGGAAGATGTTTGTTGGTGGTTTAGGGTTACTAGTTTCTAGTAGATGTGGAATGATTGTCTTTCTATGGTTTCGATGTACCTTTTTGACATGGTTTGGCTTGTAGAGCACAAAGCTAGGATATACATTGAGACAAGAGGGAGTTGCCTTGAAGTTGCGGATTTTTGTGAGACTGTAGTAGTAGGTGAGGATGTGACCTTCTTGTCGAATGTTGATCCAGTTTTAGAGGTCGAAAATTGACTGAGTTTAGCTGACAGGCTTGCTTAGCAATTGTGATGGATTTGATTTTCTTGAATGAAGATTAGACCGCAGAATGTTAGAGTAGGTTGTGTTATCTTTTCCTAGAAGTGTTTGCAAGAAACAGACGGTTCGTCTCTTGATAGAGAAGAAGAGTTTGCTATTGAGACCGTCTCCGAGGTTGCTTTTGTTTGCTCTGTAACTTATGATTCCCGAAAGAATTGAAAGTGTTGAAGAATCAATTACGAGATTTGTTAGACCTTAGATTCATTAGGCCTAGTGCATCATTCTTAGAGTTCGACAGTGTAATTTGTGAAGAAGAGAGAGTGACAGTACGAGAATGTGTTCAGATTTCAGACAGTTGAAACATTTGACAGTGAATAGTTAGTATCTGTTTCTCAGCATCCGTGATTTGTTGATCAGTTAGCGTGTGCTTCAGTCTTTTCGAAGATTAATTTGGGATCCGATTGCTACCAGTTGAACGTGAGAGAAGTTGATGTATCGAAGACAACTTTCGAGGCAAGATGTGACCGCTTGAGTTCCGAGTTATGCCGCTTTGTTTGACTAGTGTGTTAGTTACTTTTATAGAGATGTTGAGCAGAATAACTCCCGAGTTCCTGGACCAGTTGTAGTAGTTCTCATAGTTGACACATGAGTATATTGCGTGCCGAAGAAGATCATGACAAGCTATGGAGTTAGTGATGTAGATCGTATTAGAGAATTAGTCGTAGGCCAAGTTGTGCGACGTGAACTCCGAGTTAATGAAGATGTTCTCCTAGGACATGTAGATCAGTCGAGTGTATTAGAGTAAATCCTATATAGGCAGAAGAAGACGTGAGTTAGAAGAAACCGAAGACAGTGACAGGTAGCTATAGTTCCTAGGTTTAACATTGTTACTATTGGGGGTCTGTAAATGATCTTTTGAAGATAGTTGCTTCTTTGACAGATTGCTACAGAAGAATGTTTAGTTGTGTGGTTAAATGCGAGACCTTGAGCCCTTAAGAAACTGAAAGAAACCTTGAAGAGAACTTCGACCTTGAATCAGCTTATATCAGAGAAGGAGTTTGTGAACCATAGTGATTCGTAACACGTAGGGTTAGGTTGCGTACTTATGCAAGATAGAAGATTGTGGCCTATTTTTCGAGATAGTTGAGAGACCTTGAAAAGAATTATCTGACACTAGACATAAAGATAACTACAATAGGGATTGTTGATCAGTTGGTAATTTAACCCAAAACTTTTAAAATGAAGACAACTTTTTGGAGACAAAAGGAACAAAAAGAAAAAAAAGGTATCATCTTTGTTCCCATCCCCCTTTTCAAACGTTGGAAATTCTAAAACCCCTCCCTAAACCCTAAATTTTCTATTCCATTGATTTCTCCCTCATCTCAAGGTCTTTTTCAAAAGTAAAGGTATATTCTTACTCTCCTCTTCATTTTCTATCTATCCATGGTTATGGATTTTAAAACCATGAACTTTGGAAAATTAGGGCTTGATAAAAGTTTGAGTTTTTATTGGGTTTTTCAATTGATTTCGATTTATTATGTTGGGTTTTGGTTTAATCTCATGAAAATACACATTATATGTTGAAATGGAGGATTTTGGGTGAAAACCCGAAATGGGTTTTTGAGACAATTTTTAAGGTGTCTAAAACTTGATTGTTGGTGGGTTTTAGGTTGAAATTAGAGGGTTAATGGTTTATGTATGTTAGGAAAGTGTTTTGGAACCATTTAAATGTCATTTGGGTGGTTGAAAACATGATTTTCTGCTGGGTAAAATAAGAGTACGAAAATGGGAATTTTGATGGTTGTTTGGGGTTAGAAATTGTTGGAGCTTGGCTTGCACTTATGGGTTGAAGTTGTGGCTGAAAATTAGCTATCATTGTGGGTGTAAAATGTGTTGGAAACTTGGGTTTTGATCGAGGTTTATGAGCTGCTCGAATTAGATAAAGTTGGGGTTTGGTCATGACTTGAAATATTGAGTTTGATATTTGAATTGTATTCCGGGTTAGCTACTTGGATGTTTGAGTTGATTTGAGGTTGTTTTGCTTGTGTTTAGGTGATTAGAAGCGAGGTTTTGAGTTGGTGAAGCCTTGGGAACAAATCCGGAAATTGAAGACCATGGTTGCTTGGTATTTGAGCTTGGAGGTGGAGGTGAGTGGTTAATATTTTAAATTGGTTTTAAGTGGTTGGTTCAAGCATGTGGACTAGGTTGGGCTTGGTAGACCCACCTAGAGTTAGGATTAAGGTGGTAGCCTAATCCTAAGCTTTAGTTAGAGACCTTGGATGCACTCTTTAATTGTTGTTATGCCTCATGATGATTATGTATAATGTGATATACATGTATGTGGAAGTATGGCTTAATGCATTGATTATATGCGTGTTGATGACAAATATAATGTGGATATGTGATGTGATAATTGTTTGGATGATATACATGTGGAGTTGGTTTGTGAAATGAGGTTATGAGGTGGATTGCATGATTTTGGAGAATCATGGTGAGTACGTGCTAAGCACGGAAATTATATTAAAATTGATATTGTGAAAGGTTGTGAAATTTGATTTATATTGGCACTAGTATGCTTGGGTACAATGATCGATCATTAGGATGAGTGTGCACACAAATTGAGTCAAAACGTACGTGGCCTTGGTGGCGTTAAGGCACCAAGGAGGAGTACGGTGATGTAATATTCCACCGGAAATTTATATATATTCTACGTGATGATGAATGGAATCCCATCCGTAGGGCATGTGGTGATGAGTGGAATCCCGCCCATGCAAGGACCGGTGATGAGTGTAATCCTACCGAGGTAATGTTGTTGTTGGAAATGCGTTCCAACGGGTTATCCGCGTATTCGAGTCATAGCTAGGTGCCAATATGAGGTTGTATGTATATACCAATATGAGATTATGCATATATGCTTATATGATACGAAATGTGACGCCCTTTATGAATCGATTTATGATGTGGTTAATGCTTTGAGATATGTATCGTTGTAAGTTGAGCTTATGAGATGTTGAGCATGACATAATGTTGATTATATGTTCATGCATCATGTTCATTTTGGCTTTTGCGGATCGGAGGTAAGATCATGCATTTCATTATGGAAATTGCTCATGCTTGAACCCTGCATTGTCGAAGGTTTGTTTAATGAGCTTACCCTCACTAAGCTTTTATGCTTACGCTCTCTTTTGTTCGACAATGCAGATCAATAGCTTGTGGGTGGCAAGGGCAGGGAAAGGCCTCCAAGTGTTGCTTACGGTTAGCTCAAGTATGATAGTTAAATTTAAAGACTGTAATAGTAAAGTAATGGGATAGGTGTCGTGTTACGATACTTTTGGAATATATTGTTGTTGTTGTTGTTTAAGAGCAGGTTAGACTCCTCGTATGTGTTTGTTAATTTGGCATTTGGGATGTATGCCTCGCTTGAAACCATGTTAGTACTTTGCTATTTAGAATTGCCTAAGTGTTGGATATGTTAAAGCTTAATATCTTTAATGACATGTATGGATGTGTGGCTTGTGATGTTGTGCCTTGGTGCTTAGTCTTGTTATGATGATGCTCAAGCATGCTTGTATGTTGGTTTGCCTTTAGAATTGATGCTAGTGTGATGTTTAAGGTTTTAGAGGGATTTAGGGGCACCCTTGTGCCTTAAATCAGCTAAAACTTGTATGTTTGTAGCAGGGGTATCGATACAATTGGACCCGTATCGATATAGCCTTCTTGTTTCAGGCCTCGCGTTTCGATACGCGAGGGGGCGTATCGATACCTTTTTGGTCACTGGAGTCACTGTCGATTTGGGTACCGAAACGGGCCTCTGGCGTACCGATACGGTCTTCTTAGCGTTGACCGGGTGAAGTTGACCGTTGGGGAGAGTATCGATACACTCTTTGGGCGTATCGATACGGTCTCCACGGGTTGACTCTGACCAGTTGACCTAGTCAAGGCGTATTGATACACTCCTTAGGTGTATCGATACCGCCTGCAGTTTAAGTTTAAAATGGGGCTGTTAAAAGTTGTTTTGGGTTCGATCGATTGTCTCGTGTATGTTGTTCCGCTGTTTGATCACTTAGGATTTAATACTCCTCTAGACAAGATTAAAATGAAAAAAAAAACAGGGTTGCTAACCGAGGGGGAACCTTAACGGGTTTCGCTTCGGTTTTCCCCGTGTGGCCCACTCGGACCGGTCATCCGGCCAGACCGGGACGAGGGGGTTACAGATACATATATTATCACATATAAATTTGGGGTGGGTTTAAAATAGCTTAAATATTCGGGTCGGAACGAGATAAGATATAGATATTTATTTATCGAATCGATGTCAGAATGACAAAAAAAACTCATCCCACCCCAATTACAATCCTTAATTAATCTACTAATAAATATGATTTTGGACCTCAACACCTCTTTTTATTAAGATTTTTTGTATCATAACCAGTGAGAATGTATCTATAAAAGAAAACATGAGCTATAAAACGCCTAAAATACCACATGGAAATAGTGGGTCTTTCCAAGGTAGAGTTTAATGAAAATTTGATTTCTCTCTTTGATGTGATATTTCTAAATGAAAATTTAAAAAATTATCATTTTTGAGTTCATATTTCTTTTTACAAATAAAAATAAGCTTTGTTAATTTTTTTAGTTTTTAAGAGTTTCTTTCACAAAAAATTTATTTAATGCGCATTATAGGTAGCCTTTAGAATACACAATACTTTCTGTTTTATAAGTTTGAGGCTTTATTTAGTATTTGAAGGTTTAAAATTTAAGATTTATTATTAGAGTATACAATGTACCATCTTTAATCGAATTTATCTGAGATTAAAATTTGTTTACTACACTAATCTCAACTCTCGCACCCATGAGTATCGTTATCAAACTCAAAAAAAAGGAAGAAAAAAATAGACCATCCTGATAAATTATCATACAATTTAGCTGTATTTTTTTTTATCAAAGAAGGAAAAGTTCATTCAACAATCTAAAAGTATTACAAGCATAAGCATAGCAAAACAGAGGTTAAGATCAAACAAACACCGAGCAAGGGCTCGGGCCAAAAAACAACCGGACACAAACCACATCCGAGAAAAAGTTGAAACTAAATTCTTCAAGGGAGAAATGCTTTTAGGCTGAGATTGGAGAGGCAACCGAGAAGCGACCGGAGGATGAGACTCCAAAGAACGACGAATCATGACCTCCAAAGAAAACTCAAACGTGAAAGAAAAAGAAGATAATCAATAACGAGAAGAAAGTCCTCGAGGGGCGGTCGTCGCCCCTAAAAACCATCGAAGATGGACTTCCTCAAGAATACAAAATGAAAGAGTAAAGCAAGCATGGTTGAGAGGTTTTATTAATCAAATGTGTTTTTTCAATTTATCTGTATTAGTAGGGTAAAAAAATCCCAAAAATCCGCGGTCGCCACTTGGTCCAATAGATTATAGATTCAGCATAATTGTTCTTACAAGACAGGCTTGTTCTTGTAGTGTACAATTGGAGACAGAAATTATCTACATTGCAGTAAAGTTACAAGCAGTGAAAATGGTTGCACTTTCCAGATTTCTGCAATCTGGTCCGACCTTTGATGGCAATTTGGCAAACATGTCCACAGGGATTTCATGTGTATGAAATAATGGAACTTTGTTCCCAAATGTACTGCATCCCCATATGACATTGGCCTGCTTTTCTCTTTTTAGATTCACTTGGTCTCCTGAGTTATTATAGTGTTTATGTTCCTTCAATTTTTTTTTGTTTAATGGTAATTTAAGCAGTGGCAGAACTTGGTGAAAGAGTTTGGGGGTCAACTTAAAATTGTTTAAAAACAAAGTTTTAAACTGAAATTTTCAAAAAAATTGAAGGCTTTAATTTACATTTTTTTTTCAAAATTTTTGGGTCTAACTAAAACTTTTGAAATTTTGAGAGGCTTAATGGAAAAAAATTACAAGAGAAATTTAATTAAAAATATTAAAAAAAATTGAATCTTAATATGAATTTCTAAATTTTTTATGGGACCAAATTATGTATATTTTTTAAAAATTCTAAGGGACTAAATTATAAATTTTTAAAATTTTAAAGGACATTAAATCCTTGTTAATTCTAAAATTTGACAACTTTGTCACTCTATTTTCTAATACTAACTCCATCTCCGTCCATAATAGAAAATAAGCGTTTAAGATAACTTAAGTTCTTTACATAAGACTCCAATCACTCATAATATGCTGGAAAAAAAAACTAACAACAAACCTCCACACAAACACCAACAGAAGAAAAATAGTCGATAAGAAGCGATCTAAAATATAATCATATCGACATTACAAGATTTTTTTTCAAGTCATATTCATAGTTAGAACTTGGAAAATCCAAGGAGCCTGTCTTAATCTTTCCTTTCGCAGTTCTTGTTCAAGATTAATTTTACCTCCATTTCGATACTCGATTGTCATGTGACATGATTCAGCGGAAGACGAAGAGAAGCTCGGTCTGGAATCCGATGTTCGAGGGGGAGTCGATATCCCATGTTTCTTCGCCGGCGGCCCTAACGTCAGCTCGATATCGCTCTCATCGATTACTTCTAAAATTCCGTTACCACAATCCGCCTGATGTTCCGAATCGAGTCGCCTTGCTCGATTAGGCCTGATGTGTTCCATCAGTGCCTTCTGGATTCGATATAGACGATGGAGCTCGTACACCTAAAAACATTGCTTCCAACTTAACAAATGAACATAAACAATATATACGTATGTAAATAATATATGCAAATGTATATATAAAACACCTGTTGTTTGAATGTTTCTTCATGTTTTAACATTGCCATCCTCATGGACTCCTTGTCGGACGGTATAAAAAGCTTCCCCATTTGAGATTGTTGAATTCAAAGGATAAGGAGTGGGTCTGGGTTCTAAGTTCTAAGTTGTGTGAGTAGAGAAAATAAGCGGCGGAAAAAGTTTATCTGCTGGGTTTTCCCTGGCGTTCGCCATTAAAGCTTGCTACTAACCATTATCTGTTTCAGAGTTGAGAAAACCAAAGTGTTGGGGCCTGGCGGGCGTATTTGAGGCTGGTGGCATGCCAAACAAATCCCAGACTCTTAACCAATGGCGTTCCAGTTTTGTGCAACCAGACAGCTCAAGCCAGCAATCCTATTTATGTCCGTCTCATGTAATCAATTTTGTGGGAGTAGAGCTTTAATTCCACAAAAAATTTGTTTTATTTTTAATGTTTTTTATATTAAAATATGTGTAGAGTGTATCAACAATCAATTGGACTAGTAAAATGAGGTGTCAATAAGGTTATGATTGTGAATGAAAAAATTGAAGTGGGAGGATCACCCTCATTCCCATATCAGATATCTGCAATGCTTTATTTGGACTAGTCGATCAATAAGTCAATTACCGGTGGTTAAGCTAAACAAGTGTGTAGAGTGTGAAATGTATTAAATAGTTTTAGGGTTATATTTTGATACACTGAATGTGTAAAAAAAAATTTACACAACCCTTCTATAAAATTTAAAACCTAAATCCCGAACCTTAGCACCCTAAAATCTAAACCTTAAACTTTAAATTATAACCGTAAACCTTAAATTCTACACCTTACACAATAAATCTTTAAAACCTAAACTATAAAATTAAAAGGCTTATGTAAACTAAAGTTTACACAAACTTGTGCTTGTATTATGTGTGTAAGTGTATTTTAATTATATGTATTATGTGTAGTTTGGTAAGTATAAATACAGAGAGTAGTGGATAAGAGCATACAAAAATCCTTAGTCTATTTTCGGTGTCTCTTCCTACACTCAAACACTAATAATTAAATTTTAAATTCTACTCTTAAATTTTAAATATTAAACTTTAAACCTTAAAAATATGCTTTATTCCAAATTCTTTAAAATTTAATTATAAATTTTAACTTTTAACTTTAATATTATACTTAAATTTTTAGTGTAATGACGTAAATAGAGACATTAAAATAATAGAGTTTTGAATTCGATAAGAGTTATTGGATTCTTTTTCACGGTAACACCGAAGAAGAAGACCCCAACACAATGATTATAGGCCGTTAATTGCCCATGTGAGGAGGGTTGTTGGGAAATCAATCAAGCATCACACGGTCCAGATAAGTGGACCCCTTAATATTCTCATTTGACAAAACACATAAAATTATTAATTTAAATAATGAAATTATTCATTTTTTGTAACACTGATGACATATTCTGTCCTAAGTCAATTTGTAGAAATCAAATGAGGGTCATACAAATCAAATACTATTATAACGCGTATAAAAAGAAAGGAGATAAGTATCTTAGAATATAAACATCTGACTTGGCGTTTTTACATAATATATTCTTCAATTATTTATTGAAATTACATTTATCTTTTTTTATATAATTTACTCCTAAAAGTTATTTATAGAAATAACACAATTTTTGACACGCAAAACAACAACAGGTCACCATTGTTGTGTTTTATGAAAGCATATCTTGTGGAATGTGTATTTTGTCTACGTAAAAATACAAAAAAAATGAATGAAATATGTTAAAAAATGAATGAAATATGTTTAAAAAAAGTACATACGATACGTGTAAGCACGAGTCGGGCCGGGTGGCGGCGCGCGTCAACGACTTCGCTCAATTTTTTATTTATTTTCAGAATCAAATTGGAAGAAAATTAAAGTATAGATATTAAAATATATTTTTTTTTAAAAGTTGCATTTTTCTTTGATTTAAGTAGTGTTGATGTTTGAATTGTAAAGTATAAGAAATTTAATTACATTGTACAAAAAAAACAATCGAAAAGTTTAGAATTGTGTCTAAATTTAAATATTTTGATAGTTATCAGCAATTTTAGAATTTGGCTTTGTTTTTTAGTTGCGACATTGTCAGGTCGGTGGTAGTTGCCAGTGGGTTTTGTTTGATTACAATTTTATTTTGCACCGCAGAGATCAAATTGGATGTGAATTAAACTTATTAGGGATCAAAATGAAAATTTTAGAAATTGTACAATAAAATGCACGTATCAAACTCTTCAATAATAATATATTTTTTTGTACAGAAAAATTAAATTTGTAAGCCTGATGAATTAAAGAATAATGGATTTTAAGATTTAAAATTAACAATAACAACCTATAAATTTAAAATTAAAATCCAAAACGATATTTTTGAAATGAAAATAACACGAATTAAAAGTATTGTTTGCCTTTTTTGGCACTTTATTTTAATTTATTTTTTATTTTGACTTTTACCAATGCGACATAACACACATTTATCTTATTAATGATATTTTTTGTAAATAATTTTTTGATATTATTTTAATAAATAATAAAAAATAATATTATTTAGATAAAAATGTCTTCCGTCTCCTTTCTCATCCGTTCTTCTGTAAAAAAAAAATAATCTTACATCAATGAAGACCATTAAAATAATAAGTTTAAAAATTCAAAATTTGATCTTTCGTGTATCTAGCAATTTAAAAAGAGTTCAATTATAATAATAATAATAATAATAAAATGGAAGAGAGTGACAGGAAAGCACGCGTTGCCGGTGAGGGGAGGAGCAGCCGTATGGGGCGGTGGGTCCATTTTGGGGTTGCTGAAAAAGCTGGAACAAAGGGCAGGCCAGGCTTTGTATGGCCATTTGGTCCCACCTCCAAAGGGAAATTCAGAGAACCCATTAATCACTCACTCCATAATGCAACAAAAGAATGACAAACAAACAAAACAAAAGAATTGTCAAACTTTTCAGAATTTCTTTTTCCTTTTGGATGCAGATTTTTATATGGGTTTTAGGAATCCGATTGCTGCCATTTCTTTTTATATGGGTCTTACCAAAAATCAATATTTTGACTCGCATTATTATTTCCTTTGTGCAGATAAAAAAAGTTGAAAAATGATTCTAATCTTAAATTTTTATTTAATTTCGGTTTCAGAATTATTTAATAGATTTTTTTTGACAAAATACAATTTTAATTCATGGCTTAAAAATTATAATCATTCTAATAGAATCATTTTTATCTAAATTTTATAAAACAATAATTTTAACTTTTTAAAATATAAAAGCATATTCTCTCAAAATAAATAAATGAATAATAAGAATATACCATATTTTTAATGTTTTTGTGTTCTCTTCCATTCTAACACATTCCATTTGACTTTGTTGCACTGAAATTAAAGGGAAAAGTGGAACGTCACTCAACGTGAGAAACGGAGTTTGTCCGACAGGCGACAACCCCATGCGTTCTCTGATACGTGTACATCAATATTTATTAGCCTTAATACCAAAATAAGTGGGTATTTTGGCAAGATATTTCCTTTTGAAAATTTATCTGAAAAAATATCTCTTTTTGAAGAACATTTAGAAAAATATCTCTATTTGACCTACGTCAGGGTAAATCGCATTCTGCAGGATGCGATATTCAAAATCGTGTTTTACAAGGCGCGACTTCAGTCTGATGTGAATTATATTATCCGGTAAATATTTAAAAAATAAATTAAAGTCACAATTTACAGGACACGACTTCCACGAGAATTTCAAACGACTCGTCGCGAAATATGCAGAAGTCGCGTTTTGTAGAACGCGACTTTTGCCTAATTTTGTTGTTTAAACAATGCTCGATATGGTTGTTTATGGTTAATTTGCATGGTCTTGGGAGATAATTTTTCATGATTTTGATCTTTTACCTCATAGTAGTAATGCATGCATCTCTTCAAAATGGTATAAAAATCGGCGTATATAAGGCATCCGAAACGGTGTATAAATCGCGTTAAAAACGCTACGTTGCCATGTTTCTTTGAATGAAGAAAATGGAAACATGGGTCGATAGGGTTGTTTATGGTTAATTTGCGTGGTCTAGGGGATAATTTTTATTGGTTTTGATCTTTTACCTCATAGTAGATGCATCTCTTCAAAATGGTGTAAAAGTTGACGTATATAAGACATCTAAAATTGGTGTAAAAATTGGCGTATAATTTTCCATGGTTTTGATATTTTACCCCTATAAGTCGCATTAAAAATTGGCGTATATAAGACATCTAACCGCTTCGATTTTCAAACCATTAACAATCGCAAAATACGTAATTAACAACACGTATTACATGTCAATTACATTGGAACAACTAGCATGTATGAGGTCCGTCGTATCTTTTTATCTGCCAAACGTTGTTCAACCTCTTTGTTCGTGATACACGAATCCTCCAGTTACAACTGTTGTCTTTTTTGGAAACATTTTGCAATATAGTTGTTCGCACTTGTTTTCTTCACTGTCGAACGAACTGATCATCGTATGTTGTAGTTTTTAATTGCATCGTCCGCGATTTTTTTGGTAGTGAATATCATCCCAACTTGTAGTTCACCGTCAGTATTGACATCAACATCACAGGACTGGCTCCCAATAGATGGTAAATTATCTACGTTTGCAGCCATTATAAAGATGGAATGAATAAAATGGACTAAGAGAAATTTTTAGCAAATTATAATGAAGGGAAAGTGTGAGTTTTTGAGGATTTCGGAGGGGTCTATTTATCGGGGTGTAAATGAAACTTGGTTATCTTTCAAATTATAGTATTTATAGAAGACATGCATTGAAACACGTAAAATATTACATATGAATTACACATGTAAATTATATTTTTATTTTTTGTATGTACAAAACATTTGTACCCTTAAACACGCGGTCAATTGTACCCCTAAACATGCAGACTCAAATAATTTACATATGAATTGATATAGACGAGAGGTGCAATAGTTTGTCAGATTTATATGACCGACGAGAGATGTGTCGTTGTTGTAGATAAATGACCGACGAGAGGTACAATAGTTTGTCCTAGTTGTTGGAGCCCTCAAGCTTCGTGGATTTCGTGAGTAAGCGATAATCATCATCATCCACGATATATATGTCACCAACAACGTTACATGCGAGGGTCTTAACACAGCTTCGAAAACACCAAAAATGGTAGAAGCTTTGACCCGCATTATCAAATGTAACTGACACCCGCCAAACGCTGTAACCCTGTACAAGATAGCTAAAGTTGCAACTATTGTGATTTCGTGGTACCGATCATTTTCGTGGCATCCCACCACGGATTTTCGAATATTGTGATTTGTCTTTCATCTTGAACAAACACAGACGGTACACACATCGCACCACAACCAGTATCCTACCAAATCCATGTACTAATCATGCAAATACATATTACCCACAAATCATAATATAAGTGAAAATATTCACCAATGTTCGTAAAGGGGGCTATATATAGACCAAACTCTCGTCTTACAAAACGCGAGATTGGCAATGAAATCGCGTCTTACAAAAAGAGACTTTGGCCAGGATTCCTGACGTGTCAGGAAAATCGCGTCTTACAGAACACGACTTTGGCCAGAATTTCTGTCGTGTAAGGAAAGTCACGTCCTACAAAGCACGACTTTTCTAGGATTCCTGACGTGTCAGGAATATCACGTCTTACAAAACACGACTTTGCCAAGATTCCCGACGTGTCAGGAAAGTCGCGTGTTACAAAACGCGACTTTTGCGACTATAATTGTAACACCCCCTTCTTGGTGTGGTAGGGAACCGGGTCGGAAAATGTTATCAGAAAACATATCGGAGGTTTAGGGTCAATTTTATTTTTTTAAAGCTAGATATTATACTGTGAAATTTCTTTATTATTAGAGGTCATTTGCCAGTTTGATTTATCAATTATAATCTAGTGTCCAGTTTATACACCTTTTAAGTCTGAGTTAACAAATTTTATCATTCATTAAACTCTGTATCGATACACCTTAGGTCATATCGATACGAACTCGCATATTTTAAACCTATATTTGATTCTGTCAAATTCTGTATCGATACGCCATCACCCATATCGAAACTTATTGTTTTTCCTGTAGTGAAACGGGTACTGTAGAGAGTTTAGGTGTTCTCTAAATATGAGCGCAAGTGTACACTCCTGTCAAGTTATAGTATAAAAGATATCGTCTCTCATAGGGATGTTTGGTTCGTTCTCTTTTAGCTGCCTTAAACCCTAACATATGTCTAGGCTGGATTGATCAACACTTGATTAAGGTGAAGACCGTACTTACTCCTTTCGTGAGTTTGACTCTCTCGATACCGAACAAATGGATAGTAAACAATTAATCTTTTGCCTTAATTGAAAACTATGATTAACATGAAATAAGCAAACCTTGAAGCTTTATTGCAAAAATAAACTTAAATCCTAAACAACCGTTCTCAAACTAGTTTACAACATAACCCAAACCCAAAAGAGAATTTAGAACATAATTGACGGCAAAAAACCTAAACTATGCCTAAGGGAAAACCTAAGTTGTTTTGAAGTAAGAATACATTGAGTATATATAGGCATTAGCTAGGTCAAGTCTTCCTTGGAGTAAAAGTCTTCAAAGTAGCTTTTGCATTAAATGCAACCTTTAATTTTGACTTCTTTGAGTTGAATGTGGATTCCTTCACGCTGCCTTGCTCCGTAAGTTATCTTCGTTCTCTTCCTTCGGCAGCTCTGTCTGCTGCTACAGGCATCAGAAAATTGAGTGGATGGCATAATTAGAATCATGATTTTCTGTTCTACAGATCGCACTCCAATTCTCCAATTCCTCAGCTTGTTGTCTTGGGCGGTAGGTATGGCGGCGACAACTACTCGGCAGCTGATGTCTCTGTCTGGAACTGCGTTAGTATAGCTCCTTGATCTGCTGCCTCAGCATCATGTCCTCAGCTCCTCTCTCCTTCTGCCAGCTTCTAGTACCCGAAACTAAAACTAAACTAAAACAATACCTTTTCCATACCAAATAAAAGATAATAAATAAAAAGCATGGCAAAGTAAAAAATGATGTAAAATGCAATGCATGATCCTAATTATGCCTAAAATGTACTAAAAACAACAATAATATGAGATGGAATGTGCACAAAATATAGAACTTATGGACACTTTACACACCCCCAAACTCGAACTATTGCTTTTCCTAAAGCAATGCAACCTAAACATACTTGCCCTTTAAATTAATCAGAAGAGAAAAATTATGTTTTAAACTTGATTTAACACCTCAAGGCCGTAGCACCTATCATTAGATTAATGAGAGGGGAAGAGCATAAATTATCTCAGAATTAAACTATAATGCCAGTGCAATGTATGCAGAAACTGTGAACAAGCTGAATATGAAGAACATTCTAAGTAAACAAAGATGTTGTCATGGTATATAAGGTTGCTGCCGAGGCAGCATAAGTAAGCACATTTATTTAATCATGGAAATAAGCGCTTCATCTTATCACAACTACTCTCTAGGTTTGAAATTAAGATATGAGCAAACTAAAAAACCCCGAACCCGTTGAGTAGAGTCATCCCGTGAAGACTTTGATTCACTCATGCTAATTTGTTCATCACTTCAAGGATTTTCAGATTCATGGACTTTGATAGCAGCGGAGTGTCCTTGCACGTGATTCTTTCTAGAGCCGGTTTCGGGCACCTCTAGGGAAAGACAACATAAAATTTTCTTTCATGTCGTGGCAGTGCTTCTTTTTCTGTTTGTTGCTTGCTGCGGCAGCTTCCTGCAACCAATGTTAGAATTTTTCAAATAATTCAAGCAGGCAATGTTTATCATAAATTCTAACATATTCAACAAGTAACAGTAGTATTTTAAAATTTTTGGTGATTATAGAAAAATCCTATGTTTACTTCATGTTTTCCCCAAAATTAAGTTCTTTTTAATAGGTGCGAAATTTTTAAAGTCGGTTATCTTATCATAGGCACAAGTTTTAAAAAATTCTTTTTCAATTAATTTTTCAAGTTAAGTACATAATGCAACATAATATGCACTAATTATGCCTAAAAAATGAGTGCTAATCCCCCTCAAACTCGAGATGGGCATTGCCCTCAATGCGCAAAATAACATAAAAATAAAAATAAATACAATTAAGATAAAAACAGAAAAATAAAATAAAATAAAGAAAAGAAAAGAAAAGACTATAAAAGTTGGCTGAGGGCTGGGAGGAGGCTTGGGTCTTGGCTGCAGAGGAGGATGATGAGGATTGGATAACAAGGCGGCGACCGACAGATTTCCGGGCGGCAGACCTAGTAGGTGAGACCTTCGCTGTCTGCGGCGGCTGGACTCTTTTAGGAGTGGGGCGAGGTTCTTCGCGAGGTGCTTCGCTCTTTTCCGGCTCAGATTCCGACTTCTCATCCTCTGACTCGGTAAAGATGGTGTGCCGCTTTCTCTTCCTTGTGGCCTCCTCCGTTGTTTCTACTGGAGGGTCTGTCACCATTTGGTCTGCTGCTGTCGTTTCTACTGTTGTTGTTAGCTGCTGCTCGACCTCATCTGATGAGGAGGTATTTGCCACCGTTTCTGATGTGTAGACGGGAGAAAGATGTTGTTAATGCCTCTTGGGAGAGTATGCCACCGTGTTAGAAGCAAAGGTGGCAGAGTATGATGGGTAGTGCGTCGGAGACGACATCTGGCGGCGGAAAGCGGCGTGGTGGGCAACTACTTCTAAGTGTGCCTTCTCTAGGTGCAGTTGCAGCGGCGAGGTCGGCAGGGAAGGTTGGCAAGGTGGGGTCGTCGTCTGGAAATTTCTGAAGGAGATATGCCACAAAGGCATCTTAGACCCCCCCACATACTTCATGAATGTCAATTGTTGCTGCTCTATTCTTTTGTTGCTGTCAATGAAAGTGCGCAGCAGAGTAATGGCTTCACTGGTCTGGGCAATTTCAGTACTGCTTGGGGCGGCTGGTGTGGCTTGTTGGGCGGTAGAGGGCTGGATGGGCGTGATGGGTTCTGTCTCCTAAGCATGCATCATCTGCAGGCGGACTTTCCTAGTCCAACCTTCCTTGGCAGCTGTCATCTCATCTTCTAGATCGGAAGGGACGTTGAAATTGGCACAAAGGTCGACGATGAGAGACGGGAAGTACAGCCTGCCCTTTGTCTTGCGGAAACAGTTGTGGATCTCCTTGCAAATGATCTCCCCAACGTTGATCGGGCTGTTAACCATGATGTTGTGGATGAGTGTTTGGCGCAACCATTCTACGGTGGAGTTATGGGATGTGGGCAGCAGACGCCGTTTGATGAAAGTGTTCCAAAGCATGGGCTCGGGCAGCATTCGACGGTGTTGGACGGAGCCGCCATGCTTTCCTGCCAACCACAGCGTGTTGGGCTCGCACAACTTTACCTTTAGTCTGTCGTAGTCGGTAGCCGTCAGTGACTGCCTTCATTCTTTGTGAGGGTTGTCGTCCATCTCGAGGCCGTAGAAGCTATTGATTACGGTGACGTTGAGCTTGACAGGTTCCCCTAGGACATAAACAAACATCAGCTCTGGGCGGGGGTGATGGGCATAGAACTCTCTGACCAATGTTTTGTTTTCCATCTCTAGTTGTCGTGCAAATATTTCCCATCCCTTGCTATGGATGGTTTCGAATAAGGCAGGCTCTAGGCCGAGATCCCCTGATTGCTTTGTGTAATGGAACCCTTGTTCCTCTCAAATGGCATGTTTGGCAAACTTAGTTTTATATCTCTTTTCATCTGCCTTGGAGCAGAAACGTTGGAAGGTGGGTTTGGGTGCTGACGTTGATGCCATGTGTGAGACGATTTAGATATAACTAAAACTTTAAAAAGAAGGTAATTAGAAAGAGAGCAACGGATTCAAGAAGAAGATAACAAAGAGGTTAAAGTAAAGTGAATGAATGAGATGAGTGAGGTTTAAATAGAGGTTGCCGAGGGTTGTCGTGGTGGCATTAAATGTCCAATGGGCAAGTTGTCTCGCGCACTTTACGGGATTTCTGCCCGTTACTTCTGTAGCCGTTGGCAGCTAGCCGTTAGCGGGCAACTAACCGTTACGCGTTTTCTGCGCTGGGCCGCCCTTGGCTGTCTTGGCGTGATGGTGGGCTGGCTCCTTGTTGGGTCTATTCTTGGTCTATCTCTTTTATTCTTAAAAGCCTAAAATAAAAATAAAGATAATTTAATACTAAAAATTAATTCTGAACAAATAAAAATACGAATAAATAAATTTAACTAATTTATAATCCAATCCTAAGGAAAATAAATTGCAATAAATTAAATTCTATTCCTAAAGCATAAAAAATTAAAAATCAAATTAATTAAGTTATGTTGGGAGCCCATTTGGGTGCATCTTCCAGACATAACCACTTCCTGAGGTGGTGTTTCTTGTCTCTCCCTTCTGGGGGGTCCCTCTGTTCTGAAAGGCGATGTGTTGTTGGGTCCTTCAGCCTAGGGGTGATAACGAGCCTGACCGGCTCGCGAGCTACTCGGGCTCGGCTCGGTCAAAGCTTGGTCAAAGCTCGGCTCGAGTGAGCTCGACTCGGGCTCGGGATCGGCTCGAAATTTTAACGAGCTGAGCCGAGCTTACCCAGGCTCAGCTCGTAAAGCTCGTGAACAAGCTCGGAAATATATATATATATATATATAATGTGTTTAGTAAAAGAATATAAATAAATTAAATTAGGAAAATTTTTACTAAAATCAATTAATTAAAATAAATTAGACACATTTAAAAAATAATAATTTAAACATTATCCACTAAAACGAATTTATAATAAAACTATAAATAAAGTAAAAATAAATAAATAATAAAAATGAAACGCACTTTTACCTTAAAATGGAAAAACCCACGTGCTTGCAAGCTGCAGCCTTGCACGAATATTGTATACACAGGCAGCATTCAAATTCCAAAACCCTAGCCATCCAATTTCCCCCCTTTCTCACTTTTTCTAAAAAAATTCACGACAATCTTGTATCTTCCACCGGTGGTCGATCATCAACCAACAGTGGCGGCTTCAGTAACTCACCAGTCCATCACCAGGTTCGTTGGTTTTTCTTTTCTTTTTTCGCTTTTATGCTCCGTTTCTACTCTCTGTTTTTTTGACGACACCGTTGATGAAAGTAGTCGTGGATGGCATGTTAGTTTAAAAATAATCAGTTAGTTAACTCATGGTTGGATATTAAAATCGGTTATTCATGAAGCTTGTAAGAACATTTGTATTTTCCCTTGCAAATTTTGAGTGGTAATGAAGTAGTGTTCGAACTGAAATTTATGGTTGTTAATGTAGTTTGACTTGTTCTATTGAAATTAGCAATGCTGGTCATGAGTGTGTTATGTTTTAAGGATGTTAGGTGATCTTAGACATCATTAAATTGTGTTAATGGTGGTGGAATTTCTAAAGTATATGGTTATAATTTTTTGTTGTTCTTTGAATGTGAAATGATGGGATTAATATTCTGTTAGACTAGACTATTTTCAAGCTTGATAGGAAGGGGGTGATCGCAGATGAATAAACATTGTTTTGAGCTGTTTTACTTTTAAAATAGGACTAATGTCAAACTGTACTAGGATGTAAACTGGAAACAACATAAGATAAAAAGGAAGAATCATGTTTAACAATTTGTGAAATATCATCTAACGATTTTAGATTTGAAATACTGTTTGGCTGCAAAACGTAAAACTCCTTCTTTCATTACCAATCCCTTCATCTTTCTATTGTAAAGATCCTGTAGAATACAAAAATCAAGAAAGAAAACAACCATGCAATTCAAGTATGTGGTTAACAGAGATATGAAAATGAGATTATAATTGAAGTTTGGTATATACAAAACTTTCGTTAAGACATATGAAGAAGTCAAGTTATACGATCCTATATGACAAACTTGTGTAGTATTACCATTCTGCAATTGAACAACAGTAGATGAAGTGCAATGAACATGCAAATTGAAGCAATCAGAATTAAAGGTCACGTGATTTTTTGCTCTAGTATAAAAAATCCACTCATGCATTAAAGTGTTAATAGATGTACCTACCACATGTGCTTGCATAGATGTACATTGCTGGTTCCTTTCCTAACAGATCATAAAGTAGTATTTGATTTTATATAATTAATCTTTATTTTTTATTTGTAATTTAGGAATGTCTACTGTTGGATTGGGTACATCAGATGGCCATTCAACTCCTATTGGAGAGGAATCCGGAGCAAATTTGAATGATGCAAATGAAATGGATGAAGAAATCGGTCTAGAAAATGAAGAAGTGCATGTTCCCCAAGCTAATGCCACCAATAATGATAGTGAGGTTCGTAATACTGAAGATGAATCAGAATCATATCCTTTTAAGAGAGCAAAAAAGTCCGCTGTTTGGAAGGATTTTGGGGAACCTCAACGTGTAGGAAACTCTACAGTTTGGAAAGTTCCTTGCTTGTATTGTAAGACTCTTTTATCTGTTTCTAGAGGTGGTCCTACAAGTCATTTAAAGCGTCATTTGGATAAATGTACACAAAGAAAAGTGCACATACGACAACAAAAGTTGATCAACTTTGTACCTTCTGATTCAACTGCGGGTTCTCCAAGTTCTGAATTTGTTAGTGCACTACATGATGGTAAGTTTGATCCATTAAAAATGAGAGAAGGTATTGCACATTGGATTGTTATGTACGAGCATGCTTTTTCTATTGTTGAAGAAGAAGGCTTTAATATGATGTTGAAGATGGCAATACCACAATGGAAAAGTGTGTCACGCAATACTATAAGAAATGGTTCCTTCAAAGTTTATGAGGTTGAGAAGAATAAGTTGAAGGAAAAGTTGAAGAATGTGGACAAAATTTCTTTGACCACCGGCTTATGGCGTTCTAAGCCTCAAAAGATAGAATACATGGTTCTTACGACTCATTTTGTTGACCATGACTGGAAGCTTCAAAAGCGAGTGCTGAATTTTGTCCACATACCTCCGCCTCAAAAAGGCAAAGATATAGCCAATTGCATTTTCAAATGCTTAAAGGAGTGGGACATCGAGAACAAAGTAAGTTACTTTAATATAGTACGCATATTGACTTATTACCAAATTTGCACGAATCAATATTATATTTTTTGTAGGTGTTCACAGTTTCTGTGGATAATGCCTCTGCAAATGATTCTTGCGTACAAATCATGAAAGAGACTTTTTCACTGACCAAGAGGTTGATTTCTGGTGGCAAATTATTTCATGTTCGTTGTTGTGCCCACATTTTAAACATTATGGTTCAGCACGGTCTCAAACAAGTCAAAAGCATCATCAAGAATGTTCATGATACAATTGATTATCTAAATGGAAGTGAACAACGACTGCAAAAGTTTGCCGAACTTGCTCAACAATATAACTTGAAAGAGAGGATATTGGTTTTGGAATGCAAGACTCGGTGGAATTCTACTTATGAGATGCTTGCTTGCGCAATCAAGTTCAAAGAGGTATTTGCTAGACTTGCTTTTAAAGATAGAGAATATGTTTATTTTCCTAGTTTAGAGGATTGGGGTAAAATTGAAAAATTACTTGAAATCTTGAATGTGTTCTATGATACTACAAATGTTATTTCAGGATCTGAGTATCCCACTTCCAACTTGTTTCTTAGTGAGATTTATAGAATTAAATTGTTGTTAGATACTAGTTCCGAGTCTTCCGATGATTTGTTAAAGGCATGGTCACAAACATGAAAGAAAGGTTTGATAAATATTGGGGTGAATGCAATCTACTCATGGCTATAGGTGCAGTATTGGATCCTCGATTAAAAATGAAGGTTATTGAGATTACATTCCCAAAAATGTTTTCTTCTGATGTGGTTAGGGAGAATATTCATAAAGCTAGAGAAACTTTGTATGAGCTTTATGATGAGTATGTGAATTTGTATTCTCCTCCTCTAATGGAGCAAGTGGGTGAATGTGGAACTAGTGCAAATGTTTGTTGTGGAAGAACAAGAAGTACTCCAGGATTATTGGAGATTTTGCAAGCTGTGAGAAGTGAGGAATTGAATGGGAATAAACAATCTGAAGTTGATTTATATCTTGAGGAAGGGTGTTATATCCCTCAAGAGAGTAAGTTTGATGCTCTGTTGTGGTGGAAGGAAAAAGCTGGAAGATTTCGTATTTTGTCACGATTGGCTATGGATGTCTTGGGTGTTTCCATTACTACTGTGGCTTCAGAGGCTACATTTAGTGCTGGAAGCCGTGTAATTGATCCTTATAGATCATCATTAAGTCCTGAAACCGTGCAAATGTTAATTTGCACAGGAGATTGGTGTCGATCTCTCCATGGATTGAAGAGAAAGAATAAAGTAAGGATTAGTTATGAATATGTACACTTCTTTTTTTATTATCAATTTTTAGAATTTATTTTTAGCTAATGGCTATGATTTCTTTTTGCAGAAAATTGATGAAGATCAACCGAAGGAAATCATTTTGCCCGCTCTTTAGGTTTGTTAATAAAACTTTATGATGATTCACAATTTATTTTTGGATAATAATAAGTTGGATTGCTTAATGACTTCTTAATAACTATGGTTAAAAAAATTAGGAGAAGAGCAAAGAATGGAGTGCTTGGAGCTTTGGACTAGGATAATAGAAGGCAAAATCAACCAATGGATTGTTGTTGGAGTTTGTTTTGTTTTGTGAAGACTAATGGATGGTCGTGGTTTTATTTTCCTTAGTCGGTTGTTGTTTGCTCTTATATTTTCTTTGACTTTGTTTTTGTATTGTAACTTTGTAAGAATATTTCTTTTTTATTTGGATTAATTTACTTTTTGGGCACTCTTTTCCCCTATCTCGACACTGAATTTCATTTTAGTGTTGGTTATGAAAGGGGTTTTTAACGAGGCCTCATATTTTATAAAAAAATATAGCAAAATTATATATTTCGAGCCGAGCCTGACGAGCTCGAGCTCGAGCCTGAGCCCGAGCCGAGCCGAGCCTAATAGTGTAATTTCTGAGCCGAGCTCGAGCCTGAAATTCCGAGCTCGGCGAGCCTCGAGCCCGAGCCGAGCCTAAGAATACAGTTTCCGAGCCGAGCCAAGCCTGGTCAAGCTCGGGCTCGGCTCGGCTCGTTAGCACCTCTAATTCAGCCTGCCCTTAGGTTTGACGTGACATCCGCTGTCTGGTCCTGTTTCAGTGTTGATTTTGGCAGCCTGATCATCCGGGCACCCTCTTGCTCCTTTACTAAGGGTTGTAACACATTCAACTTAATACTTTTATTGTCTACCCTCATTATCAGTTCCCCATATTCCACATCTATTAACATTCTGCCCGTGGCCGAAATGGTCGCTCAAGGATGATAAAGGCATTTTCATCAACCTCATAGCCTAAGATGAGGAAGTTTGCTGGAAAAATAAGGTTTCCTACTCGAACTAAGATGTCTTCAATCTTGCCATACGGTTGTACAAATGAGTGATTGGCAAGTTTCAACATAATGGAGGTAGGTTTGGCTTGCCCAATACCTACCTTGTCGAAGACTGCCTTAGGCATCAAGTTGATGCACGCTCCTAAGTCGCACAGAGCTTTTGTTGCATGGTTGCTACCAATTTTTCATGTTATAACAAAACTGCCCGGATCTGTTTTCTTTGGCGGCATCTTGTTGTACAGCATAGCCATGCATTCTTCTGTCACAACAACTGTTTCGAACTCCCCAATTCTCTTCCTCTTGGAAACCATGTCCTTTAGGTATTTTGCATAGTTGGGCATTTCTGGATGGCTTCGATAAGAGGGATATTTATGTGCACCTGCTTTAGAATATCCAAAAATTTCTTGAACTGGTGCTCATGCTTTTGTTGCTTAAGCCTCTGGGGGAAAGGTGCTGGCAGACGGATGTCCTCTATACGCTTCTTTTATGGGAACTTGATCTGTGGAATATCATCTGCCTCAGGGCTATTGTCAGGCTCATCTGACGGGGTGGCTGGTGTTGTGGCTGCCGCGACAGGTAGTTCCCTTTGTGTTGGCTGTTCCTCAGCTAGCTTTTCCACTCTGGGTTCATCCAGTTGTTTCCCACTTCTGGTTGATATGGCTTTGCACTACTCATATGTGGGTTTAGATGCTGCCTCTGTACTACTGGATGTTACACCCATCGTCCTGCTGCTAAAGATCTTAGTGAATTGCCCAAGTTGGGTCTCTAGGTTCTTTGTTGTAACTTCCTGGTTGTTCATCCTCATCTCTGTCCTGTCTATAAACGACTCGGTTTTATCAATAAACTTATTAGTACGAACAATAAATTCACTAGTATTAGACATAAAAGTTTGTAGTGTTGCTTCTAGTGAATTGTTCTGTGGTTGCTGAGCTTGCTGTCTAGACTGGTTCTGCTGGTAACCTCCTTGTTGCTGTTGTGGATTTGCAGCAATTTTAGGATTGCTCCAGGCGAAGTTTGGGTGATTTCTCCATCCAGGGTTGTATGTGTTCCTGGCTGGCCTGTTGTTTCTCTCGTATCCTCCCATGAAATTGGCAGATGTAGTACATTCAGAGGAATCGTGGTTTCCCCCACACTCATTACAAAATAGCTCTACAATCTTGGCCTCATAGACTTTTCCAGAGGGTTTTACTATGTTCATAACCAGCTCTGTAGGTTTGTCGAGGCGGGCGTTGACAGATTCTGAGGCTTCCACTTTGTTCAATGCAGCTGGCCGCCTAATGCCGCCTCGGCAGACTGTTGGGTACTTATAGTCATTCTTGGCGGCTTGGTTCAAGATTCGCAGTGCCTCCTCTGGTGATCTGTCGAGGATGATTCCGTTGGCTGAGGCGTCGATCATCATTCGAGTTGGGTTGTTCACCCCGTTGTAAAACATTGATACATGTATCCAAGCCGGAAAACCATGAAGCGGGCAATTATTTAGCATCTGTTGGTACCGTTCCCATGCTTCATACATTGGCTCACCATCCCCTTGTCTAAAGGCTGTGATCTCGTTTCTCAATTTGTCTGTGACATTAGATGGGCTGAAACGATCCAAGAAGTCCTTGCACAGCTCTTTCCATGTATTGAATGACCCTGTTGGCTGGTTGTTTAACTACTGCTTTGGCCTATCCCTCAGTGAATAGAGGAATAACCTCAGCCTTAGCACATCTTGGTGGACTCCGTGTATTTTGAATGCTCTACATATGTCCAAGAATCCTCTTAAGTGTTGCTAAGCATCTTCTATGGCAGCCCCTCCGAATTGCCCCAAGGTGTTGATCATATTGAACATCACGAGCTTTAGTTCAAAGTGGTCCGCCTCAATTTCAGGCTCTGTCAGAGTAGGATCAAACCCTATGAAGTCATGCTCTAAGTAGTCTCTGGTGGTTCGAACATATTGTGGCTGCTTGGGAGGAATAGGAGGTTGCTGCCTAGGTGGAACTTGCTGATGTTCTCTTGGCGGCGGGTCTTGCTGCCCATCCCTGCCGATACGGGCATTGATGGCAGGGTTGTCGTCTTGGCCGTTCACCATTGTTGCTTTTGCTTTTCCCTTTTCTGTGGCTTTCCCTATGGCTTCTCTGACTTCTTTCTTGAGTTTTCTTGCTCTTCATTCAATGTCGTCAAAGAAAACGATTTCGCCCTTTGGATTTGCTCTGGTCATGCACTAGCAAAAAAAACTGTAAAATTATTATTTTTGATTAAAAAAATAAAAATAATAAAAACTAAAAATTAAATGCAAATAAAAATAAAAGTGTAGAAATAAAAACGAATTTCGCTGTTACCAATCCCTGGCAGCGACACCAAAAACTTGTAGAATGTTTTAGTGTTCTTTAAATATGAGCGCAAGTGCACACTCCTGTCAAGTAATAGTATAAAAGATATCGTCTCCCACATGGATTGGACAGCTTGATTTGAATTGGAACTCTTGCACAAGGAAAATTTAAATGCACAAATAATTTGGATTGTTTAAGAAGAAAAATAAATAAAACACAAGTAAATAAAAGGGAAGAGATCAGATTGATAGAATGGGTCTGGTATGTTGCTGTTTAGTGTGAAACTGCGTTGAATAGGACAAGTTGCTTTGCGCTGCCAGACTCTGGTGCCTCGGTGGGGGATGGCAGGTAGGTTGCTGTGACGCTCTCGCTGCCCCGGCAGTGGAATGGATGTGTGTCTCGGCGGCAAACTTGGCAGAACTACAAGGTTCGGCAGAACGCTTCGAAAGTGATCCTGCTTATGTCTAAGTCAGAATTCTGTTGATGCCCACTGTAGATAATACCAGTCGCGGCGTGAATCATGCAAAAACAGCAATGTTTGGTTCGTTCTCTTTTAGCCGCCTTAAACCCTAACCTATGTCTAGGCTAGATTGATCAACACCGTCTATAGATGAGATCGTGCTTACTCTTTTCATGAGTTTGACTCTCTCGATACCAAACAAATGGATAGAAATCAACTAATCTTTCGCCTTAATTGAAAACTATGAAGAACATGGAATAAGCAAACCTTGAAGCTTTATTGCAAAACAAACTTAAATCCTAAACATTCGTTCTCACACTAGTTTACAACATAACCCAAACCCAAAAGAGAATTTAGAACATAATTGACGGCAAGAAAACCTAAACTATGCCTAAGGGAAAACCTAAGTTGTTTTGAAATAAGAATACATTGAGTATATATAGGCATTAGCTAGGTCAAGTCCTCCTTGGAGTAGAAGTCTTCAAAGTAGCTTTTGCATTAAATGTAATCTTTAATTCTAACTTCTTTGAGTTGAATGTTGTGAAACATATGCTTTAATTTTGATATAACTAAAAACCTAAGGACTAAAATGAAAATATCAAAACAAATTTTAAAGTCCTTAAAATTCCCTATATCTTGTTAAAGACCACTTCATGGCTAAAACCAAAGACTTACAAAATATTTTTTAAGTATTTCAAAGTCAAAACAGTGATTTTTCAAGCCCCGTTTCGAAACGGCCCAAGGCGTTTCGAAACACTTTCAGTTCGATGTGCACCTGTTCCGAAACGCGTATCGGAACGGGTCAAGGCGTTTCGAAACGATATGACTCGTTTCGAAACTGTTCTTCATTTAAACAAACAAGGGCAACGGTCTTTAACTGAATTTTGAAAATAAATAGGGCGTTCCGAAACGGGCTAAGGCCGTTTCGAAACACCCCTTTGACAGTGGCAAATTGGTTCCGAAACGGGATAAGGCCGTTTCGAAACAACCCTTTGGCAGTGGCAAAACCGTTCCGAAACGGCCCTAGGCGTTTCGAAACGGGCTCTCGTAGACGCTCCAACGGCTATATTATTTGAAATCCGTTCCAAAACAGGTTGACCCCGTTCCGAAACGGTAGGCGTCTGGGAGCTGTAAAGTTGTGAGAAAAGCACCCCAACGGCTCTAATCTTCAGCCCATCACCCACAACGGTTGGAAATCTACAAGGGGCTATAAAAAGACCCCAAGAAGCTCCAGCAATCAACAATTGAGCTACAAGCATACATCCTTTCATCAAATACAAGCATTTGTGTTGAAATCCCATTTTTGTCTAGAAACCCCAATTGTATCCTTCATTTCTATTTTGTTCAATTGGGTTGAGTGCTTGATATTGGGCTATCATTTGTATTGAGAGATACCAGATTAGCCAACAAATTTCTTTGTTCTTTTGTGTGAGGATTGGGTTAATTTTTGGGTAGAAAAATTAACCGAAATTGTAAAGGTTGCCTCCTTGTCCTGGAAAAAGGGGACGAACAATTTAGTGGAAATTGTTGCAAATCCTTGGTGAGACTAAGGTAGTGGATGTAGAGTTCTGTTGGTGAACTTGAACCACTCTAAATTCCCGTGTCAATATTTTTAAGTTGCAATTTCCGTTACAACATCGTTAAAATTCCAATTCACCCCCCTCTTGGTTATTATTATTCGTGTGATCCACTCAACAATTGGCATCAGAGCTTAACTCTTTGAGGATTAACAACCACAAGAGGAGATCCTTGGAAGAAGTGTGATCATCATCAAAATATCAAGAGATGGCTTCAACCTCCGCTCCCGGCATGTACGACTCACAATCCACCACAAAGCCTCCTTTCTTCAATGGTGAGAACTACTCCTTTTGGAAAAATAAAATGCGTCTATTCATTAAATCAAGTGACTATCTTGTGTGGGATGTCATTGAGGATGGACCATATATTCCATTGAAGCAAGATGTTGATGGCAAGATGGTGCTTAAAAGAAGAACGGAAATGAGTGAAGAGGAAAGGAAAAAGATCCAAGTAAATGATAAAGCTCTTCACATGCTATTTTGTGCTTTCGGTCCGGACATCTACTCAAAGGTCTCATCAATTGAAAGTGCCAAAGAAGTGTGGGACACTCTTGAAACCACCTATGAAGGCACCAACGATGTCAAAGAAACTAAGATTGGAATTCTCAATCTTAGTTATGAAAATTTCAAAATGGAATTTGATGAGACGGTGTCAAAGATGTTTGATCGATTCTCCACAATTGTAAATGGTCTAAAGGGCTATGGAGAAGTTATACCGGAAGACAAGCTTGTCCGAAAGCTACTCTATTCACTTCCCGAATCTTGGGATGGGAAGAGAACCGCAATCATCGAAGCAAAGAATTTAAAAACTCTAAAGCTTGATGAACTTGTAGGCTCTCTCCTTACTCACGAGATCATGAAGCAAGGAAGAGAAGATGAAAGAAATAAAGAAGAAAAAAGAATGGAGAAGCTTGAAGGGGAGAAAAAGAAGAAAATGGGAATAGCTCTCAAGGCTAAAACTTCCCAACTTGATGAAAGTTCATCTAGTGATGAGGATGAGCTTGAAGAATTGGCTATGATAGCCAAACGATTCTCACGCCTTATGAGGTCCAACCGAGGAAGAAAAATCCAAAGGAAGATGGACTTTAAAAGCAAGAACAAAGAAGAAGGAAGGGATCCACTCACTTGCTTCGAGTGCAAACAACCCGGCCACATACGTTCGGAGTGCCCTCAACTCAAGAAGAAGGGCTTTGAGAAGAGGAAAAAGCTCAAAGCCAAGCTTGCTACTTGGAGTGATGAGGAGTCATCGGAGGATGACGAACAAGAAGTGGCGAACCTTTGCCTCATGGCACTTGAGGAAGATTCCTCCTTGGTAACCTCTAACTCATCTACTTTAGATTTTTCATATGAAGAATTAAATGATGCTTATGATGAGTTACAAGAGGTATATGATGAATTAGTTGAGAAGTATAAGGAGTCGGTTATTAGGAATAGAAAAATTATTCTAGAATTAAAAGAGAAAAATGACTCACTTACTCAAACTAATTCTAAAATTGAGAAAAAGATATTAGGATTAGAAGATGAACTCAAATTCTTTCAAAAAGAAAATATTGATCTTAATAATCTTTTATCTCAAAATAATTGTGAACACCAAAAGGTGTTAAGTGAGCTAAATGAGCTCAAAAAGTCTTTAAAAAATAATGGTAGTGTCAAACATGACATAGGAGAATCCTCTAGAACACACCAATATAAGAAAAAGACTAACTACTACAAACAAGGAAACTATCCTAGACATAGTAAAGTTAAAAGAATTAGAAATGTATGGGTTCCTAAGGAACTTGTTAAATCTAATAATATTATTGCTATGTCACCTTGGATTCCTAAGGGAACCAAAGTTTTAGGAACTAACACACATGGACCCAAAATGATTTGGGTACCAAAACAAAAGTTTAAATATCTTTGTTTGTAGGGGGAGCATTGCTACAAGGCCAAAGCACAAAGTCAAAACTCATGGTACCTTGATAGTGGATGCTCGAGACACATGACCGGAGACAAGAGTCGACTAATGGATCTAAAGCCAAAAAGTGGAGGAGTAGTAACATTTGGTGACAACTCCAAAGGCCACATTGAAGGTATTGGCTCCATAGGTAATCACTCTACTACTCTCATTGAAAATGTTTTATATGTCAATGGTCTTAAACATAATTTATTGAGCATAAGTCAACTATGTGATAAAGGTTTTAATGTTATGTTTGATAAAACCGGTTGTAAAATTGTAGACATTAAAACTAATAATATTATGCTCATAGGTCATCGCATAGGGAATATATACATGGTGCATCTAGATGATATTCATACATCTCATGCATGCTTAGTTGCTCAAAACGAAAATGATGCATGGTTGTGGCATAGGAAGCTAGGACATGCTAGCACAAGTGTTTTAGAAAAACTAGTCTCTCTAAACCTAGTTAAAGGTTTACCCAAGATAAAATTTTCGAACGATAAAATTTGTGATGCATGCTCAAAGGGTAAACAACATAGATCTTCCTTTAAATCCATTAATGACATTTCTACTAGTAGATGTTTACAACTAATCCACATGGATTTATTTGGGCCAATTAGGACTATGAGCTTGGGTGGCAAATCATATGCTTTTGTATTAGTTGATGATTTTTCTAGATTCACTTGGGTTCTCTTTTTAAGTACTAAGGATGAGGCTTTGGAAAAATTCATCACATTTTCAAAATTAATTCAAAATGATCTTGAACTTAAAATTTCACATATTAGAAGTGATCATGGAACCGAATTTCAAAATTTAGGATTTGAAGATTTTTTAAATGAAAATGGTATTAGCCATAATTTTTCAGCTCCTCGAACTCCTCAACAAAATGGGGTAGTTGAGAGGAAAAATAGAACTTTACAAGAAATGGCTAGAACTATGCTTTGCGAAAATAATTTACCAAAATATTTTTGGGCGGAAGCAACAAACACAGCTTGTTATATTATAAATCGAGTAACCATTAGGTCGATTTTAAAGAAAACACCTTATGAGATTTTAAAATCTAAAAAGCCTAATATTAGCTACTTCCACCCTTTTGGATGTAAATGTTTTGTTTTAAATAATGGAAAAGATAATTTAGGTAAATTTGATGCAAAAAGTGATGAAGCTATTTTTATAGGTTACTCTTTAACCTCTAAAGCCTATCGAGTATTTAACAAAAGAACTTTAGTTGTAGAAGAATCTATTCATGTTGTATTCGATGATAATCCCCTTCCTAGGAAGGATTCTTGTGATGATGATAATGTAGGAATCATAAATACCTTTGATGGAGGTCAAACTTCAAAGAAGGATGAGATTCAACCAAAAGAAGAAGACACACAAGATCCACCTCTTGAAGCCTTGAGGGACTTGGCCATTGAGGAAAAGGAAGTTAGCTATCCAAGGGAGTTGAACTATGTCAAAGATGGTGAAATCTTGGGTGATCCATCCAAGGGGGTAACCACTCGTTCTTCTCTTAGATTAATGAATCATATTGCATTTATCTCATGCATAGAGCCTAAAAATATCAAAGAAGCATTGAAAGATGATTTTTGGATTATGGCTATGCAAGAAGAGTTAAATCAATTTGAGAGAAGTAATGTTTGGACATTAGTTGATAGGCCTAGTAATCAATCTACAATAGGAACTAAATGGGTCTTTAGGAACAAACTAGATGAGAGTGGTAACATTGTGAGAAATAAAGCTAGACTTGTAGCACAAGGTTACACTCAAGAGGAGGGAATAGATTTTGATGAAACCTATGCACCCGTAGCTAGAATGGAAGCCATTAGGATGTTGCTTGCATATGCATGTTATCATAATTTCAAGCT
This sequence comes from Hibiscus trionum, assembly GCA_030270665.1. NCBI lineage: Eukaryota > Viridiplantae > Streptophyta > Magnoliopsida > Malvales > Malvaceae > Hibiscus > Hibiscus trionum. The sequence continues at coordinate 22,355,157 of BSYR01000025.1, forward strand.
TTTTCAAATGGACGTTAAAAGCGCATTTTTAAATGGTTTTATAAATGAAGAAGTGTATGTAGAACAACCATCGGGTTTTGAAGACTCAAAATTTCCAAATCATGTTTTCAAACTTACAAAAGCACTTTATGGTTTAAAACAAGCTCCTAGAGCTTGGTATGAAAGGCTTTCAAATTTTTTGATTGAAAAAGGATTTGAAAAAGGTAAGGTGGACACTACACTCTTTATAAAAATGTATAAAAATGACATTTTAGTAGTTCAAATTTATGTTGATGATATTATATTTGGATCTACTAATGAATGTCATTGTCAAGAATTTGCTAAGTTAATGCAAGGTGAATTTGAGATGAGCATGATGGGGGAGCTCTCATTCTTTTTGGGACTCCAAATCAAACAAAAGAAGGATGGCACCTTCATAAATCAAGCAAAATACATAAAGGATATGCTCAACAAGTTTGGCTTGGAGAACACAAAGCCTCAAGCCACTCCTATGAGCTCATCTACAAAGCTTGACAAAGATGAAGGAGGTAAGTGTGTCGACTCTAAGCTTTATCGTTCTATGATTGGGTCTTTGCTTTACCTTACCGCAAGTAGACCGGATATCTTGTTTAGTGTTTGCTTGTGTGCTAGGTTTCAAGCTAGTCCTAAAGAGTCACACCTTATAGCCGTTAAGAGAATCTTTAGATACCTTAGAGACACTCCTTGTTTAGGCCTTTGGTATCCTAGAGTCTCTACCTTCAACCTACATGCTTACTCGGATGCGGATTATGGGGGTTGCAAAATCGATAGGAAAAGTACTTCGGGAACTTGTCAATTCCTAGGTAGTATGCTCATATCTTGGTTCTCTAAGAAACAAAATAGTGTAGCCTTATCTACCACCGAAGCCGAGTACATATCCTTAGGGAGTTGTTGTGCTCAAGTCCTTTGGATGAAGCAACAACTCTTAGATTATGGTGTAAACATAGAAACCATACCCCTAAAATGTGATAATACTAGTGCAATATGTTTAACAAAAAATCCCATCCAACATTCTAGAACCAAACATATAGAAATAAGACATCATTTCATTAGAGATCATGTCTTTAAGAAAGATGTGGTTATAGAATATGTAGACACCTTAAATCAATTAGCAGATATTTTTACAAAACCATTAGATAAAGAGCGTTTTTGGTCCCTTAGGAGAGAGTTAGGTCTAACTAGCCTATCTTGACCTTTTTGGACCTCTTTTCAAACTTAAATATGCTTGATTTTGTGAAATATCATGTTTATGTGTTTAGACTCCCAATTTCTTCCATGCATATAGTTAGGGGGAGTATGTTTATGCCTAAATATGTTTTGCCTGCTCATTCATATCATATATGTATGTTTGGCCTCTTAGAAAATCATTTGTCTGCATTTTAGAGCCTCATCTGCACTTCCAGGCCCATGTGTATCGAAACGGGTTAACCCGTTCCGATACGGGTGCCTTAAAATTTGTCCTGAGAGAAGGACGTTTCGAAACGACCCAAGTTGTTTCGAAACGATTTCGGTTCGATGTAAGGGTGTATCGGAACGCGTTCCGATACGGGTCAAACGTGTTTCGAAACGGTCATCCCCGTTTCGAAACGATCTGTCGAAGGTTTTAAGAAGGGTCAAACCCTAGCCGCCCCGTTCCGAAACGGTCGTGACCGTTCCGCAACGGACTCGCGGACAACCCTATTTAGGGCTTCTAAAAATTCAAAAACCTAATTTTTATCAAACCCTTAAAACCTCAAAAAACCCTAACCGATTCCTCTCTATAAATACCCTCTCAAACCCTTTGTTTTTCACAAAATTGTGAGGGGTTTTGCTCTAAAACACAAGTCTAAGCAAGCTTCATCAATCTTCTGCATAGATTTCACTCAAATCATCCAAAATCTCAAATTAAGGTAATTTTTCTTATTTTTCTTCTTTTTCAAATTATGTTCGAATCATAGGATAGAAAAATTTATTTTTGTATACATTATATGTTTTTAGTTGTGGGTTATTCGAATCTTGTAAAAAATTTTAAAATCTCAAAATTTTTGATTCGAATATAAAAAAATTTTTTAATCGTATTTTTTTTTATTTTTAATTTTGTTTTCAAAAACCTGAGTGGGATTTATTATTGGAATGATATTAGAAATCAATGCATACACTTAATTTTAAAACTCTTGCTTAATATTCTTAGATGGCGGATCAATCGAACAAAAAGCGCAAAGCCGTTCAATCCGGTGAATCGAGCATTCGTCCAAATATCACACAGCTTTTTCAAAAATCTCTTAGAACTGCGGACCAGCGTGCTCGTTTTGCTTATGTCAAGGACTTTGCGGTTCGTAAGGAAAGAGTCATTGATCTAGATTTCCTCAATTCCGAGCGATTCCTCTTTCGGTATCTTGGACGTTTGGATGAGTGGAATCTTCTTTTCTTCTTGAGCATCGAGGATATTTGCTACAAAAACTTGGTACTCCTTTTCTACTCTAATGCTCGTTTCCTTTACGATGAAACCAAAACCGAGATAGTAGGAATTGAGTCATCTTTATTGGGACAAAAGTTTGTTATTATTAATATTGCTCTTTTAGAGTCTGCCCTTAAACTCAAGAATGAGGGTCTTGAAGATGAACGCCATTTTGGCACTTTTACCGGGAAAGCTCTAAATTTGGATGTGCATGATCGTGTGCTTCATCTCATTGTTTCTTGGTTTATTCGACCATCCGGGGGTAAATACTCCCACATCCGAGAAAAAGATCACTTTTGGGTAGAGTGTTTCCGTAGGGGTGAGCGCCCAAATGTCCCTAAAATTATTTTTGCCGAGATTGTCAATAACATTAAGCTTATTGACACGAATGAGTTAATTTCGTTCACCTATGGGATTGTTTTGAGTTTCCTCTTCCATCATCTCAATATTGATTGTACCTATGACTCTCCGGAACCTCGCAAGACCAAGATTGGTGAGTCCTCTCTTCGCAAGTCAGGATTCACTTATGTGAATGGTATTTGGGAAAGGGTTGATAGGGAAGCGGTTCCTCCTCCTGTTGCTCCTCCGCCTCAAAATCAAGTGGGAAACACTGATGCTCTCACTGCTCTCCTTACCCAGCGATTCAATGCCTTGGATTCTAGACTTGATACTATGGACACTCGCATTGCTTCGAGTTTTGAATCTATGGGCAATCGGTTGAAGAACGTTGAAGATGGTCTTCATACTCTTTCGACTTCGCATGCCAACCTTGATCTTTCCTTTTCTACGCTTTATGGGCAATGGACGACGTTTCATCGTTCGCAAGCCAAGGATGATGATGATGATTCGGATGACGAGACTTAGGATGTTTATCATATTAGTTATGCATTTAGGATTAAGTTTGCATCTTTATATTTTAGAACCTATGCTTATGATCTTCTATTTTGGGATTTGATTATGAACTTATTATTTATGCTTTGAATATTTTGATGATATTAATTATAATTGCTTATTATTGCTTATTGGTACTAATCTTCTTTATGAGCTTGTTTCTTTTTGATCTAACAAAAAGGGGGAGAAGATATTTAAGAGAATTGCCTTGCCATGCCACCAAAACAAAAATTTCAAATTTTTCTTAAGGTTTTGTTAAACTTTACATTTTTGATTTCAAGACACAAGTTTTAAACCTCAAAACCTATCTTAAATTAAGGGGGAGTTAGAATATCTTCAAAACTTTCAAAATTCTTAAAAAATTCTAACTTTGGTTTTGTTATATCAAAAAGGGGGAGATTGTGAAACATATGCTTTAATTTTGATATAACTAAAAACCTAAGGACTAAAATGAAAATATCAAAACAAATTTTAAAGTCCTTAAAATTCCCTATATCTTGTTAAAGACCACTTCATGGCTAAAACCAAAGACTTACAAAATATTTTTTATATATTTCAAAGTCAAAACAGTGATTTTTCAAGCCCCGTTTCGAAACGGCCCAAGGCGTTTCGAAATACTTTCAGTTCGATGTGCACCTGTTCCGAAACGCGTATCGGAACGGGTCAAGGCGTTTCGAAACGATATGACTCGTTTCGAAACTGTTCTTCATTTAAACGAACAAGGGCAACGGTCTTTAACTGAATTTTGAAAATAAATAGGGCGTTCCGAAACGGGCTAAGGCCGTTTCGAAACACCCCTTTGACAGTGGCAAATTGGTTCCGAAACGGGATAAGGCCGTTTCGAAACAACCCTTTGGCAGTGGCAAAACCGTTCCGAAACGGCCCTAGGCGTTTCGAAACGGGCTCTCGTAGACGCTCCAACGGCTATATTATTTGAAATCCGTTCCGAAATAGGTTGACCCCGTTCCGAAACGGTAGGCGTCTGGGAGCTGTAAAGTTGTGAGAAAAGCACCCCAACGGCTCTAATCTTCAGCCCATCACCCACAACGGTTGGAAATCTACAAGGGGCTATAAAAAGACCCCAAGAAGCTCCAGCAATCAACAATTGAGCTACAAGCATACATCATTTCATCAAATACAAGCATTTGTGTTGAAATCCCATTTTTGTCTAGAAACCCCAATTGTATCCTTCATTTCTATTTTGTTCAATTGGGTTGAGTGCTTGATATTGGGCTATCATTTGTATTGAGAGATACCAGATTAGCCAACAAATTTCTTTGTTCTTTTGTGTGAGGATTGGGTTAATTTTTGGGTAGAAAAATTAACCGAAATTGTAAAGGTTGCCTCCTTGTCCTGGAAAAAGGGGACGAACAATTTAGTGGAAATTGTTGCAAATCCTTGGTGAGACTAAGGTAGTGGATGTAGAGTTCTGTTGGTGAACTTGAACCACTCTAAATTCCCGTGTCAATATTTTTAAGTTGCAATTTCCGTTACAACATCGTTAAAATTCCAATTCACCCCCCTCTTGGTTATTATTATTCGTGTGATCCACTCAACAATTGGCATCAGAGCTTAACTCTTTGAGGATTAACAACCACAAGAGGAGATCCTTGGAAGAAGTGTGATCATCATTATTCGTGTGATCCACTCAACAAATGTGGACTCCTTCACGTTGGTTATTATTATTCGTGTGATCCACTCAACAAATGTGGACTCCTTCACGTTGCCTTGCTCCGCAAGTTATCTTCGTTCTCTTCCTTCGGCAGCTCTGTCTGCTGATACAGGCATCAGAAAATTGAGTGGATGGCATAATTAGAATCATGATTTTCTGTTCTACAGATCGCACTCCAATTCTTCAATCCCTCATCTTGTTGTCCTGGGCGGCAGGTATGGCGGCGGCAGCTACTCGGCAGCTGCTGTCTCTGTCTGAAACTGCGTCAGTACATCTCCTTGATCTGCTGCCTCAACATCATGTCCTCAGCTCCTCTCTCCTTCTGCCAGCTTCTAGTACCTGAAACTAAAACTAAACTAAAACAATACCCTTTCCTTACCAAATAAAAGATAATAAATAAAAAGCATGGCAAAGTAAAGAATACTGTAAAATGCAATGCATGATCCTAATTATGCCTAAAATGTACTCAAAAACAAAAATAATATGAGATGAATGTGCGCAAAATATAAAACTTATGGACACTTTACAAGTACCTTAAAGACACTGGTTTGGCTACTTAAAAACGTTTCAAACATTGCCAAAACCTTTTTAAACATCCTCAAACATAATTTCAAGTTGTTTGGTCTTAAAAGCATTTTTAAAATCTTTTCAATTTAGTCCAAAACTATTTTTCAATTATTATATCAAAACATTAGTTCTATAGACAACTCTCCCCCTTAAGAAAATTCTTCCTCAAATTTTCACTTTAGGAGAAAAGGTGGGGATACTGTTTCTGCATAGTCTCCTCGGGTTCCCATGTTGCTTCTTCGATAGAATGGCTATAGATTTTGTTACGAAGCCTCCAGGTCTCTCGTACAAGGATTTGTACAGGTTCCTCCTCGTACGTTAGATTAGACTGAATCTCTATAGATTTTGGCTCGATCACATGAGAAGGATCCGACAGGTACTTGCGTAGCATAGACACATGGAAGACATTGTGAATCTGACTTAACTCCTCGGGGAGGGCTAATCGGTAAGCAACGGGTTCTGACTCTTTTAATCACCTCGAACGGGCTGATGAAACGGGGACTTAGCTTTCCCTTTTTACCGAAATGAGTGATCTTTTTCCACGACGATAATTTGATAAAGGCATTCTCACCAACTTCATACCGGATATCTCTCATACCCAGATCAGCATAGGACTTGTTTCGGTCAAAGGCAACTTTAAGCCGCTCATGGATAATGGTTTTCCTTTCTTTGGTTTCCCGAAGTAAGTCAAGACCTAACATCTTGCCTTCCCCGAGTTTGGTCCAACAAAAGGGTGTTCTACATTTCCTTCCATAGAGAGCTTCGTACGGAGCCATTTGAATTGAAGCCTGGTAAGTGTTATTGTACGCAAACTCAACCAAGGGTAGGGATTTCTCCCACGTATTCCTGAAGTCGATGATACAGGCTCAGAGCATATCTTTCAGAATCTACAAGGAAGAATCATGATTGGTACAAACACTTATTCACATAACTTAGAGAAGGGTTTAGAGTTACCCGAAAAACTCTTTCAGATTGGCTGTCAGTTTGAGGATGGAAAGCATTGCTAAGATGCACTTGCGTTCCTAAGGCCTCGTGTAAGGTCTTCCAAAACCGAGACGCAAATCGTGGATCAAGATCGGAGATGATAGACATCGAAATTCCATGTAAGCGAATGAATTTACGGATGTACAACTTCGCGAGCGTAGGTAGGCTAAAATCCATTCTCACTGGAAGGAAGTGAGCAGATTTTATGAATCGGTCTACAATGACCCAAATGGCATCATTCTTCTTCGGAGTCAAGGGTAAGCCACTTACGAAGTCCATCGTGATACGCTCTCACTTCCATTGTGGAAGCTCGATAGGATGTAGAAGACCCGTAGGTACCTTGTGCTCGGCTTTGACCCATTGACAAGTCAAACACCTAGTCACATAGTCCATGACCTCATTCTTCATACCGACTCACCAATAGATCTCTTTCAGGTCTTGATACATTTTGATAGCTCTGGGGTGAACAGAGAAAGGGCTAGAATGGGCTTCACTCAGAATTTGGTTCTGAAGGTCATCATCACCGAGAATAAAAATGTGGTTGCGAAAGAACATTAATCATTCGGAATTCAAAGCAAAGTCATGATCTGAGTTATCCTTAACCTTAGAAATAAGGGGTTGCACCTCCTCATCAGTTTCTTAGAGTGCCTTAATTCGAGATACAATAGTGGTGTGAACTCTCAACTCCGCTAACAATTTGCCATGTTTTCTAAGTTGGAAGTGAGCATTCAAGCATCTCGGAGAAGAAATGGGCTTCCGGCTAAGAGCGTCTGCCACCACATTGGCTTTACCGAGATGGTAGTCAATGATCAAATCATAATCTTTCAGTAGCTCCATCCATCGGCGTTGGCGAAGGTTTAACTCTTTCTGAGTTAAGAGATAGTTCAAGCCTTTTGTGATCAGTGTAGAGATAACACTTCTCACCATAAAGATAATGCCGCCAAATTTCCAACCCAAACACAATTGCGGTTCGGTTAACCAAAATTGTCTAGCCTTAACGGTAACGTTAATTAACATGTTACCTGGATTTGGTGAGTGAGTCTCCCAATAGAAATTTTCTGCTTACACAATGCCTCGAACGCAAAATCTGCTTAAGCAATACCAAATTGCTTACCACTTGGATCAAACTCGTTAGTTTTTTCGGGTTTTTTTTTTCATTTTCATTGTTCTTCTATTCCCACTTCCGTTTTATGTTTTCTTTGTTTTCATGTTCTAATATTTGAGTTTCATATTTGTTCTTTTTTTTATTTTTATTTCTCCCAATTTTTTTGTTTATTTATGTTTTCTTTCTTTTTAATGTTTTTTAATTTGAGTTTCAGATCTACATTTTTTTATATTTCAGATTTAAGTTTCAACTTTTCATGTTTTCGTTTTTTTTTTGTTCTTTGTCTTCCATTTGAATTTAGTATTTTTTTAAGTTTTGTTCTTTTTCAAGAATTTGATGTTGATTTTTTTTTTTGTTTATAGAACTTTGTTTAGTTGGCGAGGAAATTCAATGTTGAGTGAGAAAATGTGAAAATCTAAAAAGAAAAAAATGATTAGTGAGTAAATTGAAATAAATTTTCACTCGAAATTTTAAGACAAATGAAAAACACCAAAATTCAAAGTGGGATTGAAACCATGTAAAGACCTCTAATATTTAGGTTAGGTTGAGACAATAAAAAAATTGTCCTGCTCCAGGTTCATCTCCAAGACTTTACTTGGTTGAGTGAAAAGTGAAAGGGAGGAAGAAGGGAAGAGAAAATTGAGAAGAAAATAAATATAAGGGTTGTGTAGTATAGTGACAAATTAAAAGAAAAAAAAATAAAAGCGAAGGTAGTTTTCTTGCTCTTATACAAAATGAATTTAAGTTATATTTTAAAATTTCTAATTTTATTTTCACCATATTTATAATTAATTTTTATAATTTTATTAAATATTTTTATTATAATTTTATTTTTCAGTTTAGCCCCTAAAATTTTATATTCAATAAAATTTACACTTCATTATTTCTAATTTTATTATTAACGTTAATATTTTTAATATAATAATATTTTTGTTCACTTTAGTCCCTAAACAATTATTTAATTCAAAATTGACACCTATTTATTTCTAATTTTTATAATTTTATCTAATATTTTGAATATTGTTTTATTTTTGTTCAATTTAATTCCTAAAATAATCTGATCACTTTAATCACTAATTTTATAATCGCAATTAAAGACTTGTTCTAGTTCAGATTAACCTGAAACTTGGTCTATATGTCAATGATGATATTGATATCATAAAGGAATGCTTAATTTAATTTTTTTGAAAATTTGGCCCTGAATTTTATAAATATTTTCAAAATGGCCCTATAAACTACTTATTTTTGCATTTAACACTCTATTTGAAATATGATTTCAACACGAATTTACCATTAATTCTAGTTGAAATTAATGAGTCTAAAACGGACCTGAAACTGAGGTTCAACATAAAATCCAACTAATGAATTAATTACATTTTAGTCCATATGCATTGATCCAATTAAATTTATTTCGATTTGAACTTTTTTTTTTTGCAAAACAAAGTTATAAGATGTTTCTACTAATATTAAACTTGTATCTAAGTTTTTTAATGTTTTTTAGGTTTAAATTTTGAAACATTACCAAAAATCATTTTTGTTAAATCGTTTATTTTTCTAAAATTTTTATAGGTTTATTTTCTCGGGTGGCTTTAGTTATTTTTTCCACTTTATTTTTATGCTGGTTGTCCACTTTATTAGGTGTTACATTTGTAGTAACCCATTTTAATATTTAAACCCAAATAAATAAAAAACCCTTATTATCATGACCCATAACCCATTTACAGCCCATGACCCAAACCCTTTTGAACCCAATACCCCTTTTATACATTAAACCCATTTACCCGGCCCAACAATAGAACCCATTACCCAAAACCTAAACTAAACCTAATATTCTACCCTAACCCTAGCCGCCGCCACTGCTAACTGATCTGTCGCCGCCGCCGCCACGAAGCCGAGCCGCCGCCACGAAGCCGGGCACGTCACCACCTTCATCCGCGTCACCCCTATACGTGGCACTCTGCAAGATCAAAAGAAAAGGGATAAAATCCCGAATGTATTATTTTATGTTTAAAAAATCCGGGTATAAAACCGGATTCAGTTGTACGAAAAAGGAGGAGGGGATTCGAAAAGAAAAAAAAAGAAAGTATTCGAAGCAAACAAAGCAAAAAATATTGGAAGCAAAAGAAAACATTCGAAGCAAAATCCAGAGATCAAAAACAAAAATAAAAGGTAAAATATTTTTTAAGAATCCGAAAGTTTTTTTTAGATCTAGAAAAATAGAGAGGGAGTTCGGAAAATCTCACCTCGGATCTGGACTCAACGCGTGAAAACGAGCCGGGACCTATGTTTGCATGTCGGATTCTCGCCGGCGGCAGGAATTCCGGCGACCGACGGCGAGTCCACTGACCGCCGGTGACAGGGTCGAACGGGAGAGGGGAGAGGGCTCTCAACTGCCTTCTTTTTTTTGGTTCAAATGAAGTATCAAAGCTGGACTTAGGGGAAAACTTTAGGTATATATAGGCAGGCCAAAACGACGTCGTTTCAAGCATCTACCCAGATACGCGACCCGACCCGCCGAGGGACCCGCGCGTTTTTTAGCCGAAAGGGAAAATTACGGTCCAAGACATCCATCTTCCTGTATCCTTGGGGTTTAGCATTTTAGTTTTGTTTTAGTTTCATTTTAGTCACCGTTTTCCTTTAATTTCTGCCCTCCAATTTCGGTTTTCTTTCAATTGGATCACTGTTTTCATTATAATTATTATTTTTCACTTTATATTATTATTATTATTATTATTATTATCATTATTATTATTATTATACCAACAATAATTTTTTTAAAGTTCATTTACAGATTTTTAGGAGTTATCGTGAAAATCACACTTCGGGCGTTGGAGTGTCATTTTCCGTTAATTCTTTTATTATATTATTATTTAATATCACTTTTTTGAATAATGATTTTTTAGGGGAGACCATGCTCCGGGCGTTGGAGTGTATATCCCTTTCTTTAAATTTTTATTTTTAAAATTTATTTTAGCTTTTTTGGGATCACCTTATTAAATTAAATTCGAATTTTTAAGTTCTGTCATTAAAACAATTTGTAACCGACTAGGTACCAATTTTTGGGCGTTGTGGGGGTGCTCACCCTTCCCCACACGTAACCGACTCCCGAACCTGTTTTTTCTGGTTTCGCAGACCAAAATTCGTTGTTTTAATAAAAACAAGTTTTATTAAAATAACCGGATTTTTCAGGTGTTCCAATCGCACCTAAAGTAAAACTAAGGATTGGTGGCGACTCACCCGTTGTTACAGCTTGGCGACTCCGCTGGGGACTTTTTTCGAGAGTCAAGCCACAAGTCGGTTACTCTTTGTTTTATTGAGTAGAAAATATTAATTCGGTTTAATTTAATTTTGTGATCCCATTTTTAGATATATATATATATATATATATATTTATAAATTTTTTATAAGTTGATCTCTTTTAGGGTTTCATATCATGAGCTCTCGGCTCGGGCTCCGTCCTTTGAGTGGGAGCGAGAAACCACGCCTTCGTGAGGTATCGCCTCCGTGTAGGATGTTGAATCGCTTCCGGGATATTGGTCCATTTGTCTTCGTGAGACTCTCGTCTCCGTGGAGACCTAGAGACTCGTATCCCCCTGAATTGATGATTCGGGTACCCTTCGTAGAACCGAACCCCATATAGTGAACCGTAAGAGCCTACCTTGTAAAAAAAAACCATGCCAGATCTCTGCCCGTCTAGAGAGTTACCTTGTAGGTGCATGCTAGAGAAAGTGGGGGTTATTTCTAGTAACGCACTTTAATTTTCAGTTTTATTTATCCATTTATTTATTTATTCTTCTTGTGATATATTATGCTAACGACATGTCTATATTTATGCAAAATAAGCATGCAGGTAGATATTATGTTTGGGTAGGATTTGTTTTTCTTCTCAAAGCATGTTGGGTAGAAAAGTATGCTTGGGTAGGCTGTATATATTCATTTTCTTTATTTTCCTTGATTATTTTCGTGTGTTAACTATTTTTTTTTGTTGTTTATATTTTCTTCCACTATGCATTGCACATGCATGACATAAAAGGTATTGATTCAAGAATGAACTTTAATTTAGAAAATTTTCACCATGGATAAAGGGACACGTGATCAGATCAGAAATGTTACGGATATGAGCCCGCCCTAAAGATATTTCCTAGCAAAGGCCTTCAAGAAGGACCAACAAGTGGGCTTCTACGGCTCAATATTATCTGTAAACTTTGACACATGATGTAACGAGCCTCTTACCTAATAAAGTTGTCTTTTGATGATCATTTCCGAACCAATACCTCATTGCATTCATGTCTATATTTAAAGTCACGCATAAGCATCATTTTGCATACATTCACATTACATTGCTTAATCATTTTTTGGTCAAGCTTCTGATTTCAAGAGAACTTCAATCACAGTGATTTTAGGGCATTCGAGTCAGTCAAGTCAGCATCAACTTCTCGCAAAGATAATGGATGATCGTTTAGAGAGAGTTAAGAAGGCACGCGAAGATATAAAGAACGACATGGAGCAGAACTTGGAAAAAGCACAACAAGCAACACACGACCACATTTCACAAGCACAAGCGAATTTACTGGCCAAGTTGGCTTCGATGTTGACAGGTAAAGAGGGAAAAAGGATTAGTCATAGACCCCAATGCTTTACAAAATTTAGGAGCTTCTCCGCAAGTATCGTCTTCGATCCAAAAGAAAGAAGGTCCTCTGGCCGGGTCTTCGTTGCATCAAGAAATAAATAATGCTAGCAAGCATGCATCCCTCAGCTCTGATGAAGTGGATAAAGTTGTGGTTGAACTACCCAAACAACTTGAAGACTGGTGCCAGCGGCTTGAGAATCGACTTAAAGTTGCAGAAGGGGAAAATTCATTCTACGAGGTAGATGCAAGAAAATTAAGCTTAGTCCCTGACCTGGAGTTACCTCACAAATTCAAAATACCCGAGTTTGAAAAGTTCGATGGAACGACCTCCCCGATCGCCCACGTCACTATGTTCTGCCGAAAGATGACGGGGCACGTTGATAATGATGACCTTTTAATTCACTGCTTTCAAGACAGTCTAAAAGGGTCTGCTGCTAGGTGGTACAATCAACTTAGCCGAGACATGATAAAATCATGGAAGGATCTGGCTAAAGCCTTTACAGAGCAATACAAACACGTAGCGGACATAGAGCCAGACCGTTTAACGCTACAAAATATGAAGAAAAGGTCCAACGAGAGCTTTAGACAATATGCACAAAGGTGGAGGGATGTTGCTGCGCAAGTACAACCACCACTACTTGAAAGGGAGATAACATCTATTTTCATTGGAACTCTAGAAGGCTCGTTTTTAGAGCATATGTTGGGAAATGCAACCAAGAATTTTGAGGACCTTGTAATGTCAGGCGAGCTCTAAGAAGAAGCCATTAAACAAGGAAAAATCATAGATTCTAATAATACGATCACCGGAGAAGAAGGAAGATCAGAAGTTCATATGGTGGGATTTTATCCATCCAATCAATTCCCGGGTCAATCGTACTCACGTCGACCTATCGTGTCTCAGAGAGTGGTCTACCCAATTCCAATGACTTATACAGAGTTGCTTCCGATGCTTGTTGAGAAAAACATGTTGGCTCCTGTCCAGTCAAAGCCGAAAAAGCCTCCTTACCCAGAGAGTTATGATATTGATGTTGTATGCGATTATCATTTGGGAAGCACGGGCCACACTACCGAGAATTGCGGAGCACTGAGGAACAAGGTTCAAAATCTGATTGAAAATGGCACTTTGAAATTCAACAACGGAATCCTAGAGATGAACCGATGAGAGAATAATGTTATATTTGTTTGGGGTATAGACACCTTTTCAAGGCATCTTTGTAGTTTAAATCTCTTTTTGAGTAATGCTTAGAACGTACCTTTTGCCTAAGCCCAAAGGGCAAAATGGAATCTTTTGTAAAGGCATGTTTTAATAAACCACGCACTTTGGAAAATATTTTCTTCAAATTTTTTCATGCATTTTTGCATACATGTATATACATTTTTCAGGAGCAACATTGATTCTAATCCGATGGTTGATTCTGAGCAACCCTGTGTCTAGACGAAATCGAAAGTGTGAAGATGGAAGAGATGTGACATATCTTCCAATCCATTTAGGCCTACGGAAGGACATTTAAGTGAGCCATGGAAAGATCTTGAACACAAATTTTGAATGATTTTTTTCCTCTCAAACATCGTTGTCTATGTATAACATGATAACTCTTCACTGCCAAAAACCAAGCACGAAAGAAACACCACCTCTTCCGTGATTATAAGCCCTGGCCCACATCACGTCTTTAAAGATATTTCACCTTATGGGGTTATCCTTTATTCAAAGATTTGAAAAATCCTAATGCTTGACTGAGATCTGAAAAAGGGAATGATAAAATTGGCGGAGTTTGTGAGTCAATGAGAGACACCCAAATTGGGTAGAAATTAGGCATATGGGAAATGACCTTCTCGAAAGCTTAATGGTTTGGAAGATACTTCACATCTTCAAACATCAACATCTGAGGTCCGCTAGACACAAGTTATGCTCAAGATGACCCTCGGCAAATGAGTTCAAAGACGCTCTTGCACATGGGGCCCCACCTTTTGAAAAATTATTCGTTCAGATATTACTCTTTTAGAGATTTAAACTACCGAGAATCGAGACAAGTGTCTATTTAGATCCAAGGGTGGAACCTTCAAAGATACTCAATGACGATGATATCCAAGCCTGAAAATGAGTGGGGCATTCAAAGGACATGACCAATGACAGAATATTCTTCTTGAAAAGAAGAAAAGAAATGATTTCAAGTTCGCAAGAGAACGAGGTCAGCAAAATTTGATAGGCAAATTTTTGTTGGGGCAAAATTTTTGAACAAGATCAGAAAATTGAATTCAGCCAAAAGAGGACTTCTGTAAGTATTCCATGCATCTATAAAAGCATATACATCATTATATCATCAAATTTCATACATAATAGTTGTCGTGAAAAGGTTATAACTCGAAGGTTCCAATAAAGGTTTCATGCATCTTTGCATCATCACAAAAGCAAGCACATGAACATCATCTGCATAAATATTATCATGAGCTAAATTGGAACTTGTTACTTAAAGATTTTCCTAAACACCGTCCTTTCTTAAGGACACATTTTTTTTCCAGAATTTGAGTTTCTTAACTCCGTCCTTTCTTAAGGGCACTTTTTCTCAAAAAAAAGTTTCTTAACTCCGTCCTGTCTTAAGGGCACCTTTTCTCGAAAACACGAGTTTCTTAACTCCGTCCTTTCTTAAGGACACCTTTTCCCAAAATTGGAGTTTCTTAACTCTGTCCTTTCTTAAGGGCATTTTTTTCTCAAAAACAAGAGTTTCTTAACTCCGTCCTTTCTTAAGGGCACTTTTTCTCGAAAACACGAGTTTCAATTTTACCAAAATTGGAGTTTCTCAACTCCTTCCTTTCTTAAAGGAACTTTTTTTTCTCAAAAACAAGAGTTTCTTAACTCCGTCCTTTCTTAAGGGCATCTTTTCTCGAAAACACGAGTTTCTTAACTCCGTCCTTTCTTAAGGACACATTTTCCCAAAATTGGAGTTTCTTAACTCCGTTCTTTCTCGTGGATAACTTTTCTCAAACCAGGAATTTCTTAACTTCGTCCTTTCTTAAGGACACATTTTCTCAAAACAAGAGTTTTTTTTTACTCTGCCCTTTCTTAAGGACACATTTTCTTAAATTTCGTCATTTCTTAAGGATACTTTTTTCTCAAAAATTGGGTTTTCTTAATTTCGTCCTTTCTTAAGGATAATCTTAAAAATGTGAATTTCTCAACTTCGTCCTCTCGTGAGGATCAAAGCTATTTTGGAAAGTCCAACAGAAAAATCGGCACAACGTGCTTAAACACGGTCAAGTTTAAGACAATGGATAATTCAAATATCCATCAAAAATCCATTTTCGCGAATGGTCGAAGGAAAATAAATCCTTTGGAAAAATCCAATCTCATGATTGGTAGAAACTAATTGTACCCAGGGGAATGGTACAACTAGCCCAGAGCAAACGGCTACCGGTAAAGGCAAATCAAAACCGTTGATCCCTGTGCATTTGGGAAAAATGCAAATTCGAAAGCCGACAGAAATGTAGGCATAACGTGCTTAAACACGGTTAAGCTTAAGAGAATGGACAATTCAGATGTCCATCGAAAATCCATTGTCACGAATGGTCCAAGGAAAATAAATCCTTGGGAAAAATCCAATCTCATGATTGGTCCAAACTGATTGTACCCAGGGGAATGGTACAACTAGCCCGGAGCAAACGGCTACCGATAAAGGCAAATCAAATCCGTTCATCCTTGTGCATTTGGGAAAAATGCAAAAGAAGTGTAAACCAATGACACTCTTCCTTGTCTCGTTGAAGGGATTCTAGTACTAATCAGATCTTCTCGCATCAATGGAGTTGCAGATGATCGACCCTTCTTTAGATCTTCTCGCATCAATGGAGTTGCAGTAGATCGCCCCTTTTTCAGATCTTCTCCCATCAATGGAGTTGCAGTAGATCGACCCTTCTTTAGATATTCTCGCATCAATGGAGTTGCAGTAGATCGCCCCTTTTCAGATCTTCTCGCATCAATGGAGTTGCAGTAGATCGACCCTTCTTTAGATCTTCTCGCATCAATGGAGTTGCAGTAGATCGACCCTTCATCAGATCTTCTCGCATCAATGGAGTTGCAGTAGATCGCCCCTTCATCAGATCTTCTCGCATCAATGGAGTTGCAGTAGATCGCCCCTTTTCAGATCTTCTCGCATCAATGGAGTTGCAGTAGATCGACCCTTCTTTAGATCTTCTCGCATCAATGGAGTTGCAGATGATCGACCCTTCCTCAGATCTTCTCGCATCAATGGAGTTGCAGATGATCGAGCCTTCTTCAGATCTTCTCGCATCTATAGAGTTGCAGTGGATCAATCTTTCTCCTCCAGATCAAGCTACCTTGTTAAGTGTTCTATGTTACAAATGGATCAAGTTTTGTAGACCTCGCCGCTCTGTTAGTGTTGCAGCTAGGTCAAGTTTTCTGCAAGTGTTGCTTCACCATTAGAGTCGTGGCAAGCCAAAGTTATGAGCTCCTACAATGGATCTCCTCCTCGTGAAGATTTTGTTTATTAGGGCGGCTGAGCGGATCAGTGAAGCAGAAAAGAATGTGCCAAGAAGAAAAGAGCTAAACCAGACCAAATTAAAATGGGTTCCTTTTTGTCTTTGCTTCATTGTCATTATACAACAATAAGCAAAGAGGGGCAACTGTAGTAACCCATTTTAATATTTAAACCCAAATAAATAAAAAACCCTTATTATCATGACCCATAACCCATTTACAACCCATGACCCAAACCATTTTGAACCCAATACCCCTTTTATACATTAAACCCATTTACCCGGCCCAACAATAGAACTCATTACCCAAAACCTAAACTAAACCTAATATTCTACCCTAACCCTAGCCGCCGCCACTGCTAACTGATCTGTCGCCGCCGCCGCCACGAAGCCGGGCACGTCACCACCTTCATCCGCGTCACCCCTATACGTGGCACTCTGCAAGATCAAAAGAAAAGGGATAAAATCCCGAATGTATTATTTTATGTTTAAAAAATCCGGGTATAAAACCAGATTCAGTTGTACGAAAAAGGAGGAGGGGATTCGAAATAAAAAAAGAAAGTATTCGAAGCAAACAAAGCAAAAAATATTGGAAGCAAAAGAAAACATTCGAAGCAAAATCCAGAGATCAAAAACAAAAATAAAAGGTAAAATATTTTTTAAGAATCCGAAAGTTTTTTTTAGATCTAGAAAAATAGAGAGGGAGTTCGGAAAATCTCACCTCGGATCTGGACTCAACGCGTGAAAACGAGCCGGGACCTATGTTTGCATGTCGGATTCTCGCCGGCGGCGGGAATTCCGGCGACCGACGGCGAGTCCACTGACCGCCGGTGACAGGGTCGAACGGGAGAGGGGAGAGGGCTCTCAACTGCCTTCTTTTTTTTGGTTCAAATGAAGTATCAAAGCTGGACTTAGGGGAAAACTTTAGGTATATATAGGCAGGCCAAAACGACGTCGTTTCAAGCATCTACCCAGATACGTGACCCGACCCGCCGAGGGACCCGCACGTTTTTTTAGCCGAAAGGGAAAATTACGGTCCAAGCCATCCATCTTCCTGTATCCTTGCGGTTTAGCATTTTAGTTTTGTTTTAGTTTCATTTTAGTCACCGTTTTCCTTTCATTTCTGCCCTCCAATTTCTGTTTTCTTTCAATTGGATCACTACTTTCATTATAATTATTATTTTTCACTTTATATTATTATTATTATTATTATCATTATTATTATTATTATTATACCAACAATAATTTTTGTTAAAGTTCATTTACAGATTTTTAGGAGTTATCGTGAAAATCACACTTCGGGCGTTGGAGTGTCATTTTCCGTTAATTCTTTTATTATATTATTATTTAATATCACTTTTTTGAATAATGATTTTTTAGGGGAGACCATGCTCCGGGCGTTGGAGTGTATATCCCTTTCTTTGAATTTTTATTTTTAAAATTTATTTTAGCTTTTTTGGGATCACCTTATTAAATTAAATTCGAATTTTTAAGTTCCGTCATTAAAACAATTTGTAACCGACTAGGTACCAATTTTTGGGCGTTGTGGGGGTGCTCACCCTTCCCCACACGTAACCGACTCCCGAACCTGTTTTTTCTGGTTTCGCAGACCAAAATTCGTTGTTTTAATAAAAACAAGTTTTATTAAAATAATCGGGTTTTTCAGGTGTTCCAATCGCACCTAAAGTAAAACTAAGGATTGGTAGCGACTCACCCGTTGTTACAACATTAACAGTCAAACTCTTATGATTAAATCATACAAATAGTAGAATAAATTATAAAAAATAGAAATAAACAGAGGTTAATTTTTAATTAAATAAAAATTGTATGGGCTAAATTGGACAAAAATAAAACCATATTAAAAATATTGAACTCAATTATAAAAAATATAAATACATATTAGATTAAATTGGACAAAAATAAAACTGTATTTAAAACATTGGATTAAATTATAAAAATTAGAAATAAATAAAGGTCAATTTCAAATTAAATAAAAAATTAGAGAATAAGTTGGATAAAAATAATCACATTAAAAATATTGGACTAAATTATAAAATTAAAAATAATTTATAATTTTCAATGTTTAATTTTCTTTATCTTACTTTTCCTTGGTATCAAGCAATAAAGATGAAAGAAACTTATTTTCCTTCTAGTTTTTCATCCTTTCAACCAAGAACACTGATAGGAAGAAGAAGAAGAAAAATATTTTTCACTTTTTATTTTTTTCACCACTTCAATTTTTCATCATTCTATTTTTTTTTCCTACTAAATAAAGCCTAAAAAACATTGAGAGATATGTAAAAGAGAGAAGAAACCTAAAAAAACCCACTGTTGAGTGCCTAAAAGTCCTATATTTTACCCCCTCATTTATCTTTATTTTTGCTGCACTCAAGCATGTTTAACTGCATTTTAGGTTAAGTTTTACATTTACATCACAAATAGATAAAATTGTACAAATGCTGCTGATTTCGGTCACTTTTTGCAGATATCTGTCATTGCAGCATCCAGGGCAGCAAAGGAGCAGAAGCAAATTGCGAAGCTAGAGTGAAGGGCTGACAAACACTGCCTGTCGTGACCGTTGATGTGGCAGAAGGGGCGACAATGAAGACACATGAGGAAGAAAACACGAAGTAGAGATCGACAGATAGAGGATTTTAAGCCGGACTATCGTGGGCCATTCACATATTTTTGGAGACTAGAAGCAGAAGAAGTTGTACTGAAACAGTTCCAGTTGCCACCAAGGACGATGCCGCCGCAGAATGCCGCCCGGACAGCAATACGCCGACATAGTCAAGATGGGTCTCGTTTGATAGAGGACATTTTTTTGAGCCCATTGAGTCCAATCTTGCATTTTTCTGAGGCCGGGAGCAGAGCATAGAGCTGATCAAGGATCAATAAGTAAAGTAACTTATCTTTACTTGCTGAACAAGGATTTCTACTCCAAAAAGCACTACTACTCCAAGAACGACTTAGACTAGATCTTTGCCTATATATACCCATGTATGTAAAGAGATATCACATCCCATACCTCTTATCTCAAAACCCTAGTCGCTTCTCTTCCTTCACCATGTTCTAAACCTCCCATAGGACAAAGGGTTGATATTGTAAAGTAGTTGTAAGGGTTGTTCTGTTCTTAGGATTTTTCTATTCAATAAAATAAAATTTCAAGTTTGCTTATTCTGGTTTCAACATCTTGCAAGAGTAGCGGGAGAGCATTGTAAGATTATTTATTTACTTAATATCGGGAGAGTTAAGTATACGAAAGGAGTAAGTACTGGTTCTTCAGTTTATGGTTGAACTATCTCGGACCTAGGGATAGGACGAGGTTAAGCGGCTAAGGAAGAATTCACAAACATCGGTGTTCATACTTCGATTCACGCCGGGAGGTATCATCAAAGACGTGTTCGCCGACAACAGCTTACCTAGGGATAGGCTAAGTTAATCCAGGGGTTCTTGCCAAACTTGAAGAAACTGAGTTGCTTATTGCTGCCGCGACAGCAACAGACCGCTGCCACGACAGGTGCTGCCGTGACAGGAGCCAGACACAGAACAGAAGTCCTTGAACAGTGCAATACCTGCACTACTGAGCAATTCAATTCCTGTCTGTTTTATAATTCTGATCTTTTTCTCTTTACTTGATTTAATCGTGACACTCTTCAATCAATTTATTAAAACTCTTTATTTCTTCTGTGCAGATAGTTAAAGGATAGAAGTATTCCAGTCCCTGTGGAGACGATATTCGATACTCCGTATCACTTTACTACTTGCGTCGTGTGTACTTGCACTATTTGCGATAGACTATTTTACACGCAACACTCACCTTCTTAGAGATGAAGTCTTTTATAAGATAGAAAAAAGATAGGAAATTATCCTCTTATCCTTAGAGACATATCCCTACTTGTTAAGTGGTGTGATGGGTTTGCCCCCACAGACAATTGTATTATTGTTATTGCATTATATGTACAACAATATTAAATCATTTTACATTAAGATTTACTTTTCAATAGATTATACATATAATATGATAAAATAATTAAAATATGAGTATTAACTTATTTTATATGTAAACAATTATTAGAGCATATACTACTTTATAACATCAGAATATTAAAAAAAATTAACATTCTTTTTCTTTTCTCTCTTAAATTATGAGTCTAATACCAATTAAAAGTGAATTTTTCTCTCATTTTCCTCTCTTAAACAAGAATTGTTCTAAAAAAGATTGTCTTGCAATATACGATGACATAATTTCGATTCAGTGGCGTAACATAATGGAGACGGGTGAGGCCACGACCTCTCCTAAAATTTGTAAAACTATAATTTTGACCCTTATAATTTTAAAAAAAATTAATTTTTCCTCTACAAAATTATTAGAAATTCAGATTAAACTTCGAAATTTATGATATTTTTTAATTAAACCCCTTCCATAAATCTTAAAAGTTCTTGTTAAGTCTCTCAAATTTTTAAAAATTTTAGTTAAACTCCAACTTTTTAAAAAAAATTAAGCCTTCAATTTTTTTTAAAAAATTAATTAAACCTCTAAAATTTTTAAAGTTTAAATTTGGTCCCCAAACTCTACCACCACTGTTTCGATTTGTACTTAAACACCTATTATTCTTTGATTTAGTTCAAGAAAAGGATTTAACTATTAATCGACTTTCTTCATACAGACAAAGTGCCAAACCGATCAACATACAGACTTTCTTCATATGTATTCTAGCAAGCTCCCGTTAGGCCGTTACGTACTTACGTGCGAGTTTTATCTAAAATCATAAAATTATTCCGGTATATATATATTATGTACTGTGTTTGTAGTATGCATTCAAGATATTTATAAATTAATAATATTCTCTACATACATTTTGTTTTTGGTGAGGGGTTTTAACGCTCCATTATCGTATGAAGGCTTTCAAGGGCATGACTATTATTTTTCTTCCGCTAAAATGATGTTGTTTTAAACATCAAAACAACCGCACTAAAACAACAGCGTTTTAATTAGTGCTACAATTAAAATCGTTGTTAACTATATCACCGTCCCGTTAAGGAGTTAACAACGGAATGACATAATTGAAACAAAAACCAAAGGTTAGTGCTATAATTGAACAAATTAAAACTTCAATAATATAAAAGAAACATCATTAATAATTTAGTGGTATTTGATATAATTTACCCTAAATCTTAATCACTCCAACTCTGTTTTAGTTTATCAGTTTGAATCATATGTTGTAACAATAAATTCCAGTTGTGGTTATTCCACTTGAGTTGATTGTGATTGTACTTGCAACACTTCGATTTTTTTAATAATATGAAAAATATTTTTTAATTATATAAAGGGTAATTATATCATACAGTGGCGGTAAAAATATTTTGTTTTCAGAAACGCTCTAACTTTAGGGGTTAAAGATTTATTTTAGGGGTTTAGATTTATGTGCTTAGAATTTAGGGACTATGATTTAAATTTAGAGTTAGAATTTAGGGATTATAGATAAAAACATAAACCCTAATCTTTGAACTCTAAACCCTAAACCCCTAAACTAGATCTATAACCTTAAAATTAAGGTACTTGTAGAAACAAAATATTTTCACTACAAGACTCTAGTGCACCATATATTTTCCCTTATATAAAACTCCTATTTGTTAAAATATATAATTGGGCTTAGTGGGCAGCTTTTGATCTAAAAAAATAAGACCAACTTGAGCCGAATTGGTCATAATTTTGAAGGCCGAAGAGATAAGACACTCCAATCTCCAATCTATACGGAGTGATCGGTTAATCAGCCCAAAATTCAACTGGTGCGTGCAGCGTGCCCCCAGTTGCCAAGCCGAACACTCGACGGTCCATAGCTAGGTTTATTCATAAGCTACGGATAAAATTCGTCTGCCCCTTTTCAGTGCTTTTGCATATGCCACAATAATAAAAAACATTAAAAATTAAATTTTAAATCCTAACCCTAAATTCTAAATCCTAAACCTTACACCCTATACTCTAAAAAATACACTCTACCCCAAATTCCCTAAACCCTAATCACAACCCATAACTTAAAACCCTAAACCCTGAAATTAATTTTGAGCGTAGGGACATATGTAGGGGCACCGAAAAAGAGTAGAAGATTTCCATCCCATAAGCTACAAGTTCTTCTAAGTTCTATACCAGGAAAAACACAGGTAAAAATCCTTTGTCCCCTAATCATGTCTCCTTCTATGTCTTATACTAAAAATTACTTAAAAATTAAATTCTAAATCTTAACCCTAATTTTTACATCCTAAATCCTACACTCTAAAAAAATATACCTTACCCTTGATTCTCTAAATTCTAATCACAACCCCTAACCTGAACTTTAAACTCTAAGTTCATTATTTTAAAGTGGGAGCATAAAAAGAGGATTTCTATCCGAAAAACACTAATTACGTATATAGCGTTGAGTAGGCAATTATAGAAAGAAAATGCCCATCCATTGCTCTACATGTTTCAATAATTAGAAACCTTGCTTTTTATCACTCCTGCTGTAAAGCTTTCTTCTTTTCTTGATTTTGTCTCTCACCATGTCTTCACTTCTTAGTTAGCATCCCATGATTCCGCTTCCATAATTCACTGTCTTTTCTTCTTCTTCTCTGAAAGAGCTTAAGCAACAACATTCTAACTCTCTTTCCTCTCTACTTAGCTCCGGATCAAATGGATCGATCCTTTAATAACCTTCTACTTGTCGTTTTTCTCTCCATATGTCTTACTTTCTGCTTGTTTCCGGCTACCACATCAGCTAAACTAAGAAAAAATTACTACCACAAAACTTGTCCCAATGTAGACAACATTGTTAGAGCTGCTGTCACTAAGAAATTCCGACAAACTTTCGTCACAGCTCCGGCGACAATCCGTCTCTTCTTCCACGATTGCTTCGTCCAGGTTCATTGAAAGAACACCCTTGTGTCCATATTGGCTAAATTTGTTAATTTTTCTTTTACTAATGTTTTGTTCTATTTTCTTTCTTTTTTTTTCTTTCCACAAGGGTTGCGACGCTTCTGTGATGATCGCGTCCTCCGGTGGCAACAAGGCCGAAAAAGATCACCCCGACAACCTGTCGTTAGCCGGAGATGGATTCGACACTGTAATCAAAGCCAAAGAAGCTGTGGATGCGGTTCCGAGTTGCAGAAACAAGGTCTCTTGTGCTGATATCTTGGCAATGGCTACCCGAGATGCTATTGCACTGGTTTGTCCCCCTTTTCTTTCGATTTCGTAATTTACATCTACTATAAACACAATGCGATCGAAAATTAGTTCATGAAAACAACAATCATAACTTACATGTATAGCCTCTTTTTCAATTCGAAATTTACATCCGTAATCATAATAAACACGACATGATCAAAAACGAGTTACGATGTCGCAGTCAGGTGGACCATATTATGAGGTTGAACTGGGGAGATTGGATGGGTTAAGTTCAACAGCTGCAAATGTAAACGGAAAGCTGCCTCAGCCATTTTTCAACTTGAATCAGCTCAATTCACTATTTGCAGCAAATGGACTCACCCAAAAGAATATGATTGCTCTTTCAGGTACTGATACTATTAACCACCAAATTTTATTCGGATCCGTACGTTTTTTTAGATAAAATTATGTATATTTTACGACTATATTAGCTTTTTAAAAATATTTAAATGATTGTTTTCTTACAAGATTTAGAACATCATGATGGATAAATTTGTGTGGGGTCCTTTTGAATGTGCACTGTGTCCCTTGTGAGTTGATCCAATTTAATTTTACATCTTATATTAGCTGGCTTTAGTTATAGAGATTATAAAAGCTTTCCTTTTTGAAACTATAAAAGCAATATGATTTGAGTGTGTCTTCAAACCAACTTTTTCCTAATATTAAAAGTCAATTCGTATACCGACAATCAATTGATCTAGTTAGATAATATACTATATCTTTCAAATAAGATTAGATAAGATGATTGAATTTTAACGTTATGAATGAAACAAATTATATTAAAAGAACGTCCCTATAACGTGCTTTTATAATACATAATTCAAATTAGTCCGTCAATAAATTAATTACGAGTAGTTGAAAAGAGTAATTTGAATAGTCCCAGCATGGAACGTTAAATCGTGATTGCATGTGGACAATAACATTTGTTTTCCTTGTTTATAATTTGCAGCGGCCCACACCGTTGGATTCTCGCATTGCAGCAAGTTCGCGAACCGAATACACAATTTCAGCCGTCTAAACAAGGTGGACCCTGCATTGGACCGAGGCTACGCCGCCCAACTCCGACAGATGTGCCCCAAAAACGTCGACACCAGGGTCGCAATCGACATGGACCTGAAAACACCGAGGAAATTCGACAACGTTTACTTTAAGAACCTGCAGAAAGGCAAGGGTCTGTTTAGCTCGGACCAGGTTTTGTTCAATGACCCGAGGTCTAAACCTACTGTAAACGGCTGGGCCAACGACTCGTATGCTTTTAGACGAGCGTTTATTGCCGCCATTACTAAGTTGGGAAGGGTAGGCGTTAAGACTGGGAACAAGGGGAATATTCGTACAAACTGTGCTGCCTTTAATTGAGAAAGGTTTTGCAACTGAATCATGTTTTGCTTGATGTTGTAATAAGATAAGAAACGGGTTTCTGTGATAACATTTTTCATAGGTTGTGATGAACCGATAACGGTATACGACATGTCGTTGGTGCAAGGATTGTAATGTCGGATTATGCTTCGATGTCTGGTTCAGGCCAACATATCGGAAACACAATGTTGTATGTTATAACAACACTTCTGCAAATTCCCTTAGACCATAATATAAAGAGCTCAAACCAATCCAATTGTTTGATTTTTTTCCCATCTGATCTAGATGGACAGTTCAATCGGAAAACTGAGATGCTCGAAACCGATTAAACATACAAGGATATCAGTGACTGACATGAAACTTATCCTAAGATGTCTCCAAGCCAAAATTTTCTTGTCCTGCTTCTTACAAGCATATGCATATGGTCTACTCAGTAATATATAGACAGTGTTCGATGATGCTGCAGCGACGGGCATTGAACACCAACGGACCAGAGCCAAAGATCTAACTGGACACTCAGAACCTGAAAATCACAAAAAAGAGAAAAAGATGATCCACAATTATCAAAAGGGAGAAAAAAAAAGAAAAGAAAACTATCTAAGTTGGACTAACATAAACATTGAACAACATCCTGATCGTAACCGGTTATTTCGGTTTAATACAATCCAAGTGAGTTGCAGATGAAAACTCAGTGTTGGACTAACTAACTTAGTATTCCGTATTAATAGCATATAATCAATTTTCCAAGAATTCCTCACCAAAAGGAATATAGGTCAACTCGAAATCGATTTCTTCCCATCAAGGAATTGAAATGATGGCACTACATGATTCATTTGGGGGCATGGAAACCTTTACTAAGAGAGTTTTATACAGCGATAACTCATAAATCGACATTAAGAGTTAGTGTACGAGCATGTTTAAAGAATTTCGACCTACCTGCTTTCCGGACTTTATACTTAGTAACTCTCGCATTTTCTCCACAGCATAAATCGAGCATGCCCGAAGTTCAACTTCCTCTTCCGTGCCAGCACCTATTTCGCTGCTATCTTGAATGGCATTTGCAAGGGTCGAACTATATTTCAGCACACCAAGCTGCTGGAGCACAGCTGGAACAATATAATCGGCAAACATAGTGATCGAGCCAATATCATTGAATTCTCCATATCCTTGTCCCTTGAATGCACCCCACAAGTCAGCAGCAAATATTTGTGCTCGTTTGTACAAGAATACCTGATGCCCTTTGTACACCGAGTGATCTCGAAAGCCTGCAATATTTTCATCATACACAAAGTGAACTTTTCGATTCTTCAACATGTTAAATTTTCTGTTAATTATATCCAAGTGTTTCGAAAATGTACCTGGAAAATGACGTGTGACGAGTGCGACAAGCTTTGCAGCTGATTTCCCACACGATTCAACAAGTTTCGATGCCTTACCCTCAAAGCTTCTTTCAAGTTCAAAACCAACCTAAACCATGAAAAGTAATGAAATCGAACACCGATTAACAAGGCAATAATACCATCCATACTATCTATGGAATTTGAATGCTAATAAAAATTGAAGATAAATATTTCGGAGATGAGACAAAAACCCCAGTGATTAGTAAAATACACTCCACCTCATGCAACAAACGAACCCGTTCCTCCTCCAAGGGGAGCGGTCGAGGCCATTTCAATAGCTCACGCAGTTGAGGACCTGAAAACAAAGATCGGTGCATCATTTCATATCAATACGAAGAGCTTACAAATACAAGTGCAAAGGTTATGGTGGTGTCAAACACATAAACAAGGCCACTTATTGATAAGAAAACATGTCAACAATGACATAAATGGTACTTATAGACAAGAGAAGACCGGAAGTTAGAGACCAAACAGAATTACCTGTGTATTTTTGCAGACGGTCGGCATCGAATGCAGAGTTGTCATTAAGCAAAGCATCCTTTAATCCCTTGGCCAAATGATCATAATTGAGATCCTTATCTATCAAGAGTAACCCCAACACATAAGGAGGGGAAAATGTAAGTTTAGAATTCTAATGCACATTGATGGCAATAACAAATGTTTTGCTAAACATTAATTCATTTTAGACATAAAATTTTAGGACTCAAATATATCAAGAAATTCAAATCAATCACTGGGGATTTCAAAGATGTTTCAGGAACTATTACCACTAAACAACAAATAGAAAATCATAATAATTAAGAAACCAACCAAAGTAAAAGAGTAAACTTTAGTGTTTCTACAGTTTCAAAAAGAAAAACCCAGAAAGGGATTTAGTATTTCAATATATAAAAGGGATTTACCGGGCCAAAAACAGAAATTCAAAGCATCCAAAACAAAAAGGTATTGAACAGTGAGGGGTCCATTGTCAAAATAATGAATCCCTTCGTAATCCCACTCCACTTTCGGAATCGACTCTTTCATTTTCTCCACTACTTTCTCAATCCCTGCACTCCAAAAAAACCCCACATTTTCAATCAAAACACAGAAATATATATATATATATATATATATATAGAGAGAGAGAGAGAGAGAGAGAGAGAGAGAGAGAGAGAAGAACCTGAAGAATCAATGGTGACGTGAGAAGAATTACGAGCCACCCAAGCAGAGCTTTCTCTCACTTCCTCCATAGCCGCTGCGTTATAGAAAGAGGAACAAGAACAAAAAAAAAAAAGGTTTCCTTTGAACAACCCTAGAGAAACCAAAGATTTTAAAAGCCAAAAAAGAGAAGATATTTGGTATATATAATGTCAATTTTTTGAAGGTGATGCTGCTAGATACTAGCACACTTGAACCCAGATTTTACGAGCCATTTGTTTGCGTTTATTCAAGTTTTCCCGCTTTTGTCTGTTTGTTGGCCAATGGTCTGACATTAACCATATCTGGCTCGGGTTTTGGTCCTACGGGGACAAATGGGTTCGGTCGGTGTACTCGACAATGGAGATTGGGTGGCTGGACCTGGACCACGGCCTGGAGGCTGGACCATTTTTCACGTGATTGAGAACCGGGGAATGGGTTAGGTTTGGTCACGTTTTTTTACTTTGTAAAGGTAAGATAAACGGGGTTGGTTTGACAGGGCTGGCTGCTGGAAGAAAGGTCGAGAGGCAAACCCTTTTTGACGAAAGGTTGGACCGGTATTGGTTGCTTCGAACTTGGAAATTGTGCTTTTATCTTAATATACCTTTTTAATTATTTATTAAAATAAAATATTTTAGGATTAATTTTTTGGAATGACACATAGGTTAAAGATACGTTTTATCTTATATGGTCGGCCCAATTTTACATTATTAATAGGTGCTCAAATTATGTCTTTTTTTTAGTTAGGTGTCTAAATTATTTTTCGGTCTAAATTTGGACATAAAGTTTCATTTCGTGACTCATTTAAGGTTCGCCGTTAAATTTTTTCGTTAAAGGACACGTGTCACTTCCAGAAAAATCCAAAATTATATTAAAAATAAATATAATTAATAAAAGAAAATAAAAATAAAAATGTATCATGAATTTTTCAAACATTCTCAAAATAGTCCCCAAATCCGACCACTCCCGCCGCCGCCGGCCGCATTGCCTGCGACGGAATGAAGCGCCCTCTCCTCGCCAAACAACCCACACGTCGTCCGTCGCCCCTCTTACCGCCGTTCGTCGCGAATTGTTCGAAAGAATCATTCGACAATTTCGTCGATTCGCACGCCGTCAGTTGATTTTCGGCGACGAGGTTGTGGGGGAAATGGTCGTGGTGGTCCGACGACCGATTTGGTGGGCGGCGGCGTGGCAATCGGTGGCGGAATCGGCCCAAATCGAGATTTAGATTTTGGGGGTTTAGAAATTTTTGAATTTTGGGTTGTTTTGTAAAATCTGGAAAATTTAGAGATTTTTTAAAATTAATTAATTTTTTTTACTATAATTTTGGATTTTTCTGGAGGTGACATGTGTCTTTTAACAGAAAAATTAACGGCGAACCTTAAATGGGTCACGGAATGAAATTTTATGTCCCAATTTGGCCCGAAAAATAATTTAGACACCTAACTGAAAAAAGACATATTTTGGGCACCTATTTGACGGTTAAGCCTTATTTTAAAAAAGTTCTATTTGAAAGTATTTGTGCAAGGTTAGTTTAAACATTTTTAGTGTTTGATATTATTTTAAAAAAATAAATTGTTCGTTTTAGAAAATAAAAATAAATTAACTTAATTAATTTGAATATTAATTTGATAAATTTAGTGTATTAATTTAATATTTAATAAAATAATGCAATATATTTCATATTTACTATTAATATTATATTAATATATTAGTTAATTATAATATATTAGTGTTATTTTTATATTATTTTAAAATTATTATTATTATTGTTATTGTAATTTTAAATTACTATTATTTGCAAAATATCATGTTAAAATAATATTAAAATAATATATAATTGTGCATGCATAAACATTAGTTTAACAATCAATTTGAGTTAAATAATTAAATATAAAAATATAATTTTATCTTAAAAATACGCAAAAGCTAAAAATTTTAGCTATTGTGATTGGATAGAAAAATCCTTTTCCAACCAAGGTTTTACACCCAAATTTTGAAGGTCTTGGTATTGCGTATGAGTAGAAAAATATTTTTTTAGAACCATCACTTATTTTTAAGGTCTTGGTACTATACTCATAGTTTAAACAACATGAATTATTTTTAAAAAGCTAAATTACAAATTCTATATGTCATATCTTAGTTACTAAAGTTTAAAAGTTTTAATTTAATCAATAAATTTTTAATTTGTTCTTATTTTAGTTATTTCATCTTAAATATTTAATGACATTACGACTAGGCATTTATCTTTAAAAAAATGTGAAATGAGCCTGTAACTTCATTTTTTGAAAAAAAATGGTTTTAAATTCCTTTTGATTTCTCGACGATGAAGCATCTTTTTACAAATCTCAACGGTGGAAAGGTGATGAAGGAGGAAGTGAGCAATATATATCGATTCCACATTGATCGTACGATGTATATTGTATACCAGTGTAGTTTGGGATTATACAAGTTTTGGGTTGAATTTACAAGTTTTAAAGTGATTTTGAAAAATTTTAAATTGATAATGGTAGGGAACGATGAGACGAGTTCTTTTGTGTCTTAAGTGATCGGAAAGGACGTCAGAGAATGATGATTCTAACAAATATGACACAAAGATAAAATTGTAAAACTTTATCTTTGGAAAAAGAAGATAGAATCCAAAAAAGAAAAAAATGTTGTGGATGACATGTGATTTTCATGTTAGCAAAAAGTAATGCATGTCAGCACACATGACTACCATGTTACTGTTCTATTTCTGATATAACGCCCGAATGACCAAAATAGAAGCAAATCAAAAGTTCTATGATTAAATTAAAAAAATTTAAACTTTAATGACCAAAATAAAAATGATGTCACAATTGAGTGATGAAATTTATAATTTATCTTTTTTAAAAACACATTGTTTCACTTAAATATTTGTTCACGCCTTGAAAGGCACAACTGACGAAGCATGTATTTTACATAATTCGAATTTTTTTTTGAAACCCACTAATTAAACTATCACATAGGACAAAAGTGTGTTATGTTAAATGCGACTTCACAATTGACAAAAAACGCCTTTCATATAATTTAAAAAATTTATTAAAATTTATATTGAAATGTCACATAAAATAAATGCGTGTTATGTCAAATGCGTTTTCACAACTGTCGAAGCATGCCTTTTTCATAATTTGAGAAATCTTTTAAAACCTGTTAATTG
The DNA here is from genome assembly GCA_030270665.1 of Hibiscus trionum. Taxonomy (NCBI): domain Eukaryota; kingdom Viridiplantae; phylum Streptophyta; class Magnoliopsida; order Malvales; family Malvaceae; genus Hibiscus; species Hibiscus trionum. The sequence continues at coordinate 22,386,266 of BSYR01000025.1, forward strand.
AATTGTTACATAGAACAAAAGTGTATCATGTCAAATGAGCCTTTCAAATGTACATTTGTTATGCATCGTGTCATTTTGAGAACTAATTTATAATACGTAATAATTTTAAAAATAATTTGTTAATGCTGATATTTGGGTAAAACTGGTCGCCATTGACCCATTTAATAAAACTGAGCTCCTTTTTTAGTTTGGTCCAAATGGATTGTATCTTATTTTTTTAAAATATATTTTTTAAGTTTGATCGTTTGAGTATACTGTAAATCTCATTACTATATCAAAATTTGTTTTTTTTTCGTTCTCTTTTATAAATATTAAACATAAACATTTTAATCCTATACGTTTAGAAAAAATGGTTTAAATATCTATAGGTATATATTTTTGAAAATGAACAAATAAAGATATGCCCTGTTTGGCAATTAGCGGATAGCGGATTACATTAGCTAATAGCTGATAGCTGATTGCTTTAGCTGATTTGACTAGCAGATTGTATTAGCTGATTGTATAAAAGTGTTTGGTAAAATTAACTTATAGCTGATAGCTGTTAGATTATTTAAACAAGTAAAATGACATATAAGGACATGATTATATTCAATACTTGTTTGAATAATTTATTAGTTATCAATATTTTGTATCTAATTAATATTAATTAAATCTATAAAATTATTTTTAATATAACTTTTCTAAACATATTTGATAATTTATATATTAGTTTATTATTTATATAATTATTTTAATATAATATAATTAATTAATTAATTTAAATACACATATAAATATGTGATAATAAAAAAAAGTAAACATGATTAACTTAAAAATATTTAATTTGGGTTATTTTGAGATTTTTGGTAACTGGTAAGGGTTAAAGAGTCTTTACAACTCTAATATCAAACCTCTAATCTCAAAAAGTTCCTATTATGAGCTTTTTCAAAATTAGCGGTTTCACCCTAATCCGCTCTTTCAATCCGCTATTTACCAAACAACAATATTAACAGATTTGACTGGTCAAACCTCTAATTATGTCTCAAACCTCTAATTTTTGCCCAAACTTCTCTTTACCAAACATGGCCTATATATAATAGCTTAATTTTAAAAAAATTAAATAATATTTAAGAAAACTTAAAAAATTGGAAAAACAAAAAATATAAATTACAAAAAACTGACAAAAGTTTTCAGATTATGAAAAGAATATTAAAAAATTCTTTATTTTTTCTTACACATATTTCTTCTTCAATTAACCCCTTACTCCAAATTTAAAATTCAAATTAAGTTCTCATTCTTTTTTTTAATCTATGTTTACTTTCCTCCTCAATAAAAAAATGTTTACTATTTCATTTCTTTTTATGAATTTCTTAAACACTTATAAAACATAAATACAAAATTATTTCTTATTCTATTTTAAAGCAACATTGTTTGCATATGTATTAATAATGCAAAGTATAATCCAAAAGACAATATGAATTGTCTACTTTATAGGTTATTTCTTCGCGTGACGGGAGAGACTAATATATATTGACATTTTGGCTTGTAGTTGAATATTATTGAAAGAAAAGACAATCAACTTTCGTTAGAGTGGAAAGTACTTTTGTATTTGAATGTTTTCAATGTTTAAGAAATTTTATAAAAAAAAATAAAAAATACCTTTTTTAATTTTAATGAGAAATTGTTTTAGTTTTTTTTTTTGAGGAAAAGGGCGACAACCATGAGCCTCATTAAAAAACCTCCCTAAACCTAATGGAGGAAAAAGAGTGCTCATGGTAGTCGATACATATGATACGAAAAAACTAATCAATAACCGAAAAAACAAAAAACCCCTAGGAGTAACAACGGAACATCACCCTCAATCATCAAGAAGAAGATCACCAACCTCCATCGGCGGCTCTAAAAACCTATAGTACTCCAACGGCAAGTCCCTCGCCACTCTTGCAAGCTTGTCCGCTACCTTGTTCGCTTCCCGCCGAACCCATGTAAACCTCACCTCCCATACCCTACCAATCATCTCCGCAAGGTGATTGCTTAGCGAAGAGGAAATCCGCCAAACCTCACCCGCCTTCAACCCCTCATACACCTCCTTATTATCCGTTTCAACTATAACATGTGATAAGCCCAAAGACCATGCCGTTGCAAGCCCCTCATAAACCGCCCAAAGTTCGGCATCGAAAAAGGAACAAATGCCAATCTTTTTAGCGAAACCAAAACGCCATCCCACAACATCATCTCGCCCAACGCCGCCACACGTCGCAAGCCCCGAAGACACATGTCGCGACCCATCCACGTTTATCTTAACCCACCCTGCTGCCGGTTTCGACCACCGATGGCCCCCCACACCGTTAGCTGCTGAGAAATTATTTTAGTTTTAATTTTAAGAAAATGATATATGCAAAATTTATGAGAAAATGTTTTAATTTTAACCATAGATTGAACCTTAATTAAAGGGTGAGAAAAAAATTATAATTTGTTCATATTTTTTGAAATTTTATTGAATTTTTATGATCTTTAAATTTAAAAAATCCGATCATGGTTGAACACATGTAATTTATTAGCTGGAAGAGTTAATAGTCATAGATCATCCTTATTTGTTCACTTTTAAAATATGCAAAAACTTTTGTTCTAACAAAATATGAAAAAAAAAACTAAATTTCGTTTTTTTAAGATGAATCATTTTGTTCAATTTCAAGATTAACAAGGACCTAAGAGACATTTAAGCCAAATTACTTAATTTTTTTTACTATAAATTAACTAGCAATAAATTTAACATGTTAGATTAACTATTAACTTATACAAAGGTAACCAAAAATCAGTTTGGTCTAGTGAGATGATGTGCTAGGTCCCTTAAGCGAAGTCAATGGTTTGAATTCAGGTGTTATGAATGGAAAAGATTAGGTTGTGAATGTCATCCCTATAACGGGCCTCTACAAAATATGATCTGGATTAGTCGGTTAGTAGATCAAAACCAAAGTTAAAAAAAAAAAACTTATACAAAGGTATAAACTAAAATATCTTTTTTTATATAATAGAAGGATTAAAATGGACTTTTTAATATAGTACAAGAGTTTCTAGTAAACTTTAATAATTGAATCATGTGTAGTTCAGTTTATTGATCCGGTTTATTATTTGATAATAATAATATGTTTAAATAGTATTTTTATTTTATATTAATATTTATATATTATAATTAGATTTAAATATCAATAATCATTGAGTATGGTGATAATGGATAAGGTGCATTGTACTTTTAATGAAAATAAATAAATTCAAAAATTGAAAATTATATTAGTCATGTTTGGTAAATAGCAGTTTGAGCCAAAATTAGAGGTTTGAACTAATATTAGAGGTTTGACCAGTCAAATCCGTTAATTTAAATGTTTGGTGACAAGCGGATTGAAATAGAGGATTGAGGTGAAACCTCTAATTTCGAAAAAGCTGCTAATAGGAGCTTTTTGAAATTAGCGGTTTGACATAATAGTTATAAAAACTTTTTTACCCTTAACAATCATCAAATATTTCCAAATAACTTAAATTTAATCTTTTCTATTTTAATTTTCACTCTCACGTGTTTATATTTTGACATTTGTAAAGTAATACTTTTTAGATTTTTTTATTCTCACACATTTATATTTTTCTTTAAATTTAATAGTTAATTAAATTTTACTAAAAATAATTATATAAATACTAAATTAATATATAGATCTTTAAATATGCTTAGTATTGTTATATTAAAAAAATTACTTTTCATAATCTAATTAATATTAATAGATACAAAATATTTTTTAAACGGTAATATATACAAAATGATAACTAATAATTAATAAACTATTCAAACAATCATCGATTATAATCATGTTTTTATATGTCATTTTGTTTGTTTAAATAATCAAACAACTATCAATTGATTTTACCAAACACTTTTATACAAACACTTAATACGATCCGCTAATTAAATCAACTAATACAATGATCAACTATCACTATCAGCTATTAGCTATCCGTTAATTGTCAAAAATTCATTATTAAAAATGATAATCATGATTCATCAAACATGAAAGATAAAAACAATTAAATTTAAAACAATCAAACATGAAAGATTTGTGTACGAGTTGAATTGCTATCGTTTTGCCAATTTTTAGATTACGTTTTTCATACTCAATTTGACTTGGTTTCACCCGATAAAGAAAATATATTATTTATTTAAATATAATATAAAAATGTACAAATATTAATATAAAAATAGTTTTGAATAGCGACAAATACTAATAATAAAGAAATTGACTTAGGACCCCCAAAGGCAATCCATGAGAAAATTAGTTGAATGATAAGTTATTTGATTAAATTTGTTCAAGAGCTAAGTTATTTGTATATATTTAAAAGTTCTTCTATATTTAAGGAGATATAGACTAAAATACTAAGCATGAAAAATGAATTTGAAAAACTTTGTTTAAAATATAGGTTGGGTTCAAACTCTAATATTCTAACTAAGTTAAATTTGAGCAAAACTTTAAGGGTAATTATTTATACATTGGCAGTCGTTTTCACAACCGCCTTAGTTTTAAGGTTTAGAGATTTAGTTTAGGGTGTATGGTTTAGGGGTTTACGTGTATGGGTTTTGGATTTAAAGATAGTGGTTGAAATTTATAGCTTAGAGTTATAATTTAGGGTTTATAGATTAAAACTTAAATCCTCGCCATATTACCCTAAAAAATAACCCTAACCTCTAAAGTCTAAATTCTAACACTAAACCCTAAGTTCTAACCATTATCCCTAAATTCTAAATCCCTACCTCTAAACCCCTACACCCTAAACTAAGCCCATTAAACCCTAAAACTAAGGCTCTTGTGGAAACTTTTAGTTTTTACTGCCAATGTATAGAATAATAATCCAAACTTTAAAATATTAATAATAGGATGAGTCTGCCACGCTCGACGAGCACTGATGAGCATCACTAACGACGAGCACTGATGAGCACTATTAATTTAATTTATAAAGATTTAAAATCTAAAGGACTCGCCGTATAATTATAACACTACACCAGAATTGTTCTATGGCGGCGCTATTCGTGGCGTTTTCGATACAAACCCCGCCACCATTTCACTTATAACGGCGTTTTTGAAACAAACGCCACAAAAGGGAAACATTGGCGGCGTTTGTCGTAAAAATGCCGCCATAGGGTGACATATAGTGGCGTTTTCTTCAATAAACGCCGCCATCTGTTTCATGTTAGTGGCGTTTTCTACCATAAACGCCGGTATAGGTTTCATGTTAGTGGTGTTTTTCTGTAAATGCTGCAATAGGTGTAGCATTAGTGGCGTTTGTTAATTAAAACGCCGCCATAGGTGTAGCGTTAGTGGCGTTTAGTGCTAAAAACGCCGCCATAAATTTCTTAAACCCTCAATCGCAAAATGGATGTAATCACGGATAAACAATTATGAGATTAAAGGTTCAATATAGTGATTTGTATTTTCGGTCGCATAACGGATGTAATCACGGATAAACAATGAATGAGATTAAAGGTTCAATATAGAGATTTGTATTTTCGGTCACATAACGGATGTAATCACGACCATTAGTATTGCGATCGTGAATTTTTCAAAAAACAAAAGTATCATAATGTTGGAGTGGCAAAACCACTATATAATGTTGGTAATGCTTAAAGTGAGAACCAAAGGCAAAAGCCTATATCCCACATGGGTTGGGAAAAAGGCTTGTGAAGGGTATTTATACTCAAGTTTCCTCCCTCCCTTGTTGAGTGGGAAAGAACAAGGGACATCGTCGCGCACCGCCGCTGTCCTGTCGGCTCGGGTAGCACGTGTCTTAGACACGTCCGCGTGCGAATATTATCTTTTTGGAGAAAAATAATGTGTATCTAGTTTAGTGGCGTTTGTTAATGAAAACGCTGCAATAGGGATGGGTTAGTGGCGCTTGTTAATGAAAACGCCGTAATAGGGATGTGTTAGTGGCATTTGTTAATGAAAACGTCGCAATAGGGATTGAGTTAGTGGCGTTTTTAATGAAAACGCCACAATAAGGATAGGTTTACTGGCGTTTATATTAGAAAATGCCGCTAAGTTAAACATATATCCCCAATCTCAGGCACAAACATCGTGCAAATTAAAAAACCCCAAATCTGTGCCCTAGCCGCTCCTGCTCCTCTTTCCCCTGTCGCTCCTGCTCGTTCCTCACCGTCGATCGTCACTCATTGCCGTCGACCGTCACTCCTCCCGCTCAGGTTAGGATTAAAACCACCCATGCTGATATATTTTAATACTCAGATTAGGAATCCTTGCGTATTACATATACACATAAACAATCTGATGCATGCTCTAATATTTAGTATGAGTCAGCTCATTAAATATATACACAAATTTGTGAAGTATCATCCACTCAACAGTTGGTGACCCTCAACAATAAGATTTGAATGGACTCTCTTTTCGGACACTCCCAATTCTAAGAATTCTCTTGACAGGGTTTGAGAGAAAATTTCAACTCAAGACAATAACGGTTGTTAGAGAATTCGTTAACCGTGACACTTTACAAGCTTCTTCTAAACTAGTTAGAAAATCCCTTTAACAGTGTGTAAATGCTAGTAGGATATTTATCATATATGTTAAGCACCATTTTTTTCTGATATAATGGAAATATTTTTTTAAATCCTCTGCTTCCTCTCTAAATTACCTCTAAAATTGATTTGCGAATTGGGATGATGAGAGAGGGCATTATGTTCATTTGTTTTCTCTGGGGAACTTAATTATTAGAAATACTATGCATTTGAGGCTTTTTAATTATTTGATGTACATGTTTTTAAGCAAGTGTTTGATATTCTTGGCCCTTTACTGATTTGTAAAATGTTTGGGTTTGCTAGTTATTTTGAAGAACAGAAACAATGTCAGGTTATAATCAAATAGCCATCGCACCGGAAGATCAAGAGAAGACGACGTTCACATGCCCATATGGTACTTATGCTTTTCGGAGGATGCCATTTGGACTGTGTAATGCACCAGCGACCTTTCAAAGGTGCATGATGGCAATATTCTCTGATATGGTGGAAGACTTCCTGGAGATATTCATGGATGATTTTTCTGTCTTTGGAGACAATTTTGAAAGCTGCCTAGGCAACCTGCAGAAAGTGCTCAAAAGATGTGAGAAAGCAAACTTGGTATTGAACTGGGAGAAGTGTCACTTCATGGTGGATGAAGGGATAGTCCTTGGCCATAAAATAAGCTGTCGCGACATAGAAGTCGACAGAGCCAAGATAGAGGTAATCGAAAAGCTGCCGCCACCCACCACAGTTAAGGGAATAAGAAGTTTCTTAGGGCATGCTAGTTTTTATCAGAGATTCATCGCGAACTTTTCGAAGATCACCAAACCCTTATGCCATCTTCTGGAGTAGAACCGTCCATTCGACTTCAACGCTGAATGTACTGAAGCATTCAAGGTTCTGAAAGAAAAGCTGGTAACAGCCCCAATAATACAGCCACCAGATTGGAAACTGCCATTCGAGAAAAACATTGAACGAAACCCAAGTAAACTACACCACCACAGAGAAGGAACTATTAGCTGCGATATTCTCTATTGACAAATTCCGTTCTTATATACTTGGAACGAAGGTCATAGTACACACAGACCACTCTGCATTGAAGTATCTGTTCACCAAAAAGGATGCAAAGCCTAGACTGATACGTTGGATTCTGCTACTGCAAGAGTTCGACCTTGAAATCAAGGATAAAAAGGGGACATAGAATCAAGTTACAGATCACTTGTCAAGGTTAGAGAAGGGAAAGAGTCTCCCAGCAGACGAGACACACATACTGGAGACCTATCTGATGAGCAGTTGTTCGCTGCCACAATCACTATCGCGACAGCCATGGCGGCAGGTAAGTTTTCTGAACTCCCCTAGTATGATGATTTCGTTAATTATTTAGTTAGCGAAATAACTCCTCTTGACCTTAATTATCAAGCTAGGAAGAGGTTCCAAAATGATGTAAAGCATTATTATTGGGACGAACCTCTTCTTTTCAAATATTGTGCAGATCAGGTTATCAAGAGATGTGTACCACAGGATGAACAAGAAGCTATATTACATCACTGCCATGCTTCACAGTATGGAGGACACCTAGGAGGTAACAAAACAGCTGCCAAGGTTTTGCAATCAGGATTTTACTGGCCGTCACTGTTCAAAGATGCTCAAACATTCTACAAAAACTGTGACAAGTGTCAACGGACTGGAAACATCTCAAGGAGACACGAGATGCCACTGCAAAACATTCTTGAAGTCGAGATCTTCGACGTTTGGGGGATAGATTTTATGGGACCATTCCCAACTTCATGTGGGAACTTATACATCCTCCTGGCAGTAGATTACGTGTCCAAATGGGTTGAAGCAATAGCTACTCAGAAAAACGATGCCAAGACAGTTCAAAGGTTTTTACATAAAAACATTTTTTTCCAGATTTGGCATCCCCAAGGCGATCATCAGTGATGAAGGGAGGCACTTCGACAATAGGGTTATAGCTGCTGCCTTGAAAAAGTATGGTGTCAAACATCGGATTGCAACATCATACCACCCTCAGACCAATGGACAGGCTGAAATATCAAACATAGAGGTTAAGAACATCCTTGAAAAGATGGTTAAGCCAACTCGGAAGGACTGGTCTCTACACCTCAATGATGCATTATGGGCCTACAGAACAACACTTAAAACTCCATTGGGAATGTCACCCTATCGGCTGATTTATGGAAAAACCTGCCATTTACCTGTCGAGATTGAGCACAGAGCATACTGGGCCATCAAGGCAGTGAATATGGATTTGGAAAAAACAGGACAGAAAAGGCTGCTTGACTTGAATGAGATAGAAGAAATTCGAGCAATGGCCTATGACAACGCAAGAATCTATAGAGATAAGACAAAGAAGTGGCATGATAAGAAGTTGCTGCCACGACAGTTCTGCCCAGGGCAGCTTGTGTTGTTGCTCAACTCTAGGTTGAAGCTCTTCCCAGGAAAGCTAAAGTCTAGGTGGTCCGGCCCATTCCAAGTGGTGCAAGTTTTTCCCCATGGTGCCATCACGATCAGATCTTTAAAAGACGGGCACCAATTTAAAGTCAATGGACAAAGACTGAAGCACTATCAGGGGACTGAAGCCCCAAGAATGCAAGAAGTGGTTACTTTAGGAGATGCCCCTCTTGGCATCCCTAATTTAACCTAATTTTATTTTTATTATTTATATATATATATTAGGTAATTAGAGTTATTTTATTTTTAGGAATTAAAGTTGTTATTTTTATTATTTTTCAGGAAATAAAGGAGACAAAGAGAAGAAGAGAAGTGAATCCAGCCCACCATCTTTCCATCAGCCCAAAAAGCCCAACTTAGGAGCCTGCCGTTACAGCTGCTGCGACAGACACGGAAAATCCAGCCTATCAACACGCTGTCACGGCAGACACGCAAACGCGTAACAGACGCGCAGCAGACACGGAAACGCATAACAGACGCATCAGAAATCTCGTAACAGCTGGCCCCGTTATTCGCGCCTGCCGTTACAGCTCCAATGGGCAGCAAACCCCTTTTCTATATAAACCCCATTTTACTATTCATTTTCACTCACTTCTACTCTTTCTACTTATCTCCTCTAGAAATTTTGCTTGCTTTCATTTTCTTTCCACAACCTTGCAACATGACTTCTAGAAACACCCGCCGCAGCTCTGCCTCAAGATCTGCCCCGACAACATCCACCCCAAGCCCCTTCCAGATCCGTGATATGTGGGAGGAGAGGGGATTCATTTACACGTCCAAAACGGGGAACCTGGGGCTGCAGCCGTTCATTGCTAGAAAAATCAGAGCCCTAAAGTGGCAGATATTCGCGGAGTAGCCCGAAGAGACGAACGTGACTCTTGTCCGGGAATTTTATGCTGCCATCGGCAGTAGGAACGCGACAACAGTCACAGTCCGAGGGAAAGAGGTACCTTTCGAGCCCGAGTACATCAACACACTCTACGGGTTCTATGTGGGCAGAAACGACGACGGCCACCAACAATTTCTCGAGAGTCTAGAGCCTGCTGACTACGACGCTGTGATGGCAGAACTCACGGATGAGGGTACCGAGTGGAACACCGATCCAAAGCATCCAAGAACGGTAAAGAGAGTCCAACTCACCCCAGAGGCAAAGCTTTGGAATGCTTTTATCAAGAAAAGAATCATGCATTCTTCACACAACACGACTGTCGACTAACCAAGGTTAGCCCTCATCCATTCCATTTTAAATGAGAGGCCGATTAATGTTGGCAGATACGTCTGAGAGGGTATACTTGACTGTGCTCACCGGCCATCCGGACCACTCTTCTACCCCTACCTCATCACTGCCCTCTACCGCGGACATAATGTACAGGAGGCAACCGAAGATTTAAGAGTTCGAGGGAAAGGCTGGAACGATAGGAACATACTCAGCCTGATGGAACTTAAAGCTGCCATGCCCCTGTCGTCTTTTGATCCTACTACCGCAGTAGCAGAGCCGACAGAGCCTACCGACACCGAGCCTGCTGCCATAGAACCCAGGTAGCCTACTGCATCAGCTCCTTCAGCCGACACCTCCTCCCAAATCCTTGCTGCCATACAAAAAATGGAGGAACGGCAGCTCGGCCTCATGAGTTTCATCCGAGACTTCACCACCGCCACGGTACATTTCATTAACACCTCTCTTAATTTCCCTGATGCACTATTCCATGTATTCCCCAACCATTATTTTGCTGCCCCCACCCCTGCCCATACCCCTACACCTGCTGCCACGCCCAAAACGCCATCTGCTGCGTCCACACCGACCCCTGCCACAACAGCTGCAGGCGGCAGCCGCACAACCGACACTTCTGCCAGGGGAACCAAGAGAAAGATGCCTTCGGCTAAACTCGACACCTACATAGCAGGTTTCTCCTCTTCCTCCATCTGGGCGGCATCCGACAACGAGCCCTCTGTCAAGAGGAACTTGTCCAAGGAGTTCACACCAGAGAAGCGGTAGAAAACAGTCGCAGACAAAGATAAATCTGATAGCGGCAGCAGCAGCAGTAGCGGCAACAGCAGCGAGAGCAGCAGCAGCTCTGAGGTTCAGGTAGTAGAGAAACCACCTCATATCTCTCCTACACGTATCCAACCCCCAAGGGAGGCCAAAACTGAGAATACTTCTGCCTCTCCCATCCGTCTTCCAGCACCAGCCAAGAAAGTCACTGCCCGTCGATAGATCTAGCTCAGCAGCAGCAGTGGCGACGACAACGCCTAAATTTTAAGTTTCTTATCTTATATTGTTGTCTGCCTTTTTATATTTTGTGATGTTGTTTTTCTTTTTCATCCATTTCATCTGCATTGAGGGAAATGCAACCCTCGAGTTTGGGGGTGGCATCCCTCCATTAATGGAGTCTTTTAAGTTTAAAATTTGTGTCTTTTACTTAGTTTAGTTTGCTTTAAAAAAATGGCTTAAATTTTTGAACTTTTATTATCTGCTGCTGCCATATCTGTCGTGACAGCCCCTTAAAAATATTGTAGGAAGTAAGTAGAGCCTTAGTATAGTTCTGAAAAAACCAAAACACTTTGTGACTTACTTGATAAAAGACTTTCTCTAGCATACTTAGAATAGAAAACTTAGAACTTAGAGTAGAGAGAAACTAGAAACTCAGGAAACCTAGAGGTGCCTATCACTGGCTCTAGGAAAATAACCAGAGTAAACCTTCTAGAGGTGCCTATCACCGGCTCTAGATAGTTAACTAGAGGTGCCTGAAATACTGGCTCTAGTAGAGAAGATAAAATTTCCGACAAGGTAAATAACTAGATGTGCCCGTTACTGGCTCTAGTGAAGAAAAAAATAATAATAAATAAATAAATTAAGTCTCGAAGGAAAACTCTAATTAAGCTAAGTATAATATTCTACTTGCTAGGGAAGTCTATATTCGAGTATGTTCACAATAATTGCACACACATGCACGAGAACTATACTTTTGCTCTAAGTAAATCCTTAAATATTTGAACAGGTGCTAACATGATGGGGATGGTATTGTGGACAAGGATTGTTCATTAACTTAAGCCACACAAAAAAAAATTATGCATGCATGTTAGTTAGGTTGCATTTGCTTGAGGGCAAGCAAAAACTTAAGTTTGGGGGTGTGTTGAGTGTGTAAAAGTTCTATATTTTACCCCTATTTAACCCATATTTATGCTGCATTCAAGCATAATTTATTGCATTTAGGTCAGATTTCAGTTATACATCACAAATATATCAATTGGCACAGTTTCTACTGAAATTGGTTGCTTTTGCAGGTAGCTGCTGTAGCAGATGGAGAGCAGTAGAGAAGCAGACGCTGAGCAGTGAAGAAGCAGAGCTGGAACTGGATATGCAGACGTGAAGGACGATGCTGCCATGGCCGCTGTCGTGGCAGCCAAGGACGACAGTGATAGTGAAGGGAAGAAGTGAAGTGGGCCTCGACAGAAAGAGAAAATTAAGCCCATCTGTCGTGGAGCACCCTTATATTTTTCCAAGCCCTAGATCAGAATGAAGGCCAAGCCCAAGGTTCAAGGAAGAAACTCCAAGCAAGAAGGAAGGACGAATTAAAGACTTATGCTCTGAAGATTTAGTCTTTAATAGAGTTGTACTTTAATTTAAACTTGTATTCTTGCCATATTAGAAAACTTGAACCCAAGGCCTATATAAAGGCATGTAATTCGACCTAGGAGAGGACATCATCTTATTCTCTAGCCTTCTTCCCAAAACCCTATCCGTTTTCCCTTCCTCAACATGTTCTAAACTTCCCCTAGGGCTAAGGGTTGATTTTTAAAGTAGTTGCAAGGATTGCATTTGTTTTAGGAAATTTTCTGTTCAATAAAATTACTTCAAGTTTGCTTATTCTGGTTTTCAACATCTTGCATGAGTATCGGGAGAGCATTGTGAGATTATCTATTTACTTAATATCGGGAGAGTTAAGTATACGAAAGGAATAAGTACGGGTTCTCCAGTTTATGGTTGAACTATCTCGGACCTAGGGATAGGACGAGGTTAAGTGGCTAAGGAAGAATTCAACAACTTCGGTGTTCATCCTTCGATTCACGCCGGGAGGTATCATTAAAGACGTGTTCATCGACAGACTTGGACCTAGGGATAGGCCAAGGCACAACAGGGATTCTTGCCAAGCTTGAAGTACAGAGTTGTGTGATCGCTGTCGCGACTAACAACAGACCGCTGCCGCGACAGGTGCTGCCGCAGCAGGCGCGACAGGTGCTGCCGCAGCAGGCGCGACGACAGAACAGAGTTTCCTAGACTTTGCAACACCTACACTACTGAGCAATTCAATACCGACCATTCTCTATATCTTGATTTCTTTACTCTTAATTTCCAACACTCTTTATTATTTCGTGACAAACATATTAAACTATTCTTTTTCCTCTCGTGCAGTAATTCAAGGTGAAGCTATTAGCCCAGTCCCTGTGGAGACGATATCCGATACTTCCGTATCACTTTACTACTTGCGTCGTGTACACTTGCACTACATTGCGATAGACACTTTTACACACAACAGTCCTTGTTGCACTGCACAGACATGCTCGAAGTGGTTGTATAATGGAAAGAAGTTCTCTTACATGGGACACCGTCGGTGGTTAGATGAAAATCATAGATTTAGATATGAAAAGAATATGTTTGATGGTACTGAAGAGTTCAGAAAAGCTCCTGAGCAAATAATCGGGTCTGATATCTTGTCGATGTTGAAACATATCAAGTTCATTTATGGAAAAACGAATCAACCACCAAACCCACGATCAAAGAAGAAGACAAAAGAGGTGTATGACCGTGAGCTTGAGTAGCTTAGTGATGATTACTCTAATGAAGAGGATGATCCAAATGAGGCGGAGTTGTGGAAAAAGAGAAGTATTTTCTTCAAGTTGCCTTATTGGAAGCATAACATTTTGAGACATAATCTTGATGTAATGCAGATTGAGAAGAATGTTTGTGAGAACATTATTGGGACCATTCTCAATGTCGATGGAAAATCTAAAGACAATCTAAAGAGTCGACTTGACTTAGTTTACATGGGAATTCGGCATGATCTTCATCCTCAAGAACTTCGTAATGAAAAATTTTCTTTACCGCCTTCTATTTTTACGATGTCGAAGAAAGAAAAAGAAGTATTTTGCACGGTGTTGAAAGATATAAAGGTCCCAGATGGGTATGCATCAAATATATCTCGATGTGTCAGTGTTAAAGATCGAAGACTTTATTCTCTAAAGTCACATGATTATCACATATTGATGCAAGATTTAATGCCAGTTGCATTACGCGGTTGTATGTCAACTGAGGTGACATCTTGTATTATTGAACTTTCTAATGTAATGAAAGCTATTTATGGGAAAGTTTTGATGGTTGAAGAACTTGACAAATTACAAGATCGAGTCGCATTGACTTTATGCAACATGGAGAAGATATTCCTACCTTCATTTTTTACAATTATGGTGCATTTGTTGATTCATCTCCCTCACGAAGCTAAAGTTGGTGGACCAGTTTTCTATCGGTGGATGTATCCTATTGAGAGGTACAAATTGTTTAACATATATTCACACAATTTAACAATTCATTTTATTACAACTACTTATATAATGTTCTGTTTATTACGGTCTAGGTTCTTGAGCAAGTTGAAGTCTTATTGTCGTAATAAGCGTTATCCAAAAGGATCGATTGCTGAAGGGTATTTAGTAGATGAATGTTTGACTTTTTGCTCTAGATATTTGGAAGATGTTGAAACGAGATTCAATAGACCACATAGAAACGAAGTGTGCAGCAATAATAACTTAGCTGAGACTTATTTGTTTCAAAGTTTTGGTTAACCACTCGGCAAAGTTGAAATTGCACAGTTAGATGACAAGTCTTGGGTACAAGCACATCGATATGTTCTCTTCCATCGTGACTCAAAAGAGCCCTTACGGACGTAAGTTTATATAAATTCTAATGTATTCACTTCATCTTTTATATTACCCCCATTCTTTAACCACGTAGCTTACTTTGTAGTGAATTTAAAGAAGGGCTACAATCTCAAGTACGCTCCCGAAGATTAAATCAAAGAGAAATTCATAAGTTGTTCATAGAAAATTTCCATGATTGGTTAGCGAAGATGGTAAGCAACTGAATCTTTGTACATGTACCTAATAACTTTTCTTCCTTTGCTACATCAACATAAATGATAACTTATTCACCTTTTACGTGTAATAGGTTTGGTGTGGGAGAGAAGTTAGTGAAGAGGTTAAGTGGCTTTCTCAAGGTCCAAATAGAATTGTTAAAAGATATAATGCCTTTCTCATTAACGGGTTTAGGTTCCACACGAAATCTCGAGAAAGATTAAGGAGGACACAAAATTGTGGAGTAGTTGTAACTTCTTCAACTACAAGTTATGCTAGTGCTAGGGACAATCATCTTGTGGTGGGAGATGTAGAATATTATGGAATTCTTACGGATATTATTGAGTTGGATTATTATGGCAAACAGAAAGTTGTGTTATTTCGTTGTGACTGGGCCGATGTAAATACGGCTCGAGACATTAGAAGAGATCAATTTGGTTTTACAATGGTGAACTTCTCTCGGTTAATTCACACAGGTCACCAATTGATGGACGGACCATATGTATTTCTTTCTCAAGTCAAACAAGTTTTCTATTGCCCTGATCCAACAAAAGAGGGTTGGTATGTTGTACTCCGTAACACTCCTAGAGACTTGATAGACATCGGTGATGGAAATAGAGATGACATTGAAATAAGATCAAAAACTCTGCCTTTTGCAGCACAAAACCTAGATAGAACAATCCCTAGTTCTAGTTCACAATTTCAATGGGTTCGAGAGGACATGGATGAAGATTTTAATGAAAACTAACTGCATAACAATGTAGTAAGTTTTATATCTTAACTTATTAATTTATAATAGTATTGTTGTCTCTAGTTACTAAAATTGTCTTTTGTTTATTGTAGATACTATGCCTAGGAGGAAATTAAGTGATCTGTGGATAGTTCAAGTACCGAGAGAGGGATAAGAAACAAATGATGATGATTTGTCTAGTGTTGGATCCTCGCAAGTTCCGGAGACAGTTGAAAATATAGAGATTGATGGTAATGTTCAACACTTTATTTAAATGCTAGTTCTTTGTTATTATTGACTTGATTTTAAAAATTTTATTGAATTATTTCTTATATAGGTGGAAATGGTCGAACTCGTAAGAGTAGAGGGCGTACGACGTTGAATGAATTGTACAATCTTCCCGCTGGTGAACGCGTGAAAGTTTCAAGAAACGATGTCGGCCAACCCATTAGGGCAGAAACAGGTGTTCTGGGCAGTTACTTAGTCATTGTTGCACGCAATCCTGCGATTTTGCCGATCAATTATGAGTCATGACGTCAGATGCCGAATAGTAACAAAAATCAGGTTCTGAAACTTGTTAAGGTAATACTGTCATTGTAATAATAATATATTACAATTCAAAATAATATTTATATTTGCTTTGATTGTGTCATTTGTAGGATAAATTTTCTTTAGAAGTCTCAGACGATTATGTGAAGCATGCATTAGGAAAAAAATGAAGAGAGAATAAGAGTTTCTTGAAGAAGACATATTTCAAGAACGATCTCACTCTTCAAGAGAAGCTGCAAAATGTCCCATCGGGAATTCTCCGATATCAATGGGAAGATGTAGTCAGGTTTTGGAGTTCAACGAAAGGAGATGTATGATCGATGCACTTTAAAAAATTGTCATTATAATATTGAATTTATACATAATGCAAATTTTAAATTGTAGGATCGAGAGCGCGTTGGAGTTGTTAGCAGACAAAAACAGAAGTTTACTCACACCGCTGGGTCGAAGAGTTTTGCTCGTATAGCTAATGACGAGGTATTATTATTTTTAATTATTGATTAATTTTTAATGAATTGCTTTATAGGTTTAGTATTAATTTTTATTATACGTTGTAGCAAATTACAACCGGCACTAGCATTGGACGAATAAAGCTCTTCGACATTACGCACACAAAAAAGGATGGCTCTCCTATAACTCCCGAAGCTGCATAAATTATGGTATATTAATTAGACAGAAAATTTTGATTATGTTATATTTAATATCAATTCTATAACATTTTTAATTGATTGTCGGGTTCGCTGCCAAGGATCATTCGTTGCCCCGACAAAATATTTTGGGGGCTAACTCGTCTTAGTACATGCCATCACAGAGCCAATCTTCTCAAGCAGAAGTTAATCGGTTAAAACAACAGTTATCTCAATTTGAAGCCGAGGTACAAGCGAGAGAAACTGAAAGAGAAAGGAAAGAAGTTGAGAGAGAAGCTGAAAGAGAAAGAAGAGAAGCTGAAAGAGAAAGGAGAGAAGCTGAGATAGCAAGAAGGGAAGCCGAGAGAGAAGCAAGAGAAGCTGAGAGAGAAGCAGCATACCAAAAGCTTCAACAAGAATTTGAAGAAATGATGGCGATGTTAAGGCAGAACCAACCAAAGAATCCGCCATCTTAGTTCATTTATGTGTGAATTCAAATGAAAATGTTGGACTACATTTTAATTCAACATTTGAACTATATTTCACTTTAATGTTGTAGACTTTGAATTTGTTATTGTTGTGTTTACTTAATTGTTGGAGTTTTATAAAAATTTGATTTTATTATGGATTTATTTTACAGGTTATTTGAGTATTTCACATTTTTAAAATGTATTTTATACAGGCAGTGAGTGTAGCGGCGTTTGCTAGAAAAAACGCCGCTAAAAATCCATAACATATTGTGGCGTTTACAAGAAAACGCCTCCATAGAGCAGCCAAATCTGGCGTTTAGGAACACAAACGCCGATAGAGAAGCATCAGTCCCGGCGTTTTGATATACAAACGCCGCTATAGACCATTCACCTTTTGCGGCATTTTAATATCAAAACGCCGCTATAGAATGAGCATTATCGGCGTTTTAATATACAAACGCTGCTATAGACCATGGACCTTTTGCGGCGTTTTATAATTAAAACGCCGCTATAGAACAAAACTTATAGCGTCGTTTATACGAAAAAAACGCTGCTACCTATTGCGACGCTGCTTCTTGCGGCGCTTTTGACGGCATTTTTCTTAACGCCGGAAGTGTTTTTAGCGGCGCTAAAAAACGTCACTATAGGATTATAAAAAACGCCGCTAAAAGCTTGTTTTGATGTAATGTAAATTAGTTAAAAACTAAAAGGTAAATTGATTAAAATACATTTTTTTCTTTTTAATTTTCTTTTAAACACATTTTGTATAATAGCACATTTAGTCATCCATATTTGTACATTCAAACAATTTAATCTTAAATCAACAAATAATAATAAATTTAACCCTCAATATTTACATATTATTTCAATTTAGTCTTATTTTTAATTAAAAATAATTTAACCCTAAATCATCGTATTTTTTTTCCGTCCTTCCTCCTCTCCTAAAATTACTAAACTGTCATTCTCATTCAACCATTTCCCTTCCATGTTCTTCATTACCATGCTCACTCCCCTCGTTTGCATTTAGCCCCCTTCTTTTCCACAGCACATCACCACCACCGCACCCTCCACCTACAGACATAAACACAAGTAGAATCAATGTTTTAATTTTGAACTTTACCCTTATTCCAAAGTTTTACTTAAACCCTATTTGTTAAGGTTTTATTCCTTTTTGGTGAAAGTTTAATGTTGGAATGCCAACTATTTAGATAGTTAGATTCTGTTATGTAAAATCTGAATCTTTTTAGTGAACTGGAGTTCTTCTTTAGATTCTTAGTTTGTAAATTTTATTCCTTTAAACACTCAGGCAGAATAAGAGCAAATCTTTGTTTAATAAAGGATTTAACATGTTCAGGAGTAAACCTGAATCGGGTCTTGTTCCAAATCCTAGAGTAACCTACGAAGGTTGCAGCGTATTGCTCGACATCAACGATGGCGGTCACCTTGAGTTTAGGGTTTTGGAGTTTTTGTTTTGTGTCTATAGATTTGGGGTTTTAGGTTTAGGGTTTTAAATTTAGGGTTTATGGTTAAAATATTTTAATTAAAAATATGGCCAAATTGAAATAATATTTAAATATTGATGGTTAAATTTATTATTATTTGTCGAATTAAGATTAAATTGTTTGAATGTGCAAATGTAGAGGACTAAATATGTTATTATATAAAATTTGTTAACTGCCACGTTATCTCCTTAACGTCCGTTAAGAGCTTAGTGACCGAATTGAACTAAATCTCAAAGTTTAATGGTAACATTGAAGCAATTGAAAGTTTGGTTATCAAATTGAATAATTAACCAAAGTTTAGTGACCATTTGTGAACTTTACCCAAAAGAAAAAAAATACATTTTAATCAATTTAACTTTTTGATTTTTAACTAATTTATAATTATACGGTGAGTCCTTTAAATTTTAAATCTTTATAAATTAAATTAATAGTGCTCATCGATGCTCGTCGAGCATTGTAGAATTTTCCTTAATAATAAAGCATGAAATATGAATGCGTTTGAACAAAACTTGAGGTCCAAAATTTGCATCGTACTAAATTTGGAGGATAAAATTCCTCTCCCCTTTTCGGTGCCCTTTCTATGCCCAACATTAAAAAATATAAAAAAATTAAATTGTAAGCCCTAACCATATATTCTAAATCCTAAACCCTAACCACAAACCATATCCTTAAACCCTAAACGTAATTTTTAGTGTGAAGCATAAATAGGAGCACTGAAAAAGTACATAAAATTTTTATTCAAATTTAGACAAACATAAAATGTATTAATTCATGTATAAGCCCTACTCATGAACACCTGGTTGTCGTGGAAACTTTTTTTATAATAGCCACTGATTTTTTTTTATTAAAACTATAAAAGATATCACAATTACAACGCATCAAGTAAGAAGAATAATGAGACTAATCCACGAAAATCTTTTACAACTCAAAAACAAAGAAAAGTGAATACTTCCATAGAGATAAACATACCATCAAACTCCAGAAGCTTTCCTGAATCTCCTTATCTCTATCCAACTGAGACGGATAACGGGTAAAAAAAGGAGTGGTGAGCGACTCAAACTATCAGGCAGAATGTTCTGTTACCCAGGACTGATTACATCGGCAAACAACCATCAACTTAGTGAGGATCTAACTTTTTATGTGTAACACCCGGGTTTAGGGGTCAGGAGAAAGTAATATTTTAATATTATTTTGGGTTCGGTTTTATAATTAAAATAATGTTCCGGGTCTTTGTTTTCAAATTAATTAGTTGTGTTGGGAATATTTTGAAATTAAACCCCAAATAGCCATGGATTACATGCTCTTGTGAATATCTCATTTCATTAAGGGTAAAATAGTCTTTGGCTTTTTAAATTTAAAACTAAATAATTTAAACACCCATTTCTCATCATCTTTCACTATTCACTCTCTTCTTCAACGTGAAAAGAGAGAGCTCTCATCCCCTCCACTATTCCATCACAAAGCTCCTCCATTTCAACTCGTTTTTGAAAGGTAATACTATTTTTGACTTCTCCTCAACTTCCTCTCTTCAAAAGTACAATTAGTTTTTATTTTCATTGAAGTTTTGGAAATTGATTTTTTAAGGGTTTTGATTAAAAATGATAACTTTATTATGTTTAACTTAATATTTCGATTTAATGTTGTTAGTTATGAAATTTATGAGTCAAATGATGCAACATATATGAATTTTACATGGTTTTGAACTCATTCCCGAAATTGGGTTTAAAGGGGGTTTTTGAAGGGTTTTGGGTGAGTTTTGGGGGTTGTTTTAGGTTGGAATTGGTGGGCTAATGTTAGTACTATGGTTAGGGGTTGCTTTGGGATCATTTGTGGGTATAAAATGTGTTGGAAACATGAGTTTTGATCAAGGTTTATGGGCTGCTCGAATCGGATAAATTTGGGGTTTGTTCATGGCTTGAAATGTTGAGTTTGATGTTTGATTTGTATTCCGGGTTAACTACTTTGATGCTTGGGCTGATTGGAAGTTGTTTGGTTTGTGTTGAGGTTGTTTAGAGGCAAGAACTTGTGTTGGTGAAGCATCGGGAGCGAATCCGGAAGCGTGAAGGTGGTTGCTTGCTTGGTATTTGAGCTTGGAAGTATAGGTGAGTGGTTAATGTTTTCTAAGTGTTTTGTAAATGGTTGGTTCGAGCATGTGGACTAGGTTGGGCTTGGTAGACCCACCTAGAGTTAGGATTAGGGTGGTAGCCTAATCCTAAGCTTAAACTAGAGACATTGGTTGAACTCTTACTTGATGTTTATGCCTCGTGATGTTTATGATATGATGATTTATGTATAATGTGTTATACATGTGTGATGAGGCATGGATGTGATGCATTGTGTTATGCATGTGGATGGTTCATGATTGTGATCATGGTGAGTACGTGCTAAGCACGGAATTGGTTGTAAATGATAATGTGGATGGGTTAAATGTTGGCACTAGTATGCTTGAGTACAAATGATCGATCATTAGGATGTTAGTGTGCACACATAAGTCAAATTCGTGCGTGGCCTTGGTGGCGTTGAGTCACCAAAGAGGAGTACGGGTTCGCCCGGAAATTGTTATATATATTAGTCGATGATGAGTGGAATCTCATCGACGGGGCGTGAGGATGAGTGGAATCCCCTCCGCAAGACCGGTGATGAGTGTAATCTGTTGAGTGGATCGAATGATCGAAATGAACCAAGAGGGGGGTGAATTGGATATTTAAAGGTTTAGGTGGTGGAAATTGCAAATTAAAAAGATAGACAAGGAATTTTAGAGTGGTTCGACTTTCTAACCAAAGTCTACATCCACTACCTTAGCACTCCACTAAGGATTTGCAACAATTCCACTAATTGCTCTTCCCCTTTTCTAGGCTCAGGAGGTAACCCTTACAATTTTCGGTTAAATTTTCTACCCAAAATTTAACCCAAGTCTCACACAAATAGAACAAAGATTTTGTTGGCTAAGAGAGTATCTCTCAATACAAATTGTAGCCCAATTACAAGCACTCACCCAATCGAAAAAGATAAGAATGAAAATAACAATTGGGGTTTCTAGACAATATTGGAATTTAGGCACAAATGCTTGGATTTGATGTTTGGATGTTTGCTTGTGGATCAATTGTTGTTGCTGGAACTCTTAGAAGTCCCTTTTATATCTTCTCATTGATTTCTAGCTGTTACTAGCCGTTGGGATCAAATTAGAGTCGTTGAGGACTTTAATTCCCACATTAAATGTAGTTCTGACGCTCCTCGTTTCGAAACGCCAGACCCTGTTTCAAAACAGACCAAAATAAAAAGAGTCGTTGGGATGTATTAAAGAGCCCGTATCGAAACGATTTTTACCCGTTTCGAAACGCTTTTGCCACTGTCAAGGGTCGTTTCGAAACGTCTTGAAGCCGTTCCGAAACACCTTAATGGCTACTTGAAAATTAGTAAAAAATCTTACAACGGTCATATTTTTCAAATCAAATGAAGAACCGTTTCGAAACACTTGAAGTCGTTTCGATACGGGTTCTCAATGTTCTAAAGTCGTTTCGATACTTGTTTCAAAATGTGAGTTGGCAGAGCCAAAAACGTTTCGATACCCGTCTCAAAACATGTGTTGACAGTTTCAAAACCGTTTCGAAACAGGGAGTCGAAAAATACTGTTTCGGCTTTAAGAACACTTAGAAAATAGTTGAAAAGCTTAGTTTTTAACTTAGGCATATTCTTTAAATCATATGGGGATGTTTGAGGACTTAAAAATTCGTTTTGACATTTTCAAATTGATCCTTAATTTCTTTAGTTATATCAAAATTAAAATATCGGTTTCACAATCTTCCCCTTTTTGATATAACAAAACCAAAGTTAGAATTTTTAAAATTTTTGAACACATTCTAACTCCCCTTAATTTAAGATAGGTGTTTAAAGTTTTAAAAGGTTTTGACTTTGAAATTCAAGAAATTTAAAAACCTTGAAAACCCAAAAACTTTAAAAGAAATTTTGGCTCTTAAATTT
Source organism: Hibiscus trionum (assembly GCA_030270665.1). Lineage (NCBI taxonomy): Eukaryota > Viridiplantae > Streptophyta > Magnoliopsida > Malvales > Malvaceae > Hibiscus > Hibiscus trionum. Next base: position 22,409,251 of record BSYR01000025.1, read on the forward strand.
CTTCTCCCCTTTTTGTTAGATCAAAAATTAAACAAGGCTCATAGAGAAGAGATAGGGTTAGTACCAATAAGCATTAAGCAATAAGCAACAATAATATTAATTCATAAAAATAAAATATCCAAAAACATAAATCATCAATAAGTTCAAAGCATAATCCCAAATAAAACTTAAAGCATAGGTTTATAAAACATAAAAGATGCAAACTTAATCCTAAAATGCATAGATAATATGATATGTCATGAATATCCTAGGCCTCGTCATTACCATCATCATCCGAAGTCTCATCATCACTCTTCACTTGAGATTGACGAAACTTCATCCATTGGCCATAGAAGGTAGAGAAAGACATGTCCATGGCTGAGTTTGAATTTTCAAGGGATAGGAGTCGATCCTCTACATTTTGCAAGCGAGTGTTGATGGCACCAAAACCCGACGCCATGTTAGTATCCATGGCATTAAACCGCTCGGTAATTAAAGCCGTGAGAGCTTCATTGTTTGCACCTTGAGCTTGTGGTTGAGGTTCAATGGGAGGAGGAGGAGGAGGTGCTTCTCTATCAACACGTTCCCATACATTGTTCACATAGCGAAAACCAGACTTGCGGAGAGAGGACTCACCAATTTTTGACTTGCGAGGTTCCGGAGAGCCGTAGGTACAATCAAGATCAAGCATGCTAAAGATGTGACTAAAGACTGTTTCATAAGTGAAAGATTTCAGGGCATCGGTGTCACGAAGCTTAATATTGTTAACAATTTCAGCAAATATGATTTTAACTAGATTAGGGCGCTCACCACGACGGAAACACTCAAGCCAAAATTAGTCAACTTGACGGATATGAGAATATTTACCTCCGGAGGGGCGAAGGAACCATGAGACCATCAAATGGAGAAAACGATCGTGCGCATCTAAAGTAAGTACTTGACCGGTGTGAGAACCAAAGTGATTCTCATTCTCAATTCCTATATCCTCAAGAGCAAATGTAGACTCCAAGAGAGGGACATCAATAACAAACTTTTTCCCCAAAAGATAAGATTCAATCCCAACAACTTCTAAATTTTCTTCATTATTGATAAGATGAGCATTGGAGTAAAAGAGAAGTACCATGTGTTTGTAGCAAATGTCCGGAATGCTCAAAATACCAAGAAAACTCCATTCTCTCAACCACTCTAGGTAACGAAAAAGAAATCTCTCGGAGTTGAGGAAGTTGAGATCAATCACACGTTCCCGACGAACACCGTACTCCTTGACATATTTAAAACGCTCTCTCAACTCGGTAGTTCGAAGGGATTTTCGAAAGAGCTGGGCGAGATTTGGACGCATACTCGATTCACCGGTTTGAACGGCCTTACACTTTTTGTTTACATTCTCCGTCATCCTAAAAATGCAAGCAAGCAAGTTTTAAAATTAAGTGTATGCATAGATTTCTTAATTCAATCCAATGGTAAATCCCACTTAGGTTTTTTAAAAAATTGAAAATTAAAACAAAAAAATTTTAGAAGAAAAACAGTAAAAGAAAATACGAGTGAAAAATTATATATTGGAATAAAAAATTTGAAAATTTTGAAAAAAATTTACAAGATTTGAAAAACCCAAGCATAAAAACATATAAACTATAAAAATAAAGTTTTCTAACCTAAGATTCGAACATAAATTGAAGGAAAAAGAAAAAGAGGAAAAATACCTTGATTTGGGATTTTGAATGAATGAAAGAAAATCTTGGCACAATATTGTTGAAGCTTGCTTAGACAAGTGATTTAGAGAAAAACCCCTCAAGATTTGGTGAAAAAACACAAAGGTTTAGAGGGTTTTTATAGGGAAAAATTCGGGCTAGGGTTTTTAGGGTTTTGGAGAGTTTTAATAAAAGTGAACTTTATCATTAAAATCCCTACTTAAAGCAGTCCGCGAAACCGTTTCGGAACGGGCTTGACCGTTTCGAAACGTGGGCACGAGAGTTTGATCGTTTATAGAACTTCAGCTGACCGTTTCAATACAGGTTTGACCGTATCGAATCGCCGTTGACTCGTATCGAAACCAGTTTCGATACACCCCTTGGCAGTAGCCAAAACGTTTCGAAACCCTTTTAAGGCGTTTCGAAACGCCCTTCTCACAGATACGGATTTAAGGTATCCGTATCGAAACATGTTGACCCGTTTCGATACACCTGGGCCTGGAAGTGCAGATGAGGCTCTAAAAGTGCAGAAAATTGAATTTTTCTAAGGCCTAACTTGCATGAATGACATGAATGAGCATGAAAAACATATTCAAACATAAACATACTCCCCCTAGCTATAGGCATGGATGAGATTAGGAGTAAAAACACATAAACATGGCATTTCTCAAGATCAAGCAATTTTAACAGAGGTCTTAAAAGGTCAAGATAGGCTAGCTAGACCTAACTCTCTCCTAAGGGACCAAAAACGCTCCTTGTCTAAAGGTTTTGTAAATATGTCCGCTAATTGATTTAAGGTATCTACATACTCTATAACCACATCTTCTTTAAGGACATGATCTCTAATGAAATGATGCCTTATTTCTATGTGTTTGGTTCTAGAGTGTTGGATGGGATTTTTTGTTAAACAAATGGCACTAGTGTTGTCACATTTTAGGGGTATGGTTTCAACTTTAATTCCGTAATCTAAGAGTTGTTGCTTCATCCAAAGGACTTGAGCACAACAACTCCCTAAGGATATGTACTCGGCTTCGGTGGTAGATAAGGCTACACTATTTTGTTTCTTAGAGAACTAAGATATGAGCATACTACCTAGGAATTGACAAGTTCCTGAAGTACTTTTCCTATCGATTTTGCATCCCCCATAATCCGCATCCGAATAAGCATGAAGGTTGAAGGTGGAGTCTCTAGGGTACCAAAGACCTAAACAAGTAGTATCTATAAGGTACCTAAAGATTCTCTTAACGGTTATAAGATGAGACTCTCTAGGACTAGCTTGAAACCTAGCACACAAGCAAACACTAAACAAGATATTCGGTCTACTTGCGATAAGGTAAAGCAATGATCCAATCATAGAACGGTAAAGCTTAGAGTCAACACACTTACCTCCTTCATCTTTGTCAAGCTTTGTAGATGAGCTCATAGGTGTGGCTTGAGGCTTTGCATTTTCCAAGTCAAACTTCTTGAGCATATCTTTTATGTATTTTGCTTGATTGATGAAGGTGTCATCCTTCTTTTGCTTGATTTGGAGTCCCAAAAAGAATGAGAGCTCCCCCATCATGCTCATCTCGAATTCACCTTGCATTAGCTTAGCAAACTCTTGGCAATGACATTTGTTAGTAGAACCAAAAATAACATCATCAACATAAATTTGAACTACTAAGATGTCATTTTTATAAATAGTGTAGTGCCCACCTTACCTTTTTCAAAACCTTTTTCAATTAAAAAGTTTGAAAGTCTTTCATACCAAGCTCTAGGAGCTTGTTTTAAACCATAAAGAGATTTAGTGAGTTTGAAAACATGATTTGGAAATTTTGAGTCTTCAAAACCCGGTGGTTGTTCCACATACACTTCTTCATTTATAAAAACATTTAAAAATGCGCTTTTAACATCCATTTGAAAAAGCTTGAAATTATGATAACATGCATATGCAAGCAACATCCTAATTGCTTCCATTCTAGCTACGGGTGCATAGGTTTCATCAAAATCTATTCCCTCTTCTTGAGTGTTACCTTGTGCTACAAGTCTAGCTTTATTTCTCACAATATTACCACTCTCATCTAGCTTGTTCCTAAAGACCCATTTAGTTCCTATAGTAGATTGATTACTAGGCCTATCAACTAATGTCCAAACGTTACTTCTCTCAAATTGATTTAACTCTTCTTGCATAGCCATAATCCAAAAATCATCTTTCAATGCTTCTTTTATATTCTTAGGCTCTATGCATGAGATAAATGCAACATGATTCATTAATTTAAGAGAAGATCGAGTGGTTACCCCCTTGGATGGATCACCCAAGATTTCACCATCTTTGACATAGTTGAACTTCCTTGGGTAGCTCACTTCCTTTTCCTCAAGAGCCAAATCCTTCAAGGCTTCAAGAGGTGGATCTTGTGTGTCCTCTTCTTTTGTTGTTGGAATCTCATCCTCCTTTGAAGTTTGTCCTCCATCAAAGGCATTTATGATTCCTACATCATCATCATCACAAGAATCCTTCCTTGGAAGGAGGTTATCATCGAATACAACATGTATAGATTCTTCTACTACTAAAGTTCTTTTGTTAAATACTCGATAGGCTTTAGATGTTAAAGAGTATCCTATGAAAATAGCTTCATCACTCTTTGCATCAAATTTACCTAAGTTATCTTTTCCATTATTTAAAACAAAACACTTGCAACCGAAAGGGTGAGAATAGCTAATGTTAGGCTTTTTAGATTTTAAAATCTCATAAGGTGTTTTCTTTAAAATTGGCCTAATTGTTACTCGATTAACAATATAGCAAGTTGTGTTTGTGGCTTCCGCCCAAAAATATTTAGGTAAATTATTTTCACAAAGCATGGTTCTGGCCATTTCTTGCAAAGTTCTATTTTTCCTCTCAACTACCCCATTTTGTTGAGGAGTTCGAGGAGCCGAAAATTGTGGCTAATACCATTTTCATTTAAAAAATCTTCAAACCCTAAATTTTGAAACTCGGTTCCATGATCACTTCTAATATGTGAAATTTTAAGTTCAAGATCATTTTGGGTTAGTTTTGAAAATGTGATGATTTTTTCCAAAGCCTCATCTTTAGTACTTAAAAATAGAACCCAAGTAAATCTAGAAAAATCATCAACAAGTACAAATGCATAAGACTTACCACCCAAGCTCATAGTCCTAATTGGCCCAAATAAATCCATATGGATTAGTTGTAAACATCTACTTGTAGAAATATCATTAATGGATTTAAAGGACGACTTATGTTGTTTACCCTTAGAGCATGCATCACAAATTTTATCATTTGAAAATTTTATCTTGGGTAAACCTCTAACTAGATCAAGGGAAACTAGTTTTTCTAAAACACTAATGCTAGCATGTCCTAGTTTCTTATGGCACAACCGTGCATCATTTTCATTTTGTGCTACTAAGCATGCATGAGATGTATGAATGTCGTCTAGATGCACCATGTATATGTTCCCTATGCGATGACCTATGAGCATAGTATTATTAGATTTAATGTCAACAATTTTGCATCCATTTTTATCAAATAAAACATTAAATCCTTTATCACACAATTGACTTATGCTCAATAAGTTATGTTTAAGACCATCGACATACAAGACATTTTCAATGAGAATAGTAGAGTGATTACATATGGAGCCAATACCTTTAATGTGACCTTTGGAGTTGTCACCAAATGTCACTACTCCTCCACTTTTTGGCTTTAAATCCATGAGTCTACTCTTGTCTCCGGTCATATGTCTTGAGCATCCACTATCAAGGTACCATGAGTTTTGACTTTGTGCTTTGGCCTTGTAGCAATGCTCCCCTACAAACAAAGATATTAAGCTTTTGTTTTTGGTACCCAAATCATTTTGGGTCCATGAGTGTTAGTTCCAAAAATCTTGGTTCCCTCAGGAATCCAAGATGACATAGCAAGAATGTCATTAGATTGCACAAGTTCCTTAGGAACCCATACACTTCTAATTCTTTTAGTTTTTCTATGTCTAGGAAGACTACCTTGTTTGTAGTTATTAGTCCTTTTCTTAAGTTGGTTTGTTTTAGACGATTCACCAATTTCATGCTTCACACTACCAACATTTTTAAAGGACTCCTTGAGCTTGTTAAGCTCATCTAACACCTTTTGGTGTTCACTATTACATTGAGATAAAAGATTATTAAGTTCAACATTTTTATCTTGAAAAAATTTTAGTTCATTTTTCAACCCTAATATCTTTTTCTCAAATTTTGAATTAGCTTGAGAGAGTGAGTCATTTTTCTCATTTAGTTCCAAAATGATTTTCTTATTCCTAATGACCGACTCCTTATATTTTTCAACTAATTCATCATAGACCTCTTGCAACTCATCATATGCATCATTTAATTCATTATATGTACAATCAAAAAATGATGAGTTAGAGGTTACCATAGAGGAATCTTCCTCAAGTGCCATGAGGCAAAGGTTGGCCACTTCTTGTTCGTCATCCTCCGATGACTCCTCATCACTCCAAGTAGCAAGCTTGGATTTGAGCTTCTTCTTCTTCTCAAAGTCCTTCTTCTTGAGTTGAGGACACTCCGAACGTATGTGACCGGGTTTATTGCAATCAAAGCAAATGATTTGATCCCTTGCTTCTTCTTTGTTCTTACTTTTGAAGTCCATTTTTCTTTGGATTTTTCTTCCCCGGTTGGACCTCATAAAGTGTGTGAATCGTTTGGCTATCATAGCCAATTCTTCTAGTTCATCCTCCTCACTAGAAGAGCTTTCCTCAAGTAGTGAAGCTTTGAGAGCTATACTCATCTTCTTCTTCTTTTCAGCCTCTAGCTTTTCTACTCTCTTCTCTTCTTTCTTCTTCTCTTCTTCCCTACCTTGCTTCATAATCTCATGTGTAAAGAGAGAACCCACTAGCTCATCAAGCTTTAAAGTCTTCAAATTTTTAGCTTTTATGATGGCGGTTCTCTTCCCATCCCATGATTCGGGAAGTGAATAGAGTAGCTTCCGGACAAGCTTGTCTTCCGGTATTGTCTCTCCAAATCCTTTGAGCCCATTGACTATGGTGGAGAACCGATCAAACATCTTGGACACCGTCTCATCGGGTTCCATCTTGAAATTTTCATAACTAAGATTGAGAATTCCAATCTTAGTTCCATCTTGAAATTTTCATAGGTAGTCTCAAGAGTATCCCACACTTCTTTGGCACTCTCAATGGATGATACTTTGGAGTAGATATCCGGACTGAATGAGCAAAAGAGCATGTGGAGAGCTTTTTCATTTAATTGAATATTTCTCCTTTCTTCTTCACTCATCTCCACCTTTTTCTTCAAAACCATCTTCCCTTCATTATCTTGCTTCAATGGAATGTAAGGGCCATCTTCAATCACATCCCAAACCAAGTAGTCATTGGACTTGATGAAGAGCCTCATTCTATTCTTCCAAAATGAATATTTGTCACCATTGAAGAAGGGCGGTTTTGTAGTGGATTGAGACTCGAACATGCTCGAACCTGATGTAGAAGCCATTTCTTGATATTTTGATGATCACACTCTTCCTAGGAATTCCTCTTGTGGTTGTTAATCCTCAAAGAGGTAGGCTCTGATATCAATTGTTGAGTGGATCGAATGATCGAAATGAACCAAGAGGGGGTGAATTGGATATTTAAAGGTTTAGGTGGTGGAAATTGCAAATTAAAAAGATAGACAAGGAATTTTATAGTGGTTCGACTTTCTAACCAAAGTCTACATCCACTACATTAGCACACCACTAAGGATTTGCAACAATTCCACTAATTGTTCTTCCCCTTTTCTAGGCTCAGGAGGTAACCCTTACAATTTTCGGTTAAATTTTCTACCCAAAATTTAACCCAAGTCTCACACAAATAGAACAAAGATTTTTTTGGCTAAGAAAGTATCTCTCAATACAAATTATAGCCCAATTACAAGCACTCAACCCAATCGAAAAAGATAAGAATGAAAATAACAATTGGGGTTTCTAGACAATATTGGGATTTAGGCACAAATGCTTGGATTTGATGTTTGGATGTTTGCTTGTGGATCAATTGTTGTTGCTGGAGCTCTTAGAGGTCCCTTTTATATCTTCTCATTGATTTCTAGCCGTTACTAGCCGTTGGGATCAAATTAGAGCCGTTGAGGACTTTAATTCCCACATTAAATGCAGTTCTGACGCTCCTCGTTTCGAAACGCCAGACCCTGTTTCGAAACAGACCAAAATAAAAAGAGCCGTTGGGATGTATTTAAGAGCCCGTATCGAAACGGTTTTTGCCCGTTTCGAAACGCTTTTGCCACTGTCAAGGGTCGTTTCGAAACGTCTTGAAGCCGTTCCAAAACGCCTTAACGACTACTTGAAAATTAGTAAAAAATCTTACAACGGTCATATTTTTCAAATCAAATGAAGAACCGTTTCGAAACAGTTGAAGTCGTTTCGATACGGGTTCTCAATGTTCTAAAGCTATTTCGATACTTGTTTCGAAACGTGAGTTGGCAGAGCCAAAAACGTTTCGATACCCGTTTTGAATCATGGGTTGACAGTTTCAAAACCGTTTCGAAACGCCTTAGGCCGTTTCGAAACAGGGACTCGAAAAACACTGTTTCGGCTTTAAGAACACTTAGAAAATATTTGAAAAGCTTAGTTTTTAACTTAGGCATATTCTTTAAATCATATGGGGATGTTTGAGGACTTAAAAATTCGTTTTGACATTTTCAAATTGGTCCTTAATTTCTTTAGTTATATCAAAATTAAAATATCGGTTTCACATAATCCCACCGTGAGGTAAAGTGGTTGTTGGATGTGAGTTCCAACGTGTTTATCCGTGTATTCGAGTCATAGCTAGGTGCCAATTTAAATTGATATGTGTATCAATGTGATGTGGAAATGTGTTTCCTCTTGGGTGATTATATGTGTTTACATAGTTGTGGAAATGAGCTTGTTGAGCATGACATATTATTGGATATTGTTCATGCATCATTGACATTTTGGCTCTTGAGGATCAAAGGTATGATCATGCATTTATCATGGTGGAGATCGTGCTTGGACCCTGCATTGTCGAGGTTTGTTTTTAAAGAGCTTACCCTCACTAAGCTTTATTGCTTACGCTCTCTTTTGTTCGACAATGCAGATCATTAGTTCGTGGGTTGCTAGCGCAAGCGGAAGGCCTCCAAGTGTGGTTGTTGGCTTTGAGTACATCAAGTATGAGTTTTTAATGTTGGAACATGTAATAGTTAAGCAATGGGATTAGTGTTTTTTTTATGGATATTGTTGGTTGTTTAGGAGCTTGTGTGGACTCCTTGTTATGTTGCTTTTGGATGGCTTGTCGATGCCATGTTTGAATTGTAAAACCATGCCTTATTTCGCTTACCTTGTATGTTGGCCATGTGCCTTTTGAGGTTGCCTTTGTGTTTGAATGTTGGAGTATGAGACCTTGAATGCTTAAATGCTATCCTTTGCTCAAATGCATGATTTCTTTGTTGAATGATGTATGTTCATGAAGAGTGCCTTGTATGACTAGATTTTGGTTAATGGATGTTGTATGAATGCTTGTTTGGGTGTAGGGAGGTCCTAAATTGCATCTAGGTTCGAGTCTTGTATGCTTTTGCTGATTTTGGGAGACTTGCAGTGTAGGGCGTATCGATACGCCTGAGGGCCGTATCGATACGGTCTTGCCTGCAGGACTCAGTTTTGGCTGGGCGTATCGATACACGGGGTGTATCGATACGGTTTTTGCTCACTGGAATTCTGAGATTTTGGTGAGTTATTACCGTATCGGTACGGTGTCTTTGAGTATCGGTACGGGTTTATCTCGTTGACCACGAGATATTGACTGGGAAGGGCGTATCGATACGCTCAAGGGTTGTATCGATACGGTCTTCCTGTGTTGACTATTGGGTGTTGACTTTGGTCAAGGCGTATCGATACCCTTGACAGGTGTATCGATACGGCCTGTTTAATCACAGAAAATGGGTTGTTTTAAAGGTGATGTCCTGAATGATCGTTTTTGTTTTGCTCTTGTTTCCGCTGACGTGTTTCACATAGGACATGGTAATGCATTTAGACAAGATAAATAAAAGTAATTTTCTAGGGTTGCTGACCGAGGGGGAACCTTAACGGGTTTCGCTTCGGTTTTCCCCGTGTGACCCACTCGGACCGGTCAAACGTCTGGACCGAGACTAGGGGGTTACATTATGACCACCGACAAAATCATAATCAGAAACTAGCGTCGTTAAAATCTTTGTGCGAGCAACAAACGAACGCTAGGGTATGCTGAAATCATGCCACAAGGACAGATGAAACGAACCACAAAATAAAAAAAATGTCACAAAGACAGAGGAAAAGGCGTGTCACGAGGACAGAGAAAACGCGTGCCACAAAGGCAGAGATTCTTATTAAAATATAAAAAATAAGAAAAACAAGAAAAAAAAATCCGGTGGTCGACAACCAATACTAAGATTGGTTGCCGACCACCAATCAAAGAAAAAAAAGTTGCAGTCGGCGGTGAGAAGATGATGAGTGGTGGCAGAGAATTAGAGAATTAGAAACTTATTGAAATGACTATAAAAAATTGAGAGACAATATTGTTGAGAGAGACAACCTCGTACCCTAAACATAAAAACGGACATACATATAATTAAAAAAAATTGGTCCTTAAATTATACTTGAATTTTAAATTAGCCCTTAAATTTTCTTTTGATGAAAATAGAATCTCAATTTACTCTCGATTTATTAAAAAAAATAACGGCCAATAAAATGTAATATGCGACTTGCTCTTATTGAATGTCATAATAGAATAAAATAGAGAAAATATAATTTAAATCACTAGTATTAGAGATGTTTGTTGTAGGGTGGCCTTTCCAAGTCAATTTACGCTATATATAGTATTAAAATTTGAACTTATGATATTGTTTAAGAGATTTAGTGTCTCATCTTACTACACCAACTAGTTATTGGTAAGTTAAAAATATTTTGATAAATAGACGGTATAAATTTTAGTTTGCTCACATCTGTCAGTTTTAGGTTATATGATGTTTAAATTAAAGCCAAACAATTTTAATGTTTACGGTCCTAATTAAGACTTATGTTATATGAGTTTAAGTTTTAGGGTTTAGAATTATAGTTCAGATTTAAAATTTTTAGAAGAGATTTGCTCCAATAATGCACTTTGGGAAAATTAAATGGTCATCTCAATTATTCGTTAAACTAATAATGAATCTATAGTGCTATGAAAGTCGTGGAAAAGATATAATGATTTTTTTTAATTAAAAAAGTCGATTTTTCAAAATCGTCGAAAAAGAGACGACTTTCTAATGTACTTCAGAAATATCTCTAGATGTGCAAATAACTGGTTTTTCACTTAATTTCAATTATTTTTCTCAGTATCTATATTATTTGATCAGAAAAGTCGAGTTTTAAAATTTAGAATTTAAATTTTAGGAGTTGAAATTGAAATAAAAAAAAATAGTGTAAAATAAATTTAAAAAGAACAACAAACTTATCTAAATATCACTTCTGAATAGTGGAAAATTTTAAAAGCAAAAAGAAATACAAAAACATTATTGACATATATTCATGCCTGGTAAATGACATATATAAGTACATGACACTTACCCAAATACAAAGAAATGGAGAAGAATTACAAAATATAAGAACCAAACAACCTACGGCTTGGCCTATCAACCATTCTTGATCCCAAACACTCTATCTACCATTTTAATGGAAGAAGAAACTCTGTAAATTCTCAACAAAGAAGAAGAAAAGGTTCATAGTCACTAGAGAATCTTACATTTAAAGGCTTTGTCGATGTTCTTCACAAATCAACACATCTGCTATGGTTGTTTTGTAGGCTTCACACCCGGACCGTCTTTAAACCAGCCGCGATCGGCATGCCTATGAACCCGATGAGGACACTTAGGCACCATTGTGCACAAGTGAGTGGCGTTGTGCTAGCAAATGTACCCAGGAATTCGATGATGACGACTTGGAAAACTGCGGTGCAACCGAGAACAGTCACGAAAACATAGTTGTCTAATATGCCGCTGAAAACATCCATCTCCTCCATGTTTCGTGAGCTTATCTCGTTGAAAACCTGTGAGGAAAGAAGAAAAAAATGAAAATAAACCATGCATTTTAATGCATGCTTGATTGCTTCTATGCATGACCAAAGATCGAGTTCGAGTTCGAGCTGAATGACTGATTATACCCCCAACTCCTTCTGGCAATTGTGTAGCAGAATGTACTGAAGGGTATGGAGGAGTTCATAAAATGGTTTACCTGACAGAAGACAAATGAATTGAAAATAAGTGTGTTCAAAATCAGAGTCGAATCAGGGCCTTCGAGATTAAAAATCGCCTTTCCTTTTGCCTGAAGACACCATATTACCACCAACTGATACAGAGATTGCCCAAAGATGTTCCTCCACATGACATTGCTGATGAAATTCCCTTTCCTTCCAACCGGAGAACGCTTCATTAGTTCATCGGTTGGCGGCTCGGTTGCAAGTGCAAGTGCTCCTAAAGTATCCATAATCATATTCACCCACAATAGCTGAACAGCCGTCAGAGGAGCACTCCCTGCAGCATATGAAAATATGGTAAAAGACCATCCAATATTGAATACATACATATGTATTTGATATTCTGACCCGAGTCAAAATAAAATGTTATTATCATTCACAAATGAAGCTAGAACATAAGTTTAAAATAGAAGGGGCAAACATATTCCTTTCTTACCTGTCAAACATGCTGAGGAGAAGTTAACAATCAAGGCAACAATGTTGACAGTCAGTTGAAACTGTACAAACTTTTGTATATTTATGTATACTGAACGGCCCCATTTGGCCACAGTCAAAATTGTTGTGAAATTGTCATCCAGAATTATGACATCAGCACTCTCCTTGGCCACCTGGAATTAGAAGCAAGATCAGTTAAATCTTGATATTGTTAACATCAGGCAGTACTTCATATACTGAGTAAATTGTTGCTGACCTCAGTTCCAGCAATTCCCATTGCCAACCCGATATCTGCTTCGTGTAGGGCTGGGGCATCGTTCGTTCCATCACCAGTCACAGCAACAACTTCATCAAACGTGGTTCGTAATTGCTTTACCAGAGTATGCTTGTCCATCGGAGAAGATCGAGCTATCACCTGCAACGGAAAGGAACATTGAGGTATATAAATACATGATTTGTACTTGTTACAAGCACCTAACCGGTACTTGAATGGAGGATACCTGAATCTTAGGAATTAAGCTAAGCATTTCTTCCTGTGACTTCTCTCTGAAATCCGGACCTTCGATGGCTACACCGTCATCTGTAAGAATTCCACATTCCCTGGCTATAGCCTTTGCAGTGTTTATGTTGTCTCCAGTAACCATTCTTACAGTAATGCCAGCAGTACGGCAAACAGAAACAGATTCTTTGACACCGGGGCGAACAGGATCTTTAATGCCAACAATTCCTAAACAAGTATACCCCGAAACCGGAATAGCACTGTCCGGGGAGAAACCTCTTTCAAGTTCCATATAGCCGAGACACAGGGTTCGAAGAGCCTCGTTAGCAAACTGATTGATCGTATCATTGAGGTGGTTAATGGATCTTTCATCTAAGGGAACAACTTCTCCATTAGAATTGATCACCTTGTCACATCCAGCCAAAACTATCTCCGAAGCTCCTTTAGTATGTGCTCGTAATGTTCCTCCAGGAAGCTCCAGAACCACGCCCATTCTTTTCTTTGTAGAGTTGAATGGCTCGACCTTAACAGTTTTCGATGCTTGTCGTTCGGCTTGGGGATCTCCACCTAGAGACAAGCCAAACTCTAACAAAGCAGTCTCTGTAGGAGTTCCCAATATCTCACGTTTTCCATCTTTGCCAGTAACAATTTCACCCCCAGAGTTGAGAAAAATTGATTGTAGCAGAAGTTTTAGAGCAGATTCCGGGACCTCGGAGCAGAAAGAAGCTTTATCAACGTTACTTACCTCCTTCACATTCATGCAAATGCATGATTTCACGACCGTCATGCGATTAGTTGTTAGTGTCCCGGTTTTATCGCTACAAATACTCGTTGCTGACCCCATAGTCTCGCAGGCTGCAAGGTGCCGGACTAGTGCTTTATCATTCATCATCTTCTTCATGGCAAAAGCAAGGCTCAGAGTCACTGCCAATGGTAGACCCTCCGGAACTGCAACAACAATAATTGTCACTGCAACAGCAAAGTACTCCAGCAGTTTCAGTAACTCGTCGCCGGACCAGCTCCACATACTCCCTTCTTGCACTTTACTCACTACCAGTCCTTGCACCATTACACCAAAAGTCACTACAGCAAAAAACAAGCCTACCTTCCCGATAATCGTCGCGACTCCGTTCAATTTCACCTGCAGCGGGGTCTCATCATCTCCCCCTTCACTCAGGGTTGCCATCAATTTGCCCCATTGAGTCCTCATCCCAACAGTGGTAACCAGCATCTTGCATGATCCATCTTGAAGCTTAGTACCAGACAGCATGAAAGGATTTTTTTCATTCACAAATACCGGTTCACTCTCCCCTGTTAGACTCGATTCATCGATTAGCACGGAAAATCCCGAGACGAAAAGGCCATCAGCAGGGACTTGGTCACCAATATTAAGGTGTACAATATCACCAGGAAGCAAATCATATATAGACATTTTCTGCCTACAATCATTTCTTGTTACCTGAATGGTGATCTTCTTTTTCTCCTTGTCCAAATCCTTGAACTGCAAAGATTGGCGATAATCACTCGTCGCTGTGACGAACACAACTAACAAGATACTCGCAACGATCCCAAGTCCATCATGAGCTCCATCCGGCCAACCTTCCATTGCTATCCCAACAGCCAACGACACGATAGCGCACCCACCGAGGATCATAAGGGTCATATCCTGAAGAGCTTCCCAAACAAATACAAAGAATCCCTTAGCTTCAGCCTCGGCAAACTTATTGATTCCGTAGATCTCTTGTCTTTTATTCAACAAACCGGTATCGGCAGTTAGTCCTTCGGCGGTCGATGTGGAGAGCTTTCCAGCAATGCCCTCTACTCCACCATGAAACTTTAGTTTCTTTACATCATGGCCTTCCACAATGGATCCTAACTCATCAGCACAAAGTTGAAAACCAGCAGCTTTGACTGCTTCTGGAACAACATAATCACTTGGTTGTACACCTGCAAAAGAAAGATTCAATTATATACATATACATATACATACATTATATGTGTATGTGTATCCAAAGGCGTTTTACAAAAAAAAAAAACATTAATAAAGTTGAATTTGCAGCAAAAGGTCTCACCAGAGATAAACTGAAAGGCAGCTTTTGATACCAGTACAGCAATTCTCAATTTCTCCTGCAATTTCCCATGATAACAATAATAATAATATCTACAATGTCATAAGAATGCTACTATATTTGAACTAATTAATAAAACTAAAAACTTCTAAACATATATATATATATGATCTCATAAATATTAAAATAAAAACATTGACAAAATACAAAGAAGATGAGATTTGGTAAGAAACAGGATTGTAAAGGGGACCTGATTGGTGCGACGCATAGCAGCGGCCTCGTAACGTTTGGAGAGGTTGGCGGTGAACCGAAAGCGGCGTTTGGGATTCTTGACGAAACCACAAACTTGCCTCCATTTTCCCAATGTTTCGTCGGAAGAATGCTTGGATTTGACATCGAAGTTTTGACTGAGATAAGTATCCATCACTCCTGGCCTTGGTTGCTACTTGCTAGAACAGAAATGTCAGATTCTTCATTCAAATATAGGAGGATGAAAAAACAATCAAAATGGAATAGGAAAAACATTTAAAGAAAAGAAGAGGAGGATCCGAAATTTGATGCACTTTAGTAGTGTGTTTGAACTGCTCTCTTCTTTCTCCTCATATTTTGGAACAGATTTTATGTCACTGCATGCATCATTATTCATTAATCGAATTGGACTAGTTTAATGTATGCTACATGATTTTTAATATAAATAAACTTCATGCCTAGTTCTAATCAACTTTTTATCTCAATCAATTTTGAGCCTTTTACCTTACTTTTAAAAGATTTGTTTTTGTATTTTCATTTTCCATTTTTTTCACATCTGTATCTTTTTTAATGTTTCAGAATTATGTTTTTTGTTATACTTTTTTTGTTCTTTATTATAAAACATCAAATTTATTTATTTTTTTTATTAAAATTTATTTATAAATTTATTATTACCCGGGAAATACTATATATGCATGTATCATGCGTTGGTAGGGGTGGAAATCGAGTGGGATTTCGTCTACAACACTTACGGTTACGGTTTCGGGGAATTTCCATTAAATGTTTCGAAGATTTTTTTGTCCTCGTACCTTCTCCGTACGGATCCATGCAGTTTTTCGGAAAATTCTCATCCAAAAAAATTAAATAAAATTACTATTTTACTAACCAAAATAAATGACCAATTCAGTTTAAAATATAAAGTTTGGATACATCGATTGGAAGCAGTTACGAGATGATGAATGAAAGTCTGTTGTGTTGGGAAAGATTTAGACAAGTGTTATATCTAAAAACTAAATGGAAACATGTTGAGAAATTTTAGTGTGGCTAGACTTGAGAGAAAGTTGAAGTGATAAAAATATAGTTAGGGTTTTTTATTAAGATATATATTAGGGGTATATAGATAAATAACTATATATATAAATCTTGTAAAATATCAGGATCCTTGCAGGTATTTTTTGGAATCCCCACGGTTATTTATACGGTTACAATTTAGTTATCCTCACGGTTCGAATATAACAATCCATATTCTCATCCCCATTTGAGCTTTAGTGATAAAATTTCCCCGTCCTCATATCTGTGAGTGAAGATTTTAATTATTCTTCATTCTATCAGTAATTTTTGCCTCTATACGCTAGTAAGAATAACTTGGGTGAAGTAGGGATGGCAATTTAATCCGAATCCGATCCAAATCCGATTCGATCCGAAGGAATTTATCCGATCCATATTCGATTAAAAAAATCAGAATCCGAATCCGAGAAAAATGTCCGAGTCCTAATAGGAGATGGGTTGGATATGGATCATGCCAAGATCCGATCCAAATCCATGTCCGATCCGAATCCGACGCATCCGATCCATATCCGAGCCCGAATCAAAACATTTAGGACTTTTAATTCCTTAAAACAAAATATCATGTATAATATTTACAATAAAACAAGAAGACAACATAAATAAAGTAAAAAGTTAAACTAAATACATTAAAATAGACATAACTACATATATTTTTTAAACGAGAACATAAATGTATATATTAGGTAATTTGGAATAATGGTAAAAACAAAATTAACTTTATATATATATATATATATTAAAATTGATAATAAAAATATAAATGTGTTAAGAATGTAAGTTAAATAATAATAATATTTATTATGATTTATATATATTAATTAACCTTAATATAGTGTAATATATCTATTTATATCATATGCATGTATAAATAAATATGAAAAAGATAAATGCAAGATCAAGTCATAGATAAACAAACAATAAAATAAATACAATGGAGAAACAAAAAAATGTAAATATCAATGAATTACTAAAAATTAAGGAAGTAAGTAATGTGCAATCGATGGATAAAGTTATGATATATTATGCTAAAATTATGAATTAAAATAGAAAGTAAATTAAAAGCATAAACAATAAACACAAAAAATTAAATGTAGTCAACAAATAAGGGATAAAAATAACAAGTGTAGAATTAAATAGCATAAATTAAATGCGTAAGAAATTAAATATACAAAATTATGGACTGATTTGCACTAAAATAAAATTATTAAAGGGCCAAAAAATAATATACCCTAAATACAATAAAATTCGCGAATCTACCCCTCACACTTGGGTCAAGACTCAAGACTAGGGATGACAATTTAATCAGAATTCAAAAACTCCGATCTAAATGTGGTTGAAAGAAATCCGAATTCGATCCGAAAAAATCCGATCCAAAAACAATCTGATCCAAATCTGTTTGAAAAAAATTCGAATCCAAATCAGAAAAAAATATCTGAGTCCGATTGTAACGAATTCGAACTTGGATTCTATACAATCCGATCCAAACCCGATCCATTGCCATCCCTAGGGTGAAGTCATACCCCAAAATTTGAGAGAATAATATTTAATCTTTAAAATTAAAAAAATAATTTCACTCTTAAAAAATCTTAGAGAATTTGGTTTCTAAATGTATAAAACGAACATAGTGACTAATCATTAGGAGTAGACGCATATCATGTTTCAATATTTTTCAAATATTTTTAAGGGTAAAATTCACAAATGGTCACTAATCTTTAGTTAATTATTCATTTTGGTAACTAAATTTCTAATTACTTCAATATTATCATTAAACTTTGTGTTTTGCTTCAATTTGGTCACTGAATTCTTAACGAAATTAAGAAAATGACTTGGCTGTTAACAAATTTTATATAATAACATATTTAGTCCTCCACATTCGCATTCTAATTCAAAAAATAATAACAAATTTAATCTTCACTATTTACACATTATTTCAATTTGGTCATACTTTAAATTAAAAATAATTTAACCCTAAATCTGAAACACTAAACCTAAAACTCTAAATCCATAAACCCAAAACCAAAAACCTTGAACTCATAAGCCCTAAACTTATTTTTGCTACAATCATCCTGATAGGAATAGTATGTAAAATCTCTAGTCCTAATTTCTCTACAACTCAACAGGGCTGAACCTGAAATGCAAAAATCCTTAGCATTGCCAATTCTAAGAATTTATCCAGCACGAATAAAGCAAGCCTCAAAAATACATACCAGACTGTAAACAACATTGCAATTTGCTCCGGTCTGAGTTCTGAATGAAAAAAACTCGAATTCTGAATTATAATACACATGCAAGTCTAATTGTTTTTTATTGTTAATTAGTCTTGTAGAGCTTAAAGTTTGAGAATGAAATCAAACTCAATTCTCAGCTAAATGAGAGCATGGAATCGAATTTGAAAATAAAACTCACTCTAGCTCAGGCCGAGTCTCGAGTTGATCTCGAAACCCCAGAAAATAATCTAAAACGATGGATACGAATACAGAAAAAGAAACAACACATAATGAAATTGAAACCACCATAATAAGAACTGCAACATTATAGCATTATCAAGTCTACAAAAACCCAGATTCCTCATTGTATTACTGATTGATAACATTAAAAAAAAAACCCAATAAAACTAAAGTTCAACAGTTGCAAAAACATATGATTGAAAACAAAAAGACAACCTTAATCGACGCTCTGCATGATGTCCTCAGCTGAAAACTTAGTACCCTTATCTTTATCGGCGGCGGCGCGTCCCTTGGCCTTACGATCCAGCAACGACTTCCTATCCTTGTCGAGCCTGAGCTTGGTGATGACGACTTTCGACGGGTTGATTCCGACGTTGACGGTTGAACCGTTCACCTTTTCACGTGTGATGCGCTCGATGTGGATCACCCATTTGCGACGGTAGACCTGAACGACTTTCCCTTCGCGTCCTTTGTAGGTGCCACGAACGACTTGGACCTCGTCGTCCTTGCGGACCGGCATGGAGCGGACGTTGTACTTGGACCTCAGATCGGATGAGAGCGTCGCGCTCATTAGCACGCGGCGGACGGAGGAGGGTGCCGTAAAATGGGCCTTGCGGCTCTTGCGGCGAGAAGAGGAGACTCGTGGGTTGTACTTCATTGCTGCGGCGGAGGAGTGGCTTTGGTTTCCTCTTCGACTCGGCGGCGGCAAATGAAAAAGGGGGATATATGGGTTTTGGAATAATATATGGTTGAAGAGTGGGGAAAGCTAGGGTTTGCTTGGATGTGTGTGGGCCGAAGCTTTATGGGCCTATATGGTTATCGAGGCCATCTTAGATATTTTAGAATAATAATAAAATTAAGAGTAAACTACGTGTTTTCTAATAAACTTTTTAATTTTATCATTTAATTTTTTTCTCACTATTATGAATTGTTCCTCTCTATGCACATAAAAACATATGAAATTCCGAAAGAATCCCCGTCTCCTTTGAAAACCCTCTACTAATTTCACCTAAATTAAAAAACCTAACAGTGAAACCTCCTCTCCTTATTTCTGCAACAATGGCTTCCACCATCACAAAGATCCCCACCAAATCCCTCCTCAAGCACCTCATTTCCTCCTCACCCAAGCCGCCGGTTTCCCGCTTCTTTTCCACCGCCGAGAACCGGACCCAGAAACTCGAGCGCATCGCCGATGAGCTCTTAGATCTTACAAAGCTCGAACGCTGTGATTATTCCATCCTCTTCCGTCTCAAACTCGGCCTCAACCGCTACGGCCCTTCCGTCTCCGGCGTCACCTCCCCCGGCGCTTCTGCACCCGGGGCCGGATCGGGCGCTGCGGAAACGAAAGCCGCGGAGAAGACGGCGTTTGATATAAAGCTGGAGAAATTCGATGCGGCGGCGAAGATAAAGATAATTAAAGAAGTGAGGTCGTTTACTGATTTGGGATTAAAAGAAGCTAAAGACCTGGTGGAGAAAGTTCCGGTTGTGGTTAAAAAGGGAGTCGCCAAAGAGGATGCTGAAGCCATTATTAAGAAACTCCAAGAATTGGGTGCTACTGCGGTACTAGAATGATTCTCTTTACCCTTCAATAATGTTGTAGGATAATTGTTGTTTTGATGAAATTAGGAAGAAAAAAAATAGTTTCCGAGATTGTTTTGCTCTTGGCATTAGTATTTTTGTTTCACGGGAAACAATAAAATTTATTAAATTATTTACGTGTTATATTTATAAAATTTAAGTTCTAATATAAGAATTTGTGTGGTTATACAAATTCTTATCTAAGGCAAAATTTACACAAATTCTTACCTAAAGCAAAATTTACACAAATTCTTACTCTGATAATAATTTATATAATTACACGAATTTTTACTTAATTAGTAAGAATTTAGATTTTACTAATTATTACTTAGTCTTACGTAAATTTTTACTAAAATAGTAAGAATTTGTATAAGAGCGCATTTTAACCACACCCTAAGGTGTCGCATCTTAGCATTTCCCTTTAAGAGGGAATGTTCCCAAACCAAACGTTGGTATGTAATTTTAGTAAAGATTGTTCGTTGATAATAATCTTTTCCACGAACCAAACATTCCGCTAAAACTTGAAAGTGAAAAACTCTGCTGAAATCCATTTATGGAAGATTATTTTAGTTTAGGGTATATCAAATTTGATTAGATTAGGGACGGGATTGAAGAACTTTTGTTTGGATTACTTATAGTACTTGTACTTTAGCTTCTCTGCTTGATTTCTAAAACTATGTTGCTGGTTTCCAAGACCGGCAATGGCTTTATTGTTAGTTCAGTGTAATTTTTGTAGCATGACTCGGATTAGATATGCGAAAATCAGCTTCTAAAAAAACATATATTAATAGCAAATTCGCCTACAAAAATTCTATAAACGACTAATACAAGAAAATGCCTTATGGCTTTACCATAATCAACTAGATTTCGAAACAAACCTAACCAACATGTAATTTACAGCATATAGTTTCTGACTTTCTGTAGCCACCCAGACTGATGAGGTTCAGCCCTGGTTAGCACACACTCGCTCTCCCCTGGCTCATTTAAATGCTATATCGGCAGATATTCCACTCCCGTCCGATGCCAATTTCTTAATGTAATACTTGGATTTACGAGATAGATTAATCCTTTTCCTCCGTTCCTCCGGTATCATGTCGATGGTACATTCCGTAAACCCACGCCTTACAAACCTGTTAAAGCTTAAAACCATGAGTAATTCACCTCCTACTGAGAAATGCTGGCATACTTTATAAGTAGTGGGAGAGAAATACAAACCAATCAGCAGTCCGAGTTGTCAGAAGGAAAAGCATATCCAATCCGATGGAGGACGCCTTCTTTTCGATGTAATCTGCATAAATTTGATTGACGTCAAGAAGTGAGAACTATTATTTGGAATATGCTTTTCCAAATACAAACCAATCAGCAGTCCGAGTTGTCAGAAGGAAAAATTCATAATCTGATGGAAAACCGGCATCATTCTATGATAGTAGAGAATTTCAATATCATACCAAGCAATTTATCTCCCTGTCCTTGTTCTCGGCATTCAGGCGAAACTGCGATACAAGCAACTTCTCCACACTTTTCTTTGAAGAAAGGAAAAAGAGCAGCACAAGCAACGATTTGACCTTCTCTTTCCATGACGACAAATGAATCTATGGCCTTAAGCAGCTGCGCAAACAAAAAGCCATGCAAGAATTTAATTCTCGGATATTGGCTCCATGCCTCCGGCTCAAAAAATAAGGGCTTTTCCCCCCTCCCATTTTGGTAAGATTTGAAGCAAAGGAT
Organism: Hibiscus trionum; assembly: GCA_030270665.1. NCBI lineage: Eukaryota > Viridiplantae > Streptophyta > Magnoliopsida > Malvales > Malvaceae > Hibiscus > Hibiscus trionum. The sequence goes on from BSYR01000025.1 coordinate 22,431,262, forward strand.
AATTTTAATGAATCTGATCTTTTCACTAAACAACCAAGAACCAGTAGAAGAAATAAAACATGCAAAATAGGGCCAAACTTTTAATCTTATTGCATCAAGCACATCATTAAGCATAAATAAAGGAGATAGTCTGGTAAAAAAGAGAGCATTACAGACCTCTTCATCACTCCTGCGAACCAAATTGCCAGACTCTTCTAAAGGTTGTATGATTTGCCTGATCCCAGCTAGATCTGTTACCTTAGCCATCCTAGCCCCTTCGTATAGATCACTAAATAACAAGCAGAGTTAAAGTCGGCAAATTGAACACAAGACAGCATAATGGCTTCCTAGATCTTGCAACAGCATTTCATAAACTAACTAATGTCAGCCACATGAAGTTACTCTGGATCCCTAGTCCTTGGAAAAAGGATAACAGAACAAATATCCCTCCAGTTGTCAAACGTAATGACACTGATATGCAAAGTTCTTAATGCACGACCCAGTTTTCAAAAAAAAAATATTGGTAATACTAGGAGGCCCTCTAATGATGCATCAGTGAATTCGAATAAAATGTAATTATAACTTTACTAAACACTTAGTTGCATATAACATTCATTTTAGGTGTAACCCTGCATCCATGGAAGAACCCAATAAATCATCCAAGCGAGCTATCAGAAAAGCAAATGTTGGGAACTCACTAATCAATGCAGATACATAGGGAATTAACTACATTTGGTACAAAATACCTGACAGCCAATGCCTACTTTCGCATAAGGTTAACCGACAAGTTCACTGCAAAGATTAAATACCTGGCCACCATTGTCCCCATTCCGTCTCGTTTGAATAGTTCCAATAATAAGACCCCACCTATAGTGCCATCTAACAAATGAACTCTTTGTACACCACCCTGACAATGAAGCCGAAAATGGAATCAGCTTGTTGTTTTAATTTTTATTTTTGGGAAGGCATCTAAATATACTAAGCTGGCAACAAAATATGGGAACTTACTCTGCAGACAAAAGCTGCAGCAGCCAACTCTGAAAGGTAACCATTTAGTCGACTTAGCCGCTCCTGACCTCCAATAGCAAAGCCCTGCTCTCCAGTTAGTCCATTGCCGTTGTCAAAACCAACACCATTCTGAAATGCTGGATTACGAGCACCATTAAGAGCCTGCCCATTCTGCGAAGAGTGGACAGCTGCAATAGAATCATTATGTCCAAGGCAAGTGAGATCTTCTTCAGCAAAAGCTTTCACATATTTAGCTGCTATTTCGCTTTGCTGGGCTCGCTGACGGATTAAGTTATCTGCTTCTTCTAGAGGCAAGAAATTAATAAGACATCCATTCTCATCCAAGATCGGACCATCTATGATGCAAATAAGCTTATCTGCTCCAATAGCTATTGCACAAGCTGTAGCAACTTCATATGTGCTGAAATTTAGGAAAACATTAAAAAAGGGTTTTTGATCACTGGGAAGTTATAACAGAGGGAGAGAGCATATGCAAACATATGTTTTAGTTGAAGCAGAACTAACTTAGAGAACATATGCAAAGAATACAAGGACAGCTCAGGTTGAGAAGGTGTATTCAACCCACAAGAGATTTTCTGGAGTTATTTTTTTTTAATCCTTATGCATTGACATCCTGCTAACCCTACAAAGTTGCTTACTGAGACACCAAACTAAATGATCCCTCCGTATATGAGAAAACCAACTTGGATAAAATCAAACGAAGATAGAAAAAGTAAAAGCGGAAAAAAGATTGGTTTCTCACTCTGATGGCCAGCCTAATAAATAAGATCTACTTAAAAAAAAGCAGAATATAATTTCCCAGCAACCATGAAAAAAAAAAACTGCTTCAAAGTGAAAATAGGAGTTTTTCGCTTCATCACATAACAGATAAAAGCATACTGCAACCAAATGCCATCAAAAGTTACACTGCATACTTGCAATTTAACACTTCTCCAGAGCTAGAATAACCCAAGTTGCTTAATATTACTACACAACCACCATCAAGCCTCTCACGCATGCGAGCAACATCTATTTTCTTTACTTCACCTGTTGCTCCATAATCAACACCTTCAACAACTCCTCTTCTCTGCAAAAGGGTTTAACAAGATTCAGAGAGGAAAAAACATAAAAAGTCTAACAGCAGAGGACATACCAGAAATATGCTTTCTCAGGCCACCCATCTCTCTATATGTTATATTACTCCAACTCTTCATTTTTTCATATGCATCCGTGTCCCACACCCCTTTCCAATGTATAGTGTATACTTGGATATAGGTATGGAGCATGATCCTCTAAGAACCCTTCAAATACATTAAAATATGAAGAAATGTTTTTTAACAAACTAGTGTTGGACACATACCCATGTCCAACACATACACCTTAGTCCAAATAAGGTAGGCTACATGTACATACACATAAATGTAAAAGATAATATATTATATATCCCTACTCGGTATAGCCAGTCTCAGAGAATAATATCAGAGCACATAAAAAGCATAAGCCAAAACCAAGTATTCTATTCTCAAAATTAAACATTCTAACCTTGGCTGCAAGGAAGTTTCCGCTAGCAACACTAACACCAACTTCATGCAAACGACTACTATCACCATGTCGACGAATATTAGATATGGAGGGTCCAGGAGAAAGTTTTGCTTCCATCATTACACGAATCCCACCAGCCGCTTCTGTTGCAGCAGCTAGCGATTCAGAGTCCGTTATTCTATATCTATCATTATACTTTGGTTCATGTCCTGCAAATGTCATAGCTTATTTTAAGTCACTACAAACCTATCCAACGTAAGCAGAAAGTTCAATCATAGTTAAAGATACAGACTGAACTATACAACTAAAACATGTTCAATCAAAATTAGAATGAAATGAAGGTTCAAATTTTGGACAAAGCATCAAAATTGCTTAGATCATAAAAATAAAAACATACAATATTAAAATATATGACAGAAGTTTCGACAAAAAGCTCAATCATAGTTAAAAGTAAGATAAAGACTGAATTATTCAACTAAAACAAGTTCTATCATAATTAGACAAACATGAAGATTCAAGTTTTGGCCAAAGCTTTCAAATTGCTTAGGTTATAATGATGAAGAGAAATAACACTAAGACATAAGATAAAAGTTTCAACAAAAAGTTCAATAATAGTTAGATGAAGATTGAATCATCCAACTAAAACATGTTCAATCATAATTAGACAAAAATGAAGGTTCAAATTTTGGCAGAAAGTTGCTTAGCCTTTGATTATAATAATAATAACAAATAATAATCCATAATAAAATACACTATAAAATTTTCAAGAAACAAACTTATTTCAACAATCATTTCCACGAGAAACAAAGTGAAACAATCAGAACCGGACCTCTTTCGGCCAAAAGCTTATCAATTTGCACGTGAGTTCCCGGGACAATAACAAATCTGATCCCTAAGTGATGCAGAAACGCGATATCCTGCAAATTAAAAGGAAAAAGGTTAAAAAGCTTGATCATAGAAAAAGAAAGAAGTGGTTAAAATTTGTTATTGCCTTTAAAATGGCGTCCAAATAGGGGGAAACAATGATTTCGCTGGAAATAAGAACAACGAAAGTGCCGCCACGGTGGGCCCAGAGGTAAGGCCAAGCCTCCCGGAACCACCGTACGAACTGCTTGTCGTCGACGGATTTGTTAGTCTCCTCCACCATATCTTCCTCGTTAACCACATTGCGCTTAACTGAATCACCTCGCTTGGATCCGGGTTCGGGTTTAAGAGACCGAGTCCGGAACTTCAATCCGGTTCTTGTATTTACGAGTCCGGTCTGGAAGCTGCGGCGAGTCGAAACGAGTTCGGTTCGAGCGGTGGAGAAGAGAGGGACGGGAGTCGTTGAAGTAGAAGCGGCCATCTTTGGCGGCACTGAAGTTTTTGTTCTAGATAATGGCGGTGATGACACGTGGCGGCGATAGACGAAGACGGCGATCAAAAGAGACGGGTGTCGTTGAACAGACGGCTAAGAATACTGTGGAAAAGTGCTGAACATGGTGGCTTGGCTTGGCTTCCAGTTCCAGCCTTCTGGGATAATACAAATTTTAGTCCTGAATTCGATAATTCTTTCTATATTAATGATTTTTGTCTCTTTTTTGAGGTTTTATTTGAATAATAATTTTTTAGGATAAACTACATAAATGGTCATCAAACTTTTTGGGCAGATTCATTTGGGTCACTGTACTTTTAAAATATTCGACATGATCACCCAACTTTTAGTTAGATTTCAATATAGTTATCGAACTTTTAATTCGCTTTCACTATAGTCTCTCTTATTAACTTCCGTTAGAAGTTGTTTTTCCTTAAAAAATGGGTAAACTATACCAATCATCACTCAACTTTCTTCTCACTCCTATTTTGGTCACTAAAGTTTAAAATTTTTCAATTTAATAAAATAATTTTCAAATTGTTCATATTTTGGTCACTCTCAAATGACATGTTTAAACAAATAGAAGAATTCGATTAATCCTTAAAAATATGTTGGTTAATTGGTAAATTCAGATTATTCAATTCTCGATCTTATATTGTACCAATTAAATCAGATAATCAATTAACCAGTTAACCGAAATATTTGATTTTGGAAATGATTTTTTATATTTTTTTAATTAAAATATCAAATATGATAATATAGTAAATTTAATAATTGCCCGGTTGTGATAAAAGTATAAAAACGACTAGAAAGTCAAAAATTGAAAGTTCACATCTATTAATCCTACCCAAGGTCAAAACTTTTTTTATAAAAAAATCAAAAGAGTATCAAAATCACTAGACTATAAGATATTGTAATGCATAAAATTTAGAAATATTGTATATAATAGATCATATCAGTTAATCAATTTTGCTTAAAACTGTGAACCGTAACCGTAACTGAATCGAATAATTTATTCTAAAAAGTTGTACCGAAATTGGGTTCGATTAATCCTTACAAAATTATTTTGGTTAATTGCTAAATTCATATTATTCAATTCTCGATCTTTTATTGTACCAATTAAATCGAATAATCGATTGACAGATTAATTGGAATATTTGATTCGAGTAATATTTTTTTACTTTGTTTATTAAATATCAAATATGGTAAATTTAATAAGCAAATTAAAAAAATCATTAACCGAATTTTTTAAGGATTAATCGAGTTTTTCTGTTTGTATAACCATGTCATTTGAGAGTTGCCAAAATATGAACAATTCGAAAGTTAAGTTATTAAATTGAAAATTATTAAACTATAGTGACCAAAATAGGTGTAAGAAGAAAGTTGAGTGATGGTTGGAAATAAATATGACACATTTGAGATGCATGAAAACATAAAAATCACCAAAATAAATCTAATTATTTTATGGTAGGAAAAAAGAAATAAATGTGAATTAAGGGGACTCAGACATAACACGCTTGAGATTCTTATATATTTTAAAACTAAATTTATTATATTTCTTATTTTTTCACATTTATTTTTATAATTTAACACTTATATTCAACAAATAGATTTTTAACTTAATTAATAATTTTAATATTTTTTTGGTAAATATAATTTTAATATTTATTAAAAAATATTTTAATTATTATATATATGAAATTATATTAACAATTCAAAATTTTAAAATGATATCAATTTATTTAAATTATGATCGTTAGTTTAAATTCGTTAAATAAATTTTTAATACAATTAAACATATATAATAATTAATTTAAAATTTTAATAAAATATAAATTTATTAATTAAGTTGAAAATAATTAAATGATTATTTATATGAACTTACAAAGAATAATTATGGAAAGAAAAAATATATTAAATTTATTTTAAAAATATAAATGTGTCAACTTTAGTTTAATTATTAGATTTATTTTGGTGATTTAAATATTTTTATGTATTTTGAGTGTGTTATGTTCGAGTCCCCTTAATCTATATTTATTTTTTTCTTGCCATTAACAACATATTAAGACATATAATATATTTTATACACTAAAGCTTAAAACTACATTTGGTGTAGTGGTAAGCTAACGCGACTTAGTCTAGGCGCTCCTTGGTTCAATCCCTACTAGAGGCATTGTCATTTTCTTCCTTTAGCAAGGTGGTGTCACCACCTAATTGAATAATTATTTTATTTTATTAAATTAAAATTAGGATCCAATCGATAAAATGTGTAAATAACAGAGACTAAATATGTAATTATACAAATTTCTTTTAACTGCCACGTCACCACCTTATTGGAAGTCTTTAATTGTTTGTATTTAATTTATTCAATTGGAGGTGGAAAAATGAGAGCAACAAAATCACCCTCATCAACCAAGCACAACACTTAATATATGTCTTTAATGATTGTTAATGACCAGAAAAGTGAAAGAAGAAAATGCACTTGGACGGATTCGAACCAAGGATCTTGTGATGCAAAGTGCATGTTCTTACCACTACACCAAGTGTATACTTTCTAATATGAAGTACAACATTTAATATATGTCTTATATAGTTTTTAATGCTTGGAAAAATGAAGGAAATGTGATTTTAGGAAACTCGAACATAATATTCTTATGATGCATAAAAGCATCTAAACCAATTAAATAAATCTAATAATTAAATTAAAGTTAAGAATATTAAATTATGTTTGTGAGTTTGAATTCGCTAAATGAATTTAATATAATTATATATATAATAATTTAATTAATTTTTTAATAAATATTAAATTATTAATTAAGTTAAAAAATCAATTCAATGATTATATACGTGAAATTATAAAAATAAATTTGGAACTGAAAAATATATTAAATTTAGTTTAAATATAAAAATTTAAAATAATTTTTCTATTAAAAAATTAAAAAAATAATATTAAATTTTTTATTTTAAATCGTGCACTAACTATAATTTAAAATATATACAAAATATTTTTAACTTTAATTTAGTTATTAGATTTATTTAATTGGTTTAGATATTTTTATGCATCATAAGAATATTATGTTCGAGTTTCCTAAAACCACATTTCCTACCTTTTCCAAGCATTAAAAACTATATAAGACATATATTAAATGTTGTACTTCATATTAAAAAGCATACACTTGGTGCAGTGGCAAGCACATGCGCTTTGCACCACAAGGTACTTGGTTTGAATCCGTCCAAGTACATTTTTTTCTCTTTCATTTTTCTAGCTATTAACAATCATCAAAGACATATATTAAGTGTTGTACCCCATAGCCCAAAAATGTGCTTGGTTCAATGGCAAGCCGACACCTTGGATACTCCAAGGTCCTAGGTTTGATTCTTGATTGGGGTAATTTTGTTGCTTTCATTTTTCCACCTCCAATTGGGTGACATGCGTCACCACCTGATTGGAGGTGGAAAATTAATTAAATAAATTAAATATAAATAATTTTAAAGACTTCCAATAAGGTGGTGACACGTGTTACCATCTTATTGAATAATTAATTTATTTTATTAGATTAAAATTAGGACTAAATTGATTTATTGTATAAATATGGAGAGTTAAATGTGTAATTATACCAATTTTTTTAACAGTTCCGTTAACTTTTTCGTTTTTTTAACGGCGGATGGTTTAATTAGAATCATTTAAATAATTAAGTGGTATATTTGACACAATTAAAAATATAGTGGTCAAATCAACACCTACTCTGTAGTTTGGTGGTCATTGGTATAGTTTACCCTTTATTAAATAAAAATATATTACAATTCCAAAACAATTATTAGGGATTCAAATTCATATAACATGGAAGTAACATGAGTATTCTTAACCACTCATTCAAGTAGTGAATCTAAAAAACTTATTAATTTGATGTACATATATCATACAGCCTTCACCATAAAGACATCAGGTGACCCAGAATTAAATGAAGCCAAAATGTGTTACTCGTGAATACTGGTTGATTTTGTTGTTTTTTTATGGCTAACTACAATGGAGGTCATTCAATTATGAGTAAGTTTATATTTGAGTAGCTCAATTATTAAAAATTATATTTGAATCACTCAGTTAATATTATGGTTACACTTGGGTCACTCGACTGTTAAATGTTGTCGTTGTTAGAATTAAATCATAAATTAATATGAAATCTAAACCCCAAGATCTATCATGTCAAATCATCAAGAACAATAAACTTAATAAACTAAATGCGGAAGCGTACCTGAATTCATTGATAGATTGAAAATCTTGAATCTTAATGTGGAAATCCTAAGAACTTTGGTATTGATCTTCCAAGAAGATAGGTTGTCTCTTGAAGTAAAACTCTCTGACGGGGAAGGAGAGAAAAACAAGTTAACCTATTTCTTGGGGACCACTACCTCTTTATATAGTTGATTTATTAAATCAACGATTAAATATTTATAACTCTGCCCCTCATTGAATTATAAATATATCTTACGGTATCTACACTTTTATTTCCATGACATTTTAATACCTATGACACGCTTAACTTAATTGGTCACTTTATTTTGTGTCATACTTTATAATAGCAACATACATTTTACATATGTGCCCACAATTGAGGATTTTAATCCAACAATCTCCCACTTGGGCAACATATGTTTCCTGATAAATGTACAACCTTATGAGCTCAAAATTTTGCTATTATATAATAGGTATTCTATAACAATCTTGTCCATCAACTATATCCACATAGGATCAAAGCGATCTTCGCCATATCAATCATGACTGGACCCATCAATGGTCACGTATACAAATATAGTCAAATGACATAGATCAATCATGGATGTGTAGCATGGAAAATTACATGAAATGTGAACCATACATGCCTATTTCCAACTGGTCCTCCTAAACCTTAGTGAGATCAAACTTTACTGAATTCAGAGTGTGCATAAACCAAAAGAACTTTATTTCTGCAGAAAATAATCTTAAATAACTTTAAACTGAAGTAACCAAAATTGTGTCTAAACCAAATGAGCATTTTTCTAAAATTACAAACTCCCACTAAAACCAAATATCCTTAAATAACATTACACCCACATGAGTAGTGTGCTCATGAAAGACCTAGGGTGACAATTTCTTAATATGCGCGCAATTATGGAGTTTGTACCAACATGCTCTATAAACACACAACCACTCTGAATTTTCTTTGACAACTAGGAACTTAATATTTATGTGTTCAAATTTGAAGTGTTCCTATTGTTTATAGAATAAATGAATGCATATTTATTGTCACAAAATAACTGAAGTGGTCTTTCTATTCGATCTACAATTAGCAGCTCAAGTGATAAAATTCTTTTGCATCAATATTCTATTAGAATCGAAGTCTGTAAACCTGATGATCTCTAACTTATCAGAACTTCGACATGTGAGCATGTAATTTTTGTTCTCTGAAGATATCTCATAACCTCATTGGCTGCTATCCAATGGTTCATAATATGATTACTCAAATATCTGTCTAACATTCCAACAAAGTACACAATTTTCGAACGCATACATACTTAAGCATAAATTAGATTCTCAATAGCTTATGTATAGAGAATCTTTTAGATTTTGTAAATTTCAAGGTTACTTTTAGGACATTGAGTAAGATAATACTTATCTTCTTTAGCAATATGAGTGTCACTTGGTTTACTCCCACTGAACTTGTAGTATATACAGTTGTCATCTAAATTTATCTCAAAACCGAATGAAATAATCAATATGAAATTTATAATTTCATTAATGAGAGTCCTACTTAAGCTCATAGATGAATTTCTTTAATTTGCATATCATTGATTTTGTATCATTAGACACAAATTTATGATTGTACCATATAATTTATTTCTTCAATGTAGCTCAAGATTAAAAAAAAAGCTTAACATCTATCTAATGTAGCTTAAGACTAAAACAAGCAATAAGCGTCATGAATATCCTGGAAGAGTCTTTCAATGAAACTTGAGAGAAGATCTCTACAAAATCAATGTCTTCTTTTAGAGTATATCCTTTAGATACAAGACGTACTTTATACTTATCTACATTACCATTTTCATCCCTATTGGTTTTAAATATTCATTTACAACCAATTGGTTTGCACCTTAAGGAAATGAGATAAGTTCCTAAACTTTATTGTCTTGCATAAAATTATACTCTTCTTGAATGACATCAATCCACTTGTGAGAGTTAAAACTTTTATGGTCTGATAAGAACGATTGAGTCATTTTCTATCATTCCATTGTTGCCTTATTTTCTTAAAGAAATACAACATAATAATTCAGAATAGTATTTCATCTTCCTCTCGTGGACCTCTTTAATGACACTTGTTTTTTTAAGGTTGTTGAGTTTGTTCTTCTGAAACAATTACCTTATCTTGAATGGGAGTTGTTCAACATTGTTTTGTTGAGGTACTTGATTCACTTCTTGATTAATGATAGGTTGAAAACCTAAACATTGTCAAAAGTGATAGTAGGAATTAAATTATAATTCAATTCCTCCTCAATAACAATGTATCTAACCTTATTTCTCCCTCCAAACTCAACATCCTAAAAAAATTTATAAATCTCTCCTTAAAATAATCTTAATTGTGGGATCATAAAATTTACAGTCCATGGATCACTCAAAATAACCGAAGTAGTTGCTCGCTTTTAAAGTTTAATTTCTTTACATGTGTCCTAACTTATACAAAAGAATAACACTGAAAAACTTATTGTCGTTTCTTTTTGCTAGAACCCTTAGCAACTTTATTTAAATATTTTTTTTATTGCCCTTATTCTTAAAGACACTAACTAAATGAGCACTAACAAAATAATTATTTTTACACTTATAATGCTTCAACCTTTCTTCCTCTTGAACACGATGAGAAATGAACCCAAATAGAGTATATTTCTCCCTTTGACAGTTGTAACTTGAATTGGTTAAATTGTATAGGAAGCGATATCAAAACCATAAGAACAAACAATTGTTAGAAAGTTCGATCTTATGTGCCTTAAATTTTGAAGCAATATAAAGAATTTTTATAATCTACTCTCTCACATTTCCTTGACCCTTATACTTTATAGACATCAAAGAATGCATAGGTGATGTCATCTTAACCTTAATATTTTGGGTAAAACATTTCTTAATTTCGTCAAGGAAACACTTAATATGAGTAATCACTTTAGATTTGTGCTCCTAAAGACATCTAGAATGTTGTGTTTTATAATCATTAGACTCATGCGATTCGAACGGTCTCACCTCTCAAAATACCTTTTATGGGTGCTTACCGCTGTGAGAGGTGCAAAATATTCTTTCCTTAGTGCAAAGTCTAAGTTCATACAACCAAATACTATATGTAAGTGTCTTTTCTTATTCCTTGAAATTAGTTTCACTAAACATGAGTGTAGAATGCATTTAACAGATATTGTGATAACAAAGATAAATTACCTAAATATAGAACACACATAAAATTAAATAAAACAAGCTCACATAAATATTCATAAGTAAACAAATAAATTCAAAATAATACCAAGCACAACATTAATATCAAGTCTTTGGACAGTAATATTAATTGTAAGCGGTACTCTTGTTGTAGCAATCAAACATTGACAATAAACTATGTCAAACAATAAGCTAATCTTTGGACTAACGTATTGCTCACATAAAATACCTTATAATTGTCACACATTTATCGCCACAGTTGTCATTGTAATTCTGCCAAATATTAACTTTCTTTTGGGCCAATTAATAAACGCATGAATTACAAAAACCCATAATCATCTTTATATTTTAAATAAACTAATCTACACAAAAGCGATCACTTTGGTGACATTATGTTTCAATTAATTCATTAAAATACTAGACATTCGAAGCCAAAATATGAATTTAATTATTTCAAAATATTTGTCTTAATTTTATCTTTCAATAAACTTAAAAGATAACCAAAATAATAGTAAATTTGAATAAAGGGAAACCTCATATCAAGATATCAGAGACTCCATTAATATTTTATCTTTAGACAAAACATTAACTTGTAGTGATATCTTGGTATAGTAATCAAACATTGATAATAAGAACATGTCAAACAGAAATCTTCCTTTGGGCCGATTTATTGCTCACATATAAAACTGAATAATTATCACATGTTTATTACCATAGTTGCACATGTAATAATGTCAATCATTAAACTTCCTTTGGGCCGATTAATACTAACATAATCCGACTTACATGCACAAAACCTTCTATATTTTTAAAATAAAATAATTTTCACAATAGAGGTCACTTTGGTGACTTAATGCTTCAATTAATTTATCTCAAAATATATAACATAAATATACCGATATTCAAATTTAAAATTTTGTAACAGTCAAAACTGAAATTTCTGATAACACTTAAGTTTCCGAAATAAGTCAAAATAAGGTTGTCTGAATGGGGCTATCAGAAGTCAAAAAACTTAAATCTTTGACTGTCTCTTAACAAAAATGTCTTAAACCTTAAGCATGCATTTCTCAAAATCGAAGTCGAATTCAAAACATTCAATCTTTAACTAAAAGCCAAAATCAAAAGTATTATACAAATGAATAATTCATATAATGATCACATAAAACTTTAATATATTCGCAATAACCTAATGATCAAACTAAATAGGATATGAATTTCATAAGATTAATGGCATGCAAATGTATATTCCGTAGACAACATTAATGACATAATTAAGCATAATATCAAACAAATTTAAGCTAAAGTTTCTTTACAAAACTAAACAAAATTCAACCATAATTTGTTAGACATAAACTGAACATAAATCTTCGAGAGCTAACCTAATTATAAAATTTCTAAGTCACGATAAATTTACCATGACAAAGCCCAAGTTAAACTTTTTTTTTCTTAATTACTAATGATCAAAACTAAAATTTTGATCAAACTGAATTTAATATATTTTAAATAAAATATATGTATCATAACAGTAAATTAAATATGCCATCACTTAAGTCTTAAGAAGCAAAAGCAATACAAATATTAAGAGCAAATTCATATTATGAAATAGTTTACTGTTAATGAATTTCCAAACCTAAGCATAATATATGGCACTGATATTCATGAGTATTAAAGCATATATATTATAAATTGCCTCAACAGTTTATATAAATATATATAAACCTAAAATCAATTATAACATAGACGTAGGTAGGGTTCATAAGGAATTGAAAAGAAAAATATCCAATTGTCATAATAAACTGATTGCTCTCTTTCTTTAATGCGGTGATAAAAGATCCCAAAACATTTGTTACTAAATCGAAACCCTAGATTCATCAGAAATTGAGGCAAAATATATGAATCTGAACATTGAAAACACAACGCCCAATTCCCGATTAATAATTCAATCGGAATAAAACTCAAAACAAAAACACCCAAAGACCATGGATTTACAAATCGGAGAAAAACATGAAAGATTAAAAACTCAAAGAATTACGATCTCAATGATTCGACATACTATGGCTCTGATGCCACTTGTTAGAATTAAATCATAAATTAATATGAAATCTAAACCCCAAGATCTATCATGTCAAATCATCAAGAACAATAAACTTAATAAACTAAATGCGGAAGCGTACCTGAATTCATTGATAGATTGAAAATCTTGAATCTTAATGTGGAAATCCTAAGAACTTTGGTATTGATCTTCCAAGAAGATAGGTTATCTCTTGAAGTAAAACTCTCTGACGGGGAAGGAGAGAAAAACAAGTTAACCTATTTCTTGGGGACCACTACCTCTTTATATAGTTGATTTATTAAATCAACTATTAAATATTTATAACTCTGTCCCTCATTGAATTATAAATATATCTTACGGTATCTACACTTTTATTTCCATGACATTTTAATACCTATGACACGCTTAACTTAATTGGTCACTTTATTTTGTGTCATACTTTATAATAGCAACATACATTTTACATATGTGCCCACAATTGAGGATTTTAATCCAACAGTCGTTTAATTGAGTGACTCAAATATAACCTTACCCATAATTGATTAACCCAAATTTAACTTTTAATAATTGGATGATTCCAAACACATTAATATACCAAATTACTAATAGAGAATAATGCACATACCTTAAATTTTATTTGAGATTCGAGTTCAATCGAGTTATTCGAGTTGACGCATCATATTTTACATCTTAAATTTTTTTTGATTCGAGTCGAGTTTATGAAATTTGAGTCGAGTTCGATCGAGTCGAATTTTCGAGTTCCTATACAAATTTAATTCTAATTATTTGTCTTTTTATAATACGATTTGATTCCAATTTAAACGATTTTTCTAATCATATAAGATATATATATATATATATATATATATATATATATATATATATATATATATATATATATATATATATATATCTTTATATTTTTTTCATATGTGGCATATATTTCTTCATATTTTTTATATCGGTATATATATCAGGAAAAATTGAGGGACTTGACTCGAACTTAAAAAGCAATCAACTAATTATTAAAAATTTTGATTTATTCGAATTTCTATTTCACAGCTCAAACTTTATTTGTAATTTTTCGAGTCGAGCTTATAAAATTTCGAGTTGAGTCAAAACGAGTCGAATTTTTTCGCCTCGAGTCGAATTTTTTCGCCTCTAGTCAAAACGAGTAGAATTTTTTCGCCTTGAGTCGAGTCGAAAATTTTAATTTTTTAGAGTCGAGTTTTACTCATACCTAATTTTAAGTTTAAAAAACCTTGGAAAACTTCATTTTCAAGATAAATTTCAAACACTGGAAAACATTTTAAAAAGATTTTAACAAGAACTTAGTATAAATGACGTGATCTTAAGATTAATTCAAATTTTTGTTTCAACTTGTTATATCAAAATCATAACATTATGTTTTCCAATAAAGGGATAAAGTATGTGATTTTGTCCAAAAAGAATCAGGAGTCAGGTCAAGTTGTGATTAATGCTAATTTGTATTTCTTTATCTTTCTTTATTTTTAATAAAATTCAACATCTTGCTCTTAAATAAACATTCCATTTATCTACATCGATCTTAATCAACCCTAAACTTGTGCATCGTCGGTATGAGAAGAGAGGCATTAAATTCTTTCACCAGTATTTTCCCTAAATAAAGTACCAATATTCGATTCAATCAATTAAATTGATCATTTTTTTTAAAAAAACCCAACTAACAAGCATATTATTACTACCTAACAATAATGGACAAACTCGTGTTTGTGCTCAAATCTGAACCAGTGATACTTGAAGCAACTAGCCTATTGATCCAGAAATGACCAAACCAATTAAGGTACAATCATGTTGCTCGGACTCTTCGATTTTTCAAGTACATGTATCTGATATTGGTACATATCCAAACACGGGTACGAGAATACGACCGTCCGAAGACCCAACAAGTCAAAACTTCAAAATATTCAAACATACTCATGAAGGAGAAATTCTTATTTCAGACACTTGCACCTGAATCCGAATAACATAGAAAACTAGCACTTACTCGAGGAAAAATGCACATTTCAGCCAGAAAACCAAGTCAACACTTGAATCAAAACCTTCACCAGGGTCCTACTTGAATCCTGTTAAACAACTAGTACTGGAAGCTGTACATTAATTCTCCTGAGTCCAGACCCTCACAGTCTTGTCATTGCCAAGTGCAGCGGATGCGATTATGTTTCGAGTGGGGTGACAAGCAACGGAAATAACAGTGTCCGTGTGACCTTCCAACTTCTGAACCACCTTTCTGGATTGAAGTTCCCACAAGTATACACAGTTATCTTCAGAACCGCTAACAATGTACCTCCCATTTGTTATAGAGAAAGTAGATGCAATGCAGTACTTTGAATTCACGTGGCCGGTGTAAGTTTTCAAAAATTTCCCAGTCTCAAAGTTCCAAAGCCTCTGCAAAAATCATAAACTCAATAGGTATATATATATATATGAGCAACCAATAAGCAAAGTCATCGGAAAATAAACCAAATATTTGAATAATCTATCATAAAACTGACAACATCGGAAAAAGTAAAAATAACTAAAATCCATCTATCTTAATAGGTATATATATAAGCAACCGATACGGTAAGTGGTAACCATACAAGATAGTTTTCTGCCTAGGAAACTGCATGTAAAAACTCAATATGAGCTATAAGCAAAGTCAATCGATAAAGAGAGATATAAGAAAACCCAGAATATTTCAGGATATTAGACAAAAACAAGCCATCCATCTTTATTACATAACTAACAAGGCCAAAAATAAGCATAATTCTTTTAACATGGCCAAATTTATACACACAACTAAAGATTAAGAACAGCTCCTTTCAGTTGCAAATAGCGAGATACAAGACGAAAACAACCCATTAATCGATTCCGTAGCTAACAAGACCGGAATAAGAATAATTCTTTTAGCTTGCCATTATTTAAGGATATAATCGAAAGTAAACAATACCAATTTACACACTCAACTACAGATTAAGAACAGCTCCATTCTTCACATACACAATTTGAAATGTAACCGGTGAGAATATATTTGAACATGAAAGTGACAAAAGTACTATGTTAGCGGACTCGGGGCAGGTGTGAGTGTCGGATATAGATATATTTCAATCTCCTCATTGGACAAGAACTGGAAATTAGAATGTTTTAACAATCTATCCATAGAAAAAAAAAACCCCATGAATCTATGCATAGAAAATCAGAATGTTTTAACAATCTAACATACATTTTAAAAAAGACCCAAATTTGAGAACTTACCAAGGTGTTATCCAGAGTCCCAACAAGAATAAATTTCCCATTAGGCGAAAACTTAACATAAGAAACAGGGGGATTCTCATCATCGATCAAAGTCTTCATACAATGCCCAGTTCCAGCATCCCAAATCCTACAAAGCCCATCATAGCTACTCGAAACAATCAAAGAGCCATCTCGATTGAAATCAACGGCCGTCACCGGATCAGAATGAGCCGGCAACACTTTCAAGCATTTGCCCGTTTTCACGTCCCAAAGACGCACGGTCTCATCGAAAGAACCCGAGACGATCATGTTAGATTGGGGGTTAAAGTTGACGCAGAAGACATAGTTAGTGTGGCCGTGGAGGGTTTTGATTAAGGAGCCAGTGGGTATGTCCCAGAGACGGAGGGTTTTGTCATCGGAAGCGGAGACGAGGAAGCGGGAATCGGAGGAGAAGGAGACGTCGGAGACGCCTTGTTCGTGGCCGGATAATTCATGGATGGCAGAGAGAGTGGAGGTGGTGGGGGAGAGGGAGTAGGTCCGGAGGGTCTTGTCGGCGGAGGAGGAGGCGAGGAGGCGGCCGTCGGAAGAGAATTTGAGGGAGGAGATGGCGTTTTTGTGGGCGGAGAGGGTTTGGGAGAGAACGTAGGGCCTGAAAGGTTCGGTTGTCGTCGTCGTCGGTTCAGTCGACATCTCTTCTTACGGAGAGCGGGATTGAGGTTTAAAGTGCAAAGAGATCTCAGATAGTCAGATGTGAAATCTAAAGGTTTTTATGGTAAGTTTAGTTGTATGTTTTAAACCCGGCACTGTTAAAAACGATAGGATTAAATTAATGCCCTTCAGGTTGAGTGTTTAGCTTAAGTTTGAATTGTACTATAGTTAAATATTAATATGTATATATCAACAAGTTGGTTGAGCCGGTAAGCAGTTTAATATCGTTTAAAAATATTTTAAAATTAAGATTTTATATGTACTAAAATTCAGTCCGACTTATTAAAATACAAATTGCAACACTTAACGTTTTAGAATTTCCAATACTAAACTTTTTAGATTTTACATGTTTGACCTCAAATTATTAAAGCTTTACAATTTGATTATGTTTATATAGAAATCACAATTTAACCCTTTCACTTCAAGATTTTTCATAAAAAGTATCTTTGAGCTTCAAAATCTTACAATTTAAATCTCAAGTTTCAATTTTTTTTCAATTAAACCCCTGAATTCCATTTTAACCCTAACAAACCCCTAAATATCACCTTCTTTGAAAACTAATACTTTTCAAAAATTACATTTCTATTCAAAAACTAAAATTATTTTAAAAAATACCAATTTATAAACAAATATTTACACACACATATGTATATATTATAAAGTACTTTTGAAAGTGAGTCATAAATTATTACTGAATTTTTTATGTTATATCTAATAATATTATCTTAATTAGTAAAATTACTTAAATTTTAAAATAATAAAATAAATGGCATATATTATTAAAATTTGTTCTTTCCATATCTATTTTACTAAAAAAAAATTTCTATAAGGAGGATATATATATATATATATATATATATATATATATATATATATAACATTGTTTCACGTATATAATAATAGTGACCCTGTTTGGCAATTAGCGGATAGCTAATAGCATATTACATTAGCTGATAGCTGATTACATTAGCTGATTTGACTAGCGGATTATATTAACTGATTGTATAAAAGTGTTTGGTAAAATTAACTCATAGCTGATAGCTGTTAAATGATTTAAACAAGCAAAATGACATTTAAGGACATGATTATATTGAATACTTGTTTGAATAGTTTATTAGTTATCAATATTTTGTATCTAATTAATATTAATTAGATCTATAAAATTATTTTAATATAACTTTTCTAAATATATTCGAATGATTTAAATATTAATTTATTATTTATATAATTATTTTAATATAATTTAATTAATAAATAAATTTAAATACACATATAAATATGTGATAATAAAAAAAGTAAATAGGATTAGCTTATAAATAGTGTGAGAAAATATTTAATTTAAGTTATTTTGAGATTTTGGTAACTGATAAGGGTAAAAGAGTATTTACAACTCTAATATCAAATCTCTAATATCAAAAAGCTCCTATTATGAGCTTTTTTTAAAATTAGCGGTTTCACTCCAATCCGCTGTTCACCAAACAACAATATTAGCGGATTTGACTGGTCAATCTTCTAATTATGCCTCAAACCTTTAATTTTTGTCCAAATCTCTCTTTACCAAACAGGGCCAATATATTTTTTAGTTTTAAAATATATAATGAATTAAAACTATATTTTCAAAAATAGTATGTATATATATTATTTAAATTTGGGTTCTTTGGGTTTGAATTCATATCAGTTTAATTAAAATTTGGGTCGATTTAGATTATTTTAAATATCGGATCAAATTTTTATCATTATATTCAGGAGCGGAGCTAGAAATATATTTAAGGGATGTCATTTTTTCAACGGTATTTAAAGATGATTAATTATTTATAAAGAGATGTCATTTGTCTATATTTTTAAATTTTTCTATACAAATTATATAGGAAAAATAAGTTTCTTAAAAATTTTGGGTGTCATGAGACACCCCAATTGAAAGAGTGGCTCCGCCCTCGATTATATTCGAGTCTATATCAAATGTATCGGTTGAATCAGTTCGGTTAATCGAGTTTAGATCAAATTTGTCCGGGATAACAAGGCAAGACTAACCTAGAAGGGCCAGGCCCTTTTCAGTCATTTAACTACCCCGAACTATTCCTCCCTCCTTCACACGGGCATTACTTCCCACCAAGGCTTTCCCCTTCACTGATTCGCTCCTCCGCAAATTCGTACGGTCTTCCATTTCTTTCTTCTTCTCCTCCTTTGAAAAAAAAAAAAATTGAATCTATTACTCTAATTTCAATTGTTTTTCTTAAATTAAAATTTTGACTTATTTATTTTCTCCTTCAATCTCGTATGCTTAGATGAAATAATTTTGAATTTATCGGTGTTCCTTGTTTAAGAACTTTGACGCTTTAGTTTTTTTTTTTCCAATTTATTTTACACTGGAATTCATTTCAATTGCGTTTTATTTGTTTCTTCGTTCGATTAAATTGTTGATATAGTTAAGGCGATTTCTTTTCTGAGTTATATTTGCGATGTTTATGCGATTGAGACCGTTTCGGCTTACATATCTTATATTTATAGCATTGAATGGAATCCGTGTTGTAATTTTCAGATTGATTTTAATATTGAATTTGATTTATTGATTTTGTTGCAGGTATCATATTTCCAGTCTGATTTCACTGGCCGAAGCTTACTATCGGTAATTTGAGAGTAATCTGCTCTGCTGTCTATTCTGATTGCCTTTCTTCCTCTCTCTTTTTTGTTAATTCTGATTTTTCTTTTTCTTTTTTGCGTAGTTTTGTTGCTATTTTGGTTAGCTTCTTAGAAGAGTTTTTTTTTTTCGCTCTATCGCATGATTTATATGTAATGTCTCTTTAAAATTGATTGCTTATTTTGATTATTATAAGCTTTGGTTGATAAGAAGTTGGAAGAATACGTTGAACTCGTTGGACAAGAACTGGAAATTAACTTATTTGATATATTCAGTGCAAACCTGTAGATCATTCTTCTTGAAAGTTGATAGTAATTTGTTTACCTGAGACTTAAATAGTTGAACTCTTCCAAATGTATTTGTACTATTCCTATTGTTATTAATCATTCTTTTTTGTTCTCCTATTAACCAGAAATGTGAATTGAGCATGTGCTTGATGTTGTTTTTGAAGCCAATTCATTGTGATTTGTATTTTCAAGAACTCTTATGATTTAACCCAAATATATCTTCTTCTTCTGGTGCATTTGAGATCATAACCAAATGAAAAACCGTGCATCTGTGGACCGTCTTTCCTCTCGTATATTATCCACCTTCCCTTTTTTCCTTAGTTTACCGGAACATGTACTTTACCTTCCTTTTATGCTGTTAATGCCCTTGCCTTTTTGTCATGAGTTGCATTTGTGAATATACTAGCTGCAGGTTTGAGTTTGTATTATCCTTTTTTTTTGTTCCTACACAGACAAATTCGATTTTTAACTGATACAATTTCTTAATTGCTTTTTTTTTCAGGTACTCTTGTAGCAAGATTCTAATATAACATTTGATACGGTTAATAGAGCTAAAAATGGAGTTGAATTGCCTAAAAGATTCATTTGAGCGTGTTGCAAAGAAGCGAAAGGTGTCCTATTCTAAAACGCATGAAGTTACAGACCTGGTTGTTCAGGAAATCGAGAAGGCAATCAAGATGGTGTCAAGCACCCTTGAATATAAATCCGAACTAGCTGAACTGAAGAAAAAGTTGCAGGAAGTTGCTCCACTCAATCAGCTAGAAGGCACCCAAAAGGAACTAAACATAGCACTGAGCAAGTATCCAAAAGCTCTTGAGAAAGTCCTTAATCCTGATATATCCAAGGCTTATCGAAATGTTGAGTTCGATTCCTGTATAGTTAACCAAATAATTGCCTGCCATTTCTATCGGCAAGGGCTGTTCGAGGTTGGTGATTGTTTCATAGCCGAGGCTCGGGATGTAGAAGTTGCTGCTACTATGAAATCACTTTTCCAGGAACTTTATCACATACTCGATGCCATGAAGAGTTGGGACCTGGAGCCTGCCCTGAAATGGACAGCTGCAAACTCCAATAAACTGAAAGAAAATGGTTCAGACCTTCAGCTGAGACTCCATCATTTGCAGTTTTTGAAAATACTTCAAAAGGGAAGTAGAGATGAAGCACTCAAGTATGCAAGAACCAACTTTGTTTCTTTCGCCGGAAACCACATGGCCGAAATCCAGAAACTCATGGGGTGTCTCTTGTATTCTGATAGACTTCACGATTCCCCATATGCTCATTTATTATCGCCTACCAATTGGGATACAGTGACCGAGGAACTCACCAGGCAGTTCTGCAATCTTCTGGGGCAATCATATGAGAGCCCATTGAGTGTCACAATAGCAGCAGGAATTCAAGCATTGCCGCCTCTTCTCAAGTTTATGACTGTTATGGCAGGGAAGAAGCACGAATGGCAATCGATGAAGCAGTTGCCCGTGCCAGTCGAGTTGGGCAAGGAGTTTCAGTTTCATTCTATATTTGTCTGCCCCGTATCCAAGGAACAATCAACCGATGATAACCCGCCGATGCTGATGTCGTGTGGTCATGTGCTTTGCAAACAGTCTATCAACAAGATGTCGAAGAACAGCTCGAAAAGTTTCAAGTGCCCGTACTGTCCAACCGATATCAATTCGACGCAATGCAGGCAACTGATTTTCTGATGTAAAACCCTAATATTATCATGGGTTTATATTAAGAAACTGTTTACTTGAAACTGAACTGAAAATGTGGAGAACTAGAAATCGTTGCGGTGAAAATGGTGGCAAATGCAGGTTAGTAATGGTGTTTATTGATGAACTTGTTGTAAATAGACATTCTTTCCCATATAGATGCTGGTAGTAGAAAAAACCAAGTTGCTTCATTAATTTCTTCAAGTTGCGTTTATTTTATTTTACCTTTTCATCATAATGTAAGAAGACATGGTCAATGAAGATTCGAAAAGCTTGTATTTTAGAGGTGAATAGATGTGGAGATGCACTCAAGGTAAAACATTTCAGCCATAAGCTACAGTGGCTTTTCTTACATCTGTGATGAACGTGGTCCACCTTGTCTTGTGCCAGTATTTCTTATACCTTCATGTACCCATTTCGCGAATTAAGGGGGCAAACTGATGATATTGACTATGCATCTCAATGTACTAGGAATAGAATCAGGATGAGACAATAGAATAGATAAATTATTTAATTTCAAAAGTAACAGAGACCTAATAAGTATCTAATTTTTAATTTTTTTAAAAAAATAAAATTTAATTGACAAGCATCTAAATTAAAATTGTCATTACACAAGAAATTTGGGATAAAAAAGATCTACAGGTGCGTTGAATGTGGTAATCCTTGACGTGATCAATCTATTGAATGTGTTACATGTAAATATATGGTGAATGTGTTACATGTAAATATATGGTCCACTTGGAATGCATCAGAAGAGAAATACTACATTATTTAAACTTAACAAGTAATTCCAGTGAGTTAAAAATATGTATGAACATAGGCTACATTGTATACAGATCATGTTAACGATATATTTTAAACATAAATGGTAATGCATTTGTATAATCTTAAACTTACTATTTGCATATTTACAATTTATGTAAAAGAATTTGAATTCAGCTTGAGTATTGATGAATATAGAAATATTTATTAAATGAATCAAAGTTGAATATATAAATGTATTATTCAAATAATTATGGGTTTAATTGATATTTTTTAAAAGTTTTATTTAAAACTCAAATTTTCAATTCAACATAAAATAAATTATTTTTTTCTAAAATAAATAAATTTAACCGAACAATTTAAAATTTTATATAGTACCAGCTATTAGTTTCAATAGTGAAATTAAATCAATCTCATATTAAAATTTGAGCATCAATTATGAGTATACTTTGAAATCCTTACAACATGAGCTCGACCCGATTTAATTCAGTTACATGTAACACTAGTTGTCAAGATATGAAAAGTTTTTCAGACAAGGTACCGAAGATATATGTCAAGATCTTTCAGATATGATTAAAAATATCGACGAGATTCGTTAATTGGTCGAGTGGTTAAAAATGTTCCCGCCATTTAAAAGATCATAAAAGTTCCTTTTTAACAAAAAAGGAAAAATATTTAAATAAAACCAGTTTTTACAGAAATGAAACGAAGCATAATAAGAAACTCAATTTTGCATAAAAATTCAAAAATCTATAAACCAAAAATATATGATTTCACTGCTTCTTAACCAGTTTTTCCATATACTATTTCCTTTTTCATTTCCGACCAGTTCCTAATCTTTCGATTCAACTTGTACAACTAAACTGTCGAACCTATTAATTTTTAGTTCAACTAATTAAACCAATCGATTTTCGGTTCAACTCAACCCGGGTTTCAAATCCATGTTTTGACATGGAAAATACCAGAGAAAGCAAGCTAGTTTTACGATTAATCCGATTCGACAGAATTCGTTACATCTAAAACATTACGGGTTCCTTCTTCCTACTACAATAACTTTCTTTTGAACAATTATCATAAACTTGTAACAGACGCTAAATTTTGTGCAATCGATGACATTGGAATATGATAATGATCTTCCTTTCGGCACAAGGCACTCCATTATCGCAGCTTCCTCCACAAATAAGGAACTTCCAGCTTCAAATTTAGCGGCAGGAAATCATCGATCACGTCTAACAGTCTTTCTCGGATTTGTCCATTGCTCTAGGAGCTGTATGACATAGAAAATACCGGTTAACGAACATTCAAACCTCAGATTTCGTTTGGTTATGGTTCAATAGGCAAAGTGAAGCCATTGGACTAGGGAAAAAAATCAGGGGTAATCATATGTTCCGTGGAAGATGCCTTGAAATTGAGCTCAAATGTCGGGGATACTCGTATTACTGCTTACTTGAATATGATAATGGGTACATACACTGCTCGTTCAATAGACCCTCGGAAAACGTATAATAGGAGTGCAAACCATACGCATGCACCCAGATCCTACTAGGAAGTGACATGCAAACAAATAAATCGATGGATTTGATCGATTCAGCAGGAGCTCGCTAAACATAAACTACTTACCTAATCCGATTGCATCTGTGCTCTTCATGATTTTCAACCTCTTGCATGTTTCAGTGAACATCCTGCAACAATATCAAACCACAGTTCAGGGGAAATGAAGCATTTGGGAATATAAAAAAAGCTAAGGCAAATAGTAATTTCGAGTGAATGAAGCTTACTCCCATGGAACATCCCCAACCAGCATCCAGTCACCGTCTTTATCTTCGTATGTAACCACATATTCTGATCCATGCAAAAGATCCTTCAACTTGCTCTCACTCGAGATTTCCTTCCCGGGAGTAGCATGAGCCCCGCATTGACCTGAAATCATAATAAAAATGAGGTAACCAGATCTACGCCAAACATTGGAAGTTTTCTTTTATTCTTACACATTTCTTGCATCTAGAAGCATTCAACTCCATATTACAACGCAAAGAGTGCCGCTTACCAAGGGTAAAACATCTGAACATCTTCTCCAAGGCAGAAGACAGTTCCCGATAGGTCGAATACATTCTCAAATCTACCTTCCTCAGATAAGGAGCTCCGTCCATACTGACCTTGACAAAAAGAGCAGCAGGTCCTTGTTTTCCATCGACTTCGTCATTGTTCTTTGAAGAAGTGGCCAGGGTTTTAGTCCTAAATGATCTTACTGGAGGCCAACCAACAACCTGAGCCCTGTCAAGGATGGGATGTCATAAGCACAATGACAAAGGTCGGGATATAATTCCCTTGATCTCATCAAATCTAATTACACTTACTTAGCAGCAGGTGCACTGCTGCTGTTGTTAAAAACGCCGGTTCGGTTGAGATTGGTCCCATTAGTGGCACAAGGTTGTTCTTGTATAGCATTTGCAGGCCCATCTTTCTTTACGGACGCTTGAGCTACAGAGTATTTTGCATGTGACAGAGGTTGTGGAGATTGAGAGTCCAAACCAGCTCCATGGAACATCCAATTTTTTTCAGAGTACACAGTGCCTTTCACCTCGGAGAATCCATCGATGGTGTCGGAGAACCCCCTTTTGTTTCCAGTAACAACACTTTTCTGCAATGGCAAACAAATTCCATCTTCAGAAGGAAGTAGAGGAAACAGTGCTTTCTCATCGAGTTTTCCCGAGTTCAGCAAGCAAAGCTCGGTTTTTCTCTCAGGGGACTGGGATCCAGGAAGACCAAGCCTCAGCTCGGTAGCCTTCAAATTCAGATTATTCTTGTTATCCTCCGATAAGCAGGCGACACCAGAGCTGTCAACAGAAGAAAAATCCGATAATCCAAGATAATTCCACTCCTTTATCCCCAATCCATTTTGGGGGATACAGTCAACAGCTGGAGAAGAAACACTACTCTGCCCTTCCTCCTCCACGCCGAGCAGTGGCGGAGACATCCGAACTCAAATCTCCTCAAAATTTTCCTCCTAAACTACATAGAAAAACAAAATAGAAACCACTGTAAATCATTTCAAAGCACAAGATTGAAAACCACTATAAATTACAAGTCACAATCTATTTTCAAAACCACTATATCTAAACTAAATCATCAAAAATAAGTGAAAATACACACATGCATCAGCTGTTTCAGAATCCAATAACATCATCCATGAAACCATCTTGAACCCATTTTTTCAAACAACTTCAGCTTAACCTAACTGGTCAATGTGGGTCATTTTTATTGCTTTTAAGGGTCCAATTTAACGAAAGCTTCAACTTTCTAAAGCTGAGAGTAATGGTGTAAGGTAGAAAACCTTCATTAAAGCAATCTAACATCGTAAAACTAAATTACATACCAAAAAGAATAGAGCTTAAAGTAGGGGGGGGGGGGGTAAAACGTGAACCACATTCTTTAGATCATAAAAAAGTCAACTGTCTACTGCATTAATTAAATCTTTTTAGAACAGTTCGATTTTCCCGGGAATAATAAGCAGACCAAAGAAGAGAAAAGGAACCCAAACAGGGAAAAAAAGAGTAAACAAAAAAGTAGGAATCTTTTCCCCTTCCATTTTCTTCTGTTTTCTGGGCAACCAAACAGAACGGGCAGATAAATCACAGAAAAAATAAAATGGAGATCTTGATGTTGATCTCAAGCAAAGCTGAAAATACGAAAAAACAGACAAAAATGAAAAAAAAAAGGAGCTTACAGAGTAAAACTGGGTAGAGTTCCAGAGTAGACAAAGAGAAGATGGATTACTCTTTCAAAAATTGCAGGCGAAAATGCAACAACTGCAGAGTAAAATAAAAGCAGAGAGAGAAACAAAGAAATAAGCTTAGGACCCTTCCATTATATATGCAGAAAGCAACAAAAGCCACTAAAGAAACTCGAGAAGGCCCACGAAAATTAAAGACTTAATATAAAAATAAGGGATAATTTTTACATGTGGTCTCTTTTATTTAGGGTTTGTTCTACCTTAGCTACTTGAATTTAAAAAAAATTATTCTTGTCACTTACGTTTTGAATCGTGTCTGTTTTGGTCATTCTTGTCACTTACGTTTTGAATCGTGTCTGTTTTTTTTTACAAAGTCAACTAAATTAAGATAAAGATTAATAGCCGGTAAAGTTACGCTTTTCTCTATGCTCTTTGTGGCACGCTTTTCTCTCTGTTCTTTGTGGCACGCTGTTCTTTTAATTTTCTCTTCCCTCTCTCTTCCTATCTTTGTGTTTTCTTCTCTTGTTTTCCTTCCATGGCTGAGGTGGAGACAGATCTGGCAAATCTATCTCTTGCTGGTGGTGAAGATGAACTCCTTCAATTGGAACCGGAAGCGTCAGCGATTGAACCATTTTTTGACTTTTGTTTTGTGGGAACTTTTCTCACATCAAGCATAATACACTTCGTCTCCATGCGAGCAACGCTTGCTAATGTGTGACGTCCTCATGAGGGGATAGCGATTTCCGATCTTGGCGAGGGTAGATTCTTATTCCGTCTTTTTAATCCACTGGACGCTGACAGGATTGAGAATGGAGGTCCTTGGAATTTTAATTCTCACTTGTTGGTTTTACACCGTTTACAGAAAGGAGAAGATCCAGCGTCGGTGCCTCTGACTTATCTGGATTTCTGGGTCCTGGTAAATGACGTTCCTCATGAATTTATCTCAGAACGTATCGCTCGCTCTCTAGGTAATTTTATCGGTTCGTTTATAGAGTATGATGCTGCTGCGATCTCTCTTGGATACAAAAGAATTATGTGTATTAGGGTCCGATTGGATGTTCGATTGCCATTAAAAAGAAAGAAGAAAATCATGTTGTCGAATGGGAAAGAACACTATGTTCGTTTTGAGTACGAGAAATTGAGCTTGTTCTGTTTTCTCTGCGGCAAATTGGGGCATAGAGAGAATTTTTGTTCATTACGTTTTTCCCAGGATGCTTCGGTGCTGATTCGTAATTGGGATGCGTCATTACGGGCTCCTCCACGAAGGGCGGCGTCCACCACTAGCCGCTGGTTAAGGGAAGCGGAATCAGTGGATTCGCATTTATTGTTGAGACCTGGTGTTGGTAACTCTGATGGAGTAATTCGAGGGATCAATCAAAATCCCCAAAGTCGTGCTTCTTTCCCAATTTCTGGAAAGTCAATGGCAATTAATATTGGGAAAGATTCTTGGCCCAGCTGGAATTCTATCAATCCTGGGAATTCGATGGGGCCCAGTGGATCCAATACCAGTAATACTTCTGATACACTTATGTCTTGTGCGGATGAGGAAAGTCCTATCGAACATGTGGAAGGACTTAAACGACATCGCCCTTTAGTTCAACCTTTGGGAGTTACTTTGAAGGAAGTTTCTACCAATGCTAATAACGTTTCATCGGCCGACCTGCAGAACCAGGTCCGCCGGTCATCATGAAGCTCATCAGTTGGAATGTTCGGGGTTTGGGGAAATCCCGGACGGTAGGTCGTCTCAAACAGAGGTTGCGAGACGAAAATCATGTTCTAATTTTCCTTATAGAAACAAAATTAAATAGTGAGAAGATGGCTCGTGTTCGTTCCCGATTGGGTTTTCTTAATGGCATAGATGTTAGTGCAAATGGCCGAAGCGGAGGACTATCTTTAGGTTGGAAACACTCTTGTGTGGTGTCTCTTCAATCTTTTTCTGTTAGGCATATCGACGTTATTGTTGAAGATGATTCGGATGGTAAAAAATGGAGGTTAACGAGTTTCTATGGTGCACCGGAGGAACAAAATCGTGCAGACTCGTGGAACTTGCTACGTTCGCTTCATCATACTAATGATTTACCATGGTTAGTGATCGGTGATTTCAACGAAATTTTGCTGGCCTCGGAGAAAAGGGGAGGATTGGTGAGAAGTGTTAGACAAATGGATGCTTTTCGTGAGGTTTTAGAGGACTGTGACCTCGAAGATTTGGGATATACTGGTCCCTGGTTTACTTGGGAAAAGGGCCGAACTCAAGTGAATAATATACGAGAAAGACTAGATAGGGGAGTCGCAAATGCTGAGTGGTGGGACTTATTTCCTGAGTTTCAGATTAAACATCTCTCTCACTCCTTTTCGGACCACTGTCCCCTTCTTCTAAATACTAGGAGTGGTAACTCAACGAACAAAAAGATTTGACATTTCTGCTTTGAGGCTTCATGGTTGTTAGAGGAATCTTGCGAAGAGGAAGTGAAAAGCTTGTGGTCGGATTCTAGAGGGGGCTTTTTAGATCGTCTTCAGTTTACATGTAGAGGTCTCGATGCTTGGTTCAAGAGGATCCAAAAGGAGAAAAAAATTAAAGCAAAAGATCTGACAGATAAATTGGATAGACAGAATAATCTAATTCCAACGGATGATATTTTGGGGGAAATTTTGGATGCAAAGGTGGCCTTAAATTTTGAACTAGACATGGAGGAGCTATATTGGGAGCAGAGGGCTCGGTCAAATTGGTTGCAGTATGGTGACAGAAACTCAGCGTATTTCCACCGTTTTGCATCACATAGGAAGAGGAGGAATTGCATTAAGAGCCTCTAAGACAGTGCGGGGGATCCAGTTTCCAACGATGAGGATATGCACATCATTGCTCGTGAGTATTTTTCCTCTTTATTTTCTTCCAATGAAAGCACTCAGTTCGATCAAGTTCTTGAAAATGTGAATGTTTTTATTACTGAAGATACAAACCGGTTTCTGTTATCTGATTGGACTGAAGAGGATATTTTTTTGTCTGTAAAATCCATGAACCCATTAAAGGCTACTGGGGAGGATGGTTTGGGTGCGCTGTTTTATCAGCGTTTTTGGCACATCCTCGGGCATGAGGTAGCCCAATTCTGCATAGCAGTCCTTCGAGGAGATTTTCCTATGTCTAAAATCAATCATACACGTATTGTATTAATTCCAAAGACTGCGACTGCTGATTCAATGGACAAGTTCAGACCGATTAGTCTCTGTAACGTCCTTTTTAAAATAATTTCAAAGTGTGTGGTTAATCGTCTACAGGGTTTTCTATCTCCTTGTATCGATGAGGCACAGAGTGCTTTCGTATCAGGACGACTGATTTCGGACAACACATTGGCTGCCTACGAATTGATCCATTTCATGCGAAAAAGAAAGTGTGCAAAGAAGGGTTACTTTGCTCTAAAACTTGATAGGAGCAAAGCATACGATCGTGTGGAATTGGGTTTTTTTAGAAGCCATGATGTTAAAAATAAGGTTTGCATCGGAGTGGGTTTCTCTTATTTTGCGATGTATCAAGACGGTTTCCTATTCTGTGGTTATCAACGGTTCAGTGGGTGATAGTTTTGTTCCTTCAAGAGGACTATGACAGGGAGACCCCCTGAGTCCGTATCTATTTCTAATCTGTAGCGAGGGCCTTTCATCCCTTTTGAGACACTCGACAACGGTTGACAATTCTATTGGCATTCGAATTACTAGGGGTGCTCCTATGATCTCACACTTATTTTTTGCGGATGATAGTCTTATTTTCTGCGAATCATCTATCCGGGGAGCTATCAAAATTAATGAGATCCTACAAATTTATGCTAGGAGCTCGGGCCAAGTTATTAATTTGGAAAAATCTGGAGTATTTTTTAGTGCAAACGTTTTGGAGGAAAATGCCAATGATGTCCACCGTATTCTGGGCGTGCAACATAACATAAACCCAGAGAAATATTTGGGTTTGCCTCTCATTTTCGAAAGAAATAGGAGGAAGGCGTTCATGGCTCTTCGGGATCGATTTATTCAGTGTTTTTCAACAAGATGTGTTCGCGTTCTATCTCAGGGAGGGAAAGAAGTTTTTATAAAGTCAATTTTACAAGAAATTCTTATGTACTCTATGAGTTGCTTCCTACTCCCGAGGTCTTTTTGTCATGAGCTGGAACAAATTGTTGCTCATTTCTGGTGGCAGCATTCACAGGAACGTCGTGGCATCCATTGGTGTTCGTGGCCGGATTTGTGTATTACGAAGGAGTTGGGAGGATTAGGCTTTAGAGACTTTGCAAAGTTTAATGTGGCTCTGCTCGCAAAGCAAGGTTGGCGTATTATCCAGCACCCATCATCTCTTGTAGCAAGGCTTCTGCGGGCCAAATATTACCCAGACTCTACGTTCCTTAAGGCCCGTTTAGGGGCTTCACCATCGCTGACTTGGAGGAGCATATGGAGCGCCCGGGGTCTACTGGAAATGGGCTTACGTTGGCATGTGGGCTCAGGGAGTTCTATCTCTATATGGAATGATTTCTTGTTACCGGCCCATACCCCTAAGTTAGTTTCTACGGCGGAGATAACATGTTTGACCTATGTTTCTGATATCATCGACTCCGATACAAGAAAGTGGAAAGAAGATCTAATCTACTCAAATTTCAATGCATCAGATGCTGTGGAAATCCTAAGTATACCATTAGCTAATCATGCATACATGGATAGACTGGTTTGGAGTGAGGAGCATACAGGAATATACACAGTAAGAAGTGGGTACAAGAGATTGCTACCAGATTTTAATGTTCGAAATAGTGATCGAGAGCTCTTTAGGAAATTATGGAAATCAAAGTGTCCCTCAAAAATTAACATACAGTGCTGAAAATTCATCAAAAACTTTGTTCCTACAAGAGTAAATCTATGTGTAAAACACGTTGCTAGTAATGCTCAGTGTGCAAGATGCAATCAAGGTCCAGAAGATGCAATCCATGTGATACGTGACTGTTTGTTTGCAAGACAAGTTTGGGCAGGTATGAACCTTCAGACTATCTATCCTATACCTACTCCGTTATTACATGATCTCCCACTTTGGCTAAACAATTTGTTAGATCATTTTGGTACTGATAAATATGAAGCTATATTCATGACAATTTGGGCATTATGGTTTGCTCGAAACAAGTTTATTTTTGAAACTGTAAATCAACGGCCAGAAGAAGTAATTACCTTTGTGCGAGGTTACATGTTGGAAATGAGCCTCATCACGGCCAGAATGCATCACCGTCAACAAACTGAGAGCAAGCCCTGGTCTTTTCCTTCTCCTTCTTTCGTGAAACTGAATTTTGATGCAAGCTTCAGTCGGAGCGAACGGTCTGCATGTCTGGGTCTAGTCATCCGAGACGAGAAGGGTTTCATTCTCGGAGCCCAGTGCCTCTTGTTGAACCACGTCCCCTCCAATTTTGCAGCAGAAGCATTGGCAGCAAAAAATGAAATTAGTTTAGCAATCGATTTGGGTTTTCGAAAGGTTGTTATTGAGGGTGACTCTTTAACAGTCATTAAAAAATTAAAATCCAAAGAGATAGATTTATCAGAAATTGGTGCAATTACAGCAGATTCTCAAGAGCTTTTAAGTTTTTTGGAATCTCACCGAATTTCTTTCACCCGCCGTGGAGGGAATAGGGTTGCACACGAATTAGCCCGCGAATGGCTCAACATCGCCGCTGATCAGACATGGGTTGAGGAGGCACCTGAACGCATTGAAGCCCTAGCTGCAGAGGACCGCCGTTGCTCAGACCCACCGTGAGGCTTTCGAGCCTTTTTTCTTTTCTCCTAAGAATTTGGTTTTTCCGTGCATGTTCGTCCCCGATTCTTAGTTTCGTTGCCTCCACCTTGTTTTCTCATCTACTTCAACGATTTCTGCTCTTGCGTGGTGGTCGGAGGGCGTCTCTTCGTCGGTCTAGCTTTCCCCTTTTTCAGATTGGGTTTTTTTTCTTCTTTTGCTTTTTATTTTCCAAAACGGTAGCTTTAGCTTTCTAGATATCTCATTTTGTTTTGTGACGGTCGGTTTTTTTGTCCGACTTTTGGTGTTTCATTTATTTTATTAATAATACAAAGCTAGCTGGCACTATTCAAAAAAAAATTATTTTTCACCATCTTCCCCAGTGCCAAAATCATCTACCAATTTAGATCAACCCCATTAAAAATCATTAAAAACTCAAACACCCTTTCACCTAAAACAACTAAATTCTCAAGCTTTTGAATCACTATCTTTCGAATTAATTTTTTCAGGTCTAAAAGTTTTTCAATCACCACAGTCCACTTACATGAGACGAAGAAACTATCCTTTCACTTGACCTCTGCAAAAGAATATTTAAATGCTAAAAAGAGAAACTACAAAGTGTACATGTAAATTCCGTCGCTTCACACTTCTCAACCCCTAATGTTAGAATCGGAATGTCAATAGAACTACACAAAGATTCTTCATGATTGAAAGAGACTAATTTAGTCTTTAAATCCTTTGTTATATCAAAATCAATTCTTTAGTTTTATAAAGATTAATTCGGTAGATAGTGATTCAAAAGTTTAAGGATTTAGTTGTTTTAGGCGAAAGAGTGTTTGGATTTTTAGTGGTTTTTAATAGGGTTGATCTCAATTGGTCGATGATTTTGACATTGAGAAAGATGGTGAAAAATAAAGCTTTGAAAGTTTAGAGGTTAAATTAGAAATTATTTTTTATTAGCGGAGGTTAACGGACAAGAGACCAAAACATACAAGATTTAAAACGTAAGTGGCAAGAATGATCTTTTTTAAAATTCGGGTGACCTAAATAAAACAAACCCTAAACAAAAGGGACCACAAATGAATGTTACCCTAAAAATAAGTGTCCAATATATATATATATATATATATTTCATTTTTTGTGACTAAACTATTTTTTTGTTCAAAACAAGTGCTTAAAATTTTATTTTGTTAATTTTAAGTGCATGGTCGTTAACTGTATTAAAAGATCTGTTAACCGATTAAAATTTGATACATGACGTGTTTTAATTCAAATTTCTTTTTGTTAATTTTTATTTTTATTAATTTAAAATTTTCCAAAAGCATTTTAAAATTCTCAATATAGTTTCTAAATTCTTCAAATTTCATCTAAATCTCGATTCTAGTCGATGCCGCCACCAATCGCTAACGACATGCACATTACTTTTATCATTGGACCTCTACAACTATTTTTCTCATCTTTTCGCCATTGGAAGTTGACGGACGACGTGCCTAACGTCAGAGGAAGTCAAACATGAGCATGAAACTATTTACCCGATCGACACACCTATTGTCGATTATCAGCGATGGGTGATTGGAAGTAATGATCGTCGACATTCGACGACGATAGTGATGAGGTCGATGAGGCAATGGAGGTAACAACGACAATTTTGAAGAATTTGGATTTTAGGTAAGGTTTTGGGACTATTTTGAGAGATTTTGGAATTTTGAGATATTTTAAAATTATTTTATTTTTGATTTTTTTAAAAAAATAAAAAAAAATTAAAATCAGTTTCACATGGCAAGCATTAGTTGGACGATATATTTTTTAATAGACTAACTTTAAAACAATAACGGAATGAAACTTTTTGAAAAAAAAATGAACAAGTGTAATTTGTACACATCTTTTACTATTGAGCCAAAAAAAAATATAGAAAGGGAAAGGGACAAAAGCGAAAATAAACACACACAAAAAGTTGTGTAAATTTTCTGAAAAGAATGGGACGGGTGGGAGGTTCTGCGGTACGGCGCCTAATATGCGGCTAATATACGACGTAACCGGCTAGGGAGGTGACTGGTTAAAGATCATGTTTCCGGTAAAAGTTACCGATTATGTTGATCCGAATATCAATATAGTCGGTTGCGCCGAATTTGTTGTTAAGTTGGAGCTGATGGGGACTCGGACATTTGGACTATAACAAAACCGGTAAAATTACTGGTTATGTTGATCCGAATTTCAATATATTCGGTAGCACCTAATTTGTTGTTTATTTCGAAACTATCCATACTTTATAAATCATTATCGAAACTTTTTGAACAACAATGTAACCGCGGTTGGAAAAAAATATCGAAAATATCGATATTTTTTTAAGAGCGTGCGCAAAAGAATCGGTACAATTAAAGATCATGTTTCCGGTAAAAGTTACCGATTATGTTGATCCGAATATCAATATATTCGGTAGCGCCGAATTTGTTGTTAAGTTGGAGCTGATGGGGACTCGGACATTTGGACTATAACAAAACCGGTAAAATTACCGGTTATGTTGATCCGAATTTCAATATATTCGGTAGCGCCTAATTTGTTGTTTATTTCGAAACTATCCATACTTTATAAATCATTATCGAAACTTTTTGAACAACAATGTAACCGCGGTTGGAAAAAAATATCGAAAATATCGATATTTTTTTAAGAGCGTGCGCAAAAGAATCGGTACAATTAAAGATCATGTTTCCGGTAAAAGTTACCGATTATGTTGATCCGAATATCAATATATTCGGTAGCGCCGAATTTGTTGTTAAGTTGGAGCTGATGGGGACTCGGACATTTGGACTATAACAAAACCGGTAAAATTACCGGTTATGTTGATCCGAATTTCAATATATTCGGTAGCGCCTAATTTGTTGTTTATTTCGAAACTATCCATACTTTATAAATCATTATCGAAACTTTTTGAACACCAATGTAACCGCGGTTGGAAAAAAATATCGAAAAGATCGATATTTTTTTAAGAGCGTGCGCAAAAGAATCGGTACAATTAAAGATCATGTTTCCGGTAAAAGTTACCGATTATGTTGATCCGAATATCAATATATTCGGTAGCGCCGAATTTGTTGTTAAGTTGGAGCTGATGGGGACTCGGACATTTGGACTATAACAAAACCGGTAAAATTACCGGTTATGTTGATCCGAATTTCAATATATTCGGTAGCGCCTAATTTGTTGTTTATTTCGAAACTATCCGTACTTTATAAATCATTATCGAAACTTTTTGAACACCAATGTAACCGCGGTTGGAAAAAAATATCGAAAATATCGATATTTTTTTAAGAGCGTGCGCAAAAGAATCGGTACAATTAAAAAAATTCTACATAACCGGTTACATTATTAATTCATATAATGTAACCGGTAAATCTTTACCGGATTTATTGTTTGGTGTCGAAAGAATCGACACAATTCATATTAATTCATAATGATATAACCGGTTAAAAGTATCTACTCTCCCACTCGCCTTTGTATTGCTTGCATTTACAGAAAACCTAAGAGAGGAGAGTATTTGAAATCGAGCCGAGTTTGGTTGCATTTACAGAAAGCCTAATTTGTTGTATCAGAATCGAAAGGAAAGGTTTTGGGTTTGGGGACTTTGAAGTAAAAGGTATGTTGTCGAAACCCTAGTTTATTGGTAATGTAGTATTGGGTAGTTGGGGATAATGTTTTGGGTTTAGTGATGTTGAAGTAAAATCGGAATTCGGATCGACTCCTCGATATAGGTCGAAATTGTGTAATTATATTTAGGAAAAAAATATCGGAACTTTGTTCTGAGAACTTATCGGTAGAAATTAATAATGTCGGTAGAAATTATATATCGAAACTTTTGTCAGAAAACTGAAGCGAGCGAGATGGGTTCTAAGGATCATGAAGATGTTGTTCAAGATGAGACTGAAATGATTCAAATGGAGGCAGAGAGAGTAGATAGGGAGGAAAATCCGAAGAAACCAAAGGGTGGATTTCTGTACTTCTAGTAAGTAGAAATTGTGAAATGATTAATCTGTAAATTGTAATTGGATGAAAGTATTTAAGAACATTTAAACTTTCCTATCATGACAGTATTGAAGAATGTCAGAGGATGAGGGATTGTGGGACTTACACTGTCGGTTCGGTATGTAAATTGAAATTATAGTGAATATATTGGAGGTTGAATATTTTGATTGTTTATGGTTTATGCATAATTTGCAGGTGAGAGACGTGGTGGTGAAAAAATGGTACACGATGAGTGAAACTAAGAAGCAACCATTCAACATGTTGTCCATAAATGCTAGAGAAAACTATGAGGCGAAGAAGAAGAAGAAGAAGGTATTCATTATAGTTGTAAATATTTTGATAAATGATATATAAAAACTCTGACATTATATGAATATTATTTACATAGGAAGTGTCGACTAGGTGTAGCATAAAACGAGTGCACCACATAGTAGAGGAGTTGAAAGCGAAGGATAAATCAAATCTGTTGGAAGAAATGGGGTTTGGATCTCTTATTGGGATTCAGGACCGACCAATTCGGAGGGAATTGTGTCGGTTGTTGATGGGAGATTTTGATTTGCAGAAGTGTGATGTGCGATACGGAGAATATTCATTTCATTTTAGTGTCCGAATTGTTGAAGCCGTATTGGGGCTACAAAATAAAGGCCAGAGTGTGGATGAAGTTATAAATAGGGAGGATTGGAAATTACTTGTGCAGAAGTATGGCCTAACGTCTAATGTGTCATTTGCTACACTTGAGGACGAAATAAAAAGCGGCAAGTATGAAGGGGATGATCTGAAGGCCCGGGTACTATTGTACATTGTCGGAGTATTCCTTTGTCCAACGGGTGATTCATCCCCGAGCAAGGATAGTATGAAGTTATTGTGCGACTCCGGGTTTAGAGGTGAATTAAATTAGGCTTCATATTTGTATGACAAATTAATTGATGCAATCAAGACTTTTCAAAAGTCCAAAAACCCCTCATACCTCAAAGGATGCATTGCTGTCTTAGAGGTAAACGAGTTGAATATTGGTATTGGTTTAGAAAACTTTGTAAGTAGTTATTATAGAAAATGATAAAGTTTATAGAAAATGCAGGTTGCATTGTATGATTTTTGGTCAGATTCTTCTTGTGTGCCGACATTCCGAAAAACCGGAGTGGCACTTATCACTGCCTGGGGCAAGGAAGAAGTTGTTTGAGTTATGACAAAGTTAAAGTTGGAATTACCGAAAAAGAAGGTAAGGGTAATGCTCATATTGTTAGATTACTAAGGACTTAAAAAAGAAAGATGCTCTAATAATGTAGTTTATTTGTGAAGGTTCGCGAGGAGGAAGAGGAGGAAGAGGATGAAGAGGATGAAGAGGAGAAGGTAGAATATAAGGTGAAAGTGAATGAAGGGGGAAGTAAAATTGACATATTGATTGCTGAGTTGGCGGAGGTTAAAAAACTCGTTTCTGATTGTTTGCAAAGACAATCCAGAATCGAACAGGCTATTGAGAGCTTAAAGGGGGAAGTAGGGGAAAAGTTTAATGGTGTTGTTAAAGAAGTGGTGGAATTGAGGGGTGAGTTAAAGGGGGTGATTGAAACGGTGGAAAAAAAATTGGATGAGGGGATACATTTAAGTCCTGAAATAAACAAAAAGAGGAGTTATGTTGAGGCAAAATATGATGAACTTATAAAAAATG
This sequence comes from Hibiscus trionum, assembly GCA_030270665.1. Lineage (NCBI taxonomy): Eukaryota > Viridiplantae > Streptophyta > Magnoliopsida > Malvales > Malvaceae > Hibiscus > Hibiscus trionum. The sequence goes on from BSYR01000025.1 coordinate 22,469,163, forward strand.
ATGAAGAAAATGTAGAAGAATTGAGTAAGAGGGTGGAGGAAAATATAAGAGAGGTCCACCATGAAGATACGAGGACACCGGATCATGCAATACATGTAGAGCTCGATTCAGGGTGTCCTGCACCAAAGAAGCAGAAGACTAAAAAGGTAAAATGAAGAATACAAATGACATCCGTTTTGATTATTGTGTTGTGGCTAATATCTATTGATATATCGTAGGTTACAAAGGTGAAAATACCAAGTGGAATTGATGCCGTGGAGGCTGCGATGTGTGATTATGTATGGAATAGTGGATTGTTAGAACCATCGTAAGTTATATATATTGCTTTGCGAGTGATATTTAAATAAATGTGGGAAAAAATTAATACAAAAAATTGCTTCTATAGAGATGTTATCCTAGATTACGGGCTCGAACACGGCACAGTAGGCGACCTTGGCTGCTTAAAACCCGGGGAATGGCTAATAAGTCCGATTATTAATTTGAAAGGCTGGTTGTTGGGTTACGATTCGATGAGGAAAAGTTCAGCGAAGCGGAAGATTTGCTATCTACCATCCGAATTTGTGGTAAGTTACAGTTTTACACATTTTCGTGTCCAATTTGTTCATGGCTGGTCAATTAATAGAGATTGTTTTTTAAAATGCAGACCGGGTTGATAATGGACGGTCAAAATGCGCCGAATCTTATAAGCTTCTTTTCTAGAACATTGATGGACCATAATAATTTCACCGATTGTGACATGGTAAGATATTTTTGCGTACATGTTGTTAAGTATGTAAATAATAACAATAAACGTTCTAATATCTTGTGTGACAATTGTTGTAGATCTTCATGCCAATAAACGATTCGAATAATCATTGGTGTCTCTTGGTGTTGGATATGGTTGATCGTGTAGCATCGTTTCTTGATAGTCTACATAGATCTCCCCAGCACAAGACTAGAGTGGAGGAAACCAAGAAAACAGTATGTGTCGATACATTTTGTAATTTATAATGCATAAATTCTTCGTAATCTAATTTTAATTTTTTTTGACGCAGTTGGAATGTTTACATAAATTTAGTGAGGACGAGGCGTTTTGTGCCCAATTTGGGAAGATTAAGGTACCACCGAGGGATTTAAAATTCGTGGTCCGTAAGACGAAGGTGCAAACGAACGGGTATGAAATTTGAGTATTTAATAAGTCCAAAAATTCATTGTGCTTATCTACTATTTGACATTTTGCGTCATTATAACAGACATGATTGCGGAATGTATGTGGTCATGTGGATGAAAGCTATTTCTGAAGGGAGGTCACCGAATGATTTGGTAAGTGGTCCGAAAAGGACTTTATTTTTAATAAATTTTGGCACTGACATTGACTCCTAATTTGAATGTAGGTTGTTGGGGATTTTGATCGTCCGAGAGTTTTAAACGATCTCGTAAATCACGATTGTAATAGAAGGAGAGCGAAGTTCACAACTGCTTGCCTGGAACGTATGAAAACATAATTATGTTACCATAATTTTTCCCGCTATGTAAATGATGATATCATAGTTAGTTTGTTGTAAATTATGTTAACATATTAGCTTCTTGAAAAAGTGTAGAGACATTCCGTATAAAAATCCAGAAGAAATCAATACTTATTTTCCTTTATGATGCAATTGTCGATACTCTTGTAAAAATATCGAAACTTTTATACGAAATATATGTATCCTTAGAGTAACAATCCCCAACAAAATCGGAACTTTTTTTTCCTTCATTATTAAATTATCGATAACTTTTGACACAGACGGACTGCCATAGCTTAATGGAATTAAAGTTTCGATACTTTTTCTGCTGCTATGAGTAAAAATATCGAAACTTTTATACGAAATATATGTATCCTTAGAGTAACAATCCCCGACAAAATCGAAACTTTTTTTCCTTCATTATCAAATTATCGAAACATTTTGACACAGACGGACTGTCGTAGCTTACTGGAATTAAAGTTTCGATACCTTTTCTGCCGCTATGAGTAAAAATATCGAAACTTTTATACGAAATATATGTATCCTTAGAGTAACAATCCACGACAAAATCGAAACTTTTTTTCCTTCATTATCAAATTATCGAAACTTTTTTTCCTTCAAATATCAAATTATCGAAACTTTACCGTTTTCATTACTGAGAAAATCAATGTACCCGGAGACATGTCAATGTTTCCGGTAACGATTAAATCGGAAATATAGGCGGGATTTCTATTTAAACCAGCACTAAACTTAAAGGATTTTATCGAAACTATTGCAGAGAACTCTTCAACTCCAACGACGATTACCACCGTTCAGAGAAATTGCACCGTTCAACCTGGGTAAACTCAACACCGATGAGGACGATTTGTACGATCATATTTACAGGTTAGTAAAAGTGACTGATTTTGCGTACTTTAGGGTTAGGGTTTTGCACGATTTTGGAGTAACCATTCCTCTTCTGCATATAACAGTTGTAATGGCACCCAAAAAAGGGGTACCCATAAAAGGGGCACTTAAACGGAAGAGAGGTTCTGCTGCCAAGATAAAGTCATCTTCGAAATCAAGGTCTGCTGGTCAAGTAAGTTCAAGTTCTTCTGAAGAAAATATGTCTTTTGAATCGCAAAACTTTAGAAGCACCGATGAGAAACTTACATATGATAGCAATTTCAAAACGAGGAAGATTCGTCTAGAACGTGTTATTAACTTGGCCTTCTTCTTCGATGAGAAAAACAAATTTGGGTTTAAAGATACATTTACAGATTGGGGCTGGCTTGAACTGCTTGGTGTAGAACCAAAATATTACCCCAATCTTGTTAGAGTTTTCTACAGTAATGCAAAATTAGACCGACAGCCTAGTACGGGAAAAATATTAGGATTTACGACTCATGTCATGGGTAAGGACATATATATAGATGCGTCATCTATTGCTGCTGGTATAGGAGTGAAGAATGTAGGAGATTCCGATGAACATGTTTTAGATCCTACCATGAAACGTGTGGATCGGAATAGTCCCATTAACCTTGGTGCGGAGGGCAGATTGTTCCACTTTCTTGTCAGTTGGTTTCTTCGGCCGTCCGGTGGGAAATTTTCACAAATTCGAGGTACTGATTACTGGTGGTTGTCTAAATATGAATCAAGAACCGCTCCAAACATAGCAAAACTGATATACGAGACAATGCTACATATAGTGAAGAAGGGTGCTTCCATTACAACCTCACTACCATATGGATGCATAATTTGCCATATATTGAGGAAGGAAGGAGTGCAATTCAATCTTGACTACCCTCTTCGACTATCCCGGAAGATCGACATGATTACCTTGACAAAAGCGGGATACGAGTTTATTGAAAACGTCGGTTTGATAAACAAATGTGTAATTGGAGCGGAACAAGGCAACGACCAAGTGGAGAACGTTGAAGCAAAACACCACGAGCGGATGCAAGAAGATGAGATCGAAGGGGTGATTACCATGAAGTCAGTGATGGATTACATGGTTCATTTCCGCGAGCATATGGATGCTCGTTTTGGCGAGATTAATGACCAAATCGGCCAAATGCGAGCAGATATTTCCTCACTTCGTGCTGACTTCTCCAACTTCCGTAATCAATGGCTTCAAAGCAAATACAAACCCATAGGTAAAATAACCCTTTCAATTTACAATTGACATTCGATTATTTGACTATTGACATGCTTATAACAGAAGTGGACAATCCAGTGGTGCGTGAAGAGGATAATACGGTGCCTGAAGAGGAGAATGATGAAGAGGTAGGCAGTTCAGATGAGGATGACAGTGAAGACCCAACAGATATATTATTTCTGCAACACAGAACAAAAAACTTGTCATTTTTGATGTCAACGGAGTCCTTGCATATTATACAAAACAAACTCCCAGAGGTAATTAAATGTCTGCCAATTTGTTTACGGCTATAAAGAAAACAATTATGTTTAATTTCTTTTCATGTTGTAGATGTTATACTGAGGCCAGGTGTAGAAGAATTTATGCAATTTTGTTTAGAGAATTTTGTTGTTGGAATATGGTCATCAAAGTTGAGGTAAGCACCGTTATGATTAAAATTGTTAACATTTTACGTTGACCTCTTAAATAATTTGAAGTTTATCGTGGTAATTGTTCACGATTGCAGGCATAACATTGACCTTGCTCTTAACAAACTACCTGTACAATTTGAACGATATTTTTTCATCTGGGTAAGATGCTTCTTATTTGCCTTCGGTAATTGAATTTGTTATGATTCTTACATATTGGTGCTTTACAAGTTAATATTAACAGGATCAATCAAAGTGCAAAGAGGAAGAGGAATACACCTTCTGCAAAGACTTGCATCAAGTTTGGAATGAGTATCCTCAATTCAAAGAGGAGAATACACTGTTGGTGGATGATTCTAACGAGAAAATGAGGCATAATCCAGTGAGTAATATTTTTTACATTCAATTTATTAATAACGTAATATGCTATTATTTTGTTAATTTATCTTTTCTTTATAGGAATACAGCTACATATGTCCGCCTCCCTATAACCATTCATCTTCCAACGACAATGCGTTAGGTATGACAGTTACATATGTGACAGTTACATATGTGACTTATTCCATTGGTTTATTTATATATTGAAGATGTTGACAGGAGAGTCTGCTAATTTGGGTTATTTTTATATATCCACAGAAAAGGGCGGAAGCATCCGAAAATTTTTCGAAAAGTTGGCGAATGACCAGAGTATTGTACCCGAATTTGTCAAAAATAACCCTTTAGACATTTGGATGTTATATCATAATGTTGTATGTAGTCACAATGTCTGTTGATCGGTACTTGCTGTATTCCAAATGTCGTCGTTGCCCTGAGACATAAAGAAGTGATTAACCATAAACAAACAATTGAAGACAATATGTTGTAGAAGAATAGATATAGTAACTTACATTATAATCCTCATCTGCGGGGCCGTAGGACCATTCCGCATCGTTAGCAAAAAAGTCAGTCAAGGTAGGTTGTGTAAAAGAATCCAGACCCAGCTTTAATTTAGGACACGTTACTCTGTTATGTCCCTCATTACTGCAGAAAGAGCAATGCCTACTTTTCTTCTGGACCATCTTCTTTTCGACTAGTTTTCTCTTTCCTTGTCTTCGTTTAGGGTCGCCAACGCGAACTCCATTATCAACATTTCTTCGTTTACTTGAATCTTTCAAACCGAACGAGTGTTCAAATTCGGCAGTTAGTCTTTTCATCTCATCTCTTGCGGTTATGAAAGATGCATCTGTCTTTGATGCAATGTAGCACAAACGACTTGACGTTGCACGTAGGGCCGCGAACCGTGCCATTTGCATAACTTCAGGTGCTACATTGAAGTCAAGGAAACTTGGTGCAGCAGCCTTCGCCTCCTTGGTCCATCGAGTTAGGAATAACGACTTTGGAATACATGTGTAATCCAAGTGCTTCAGAACATGCAGTTGATGGCAACATGGAATTCCTACAGTCTCAAATTTCCTACACGAGCATGTGACGGTTTCCGAGACAACATCAAAAGATACGTCAAATCTAACGTTCTTTTCCTTGTACTTTGACAGAAAAAAATGTAGACAGTCATCTGATAAGGACTGAATTTTTTCGTCAATCCGGTACAAAGTCTCCTCTTGAAGTTCGTCTTGGAAGAAACCAAATGATGCTCGCGTATAGATTTGACCAGCATGGCTTTCTAGGTCTGTGAGTTTAGTGATCTGGTAGGGCGTTGTCTGCGAACTTAAGCAATCTGCTTGCAACTCGTTGATACGAATTTTACCAATAGTTTGTTCAATTGTACGAACAACGTCTACATATGTCTTCTTCTTTATCAGGGCACGTCCGAGTGCAGCATTCAAGGACTCGCTTCTTTGTGTGGATCGCAAATTGGCAAAGAAATGACCCGTTTGATATGCTTGAGCCCATAAGTTCCGAGTATTTCCCTTCTCTATCACCCATGGATGGTTTTCGACGTTGAATTCGGAAATCACCCTAGACCATTCACTATCAAATTCGCTGGTTGTCCACCACGAACTCATACATCTATTAAATGCTGTGCTAAATTTGCTGTCACCAATGTTAGCTTGTACATTGCGAGATAGATGCCAGGAACATAATCTGTGCTTAGCATAAGGGAAAACACATTTGATAGCCCTCTGCATTGCCCTATCCCCATCTGTCACAACTGAAAGAGGCGCTTTATTCAGCATGGCTTGTAGAAAATTTCGCAGCACCCACTCGAACGATTGAGTCGTTTCGTCAGCTATGATCACAGTAGCAAAAACTATTGTGCTATGGTGATGATTGACACCGACAATAGGCAAAATTGGTCGTGCATAGTAATTACCTTTGTAAGTTGTGTCGAACGCAATAACATCACCGAATCAAGTGTAATCTGATCTCGATGTTGAATCAGACCAAATAAGATGCTGCAATGCCCCTGATTCATCTGTGGAGTATGTCATAAAAAACCCTGGATCATCATCTTTCTTGTAATCAAAGTAAGCAATGAGTGCATTCACATCCCCATTGACAAGCTCCTTTGCTTTACCTCTATCAAGTGCATTGTACAGGTCTTTACTAGTAAATCCAACATTACGAAATCCCCCTGCCTGATTCATGAAATATTTCATTACCTTTGATGTCCCAACACCAACATCTTTCAACGCTGTTGCCTCAGCCACATCAGCCTCAGTCACACCTCTATTTGAACGCATAAATGGTGTCATAAGAGGTGTGCACAATGCATGATTATGTTCGTGGAAAGACTTACTTAGAACCCACTGATCTTTTGTTTTTGTTGCTGTGACAACGATTTTGGCCTTGCATCCTGTTCGTGTGACTGGCGTATGACCACGTTGACGATTAACAGTTTCGACTTTCGAACACCTAAACCCTTCTTTTGAACAACAAAATTCTAGTGTCTTCACATTCCCTTCGCCATCCAGCCGTGTTGTTCCTCGACGTGCACTAAAACCTTGTTTCATTGCGTATTCCTTGTAAAAATTCCAAGCTTCCTCACGTGAAGAAAAGAGTTGACCTACCAACCGTTCCGAATCATCAACGGTCAACTTTTCATCTTGCAAATTCCCGCTACCATTAACATCGTTGGATGGAATATCTTCCATTTTCTTATACACGATCGGTTGAAGTGGTCCAAACTTTTCCTGCACAGGACTTCTGTTGTGTTGCTTTCATTTTCAGGTACTAAATTCGGTAGGTGGTGGTGGTTGATGGTGGTTGAAAGCATTTAGAGCATTTATTTCTTCCTTCCTACCAAGTTAACGTGCAATAAATTGTATTCTATTATCAATACATTTGTCCCCTCTATTGAAAAAGTTTCGATCCTGTTGTACAATTCCATGATACGTTACCAAATCTGCGCGAAAGTATCGAATCTTTCTTTCCTTCACGATAAAATTTATCGATACTTTCAGAATCAATGAATTCTCATAGGTTACTGTAAATAAAGTTTCGATAAAATTTTCCCCTTTCTGAAAATTTTTCGATACTGTTGTTAAATTCCCTGATACGTTACCGAATCTGCTCGAAAATATCGATTCTGTCTGTACAGGACGATAAGAATTATCGATACTTTCTGGCAACATTATTCCAACTTACTAAATATGTTTCTATACTATTGTAAAATGAAATGCGAATTAAAGTTTTCATTCCAGTTAAATTTACTTATGTGGTGTTTTGCTTTCCTATAAATACCCACGAATTCCACCATCACTTACTCATTCCAAATTCTCTCTAAACACCGAGCCGAATCTTTGCTCACCTTATGGCAAAATTTCAGGCAACTTTTTATTTTCTCGATTCTTATTTTCAGTCAACAATCACCACCAAAATGTCACTGAAAGATTTAATACAGTTGACAACAATCGAGGTTAGTAAACACGGCCACAAACAAATTTCTTCCATGGAATGTCGAATCCCAACACCGTCAGCAAACAAAACACACTACATTATGAAGCTTACGAACGAAACAGACGTTCGTAACATGTATGACCGCCTCAATTCCGTCGGAGCTACAGACGTCGATTTACATATTAAGTTTGACGACGTCAACGCCGGCGAAGGTATTTCGTCTGCACCCGTACAACCTGATCCAAACACTGAACACGCACCGTCTTCACCGGATGTTGATGCGGCTGCGGATGAGCTGCAAATTTTTATGTACAGGCGTAGACAAAGAAAACAACAGCTGATCGAAGAACTAAACCTAAGTTCAGACGTGTCCACTGACTACGATGATTCAGATTAATAATAAACTTCTGAAATTATCTTCCAATTAATGTTATTGACGTCTTATTTCATCCTTTATCCCTTACTTGTCCACTGCCTCCAAATAAAATTTCGATACATTATTACCCCTTTCTGAAAATGTTTCCATACTGTTGTTAAATTCCATCATACATTAGCGAATCTGCTCGAAACTATCGATAGTTTCTTAACGTTACGATCCTGTTCTAAAATTACATTCTACGTTAGCAAATAGGGTCGAAAATATCGATACTTTACTCCTATTTGCAAACAATTATCGAAACTTGTAATTCACATATGGATCCCCGTTGCATACTGGAACCAAAGTTTCGATACGATTTACACACTATTAATAAAAAACCCGATACTTTTGAAAGAAAATCAATGTTTCCGGTACGAATATCGTTCGAAAATATCGATGCTTTTACAAAAATATCGATAACTAACAAAAACTAAAGGCTTCCCATAGCTTAATGGGAACAAGATTTTCGAAACTTTTTTCCATGTTTTAATGAAATTATCGATACGTTTGCAAAAACATTCATGTTCCCGGTATATTTTTACTGTATTCTTTATTCATTACATCAATGTATCCGGTTTATTATTACCGTTTTCATTATACACTTCTACAACTTTGCATTCCAGTGTTATGTCATTTCATTTCACTTGTATCACATGCACCGTTTACTGCTCATTCTGTATAAAGCTGAAACCCTTAATCCCCAGAACGAATCTGATTCTTCCTTTTCAGTATCGTGTCTTTTCACTTCTACCTCCCTGTATCACGCATGCACCGTTCATGACCTTCATTTATTGGGTAGTTCCTCCTACTTCTCCACATTTATTTCTATAACCCCAGAAACGAGGAGAAGAACGAATCTGATTCTACCTTTTCAGTTTCGCGTCTTTCCAATGTATCACATGCATCGTTCTGTTCATGTACCTTTTCCTCATTTATTTCTATAACCCGGGAAACTAGGAGAACGAACGAATCTCTGCCTTTTCAGTCTCATGCATTATCACTTTCCCTCCCAAACGGAAATTGCCTATAAATTAACAACTCCTCTATTTGCTCTTCACAACATCTTCAAATTATCACTCAACCCTTTCCTTTGCTTTTATAATCAGTTCTCTTTCACAATCTTCTATTATAGAATGAGTTCAAGCAGAAGTTCGGGTAAAAATCCTCAGTCTTTCGCAAAGAGGAAGATTGAATTCGAGACATCATCAAACAGTGATGATGATTTCTATATTGATTCTGATTCTGACAATGACGAACAACTAAGCCACGAGGCATTGAAATCCAGCAAATGCTTCAGGAGTTTCTTCGAGGCCTTCGATCGAATGAACTCTATCAACGACCCTACTACTCCATGGCTGTGTCCAGCATGCCACGGAGGTCCTGGTGCCTTTAAGTTGTTTCGTGGCCTTCAGTCCCTACTCACCCATGCAAAAACCAAAGGAGGAGAAAAGCTGAAAATTCATCGCCTCCTTGGTCAGATGTTGGAGGAGGAATTACGAAGAAGGGGTACTTCGGCCACTCCTCAACCTCAACGTCAAGCTTCAGGCCAATGGAGTGGTCTGAGTAATGATGCTACTATTGTCTCCCCCCCGCCTTCAAGCAACCAGGAAGCTCATCACCAAATACTCTGGCCACCCATGGTGATGATTAGGAACACACAGCATCATAGAGATGGAGATGGGAAGGTAGTTATATAACTTCTGAATTATGTTTTCATTAATATTATAATACTTAACTTCTTATTTCTTTAATTTTTTGCTTCAGTGGATTGGCATGGGAAACCAAGACCTTCTCGACTATTTCAGTTCCTATGGTGCTGTTGCCAAGGCTCGCCATTCATACGGTCCAGAAGGCCATCGTGGGATGAGCCTTCTGATTTTTGAGAGCACGGCAAAAGGTTATCTAGATGCTCAGCGTCTGTATAACCAGTTTGCTGCCCAAGGTTTCGGGTTAGATGCTTGGCAACGTCATGCTCCATCCAGCCAGCGCCAACTATATGGTTACATGGCTGAAAAAGAAGACATACACATCTTCAACCGCCATCTCCAAGGTTTTCTCTATCATTTTCTTCTATTATTAATAACAAGATACACTTCTGCTCATACTTATGCAAAAAAAATTTGTTCATTAGGCAACCAAAAGGTCAAGTTTGAGTTGCGACCATATGCAGAGATGGTTGGACAGCAGGCTGGTGCTGGAACAAGTTCCATGGGTGGCAGGAGGACTTCAAGGGAGGAGGCTTGAAGGGACAATGAATTCAGAATAAATATTAGAAGATCAATCTTTTGTTTCTTCTCAATTTCTTTTTATTTCCGTTGCCATCTCGTTTTGTAATCTTTTCCTTTTGTAATTTTTTCCTTACTATCTGATGCACTAGTATTTTCTTGATTCAAATTCATATAAACGATTTAATAGAAGTATCCATAATTTTTATAAAGTATCCATAATTTTTATAAAGTATCCCTACCTCTCATAGAAGTATCCAAACATTTAATATAAGTATCCATATGTTTCATCCGAATATTCATACTATCGACCCACAATTGAACCAGTTCCAATGTTTTTATTAATATATCGATAATATTGTATAAGGTATTTTATCATTAAAAAGTATCGTTAAACTTTTCAAAAGTATGGAAACTTTCGAAATCAACATATCCGGTACCGCTGCGCCGAATACATTATATACCTTATAACAAATTAGACGCTACCGGTTTTGTTATGTCTGACGTTTTACTTAAATTTGCCGGTTACCATTATTTTATCATTTTTTTAGTGATTTTTACCGGATACATCATTTCATATCAACATATCCGGTACCGCTTTACCGGTTACATTATATACCTAACCATGTTTCCGATAACGCCGTATATTAGCCGCATATTAGGCGGCCGCATGGTAGAAAACTCCGGGACGGGTTGGTTTTTATACTGCGCCGATCTACGGGTGGAAAGGGAATCTGATCCGACGGTTGATATTGGTCTGGCGATAGAGGGATCTGGACCGTTTGATTCTTCCCAAAAGAATTTATAAAATGTAAACGTGTCGCTATTCCAGGTGGCATTTTTAGTGAAATGGTTTTGATTGGTTGCTGGTTGTTGCTTTCTTGTTCAGTATCTGGGTTTTGAAGGAGTAAAGTGTCGAATTTACCCTTGTCTTGAATATATTTTGGGATAAATATGTTTGATCACTCAATTATTACTATATTCCTGTTTCGACCAATGAGTTTTTTTTTTTACAAATTGATCATTAACGCTATATTTTATTCTAGAATGACCATGTATCGTTAAAAAAATAATAAAAATAATGACGTGACTGACATTTTTAAACATTGACCTTTGAAGTCCTCCGCTGCTAACTCTTTTGTGGGTAATGCCTCTAAAGTCATCAAAGTTTTTTCTTCCGATACCCTAGGACTCATCCAAAGGAAACCCCGATTTATCCTCCAATTAGCTATAATTTCTCAACATAATTGTTGTTATGTTCATTTAACCCACCAATCGATTCCACTACCTGACAACCAGATCTATCCATGCCAAACCAACAGTAACAAATTGATTAAATTTTATATTAATAAAAATCTAATAATTCTTATACACAACTCTTGGAGCTGTGTATAGTAAAACCCATAAACATAATAGTCAGTATCATATTGATATCAATTATTTGATTTTGTATTGATCGTATCGATTTGTTCCAATACTAAACCGGTACCAAATGGATTAAGTTTTGTTTTGATTTACAATTTCGGTGTGTTTCGACCTGTTTCTATTAATACTAGTTTATATCTATACCAATGTGTACCATTTGATAAAATATGTTAATTTTTCAAACCAATTTTTAGTTTTTCCACAATATTATTTATATAGTTATTATTGAACTCAATTAATAACTTCAAGATTTATATTTTTGTATAAATCTATTTATTTGTATATAATTGGCATATAATACGGTAAAACTAGATCGATACACAAGACCACATTAATATTGTATGTACCGGTATTAGAGAAAAACAATAAATTCATTAGTATGGTATTACTATCATGATGATTACGCATATAATTTTTTTGACAAATCTTAATTATATCTAGAGAGGAGGAGAAATATGATTCTAAGAGAAGGAAGAGTTGCTCCTAATGGCTCTAAAACTCTTAACCTAAAGGAATACAAGAGAACAAATATGAGCAACTTGACCAACCTGCTAAATGATATTACTATCTTGATAATTACGCACATAATTGCATTTTGCAACCATATATATATATATATATATAAACTTATTAATAGTCTTGCTGTTTTAGTAGTTAGGTGGTATTGATGTTGTGAAATTTTTTTAGAATAGGTGGTTAAAAATTCTCAATTGACATTCTTTCGTCTCTCTAATATTGTGAGTTCAATATACATTTGGAACAAATTTCTTCTTTCTTCTTCCTAAGTAAAAATCGTTAAAAAAGTGACATTGATGTTCCCTTTTTTTATCCGAAACGAAAATTCATTAAAAGCAAAAGGGGATACAAACGCCTTGTCCCACGTACAACACAAAAGCAACACGCATAAGCATGCAAACAAAGACGCAAGGCACAAAGACAATCGCCCAGCAGGGATCAACCTTGGGGGAGGAAACAAACAACACAAGGCTTACACAGACAATGACAAGGACTAAACGCGAAAGACAAACGCAGAAAAAGGTGATCCTTAAACACAGGGTCAACCCTAACCAAACGAAAAAAACACAAATTCCCTCGCCGTTCTTAGGGCTGGTTTTGAAACTCAATCGTAACATTCAAGTGAGAGCTCCTTTCGGAGGCAGGCTCCCTTGTCGGCAGACATGAGTCTTGTCAACTGGAATGGAGTGATCGAAAAGCCAGACCTTGAACTTGGTATTGCAAGGTTTTGACAACCAGCGACAGACATTGCCTTCAGTCCGGAGCTGAAGACGATAATAGACGATGACCAAACCGTGAAGAACCTTAGATCAACCGTGGATATAGTACACTTGATGATCTTAGGGGAAGGGCTTGCGTGAGACACCATCCTCCGACCCTTCCATTCGAAAGAGGTGATGCCATTTGATATCATATTTGATACGGATAACCCCCATGAGAGTTATCCGTCTGGACGTTCTCAATGAAGCTAGCAATCATTGGATCTTCACTTGTCTTGGGTTAGGGGTGCATTCCTCATCACTTAGCACAATCTCCTCATTAAGCATGCATTTGTCATCCACGAACATGGACGTCATTCTGGTGATCTTTTTTCATAAGGATCGACTCCCAGTTCCATAATTCCAACTCCATCTAACATGACCCTAGTCATTTTCATTGCATGCTTACGTCTCTTAGCTTGCTTGATTAGCGTAAGTCTTTTAGAACCGCAAGAGAAACCTTTCTTCTTCCTTTTGATGCTATTGATGACCGACGATGCACAAGTGAAGGAATCAGGGAACAAAGTCACCTTTAGGACATCTTCATTCGCCATAGCTCCAAAATTGTTTGCCCCCCCAATATACCGGTGCAATCTGATAGATCCCATCATAGATGTAGTTCCAGAGTGTTGAGTGGATCGATTGAATGATCAAGACCAAGATGAGGGTGAATTGGAATTTAAAAACTTTGTGGGAGTGAATGGCAATTAAAAATGAAGAACAAAGGATTTTAGAGTGGTTCAAGTTCCAAATGAACTCTACATCCACTACCTTAGCTACCACTAAGGATTTCAACAATTCACTATTTGTTCTTCCCCTTTTCAAGGCTTAGGAGGTAACCTTTACACAACTGGTCAAATTTTCTACCCAAAATTTGACCAAACCCTCACAAATAATCAAAGAAGAAATTAGACAAGAAGTAGATCTCTCAAATACAAATTTGTCCCTTGAAGTACAACACTCAACCCAAATTTGAAGATAAAATAAGAATTGGATACAACTCAATTTGGGAATTACAAGAGATTGGAAATTAGGCACACTTGAGGTTGGATTTTTGCTTGAATGTTTGTCTTTAATGCAATAGTTGTTGCTGGTCTTCAAAGAGCTTCAATTTATACCTCCTCTGTCAATTCTAGCTGTTTGGGTGGCTGGGGAATTGAATAGAGCCGTTGGGACCCTCTCTTTCCACCATAAATGCACTTCTGCAGCTATCCGTATCGGTACACGAGGAGCCGTATCGATACATGTCTCAAAAAAGAAAGAGCCGTTGTACATAATAAAGAGAGGGTATCGAAACGCACGTAGGCGTATCGGTACGGGACAAGGAGTGTATCGAAACAGATAAGACCGTATCGATACCTTTTTCTCAACTTAGCTCACTGGAGGTTTCCGTTTCGATACGAGGGTTTACCGTATCGATACGGGTCAATTGCCATTTTAAATGTTGGTTACCTAACAACTGACACCAACGGTCGGTTACATTTAAAACACTTCGAATTAAAAATTCAATTAAAACTGTATCGATACGGGTGAAGCCGTATCGGTACACCATTCAAACTCTTTCACTTTTTACAGATGGGCGTATCGATACAGATGGAATTTGTTTCGATACGCTGTTTCGATACGGTTAAGAGCGTATCGAAACGCGTCCTTCCAGTAACCAACTTTGTAAAAAGAGGTATCGATACGGCTGGAAGCGTATCGATACACCTGAACGGTTTTCAACACTTTGGCCTTGGAACACTTAGAAAATATTTGGAGTTTGAGTTTTTCAAATTAGTTTTAAAGTGTTGGTGATTTAAAACTTATTAAGGGGACTTAGAAATCAATTTTAAGTTTTCAATTTGATCCTTAACAATTTAATTATATCAAAATCAAACATAGGTTTCACAATCTCCCCCTTTTTGATATAACAAAACTAAAACTTGAAATTTTTGACACTTTGAAAAACTTTGCTAAATTAACTCCCCCTTAATATTAGCTAGATAACTTTTAAGTTGAAAATCAAAATTTTTAAGTGTTGTGAGATTCCCTCTCCCCCTTTTTGTTAGATCAAAAATAATTGAGACAATGTAAAATGCATGAACATAGGCAAAAAGGTATAAATAAGCAAGTAACATAATTATCATTAAGTTCAAATAAAGCATAACATCAACTTAAAAATCCAAAACAGAAAATCAAAGCATAGGTTTAAAATAAAGTAAACTTAATCCTAAAAACATGAAGCAAAGGTGCATAAATAAAATTTCCTAGATGATATGCTTGGAATGCAAAGAGAGGCTACTATGCATCATCATCGCCTTCTTCATCATCTTCATCCTAAATTAGATCGTCACTCATCATGCTATTACGCCACTCATCATGGAAAGCGGTGAGAGATATGTTCATCGAATTGTGATCGCTTTCAAGAGAGGTGAGGCGATTCTCCACATTTGTCATGCGTTCTTCAAGGCTTGTGAAACGAGTATCAATCGTGGTAAACCCCGAAGCCATATCCGTACGCAATCCCGTGAATTGCTCATTGAGGAAAGTCATTAGAGCATCCATGGAAGGTGGAGGAGGAGGAGCTTGAGGAACTTGTTCAACTTGTGGATTAACAAATTGTTCTGCGGCCTCGGTAGGTAGCTCGGATAGACGTAACCAATTACCATTAAAATAATGGAACTTACCCCTAGCAAGAGAGCGTTCATCGATGGGATCGGTGAGGGGAGTTGGGAAGTCATGCGAGCAATCAATCTCCTTTTGTAGAAAGAAGTAGCTCAGGGCCGTGCCATAGGTGAAGGAAGTGACAAGAGTGGTGTGGTGATGTTGCACAAGATAAACGATCTCCGCAAACATGATACGAGCAAGGTTTGGACGTTTTCTCTCACGAAAGCAACGAATCCAAAAGTCACCCACTTGACGGATGGTAGAGTACTTCCCTCCGGAGGGCCTAAACCACCAAGAGACCATCAAATGGAGGATCCGATCTTGAGCATTTAGGGCGGTGACGGAACCACTAAGAACATGGCCAAGAGCATTCTCATCTTCAAGGCCTTCATCCTCCAACTTAAAGACCTCACAAATAGAGTTGACATCTATAGTGACTTTCTTACCCGTAAGATAGGAATTAATCGCGGTAACAACCCCATCGCGATTAGCACAACATTTGGCATTAGCATAAAAGATTAAAACCAAAATACGAAAATAAAACTCGGGAATGGAGAGAAAATCCAAAAACTTCCATTGTTAGAGCAAAGGTAGATATGCAAACTTAAATCGCTCCGAGTCAAGAAAAGGAATAGAGATTACCCTTTCCGGACGAATCTTGTAGTTTTGGAATTGACGAAAATAGGTGAGAGCTCCATGGGTTTGAAAAGAGTGTTGATAGATTTGAGTGAGATCCGGACAAACACCCTCTCCGGTATTGGATGATTCACCGGTTTCATTAAGACGTGATCTCTTCCTAGAAGGGGCCATGAACTAGAAAACAAATGTATGCATTAAGATCTCTTCATTCAACTCATTGAAAAATAAAAAATCAAGGTAAAAAAATTTTTTACAAAAAAAATTTGAAAAGAAATTTTAAAACAAGTTTTGTTAAGAAGACAAACATAAAAACAAAACAAAAAAATTGAAAACGAAAAAAAAGGAAAATTAAAAGGAAAAAGAAAGGGTTTTACCTTGATAGTGATTAGAGAAGAATGGAAGAAAAGCCTAGCATCAAATTGATGAAAAAGCCTTAGAGCTTTGCTTAATTTGAAACCCTCATGATGTTTTTGAGTTGTGGTGTGAAAATATGAGGGAGGAAGAGGCTATTTATAGGCTGAAAACGGCTAGAGTTTTTAGGGTTTTGAGGAATTTTAATTTTGGTAAAAGTTGAACACTTTAAATGCCAAATTAAAGCAGTCTGCGCAACCGTGTATCGATACGCCTGATGGTGTATCGATACGGGGGTAAAAATGTAATTCCCATAAAAATGCTTGTTGAAGGATCGTATCGAAACGGATGCAATTCGTATCGAAACGATTATAGCTCGTATCGAAACGAGTTTAACCGTATCGATACCCGTTAAGGCAAAATAAATTATGGGAAACTAATGAAGTACGCGTATCGATATGCGTAGGGCCGTATCGATACCCTAAGCCCATAAATACATTTTAGGCCTAAAGAACAACCATAAGCTCGATTCTAACACCTCCTAAAGGAATGCAAATGATGAATGAGCAGTTCTAAGCATATTTTAATAGAATCATACTCCCCCTAGCTATATGCATGGATATTTTCAAGAGTTACAACACACAAACATGCAATTTCACAAGATCAAGCAATTTTAAGCACAAAAGAGGTCCTAAAAGGTCAAGATAGGCTAGTTAGACCTAACTCTCTCCTAAGGGACCAAAAACGCTCTTTGTCTAAAGATTTTGTAAATATGTCCGCTAATTGATTTAAGGTGTCAACATACTCTATAAAAACATCTTCTTTAAGGACATGATCTCTAATGAAATGATGCCTTATTTCTATGTGTTTGGTTCTAGAGTGTTGGATGGGATTTTTTGTCAAACATATGACACTAGTGTTGTCACACTTAAGGGGTATGGTTTCAACTTTAATACCATAATCTAAGAGTTGTTGCTTCATCCAAAGGACTTGAGCACAACAATTCCCTAAGGATATGTACTCGGCTTCGGTGGTAGATAAGGCTACACTATTTTGTTTCTTAGAGAACCAAGATATGAGCATACTACCTAGGAATTGACAAGTTCCCGAAGTACTCTTCCTATCAATTTTACACCCCCCATAATCCGCATCCGAATAAGCATGAAGGTTGAAGGTGGAGTCTCTAGGGTACCAAAGACCTAAACAAGGAGTATCTCTAAGGTACCTAAAGATTCTCTTAACGGCTATAAGGTGTGACTCTCTAGAACTAGCTTGAAACCTAACATACAAGCAAACACTAAACAAGATATCTGGTCTACTTGCGGTAAGGTAAAGCAATGATCCAATCATAGAACGGTAAAGCTTAGAGTTAACACACTTACCTCCTTCATCCTTGTCAAGCTTTGTAGATGAGCTCATAGGTGTGGCTTGAGGCTTTGCATTTTTCAAGCCAAACTTCTTGAGCATAACCTTGATGTATTTTGCTTGATTGATGAAGGTGCCATCATTCCTTTGCTTGATTTGGAGTCCCAAAAAGAATGAGAGCTCCTCCATCATGCTCATCTCGAATTCACCTTGCATTAGCTTAGCAAAATCTTTGCAATGACATTCGTTAGTAGAACCAAAAATAATATCATCAACATAAATTTGTACTACTAAGATGTCATTTTTATATCTTTTTATAAAAAGTGTAGTGTCCACCTTTCCTTTTTCAAAACCTTTTTCAATTAAAAAGTTTGAAAGTCTTGCATACCAAGCTCTAGGAGCTTGTTTTAAACCATAAAGAGCTTTAGTGAGTTTGAAAACATGATTTAGAAATTTGGCTAAGTGGAAAGGAAAGAACCTGTCCGCAAGTGGGAGGTTGGTACTATTAAAATCTGTTTTATGCGGTCTTCCTTCCTATTTCCTTTCGTTATTTGCAATTCCAGCAGAGGTTGCTCGAAAACTAAATAATATTATGGCAAGTTTTCTGTGGGGCGAGGACGAGAATCGGAAGAGGGTGCGCTGGGTCAGTTGGCCAACCGTATGCTTGCCCATCTAAGAGGGGGGTTTAGGTGTGCGAGAGGTTGTCTATCAGAATAGGCTTCTGCTTTTCAAATAGATCTGGAAATTAGCCAATGAGCGCGAAAGTGAGGTGAAGAAAATTCTATCGGCCAAACGGAATGTGGACGATACGTCAATTGTGCCAGATTACACCAAGCACAGGTATGATTCATGGATTTGGAGAGGTATTTTAAATTCAGTTTTCAAATCTGATAGGGTGGGGGAAGCTTTAAGAAGTAATATACGTTTGCAAATTGGGGATGGTTGGCGTTTACTTTTCTGGCAAGACTGGTGGGTGGGTGAAGCTTCGCTGATGTCTGCGTTTCCTAGAATTTATGCGTTAGCTTGCAATAAGACAGGGAAGGTATGAGAATTTGCAATTTTTCAAAATGAACAAATAAATTGGGAGATTAAACTTCGAAGGAGACTATTCGATTGGGAGGTTGATCAAATGAATGCCTTACTGTCACTTTTGGGAAATGTCAATTTGGATGACTGCGCTTTCGACTGTTTAATATGGAAGGGTTCAGGGACCGGGATTTACTCAACCAAGTCGGGATATCTCTATACAAGACTAAAAACCAGTGAGGTTTTTGACTGGAAAAACTTGGTATGGAACGGCCTAGTTCCTCCTAAGATCGAGTTCTTCATGTGGCAAGCTATCCAAAACAAAGTGGCTGTGAAAACGGAGCTCTGTAAGAGGGGGATCCGCGGGGTAGACGACATATCGTGTCCCTTGTGCAAATCAAGCCCTGAAACTGCTCATCACTTGTTCCTTCACTGCAGAGTCGCGTGGCTTGTGTGGACCAACATGGCAGCATTTTGGGGTGTCGCATGGGTCCTTCCTAGAGGATTAAAGGAGCTGATGACAATGTGGCCGGCCATTGGGGCTGATCCTACGGGGTCAACTATGTGGCGTATGCTGCCGGCGGCTATTATTTGGTCCATTTGGCTTCTTCGAAATGAAGCTGTTTTCAGGGACTGTAAAGTGGACGTGCTGCAGCTTATTTTCCTCTCTAAATGCAGGTTAGCCACCTGGTACAAAGCCAGGTTCCCCTCGGAATTGAGAACAATGGATGAACTTGTGGCTAACTTGGCTCTAGCGAATCAGAAGGGGAAACGGAAGATTGACAGGGTCAGCAAGACCCGTTGGGAGAAGCCCCCTCCCGGGTTTATGAAGGTTAATACGGATGGAGCTATGAGGAGTGATGGTCGTGGCGGGGGCATCGGGGGGTGGTACGAGATGCGGATGGAAAGACGGTCACTGCGTTTTCAAAAAGCATAGGGTCGGGGCCTCTAGTTTTAGCGGAGCTGCTGGCCATCAAACAGGGACTGCTTTTGGTCATCGAAGAAGGGCTTTTCGTTAGGAATTGCATTGTGCTGGAAAGTGATTGTCGAATGGCTTTTGATTGGGTTGTCAATCCGGGGGAGTGTCCGGAGGTTTTCAGTAAGTTGGTGTGTGATATTACTGTGTTAGGAAAGAAGGTGAACTGCATTTTTAGATTTGTTCCGCGTGTATGTAATATTGAAGCAGATTCATTGGCGAAGAGAGGAATCGGGTAGGGGTCGTGTTTTTTGACAGGTAAACTGCTAAGGGGTTGGTGCTAATTGGGACTTGGGGGTGGTTGTATTCGGTGATATCAGTGGCGATTGTAAAATCTTGCGGTATTAATAAATCTTTTGTAACACTCTTTTCCCCCTTCCGCTATTTGGTTCCGCTCCTCATGAGCTAAAACCAAATATGAGGGGGGTTTTTAATGAGGTCGCCATCATTTATAAAAAAAAAACTTATTAAGGGGACTTAGAAATCAATTTCAAGTTTTCAATTTGATCCTTAACAATTTAATTATGGGTAAACTACTGCAGGGGTCACTTACGTTTAACGTGTGTACAGAGTTAGTCACCACTTTTGAAAAGTGCATATTAGTAGTCCTTCACGTTTTCGATGTGTAAATAGTTGGTCACTCCGACGTTATACTCCGTTACTCCCCTAACGGATTGCTGATGTGGCTGACTTAATTAAATTGCAATATCCACATGGATAATAACGTTGGAAGGTTGCTGATGTGGCCGACCATTTCCATGTCTTCAAGTCAAGCTCCAATGCACACAACATCACTCGTCAC
Source organism: Hibiscus trionum (assembly GCA_030270665.1). Taxonomy (NCBI): domain Eukaryota; kingdom Viridiplantae; phylum Streptophyta; class Magnoliopsida; order Malvales; family Malvaceae; genus Hibiscus; species Hibiscus trionum. The sequence goes on from BSYR01000025.1 coordinate 22,490,178, forward strand.
CGCTACCTCCAATTCCACCACCATGTCACCGCCACCGACCGAAACTGTAAGGATGCAAAAAACAAAAACTAATCAACAATTTGATTTGAAATAGTAATCTCTGGCAATGGTTTTCAGTTGGAGAAAAAGAAAACCCAGAAATGGAGACAAAAAGGTTCATAACATGGAGCTTGAAATCCCAAGGCATTTTATTTGCCCGATAGCGCTTGATCTTATGAAGGATCCGGTGACATTATCTTCTAGGATTACTTATGATCGAGAAAGCATAGAAAAGTGGCCGGAAGATTGGTGCGTGGAGAATCGGAGCCACGACATTGAAAGGATCCCGACGCCCAGAATCCCCGTCAGCTCCGCCGAGGTCTCCTAGATTCTGTTTTCGATTACCGATTCGAGGAGACGGTTGGACCGATGTGGCTGCCTGGATTCCGTTCACAAAATCAAGAAATGGGGTCTCGAGAGCGAGCGTAACAGGCGATGCGTTGTGGCAAACGGCGCCGCCGGAGTCATCGCCGCGACGTTCGATGCATTCGCCGGCGACTCGTTTGAGAAGAACGCCCATGCCCATTTGTTGGAGGAGATGTTGTGTGTAATGTATTGGATGTTTCCATTGGCTCAGGAAGCTCAAATATACCTTGGATCACAAGCTTCTTTGCGTTGCATGGTTTGGTTTTTGAAATCAAAAGACATTTCCGTGAAGCAAAACTCCATTAACGTCCTGAAAGAGCTTCTTTGTTGCGACCAGCAATACGGCGAACACTTGGCAGCCATTGATGGAGTCAATAGAATCCTATTCAAGTTCATTAAAACCCCAATTTCTCCTTCCATCACAAAAGCTTCTCTCATGGTGATTTTCCACACGGTTTCATCATCAAACGAGAAAACCAAGGCTGAATTCGTCGAAATGGGTCTTGTTTCATTACTATTAGAATCCATAATTGAATCCGAAAAAAGCTACTGCGAGAGGGCTTTAGGCGTGATATACAAACTCTTGGAGACCAAACAAGGGAGGGAATTTGCTACCGACAACGCCCTATCGATGCCGGTTCTGGTGAAGAAAATACTGCGGATTTCAGAATTGGCAACCGAGTACTCGGTTTCGGCCATTTGGAAGCTGAGCAAATACGAAGAGAGATTTTTGATGGAAGCTCTGCAAGTTGGTGCATTTCAGAAGCTTTTACTACTCATACAAGTTGGGTGCAGCGATGAAACCAAAGAGAAAGCAACGGAGCTTTTGAAACTATTGAATCCTTATAGACCTGGGTTGGAATGTATTGATTCTCTTGATTTTAAAGACATCAAGAGATGCGAGTGATGCAGTGATACCTGAGGATCCGGAAGAGGAAAAGGCTGATGATGCGAGTGATGTTGTGTGCATTGGAGGTGGTGGTGGAGAAAGAGATGAGGAGGAGGAAGAGGAGGGAGAGGGCGACGGTCGGTGGCGGTGACATGGTGGTGGAATTGGAGGTGGCGGTGACATGCAAGTGATGTTGTGTGCATTGGAGCTTGACTTGAAGACATGGAAATGGTCGGCCACATCAGCAACTTTCCAACGTTATTATCCACGTGGATATTGCAATTTAATTAAGTCAGCCACATCAGCAATCCGTTAGGGGAGTAACGGAGTATAACGTCGGAGTGACCAACTATTTACACATCGAAAACGTGAAGGACTACTAATATGCACTTTTCAAAAGTGGTGACTAACTCTGTACACACGTTAAACGTAAGTGACCCCTGCAGTAGTTTACCCTTTAATTATATCAAAATCAAACATAGGTTTCACACAGAGTTCCCTTCTCTTGGCCACGAAAAAAGATTCTTCCGTTGAATCCCTTCTTTTTCATTTGTGATTGCCAGAAACACCCAGATTAGTGACTCATTCGATGATCATGTCACTCCAAAGCTCGTCTGGATTGGTGCACGCAGGAGTGGACTGACTCGAATTGAATCCTGCTGTGATCACCTTTGGCCGAGAAGCCTTGGCCGTAAAGGCATTAGAAGTGTCATTTAACTTGTGAAAGTCAGCTATGCTTTTTCCATCGAGAGGAGAGATCCCCAAAGGCTCCTTGCCAAAAATAGATATTGCGTGGAGGGGAGGAGCCGTCCCATCCGTAGTTGACTCTAGGAACCTCGTACCCTCGGGGGAAGGAATCAAGAAATTCGAGGTTTCCTTGGGACTGAGGAAAGTCGTGCCCTGAGATTTCTTCTCGTTTTCTGCGTCTAGGGAGTGGCGGGTCGCAGTGTTGCCGACGATTGCTGGACTACATCGAGATTGGCGAGAAACCTGGTTCAACTTTCTCTCCCAGGTCTGAGAGGCTCTCAGCCATGGTCCAAAGCGACCCGAGAGCTTGAAGAGGCTCGTGTCGTGCCAGCATTCCTTCTCCCCATGTCCAATCCTCCTGCACTTGTAACAGAACTTTGGGAGTCTTCCGTACTTGAAAGAAACTTCCACTGGTTTGAAGTTTTGCCTATTAAGTATAAAGCATGTCTTCAACGGATCTTCCACCCTAATTGCCACTCATAGGTTTAGCTGTCCATCCCACTTCACCTTGCTTTTATTGTCGAAATTGGACTCGTAGCATCGCGGAAACAAGTTCCCAATCTTCTTGATGTTATCCGGAGTGATCAAAGTGATTGGGAGATTGTGCACCTGGATCCAGAATTCTTCCGTTGTGAAATCCAGCTCTTCAAATGCAACTTCTGGTAACCATTCCTTTAGGATTAGGAGACGGTCCTGGACTGCCCATGGTCTGCTTCCTAAAATCCGTAGCCTATCTTCTGGTGATTGAAACACAAAGAGGAAGACATTCTTACCTAAGTCATGGCATTTCAAATCCGGACATCTCCAAGCCTTCTAGAGTATGGCATTGATGGTCAGGTGTTTAGCCGCCGCGTCCGAGAGGATCTTACCGACTAAAGCTTGATTCTTAATGGCAAAGTTGACCTCACCATCTTCATTTAAGTCTAGTGATTCGAGAGTGTCATTAACTGGGTTTTCCGAGACAGGTGATTGTTGGAGTTAAGCGTCAGAAACGGTTTTCATGTGCTGGTTAGCTTGGGTGGTATTTAATGTCATGGTGAATTTAAGCAGATAGGACAAGGATGTTTGAAGGAAAGAAAGGAAGATTCACGCAGAAATGGCAAGAGACAGACTTGGATTAAGGCCATAGATGTGAAAGATTGAGCAAGTTAGAAGGGCAGTGACTCGAGCCACACATTAACTCTGAAGGCAGCGATCGTGCAACCAAGAAACGAGTCATTTACCTACCACCGGAGGGGGGAACGCTCAAAGGTTGCATGTAGCTTCTTTCACGAGAGGAGTTTGCCAAGCTACTTGAGCTCCTAATGATTAAAAAACAAAAGCTTAAGCTCCTGACATTGATGTTCCCTTGTCCATTGTTCAAATTTTATCATTTATTCACTTATAATTTCTTATAATTACAAGATGATGTATAATATTATATTTTATTTTCAACCCAACATGCAATCAGTTAGGGATGACAAATAAGGCGGACGAGTGTGAATACTCCTCCCCATATCAATACCCACATAAAATTTCATACCGACCACCTATTTTCTACACACGAAGAGTATATTTTTTAAATCTACATCTGCTCACTCGAGTATATTCTCAAATACAATACAAAATTAATTTCTTCAACCCTAAATTAAATTTTTAAACATTAAATTCAACAAGTTTATGTACACAAACTCGTGTATATTTTTTTTATAAATATATATATATATATATATATATGTATATCATACGTTATTAACTAAATTTATATAAATATCATGTCAACCATTCCCGGGTGAGGGGACAGAAGAAAACAGGGGAAAGAGGTGTGATTGGAGGGACAACCCTATCTCATGTCGTCCCCCGCCCCCCCTTTCCATCATTACACCTTCTCTGTCTATTATATAAATATACAAACGTTTTTTTTTTTAAATTTCTTTTGGTTTACATTAAATTTTAGATTTGTTTTCGAATGATTTTTTCCTTTTAATAATTTATTTACTAAATCAACTAATAAAGACATAGCATTAATATAAAGAAAGAGTGTAATTTAGGCAGGTGGCGTGTGGGAGAGATGGTAGCATGCCATTATTAGGGACAGCAGTCAGCAGTGGTTAGAGCATGGCCTGAGGCTGAGGGTCACAGAACAGAACTCGCAGCCACTCATGTCCCGTGCATGCCACACACCCATCATCACTCTCCATTCAAAATATATCCATACAAATATTCAAATATTTAGTATCAACACTAATCATTAAAAAATTCAATTAAAATATATAGATATAAAATCACGAATTTTACATAATATGGTAAGACTTTTTCCTACTTTAACCGATATTAGGGATGAGCAAAATTTGACTAAAAAAATAATTCAAAATTTTTTAAAATAAAATTTAAGTTGTAAAATGAAAATTTGAATAACTTATTTTTTTTAATAATTGTTAGATCAATTTTTAATTCGAGTCGAATCCCTCAATTATACCTTAGATGTATATACCACATATGAAAAAAATATAAAAATATGTATATATGTACTATATATAGATATAGAAAGCCATTTAAATTGAAATTAATATGTACTAGGGATGACCATTTGACCCATACCTGATGGGTTCCGACCCGACCTGATCTATATAGGGTCGGTTTTTTTTTAAATTTTTTCAGGTTCGGGTTGGATTCGAGTCTGCTTTTTTGAGGATAATGTTGGGTCGGGTTTCGGTTTAAGGTGAAAAATATCCTACCCGACCAACCCAAAATAATAGTTTAATTTTATTCTAAATATTTAAGTATAATTACTACAATGTCCCTCTCTTTATATATATATATTCCAATTATCTCCTAATAAAAATGAAATAATTATTATAATGATCCTAATAAAAATGAAATAATTATTATAATGATCCCTCTTTATTTGTATTTTTCAATTAGCTCTCTATTTTATCAAATGATAATTTATTTATTTATTTCGGGTCGGGTCGAGTTTAAGTTTTTACTCTAGAATTCAAGTTCAGATCGAATGGAACATCATAAAATGTTGGTTCAGGTCGAGTTTGGATGAAGGTGTTAAAATTTTTTAGGCCGGGTACAGATCGACCAAAAACCTGACCCAACCCGACTCATGGCCATCCCTAATATGTACTATAATACTATAAACAATTACAATTTTTTTAAAATAATAATAAATAATTAAAATTAAATTTGTAAATAAACTCAAAAACTCAGCACGAATAGATAAAATTTCAAATAAAGTTTGAGTCGTAAAATAAGATTCGTAAACTCGAATAGTTTGAATTTTTTGAATCAATCGAACACTTACCCCTAAGTAATGGCTGTATAGAACAATTTAAAAACTTGGTGGTAAACATCTGTTGTAGAAACTTAGAAGCTATAAGTTCGGTCACGCAATATCTTTTGATTTAATTAGTTTGGAGGTTTAAGGAGAGATTGTCGATAGCTTAAAAGTATTTTATGCTGATATTGCATTGTTTATTTTTCGCTAGCTAGCTCATCATCAAACTTATATCTCACTCAAAAGTGTAATCCTTTTACAGTCCTCAATTAGCATGCTCTTTTCAGTTCATGTTACTTATTATAGAAAATATAGATTCGGAGTAAAAAAAGATTCTCCATGAAAACCTAAGTTCTACATTTCTAACAAAAAAAAGCATGACAGTAAATGCTTGATGGTCACATAGTTTATAACTCCTCCGATTCCATTTTACTCTCGGTTTGCGGTGTCGTCGTTCTTTGATCCAAGTATTCTTGTTCGATTGTTTCCTGGAGGATGAACAGCCTTTGTATGACCACAGGTTGAGTCATCTTCTTAGCTTCTTTGATGTCGGTTTCTTCTTTATTCAGTGTGTATGCATCCAGCATGATCTTAATCCATTTGTGCAGCTCTTTCGGTGTACTGTTTATCAATGTAAAACAGAAAACAGACAAAATATGACATGCCACTATAATCTGAAGGTGACTACTTTAATCCAAAGAAGGGGAGAGTATTTCTTACGTGTATAAAGCACGAGGATCCTTGGCTTCATGTTCATTGCCCGGAGAGAAAGCTGTTGCCAACGCAGAGAATCGCTCTTCCGGATCTGTGATGTTTAGCAGATGCTTGAGCAACTTTATCTCTTTCGGTGCAATGCTCTTAAGACTTCTCTGTGTCGCTTTGTATAAGCGATACATGATGTCTTTAACCTGCAATTAGATGTTGAAAATGAAATCTAATCTAAAAGAATAGAAAAAACCTGGCAGTAGCTAGCAATGGCATATACTTCACTGAGATTTGATGCTCATACCACCAAAAAGGATAACTAGACTTGAGAACCACCATGTTTGATTCAAAACATCCAAGATATCACGTTTTACACTCAACGAGTATGTTCGGTTTAAAGTTTTTGTACATCTAATGAAGTTTCTAGGCTTAAACTTGTTTAAATCATCAGTTTTAATTGTTGGATGCACTGCGTAACATGTGAATACGTTTTCTTTGCTCTACGACGTCTTAAGACATGTGCCATTATCACTCCAATCTTATATTCTAATGGTCAATGGGTTGAACAATGATCTCGGTTTAAATTTAAAGACTTACATACCATTGCAACATATTATACAATTTTAATCCTCAGGAACATGATAATAGATCAAAGAAAGAGAGACCAAGATGCACTAGAAATCGCAATACCTCGTTTTTCATAGTTGTGGAGTCCTTTGCCGATGCCCAAGCACTATTTATCAATAGAATCAATGACGAGTCGAGTTCCTTTCCCTTGCAAAGGCTTTTGATCTTTTCACATGCCACATCCACGGATGGCGAATTTAGTATATCATCAAATTTTGCCTGTGCGGAATCTAAATTCTCCACAGCCTCCAATGTCTTATCATAAGCACCAACGGCGGACAGGCATCTTGCTGCCAGTCGGGCAATCTCTGTTCCAAAAAGAAAAGTAATGGAGAGTTCTTGAATTAAACCGACTTCAAGCAATTGAAAGGAAGAAGTGAAACAAGTTTCATTTTGAAGCCTGTCATTTCTTATCAGCTTAGAGCATCCACTTTTCAACAACAAAAATAATAAAGCCCGCAAAGCATTTGCATAATGTTTACCATCGCGGTCCTCCAAACCGTCACATGTTTCGGAAACTAGATTGAGATATCGGAAAAAATCATCAGTGAAGTCTTTACGCCGCCTAGTAATGATTGCATTTATATCAGTTGGGCTATCTTGAATCACCTTAAGAAGTTCACAATGTCTATCCATTTCATCATCGATCTGCAACACTCATTCCTTATTAGACAAAACCAATAGAATCTCTAAAACCAAAAGGAGTATCCAAAATCAAATCTAAACTCAAAATAGATTACTAGCAGTCACTTTAAAAAAGCAAGGAGAAGATACGAAATCGAGCTATGAATCTCAAGTGTTTCGATACTCAACAATATACCAATTTGAGCCTATTCAGTAAGTCCCTAACAAAAAGTAGTTTAACTTGGGGTGGGTTTTCGGGTTTGTTCAAGTTCCAAAATCATATGAAACATTCACATTCATGACACACATCTTTATCAGTAAAACCAAATTTATAGAAATCGAGCAATGAATCTCAAATGTTTTAATACTGAACAACATATTAGAGCATACTAAGTTCGGTTTCCGGGTTTGTTCAAGTTCCAAAATCATGGGTTTGTTCAAGTTCCAAAATCATATAAAACATTCACATCCATGACACACAACTTTATCAGTAAAACCAAATTTATAGAAATCGAGCAATGAATCTCAAATGTTTTAATACTGAACAACATATTAGAGCATACTAAGTTTGGTTTTCGGGTTTGTTCAAGTTCCAAAATCACTTGCAACTTAAAACATTAACATTCACAAAACACATTTACCAAACATGTTACCATAAAAACAAAACATTTTGGGAGATTAAAAGCATGGTTTTATACCTTCTTCACCTTGCTCTCCAAAGAAATTAACTTCTGCTTCATAGTTGGATCGATCTCCTCATCAGCACGGACTCGACATCGACTATAGAAGCTTTCTCTATACTTACTCCACTCTTCCCTCAAAATCAAGTACTTTTTCCAATCTTTTACTCTTGGTTTCTCATTCAAAAACACATCAATAATTCTATCACAAAATTGGGTCATTGTATAACCTTCTGCAACTTCAACATTTACCCTTTCTTCAACTTCAGCATCAGTTATACTACTAGCTCGAAGACCTGGAAATAAAAGATTTTTTTCTTTCTTTTAAGCAACCAAGAAATAAAAATCATAACTTTCAGCTTCGTTTTACAAAAAAAAAACACACAGAAAAGACATGAAAAAACAACTCATTTAGAGCAATTAAAGCAGCAAAACAAGAAATACCCAGAATCAGAAAACGGCCTAGGAACAAAAAAGGAAGCTTACAGGGATTCAAATGGAGGTTCTTTTCGGGGGAAAGACGGCGGCCTTGTTTTCTTCTTGGTTTGATTTTGCAGGGGAAATGAGAGAATGAAGAGATGGGAACCAATTTGTCACTGAAAGTGATGGACGAAGTGTTGGTGTTGGTGGGTATTGATAGTTTAAGCCTGGAAAGACTGTTCATTGCTGCTTTCTTCTTTGCTATGGGGTTTTTCTTCTTCTTTTTAATGTTCCACGACCTCCATAGCCATGGCAGTGGTTGGACATTTTTCAAGTGAAGTATCGGATAATATAGATAGCTTCGAATTGTTGTCGGTCTGATTTGTTAGTTTCAAAAACAAAACAAATAACTTGGGTTTGGTTGGGCTTACATTTTGTATTGTGATTTTGGACCAGATTGGTCTCTAGAAGGTGCCCACTTCTTTGGACTCTTTGACCCAAACCAAAGGAACACCAGTTAAAGAATTTAATCATGGTAATGTATGTGTTATTATTTAAGAAAGCAGAAAATTGTTGTAGAAATATAAAAGTATCCATACAAAGATACTTTAAATGAGAATGTCTCAAACTATAAATGTTAAGATTCGAACCCACACAAAATAAAATAAATAACATGAACATTTTTAACCACTCAATCAGTTAATGAATCTCTTCTCTCTTCTTTGATCCACCCCTAAACAATCTCCTATTTTTTTCCTCTCAAATGAAGTAAATGGAAACATTTCAAGCTAGTTTAAGAATTAAAATGATTTGGGACAAGGTACCGCTCTGGAACTCTGAAACAGGAGAGCTCACTGATTTTCAGTACCTGTTTTGCCTTCACCATCACCATACCGAATGCTGCTGATTATGGCCACTGATTTGCCTTTTCAACACCACAGACAAGGCTTCAGCTCTGAATCAAGTTGTTCCAGTGGAGTTCGACACCTTCAAAAATCGTTGGGATCCTTTAGGAGTCGATAACCACGTCGGATCAACATCAACTCGTTAACCTCGGTCAATTACATTCCTTGGAACGCAAGCATTCACCGAGATGACACTGCAGAAGTATCGATTTCTTACAACGGTACTACTAAGAATCTGAGAGCTTCTTGGAGCTAGCAGACAACTAATAGCTAGTCTTTCTTACACCATTGATCTTATGCAGGTTCTACCAGAATGGGTTATGGTTGGATTCTCAGTCTCTACAGGTGTGGCTAGTGAGCAACACGTGCTTCAATCATGGGAGTTCAACTCAACTTTGGTAAGAGATGAAACCAATGGAAGTACTGCAAGAAACACAAAACTTGTAATTGCTGTTGTAGTTCCTGTGGTTGTTCCTATGGCTGTGTCGGTTATTGCATATATCATGTTGCAGCAGATGAAAAGGAAACAGCAGAGACAACAAACATGACTCTCTGTAAAAAAGGATATCAAAGGGTCTAAACAAGGGAAAAGGGACTGAGGGAGTAGAAGTGAAGACCATTAGCCAGTCAAGGCATCGGAATCTAGTGCAACTCATCGGTTTGTCTCATGACCAAAGTGAGTTCTTACTGATCTATGAGTTCATGCCACATGGTAGCCTCGGACCTCGGTTCCTACCTCTTCGGCAAAAGGGCTCCGCCTTTCATGGCCTGTGAGGCACAAAATATCGCTCAGATTAGCCTCTGCAATCCTCTAATACTACTTTGAGACCTTCGATCAACGGTCAGGCAAGCGGTTCATGTTCTGAATTTCAAGGCAGAGAGGCCAAATCTTCCTATGAAAATGCCGGTTGCTATGTATCATGTACCGACAACACCGTCGCTGACATCCGAACAACCTTTGTTAAAGAAATTATGTTTGCAAAATTATTTTTGTTTCAGTTTAAAATTAGGTATTTAAATGGTTCGATCTGCATATCCATTTCTAAATCTAATCAAATTAAGGTCTGTAACTAAAATCATTAATTTCAACACTCAAATATCCGTATTCAACATTCACATTCTTATGAATACATAACTGAAGATTCTCATGTAGACACGACACTCAAGCTTATAATAACAAAACGAAACTAACTTAATTTAAACGGAAATTCTGTTATAGACTAGTGTGGTTATAATGTACATAGAGATAGATGGCTAATGGCTTGATTACCTTGACCAAATCTTTTTCCTAGAGTCTCTCTCCTTTGCTGCTTGGAGCTGATCTCTGTTAATCCTTTTATGAGTCAAGGTTCCTTGAACTGCTTCCTTAGCTGGTTTTGTTGTACCTACAACCCTTGCAGCAATCTTAGGCGGGTATGATTTCCTTGCCCTTTTATTATCCAAAGGAGCGGATATAATAACCATATTGTTTTCGGTTTCACCGACTCTAGAGAACCTTTTCTTCCTTGTCTCATGGGGAGCACTAACTCTTGGCTGTTTAGACCCGGGGCTCAAGGGACGGCTGCTAATCGAGTTCGAAGTCCTTAGTATATGAGGCTCAGCCTCACTGATGAGCTCGTCGTCTGTTCTACTTTTTCTTTCATTCGGAGTGGCCCTGATCGCTTCATCGAAGTTACGAGCTTGCGCATGTTGCAACTGTTGTTCTTGCTCCTTCAATCTATACTCCAGCTCCTTCACCTGCCAGAAAGTACCAAATATATGTACATCTTAGTGCTTTAAGATTTTATTTTCATCATGAAAGTACCAAAAAAAAGGGCTTAAGAAAGTTGAAATTCAACAAAATATTACAATGTATAGCATTTCCTAATTTGAAGTAGCCAAAAAGAAAGTCTCCATGAAAATATCACATCTTGTGAGAAAATGACATTATCACTTAGAAATTAGTCCTTATTTTTACTTCATAAAAGGGATGTAAATTCAGAACATAAGTGCACAATTACAAGCCAGAAACAGTATAATAAAGGTATGACCTTCTGATGAAGCAAAATGGATTCTTGGTGTTCTTTCTCTTTCAGCTTTTTCTCAAGCTCCTTAATCTGGAAAAAGTGACATAGCATGTTAAGCTTCCTGTTTTTTCATTGATATGTAAACTAATTTAGCTAAATATTTGCAACCTTGAGTTGGAGAGAAAGTGAATGAGACTCGGATTCTTGTATTTGATCTTTCAGATTATTCTGAAGATCTTTCACCTGTTTGAATCAAACCACAAGTTATCAAATCCGTTTTCCTTTTAAAGCTTTTTTAATATTATGATACACAAACATGTACATTACCTTTTGTTGGTAACTAGTAGATTCGGATTGTTGTCTCTCTTTAAGCTTGGTCTCCAATTCTTTGACCTTTTGCAGATAAAATGACCATATAGTTAAGGTGAATAACAAAACAGGGATATATGTCTATAATTACACTTTAAATGGATGGAAACCTTTAGTTGAAGGCTGGCAAAACTCTCTTCTCTCCCCTTCAATCTATCCGAAAGTTGTGAGATATGCTTTTCTGACTGGTTTAGCATGCCAGTTTTCAGCTCCAGTTGACCCTCAAGTTCTTTTATCTTTTCTTCTTGGCCTTTGTAAACCTGGTCTCTGCCTTTGGCCTTACTCTCAAGATTTTGTAAGCTCTCTTCTAGTTTCCTTCGAGACTCGTCTTTTGATCTACATTCCTGCCTTGCTTTCTCAAGCTTTATAAGAATTTAAAGGTAATTGATGTCAAATGGTTGATCAGTCATCATATTGATGGAAAGTAAACACTCCTATTAGAACCTACCATTGTTTTCAACTTTTGGAGCTCACTTGTATCAACATGCTTCTTAGCAGGACCCAACTCAACCCCTCGAACTCGAGTTGCAAAATTTAAGGAGCTCAGGGTTTCACTTAAGTCCCTCTCTGAGGGGCTAATTTGCACGAACATCAATGTCTTGGAGTCACCCCCTGATAAATACTAGCTATGTTAGTTGCAGTTTCGGAAGACTGATTGTCACAAAAATCTACCATCAACAGAACTTGAATACCCTCTTCAAAAACTAGTCTGAATTTCCAGATTTACCTAATGAATCTTGAAGTAAATGTGTCAACTTCGAGTTCCTGGAAACAAACGAATGATTTCTGTCAAATAAGATAACAAGAGGAAGGGTGGCTACATGGTCGAGAAAGGTATACAATCACCGGACCTATATGGAATGTGACAACTTTTTGTTGCCAAAGCATAAACAACATCCCCGAGTGCAGAAAGAGATTTGTTGATATTTTGAGCCTCCTTGAGCCGCTCCCCTTGTGCATCAGTTTTGGCCAGCCTTTCACTGCCTGCCAAATCCACGAGCCAAAGCTTGCTCTTGGTACACTCACCAGTCATCAAGTTTTTTGATTTTACCATTATACAAAGCATACTGAACAAAGATAAAACAAAAAAAATTCTTTGTAAAATTTTGAAATATCATTAATTTCACATGGAAAAAAAGGAAGAAGAAAGGGTATTGATACCAGTGGGATCGACTGCTATGCTCGTTCACATTGTTTGATCCAACAGCTCTAGAATTGCTCCCCATCTGCAATACATTCCAAACTTCCTTGATGTTATCAACCTTGGCTTCTACAAGACCTGGGACATGATGGAACCCTTCAGCAGATTGCTTTATCTCCAACCTAGCAACCAAACCAAGAGAATATACATTAAAATTTATCTTGCAAGCTAGATTCATCTTAGGCCAAGTTTCAAAAGTGTCAACGTTCTTTGCAGCTGCCTCACCTCTTTGATGTCAATGATGTAGATAACAAGTCTCGGATTTGTTCATTATAAACTTCAAGAACACTAACAGAAATGTTATACATAAAAGTTCCACTCCTTTTCTCGGCAATTTGAAACAGCTGCTCAAGAGTTCTATAATTGACTCCTCTGTTTTGGCCAGTGCCTTCCATTGTAAATGTCTTCCCTGTTCCGGTTTGCCCATAAGCAAAAATACAGACATTGTACCCATCTAGCACTGATGTCACAAACGGTGAAGCATCCGCAAAAACATCAACTGTTAAGGCAAAAAGAACCACTAGACGAATTAGCATCTTACGTGATTTTAAATGCTTATATCAGATTTGGTAACATCGAATCACAGGTAATCGTTACCTTGATCATCTTTTGGTGTGTAAACTCGATCAAACTTGAAACTCTTTTTGATGGAGCCACCTGTCAGAATTCCAAGGTCTCCATCTTTTGCTGCATCAAAATCTACAGTTGAAGCACAGCCAGCTGATATCTCCTCTTTATTTAGTGGGCGGCACCGGCAAAAGACTCTGATGTTACCTGAGATTAAATAAATACAGTGTAACAAGTGTTTTTCCTTCGTAGTCTTGAATGATAAATTGCAAAAGATGCAATGTTAAACAACTCATAAGGGAGAAAAAAACCTTGCCTTTTGTTTCCTGTATTTGATTATAGAGCTCTTTTCGCTTTGCTTGCTCTTCACTATACTTCACTTTGAGATCCTCACACTGTGCCACTGCAGAAGTAATCCGTAAGCCTGTGCAGATGAATTATGAAAACTCCAACTCAAAAAATCAAGTTGCGTAGACCCTACCCAGTGCCTGAACGCTGGTGACCATTTTATTCAAGTTGGGTATTGACTCAACACAAGCATGTGCTTCAAGAGAAAGCTGGGCATGTTCATTTTTCATTATCTGCAGAAAAAAATAAACAAATAAAATGCATTGCGGGAAGTAATCTCATGACAATGATAGCAAGGGAAATTACTTGCAAAGAAGGATTTTAAAAAAAATGACATTGTTTACCTTAATTTTCTCTTGTAAATCATTGACTGCTGCTGCCCAATACTTTGTATCATGCTCATACCTACTAGTAACCTCTTTCAAATTTCCGGCTTGGTTCCTCAGAGATTCATCTGACAAGAAAGGATTTATGGAGTTTAAATCACAAATATATTCAGAACTTATGATCAAGATCATCCTTTAAAGTGTTGAATAAAAATACTCCTCATCATGCAATCTTGATGAGCAATTGTTCCATCCTCCCCAATACATTATAATTGAGGAACGGGCAATAATAATGCAAGAAACAGAAGTTTTCTTTTGTCATTAAACATTAAGAACAAGTACGCAGCAGGCCAGCGGCTATCCCCAGAATCACAGAAGAAAATTTATTTACTTACTAGCTGAGCAATTGTTCTTTTGAACAGTTTAAAGAATCTGCACATGCGTGATTGTTACCTAATGTGCGGATTTGGAAGATCTTGTTGTCAAGTTCCATCCTAACCTTCTCCAGCTGCTCATTTACTGCAGTCAATGACATCCATGCCTCGTGGCATTCATGAGTTTTAAGCTGGCACTGTGTGGTGAGCTCTTGTATCTTCTTCTCATATTGATCCGTAACTTTTGTTCGCATAAATTTCTTCTGCAGACCCAAAATAGAAGTTTAAATAAGCAAAAAGTGAAGCCTAACTTCTCTTATTGAAACCATCTAATCCAAGATTCAGAGCTAAATAAACTCTAAAGTCTAACCTGAGCTGAAGAAACTTCTATTTCAGCAGCACATTTGTTGCACTTCAGGTATTCTTGCAATGCTTGAGTAACTGTTCTTAAAATGGAAGCAAGGTTTCAAAATGAGCAGCTCTTCTAATGTACCATGAATCCAAAGTTATAATTAAGAATGAACCAAACAATAGGAACGTACATAACAGTACCTGGAATATTTTGTGCTTTCCTTACACAAATCCCACAAACCATCGGGCTCCCAATAACTCCTTCAAACCCCATCACAATTAATCCATCCTCCTTCACTGAAACCCTCAAATCAACAACTTGCAACGGCTTATTGGCTCTGACAACTGCGAAGATATCAACATCTGATAGTATCTGCCATATTGACACCAAAAGTTTAACAATTCTATACATTGTACATTTCAAAACACAAACTGAAATGATTTTTATTTAATTAACTAGCCTTTTCTTCTTGCATATAGACATTGAATACCCTCATTCCTTTAGGTCCACTAGTGTTTATGATCTCAGCAAAATGAAGATCAATGAAGTAGTTTCCAGGAAGAAGATTATTGAAGCGGTACTGGAAATTCCCAAATCTGGCAGACCGATAAATGAATGGATAATCTCCAGCCTCAGTTATATGCTCATTAGTCCGTATAACACTTCCTCCATCAAAGTAGCAATCCTCCAGAAATTTCATATTAGAATCTGGTTCGTTTAAAGCCTCACCTCCAGCATTTATAAACATCACAATTTCATCTGTAAATTATATAATAAACCAGAAATACATTTCAAGCTCAATTTAATTATACACCATTAAGAACAAAAAGATTAAGGCCAAAAATCCACAATTTACTCATAGAATTAAATGCCTAAAATAGTTTAAGAGTAATTAAAAGAAATCTAAGAAATTTTGAACGGTTTTCTCTCTCTCTCTCTCTCTCTTTTCCTTTCTACATTATTTCATTCAATTTCTAATATAATGCATCTACTTAAACATAATCCGTATACAATGAAATCACCAAAAACTTTCCTTTTTGCAAATATATCAAGAATAAAACTCAGTAGTTTCATTTACATAATTTTGTTATTGATAGGAGTTCGACATGATAAAATCATGAAATTTAAAAAATCATGTACCTGTGCAATTACATTTGGAAAACCCAGATGGGATTAACCTCGAATTTGAATCACATAGCATCGAATTAACCAAAGATTCTTCTTCACCTTCATCCATGGCGGAACTAGGGTTATCTTGATTCGAAGCCATGTCACCTTTTTCCCAGTCAAAAACCGTAGGAATAGAGGAATTGTGGAAAAGGGTTTCTGGGTTTTGGAGAAAGGCATTTAATTGCGTATTATCCATTCGAAAATCAAAGTTTTGGTCCGAGGAAAGTGATAGATCTGATTCTAAGATGTTTCGGAAGTCTAAAATGAGGAAGAAGGGAAAATGGTATGCGTTTGATTGAGTTGTACTGTTTGGGAATGAAAGTTTTCGAATTTGAATTCTATTGTAGACCGTTGGGTGAATTTTACCGTTACAAATTGGGCATGCCGAAAAGGATCTAAAAAACTTCTTCCTCGAAAAAAAATGGACTCTTTTTTCATTTTTATTTTTAAGGGTAAACTATATAATTGGTCACTGAACTTTTAGGGCAGATTCATTTTGGTCACTATACGTTTAAAATATTTGATATGGTCACTTAACTTTTAGTTCGATTTCAATATAATCACCGAACTTTTAGTTCACTTTCAATATGGTCCCTTATGTTACCTTCCGTTAAGTTTACGTTAGTTCTCGTTTTTCATTAATAAAAAAATAGATAAACTACACCAATCATCACTCAACTTTCTTCTCATTCCTATTTTGGTCACTAGAGTTTAAAATTTTTCAATTTAATAACTTAAATTTCGAATTATTCATATTTTGGTCACTGTCAAATGGATTATTTATACAAATAGAAAAATTCGATTAATCGTTAAAAAATATTTTGGTTAATTGGTAAATTCATATTATTCAATTCTCGATCTTATATTGTACCAATTAAATCAGATAATCGATTAATCAGTTAACCGAAATATTTAATTCTGGAAATGATTGTTTTTTTTTTACTTTTTTATTAAAATATCAAACATGATAATATGGTAAATTTAATAATTGTTCGGTTGTGATAAAAGTGTAAAAACAACTAGAAAGTCAAAAATTGAAAGTCCACACCTATTAATCCTACCAAGAACTAAAACTTTTAAAAAAATTAGAAGGGTATCAAAATCACTAGACTAGCTATAAGATATTGTAATACATAAAATTTAGAAATATTGTATATAATAGATCAGATCAGTTAATCAATTTTGCTTAAAACTGTGAACCGTAACCGAATCGAAATAATTTATTTTAAAAATTTGTACCGAAATCGGAATCAATTAATCCTTAAAAATTATTTTGTTAATTGCTAAATCTAGATTATTCAATTCTCGATCTTATATTGTACCAATTAAATCAGATAAACGATTGACCAGTTAATTGGAATATTTGATTCGAGTATTATTTTTTTTACTTTGCTTATTAAAATATTAAATAGGGTAATATGGTAAATTTAATAAGCAAAGTAAACAAAATCATTACCCGAATTTTTTTAAGGATTAATCGAGTTTTTCTATTTTTATAACCATGTCATTTGAGAGTTGCCAAAATATGAACAATTCGAAAGTTAAGTTATTAAATTTAAAATTATTAAACTCTAGTGACCAAAATAGGTGTGAGAAGAAAGTTGGTGATGGTTGGTGTATTTTACCCATTTTTTTATTAAGGAAAAAATGAAATCAAACGTTAAATTCTCACGGGAGGAACCGTATCGAATTCGAACTAAAAGTTGAATGACCTTATCGAATATTTTAAAAGTACAATGACCAAAATGAATCTGCCCTAAAAATCCAGTGACCAAAATGAATCTGCCCTAAAAATTCAGTGACCATTTATATAGTTTACCCTATTTTTAAAACTATATTATAGGTCAGCTTAGTTTTTTAATTAACCATCCAACTATAAAAAATTGCAATCTGACTCTTAATATTACGGGGTTCTCTTTTATAATTTAAAAAGACTCATGAATATTACTTTGTTATAAATTTTATCTCATTTTTTTAAAAAAGTACAAAAGAATTTCAAAACTCATTGTTATTGGTGGTAATTTGAAATAAATTTAGAACATTTAAAAGTTTGATGACGAAATCAAAATATGAATTATAGTTTAAGATGAAATTTATATGTTTAAAAGTTTGTGGATAAAATCAAAATGTGAATTATAGTTTAAGATGAAATTTAAATGTTTAAAAATTTGTGGATAATTTCTTTTTGAAAAGATAGAGGTATTATTAATATGGCGAAGACTGTCGTCAAAGAGCCATTGATACGTGTCTCGTTAAAAAAATTTCTTATCTTAGATAGGAAGAAAAAGAGCCCAAGATATCAATGTTAGTATACAACGGATACTTGGAGATCAGTACCAACTATAAGGCAAATACAATCCACCAAAACTTATAAAAAACCACTCACACAAAGCTGTTATTCAGATGCAACACAACAATAGTCATTGGATTTGCGCGGTGGTGGGGTCGACACTTCCAAAAAATTTTGAGAAAGTTATCAAACACCTTGATCTGTCATTACGTAGAACACCACCTGTTTCAGCTTCTCCAAAGCTACCATTTACCGCTCCATCTGTGTTGAATTTCAGTACACTAACTGCAGGAGGACACCAGCTAGAAGAGGTTTCCTTGCCCTTGTTTCGGTTGACAAAACTGAACATAGAAGGCCAACATATTAAATCGTTAGCTGATACCCCAACCTCGGGCCATTTCGCAAGGCTCCACCAACTCAAACGCTGGATGCATAAATCAAACAGTTGAGACAAGTCGACTTTGATTCTAGTAGAAACAAAGGAAACACATGATTATGAAGAATTATGAAGATAACCTCGAGTGTTAAGATTACCTTTGTTAGAAAATGACCGTGGTTGGCTTTTCAAACGAAAGCCTCCACTTTTGGAGGAGCTAGACCCGACCAAATAAGACCCCAGGTTTCATCTTTTAGAGATTCATAAGCAGTTGCTTTAGGATTGCACGATTTCACAGAAAATATACCATTTGAGTTGGCTAACCATCGAATACTATCGAAAATGAGGTTGTTTGTCTTGAAATTCTTGATGGTATTAGAGAAAGACTCCCAAATGCTAATCTCCCAATCAAACAGTCGCCTTTGGAGAGGAATATTCCAAACCCATACTCCTTCGATCACATTACCAAAATCAGCAATGACACCCGTCTTAATGCTTGTTAACGCATTCATCAAAGCCATATTACCAGCCTAAGGTTCGCTCCAGAATTGGATCTTCTTTCCATCTCCAATTTGCATGAAAAAATTATCCGAAGGGGATAACAAAGAGGTGATGTTCTTCCATATCCACGACTTATTGGAACTCTTTAGGTTTGTTGGTAGTAAGGAGGAGGAATTGGCCTCATATCTAGCGTTTATCACTTTACGCCAAAAGCTATCAGGTTCAGAACCATTTCGTCAAATTCACTTTAGCAACATCGCTTGGTTTTTTACTTTAAAGTCAACTAAACCCAGACTGCCACATGATTTTGGAAGACACAACGTCTCCCAATTAATCTAGTGTATAGCTCGGCTATTGGATGAACCCCACAGAAACTTGGTTTTCAAACTGGTAAGTTTCTTGCAAATCGTCATAGGCATTGGAAAGATGGAAATGTAGTACATTGGAAGGTTTAATAGGGATGCCTTTATCATAGTTATACGGCCCCCAAAGGACATGGATTTTGCCATACACCCTTGTAGCTTCGAACTGAACTTTTCCACGACTGGATCCTACACTTTCAGATTATTCTTTGATTGACCCAGTGGAAGACCCAAGTATACGCTGGGGAACTTTTCACTTCTGCAATGGATTTTACCAGCCCAAAGATCTACAACTGCATCCTTCGTATTTATGCCGAGCAATTTTGATTTCTTTAGGTTGAGATTAAGGCCTGACACAAGTTCGAAACTCCTCAAGATCCGCACTATGTTCATAATCTCCCTCTCACTTGCCTCGCAAAAAGCAATGAGATCATCAGCAAATTGCAGGTGTGTTATTCTTTCCAAACAATTCCAATTACCAACGCCATTGAATAGTCCCTTCGAAGAAGCCATACGAAGCAGAGCACTCAAAACTTCGGCAATTATCTTGAACAACAATGGCGATAAGGGAAAGCCATGTCGAAGACCTCGTTTGATTGGAAAGGAATTTGTGGGTGAGTCATTTACCAGAATCGAGACATGGGCAGTAGAGATGCACATCTTTATCCAATAGATCCATAATTCTCCAAATCCCATTTGCTTCAACGCAAATAATAAAAAATTCCAATCTATTGTGTCATAGGCCTTTCGGAAGTCTGCTTTGAATACGATGCCTTGAAGCCCTCTCTTTTTGGTATGATCAATTATCTCGTTTGCTATGAATGAGCAATCTAAAATCTATTTTCCAGGACAGAAAAAAAATTGTGAGTCTCCTATTACTTCGTCTAAAACAGATTTTAGACGATTAGAGAGAACTTTGGCCAATAATTTGTAAATACACCCCACCAGGCTGATTGGTTGATAGTCCTTCATTGATACTGGATTTTTTCCTTTCGAAATGAGAACGATAAAAGAGTGATTAAACGACTCGTCTTGTATTTCTCCTTTATAAAACAGCTTGAAAAATCTGAGTATTTGCTCTTTTAACTGGGGCCATGATCTCTTTAGGAAGGCTATGTTAAAGCCATTCGGCCCCGGGGCCCTCGAGCCATCAATCGCGGACAGTGCACAACAAATTTCCTCATAAGAGAACATGATTTTCCAATTTTGATGCAGAATCTGCGCGGAGAGTTTTTAGATTGCAGTCGAGTCTTTCTATAGGAACAATCTGATCTCTATTGTAGATGCCTTGAAAGTGTTCTTCCACTGCTAGTTTGATCGCTGATGGATTGAAAATATTTGCGTCCCAAACTTTCAAGTTCTCAATGTGATTAGCTCTGTTGCGAGAGGAAGCAACAAGGTGAAAAAAATTTGTGTTCCTATCCCCCGCTTTGAACCACTTGAGACGTGATTTTTTAACCACTCCCATTCTTTGTTCCTAATGCGAGACCACAATTTGGTTCGTAGCTTCTTTAACTTAATAGAATTGGTTAGGACATCGATCCCTTTGTTGATTTCATCTTCAATAGACTGTCACTTATTCTTTATAGATTCGATAGAGTTTGGATCCTTTGATCTGGAATTCTTTACCCATTCCTTTGCAATAGCTTTACACTGACGGAGTAGAAACATGATGTCTTTCCCTTTTCCTTTGCCGCATGATTGATGAAGTTGGTCCATAAGCTCCTTACTTTCGAACCAATGGTCGAACCATTTAAATGGTTTTGGTCCCTAATTCACGGTTGAGACATTTAGGGAAATCGGATTGTAGTCGGATACTCCCCTTGGGTGAATCTGTTGGAGCAAGGAGGGCCACAAAGCAACTACTTCAGGAGAAAGCAAAAAGCGATCCAATCTACTAAAGGACGGTGGATCCTGCAAGTTTGATGAAGTGAAAGTCCCTCCAATGGGAGGCAAATCGATGAGGCTCAACTCTTCAATGAAATCAAAGAAAGCAAACATAACATTTCTTTGAATAGACACCCCAATTTTCTCTTCAGAGTACCTTATAATATTGAAATCGCCGCCAACAATGATAGGTAAATCCAATCTCGAAACTAGTGAAAGAATACATTTTAGATTGGAAGAGGGGAACGTACCGAGAGCTGAGATATAGCTAGGCTCGATAAACGATGCTTCAATTGAGAAGAAATCTGGATCCCAGAGAGTAATTAGCTCACCCGCAGATCCATATGAAGTGTATAAATTATTTAAGGCTTAAGCACGAACTAACTTGCCTCAGTGGTTAAGGGAACATTTGTTGTTCCTAGAGGTCACAGGTTCAAACACCAACAATTGCAGCAGGGTGATTGATCATGCATTGTGTTGCGTGATTCGAGTGCTTCGTAATTTGTGCAAGTATACACATCGCAAGTTATAGTATAGAAAGATATCGTCTCCACATGGATTGATGCTACTTCCAGAATCTATCGTCTCGCTCTGAAAAGTGAAAAACACAAGTAATAGTTTTGGGTAGAATAATCGACTAAACTAAAATAAATGAGTAAATTAAAGAGATAAGTTGACAGAATGAGAGAATATGCTGGATTATATTGCGTCGTAGTGTGGAATTCGAATGGGACAGTCCCAGTTTTGCATGCAAGAGAAAGCTTAATTGCCTCGGCAATGGGCAGAATGGTTGCCTCGGCAATGGGCAATACGATTGCTTGGGCAATGCACAAGGTGATTGCTTGGGCAATTGGTAAGGCGGTTGCTTGGGCAATGAAAACGGCTACTGCCTGGGCAATTTGGCGACAACCTTTAAGGTTCGGCAAGGCGTTCTTCAATGGTTCCATCTTATCCCTAAGTCGAAACTCTATCAATGTGCAAGCCTTGATAATACATCTCAGCGTGAACCAAGGGTGAACATCAACCGATCTTACGCCACTTTTAGCCTTTGAAATTTATACTTATTCCTATGCTAAATTAGTCTTCACCGATTTGGGTAAAAACCATGTTTATTCGTTTCTTGAATCTAACTCTCCCGATATTAGATAAATGGATGCAATCACAATTTCCTCTCCCGATTCAATTGCAAGTAAAGATAAACACCAAGAATAAGCAAACCTTGAACTTAAATTTCATAACAAAAACCTAAACAAAATCCAAACATTTTCTCACAACTACTAAACAAAATAACCCTAGCCTAAGATAGTTTAGTTCATAGTTGGGATTGGGAACAACACAAGATTAATTCCCAACAAGAACATCAACCGAACAAGAAAGAAAAAAATAGAAGAACTTGGGCAGCCTTGGTCTTCAATCGATCTCGATCCTCTCGCCTCTTCCTATAGTCGTCTTGTGCTTGATGGCTTGGGGTCTTTATTTATAGAAAATGGGCAGTTCACAGTCATCATTGAGGAGAGAGTTAAGTTAGAATAAAATACAAATAAAGAAATAAATCTCTTCTATTTTATTCTTTTATTCCTTCTAAAACTCCTCATATATTCATGGAATTTAATCTAGTTTAACTTCTCTATGTAATTCCAAGCTCCGATCTTCATGTGAATTATCTCAAAAAATCCAGCTCTTTATGCTCTTCAAGTCATCTACCATTTTGCTCTTTTTCTCCCTTGTCGGAAATTGCCCGGGCATTGCCTCGACAATGAATTACCTCGGCATAGATCGACGCGACAATGTTATGGCAATGGTCTCTCGGTTGTCTTCGCTGGGCCATGTGTACTCAGTATTGCCCGACACGGCTCGGTTCTGCTTGGTTAGGATCATTCGACAGGGTTAGGCAATGAATTATCGCGACAATGAATGTTTTACCCTGTATATATACAAAACACATACCTAGCAATACCACAAAAGCAACACCAAGCCGTTCCGAAATGGTTTCTCTTGGTTTTGAAACGAGAGTCTTCAGAGGCAAAACGTACCGAAACGACACCACCCCCGTTTCGATACAGGTGCCCCAAAGGCTTGGCCGTTCTGAAACCATACCAGGTGTTTCGAAACACCTAGGCACATATAGGTTTAAAAATGTCGTTTTGGCATCCCCAAACGTTCTCGAACTCGCCCCAAGATGTACCAAACAATATGGCAACACGATAAACAAGGAAACTAGAGGCAAGGCACCCTAAAACCAGCACCAAACGAGCATACATACACAAAATTGATACATGGCCAAAAAGGCTAAATGAAACACTTCATCATAAGACATAAACTAGCCAAAACATAAGGCATGCATTCATAAAGCATAACAACCTTCCACATAACATGGTCTCAACATTTAAAACATGATAGCGACAATAACAATCACATGAGAGTTTGAACACCAACTCCCTAACTCAAAAGTCTAGCATTCCTATTGCCTAAGTATTATTACAACCATGTAAAACCATACTTGAGCTAGCAAATGAACTCCAAGGTTCCTCCTTTGCCCCACTTGCCTCCCATAGCCACTAACGATCTGCATTGTTGGAAAAGAGAGCGTAAGCTTGAGAGCTTAGTGAGCGGAGCTCAAAATCACAACAACAACAATGCATTTTCAAAACATATATCTATTTTAAAGACAAAACCATAAGGAGTGGGATATACAAAACCGAAAGCATAAGAACAAGCTCATGGAGTGCACATGCACAACCATTCTCGGTGGGACTACACATCACCGTTCCCCAAACAACTAGCATATTTCCGGTGGGACTACACATCACCGTACTCATTTACTAGTCAACTTCCGGTGGGACTACACATCACCGTATTCAACAACATCCTTCCCACTAACCATCACGTGAGGCTTTGAAAACAACAACAATATAACAAAATTCAAAGGATGTAAAGCAAATAGTATTTCACCTAACAACATATATAATCACATTCATCAACACTTAACAAAATAAGGCGATATTAGTTAAACTTACACTTGAGTTTAGGTCGACCCCTAAGGCTCAACCCAAACCCCAAGAAAACCTATTTGAAACATTCTAAAGCTTTAAAACGTTACCACTCACTAGCACAACCCGAAGAATAGCCGAAACACCGATTTCAAGCATCTGAACTACCCGGTCTCACGTCCGAAGACCCCAAACCAATCTCCTCTGCTTTAAGGCAACCCAAAACAGAACATTAGGATGCTTATATACTTGTAAACCAGCAACAACCCAGAAATCCAACTTCTTGCAACAAAAACACATTGATTCAATCTCAAATTTCACTTAAAACCTCACCAAATTCGTTCTAAACAACCCCAAACCGAACCTATTGATTTCAACCATCAAAACACATCAAAAATCATCTAGAAACATCTCCCAACCACTAAGGAACCAACAGCCACGAAATCAACCCAAAGCCAAGCCTAAAACTTCATATTTTCAACCCAAGAATCCCATTTTTTGACCCATTTCGGGTTTCCCATTTTTAAGCCACCATTCCAACATTTTTAGAACATCAAAGCAAGGTAAAATCACGAATTCTCAAGATCCTATAGATCCGACTGAAATACTATTCAACCAAGTTTTCACCATATCCCTTAGTGAACATAGGAATAATTTTAGCCTCAAAATATCTTCATGGACTCCTTGTAGTTTGAATGAATTGCAAATCTCCAAGAAGGATTTGAGATGTTGTCTGGCATCTTCAGTTGCCGAGCTATCAAATTGACCAATTGTATTGATCATATTGAACATTACTGGCTTTAATTCAAAGTGGACAGCTTCGATTGCAGGTGTGACAACTCCTGAGTTTAGTCCGTTGAGATCTTCCTCTAAATAATCTTGAATAGTTAGGTTCCTTGCTTGAGCAAATTGAGGTGGCAGATTCACTCCATCTCCTGCTGCAGCAACCTGATTGTCGTTGGCATTGTTATTGCCAACTTGATCTGCCATCTTTGCTCCCAGTCTTTGTTTGAGTCTTTGACAGGTACGTTCAATTTCTGGATCAAGGGGATATACTTGAGTTGTTGGATTTGCCTTGGTCATACACCAATGCAAAACCAAAATTCTGTTATCCCTTTGAAACTGAACAATAAAAGTAAAAAGAAATAAAAGTGCAAGAAAATAAAAACACAGTCGTTATTGCCAATCCCCGGCAGCGGCGCCAAAAACTTGTTGCGTGATTCGAGTGCTTCACAATGGTGCAAGTATACACGTCGCAAGTTATAGTATAGAAAGATATCATCTCCACATGAATTGATGCTACTTCCAGAATCTATCATCTCGCACTGAAAAGTAAAAAACACAAGTAATAGTTTGGGGTAGAATAATCGACTAAACTAAAATAAACGAGTAAATTAAAGAGATAAGTTGATAGAATGAGAGAATAGGCCAGATTATATTGTGTCGTAGTGTGGAATTCGAATGGAGCAATCCTAGTTTTGCATGCAAGAGAAAGCTTAATTGCCTCGGAAATGGGCATAATGGTTGCCTCGGCAATGGGCAATACGATTGCCTGGGTAATGCACAAGGTGATTGCTTGGGCAATTGGTAAGGCGGTTGCCTGGGCAATGAAAATGGCTAGTGCATGGGCAATTTGGCGACAACCTTCAAGGTTCGGCAAGGTGTTCTTCAATGGTTCCTTCTTATCCCTAAGTCGAAACTCTATCAATGTGCAAGCCTTGATAATACATCCCAACGTGAACCATGGGTGAACATCAACCGATCTTACGCCTCTTTTAGCCGTTAAAATTCGTACTTATTCCTAAGCCAAATTAATCTTCACCGATTTGGGTAAAAACCATGTTTATTCGTTTCTTGAATCTAACTTTCCCGATATTAGATAAATGGATGCAATCACAATTTCCTCCCCCGATTCAATTGCAAGTAAAGATAAACACCAAGAATAAGCAAACCTTGAACTTAAATTGCATAACAAAAACCTAAACAGAATCCAAACGTTTTCTCACAACTACTAAACAAAATAACCCTAGCCTAAGATAGTTTAGTTCATAGTTGAGATTGGAAACAACACAAGATTAATTCCCAACAAGAACATCAACCGAACAAGAAAGAAAAAAATAGAAGAACTTGGGCAGCCTTGGTCTTCAATCGATCTCGATCCTCTCGCCTCTCCCTCTAGTCGTCTTGTGCTTGATGGCTTGGGGTCTTTAATTATAGGAGATGGGTAGTTCACAGTCATCATTGAGGAGGAAGTTAAGTTGGAATAAAATACAATAAAAGAAATAAATCTCTTCTATTTTATTCTTTTATACCTCCTAAAACTTCTCATATTTTCATGGAATTTAATCTCCTTTAACTTCTTTATGTAATTTCAAGCTCTGGTCTTCATGTAAATTATCTCCAAAAATTCATCTCTTTATGCTCTTCAAGTCGCCCACCACTTTGCTCTTTTTCTTCCTTGTCGAAAATTACTCGGACATTGCCTCGACAACGACTCGGTATAGTTCGGCGCGACAATGTTCTGGTAATGGTCTCTCGGTCGTCTTCGCTCAGCCGGGTGTACTCAGCATCGCCCGGCACAACTCGTTTCTGCTCGGTCAAGATCATTCGGCAGGGTACAATGAATTGCCGCGGCAATGAATGTTTTTCCCTGCATATATACAAAACACATACCTAGCAGTACCTTTTTTCACCAAATAAGCAATTAAAGATAATCAAGCATGGCAAAGAAGAAAATAATGCAAATATGCATGAATGACTAATAATGCAGCCTAAGTGAGCCTAAGTCTAACAATAATTGAGATGAAAAAGGGTAGAAAATTAGTACTTTTACACACTTAACACATTGTCAAATGGTTGAAAGTATATTCAGAACAAATACTACTTGTAATCACCTTAGCTTTCAAAAAAAATATTTAAGGCTTAAGGGTGTTAGAAGCCCTTAAACTTTAAAAAAATTAATTAAGCCTCTGAATTTTTTTCCACTCAATTAAGCCTTTGAACTAAGAAATTTAATCATTTAAACTATTTTACCAGTAAATCTAGACAATTTTTTCTTTACATATCACTTGCGCATACAGTTAAATCATGTTGCATTTAAACAAGGGAAAAGAGACTAAGGAGTAGAAGTGAAGACCATTAGCAAGTTAAGGCACCGGAATCTAGTTCATGCCACACGGTAGACTCAGTTCCTACCTCTTCGGCAAAAGGGCCCCGCTTTCATGGCCTGTGAGGCACAAAATATCGCTCAGATTAGCCTCTGCAATCCTCTACCTTCATGAACAATGGGAGCAGTGTGTATTTCAATGTTAGGATCGGTGACTTCGGGTTGGCCAAGCTTAATGTTCGATGATTGTTGGACTGTGGTGCGCTCATCCTGATACTACTTTAAGACCTTCCATCGAGGATCAGGCAAGTGGTTCATGTTCTGAATTTCGAGGCAGAGAGGTCAAATCTTCATATGAAAGTGCTGGTTGCTATGTATCATGTACCGACGACACCGTTGCCGATATCCGAACAACATTTTTTAACAAATTAATGACTTGAAACCGGGCGTTAGAACTCGTTTACCTGTGTGTGTGTGTTTTAGATCATATAAGTGTGTTTTATCTTTATATATCTGCTCTGGAATCAAATACGAAAGGCATATTAAATGATTTCGAACTCGAGTCGAGCAACTTAAAATTCAAGTATACTAAATAGGATAGATGACCTTGAAATAGATAATGTTGTGTAGTCTAAATTTTACACCGTCTATGTATCAAATAACTTTCCTTCCTTATCTTATACTTATATAAGTAGTCTATGCCTATTGTGTTTAGATCGATTAATATGTTGCTAGTATATACAAGTGGACGTAGATTCAAGCATGTTTAAACGCTTAATATACTTCAATTTATGGGCGAGGAAGGGTTTATCTAATATAAACGTTTAATCATATGTATATTAAAAGAAACTTCTACAAGTAATCTCTACAAATTAATTTATCAAACTAATGTAAATTATATACGTTCCAGCAATGGCCTTATATCAAGTTAATTTCCTTTACTTGTTCAAAAAAATATTTTATTATTCTAATTTTAAACAATGTATTTGTACTGTTGCATGTTGATTCAGGTCAATTTAGGATCACATCGTATCAAGTAGGGAAATGGCTTAAAAAAGAAAGTATGTTTGCAAAATTATTTGTTTCAGTTTAAAATTAGGTATTTAAATGGTTCGATCTGCACATCCATTTCAACTAAAATCATTAATTTCAACACTCAAATATTCGCATTCAATGTCAACAATCTATAGAGAAAGTGGTTAAAACTCTCAGTTGACACTATCCCCTTTCTCCTAGGTTGTGAGTTCGTATAACCCATCAGGAGCAAATTTCCCCTTGGGTAGAAATTGTTCAAAATATCGGCATTCAACATTCATTATCTTCTGAATACATAACTGAAGATTCTCATGTAGACACATACTGGACACAACTCAAGCTTACAATAACATAAAGCGAAATTCTGTTAGTGACTAGTGTGGTTATAATGTACATGGAGATAGATAGCTTGATTACCTTGACCAAATCTTTTTCCTAGAGTCTCTCTCCTTTGCTGCTTGGAGCTGATCTCTGTTAATCCTTTTATGAGTCAAGGTTCCTTGAACTGCTTCCTTAGCTGGTTTTATTGTTCCTACAGCCCTTGCAGCAATCTTAGGCGGATCGGATTTCCTTGCCCTTTTATTATCCAAAGGAGCAGATATAATAACCATATTGTTTTCGGTTTCACCGATTCTAGAGAACCTTTTCTTCCTTGTCTCATGGGGAGCACTAACTCTTGGATGTTTAGACCCGTGGCTCAAGGGACGGCTGCTACTCGAGTTTGAAGTCCTTAGTATATGAGGTTCAGCCTCACTGATGAGCTCGTCGTCTGTTCTACTTTTTCTTTCATTCGGAGTGGCCCTGATCGCTTCATCGAAGTTACGAGCTTGCGCATGTTGCAACTGTTGTTCTTGCTCCTTCAATCTATACTCCAGCTCCTTCACCTGCCAGAAAGTACCAAATATATAATCTTAGTGCTTTAAGATTCTATTTTCATCATGAAAGTACCAAAAAAAGGCTTTAGAAAGTTGAAATTCAACAAAATATTACTCCTTATTTTTACTTCAAAAAAGGGATATATTTTCAGGTCATAAGTACACAATTACATGCTAGAAACAGTATAAAAAAGGTATGACCTTCTGATGAAGCAAAATGGATTCTTGGTGTTCTTTCTCTTCCAGCTTTTTCTCAAGCTCCTTAATCTGGAAAATGTGACATAGCATGTTAAGCTTCCTTTTTTTCATTAAAATATAAACAAATTTAGCTAAATATTTGCAGCAACCTTGAGTTGAAGAGAAAGTGAATGAGACTCGGATTCTTGTATTTGCTCTTTCAGCTTATTCTGAAGATCTTTCACCTGTTTGAATCAAACCACAAGTTATCAAATCCGTTTTCCTTTTAAAGTTTTTTTATATTACGATACACAAACATGTACATCACCTTTTGTTGGTAACTAGTAGATTCGGATTGTTGTCGCTCTTTAAGCTTGGTCTCCAATTCTTTGACCTTTAGCAGATAAAATGGCCATATAGTTAAAGTGAACAACAAAACAGGGATATATGTCTATAATTATACTTTAAATGTATGGAAACCTTCAGTTGAAGGCTGGCACAACTCTCTTCTCTCCCCTTCAATCTATCCGAAAGTTGTGAGACCTGCTTCTCTGACTGGTTTAGCATGCCAGTTTTCAGCTCTAATTGACCTTCAAGTTCTTTGATCTTTTCTTCCTGGCCTTTGTAAACCTGGTCTCTGCCTTTGGCCTTACTCTCTAGATTTTGTAAGCTCTCTTCTAGTTTCCTTCGAGACTCGTCTTTGGATCTACATTCCTGCCTTGCTTTCTCAAGCTTTATAAGAATTTAAAAGTAATTGATGTCAAATGGTTGATCAGTCATCTAATAAAATGATATTGATGAAAAGTAAACACTACTATTAGACCTACCATTGTTTTCATCTTTTGGAGCTCACTTGTATCAACTTGCTTCTTAGCAGGACCCAACTCAACCCCTCGAACTCGAGTTGCAAAATTTAAGGAGCTCAAGGTTTCACTTAAGTCCCTATCTGAGGGGCTAATTTGCACGAACATCAATGTCTTGGAGTCACCCCCTGATAAGTACTAGCTATGTTAGTTGCAGTGTCGGAAGACTGACTGTCACAAAAATCTACCATTAACAGAACTTGAATACCCTCTTCAAAAACTAGTCTGAATTTCCAGATTACCTAATGAATCTTGAAGTAAATGTGTCAACTTCGAGTTCCTGGAAACAAACAATGATATCCGTCAAATAAGATAAGAAGAGGAAGGGTGGCAATATGGTCGAGAAAGGTATACAATCACCGGACCTATATGGAATGTGACAACTTTTTGTTGCCAAAGCATAAACAACATCCCCGAGTGCAGAAAGAGATTTGTTGATATTTTGAGCCTCCTTGAGACGCTCCCCTTGTGCATCAGTTTTGGCCAGCCTTTCACTTCCTGCCAAATCCACGAGCCAAAGCTTGCTCTTGGTACACTCACCAGTCATCAAGTTTTTTGATTTTACCATTATGCAAAGCATACTGAACAAAGATAAAACAAAAAAATTTCTTTGTAAAATTTTGAAATATCATTAATTTCACATGGGAAAAAAAGGAAGAAGAAAGGGTATTGATACCAGTGGGATCGACTGCTATGCTCGTTCACATTGTTTGATCCAACAGCTCTAGAATTGCTCCCCATCTGCAATACATTCCAAACTTCCTTGACGTTATCAACCTTGGCTTCTACAAGACCTGGGACATGATGGAACCCTTCGGCAGATTGCTTTATCTCCAACCTAGCAACCAAACCAAGTGAATTTACATTAAAATTTATCTTGCAAGCTAGATTCATCTTAGGCCAAGTTCAAAAGTGTCAAAGTTCTTTGCAATTGTCTCACCTCTTTGATGTTGATGATGTAGATAACAAGTCTCGGATTTGTTCATTATAAACTTCAAGAACACTAACAGAAATGTTATACATAAAAGTTCCACTCCTTTCCGTGGCAATTTGAAACAGCTGCTCAAGAGTTCTATAATTGACTCCCCTGTTTTGGCCAGTGCCTTCCATTGTAAATGTCTTCCCTGTTCCGGTTTGCCCATAAGCAAAAATACAGACATTGTACCCATCTAGTACTGATGTCACAAATGGTGAAGCATCCGCAAAAACATCAACTGTTAAGGCAAAAGAACCACTAGACGAATTAGCATCTTACATGATTTTAAATGCTTATATCAGATTTGGTAACATCGAAATCAGTGGCGGAGCTAGGATTTTCTTATAGTGGGGTCAGAATGGGGTATATTTCCCATAAAACTACAATAAGTATTATTGACCTCATGCCCTAACAAATTAAGCGGGGTCAATTTTAATATTTCCTATAATAAACTGTGATACAATTCTAATATATCTATATAGTAGGTACTTTTAAGTGGGGTCATTTGCACCCTAATATTCCCACATAACTCTGCCCATGCATCGAATCACAGGTAATTGTTACCTTGATCGTCTTTTGGTGTGTAAACTCGATCAAACTTGAAACTCTTTTTGATGAAGCCACCTGTCAGAATTCCAAGGTCTCCATCTTTTGCTGCATCAAAATCTACAATTGAAGCACAGCCAGCTGATATCTCCTCTTTATTTAGTGGGCGGCACCGGCAAAAGACCCTGATGTTACCTGAGATTAAATAAATACAGTGTAACAAGTGTTTTTCCTTCATAGTCTTGAATGATAAATTGCAAAAGATGCAATGTTAAACAACTCATAAAGGAGGAAAAACCTTGCCTTTTGTTTCCTGTATTTGATTATAGAGCTCTTTTCGCTTTGCTTGCTCTTCACTATACTTCACTTTGAGATCCTCACACTGTGCCACTGCAGAAGTAATCCGTGAGCCTGTGCAGATGAATTAATGAAAACTCCAACTCAAAAAAATCAAGTTGCGTAGACCCTACCCAGTGCCTGAACGCTGGTGACCATTTTATTCAAGTTGGGTATTGACTCAGCACAAGCATGTGCTTCATGAGAAAGCTGGGCATGTTCATTTTTCATTATCTGCAGAAAAAAAAACAAATAAAATGCATTGCAGGAAGTAATCTCATGACAATGATAGCAAGGGAAATTACTTGCAAAGAAGGATTATTAAAAAGATGACATTGTTTACCTTAATTTTCTCTTGTAAATCATTGACTGCTGCTGCCCAATACTTTGTATCATGCCCATACCTACTAGTAATATCTTTCAAATTTTCGGCTTGGTTCCTTAGAGATTCATCTGAAAAGAAAAGATTTATGGAGTTTAAATCACAAATATATTCAGAACTTATGATCAAGATCATCCTTTAAAGTATTGAACAAAAATCCTCCTCATCATGCAATCTTGATGAGCAATTGTTCCATCCTCCCCAATACATTATAATTGAGGAACGAGGAACAGTAACGCAAGAAACAGAAGTTTTCTTGTGTCATTAAACATGAAGAACAAGTAAGCAGCAGGCCAGCGGCTATCCCCAGAATCACAGAAGAAAATTTCTTTACTTACTAGCTGAGCAATTGTTCTTTTGAACAGTTTAAAGAATATGCACATGCGTGATTGTTACCTAATGTGCGGGTTTGGAAGATCTTGTTGTCAAGTTCCATCCTAACCTTCTCCAGCTGCTCATTTACTGCAGTCAATGACATCCATGCCTCGTGGCACTCATGAGTCTTAAGCTGGCACTGTGTGGTGAGCTCTTGTATCTTCTTCTCATATTGATCCGTAACTTTTGTTCGCATAAATTTCTTCTGCAGACCCAAAGTAGAAGTTTAAATAAGCAAAAAGTGAAGCCTAACATCTCTTATTCAGACCATCTAATCCAAGATTCAGAGCTAAATAAACTCTAAAGTCTAACCTGAGCTGAAGAAACTTCTATTT
This sequence comes from Hibiscus trionum, assembly GCA_030270665.1. Classification (NCBI taxonomy): domain Eukaryota; kingdom Viridiplantae; phylum Streptophyta; class Magnoliopsida; order Malvales; family Malvaceae; genus Hibiscus; species Hibiscus trionum. Next base: position 22,523,570 of record BSYR01000025.1, read on the forward strand.
CAGCAGCACATTTGTTGCACTTCAGGTATTCTTGCAATGCCTGAGTAACTGTTCTTAAAATGGAAGCAAGGTTTCAAAATGAGCAGGTCTTCTAATGTACCACGAATCCAAAGTTATAAGTAAGAATGAACCAAACAATAGGAACGTACATAACAGTACCTGGAATATTTTGTGCTTTCCTTACACAAATCCCACAAACCATCGGGCTCCCAATAACTCCTTCAAACCCCATCGCAATTAACCCATCCTCCTTCACTGAAACCCTCAAATCAACAACTTGCAACGGCTTATTGGCTCCGACGACTGCGAAGATATCAACATCTGATAGTATCTGCCATATTGACACCAAAAGTTTAACAATTCTATACATTGTACATTTCAAAACACAAACTGAAATGATTTTTATTTAATTAACTTGCCTTTTCTTCTTGCATATAGACATTGAATACCCTCATTCCTTTAGGTCCACTAGTGTTTATGATCTCAGCAAAATGAAGATCAATGAAGTAGTTTCCAGGAAGAAGATTATTGAGGCGGTACTGGAAATTCCCGAATCTGGCAGACCGATAAATAAATGGATAATCTCCAGCCTCAGTTATATGCTCATTAGTCCGTATAACACTTCCTCCATCAAAATAGCTATCCTCCAGAAATTTCATATTAGAATCTGCTTCGTTTAAAGCCTCACCTCCAGCATTTATAAACATCACAATTTCATCTGTAAATTATATAATAAACCACAAAACATTACAAGCTCAATTTAATTATACACCATCAAGAACAAAAAAGAATAAGGCCAAAAATCCATAATTTACCCATAGAATTAAATGTCTCTAAGAATAGAATAAAATAGTTTAAGAGTAATTAAAAGGAACCTAAGAAAATTTGAACAGTTTTCTCCGTTTTTTATTTTATTTTCTGCATTATTTCATTCAATTTCTAATATAATGCATCTACATAAACAGAACTCGTATACAAAAACTTTCTTTTTTGCAAATATATCAAGAATAAAACTTAGTAGTTTTCATTTACATAATTTTGTTATTGATAGGAGTTCAACATGATAAAATCATGAAATTTTAAAAAAATCATGTACCTGTGCAATTACATTTGGAAAACCCAGATGGAATTAACCTGGAATTGGAATCACATAGCATTGAATCAACCAAAGATTCTTCTTCACCTTCATCCATGGCGGAACTAGGGTTATCTTGATTCGAAGTCATGCCACCTTTTTCCCAGTCAAAAACCGTAGGAATAGAGGAATTGTGGAAAAGGGTTTCTGGGTTTTGGAGAAAGGAGTTTATTTGCGCATTATCCATTGGAAAATCAAAGTTTTGGCAGTGTTTGGTTGCCAAGGAAAGTGATAGATCTGTTTCGAAGATGTTCCGTAAGTCTAAAATGAGGAAGAAGGAAAAATGGTATGCGTTTGATTGAGCTGTACTGTTTGGGAATAAAAGTTTTCGAATTTGAATTCTATTGTAGACCGTTGGGTGAATTTTACCGTTACAAACTGGGCATGCCGAAAAGGATCTAAAAAAGCCCTTTATTGTAATGAGCTTCAAAATCCCTTAGCGCCTCTCCCATATTGTAAATGTAATAACGTGTTTTTAACTAAGGGTAATTATTCTCTGCATTTACTGTGAAAAAAATTTATATTTTAATTTTAGAGTTTAAAATTTTAGTTTTGTAATTAGAGTTTAAGTTTAAGGGTTTACAATTTAAGGTTTGTAGTCAGAATTTATGGTTTATAGGTTAATACATAAGTTTTTAACCATATTATCTTAAATTTTAAACTTTAAGTTTTAACTCTAAAAAGCTAAATTCTAACTGCAACCCTTAAATTTGAACTCTAAACCCTAAAATTAAAGCAATTGTAGAAACTTCTTTTTCACCGCATATTGAACATAAATCCTTTAATTAATATTATAAAGTTTTTTTATGGTAAAGAAATTCAAATTAATGTTAGTTTGTATTAATTACATTTAAAATATAAAAAATTGATGTCCAAAATAACACATGTAACCCTCTAAACTCGGCTTAGGAGTAAACCAAGCATAGAGTACTAAAGATCTAATCAAAGAACTACTTGATTTGCAAGTTAGTACTCGAACAACCACACGTCTTAATGTGCAACACAAACAAAAGATGAAATTTCTTTTTACGTTATAAATTCATATAACCTATCTCTTAAAATTAGTAATTAAGGGGTCTAAAGCATTGTGAGAATAACTTCATTGCCAAGAACAAGTTCAACTTAAGGAGTATTACTACATAATCAAAATTTAGCTATTTTCTCTTAAACTTTACCAAGTAATTACCAACCAATGATTTATACGATATTGATCAAACATCTGCACAATTTATTCAAATCACCTATGACATTATGTTGGCAAAATCAAACCTTTGTAAACTTAACCAATGATTACCAACATTCAAAACCATTCATTTCTATACATATTTTACATTGCTCTTGAACAAAATAAGAATTTCCAATTTTTATTATCTTCACCTACTATTAAACATAGTAGTCCCCGACTTAGACATAATAAGAACATTTCATTGTACATAGCATACAAGTGGTTAACTCAGAATCAAATGAGCATTTTCATACATATATAAGTTTCATACATTCCACCTAGTAGTTATATTCATGAATTCTTAATCTTGAATTATAAATTGTTAACAAGATACACTTAAACTAAGCTAGATGTACATCCTATTTGAAGGTGTGCCATAATGAGACTTAGTCAATCAACAAAGCATTAAAATCTTAATAACATATCATGACAAAAGTTTCTATAACAACCTAAACATGTAGGTTATCGACCCATGATTATGCTATCACTTATACATGCATACTAATCTCATTAGAACCATTTAGCTAATCCATACATTCTATTTAAATGTTAACTCATTAATTAACCAAAATGACTAATCCAATCAAAGCCTTTACTCAATCATTCAATTATCTTATTTAAGATAGCTTAGCTAACAAGCAATTATTTGATTATCATGATAAGCAAAACTTAACCAGCAAGCAACCATTTGCTTATCATATTAAAAAATTGCTTAGCCAACAAGCAATTAAGAAGCATAATAGATCATTTACAGTCCAGAGTTCATAAAACAAACGATAACATCGTTATTACAAATGCAGTATGCCACCATTCTAGAAATTTTGGAATAAACTTAGACAACCTACAAAGTCCACACGATGTGACTTGCAACCTTTCAAAACGAACTTCTCAAGGATAGTCATACAACCTGCATATGTAATACCCCTATTTTTTATATGAAAATTTTGAAAAAAAAAATGGATAGGTTGAGAGTTGTGGGAATCGAACCCACAACCTCATGCTTTCTCAGCTGGGTGCCCAGCCAATTGAGCTAGGTAAGCTCTTGGTTTTGAATCTACCCAAATAATTTTTAGAGAGATCCGAAAATAATATAATAATTAAATAATAAAAATATCTCAACCACCCCACTATCTTATCTGATTATATGGGATCAATTATCCCCATTATTGATCAGATATCCATCGATTATTTTTGCCATTATTGGATACCCATCAGTTTATATTTTCCCCCTATTTTTCTCCTCCCGACCACCGCTGATCTGTCCCACCGCCGCGCCGTGAACGACACCGCCCGTACCAGGAGAACCGCCGCACCGTCCCGGTCTCAGCCCAGCCAACCAAGCGCTCAGCCGCCGTCCGCTTCACCTGCAATCAACCGTTGAGGGTTCACGATCGAGGGTTTCGTGGCCGTTGATTCGGTTGCTTTTTCCGACGCCGTTCGACGTCGGTTCTTTGCGCCACCACCACCGTTGCGTTCCCCTCTGACGTCCGATCAAAACCCAGCCTTCAACGTCCTTTATCGCCGTCGTCTTCACCGGAGAAGGAGAGACTGAACCGTTCGAATCTCCCACCGCCGCTGCCGTTAAGCTGGGTGAGTGACGGTCGGGGTTTCGGTCGGGCTTCGGGTGCGTCGTCGCCGGCCTGTGGTGGTCGACCGTGGCTGCCGTGGGTTCACGGGTTGCGTCGGGGTTTCGGGCGCCGTCGGGAGGGGGTGGTCGTTAGGGTTTGACAGAATTAGGTTTATGGATTTGGGGATTTTTGGTATATGAACCGAATCGGTTCAGTGGAAATGAACCGGTCGGCTGGGCTGAACCGAACCGGTTCGGTTATGGTTGGCTGAGATGCTGCTGACGTCACGCTGGCGTCAGCGATGACGTCATCACAGTCATGCTGACGTCAGCGATGACGTCAGCGTTGACTTTTGGGTTGACTTTTTCGACCGAGTCCACTTTTATGTTTTTCGACGTTCCGGTTCCATTGGCGCTGTCCGTTTCTGCAAATTCGAACCCGAAGTGTCGTTTTGGATCAATTTTATATATTGAGCTCAGATTTTCAGTAAAGTGTTAAATCGGAATTTGACTCAAATAATTTCGTGTTCAGGTGACGTGGACTCAGATCCCGAGATTTTACCTCCTCCACCGCCAGGCAGACCTTCGGTGGCACAATCTTCGAGATCTGCCAGTAAGATATTTATTAAGCGTAAATTATTCAGATATGGCATAATAGGAAATCTCACATAGTGTCCTATATTTTTAGGAACTGTTTCTGTCCGACCTTCCGCTAGAGCTGACCGTGGGAGACGTCACTATCGACGTTGACTATTTAGCTGCCTAAGGTGTGTTCTCTGTTTTGTGCTACATTTTTATGTGTTACATGATTTCGTGATTTTTATGATAAATATTGCATGACTCATTGGTATGTCATCCTGCTTTGTTATTTGATAAATAATGTGTACTCGGATATTATGATCATGTCATGTAACACATATCGGAATCGGATTATTATGTTTATGCATCTTAGTTATATAACAAGATTGCATTCGGACTTTGAAATCGAATTACATGTCATATCATTGGGTTGGTATATTGTACGGAGGAAGTTCAGCGACTTCATCCTTCGGGTTGAACTTCGCTTTGGATCAGTAGTTCCATCTTTCGAGATGAGTTCTGCTTTGGACATGGTGAGAAGGTGTAGAGTGGTTCAGGGGAACCTCACTCTTTGGATGGTGATGTAGATGGGTGCATGACATGCTATGATATTGTATGCATTGTTTGTATCATATCGGAATATTTATTAATTTTTTACTATAATAATATTGTTATATTGATTTCTGTTATGCACCTTAGAGACACACTGAGCTTTATAGCTGACTCCCTCTTAGTATCTGTTTCAGATTCCAGACTTAGGTTACGGTACTTGGAGGACTACGTACGATCAGTATTTGATATTATTATCAGTATGTTTCGTTTCAGACTTACTTAATTATTTAAGTATTTTCAGTATTTGATTGTAAATGTGGACTTTGAACATTTATTACTATTTGGATTTGATAAATATTTTGAATATGCTTGTTTTTAAAACGGAACAGTAAACGATAACTATTTTAATTGAATAATAGTTTTGGTACAATTTTTCATAAATGACCTTACTTGAGGGGAAAGTTTCCAATTCGCCAAATTCAATTTATTTCAAAACCCTAGATCAAAATAGGGGGTTACAGCATATGTATGAAAATGAATGCATTAGACATATATAGCCTAAGTGAGACAGTGATAACCAAATAACAAAGCATATAATCAATGATATTAAATGGAAATTTAATCAATACAAGCATAGGATAGTATTTAATTCTTATGTTTTAATCTTATCTTAACAAAGCTTTGTTTATAGGAGACTTCATTGGGGTTCGTATGCTTTCCAAACTTGACTGATTTTTATTGAGTTTTTTTATTGAACTTATCAAAATTCTTATCATATCTTATTGAATACTCATCAAAACTTATCAAGTACTTGCCAAACTTTTCGGAGTTTATAACTGAGCTTATCAAAGTTTCTTTTCGAAGCTTAGTATCTGAATTAGAACGTTTGCATTGGATCACATTTGGTCATGGTTATCATTTGTCCGAGTTTGACCATATTGGCCCGAGTTACACATAGTTCAAAGCACATAGCAATGACTGGTGTCGGAAACATAACAATCCTAACTTCCCAACTATCCAACCAACTGTCGCCAATCTCCTTATCATCTCCCCCGTTACCTCCTACTGTTGCCAATATATCACATATAACGGGTCGTCACCCGAGCCGTAGCTCATGGACCGTAATCCCTGAAATAAATACCTCTGCACCATGCCAATTGTCCAAGGTCTTCCATTACTTAGGCAACTTACACATTTTATACCTTGAAGATTATGAGGTATCTTATGATATAAGTAATCTTTCTTGCTTCTTTTCTTAATATCTTATAACACAAATTAAGCTTTTAGCTCCTTAGGCTTAAGAATTCACGAGTTTATAAGGTTAAGATTGAGTATCTTCTTTAAATTTTTATGGCATTCTTAGTCAGAAGTTAGCTTCAAAATTTTATTACAAAGGTAGCTTATCTTCACATTCATACACCATAACATAGCAAAGTAAAAGTGCATATAAAATGCAATTCATAGACAAAAGACTTACAAAGATGCCATGTCATGAGTATATGTTACCCCCCCCCATGTGCTCTACTTGAGCTTTATGCAAAATGTATACATTTAAAATATAGTGATCAATTAAACAAAGATTAGGATGACACTTTGTCATCTCGAATGCATAACTACACTCACCACTTATCCCGAAGTTATAGAATACCTGAATCCTTAATTATCCCTAGCTTCCAACTAACACTTTTCTTCTACTCTTCCTTATCATGACATGTACCTCAAACAAATTAACAAATCATTAAGACTAATTCAATTCTTCATGTATACATATATACACCTATAAATCAGTCCAACATATATATATATATACACACAAATACATGTTCAAAATAGTCCCTAATATGTTTATATTCATGTAGTCTAGTCCATACATTTGCATACATGCATATATACATCAAATAACCCTTTATCTTTTAGTTACTCAAAAACAGTCTACTAATTTTTTTATAACATTAGATAATAGTCCTTAATACATATTTTTCTACTTATATAACTACAAAACAGTCCCCAGCATACTTTTGTTCATTCACAACAGCCCACACTTTTGTATACAATCTCATTTTTCCAAAACAGTTTACTATTATTCGTACTAATACAAAACTGCCCCTAACTTGCATATATCCACTTGTATATTCATTCACTTAACAAATTCAGTCAACAATAAGCCCTTGCAAAACAGTCCTTAAATTTATAATTTATAGATATATGCTAGCAAGGTAACTCATAAACCTTTATACCCTTATACTATAGTCCTTAACACACATTTTCTCACCTTTTTAATAACAAAACAGTCCACACATATATCATATTCTCAAAACAGTCCTAAATCCCTCACATACTTGTAGGTTCATATTCAAGCAGCCCATACATATGAAATTTCACATTTGCACCATCAAACAGTCCCTTAATTTTACAGAACAGCCCCTTAACTACTCAAATCAGCCCTCCCCTGTTTTTAGTATTTTTAAAACAGCCAACTGGTTACTTATTCATGCCAAAACAGTCCAAAACATTTACCTGAATGTTTTCAAAACAGTCCTTAGATTTAATCATCAAATCAGTCCAATTTATTCTTATTAAACAGTCCAAAACAGTTTCTAATTTCTACAATTAAATCCCCAAAATCAACCAACTTATTTTACATGCAATATAACAATTTTAACCCTATTTTAATTCCTAAAACATTCTCTAAATTTCAAAACAGCCTTGAATTCAAAATTACAGGGCAGTCCCTTATGCTTGCATACATATTTTTATACTATATTTGCAACAAGGTCTTATCCACTTAACTTATCATTCAATTGAGCTTATAATATCAGCTCATACTTATTGCAAAAACAGTCCACATAGACTCATATTCAAGCAAGGACAGTCCAAAATACTTGTATACTTATTTGTATGTATCAAAACAGTCTCGTAAACTTATATATATAACAGTCCATAAGTTTTTCCTTTGTATCCAGCACATCCTAACTTTCACATATATGCATACAAATATTCATGTACCAGCCATTGATTCATAATCAAGCAAGTTTTTGCATCTTAAACTTATGTTGTTAAATTACATAACATGGCAGTTCAATCATGAATACCATTCAAATAACCAAGGACTTCACAATATCTCATAATCGAAATTCAATGAAGATGTTAAACATAGTTTCTTTTCAAATTACCTACATGGTTCATCCTAATGCATAAATCAATCAATTGTTTTAGAGATGTTCCCTAAAATGAATTGACTATTCAAACATTAACAAGTCATGGCACATAAAAGATTAATAACAGATTTCCAAATTAACATCAAGAATTGGAGGAAATGAAGAATTTGCTTACTTTCTTCCCTAAGATCGCTGTCAAGCAGTAAAACTTGAGCCAACTCAGATGAACCTTCCAAATCCTTGAATAATTTAAAGCTCTCTCACTCTTAGCATAAATGGTTCGGTAATGGAGAAAGGAAGATGATGAGGACCGAAATCCCCAAACTTTTGCCTCCACCTAAAGTGCACGTGTGTCCTAATCCCTTGAATTTCCTTTATTTAGCATGAAAATACCAAATTTATCATAGCATTCAGTTAGATTCTTTCTAATTTAGCTACCTAATTTTTCTTCGTCTCAACTTGATCCTAAATTTACTTAGTTATTTATTCTAAAGGCTTCTCAAACAATTTGAATTACATTCGATTTAATGATATAATTCTAAGCCACATTTTGGTGTATTACAACACACATGAATGTTGATGGAACCACTTGTTAGGTTTAGATGTATGATTGATTTTATTGAAAAAAGATTGATCCAATTAACACAATACTATACTTTAAGGATCAATTTGAATCACAAAATTATTCTTATTAAAAATTAGAAAATAATAAAAAATAAAAATAGATATAAAAAAAATAAAAAGAACGAAAGATTAGGAAGGAACCCAACAAATGGTCTAGTGAAAAAACGAATGATCTTCATCTTAAAAAATATGCATTCAACCATTGTCTTTGTAAGATGTGTGTGCATTATCAAAATACCAAGACTCTATATAAATAGATACAACTCCAATATACATAGATGTAAATTAATTCGAAAGAGGTAGTGTGCCTATACTCGGGCATCAAGCAACGAATACAGTTTTGCACTAGTTTCGATGGTATTGGTTGGTGTGCACCATTTCTGAAGAACTAATGTTTTGATACATTAATTGAAAAATATTTTGGACTAATTTGAAAAGAATTTAAAACATGTCTTTAAGTCCAAACAACTTGGAAATATGTTTGAGGTATTTAAAAAAGTTTTTGGCAAAGTTTGGAATGTTTTAAAGTACTCAAAACTGACTCTTCAACTCTACCGTACCGATACAGTATACCCTGTATCGATACCTTTTTTTCCTCAGTTTTAATTCTGTCAAAATCCGTATCGATACGGCTTGCCCGTATCGATACGGAGAAGGATCGTATCGATACGCCCTTTAAGCGTACCGATACCCTCTTTAACAAACCCCAACGGCTATTTCTCAACGGTCTTTTAAAATGCAGACCGTATCGATACGCCTCCTAGTGTATCGATACGCATAGGCTGACAAAGAGCCTAACGGCTAGTTCTGAAGAAGGGCGTACCGATACCCTTACCCGTGTACCGATACGGTAGGCACCATAACTGCAATTAATGTGGGAAATAAAGACTCTAATGGCTCCAAAACATCCCCAACGGTCCTCAACGGCTACAAACTCATTTGGAGTATAAAAGGGACCTCCAAGCATCAAGAGAAGACTAATGCTTCAATTTTCAACAACACTATGATTAAGATTTTGTCTTAGAGCTTAATTGTCCATTTTATTGTATAGACAACACTTGTGAGCTAAATATTGTTTAATTTGCTCAAGTGTTTAGGTTTTGGGTGAGAGCTAAATAGTGCAAACAAATACCTATTAGAGGGATTTTAAGTTTGCTTAGAATTTCTCTTGTAAAGAGGGTTTACTCAAGCTTTGGGTAGAAAGCTTTGAGGGTTGTAAAGGTTGCCTCCTTAGCCTAGAAAAGGGGCCGAAATTCTTAGTGAATTTGGTTGAAATCCTTAGTGGAGAGCTAAGGTAGTGGATGTAGGTGCTTGTTAGAAGGTCGAACCACTATAAATCCTTGTGTCCAATTCCAATCTTTTAACTTCCACTTTTACACCCAAAAATCCAATCTTCTCCAAACTTGGCAAACACATCGGTTGAAGGAAATCGAGCACTATAAAACCCAACAATTTCAATGTAAATAGAAATTGTCTCCCCTTTAAGTACTTTTGTATATGCCCCACACAAAAAATTAAATTTAGGATTAGATTTTAGGGAATTAAAGGTATGATGTATTTTTTAGGGTTCAAGGTTTATGATTTAGGATTTAGAATTTGGAGTTAAGGCTTAAATTTATTTTTTTAGTGTTGTGACATAGAAAGTGACACCGAAAAGAGGCATGTGATTTTGATTACAATATAGTATATGGGCATACATATTCTTAACCATTTGATAATGCATACATCATTCAAATAAAACGATTGAATACGTGTCTCCTAGGATGAGCATCATCCGCTTTTCTACTAAGACTACTTTTTGAGTTCAGTTACTCATTAAATAATTAAATTAAAATATAATTATTAGAAAAATATTATTATAATAAAAATAAAATATGATTAAACAAACTAAAGTTCTAAAATTGTAATTAAAAATATTCGAACTCGAATTAAATAGAGTTACAATTTAAAACCCTTATTTTAATCTTTTTCAACTTTTCTACAACATTCTCAATAAAAGTAGTGAAAACATTTTTTATATTTTCAAAATTTCACTCATTTTTATTTTATTTTTTAAAAATTATTTTCAAATTTTACAACCAGACATATTTTCTTCAATAGTTTCTATTTTCCAAGAGAATAAAAGTGATCTATATTCTCTAAAACCAAACGCACATTTATGTTTTTTGGTTATATGCATGTCCGCCTTACGGTCCATATTCGGGGTGCGAGACTGTCCCTCCCAACAATGTCATTTCTAAGGTAACACACATTTATTTTTTAATTCCATATGAATTTAAATTTTGGTTTGTACTAATTATATTGGCACGTTCCGATCAATTTTCTATTTTTTTAAAATTTGGGTAAACATCACCATTGGCCACTAAACTATTACTGCTTTTCTGTTTTGATCATCAAATTATTATTTTGTGTAAAATCGTCACTAACGTTACATGTTCTTTTTTCCTATTTTGATCATTAATATTACTTTTTCCCCTATTTTGGTCACCAATATATCACTTCTTTCCTATTTTAGTCACTAAACTATTCTTGCTTTTCTTCTTTTCCATGAGTTTTTAAACAGCAGGCAACCAACATAGGAAAAACGTAACATTAGTAACTATTTTGTCAAAAGTAATAATTTGATGACCAAAATAGAAAAATGAGAATAGTTTAGTGACCAATAATGATGTTTTCCCTTTAAATTTAAAGATAGGGAAAATACTCAAAAAATATATAAAATTATACTTTTTACTGTTTTAAGTTTAACTGTGAGTTTGGAAAGTCACGCGCTGAAGACACTCACACTAATGATCTCTAGAAAACCTCAAGAAACTCAATTGCACTTCTCCATTTTTTTATCGACAAAAAGCATGATTTATTAAAGAAATATCATACAAGCCAACATTATCACGAGCCTCATTGAAAACCTCCTTATACCTAAAATGGGGGAAAAATACCCATGATAATGTAAACAACACGAAAACCGGCCAAACGCAAAAACACCAAAACAAAAACACCAACCCAACATCGAGCAAAACACTGCCCTAACCAACACCAACACACTGACACAACAACCAAAGGTAAACAACACCCACCCCCACCCCATCACGCATGTCCTTCACACTCTACCACTGCCATCACCCTGGCAAAACCAACCTCACAATGATGTACCCGGCAACAACGCCACACAGAGTACATTGCTTACACCCTATAAAATGGCCCGAAAAAGCGTACTACAATCCACGCCTTCCTTTGCTAATGCGTCGGCGAGTCTGTTCGCCTCACGAAATGTATGAACGAAACTAACAGGCGAACTCCCGACACACGCTAAATAAATTTTAACAAACAACTCCCATAAGATCCAAGGTCTTTTACCAGACTGCAATACCTAACCAAGAGGTACTCGCGAATCCAATTCCACAACCAATGCATATTCTGCACTCCACAGAAAACTAAGAAACAGTTTCAACGCAAACACGATGGCTTGAATTTCCGCTTCATTAGACTTCATCATCCCTAACGGACCAAAAAAGAGGGCAAGAATTCTACCCTCCGCATCATGCAACACGCCACCATAACCACTCGGTCACAGCTTGCCCCTCGCCGAACCATCGATATTGAACTTTAAACTTCCACCATTCGAAGGCTGCCAACACACTCTCCTACGCATGTTTGGAATAGTCGAAACACAACAACAATCCCGCGGACATCTCCACCATGTTGCCTCATCCAAATTCTAAGACTATTGTGCCACACGAACCCATGCAAAAGAACGTAATTTAATCAAGAAAAACACCTCCAACATTGGTAACTTTTTCCCCTCAAACATCGCCTCATTTCTCGTCAACCATAAAGACCATAGTAATGTCGCTACACATGCACACCACCATTGTTGCAACTCGCCCCCAAACGAACCATGAAATCTCGGTCCCAAAAACTCCTTTAAAGTATGCAGCAAAGGAAAAGCCACCGTCCACCAATGTAAAAACCAACCCCATACCTACTGAATCACCCTACAACGAAATGATATTGTTCCAATTCATCCCATCCTCATTGCACCACACACAAGGACCTTGACCCTCATTCAACACTATCCCTCGACACCGAAGAAATTTCAATGTAGGCAAACGATCCAAGTATACAAACTACAAGAAAGCTTGTACTTTCGGCGGCACTGAGACTTTCCAAACTAAAACATACTCCAACCGAATCATCCACCACTCTCTCTAGTAACAAGCGATTCATCAGACTCTTCACCGAGAAGTGACCATGAACATTCATCTTCTATATCAATGAATCTTGTATCTCATTATGCAAGACAATCGACAATACCAAAGACCGCAAATCACTCAAAAGGTGCTCTTCAAACACCCAAAGAGAACGCCGAAAGAAAGCATGCCATCCTTCATAGTTAAAAGAACCATGTACTGTATAATCTTGTACCATAGCCAATTTATTTATCGCCAATGAAAACAACAGTGGAAAGACAACCTTTAACGACTCCTCAACACACCAATGATCCAACCAAAGTAACACACTCCTCCCACTCCCCACCTTCCATAAAAAATTGAAGCATATAGAGTAAAGCTATAAGTAATATCAGTTTCCCTTAATGAAACACTCTAAATTAGGCTTAAATACCATCTAATCACGAGCTAAGACTTAAAAGACACAAATTTCTTTCTAATATAGAGTAAAACTATCAAAATACTAAGGCATGTGTTAGACTATCTTAGCGTAAATCTTGTACGTTGCAGCGCACGACGATAGTAACTTATATAATCAAGTCATCAATTTATTGTTATGACGTCTCCTTTTCCCTTTGCAACATATACTACTAGTGATTATCCTCCGCTTCGTTTCTTTTGTGTCATCGCCTAACTTGACCTTTCACACAAAAATGACATCAGATGAATTTATAGCCAAGATAGATAAAATGATATAGAAATGATAAAGAAATGCTAAAATGAAAATACTAAAACCTATTATAGTCCTAAAAGAAAAAAAAACATTTTTAATACTTATTATGCACAAACTACCGAAGATCTAAGTTTGATATAAGTGAATTAGAGGCTAAAATTAGGTTTTTTATTCGTATATCTGTAATTACACTCATGGGTACTTATAAGGGTAGGAATTGCATTTTAATGTAATTACTGTTGTAGAACGTAACTTTTCTCTCATATTATTCATAAAGCATATAGAAGTATATATGAAATCTAATTTACCTAAACTAGGCAACATAATATATTACATTAATTACAATATATTCTAGCCTAAAAATAGCCTAGATATTAGCCTAAGAATCTGTAACACCCCCATCAAGTTGGATCATAGATATTAATCATGCCCAACTTGTTACATAGATAATTGATTCGAATTCCATTAAGAGCTTTTGTGAAGATGTCCCCTAGTTGTTCTTCGGTTTCACATAACCAGTAGATATCAAACCTTGTTGTATCTTTTCGCGAATGAAGTGACAATCAATTTTAATGTGTTTTGTCCTTTCATGAAAAACTAGATTTGAAGCGATGTGTAGTGCAGCTTGATTATCACACCAAAGTTTTGCAGGTATTGAAACTCCAATTCCAATCTCATCGATGAGTTGATATACTCATATAATCTCACATATGGACTTGGCCATTGCTCTATATTCGGCTTCTGCACTAGATCATGAGACCACATTCTGCTTCTTACTCTTCTATGAAACCAAGTTTCCTCCAACAAACACATAATATTCTAAGGTGGTTTTACTATCTTCCTTGCATCCTGCCCAACCCGAGTCGGAAAAACATTCGATTCTAGTATGGCCATGATTGCCACATAGAATTCCACGCCTAAGAGCACTTTTCAAATAACATAAAACTTGCTCTACTGCTTTCCAATGATCGACAGTCGTTGACGACATATATTGACTCAGAACACTCACCGGATAAGATATATTAGGACGTGTCACCGTGAGATAATTTATTTTACTAATAAGTCTTCTGTAGCTTTCAGGGTCATCAAATAATTCACCTTCTTTGGTTAATTGTAGATTAGGGACCAATGGTGTACTAAAAGGTTTGGCTCCCCTGATTCCAATAAAAGATCAAGCACATACTTCCTCTGAGATAGAAAGATTCCTTTTTTACTTATGTTCACCTCAACTCACAAGAAGTATTTCAACATCCTCAGATCTTTGGTGTGAAACTGAGTATGGAGAAAGGACTTCAGTGAGGAAATTCCGATAGTGTCATTACCAGTGAGTACAATATCATCCACATATACGACTAGTAGAATAATGCCTCCATCAGACTTTCTAAAGAAAACAAAATGGTCTGATTTGTTTTTCTGCATCCTGAACTTTTCAATAGCTTGACTAAGCTTACCAAACCAAGCTTGAGTACTCTGTTTTAGACCGCATAAAGATTTCTTCAAACAACATACTTTCCCAGACTCCCTATGAGCAACAAACCCATGTGGTTGCTCCATATACACCTCCTCCTAAAGATCACCATGAAGGAAAGCATTCTTGATATCCAACCGATGCAAAGGCCAATCAAAAATGGCTGCAAGGGAGATAAATAACCTGACAGAATAAATTTTGGCAACAGGAGAGAAAGTATCATAATAATCCACACCATAGGTCTGAGCATATCCCTTGGCAACAAAACGGGTTGTCAAACGATTAATAGAGCCATCGGGAATAAATTTAACAGTAAACACCCACTTACATCCTTAGTTTTAAAGGGCGCTAGGCACTCCGAGGCGCATAGGGTCCTGGGAGCCGAGGCGCTAGGCGAAGGTGAGAGCTTTTCGTAGGCGAGGCGTTATAAATTAATTTTATAGTAAATTTTGTATTCAGAATAGATAATCCTTTTATAAATGTTTTAATGATCAAATTGTACTAAAATATTTATATCATTGCACTTAGAAAATAAATAATTTTCTAAACTGATATTATAAATTAATGCTAGAAACGTTCTAACAATACAAAAAAAGACATGGGAGAGACCAAATCATCCCCTAACAACTAAACATGGGAGTTAAAACAAAAACATCAAACCCCAAAAAGTTCACTTAAACACTAAAAGTCTAACACTCCCCTCAAAATCATCCCATAGCAAGTAAAAATAAGAGTTAAAACAAAAACATCAAACACCAAAAAGTTTAGTCAAAAGTCTAACACTCCCTTACTCAAGATCATCATCTCTATAACCTTCACCTTCTTCATAATGTTCTTCACCAATATCTTCTTCCATCTCATCATCTATTCTGGGAACAAAACTAGTAGCTAATCCTTTTGCTTTATCAAATTTGGAGGAAGATCCAGCATTTTCCTTTATGATCCTTGTAGATCTAGTCAAATAACTTGGATCATGAGCTCCTGTAGCTCTACCAACCTGACTTCATGCCAGGTCATCATTATCATCAAACACAAAGTCACCTTCATCATCGGAGGAGTTATCCTCCATTCTCCCAAGTAACCACTCATTACTTTCATCGATATCTTCCAAGAGAATAGGATCAATGGTGTCTTTCATTTGATATCGGTGCCTCAAAGCACGGTTATATTTCACAAAGACCAAATCATTCAATTTTTCTTGTGTCAACTTGTTTCTCTTTTTAGTATGAATCTGCAACATTTATATAAGTGATTAAGTAATAAAAAAGGTAATTGTTTGTCATAATGTGGAAGAAAACTTAAATAAAAAATTTCTTACAAGTTGAAAAACACCCTAATTCCTCTCACAACCGGTAGCACTGCAAGTGAGACTAAGAACTTTGATCGCAAACATTTGGAGATTGGGAGCTGAAGATCCAAACATAGCCCACCATTCCGCTATTAAAAAATAAAAGTAGAACGTTTTAAAATTTAAATTAGTAATTTTAAAGCAACAAAAATATAAAATAATATAACTTTTAATACCTGGAGATTTTAACTTCCTTAGCCTAATAGTCGTTTTCATGCCAAAAATGCCTTGAGCATCTTGATACAAGCTTAATTCATCGAGGATTTTATTTTCAATTGCAACATATGGATTCAACCTTGCAATGCACTCATATAAACCCTTCATAACTTCTTGACAAGTTGTTACCTTTTTGGGATCATCATAATAAAGATCTGGGTTTAGAAAATAATCGGCCGCATGTAAAGGTCGATGAAGTTGATAATCCCACCTTCTATCAATATACTCAAAGGCTTGGTTGTAGAACTCCTTCTTCATTGCAAAGCTCTCAGAAATAGCCTTTTTATCCCTATCCATGGCTTCATAAATGTACCTCATAGGTGGTTTTCTTTCTCCATCAACTATTCTAAGAACCTTAACAAGAGGTCCTGTCAACTTGAGAGCATAAAGCACATTTCTTCAAAATGTGTCTTACAAAAGATAAGATGCCATTTTCTTTCCTCCTGCTTCTTTTGGCCATTTGGATTCATTCCATTCTTGAGAAATCACCATCTTCTTCAAATTGTTCCTTTGCTTGTGGAATTGTGCAAGAGTGATGAACGATGTTGCAAATCTAGTGATCGTCGGCCTATGCAAATTCCTTGGATTTGTGAATCTTCCCATCATGTTTACAAGAGAGATGTGGCTATATATATAGCCATTCATGAACATGCACTTTTTTAGTGTATTCTTGACTTTTGGAATTTTTCCAATGTCTTCTAACATGAGATCAATGCAATGTGCCGCATATGGAGTCCAATAGAGATTTGGTCTATTGGCTTCTAGCATTTTTCCTACAAGTTAACAAAACAATAAGTTAAATTCAAAATAATTTAATAATCAAGTAATTCGAATAATCTAAAAAAGAAAAAGAACTCGTATTTTTTACCAGCTTTGACGTAATTAGATGCATTATCCGTCACCACTTGGATCACATTTTTCTCTCCCACTTCCTCCACCATGGAATCAAGCACTTTAAACAACATATTAGCATCCTTAACAACTTCTGAAACGTCCACGGATTTAATGAACATGGAACCCTTTGGAGAGTTGACAAGAAAGTTTACATTATCTTTTTGAGCAACTGAGTCGCGCCATACATCCGATAAAATTGAGCATCCCTTTTTTACCCACTCTTTTTTGTGAACTTCCATCATTTCATGGGTGTTCCCTACTTCCTTCTTAAGGAGGGGAACTCGTAGTTCATACATGCTTGGTGGTTTTAAACAGGGACCATATTGTCTAATAACTTCACACATCTCCTTGAAGCTAGGGTAAGTTGCCGCATTAAATGCAATCCCGGCATTATAAAAAAATCTAGCAATTAAATTGCAAACTTTGTCTCTTAATTGTTTATCACAAGCCGCATGTATACCTTCATCTTTTTTTGGATTGGCTTTTGGAGTGACAAACAAATCCATGGGACCCTTGAGCCTTGGTTTTTTGGGTAAAGATTTCTCACTCTTCTGACTTGGGTTACCCCCACTTGAATTCAATATCGCACATTCTTCTTCATCATCATCATATTCATCAATCTTAAATTAAGGTTTCGAAGGTGACATCAAATGTGTGGCCTTTAACTCGGCCTTTTTTAACATAAAAGCCTTTATTTCCTCCTTCACATGCTCAGGACATTCACGACATTCGAGCACACTCTTAAACCCTCCAACTAAATGTTGTTTCATTCGATATACCCCTCATTTGACAATTTTACCAAAAAAATTACATGTAAAATTGTTCTTATTAGTCGGATCTTGCTTTCCATATTTTCTTCCTGGATCTAAGATGTCTTTTGATCCGGTAGAAGTCCTCGATCCTGAATTCATTATCTGAAATTCAAATAACATAAATAGACAAAATTAAATATAAAAATAACCAAAATCTAGTGGGGCTATTTTAATCAAAGCTTGAGATTATTTTAATGCACATTGAATGAGCACGTGAAACATTGGAGAAAAGTCCAACAAAAAGTAAATACAAAAAGCACATTAAAGTTGAAGTGTTGAATGAGGAATCAAATTCCAGTGAAGACAAATGGAAAAATAAATACGAATTGACAAATTCTAGTGGAGAAAAGTAAGACTTTCTTTATCACTAAGCATGTGGTGGTCTCCACCAGTCAAATAGATAAATAAATACAAAAAAATTATAAAATAATCTATCAAGGAGACGTGGCTGAAAGTGGAACTACAAACAAAAGCCAAGCACGTGGAAAAGAAGTCAAATAGAAAAAATGAGGAGACGTCGTTGTTGAAGAGAAAGGGAGAGGGGTAAGAAATTGAAGCATACCCGGACTGCAAACTAAAACCCAAATTGTTGTCGTGGGTGAGAACTGAGAAACTGAAAAAGAGAGACGAAAAGAATGGTCAACAAACCGAAATAAAAAGCTGGAAAAAAAAGTTGTTGATGACTTGAAGCATACCTGGACTGGAGGCTTGAAGATGTAGAGATAAGTTGTCGATCTTAGGGTTTTTTTATTTTGTTTAATTTGGGGAAGTGGCTGAGATGGGAAGTTTAATTTAGGGGTGGGTTTAATTTGGGGAAGTGGGTTTTTTAAAAAATTCACGTGGGTTTTATTGGGTTTTATTTTAATTTCTTTAAGCGCTAAAGGCGTGGCGCCCAGCGCCTTAGCAGAAGCTTGGCGCCTAGCACCGCCTATCGTTCATCGCATTGCCTTTGTTGGTGGAGGCGTTTACCTGGTCGCCTTACAACGCCTAGCGCCTTAGGCGCGCTTTTTCAAACTAAGATTACATCCAATAGCTTGTTTACCAGTAGGCAAAGATACCAAAGTCCACGTTCCATTGACATCTAGAGCAATCATTTCCTCAAGCATAGCCGCACGCCATCCAGGATAAGATAATGCCTCGCTAATAGTTTTAGGGACAGAAATAGTATCTAGGGATGTAACAAAGGCACGAGAAAAAGAAGAAGACAAACAATTATAGGAAGTAACAGAGGAAATGGGGTATGTACAAGTGCGTTTACCTTTCCGAAGATCAATAGCTTAGTTGTAAAAAGCGCGCCTCAGACACACCTGAGGCACGAGGCGCAGGAAAAAACGCCTCCAAGGGCCGAGGTACAGGAGGCGTGCGCCTTAGGGGCTTTTCGCCTGAGGCGTGAGGCGAGTGCTTTCGTGCTTTTTATAATTAGAAGAAAAAAACGTGAAAAAGAAGAACATGGGATGTCTAGTTGAAGAATATGAACAAGAGATGGCTTTTGAAGAAGAAGAAAAGTCGTGTTTTACTTTCCTATTTGTTGAATGGCAGAAGCAAGCTTTGGGCCCATCAAAATCAGTGAACGGACAAAAACACCCCTCCTTATACATTGGTCAACAAGAACTTCCCATCAAAATATCTCAAGTCTAATATCGTCTTTTCATTATCTTTTTATTAGGATTTTGTTATTATTATTAAATTTGTTACCCAAATACTTATTCTAATCAAGAAGTTTATATTGATTTTAATATAAATCAATATGATCAAATAAGATTTATTTTTAAATATTTATTTATTTAAATAAAATATTAAAATTACATATTCAAATAATAT
The DNA here is from genome assembly GCA_030270665.1 of Hibiscus trionum. Classification (NCBI taxonomy): domain Eukaryota; kingdom Viridiplantae; phylum Streptophyta; class Magnoliopsida; order Malvales; family Malvaceae; genus Hibiscus; species Hibiscus trionum. Next base: position 22,543,871 of record BSYR01000025.1, read on the forward strand.
AATTTATTAATATTTTAATATATTTATTTTAATACTTTTGAAATTTATATATAATTGAAATATTTTAATCTTCTAGCATTTATAATATAATTATCATGTTTTCAAGTATAAAATATGCTATATAATTGATTTATAAATTTTTAGGATAAAAAGGCTCCTCACCTACGAAAGGCGAGCGCCTTCGCCTCGCGCCTCGGCTCTAGGGACCTTTTACGCCTCGGACCACCTCGCACCTTTTAAAACCAAGATCAATAGGAAGGTCAAGATCATTGATATGAGGCGAATCTGATGAAGAAGATATTGGCTCATTAGGACATGAATCTGGAATATCTAGAACATTTGTAATTGGGTCGAAAGTAGGTGGTTATGGCCGACGAGTGTAGGTGTGTTTGATGGGAGGCTTGACAAAAGAAGGCAGAACCAATGAGGATAAGGACAACTCCAAGGGTGATGGGACCTGATAAAACAAGAAATCCTCGACCTCATGAGGTATAGACCCTAAAGAAAAAGGAAATGGTTTGTGTTCCAAAAAAGTAACATCAGTAGACCCAAGATACCTACCCAGACTTGGACAATAACAACGATACCCTTTTTGTCCACGAGAATACCCCCAATAACACACATTTCAAAGAGTTAGGATCAAGTTTTGTAACTTGAGAACGAACATCCCGAATGAAACAAGTACAACCAAAAATTTTTGGGGAGATGGGGAACAAATTTTTAGTTGGGAAAAGAGTATGAAAAGGGATGTTACCCAACAAAACGAAAGAGGGCATCACGATTGATCAAAAAACAGGTTGTGGATACGACATCAGCCCAAAAACATTTAGAAACCTGCATTTGAAATAGCAAGGCTCGGGCAGTTTCAAGGAGATGTCTATTTTTGCATTCAGCAACACCGTTTTGAGAAGGGGTGTCAACACAAGAGGTTTGATGGAGAATACCTTGCTCAAGCATGTATTTGATAGAGAATACTCTTTGGCACTATCACTTCTCAAGTTTTGGATAGGCGTACCAAGCTGGGTTCGAATCTTAGGACAAAAAGAAGAGAAATGAGTAAATAATTCAGAGCGAGATTTCATTAAATAAAGTCATGTCATTCGAGAATAATCATAAAAAAATAACAAAATAACGAAAACCATGTTTAAAGGTAACAGGACTAGGACCCCAAACATCAAAGTGAACTAACTAAAATGGAGCAGAAGCTCGTTTATTGACTCTAGGACTAGAACTAAGGCGATGATGCTTAGCAAAATGACAAGACTCGCAATCTGACGATTTTAAACTGAAAAATTGAGGACAAAGTTTCTTCAAGGAAGGAAGGGAAGTATGACCCAATCGAAAATGTTCTTCAAAAGCATTGATAATTCCAGTGCAAGCAACATGTTCTGGATCATGGGTGTCAAGGATATAGAGACCAACATACTCATGCCCCTTACCAATAATCTTCTTCATCAAAAGATCCTAAAACACACAATAACCAGGAAAAAAAATAAGATGCAACAATTAGGGTACGTGTAAGTTTACTAACAGATATCAGGTTAAAGGATAATTGCGGTAAACTTAAAACAGAGGACAAAGTAAGAGATGGAGTGGGGTACGAGGTGCCAGAGCCAATAACAAAAGACATGGAACCATCGGATAAAGTAACAAGATTGGTAGAAGGATGGGTTGTAAAGTGAGAAAGAATATTGTGGTTACTTGTCATGTAGTCTGTTGCACTAGAATCAATGATCCATTTGGAAGAGGTGGAAACAAGACATGTATTGGGTTTACCTGACTCAACAAGGGCATAAATAGGACTGGAAGGATGCTTTACAGTTTCTTGAAGGTGAAGGAGCTTGGCATACTCATTCTTAGATATCGTAACAGTCGGTGAAGAAATGTTTACACTAGAAGCAACATAAGCAGACGGAGCTTTTTTAAACTGCAGCTTCCGGCAATCATGCTTGGTATGTCTTGGTTTGTGACAGTAATGGCAGACAACTGCGCTATGATCCTGTCCACGGACTCCAAACTGTTGATTAGTTTTATTGGGCCCAGACCCCATGGATCGACTAGGACCACCATTCTTGAAATGTTGCTTGCTAGAGTCGGAAGGAGGAGCACGACTGAGCAAAACACTGGTATGTTGAAGGGATGGGGTAGGCAAAGAATTCTCAGTACAACGTACCCTCCGAAAAATATCATCGAGCCTGGAGATCTCTGAACTAGAGAGAATTTGAGATCCGGCAGTCTCAAATTCTAGCAGAAGACCAGCTAGAAAACTCATAACTGCCGTTTGCTCTCGTTGCCTATGTTGGACCTCGATATCAGCACTAAAAGGAAGCAATATATTAAGCAGAAAACTCATAACTGCCATTTTAAAGTCCATAAAATAACTAGTTAAAGTCCGATCCTCTTTGTCAACCCTGTAAAAATTCTGACAAACATCATAGATATGTGAAAAAATTTCCTTGCTAGAAAATAAAAATTGTAAATAGCTCATCATTTGTTTCACCGTCTTGCAATGATTAACCAGACCTACCACCTCAATGTCAATAGAATTAAGAATCTGGATATACAGGCGAGCATCTTCTCTCATCCAAGGAAGGCGAGAATCATCTGTCGGAGGATCATCAGTCAAATGATTGTCCATAGAAAGACTTAACAAATACAACTCAATTGTATGGTTTCAATCGAGAAAATTAAAGTCATTCAATTTATGATCAGTAATTTTAGATGTAACCGGAACTATATCAGACATAAAGTCAACCTTCTTGTCAGCCATGAGGTCAGAGAAACAAAGAGCCAAGAATAAACAGTGAACTCCAAAACCCAAACGATACCAAAAAGAGGACTCCCAACCCAAAAACGATTCTAAAGCAAGGACCAGCGGTAGGGGTGTGGTCAAAATGAAGCAGCAATGTCGACAGAAAAAATGGCGGCAGAAAAATGTCACCACGCACTCTCACACGCCGGCGCGTGAAGGACTGGTGGAGTCTTAGGGCGGCGCGTGAGGCTCACGCGCTGGGATCCTGGTGACCAGAATCTCCAAATTTGTAGATCGGCGGTCGGTGATCCTTGTGGTACGGGCGATGTCGATAGTTGGGCCTCCAAAGAACGTCGATGAAGAATAGCCAAACCCCCTTTTATTTCGATACCCAACAGCCCAAGAAATGGAAAAAAATTTAAGATCACTCGAATAAACCTAGGACAGTTGATACCATGTAGAACATAATTTCTCTCTCATATTATTCATAAAGCATATAGAGGTATATATATAAATCTAATTTACCTAAACTAGGTAACATAATATATTACATTAATTACAATATATTCTAGCCTAAGAAATAGCCTAGATATTAGCCTAAGAATCTGTAACAACTATATTGTCAAAACACACCATAAAGATTGAAAAAAATGTAAACTACACTGGTAGTTACTGAACTTTTAGGACGCTTTTAATATGGTCACCGAAATTTTAAAACTTTCATTACAGTTACTCAACTTTTAATTCGTTTTCATTATGGTCACTGTCGTCAACTACCGTACGGTGGCATGTTAAATTTAAGAGTAAACTACACTGGTAGTCATTGAAATTTTATGGCGCTTTCAATATGGTCACTGAACTTTTAAAACTTTCATTATAATCACTCAACTTTTAATTCGCTTTCATTACCATTAAAAAGATGGCGTGGAATGTTAAGTTTAAAATAAACGTTTTCCCACCCTATTTTTTCTTTCCCTCTTATTTTCTTTCATTTTTCTTTCATCCAAACATGTTTATCTTTCTTTTTCATCCTCCTCTCCCACCTTCCTTTCTCTTCTGCAATCTTATAGCCTCCATGGGTGAAATTTTCCTACTACCTACACCATTAAGAAATCTCTCAAGGTTATAGCTATCCTAGAGTTTTTTTTTTTGTAACAATCATTTAACCTAGTTTTAGTGTTACCAAAAAAATTCTATCCAACCTTTAGAGTATCCAAGTTGCTCAAAATTTTATATTTTTTCAGAGTATACCTGTTAGAGAAATATTCTAACAATAGATGAAAATATGGTCATCTAAGATCCTCCCAGTGCATTAAAAAAGTGACATGTCAATATTATATATACTAATATCTAATTTCACTCCCCAGTTTTAAGTACCTTAACCACAAGGGTAGTAGTAGAACATATATTCTTTATTTTTGTACCATTTTCCCCAAAACTCTACGATAGTTATAGCCTTGAGAAATTTCTTAATGGTGCAGACAATAGGACAATTTCACCCCATAGAGGCTATAAGATTATAGAGGAGAAAGGAAGGGCGGAGAGGAGGGGGAAAGAAAGATAAACATGTTTGGATGAAAGTAAAATGGAAGAAAATAAGAGGGGGAGAGAAAATAGGGTCGAAAAACGTTTATTTTTAAACTTAACATGCCACATCAACTTGTTTAACGGTAGTGAAAGCGAATTAAAAGTTGAGTGATTGTAATGAAAGTTTTAAAAGTTCGATGACCATACTAAGAGAGCCCTAAAAGTTTAGTGACTACCATTATAGTTTGATGTTGGGAGGCTCGAACTATCAACTGAGATAACCAAGAGGGGGTAAATTAAATTTTTGCTTTGGTGGATGAATGGCTATGTAATAAAAATTTAGACACGATGATTTATAGTAGTTCGACTTCTAAACCAAGTCTACATCCACTATCTTAGCTATCCACACTAAGGATTTCCCACAAATTCACTAATTTTTCTTTCTTTTTTCCGGGATTAAGGAGATAACCCTCACAACCAAGACTTATACCCCTAAATCTTGAAACACTCATACAAAGAGAATACAAATTAGCAAACAATGAAAAATCTCACAAGGCAAATAAGGATGGCAACGGGGAGAGTCAGGTCGGGTTTTTTGCCGCCCCGACCCCGACCCGAACAGTAAAACTCAATACCCAACCCCGCCCCGCCCCGGTACTTAGAGGCCTTTGTCCCGCCCTTACCCCCCCCCCCCCCCCCCGAAATTTGGAGGCAATACCCGACCTCGACCCGCCTGGACTCGAACAAGAATTATTTTTTTTACTTTGTCATTATATACTGGAAATCAATATAATGAATAACAAAACTCATATAATTGACATTTTACGTTTAATAAATAGATAAAGGGGAGGGTGAACAACTATGCACCATTATCTAACACCAAGCAAATAAAGAGATGGGCATCGAAATATAATTAATTGTAGCATAAATGTTGATTACACCTAAAATATACATTGCAGTTCATAGTAGCATATATCTAAAATATCGTGCACTTTATTACATACTGAAAATCAATATAATGAATAACAATACTCATATAATTGACATTTATGCTTAATAAATAGATAAAAAGGAGGGTGAACAACCATGCACCATTATCTAACACCAAGCAAATAAAGAGATACGCATCGAAATATAATTAATTATAGTATAAATGTTGATTACACCTAAAATATACATTGCAGTCCATAGTAGCATATATCCAAAATATCATGCACTTCTTCCATTGGATCCCCTATACACAAAACAACATATTATATCTAAAGTACAAATTCAGCCCTCAATCATGCATTTAAAAATGATTTTAAACACAAAATGAGTTCAAAGACAAGTATAAATACAAAACAAGTTCAAAGACAAGTTTAAACACAAAACGAGTTTAAAGTTCAAACCCAAGGCAATTAAAGTCGCAAGTTCGTAGCAAAGTTAAACTTCAATTATCAACCTCAACAACCACAAAAAACATCCATTGTCATCAACATCGGCTTCAATTTCTTCAATCTTCATTAACCATAGAAATCCTACAAATAAATTTATCGGATCAATGTATTTAAATAATAAAATAATCAAAGTAATAAATATGAATTATTCATTACTGTTATCTGATATTGTTTGATTCCTTGGTTTCTTCATCTTCATAGAATGAGCTTAATGCCTCGATTTCTTCATCTAAAATGACAAAAATAAAAATGAAAATATAATAAGAAAATAATAGATAAAAATAATATAATTAAAGTATTTTTATAGTATACCTTCTTCGGCGCATACCAACTTTGACAACATGTCAAAGCTTCTAAAGTTGATGGATGAAGTCTATTATGTTGCGGATTCACCAATCTCCCTCCCATACTAAAACTAGACTCTGAAGCAATTGTGGAAACTAGTATAGCATAAATATATATGGCAATAGCTTGCAAGATAGGAAATTGAGGCCCAATTGTCTTCCACCAATTCAATATATCAAAGTCTGGTGTTCTAGAAATGAAATCTTCCAAATAACGATCCAACTAGGATGAGACTTTTGATTTCTTCTTTCTCTTCGATGAAATATAAGCATCATACTTTTTAAATGTTCTCTTATCAACCACAACAATATGAGAAGGTGTAGTGCTGAAGAGTTGAGATTCACTCCTTGTCGACATTTTTCCTTCATACTCATTGACCAATTTATGACATAGATGCACAATTTTTTCAACTTCATACTCGGCATCAACCTCATAAATATACTCAAAGTAACACTCCAAGAAGTCGGCTTTGTACCTTGGGTCTAAAAGTGTGGCAACACCCATAATACAATTCACAACACTCCAATACTTCTTAAATTTCTTCGACATGTGTCTTGCCATACTCGAAATAATGTTATCACTATCTCTAACCCATTCATTCAATGCCACTCTAATCGAGCAAATACTCGGGGGGAAAAAGATTTTTCGTTGAATATTTTGTCCCTAAAAAGTCTTCAGTCAACTCATAGAACAAATTAAACTTTTCGCAAATCTTTGCTGCAAAGGTCCAATCATCTTCGGTTGGCAAGTTCTTGTATAAAGAATTACGGTGTAATTGCACACACCGAAAGAAAAAATACTTGTAATACAAAGTTGTTCGAAGCATCAAAAAGGTTGAATACCATCGTGTCTTCACATCAATGCATAATTTCTTGGCAGTTGGAATGCTCAATTATCGCGCCGCCTCTTCAAATTTTCCCACCTTTTTAGAGTAGCACTCCAAAAAAGGATACTTTATCGGATTCTTTCTATTCCATCTCTAAGCACACTCAAATTATCTTTAACAATTAAATTCAATATATGTGTACAACATCACATGTGAAAGAAAGTTCCATCAACCACTAGTTTGTCACTTCCCAATCTATCAACCAATAATCCCATGACACCATCATTCACACTACAATTGTCAACTATGATCGACATATAAGTTTCCTGTCAATGTTCCAATCTAGAAAACACTTCATCAATCTTGTAGCAATGACATCACTAGTATGTGGAGTTGGCACATACTCAAATCCTATTACGCGCTTTTGTAAAGTCCATGAGTTATCTACATAATGTGCAGTAACATTTATGTATCCTTTGTTTTGGTGATCGGCTGTCCACAAATCAGTTGTGATGGTAACTCTTCCTTCGATAGCCTCCAACTCTAATATTGTTTTCACTTTCCCCTCTTCGTACATAGCCAAAATATCCTTCGTTATTTTATTGCGAGAAGGCATATCAAACAAGGGTTGTAGGCTATGACAATAATTTCTAAACAAAGTATGATCAACCATTGATAAAGGGTACTCATGCCTGATTATCATCTTGGCAAGATTCCTCCTTGCTTCATCTTGATTAAATGAAGAGGCCTTTAATGTTAATTTTTCATCTGACTTTTTCTGATTGGCTATTAGGACTTGTTACCGAATATCCATTTGACCATGCTTATTGCACCTTCCTAAATGAACATGCAAATGCTTTTTCCCATTCTTAGAATCACCACCGAGCTTTCTTTTGCAATGGTTACATATTGCCTTCCATTCATTGTTGATCTTCTCTTTTGTAAAATGCTCTCATACTGTAGATTTCAAGTTCGATGGATTATATCCGCTTAACTCATTATTGTCAACTACATCATTAGGTTGACTTAATGAGGCTTGTGTGTTGCCCTCAGAACTTGGAATTGGACTCTCCTCGGTTGGTAATTGAGGAGAGCTAAAAGAAGGAGTTGTTGATGAAATAGAGTTCTCCCTAAATTGGACATCAGTGATTATTATACCTATAAAAACGTACAAATCAAGCATTAGAAAGTATAAATGAATCAGAATCAGAAATTGAAGTATTGCTTTAAACTATTTCTTAAATCAAACATCAAAAAGTAAAATGTTCAAAACAAGAAAAACTAAAATGTTATCGCTGGCATTATGTTTTTCTGCATTATGCATAACAAAATTGTTCTACATTCTATTGCACTGCACAATAAAGTTATTTTTTACATTATATTTTTTTGTATTTTACTGCACTGCACAACAAAGTTATTTTTTACATTATGTTTTTTTTTGCATTCTGTTGCATAACAAAATTGTTTCTCTGCATTCTACTGCACTGCACAACAAAGATAATTTTTACATTCTGTTTTTCTGCATTTTACTGCACTACACACCAAAGGTATTTTTTACATTCTATTTTTCTGCAATATTTTTTTATGCATTATGTTGCATAACAAAACCTTTTCTCTTTAGCATTCTATTTTTTTGTATTTTGCAAAACAATATTATTTCTCTTAGCATTTTGCATATTGCCTTTTGAGTTTTGATTAACATATTTAGGTTAACTATGTTACATTTTTGTCCAATTTCAGATGTAGTACTAATACTTCTTTATCTATTGAAATCTTAACAATGCAAAGAATCTATAAAAAGTAAAAACGATTAACTTAACTGGTAAACTAAGGTGTATTTTCTCTTTTAGTTTCTTTAAAAATGAATTGAATAAAAAAAATTATAAGTTTTAGTGGATGTTAAGATTTGATTACATTAGCTTTTAGCTTCCTTTCAATAATTATCTAGAAATCACTTCAAAAGAACTAAATCAACAAAAACTAAAAGCAAAAACAAAATAAACAGATTACTCAACCACAATTAAAATCATAATAAAAATTATAAAAGCTAACCTTTAACAGCAAAAGGCTAAAGTCGTAATAGTTGAAAATCCAACAAAGAGCACTGTAGCAGCAATAATTTGATACCAAACAGACAAGCACCAACAAGAAATAAGAAAAGAGAAAAGAGGTAGATATGAAAAAGAAAAGAAAATTTTGCTTTTAGTTTCATTTGGAAATGATAATAATTAAACTTCTATTATTATAACATATCATAATTTTGCTTTCATTTTGAAACCACATATATGTTACCTTGAAGGATATATACCAACGACTTCAAACTCCACCACCAACAAAATCAAAACAAAGCAAAGAAGATTTTGTAGATCTGAAAGGCAACATCACAATTATGAAAATCAAAGACTGAGTAGATAAGTCTTGTATGAACATTTATTCTCTTTTTAAAAGAAGAATAGTAAAAAACACACTTACCAGAAGGAAAATCGGAAGTATGAGATCATTCACGGTTGAGGACAATCGGAAGAGTGAAGCAGCAGTGCAACACGAGAGATGAAATCTTCTGACATGAGGAAAATTTGAGGCGGAAGTCGGGAGAAAATATCGAAGAAAAGGGGAAAATCAGAAACCCTAACATATATTATATAAAGGGGTATTTTAGTAATTACATGTACCAAGGCGGGGTGGGGCATTTTCACTATAAACCCGAACCCGACCTTATCTTCGCAAAAGACCCGATCTGAATTCGAAATTTAAGATGAAATATCCGCTCGGGTCGGGTCGGGTCGGGTTTGGGTAAGTTTGCCATCCCTAAAGGCAAACATGGTTGCACAATTTAGCTCACACCCAAAATCCTAAACACTTGAGCAAATGTGACAATTTGGCTCACTAGTGTTTTCTACAAGAAATATGACAAAATTAAGCTCTAAAAAACTTTCTTTATCATTGAATGTTGGTAGTTGGTTTCTTGTTGTTCCATGGCTGCTTAAAGTGGTCTTTTAAACCCTCTAATGAGTTTATAGTTGTTACTAGTCGTTGGGTTGGTTTGGAGTCGTTGAAGACTTTATTTCCAACATTAAATGCACTTATTGGCTCGTCGGTATCAGTACACGTGAACAAGTATTGATAAACCTGCTCAAAATAGAAAGATTCGTTGGGCATTTTAACACATGGTATCGGTATGCACCATAGGGTATCAGTACTTGATACGGGTGTATCGGTACGCACCCTAGGGTATCGATACGACCAAGCATGTATCGATACACCTTTTGGCTACTAGAATTTGTCAAAACTTGGGGACAAATGGGTGTATAGGTACTCAAAAAATTATACTGGTACCGGCACTTCTAGGTATCGGTACGAGTTAAACTATACCGGTACTCAGGGCTTGTTTTTTACACTTTGGCTATTTAGATTCATTTTAAATATGTCAAAAACTCTTTGAAAATATTTCAAACATATTTTTCAAGTTTATAGATTTTTGAAATACTTTTGCAAATTTGTTTAAGGCAAAATTAGCCGAAAATCCAATCCCCAAAAAAATATTTGAAATATAGAGATTCTTTGTACATATTTTAGAATTTAGGCCAAAATCTACAGCAGAGAGAGGGACCTCGCCATTTGTACTTGGCGTTGTAGGACCACGCCATTTGCCCATGGCGTTGTCACTATTTGGCTCATGAATGTGGCTCAACAAGCCTGAGCCTGAGCATGGCAGAGCTACAAGTTGCCTAGTAGCTTCAATCGATAATGGCTGAGATTGTCATTTGCACATGGCGTTGTGCAGAGGCTATGCATGCAACATACATACCAGCTTTCACGTGAAAGTTGGTCAGATACGGTAAGTTTTTTCTTACTTAAATATTTTTTTCTTAAATGTTATATATGTGTGTGTGTGTGTGTGTTATTGAGGAGGAAGGGGTGTGTATAGGATTTGAGAGAGTTAAAAGTTGAGAGAGTTTGAGTTGAAAATTTGAGTGATATTTTAAAAAAAATATTTGAGAAAGACGGTGAAGATTGTTGAAGTATATTTGTTTGTGCTGGAACTTCAAGTTTTCGGGAGGCTGTTACCCCGATCCATTACCAGTAGGTCACTTCCTAGCCCTTAAATTCTTATTTACGAATGAATTGAGAAAGCCAACAGAAATATTCGATTCTGACTTCGTGGAGTCGTTTTGTCTTTGAGGCAATGGATAAAAAAACCTCGATCTATCTATAGTGAAAAAAGTGCCTATTTCTTTTCTTTTAATGAAGGGGATTGGATCAAGAAGTCGAAGGCCCGGTGTGGCTTTATTAAAGCAAGCGGGTAACCTGTTCGACGTCAGAACCGCTCTCAAAACCCTCATATCACCCTCCCTTTGAAGAGAAACGACTTTCTCCATATCTATATAAATCTTGTCGGTTTCTCAGAAGTAAGTATATTCGAAGACGGTCAGGTAAAAATTTGTTTGTTTAAATTTGTTGTATTTTTTAAATTAGAGGGGTTTGTAGATTTTTTTGTGTGATTGAAGATATATTTGAATGATAATTACTTTTTTATTGTTGAATGCTTTTGAGCACATTTACACGATTTCTCGTCTAATCTGGTAAGTTTTTGTATTTTTTGAAGATATATTCATATACATTTTTTAGAAGAAATTGATCATTTATACTAAAATACTTTTGAATTTACCAGCAATCGGTTATCTAGTAGGATAAGACACTAGATCTCTTAAGCAATGTCAGATATTCGGATCCTAACAGTATGAATGAATAAAATTGGCTTGGAAGAGTCGTCCCATAATGGACATATATAAAACTCGATCCAAATTAGTTGGTCAATGAGTCGGATACCGATGGATTGATAAAAATAAGATACTTTTGAATTTGTAGTCTATTGATAAAGAGTGGTGTGCTTCATTTAGGTGATTTGGATTCGAACACTTTAGTTTGCAAACAGAATTTTTTTTCGAATTTAAAATAGGACACAAACATTATTTTATAGTCAAATAGATTATAGAAAATAGTTTTGAATTTATATCAAATAATATTTGTATAAGTTTAGGTTTTTATAATTTTAATTTTATTAGTTTACGTGATATATGGTAAAATTTTATAAATAGTATTAAAATTACAATTATCAGAGATTAAAAAGTGACATTTTCAAAATTTGCGCATCCGGGAAATCGAACCCCGGTCAATACAGTGGGAGGGTACTATGATACCACTACACTAGATGCGCTTAACATGCGATGTTGAATTAGTTTACTCTACTAATACAAATTTAATGGAACAAACTAATTCATAATCCATCACTGACTACTGAATTAATTATAAATGTTCTATTTTCATTTTATCAAATTCGGAAAAGAAATTTATTTTTTAAATTAAAAGTGGTTTTAATAATTTCAAAAATAGATGAACAGAACAATTCAAGAAAAAATTTAGCAAAATATTGGAAATCCAGCGATTTGCCCATTTTAGCACTTGGAGATAATTATATACTATTATACTTTATAAAATCCAGCTTTCTAATGTTTACTATTCTTTAGCCTTCAAAACTAGACCCTGTTCTTGCCAAGGTAAAAAAGAAGTAAAGATAAAGATTCGGTTCCGATATGTGGTCGGATCGAGTCTGCTCCAGAGAGCTTCGATGAACACTTCGCTACTTACGGTTAAAAATACGTGGGCTTTAATCTTTTATTAACAAACTATTATTTTTATTATTTTATTTAGAAAATGTCTTAAATACAATTAAAACAATAAAAAACAACCATTAATTTAAGTTATAAAGATAAAAAGTGAAACTCTGAGTGAGCGCTTATGTTGCTTCTCATCTGAGACGGTATTGTCGGTTGCAAGCTCACTTCTTTGGAGACTCAGTTGGCTTCTCTTGCCAAAGCTAACGAGGTATACATACTTTCATTAACACTGAATTATTCTGTTTGGTACATGAGAAAATTGAGTTCAGATTAAGTTTGAATCAGTGAAATTGGTGAATAAGGTAAGATAAGATGTAACAAAAATTGATTCAAATTGCAGTCGCCAGTCCCAATAGTAGTATTATTGATTCATACTGTCAGTGTATACAAAGCAAAAGTAGGTTTAGGGCCGTATGCTTGCTAGGGTGTTCATTTTCGAGTACCCGAATTTTTTAGTACTCAAAGTACCGCGTACCTAGACTTTCGGGTATTACTTTTTTCGGTCCGTTTTTGACCTATTTTAACTGGGTACCCGCTATCCGGTACCCGGATAACGGGTACCGGATATTATTTTTTATAATTTTTTTTTAAAATCACTTAATTTTATAAAATAAAATCACACATAATAAAAGTTTGAATTATATAATCCAAACATAGAGCTTAAAATTTAAATTATCAAACTCAAACAATTTTAGAATACAAATTAAAGCTTTTAATCCCTAATAATAATAATGTATCATTTCAAATCTTAAACAATGTCTCTAGTATCTTAATTTTTTAATAATTATATATATAAATATATATTTAATAAAAATAAAAAATATATTTTTTAAAACTTTAATCGGGTCATCGGGTACCCGATAAGGGGCATTCTTGCATCCCGGGCCCGGCCCGAAAAAATACTTATTTTAGCGGAGCATTTTTTCGGGTCGGGTACTCAGCCCGAGTAAAAAAATGAGTAATTACCCGATATTTTATATTCGGATAATCGAGTAGTCGGGTCGGGGATTTTTAAACACCCCTAATGCTTGCTTGTGGAGATAAAGTTTCTACACATAACACATAGTGCATAACATTAGTGTCTGAAATATAAATGTTCAACAAAGCCTCCTACCGCACATTTTTCATGTGCTGCGGTTGGTTGAAATGCAGTGATTAGAATAGGTCTACTTATGAAATTGGAATGGACGACTCTTTGGGTAGTCTAGATAGATAATTTACAAGTTTTGAGGAACTCGACGTATTCACATATCTCTATGGCTTGTATACACTACCAAGCTAATGAGTAATTCGGCGTCACTTTTTATTGGATAGTCTGTAAAGGGAGTCTGAGGACGTGAGGGTTGGATCGAGCTCAATACAAATGATGCTCGGCGTGACACTGATGACGTTTCTTCTTGTGGAACTGTACTGCAAGATATCGCCGCAGAAGTTGGAAGTATGGTTTTGTCAAGTTTATATGTTTATGTTGTGTGTGGGACGCGTATATTGGTTTTCTCGGAACATGAGATGCTGGTTATCAATAGCATGGATGTGTTACCAATTACATTTACGATCACTTAAAGCAAACTCGACTAACATGTTTTCAGGAATGACAGCTCTGAGCTTCTCCATTTCAATTTTCCATCCCTTTTGCATGAGGATGTAGCTTCCTAGTCTTATAGGTCTCATACCCTACCTTCTGCTCGTTCCCTTTTCATTGAAACAAATTACTTTTTGAATTTAAATGAGTGCTCTAGTGATAAAAGATGATGTGTTTTATTTAAGTTATTCAGGTTTGAGCAATTTAATTTATAAATATGAGTGAGTTTTTTTTTAATTTAAATCGAATATAGATAGGGGTGGGAATCAGGCGGTGCATAGACGGTTTTGTATTCCCCACTACATCCCCACCACTTGCGGTATGGTTTCAGAAAATCTTCATTATATGCTACGAGGATTTTTTCGTACTTATACTCATTGGATCCCCACGATTTTCGGAGAATTCTCGTCCCAACCAAATTAAACAAAATTTACTATTTTACTAAGGATAAATATTCTATACACAGGCGGTGGAAACTGAAAGTTTCCACAAGCGCCTTAGTTTTAGGGTATAGGGAGTTAGTTTATGGTACATAGTTTAGGGGTTTAGGTGTAGGGGGTTAGAATTTAGTGATAATTGTTTCAATTTAAGGTTTAGGGTTATAATTTAAGGTTTTTAGGTTAAAACCTAAACCCTAAAAACTAAACCCTAACCTATCAACCTTAAATTATAACCTTAAACCTTAAATTGAAACAACTATCCCTAAATTCTAAACTCCTACACATAAACCCTATACTTTAAACTAACTCTATATATCCTAAAATTAAAGTGCTTGTGGAAACTTTCAGTTTACACCGTCTGTGTATAGGATATTAATCCTTTTACTAATCAAAATATATGGTTAATTTTAATTTACAAGTCATGTATTAATACACTTAAAAATATGGTTAATGGAGAATAAGGTAAATTGGGAGATAAATAAATTATATACTCTTAATTAACAGAAAAAAAGCTAAATTACTTAGAGATGTCACCCAAACTTAATAAAGTTTAAACAAAAGGCATAAATATCTTAATGGATGGGACCGGTATACAAGTAAATAAGAGTTAATTATATATATTTTTAAAAAGTTTGTAAAATATCGGGATTTTTGTGGATATTTTTCGGGGATTCTCACAATTATTTATACGATTATGGTTCAATTATCCTCACGACTCGGATATAACAATCTTCATCCTCATTTGAGCTTCGATGATAAAACTTCTCATGTCCCTGCCCCCATAAGTGAAGATTTCGATTATTTCTCATCTCGTCAATTCGAATCCCCACAATTTTTTGGATATTCCCACCCGTATATATATATACTATTTTGTACTCAAATAGATTATAAAAAAATAGTTTTGAATTTATATCAAATAATATTTGTATAACTTTAGGTTATTATAATTATAATTTTATTAATTTATGTAATATATTGTAAAACTTTAGAAATAATCTTAAAATTACAACTATCAGGTATTAAAAACTTAATATTACCTAATGATGCGCATCCGGGGAATCACTACACTAGATGCGCTTGATTTGGGGTTTTAAAATAGTTTTTTAGAACTAATACAAATTTAATGGAGCGAACTAATTCATAATCCACTATTGATGACTGAATTAATTATAAATATTATATTTTCATTTTATCAAGCTCGATAACGATTTTATTTTTTAAATTAAAAGGAGTTAATAATTTCAAAATTAGATGAACCGAACATTTTGATCAATCATTCAAAAAAAATTTAGCAAAATTTTGGAAATGGAGGGATTAGCTCATTTTAGCATTTGGAGATAATTAGATACTATATAAAATCCAGCTTTCTAATGTTATTGTTTAGCCTTCAAAACAAGACCATGTTCTTGCCAAGGTAAAAAAGTAAAGATAAAGATCTGGTTCCGATCCATGGTCAGATCAAGTCTGCTCGATGAACACTTCGCTACTTACTGTTAGCTGCATTGTTGTTAACTGCCCGGGTCATTTTTAATAAGACTGGTGAGGCCATAAGAAGAACTCAGCTGCTGGCTGCGACATTACTGTTGTAGGTGTTGCCGTTGTTGATGACAAACTGGGGGGCTCAGAGATGCCTATGTTGGCAGACTGAAGGTGCTGGTAGAGATTCTGTTGATAAAATGCTGCCGTTGCTGCTGCAGCATCATAAGGGATTCCGCAAGGAATGTCCAAATCCGGCTGCATAGAAGAGAAACTTATACTGTGGCTGTTGGAACTGCACCGGGGCGGTGGTGGTTGTTGCTCATGGTTTACGATCGGTTTTTGGTCAGATTCAAGTGAATTCTTTTGGCGCTTAGCTGCCCCACCAATGGGGAGAGAACTCTTGGCAATGGCTTCGACATCATACCGGCTCATCTCAAAGTTGGTCACCGCATTCACACCTCGGAATTTGATGGCCGCGATGTCATACGCCTCTGCTGCCTCCTCTTCAGTAGCTGTGAACCATACAGAAGATAAAACATTGTCAGTTCCAAACAATAATCTTACAGGAGTTTAAGTGTGAGAGTTCATTCTCAGGTCGGTTATTGTAGCCGTACCAAAAGTCCCAAGGTACAAGTCCTTGTTTCCGGCAACCCGGCCTATCCTTGCTTGCCATCGGCCTTGTTGATGATGCCTGCAAATATAAGATGATAACGTAATGCTTCAGTGGTTCATTAGAGAATCCAACAATTAGTTCAAATTTTAAACAAAAATGTACGAACCTTGTGACACCTCGGTAAATCGATGCACCCCTTGAAAATCCACTACTCTTCCTAGTAAACATCAGCAAACAGAAGATTAACCCTATTTCAATCATCCCCACCCGAGAAAAAAAAAACAAACCAGTCAAGTACACAGCTTACCTCCTTATGGATGCGATAAACTCTTGCTTGGTCACATTCTTCATCTCTTCCAACTCCTTCGAATAATTCGCAATCTAAACCAAGCAAAATGCAAACATTAACTTAATAAGTTCACATGATCTTCATTTCCCCTAAATTACTTATACATATTTAAATATATATAAGCATGAAATATGATAAAGAAAGATGCGTGCATATATAATACCGGGAAGTTGATGGTTGCGGTCGGACCCCAGTATTTCAGAGCGGCCAAATCGTACGCCCGAGCAGCCTTTTCTTCCTTATCATAACCGCCTGATAAATTACAACATAAAATTCTCAGTCTAATAATTTACATCAGCTGTATGAAATTGCAGGATTAACCTTAATAAACTACAAAGCTTAGGATTTTCTTACCCAAGTATACTGTATAAACAAGAGTTTGAACATCCAAGATCCCAGATTTGCATGCAAAAAGAAAAGCAAAGATTGTCAACACCATGTATATATGGTTAAAACAAAAAACAAGTTCAAATATATAAAATCCTGAATTTAGTTAACGTGAGACACATGCTAAGGCAAAAAGCAAAAGCCAACTCAATCAAAATCACTGTTTCAGAATTCAGACTATAAATTCAACAGTAAATAAAGCCGTATAGGCTTCAGGTTGACAATGAGCAAAAATGGCGGCATATCTGCTCAAATCAAAGGGGGAAAACCGTACATTTTGCAGCAAAAAGAAAGTACAATTTGGGACACATACATAACATCACAGTGTCTCAATCATCTTTAAATGACTATTGACAAATGTCCCACAGCATGCATGCTTCATTTCACTAGTCTTCTCACTGTATTCATATCATGTATTATAGTTTCATATTTATATTTAAAATACTTTATAATATATGATGTTTGTATTCGTATTAATGTATGATGTTCGTGTTCGTATAAGTGAAAGAAAATGAGGACCTTGACGGCCTTTTCTGGCTTGACCCTCTCTCCTGCAGCTGTTGTCCCATAGGTGAGCTTCATATCTACCCGTCCATCTGTGTCTGCGTTAACATTTCGGTTCGGGTCGATTTTCAAAAATAAAATCAAACATGTAATATTCTGATTTTTAAAAATTATGATGATCAAATCCACATAACGCAAAAAAAATCCCAAAAATAATGAAAAATGGAAGGAAAAGATTGATTGATGGGATATAATTTTTACCTGGTGACGCCTCTGTAAATCGAAGTTCGCTGACCAAATGTATCAGAAATCTTCTTTGAGTTATCTGAGTCAACCGTAACAATGGTCTTACCGGTGTTGTTTTTACTATTGTTCCCGTATGACTCAATCGAGTGACCAGGCAACTCAAAGCGAGCCAACTGAGTTGCACCCATTGACGACGAGTCATCAACCTCCGACCCCGAGTTCGTCGAGAACGCTTGAAACCCAGAAATCTCCTTGAGATCTTGAGGCTCGTATATTTGGGTTAAAGACGAGCCCTGGGTTTCTGTTTGGCTATCAGAAAACCCAACGAACGACGAAGAATCGCCGAGGAAGTCTTCAAGCTTCGGTGCTTGGTAATGGAAGTTGGTGAAAATGGGAGATTCGTCCGCCATTGATGCGGCCGTTTGAGCTTCTCCGCTTTGGTTCGCCTCTCCTTCAAAAAACGCTTGATTTTTCGGATTTGTCCAGCCTTCAAAAAACAAGAAATTTTCAGTGTTCTCAGCTAGTGAGCTGTTTAAAGTCGGTTTAGTTAAGTATAATCAGCAGTAAAATGAACTCGAAACTTAAACGCCCTAAAACCTTGGATTTTCTCGTATTTTCTAGGCAACCAAACAGATAAGAGAAAAAGAAGAAGAGGAAGAAAAAAGTTTACCATACCATTATCATAGAAGTTATCGATCAGAAACTGGGGAGAAACAGCAGAGGATTCTTCATATGACACAAACTCAGGCTCAGATGATGACTTCAACATCTCCGTTGGAGACAGTGAAAACGAAAGCCAGTTACTTGCTGGTGCCATTTTATATATTTATATATAAAAACTTCAAAACTTTTTTCTCTTTTTTTTTTCTGAAATTGCACTAAAAACCAAAACTATATTCTGAGGAAACAAACAAAAATTAGCTCAGAAACCTTTAAAAGGAACTGAAAATGGATTTTTTTTATCTCGACCGTTACATAAAACTGACCCATTCAGATAAACACTACGACAATCACGAAGTTTAGTGAAAGAAAAGGGAAAAGGAAAAATAGAAAATCTTTTTGTGGGCTTTAAAAGATGTTGAATGCATGCAGCCTCATCTGGGATTTATTTTTAGGAATCCAATGTCTTCTTAAGGAAGGAAAATAAAAGTTCCAAGAAAAAAAAAACTGTTTGGTAAGAGAGAAAGCAAGGTAAAATAAAGTTGGCGTTGGGTTTCCAAAGGAAGACAAAGAGAAAAGCTATCCAGCGGTTTAATCTAAAACCCGATAGATTGAGAGAGGGAGAACAATATATTGACGAATAAGCAAATATAATATAAATGGATAGTTTTATTTGATAAGTCAGTCCAGAATTAATAAAAGTTAAAAAATTAAACTACTAGAATAGTCATTTATCTTTAAAGTTTTTACATTTTTTATCATTAATTTTTAAATTTGACCGTTATAATCACTTACGTTTTTTATATGTAAAACTTATGGTCCGTGTGACGTTTGTTGCCCTTAAACGTTAACAGCAGGCTGAATTGACACAATAAAAAAAATAAGTTATATAGATAGTCCCTAAACTATCACTTCACCGCTATTTTTACCACTAAAATAAAAATAATTTGTATAAATAATTTTCAATTCACACCGTATATTTTAAGACTACCGTGATGGATGCTTCAAAGGTAGCAGACTTAAAGCTCATTGTTGATCAGTGCAAATCAAACCCTTCAATTATCCACACTCCACACTTTTATTTTTTTTATTTCGATGATCAAAATAAGAGTGAATTAATAGTTTTGAAACCATCTACGTAATTTATTCTTCTTTTTTATTGTATCAGTTCATCCTCTCGTTAACGTTTAACAGTAACAAACGTTCTAGTGACCATAAGTTTACAGATCGAAAATATAAGAGACCATAACGATCAAATTTGAAATTCGGTGACCATAAGTGTACAAACCCTAAACATAAGTGATCATTCCAATAATTTACCCAAAAAACACACACTGAGTGAAGAAATTTGAATTTGAATAGTTTGTGTATATAATTTTTAGATAAATTATATTAAATGTGATTAATTTTTAAGTGTGTATCGATTATACCACTAAATTAAAAATCGATAATATTTTAATATTGAATTCTATTTTAAGTTTTAGTTATACCATTGGACTGTTAAAATCTCTCCACGTTATCAGAAGCGGACCGTTAAAAACCGACCACATCATCTATTTTAATAACCCATTGATATAATTGAAGGTTGAACTAAAGTTCAATGCTAAAATAGTATCGATGACTAAAGTTCAATAATAAAATAATATCAATTTTTCAGTTCAGTAATATAATCGATATTAAACACAAAATGTTGTGGTATCTCATGTCGTTTACCCTAATTTTTATTAAAGGTTAAAAATTAAATAAATAATATCATATTAAAAATAGTAATAACACTTAATTAACTTTCGCACTTGCGGGTTGGTGATGATTCTTCATGAAACAAGAAAAATACTGAATCTGGAGAGGCTGGTAGGAGTTCATATCGTTAGAAATAAAGAAAATTTCATAAAAGTAATTGCGCGTATTGATAAGGAGCTTTAATTTCAAGTCGTAGTGTGCACATAAAATGCGTATGATTTTGGGATAAAAATCATCGGCACCTTTTCGGTGTTATATTTTTACTAAAAACACAAAAAATATTATAAAATTAAATTTTAAGCTCTAATCCTAAATTTTAAATCTTAAACCCTACTCTCTATACCCTAAAAAATACACCCTACTCTAAATTTTTTAAACTCTAACCATAAACTCTAAGCTAAAACCCTAAACCATAAATCTTAATCCTAATTATAAGCATAGGGGAATAAGTTGGGGCACCGAAAAGGGACAGATGATTTCCAATTTCCATCCATGAGTTTTGTAAGTCGAGAGACGATTAATAAGCAATATCGTGAGATGGCTACAAAATAAGTGTTCAAATTATGTCTTTTTTTTACAGTATGTGTCTAAAGTATTTTTGGCCGAAATATGTGCTTAATGTTTCATTTTTGGCTTGTTTTAAAGTTAATTGAGACACCTACTTTGGCACCTATTTCAACCAAAAATAAAATTTTAAGTAATTATTTCAGCCAAAAATACTTTAGATATCCATTTCAGCAAAAAATAAAACTTTAAGCATTTATTTTAACCAAAAAAATATTTTAGACACTTACTATAATATATATATATATATATATATATATATATATATATATATATATATATATATATATATATATATATAATTTGAGCACTTATATTATAGTTAAAGCCTTATAATATTTTTAGACAATTGCTTATGTTCTTTCTCTTACCATTGCATTTTGCTTTCGGTTTGTAGACCTATAAGCTTTGTCTTATAATAAAGTTCTTTTTGCTGATAAAAAAATACTTAATTAACTTTTTTTCTCTCAAATTTTTGAATTGCAATTAGTTAATTATCATCGTTCATCGTCTTATGATTAATGTATGACCGTCTCTTTTTTGCTCACATTACTCTTTTTCTTTGGTTAAGCTTATTCATTGTCTATGTTGATGTAATTGTAATTATCAGATGATTCGAACACCAACTATCTTTATTTTACATATTTTTTACACATCTATAATTTGTTTTTGTAAATCTAAGATTTTAATTTTCTTTGTTTAATACTAGGGTTTTTATTATTTCTAATGAACTAATGAAAGCTTTTATTCTCTTATACAAATTTTTTGTCTTGTCTTATACAATTTTATTTGTTTTTCTTTTGAAAATTGGTTCGTCATTACTCCTCAAGTTGATGAATGTTCAGTTTTTTTTCTTCTTCTAATGTATCTATATTTATTGAATCCGACGAGATGTTAATAAGGCAATTCATTGTCTTATTATGGTAATTTCATTTCCAACAAATTGCTTTATTTGAGACATTATTCTCATAACAATTCGATTGTTATTAATGATGATAATCATTTGGATAATATTGATTCTTCACAAGAATTTAGGTATATGCATATCGTATGTCCTATGATTTGAGAGTAATAATCTTTCAAATTTCGATTGATATACATTTAATTTTTTTATTATGATTAATATTATAAATTTCACATAAAAATCAGTCAAGAAATTGTCACGTCATTAATTGATTTTTTAAATAAACCTAACATACAATTGTTTTTTATATCCTCTATAATCATATTTATTCTATAGTTCATGTTTGAAATTTGTAATTGTCTTTTCTAATAATATCGTCTTTAGCACATTCCTTGTTAGGCAATTAGTGAATAGCTGATAGTGAATACCGGATTACATTAGCTAATAGCGGATAGTTGTTTGCATCAACTGATTTGACTAGCGGATTACATTAGCTGATTGTATAAAATTGTTTGGTAAAATTAACTGATAGCCGATAGATGTTTGATTATTTGAACAAGCAAAATGGCATATAATGACATGCTTATATTTGATAGTTATTAATATTTTGTATCTATTAATATTAATTAGATTATGAATTTTTTTTTAATATCATTACTAAGCATATATGAGGATGTACATGTTAATTTTTATTTGTGAAATTATATTTTTAATATATTTTTAATAATGATTAAATGTAGATGTATATATTGATTTTTATCTATGAAATTATATTTTGAATATAATTTTATTAATTATTAAATTTATATATATATTTATTAATTTATATATTAATTTCTTATTTATGAAATTATTTTTAAAATTTTATTAGTTAATCAAATTTATGTTATTTAAAGAAATTTTTTATAATTATCAAGGACAAAATAGTCTTTACAAGTCTTTTATCCAAACATCTAACTCAAAAAGCTCCTATAGGTGGTTTTTTTCAAAATGAGAGGTTTCACCTCAATCCGCTATTATAATCATTTATTTACTAAACATCCAAATTAGCAGATTTGAAATTTGTGATTGTCCTTTCTAATAATATTGTCTTCAGCACAGTCTGTAGAACCAATGTTTTGATATAATAATTAAAAAATGTTTTGGACTAATTTGAAAAGAATTTAAAACTTGTTTTTAAGTCCAAACAACTTGAAATTATGTTTGAGGTATTTTAAGAGGTTTTTGACAAAGATTTTTCATGTTTTAATAAACCAAACTTAACTTTTCACGTCACCAGTATCGATACGGTTGTACCCGTACCGATACCATTTTGCCCTGGTTTGGCCACTGTCAAAACCCGTATCGATACGAGGGTTTAGTGTATCGATACGGAGGGGGTCGTTTCGATACGCCACGTCAGCGTACCGATCCCAGTATAACTACCCCAACGGCTATTTCCCAACGGCCATTTAAAATGTCAAAGGGTACCGATACGCCCTCAAGCGTATCGATACGCCTATGCAGGCAAGAGCCCAACGGCTAGTTCCTATGAAGGCCGTATCGATACCGTTCCACGTGTATCGATACCGTTAGCTGCAGAACAGCATTTATGAAGAGAAATTAAGTCCTCAACGGCTCCAATTCATTCCCAACGGCTAGTAACGGCTACAAACTCAATTGGGAGTATAAAAGGGACCTCCAAGCATCAAGAGAAGGCTAATGCTCAGATTGTCAAACATCAAATGATCAAGAAATTGTCTTAGCACTTAAATTGTCAATTCTTGTATAGACAAACACTAGTGAGCCAAAATTGTCAAATTTGCTCAAGTGTTTTAGGATTGGGTGAGTGCTTAATTGTGCAAACAAACTCCTATTAGAGGATTATAAGTTTGCTTTGTTTATCTCTTGTAAAGAGGGTTTCAAATCAAGGCTTTGGGTAGAAAGCTTGATTGGTTGTAAGGGTTTCCTCCTAAGCCTAGAAAAGGGGACGAATCAATTAGTGGATTGATTGTGAAATCCTTAGTGGGGAGCTAAGGTAGTGGATGTAGGTGTTTGTTAGAAGACCGAACCACTATAAATCATTGTGTCTTTATTCTTTCTAGCTTCCTAAACCCTTCCACCTAAAAATCCACCTCTCCACCACTTGGTGAGCATAATCGGTTGAACAAATCGAGCACCACACAACTCAACACAGTCCATGTTAGGCAATTAGCGAATAACTGATAGTGGATACCGGATTACATTAGCTAATAGCGGATAGCTGATTGCATCAACTGATTTGACTAGCGAATTACATTAGCTGATTGTATAAAAGTGTTTGGTAAAATTAACTAATAGTTGTTTGATTATTTGAACAAGCAAAATGACATATAAGGACATGCTTATATTTGATATTTGTTTGAATAATTTATTAGTTATAATATTTTGTATCTATTAATATTAATTAGATTACGAAAATTAATTTTTTAATATTATTACTGAGTATACATGAGGATGTACATGTTAATTTTTTATTTGTGAAATTATGTTTTTAATATATTTTTAATAATTATTAAATTTAGATGTATATATTAATTTTTTATCTATGAAAATATATTTTAAATATGATTTTATTAATGATTAAATTTATATATATTTATTAATTTATATATTAATTTCTTATTTATGAAATTATTTTTAAAATTTTATTAGTTAATCAAATCTATGTTATTTAAAGAAATTTTTTATAATTATCAAGGATAAAATAGTATTTACAAGTCTTTTGTCCAAACATCTAACTCGAAAAACTCCTAAAAATGGGGCTTTTTTAAAATGAGACCTCAATCCGCTATTATAATTCTATATTTACCAAACATTCAAGTTAACGAATTTGACTGGTTAAACCTCTAAAAATACTTCAAACCTCTAATTTTAACTCAAAAAACTGATTACCAAACCGGGCTAACGTGGTCTTCAAAACGAGAACATAAAATATTTCACCCTTTTGGAACTGTAATATAGCTTATCATTACACTAACACTACTTAATATATACACCAATCTTTTAACTCTACTTACAAAGTAAAAAATTCGTATGTTTGTATATCAAATAATTATCTTAATATTACGTCCACCATCAATAAAGCCTTTTATTCTACAAGTAAATGTTTAAAAATTAATTACATATATATATATGAATCAAGAATTTAACACCTTACTTGTGAAGTAAAAAGAAATATCAAAATAATAACCGTAAATATACTAACCTAATTGCCAAATTTATATGATTAATATTTTGAATATAATTGTATTTGTTATAATTATATGATAATTAAATATACTAAAATGATTTGTTAGTTCTTTAAGTATCTTTTGCAGTCTGTCTATTCAGGGACGGACGCGGGATTTTAGGTTAAGAAGCGAGCCTATAAAAAATTTTAAGAGGTGCGAACTTATAAAAATTTAGGGGGCAAAAATAAGTTTTCAATAGAAAATACATAGAAAAATTCTATAAAAAAAAATTTAAATCGTATAGAAATTTCAAATTTTTAGGGGAACCGCCCTACCAGCCCCTCCGTCCATCCATGTGTCTATTAGATGATTAGTTTTCATTTTTTATTAAATTACTAGTAATAAGTAAAAAAAGGTAATTAATTGAACAGTGAGCTTTATTAATGTTTTCTTCTCTGTTTTGAACATTTGTCCTACATGCATGTAGCTTTCCAACCTGTAAAATTAAATCTCATTCATTAACCGTGTAAAGGATAAATATGCATGCTCACCTTTTTAATAGGGCAAGGATACAATTACAGATAATGCACAACTACGAATTTTACACATTTTTTAATTGTTGGATATGTGAAATTAATGACTGAGATTAACTCTTTATTCTTTTTAAGTGGTAATCTTCAGAATATTCTACTGTTAATCTTAGTCATTCAACACATCCAACAATCCAAAAATTCATATAAAACTTAAAAACTCTTATATTGTGTAAACGGATCTCATCCCTTTTTAATAATTATATGTTACTTTGATTTTAAATTTTAGTATTTTATTTTGTAAAAAACATACAATACATGATAAATTCGTTTGAGGAAAAAACTAGCAATAGAATACATAAATAAAATAGGAAATAATATAACATATGTTATTAACATGTTAAATTTGGATGGAAATCTTCTACCCCTTTCGGTGTCCTTACATATGCCCCACGCTCAAAATTAACTTTAGAGTTTAGGGTTTTAGGTTAGGGGTTGTGGTCAGGGTTTAGGAAATTTAGGGTATGTTGTATTTTTAGGGTATAGGGTGTAGGGTTTAGGATTTAGAATTTAGGGTTAGAGCTTAATTGGGTGCGTTTTCGGCGATGGGTCGAATTGATTTTTTAAGTCGAACTCAGGAACAAAATACCCCTTTAGCCTTAAATTTAAATAAATATATATTAATTTTTAAATTTTCCTTTGATTAGTGTTTATCCTGGAAAATTTCCAGCAATATTGCACCAAACTTTGTTTTTTCTTTAAATATGGCGCAAACCATTTTATTTTCAAAGTTATTGTAGTATGAACAGTGTCTTAAAGGCTAGTGCAGTTGAATTCGACTTTAAGTTGGAAATTATAAAAATGCCCTTGAAAGGCGGGTTAGGAGGTTCCAACTTTAGGTATTTTTGTGGGACTTTTTTAAAAAATATTGTTTATAGTTGGATTCAGTTAGATCCAACTTTTAAAGTACCCTTCAAATCACAATATTTTCGGAAATAAAATGGCTAGTGCCATATATTGGTAAAAAATTTGGGGAGCAATATTAAAGTAATTTTTCCGTTTATCCTTTGTCATGGACAAACATAAAATTTTATATTAAGGCCTGATTTTTTAGAAAATTATATTAAAAATTTATCGGGTGTAAATAAAAAAATTTAGGGGGTGCATAATCATATTATCAATAAAAAATACTAAAAAATAAATTAACTATATGGGGATTTGAAATTTCTAGGGGTACAAACGCACTCCATTTGTCCATCCTTGTCCTTTGTGGATGTGTATTCAGAGACACGAAACAATGTAGGGTCCAGGTTTTTTAACTGATAAATTTTGGTCTAATAATATTTTGGTTCATGTAAAAATATGTATTTAAATTAAAGAAAATACAATAATTTATTAAAATATTTAATCAAATCCCCATATAGTTAATTTAGTGAACTAAAAAGAAGGATGGAATTATGTTCTCAATTTTTTTGTCTAATAATAATGTAAGTTCTTATAAATTTAAATATTAGATAAAAGTAAATTTTACTTTCTAAATTTTAAGTTTAAATACTTAATAAATTATTGTATTTTATAAATTCAATACTTCAACATTATTGATCAGTCATAGCTTTGTCTGAGTGTATATTCGAAAATACTGACTGAAAATGACTTGCTCGTTTATCGCCAAGTTACACACCGCACGACATTTGCTCTTAAGAAATTTAAAAAGATAACATTAATATTTTTGTAAAAATGGATTGTTATACCGAAATGCCAAAGAGGTGCTCCATAGAGTGTATAATTATTAGAAGAACAACAAGTAGAAATAAATATAAATTTAAAACTTACTAAATAATGATTCTAGGTTTTATTATTTATTACATGTAATAATCGAAACTTACAGCATACCCCAAAATCTATTTATTTACACATAGATGTATGTGTGATATTTTATGAATAGGGATATAAACGAATCAAATATTCAACGAATCATTCGTGAATCGTTAAATGAATAGTGTGTTTATTTATTAAACGGACGAATATGAACAAGATTTTCTCTTCGTTTAATTAAATGAACGAACACGAACAATGGACTCGCTCGTGAACGTTTGATAATCCATTCGTTTATGTTTTTTTAAACTTATTCACATATGTATTTTCCAACTGACAACTCACTAGCTCTCTCATTTTACGATAGATTGAAAAAAAAAAACACTAAATTACTTTTGATATGCAGCTTATATTAATAAATTTTATATGGTTAAGGTTGTAGTTTATATTTGTTTATGTTTGTCTGCGTTCGTTCGTGTCCATGTATCATTTTTACGAACGAATATAAACGAACACAAACAATCTACATTCCTTAACAAATGAACACGAACAAAAAATTATGTTCACTTAGTTGTTCATGTTTGTTTGGCTAAAGTTAAACAAACGAACATAAACATATACTCATTCGTGTTTGTTCGATTCGTTTACTTGCTTATTATAGACAAGTTGCTCGTTGAGTTTTAAGATATGATTTAAACTCGACCATAGGCGGACCATAGTGGGAGCCAGTGGGATCTATGACTCCCCCAAAATTTTAAAAAATCAATCTTTAGTCCTTCAAAATTTTTAAAATTTTAATTTAGCCCCTTCAAAAGTTTAAAAAATCTTGTTACGTTTTAAATTTTAAATATTTTTAATTAAGTCATCTCTTATATTTTTTAAAAGTTCTCTTTGAGTCTCGTATTCTTAAAAAAAATCAGTTAAACTATATTTTTTGAAAATTTTAAATAGACCTGTCAAACTATGTTACCAAAATCCACCCTTAAGCTCGACTATTCTCATAAACTCTACAGCCTCACACTCATATATTGTGTGAAACCTCTACCATAATTTACCAACCTCTCTATAGGCTTTTCATATAAATATAATACTATGATTTCTTCTCAATAATTTGCACAAATGAAATGTCCTTTAATAAAACATTTTTAAATTTAAAAGCTTAATAGATTCTTGTGTCTTCTAATGTTTTAATCTTAAACCACGTCCATATTCACCCTTATCAATTCTAATCTCTTGAAATTCAAAAAATATACCTCATGACCTTATCCTTGAATCTAGGGATGGTCCTACTCTAAGTTTGTTGATTGGGTTTAATTTGGTTAGTATCGTTGTTGATATAACATATAAGAAGACGTAAGATCAAACGTGCTTAAATGTTCAATATCTCTCTATTTAAAGATATAGAAAATATCCGAGTAATCTAAGCACTCTATAAAAAAATATTCAATAAAATATACTAACTCTCCTGTTAGTGAGCTTGCCATGCATGAATTAAAAATTGTATTGATAGATTAAATTGAAAATAGATTAAATTAATTAAATGGGCACAACTGTCCTATAAAATCAATTGTATATAGTTTTATTTTTCGTTTTTTAATTCATAGCTAAATCAAATTATAAGTAACCCGAACCGGTGTGTAGAATGTAGATAGATGCAGTTGGAACATGACATGAAACTGGTTTTGACTTATTGGGATCAAAATCTTATCTTTGGTGCAACAAGCTGCGTCTTTTGCTGACTTTCCTGCATGCAGTCTTTAACGGCATATTACATCACACGTGTACACATCAAATAATGTATACATACTTCCACTTTAATTATAATTATAATTATATTTTATAATCATAAATATTTAATTTATTGACTGATTAATCTTGATCAGGTACTACAAAAATTTATTATAAAGATGACTTAATTAATTTAATTTTTTTCATTTGTAATATTTGGATTTGAACATATGATCTTATTTAAGAGATCTAATGTGTCCAGGGACGAAGCCAGAATTGCGAGTTGAATGCAAAACAATAAATATTTAAAAATGAGGTAAATACATAATTAATCTGTTTTTTAAATTATATACTTCTAAGGTAAAAAAAAAGGAATTTTGTTGCGTGAGGGCAAGAGCCCTGCCAACAAACTAATGCTTTTGTAATTATAATCATCATAACTCCTTTAAAATAAAATAATAGAATGCAATGCATGATAAATCGAGTTTTTTTTATAATATAAATTATATTTAGGTATTCATATCTAAAATGAAAGAGTTATATGCTTCCATGATTATGGTCTTGGAAGGACATGATTATTAGATTCCACACACGTGCATGTTCTTCTATATTTGCTGTAATGATAGGTACACAAGTTACAAGCATACATATTATTAATCATGATTATTCGGATCCATTCTATATTAGATTATGCGATATAATGTGGGTGATGTATAGAATTAAAGCTAATATTTTAAAAAGATTGAGTTTTTGTTTATGAAAACATAGTTTTTAAGTTGGTGTTTACTTTCAATCTTATGGTTTGATGAATCATCAACTTATGTTTAGAGTTATTTTATAGTGATGATTATTTTTATTTTATTTGAATTTTTTTCATATCAAAATTAGGGTATATGTTTAAATTTTGAGGTTATTTTTAATTTAAAAAAATAAATTGTATTTTAACAATTTGAATTTTTATTGTACTCTAAAAGATGTGTGGTATAGTTGTTTAATCATGTGTCATATTTAATAAGGTGTAAAAACTGGCGCAATCGCTACTTTTGACCATTGACCGAGAAGCACGTGCGCAGCATCTGTTTTTAAGACGTCGATGAATTCGGTGACGCACGTGCATCCTCTGTCTTTCCCCGACAATTATATATGATAATGGTAATAATAGCAAAATGTCTCCACTTCAATTCAACTTCTTTTTTTTCCTTTTTAAAAAAGTTGCAGTGGTAAGAAACACAGCACCATAGCTGTAAAAACGGATCTACTTGATTCAAAAACTCGGATTCACACTTTCAACTCGGAACCACTTCACACTATGCTTACTTTGATCTCAAGTTTTCATTTAGTATTTCTTTTAAAATACTAAATAATAAAGTTTTTTATTTTATATTTTTACCATTGACCATGATTTGTTTTTTTTTTCATTAATCAACAACAAATAAATTTCAATATTGAGATTGGAAAACCTGTTAATAGCTGAGTGAAGAATGATTTCCAGCTATATGGTTTTATTACAACACCCATGCAATGCCATGTGCCATTTCATGATAATATTAGGATTTAAATAGCGGTCTGTTACTGCAATAACGGCCGCTATATAACAGTAACAATAATGTTCAATTAGTATAAAAAATAACGGTTCACAATAATTGTAATAGTGTTTGTTATGTTTGTAACCGCGCTAAACACCACGGAATTTTTAGTTAATAGCTTTTTATACGGTGAAGATGTAGAAATTACCAAGCTTTCATGAAACACTTGGAACTGAATTGGAGGCCCAAATCTCTTAATATATGACTTGCCTCTGAAATGGGTGTGCAAAACAAGACTTGGTCGTCTGGGTTGGAGGCCTAAACGCTCCATTCTTGAATTACACAACCTAATTAGAAACAAATGGTCGACTCTTTGCCTCAATTTCTTCCTCTTTTGGCTCTTAGCAACCAACTTTAGGGTAATAAAGAAGCTAAGAGCCAAAAGAGGAAGAAATTGAGCCAAAGAATCAATAATTTGTTTCTAATTACATTGTGTGTATTCTCAGTTAAGTATAATCAGAATATTTGTTATCCGTTCTAATTAAGGCTGTAAATAAGACTCAATTTAGAATTAAACAATTTTCAAAGATAAAATTGAACAAAAATAAAATTTAAAAGACTTAAAATGTCATTGACCTTTTCTTATTAAATTGAGGCAATCAAATGTGCCCCATGACACAATCTGATTGTCCACAAGTTTTGTTTTAATGGCTGGGATAAACCAAGTAACTAAGATAAACGTCATGAAATAAAACGTCTCAAAATATTTATGGACAACTCGATACAATTGGTATACTTTAGGGGGACAATAATGCTTTTTTAAACCTTCTTTTATTTATTGCAATATTATTTATTTAGAAAAATTTCAAAAAAAGCTTTCTTTTATTATTTTAATTCTTAATACAACAAATTTATAAAAATAAAATATTTAAAAATACAAAGTTTTAAAAAGTAACAACTTAAATTACTATAAAACATTTCTTTTATGTTTTATTTATTTATTTTTGCTATATATGTTACATAATATAATTTGAAACCGATAAATATATATATATATATATGAGATTTTTTTTTCAAATTATAAATTCAATCTAAGAAACAAAACTATAATAAAACATTGTTATGAATGAAAATAATATGCAATGCATAAAATAAAATATAAAAAAATTATGACATAACTAAAAATAATGCAATAAATTATCTAAATTCAAAAAATATATTATAACACATTTGTGAGAAGTCATTGACTCAAAAGAATTACAACACAAGTGATTAATAAGATATGGTATTCAACTACTTTTGAATTTGTTTTTCTCCTTCACCAGGGCGTTTGAGGGAAATATTGATTGTTCTGGATTGGAAGGCTACATTATGAGCGTAGTAAGAAAACAATTTTATTATGAAATAGTAATAGTAATACAGATGAGCTAAAACAAGTAGGAATATATATATAAGCGGGTGGACAATCTCTTCTATTTTAAAAGAAAGAAGCTCAGTAGTATAAGCATTGAGAGTGGAAGCGTTTATCTATGACTACCGCTATGTCCTGATTTATTCGACTTCTTGGGCAGTGCAGGCTGGAGTTGTTGCAGCGCAGGTTGAAGTTGAACCACCGAAAAAATGGACGCCTTTTGTTTCTTTTGTTTCACACCAAAGATAAACGACCTCAATGGCACATTGGAACGGACTTCTGCTGGGCCGCCTTGGTTCCCCTTGGGACCCGATAGTCCCCAGTCGTCACTCAACTTGGTCAACGCCCTGTATGCGTCGCGCTGCAGTGATCCCGCCAGGTCTAAACCTACTTGCAGCTCGTCCCCCACCCTCTTGTTCTCTTGCTTCATGTTCAATATTTCCCCTTGGAACTTGGCTGCTTGGTAACTCGTGAACCGGATCTCTTCGTCTTCCGCACTCGCCTTCAGTGCCTTTGTGATCTCGTCTTGGATTTCGCATAGAGACGCCGACCTGTTCTTCAGTTCTTCTTTCAGCGACTCCGCTTTTTCCACCCACAAACTCAGTTCCGTCTGCATTTCTCTCAGGTGCGTGTACAATGGTCGAACGTCTGATTTTACCGAGTATTTCGATGTGCTACTTCCCTCGCTCTTTTGCCTCTCCTCTAGTTTTATTACCTCCGCCTCTAGATCCTTAACCCCGGTTTGGAACTTTTGTACTTCGCATAATGTTGAGCTGAATCTGAACCAGAAATCCAAGTTCTCTTCTAGCAGTTCGTCGATGTCGGTTCGGAACTTTGCTTCTATGGCCGATATAGGTTCGGGCTCGATAACTGGCTTCGGGATCGAGTCTTCTTCGACTTCTTTCTTGACCGCCGGAACCGGAGGTGCTTCTGCTGTTGTTGTTGTTTTTGTTTCAGGCTCCGGTAATTTCCCATAACATGCTTGGAATTCTTCAGCTGATTCATCCTTGGACTTACCGATACCTGTCTGGCCTCGCATTTGTTTCATACGTAAATGTCTAATCACTTCGTCTTTCTTTGCGTTAAGGTCCTTCAATTCTTTTAACTGCAATGTTATCTCGAACAGTTGGTTCTGGTGATTCGTTTCCACTTCCATGAGCTTCTTCTTGGTCTCCTCCAATGTCTCAGACAGTGCAGCTAATTCTTTTTCTTTAGAATCAGATTCGGACACCGTGTTACCTATGAGTGACGAAGCTTGCCCGACAACTTTAGCCATTGCACTCAGATAACCAGATGTTTCCGAAACCTTACAACTTTCGTCTCCTGATTTCAGGACTTTAGAGGCATCGGAACCATCGGCTGCAGATTCAACAACGGAATTTACTTCTTTCAATGCACCAGTATCATCAACATTGGCAGATATAGGGACGGAGTCTAGTTCTTGAGACCTTTCAGACCCTTTCTCGGTTTCGATTTCAGCAGAAGAGCTCGTGATTTTCGGCTTCAAAAACTCTTTCCCTGCTTTCGGCTTCAAAAATTCTTTCCCCGCTTTGGCCTTCTTCCGGTTTGCCTTGGTTTGGTATTTGGATAAGAGGGGCGAGGTTTTGAGGCTTTCGAGATTCTCCACCGGCTGTACGTTCCGGGAAAGTTCATTAAAATTAGATTGTGCATCATTGAAATGAGATTCCATATTGTTGTTCAGAGTTTCAACAGTATGGTTCAAATCCTCAACCCCTTGCCACTTGAGCTCCAAGTCGATCATCTTCGTCTTCAAATCCTGGTTTCCATCCACCAGGTTGGCCTTACCATCTTCCAGGCTCTGAGTAAGTTGTTGAAGTTCATCATTTTCCGATTTCAATCTCTGGATAAGTGCTACCTGAGACGAATTTGCAGTTTCTAAGCTCGTCACCTTATTTACCAGCACATCAATCTTCTCCGCCACGTCTGCCTCGGAATCGGCATCACCGGTCTCTGATTCCGCATGGACATCGACGTGTGCTTTCCTTTTCTTGGCCCTTTCTTCCGCGATCCTCTTCACTTCCATGGCGGATTCAATGGAAAGGAAGAGTTTCTTCAAAGCATCCACCTTCCCCCTGGATACTTGGGTCCTCTTTCGCTCGACTTGGGCTTCGATTGCCGATTTCTCCTGACTCTGCTTCAACTGATCCAATGTCTCTTTGCACGATTTCAAGGCCGTCGCTGCCATCAAATTCCGAGCTTCTTCATCTTCGATCACCTTACTTTCACCGAATTCATCTTGCAAACTATCAACCTTCTCTTGCTGTTCTTTGATCTCATTCTCAACTTCCCGGTACTTAGCCAATCTAGTCTCATAAGAACTCTTAACAAATTCTTTCTCCGTTTGCAACGCCAGGATTAATTTCTGAATTCGATCAATCTCGCCGACTCCCTCCTCCTTCGTCAAACCGGACTTCTTAACCAAAGGGGCAGCCGGTTTCGGCGACTTCTTCTCTTGCACTTTCTTCTTCGTAGTGGCTATGAACCTCAATTCTTTCACAGGTAGCTTAGGAACTTTGGGGACTTTCCCCGTGTTATCCGAAGGCATTTTCGGCACCCTTGGTGCGCATTCGAAGTCGTCGTCGTCTTCCAAGCCCCGGACTTGATCGGGACAAATCGAAGCGATGGTGTTGTTTGCATTCTGTAGCTCGGTCGATAAGTGATCGTATCGATCGGCTAAAGCACGGTAAGCTCGGAAGAATTCTTGGACGAAACTTACGATCTCGGGTCTCTTTTTGTAGTACATATTGGCTTTCTGAATAAAGGAGTCTCCATCTTCTTCGATGAGTTTAAGTACTGCAGATACCTTTTCCTCCATATCTGCAAAATCAACATTTATACAGAAGATAGAAAGAGAAGGAAAAAAAAAAACACAAACCAGAAACCCAGAAATTCTTATGTATTTATTACCGTGAAGGTTTTGTTCCATCCATTTGGACTGCTTTGTCCTAATATGGCTAGCCATCCACCATGAGTAGGCATTGCTAGCAGCTCTTTGCAACATGTTTGCTTCCTTTTTTTAAGAACAAAACCAGTAAAACAGTTTGCAGAGGAAAGGTTTGGGTTTTTTTTGTTTGTTTTAAGGTAAATTAAGACCCTTTCCAAGAATCATGCAAAAAAAAAAAAAACTCTCTTTTATGTTGCAATAAAACTCTCTTAGTTTTGGATGTGAAATCTGAAAACAATGAAATTTGTTGTTGTTGTTGTTGTGTTTTTGGTTTCATTTGCTTTTGTTATGGAATCATGGAAGGGAGCAAACCTCGCCCGAATTATATCGTTGACGCCATGAAGCTTTCTTTGTGGCATTTTTTTGTATATTAAGAACAAGAAAAAAGAAAAGAGTTTTCCGCCATTGATTTCTCTCCACGTGCCGCTATGTATTTTCATCAGGCTGTTCAGAAGGAAATTAGGATATTTTAGTGATTTTCCCTTTGGTGTTCATTGTCGTATATCAAATTGAATTCGATTCTATTTTTCGGATCAACGATATACTGGTCTGTATCTGATTAAAAAATGGATATTTGAATGTTTGGATATCGAATTAGATATTTAGATATCGGATTATTTGGAAATATAATTGATTTAATTATTTTTTTTGAATTTAAAGGTCGTAATTATGAAAATTTTGAAATTTCAAATATAACAAACGACAAATTACTAAATATAACAAGATTCACATCTATGAAAATTTTAATTTTTTAAAATTTTCGGATATGACAAGCATCAAGTAGTTAATTACAACAAGATTAATATTCATGAAAATTTGAATTTTTGGATAATCCGAAACTTAAAATATTGTGATCCGTATCCGATTCGGAAAATTAATTTTAGTCCTTTAAATTTTAGTCCTTTAAATTTTTAAAATTTTAAAAAAAATTAATGGTGTTCATCGTTAGTGATGTTCATCAATGTTCGTCGCACGTGGTAGACTCATCCTATTTTTAAACTATTAAAAATATTTTTTTCAGTCGAAGTGAATAGTTTTTTTTTAAAGATAACGATTTATTGTTTTAAAATGTTTAATTATAAAATGAATATCTAAATTATATCCTTTTACAATAGATTTTTAAAGTATATTTTAGTTAAAAATAGATGTATAATATTTCTTTTTAGTTAAAGTGTGTATCTGACTATAAAATCGCCTTATCATTTTAAAGTCATTCTGTTAAAAAATTACAATACTCAATGTAACTTTGTTTTTGTAATTTCTTTTATATTTTTCTTAAATTAAAAAAACATTCTAAGTATTTTAATTTCTCACAACGTGAATTCTCTTTCAATTAAGATAAATATTATTATATATTTTAAATTAGAATAATATTCTTATCTCTTTTACTTAAGATAATAATAATAATATTATTATTATTATTATTATTATTATTATTATTTATCTAGTTAGTCTTTTAGATTAAATCAAACTTCTTTTATTTGTAATTTGGGATGTTACTAAGCCTATAAATAGTAGGAGTGTTAAAAAATATCCGACCCGACTACCCGAATATAAATAACTGAGTATTTACCCAAATTTTTTTACCCGGGGTCACAAAATTAAGAAATTTTGAATACCCGATTACAACTGGGTACCGGGATATATTTGAAATTAATATTTTTTTATATTCAATATACATATTTTTATATTAAACTAATAAAAATCTTATTTTTTATATTTTTATATTTAATAAATACATGTTTGTATATTAAACTAATAAATACATATTTTTATATTAAACTAATAAAGTATTTTTATATTTAAAAAATACATTTTTTTATATTCGAGTGTTTAAATACCCAAATTTTCGGGTACCCGCAAAACTCGGGTCGAGACACAGGCCGCACTTTGAACTACCCGACGATCCGAGTACCCTATACTTCGGGTACCCAGATTTGAACACCCCTAATATGTAGACTCATCTCCTTTGTATTCAACCTTCTATTCAGATCAATACAGTTATTTCTTTTAAAGTTTTCTTTTGAGTTCTTTTTTTGCTCAAGATTTTTATTTTATTCTTGTTTCGGAGTGCGAGTGTCCAATTGCGCATTAACAAGTATTTGCCGATCTTTTCCATCGTTTAGGTTGTTAAGGGCAGGATCCTTAAAAGATTATAGATTACCAAATTTTAGACCACATTTGATGTCATCTCCTATTTGCTTTCATTGTTCTTTTGTATTTTGTTATTTAAGTCTTCCTATAATTTCGTACTTTTTTTTAAATAAATTTTAACTCTAACTTTTAAGATCTATATTAATGGAAATATTTAATTTAAACTTCTGCTTTTCTTATCACAACGCCTAAAATCACAAAACATCTTAATTCTGACCTTAAATTTTTAAATTCATCCTTTGTCGTTGTCGTTCTCTATCATGTCACTGTCACAATAAATCTTCTTCTCTCACCTAAGATTTACAACGTCGTTTCATCGTCTTTATGTCACTCATTTGTCGTTTGATTGAAAGCTTTTAAGGTTTGACGCTTGATTGGCATTAATTCCTAACAATAAAAATGTGGTGCAATCGGTGGTGGAGCTCCGACCACATAAGGGTTTGGGGATTTAATGAAAAAATAGGATAAATTTTTGTTGAAAAATTCATATTTTTTATGATTTTTTTCTTCAAAAATTAAATAATAATAAATATGTCACATGTCATAATGTATTGGATGATATGTTATTGTAATTAAAGCGTCAACTTTAAAGTTTAACAAAATGAAACATAAAACACATATTTTAATAAAAAATACTTTAAATACCTATCATAAAAGAAAATATAATTTTTAAACCCAACAAGTGCCCCAATGAAAAAATAGATGATGTTTATCCTAAGAGACACATGTTCAAATTATTTTGTCTATAAGGTGTATGCTCATTGTCAAAATATTAAAAATATATATGAACAAATACTACTTGTAAACATTTAGACTATTTAAAAAATATATAATTTGAAAACTTAATAAAATTAAAACTTTCTAAATAAAGGGATTATGCGTGGAATCCTAAAGCTATTGAATAGGGTGGTTGTACGAGTTTGCAAGCTACAACTTTGGATTCATTTTCAACTAATATACCGAACTTATCCATATCTGATGACTAGTCGTGTCCCTTATCCATATATTATGCCCACTCATGTTCGAAAGTTAGATTATTCATGCCAGCAGATTTACCTAACACAATTTAATAGTGTTCAACGTTAGTAGTGTTCAGTAATGTTCATTGAGCATTGTAAAATTTTTTTAACCGATAAAACTTGTTAAGTTTGTTTTTCCTATTAAATAGAGGATTATTACTAAATATATTAATTTTCGATCCAATACTTATTACATGACCGGAAATAAAACTCATAAAATTTGTCATATTAGTACGACTAGTTATATAATGAAAATTGACAAGTTCCTGCAAAGGATGCAAAATAAAAATTTGATATGTTTTTAGTGTCGTATCCGTAAATATTATTAAAAACAGAACATTTGGGGTATAAATGCCTACATTAAGAGAAGAATTATTCACAAAGAGTTGGTGGATAAAAAGATGAAATAATAGATATTTACAACAAAAAAAAATGATGAGATGGTAGATTAATATGCAGAAATGATCAAAATTATTCACAGTAGAATTTGAGCTGAAAGCAAGGACCATTTCTTTTCTTGCACATTTACAGAAAAACTATTTACAGAACCCAAAACACATTGTCCATCATTTTCTTCATGTTTCCACAGATCAGTTCAACTGCATTTTAAGCACAATGGGTGACTTAACAAAACAAAGCGACAAACACAAAACGTCAATGTTCTTCGGAGTCCGTCAAAGGCAAACATCTCGATTTTCCATGGACGTTGACCCTCTCGCATTCCACGGGAAGCTGAAGCTGATCGTTGCCTCTTACTGCTACCAGACACCTTTTCTTACATTATTCTCAAATACTATTAATACGGTTACTTCAAGAGTACTGTCGGCTGAAATAGTTATTGGAGATTTCATCCACAGTAGTTCGGTCAGCCACTTCTACGCCTTTAGAAGTTCTGAAGAGTAGGAAACCACTGCTGCACGGAGTTGCTTCCCTCTGCGAATTTTTAACCAAAATGCAAAGAGAATGTTAGTACGCATGAAGAAATCTCCGGCCTGCGTAGAAGGGCACCAATTTTAAAGGCAAAAAAAGAACACAGCAACACGGCATGTACAAACATCTTTTAAAAGCTTTGAAACGCTCGAACCATACATTTTCGAATTCAACAAAGTTAAAGATGGCAAGTCCAAAGCCTAGGTCCACGAAGTAGAAAGTTTTCACACAACAGTTCTCTGCAATGTGATTAAAAATGTATGCAATACATATGCAAGCATAACCATATATGAATAAAACGAGCATTGGGAAACTCGAGTTTCCTTTAAATTCGAACTAAGAGTCACTTGCAACAAATTGGGCAATCAAAGTTCAACATAAAAATTGATCTTGACATTCAGACAAATAGCATCAATGATTGCCCACCAAATCCTTTCTATCCGATGCTTTTGACTATGACTACCTCTAAATCGTACCCTAACACGCACACAAAGAGGGCATCTGCCATGAAATGAACAAAGAAAAAGGTCTATTTAGGAGTTCTACCAGGCGATAAACATAATGTTGCATTTCCCGTATTAAAAGGAACTGAACTACAGGCTGACATATGGTCACTTGACCACTAAAGGTTGAGCTCAACACTCGGTACTCACCGTGTTTAAAGCACCATGTTAAGTTAAACAAGCGCAAATCTGAAGCCCTAGTTTTCATTGAAATGCATGTTCATCAAACGATTTCTTTATTTTGAATGTTGCCTACATATATTGCACCAGCTCTTCATTTTTCGAGTATCCGTGTCCGACACATAATTGGACATAGATATGAGATATGATCCTATGAGTCTGACTACCAAATTCATGAAAAAACGTAGAAAAACTCGGCCATACCCATATCAAACACCTGCATCAATAGACACTCAAGTCCAAGTCCAAGTAACAAAGTTATGCAGTGACCGTGCAAGTATGCAAGACAGTGTAGAAACAGGGGTGATTCAGGCAGGGACGGTCGGTGCTGGAGGGGCAGTCGCACCACCTAGAATTTTTAAATTCCTCAATAATTTAGATTTTTTTTGTATTTTCTATTGAAAATCTATTTATGCACATAATCTCACACAACTACATTTCTAATATAGCTTCCTAATGGTTCGCACCCTTTACATAAAATCATATGTTAGTCCTTGGATTCAGGTAACTTATATGTGAATAAGGTCTTACCAGAAGAGAAGCCATTGGAGAGGTTCTTGATTGCACTCAAGAGCTGGTTATTAGGGCCTTCTACAAGTTGTTTGCAACCAGGCTTATAACAAGGAACCAGAACAGCAAATCCACCATCATCTTCATCATCAGCTTGAAAACCAGGACCATGGGGTTCTTCCCATCCAATTGACCATTCTGGACCATCAGATTCATATCCAGATAAAATCAAACCATCTGGTTGAACCACCCTTGTCTTTTCCCCACCTGCCCACTTCCCCTTTGTTTGGAATTTAACAGTATCAGAAGAAGACGATGAGGAATGCAAACAAGACCCATTTGAAACAAGCTGTTTATCTTTTTTATTCCCAACTCCCCGAAACCACCATCGGAACCCAGAAAAAGAAACTGCCATTCTTTTTTTTTTTAACAAAAAGCTTTAAATTTTCATTCTTGCAATGAACCACAACATTAGGGAAAGATCAATTGAGTTATTGAAAAAACAAGATCAAAATCTGGAAAGATATTAATTGAATCCAACAATTTCTTGAATCAAAGGCTTGTGAACTGAACTCAAGCAAACAATCTTCAGCAGGGATTTGTTTCTTCTTTTTGGTCTACAGTTTTATAACCCTCTTCTCTTGCATCAATTTTGTCCAACCAAAATCCATCAAAAAAGTCAAACAAACAGAAAAAAGCTCAAAATTTTTCCAAATATCTACTTCAAGCCAAAAAAGCTCAAAATTCAAAAGGTGATTTTCAGCGCTATTACCGAATAAACAAGAATCGGAAAAACAAAGCGTCGAATTCACCGATTAAAAAACAAAAAAGAGGTAAAATTCAAGACACTGGAGAGCGGAGATGGCGAGAAAGAAGCATAAAATAAATGAGAAATCGAAAACCCTAATGTTATCTCTCACTCACCTCCATTCTTTTTGTTTTATCATTATTGTTTCTCTCTACTGTGAAAATCAGACTGGCAAGTTTCGTCTTCCCCTATCATTTATAGAGTTTTTGTTTTTGTTTTTAAATCAAAGCACATCTGACGGTTGAGATGCAACGGTCTAAATAAAATGTTAAATAATTAATTTGTTTTAGAAAAACAAAAAAAGATAATTGATTAAAAGCTTAATATGTTGTTTAACCGTTGATTAGGCGACACGTGGACTGACAAACCTCCAGATTTGCTTACGTGTATGTGGTAAGGTCCAATCAATGCCTGTGAGCGAGAAAAATATAGGGTAAACTATACCAATGACCACCAAACTATAAGTTTGGTGTTGATTTGACCACTATTTTTAACAGTTCCGTCAACTTTTTCGTTTTTTTAACGGCGGTGGCTTAATTGGAACCATTTAAATAGTTAAGTGGTATATTTGACACAATTAAAAATATAGTGATCAAATCGACACCAACCCTATAATTTGATGGTCATTGATATAGTTTACCCAAAAATATATTAAATTGTTGTGAATAAAATAAAGAAGAACAAGAATGAGAACAAGAAGAACAAAGAGATGAGAGAAAGAGAGAGATTTGTATTATTCTCAAAATATAGACTTGTATACATTGCCTTCAATGAATCATCTATTTATAGGCATAAGAAGTACATAATACATTAAACTCTAATTCATAGAGATAATATTCCTAATAATAAATAAATCAAACTCCTTTGATAAAGTTCTAATCATGATAGACATCCACATAGATAAATATTCATAACACTCCCCCTTGGATGTCTATGAAGATAATGTGCCTCGTTAAAACCTTACTAAGATAAAAACCCAGTGGGAAAAAAATTCTTTAGTGAAGGAAAAAGAGTACACACATCTTTGATACGCATAACATGTTGCCTCATTAAAAACCTTACCAGGAAAACCCATTGGGACAAAACCTCGGTTAAGGGAAAAAGAGTGCAACGCGTATTTACTCCCCCTCATGCAAACATCACAGAAGATCTTTGAATCTTCATAATTTAATCTTGAATATCATTTTTCTAAAGATCGTGAGGGATGAAACTTTAGAGTAATATGTTCCATGATGTATTCACTTTCAAACTGAGATAAACATCTTGCATTATCTTCACACGAGATAGCTTTTATCATATCTTGTAAAAGTAAATCCACATATCTTTTGGATATGTTGGGTCAATGGTCTTAGCCAAACACATTTTTTGGCTTTCCTCGTGCATAACAATTATTTCTACGACATTTGATGTAACACCCGGGTTTAGGGGTTAGGTGAAAATAATATTTTTATATTATTTTGGGCTCGGTTTTATGCTCTAAATAATATTTCGAGTGTGTTTTCAAAATTTATTAATTTTGAGTTGACCATGTTTTAAGATTAAACCCATTTAGCCATGGATTTCATACTATTGAAATTTTCCTTATTCATTAAGGGCAAACAAGTCTTTTGAGCTTTAAAATTTATCACATGTCAAATAAAACACCCACCCCTTCTCATCTTCTTCCCTTCACTATTTCAAAACCAACGTTACCTTCTTCTCTCCTTGGGGGTTCACTATTCCATCACCATACACTCACATCCTTGGTGATTTTTGAGAGGTAATCATGTTTTTAGCTTGTCCTCACTTCCCTCTACATGCTCGTACCCATAGTTTTCATTAAAACTCTTGTTTTTGTATTATGAAGTTTTAAAGTTTGAAATTAAAAATGTTAACTTTGTTAACATTAAGTTGAGCTTTTGATTTGATAATGATAGATGAGTCATTTGTTGTTCAAAAGGTCCGAAATATCTAATTTTTATAAGGTTTTGTAATG
Organism: Hibiscus trionum; assembly: GCA_030270665.1. NCBI lineage: Eukaryota > Viridiplantae > Streptophyta > Magnoliopsida > Malvales > Malvaceae > Hibiscus > Hibiscus trionum. The sequence continues at coordinate 22,587,151 of BSYR01000025.1, forward strand.
ATTTTCGGAATTGGGTTTTAAGAGGGTTTTTGGAGGGTTTTAAAGTGTCTTTTGGGGCTGTTTTGGGTGGAATCTTGAAGGCTGATGTTTAGGTGATGTTTGAGGGTTGTTTTGAGTGTATTAGATGGCAAGTTGGATGTTGGAATTGGGAGTTAATTACTGAGTTTTGTGGCTGCACGAAAATGGGGAGTTTGAGAGGGTTCTTGGCTTGAAATGTTGAGCTTAATGTTTGAATTGCATTCCGGGTTAGTTTCGATGACAAGATATTGATTGTGGATGTTTTGTTTGTGTTTGGGATTGATTAGAATCAAGTTTGGGCATCGATGAAGCATCGGGAGTGAATCCGGGAAGTTGAAGGTTGTTGCTTGCTTGGTCTTTGGGCTTGGAAGCTTAGGTGAGTGGTTAATTGTTTTACTTGGTTTTAAAATGGTTGGTTCGAGTATATGGACTAGGTTGGGCTTGGTAGACCCACCTAGAGTTAGGATTAGGGTGGTAGCCTAATCCTAAACTTGATCTAGAGCCTTTGGATGAACTTAAATGTATGAATGTATATGCCTCGTATGTCTTGTGATATGAATGCTTATGTATATTGTATTATACATGTGAGATGAGGCATGATTTGTAATGCTTAAAGCATACATGGTAATGGTTCATGATTGTGTTCATGGTGAGTACGTGCTAAGCACGGAAATGATTGAAATGAGTAATGTGGAATGAGTAAAATATTGGCACTAGTATACTTGAATACAAATGATCGATCATTAGGATGTTAGTGTGTACACATGAGTCAAAAGTCGCGCGTGGCCTTGGTGGCGTTGAGTCACCAAGGAGGAGTACGGGTTCGCCCGGAAATTGTATTTAAAAATAGTCGGTGATGAGTGGAATCCCATCGACGGGGCGTGAGGATGAGTGGAATCCCCTCCGCGAGACCGGTGATGAGTGTAATCCCACCGTCAGGTAATGGTTGTGTTGTTGGATGTGAGTTCCAACGGTTATCCGCGTATTTGAGTCATAGCTAGGTGCCAATGTTGATTGATAATTGTATCAATGTGTTGTGATAAATGATCCTCATTTGGATGTTTGATGTGGCTACTTATGTTGAGGAATTTTAGAGCTTGTTGATCATGACACTTACTTGTATATATTGCTCATGCATCTTATCTTGTGGCTCTTGTGGATCCTTGGTATGTTTGTAAAATGCCTTGGCTAGATCGTGCTCGGACCCTGCAATTTTGAGGTTTATTTTTAGAGCTTACCCTCACTAAGCATCATTGCTTACGCTCTCTTTGTTCAACATTGCAGATCCTTAGTTCGTGGGTTGCTTGCGCAAGTGGAAGGCTCCAAGTGTGGTTGTTAGCCTTGAGTGCTTCAAGTATGGATTTTTAATGTTTGGATATGTAATAGTTTGAGCAATGGGACATGTATTGTTTTGATGGATAGTTGTAGGTTGTTAGGAGCATGTTTTAGACTCCTTGATGCCTTGCTTTTGTATGGTTTGTATTGCCATGATGAATGTTAACTCATGCCTAAATTGCTCTTTTGAATGTTGGCCATATGTCCTAGAGGTTACCTTTATGCTTGAATGATGTTGTGTGAATGCATGCCTATGATGTCTTGCCTTAATGTTTAGACTTGCCTTAATCTTGTTGAAGCATGCTTTAAATTGTTGGGTTGCCTTGAGTTTTATTTATATGGTGTTGTGTGGTGTTTTGGTGGTGTTTTGGGGCACCATTGTGCCTTAAAACAGCCAGAACGAGTCTGCAGACAGGGGGCGTTTCGGAACGGGCCATCCTGTTTCGGAACGGTCCCTTTGCTTTTGGCCTGCCGTTTCGAAACGGATGGGGGTCGTTTCGGAACATTTTTGCTACTGGAATTTTGAGAAATTGGCGAGATGAAGGCGTTCCAAAACGAGCCTTTGAAGTTTCGAAACGGTCAAATCTCGTTGACCACGAGATATTGACCGTCAAGGTCGTTTCAATACGGGTCTCCCCCGTTTCGGAACGGTCACCTTATGGTTGACCCTGGTCTGTTGACCGTCAAGGTCTTTCCGATACGGGTCACCCCTGTTTCCGAACGGTCACCTTATGGTTGACCCTTGCCTGTTGACTTAGTCAAGGCGTTTCGGAACACCCTAAGGGCGTTTCGAAACGGCCTGCTGTAAAGGGCTAAAATGAGCTGTTTGATGTGTTCGTTGGTCGGTGTATGTTTCAATGTTTGTATTTCCCGCTGCTGTGCTTCACATAGGTTTTAATTATGCCTATAGACAAGATAAAATAAAAAGAAAAATTTTAGGGTCGTTAACCGAGGGGAAACCTTCACGGGTTTCGCTTCGGTTTTCCCCATGTGGCCTACTTGGACCGATCATCCGACCAGACCGGGACGAGGGGGTTACACTTGTTGGTATCAGAGCCTAAGGTTACCGAGACCTTGGGCAGGTAAGTGAGGTAAGTTCGAGTTTTTGATTAATGTGCACGGTGTTTGCTTGCTTTGTAAGAATGGTTGCTTGTTTGACAAGTATGTTGATTGTTCCATTTCAAAAGTATGTGTGTGTGAGTCCCATTGCTACTATTACATTGGAAAAATGATTTTTAAGTGAGGGAACGTACTTGAACACTTGGAAGCCTTGCCTTGCTAACCCAACTTGTATGTTTTGTTGTTGTGGTTGTAGTTGATATCGGTGAGAGCGATGTCTAGACCGAGAGGTAGACCGAGAGTGGTTCGTCAGGAACCACGGGTTGCGGCTCTTGTTGAGCCGGCTGTTGGTGTGGAGGCTCATCTGGAAGGGCCGGTGGCCGCGGGAGTTGGCGCTCCACCACCACCTCCACCACCACCACCTCCACCACCTGGAGCTGGAGGTGAAGATGGAGCCGGAGGAGATGGACCTCAAGGTGGCCAAGGTGGCCAAGGTCCAGCTGGAATTGACATGACTCCGCTAGTGCAAGCGATAGCGGGAGCTTTCCAGGCCGCAGTTGCGGGAGCTCAGGCTGCAGCTCAGCCTAGGTGCGATGATGCTAGTCTACCTTTGGAGAGGCTCCGTAGCTTGGGAGCCGAGGAGTTTAGAGGATCTACTCCAGAGAGATCGGAGTTGTGGTTGGAGAAGACAGTTCGTATCTTGGCTCAGATGGGTTGTGCGGGCGCACGTAGATTGGGCTGTGTGATCTCGTTGCTTCAGGGTGATGCCTACACCTGGTGGGTCACCATTACTGCCGGGGTTCCAGAGGCTGAGATAGATTGGGACTTCTTTGAGTTTGCTTTCAGAAAGAGGTACTTGGGACCGAGGTACTTGGATGAGAAGAAACGAGAGTTCATGGCTCTTACTCAGGGAGATGCTTCTGTGACTGGTTACGAGATCCGTTTTGTCCGCTTGAGTCAGTATGCTCCAGAGTTAGTTCCTACTGAAGTGGAACGTTGTAACCGATTCCGCTACGGGTTGAATGAAGAGGTTAAGAGGTACACGCTAGCTTCTGACTATTCGGACTTTGATGTATTGGTTGCGAGGGCCAAGGATTTGGAGTATAGTTTGGGTTCGGCCAAACGAGCTGGTGGTTCTAGTTCTGGCAAGAGGCATAACCACTTTGATGGTAGAGATGCCAAGAGGCACAGAGGTGGCGGACATCAGTTTGATCAGAGACGTGGCGGTGGCCACCATGGTAGAGGCCATCAAGGCCATAGAGGAGGAGGGCGCTTGCCCGAGTGTACCCGTTGTGGGAGACAGCACACTGGTGAGTGTTGGGGTAACTTCCATGCTTGTTGGAACTGTGGTTCGAGGGACCACTTTAGGAGGGATTGTCCGCATCAGGCGGCTCAGGCACCGAACATTGCTCAGGCTCCTGCGAGAGCGAATGATTTTCAGAGATGCCGTGGGCGCGGTCGTGGTTACTTCCAGCCTAGGGCTGATGCACCTAGGGGAAATGCTCAGAGGAACCTTGCTCATGTTGTGGCTGTGCAGCCAGAGGCGGGAGGACCAACGAGAGTTTATGCTCAGAGAGAGGCCGAGAACGACACCGATGTGATAGCAGGTAATTTCGAGTTACAGTCTATGTCTTTGCTTTCTTTGGTTGATTCGGGTTCTACGCATTCCTACATTTTGAGTGAGCATGCACAGAAGTTAGATATCCCTGTTGAGATCTAAGATGTAGGTATGCATGTTACTAGTTCTTTTGGTGAGACAGTTGTGGTTAGACGTATGTATAGGAGGTGTCCACTGAAGATTCAGGGTCATGTGTTCTCAGTTGATATGATGGAACTTTCTTTCTATGGTTTTGATATTATACTGGGTATGGACTGGTTGGTTGAGCATCGGGCTAGTGTGGATTTTGAGACAAAGAGAATTTCTTTGAAGCTTTCTGATGACTACGAGGTAGTAGTAGTAGGCGAGAACATTAAGTTCTTGTCTAATGTGGTGTCAGCTTTAGAGGCTCATAGGTTGATGGACTCTGGATGTGGGGCTTATTTAGCTTATGTTATGAATCCGGATATGAGTGAAGCTAGACCGAAAGATATCAGAACAGTGCGTGACTTTCCGGATGTGTTTCCTGAAGAGTTGCATGGTTTGCCTCCTGACAGAGATGTTGAGTTTGTGATTGAGACAGTTTCAGGGTCTAATCTAGTTTCGATAGCTCCGTACCGCATGGCTCCGAAAGAGTTGAAAGAATTGAAGAGTCAGTTGCAAGAATTATTAGACCGTGGTTTCATTAGGCCTAGTAGTTCCCCGTGGGGTGCTCCCGTGTTGTTTGTGAAAAAGAAAGATGGTAGTATGCGCATGTGCATTGACTATAGACAGTTGAATCAGATGACTATGAAGAACAAGTATCCGTTGCCTCGTATAGATGATTTGTTTGATCAGTTGAGAGGTGCTTCAGTGTTCTCGAAGATAGATTTGAGATCCGGGTACTATCAGTTGAAAGTGAAAGAGTGTGATGTTCCGAAGACAGCTTTTAGGACTAGATATGGTCACTATGAGTTTCTTGTGATGACATTTGGGCTCACGAATGCACCGACAACATTCATGGACATGATGAACAGAATTTTCAGGGACTACCTAGACCGTTTCGTTGTTGTCTTCATTGATGATATACTTGTGTACTCGAAGACGGAAGAAGAGCATGATGAACACTTGAGCTTTGTTTTACAGAGATTGTTGAGCAATCAGTTGTACGCGAAGCTTAGTAAGTGTGAGTTCTGGATTCGAGAGGTTGTGTTTCTTAGCCATGTTGTCTCGGCCGAAGGTATCCGTGTTGATCCATCGAAGATTAAGGCTATTGTTGAGTGGAAACAATCTAAGTCCGTAACCGAGATTAGGAGTTTCCTAGGATTAGCCGGTTACTATAGGAGGTTTGTTGATGGCTTCTCTAGAGTAGCTGCTCCTTTGACTAAATTGTTGCAAAAGGGAGTTAAGTTTGAACGGTCAGATGCAAGACAGAAGGCTTTTGAGAGATTGAAAGAAGCTTTGACGAATGCTCCAGTGTTAGTGCAACCTGTTTCAGGTAAGGAGTTTGTGATCTACAGTGATGCTTCCTACGTAGGCTTAGGATGTGTTCTGATGCAAGATAGGAGAGTTGTTGCTTATGCTTCTAGACAGTTGAAGATTCATGAGAAGAACTATCCTACTCATGACATTGAGCTAGCCGCAGTGGTGTTTGCATTGAAGATTTGGCGTCATTACTTGTATGGTGAGAGGTGTATTGTTTACACCGATCACAAGAGCTTAAAGTATTTGATGACACAGAAAGAGTTGAACTTGAGACAGAGGAGATGGCTAGAGTTGTTGAAAGATTATGATTTGACCATTGAGTACCATCCGGGTAAAGCAAATGTAGTAGCCGATGCTTTGAGTAGAAAAGTGGCCGTTGAGCTGAGAGCAATGTTTGCTAGATTGAGTGTGTCCGATGATGGTGGTTTGATCACCGAGTTGCAAGTGAAGCCCTCTTTGATTCAGTTGATTAGAGAGAAACAGTTGCAAGATGCGAGCCTAGTTCCTCATGTTCAGGACATAGCCGAAGGAAGACCGACTGAGTATAGTTTCAGTGGTGAGGGTTTGTTGTGCTTTAGAGATAGAATTGTTGTACCGGAAGATGTTGAGTTGAGACGTCAGATTTTGAGTGAAGCACATTCGAGTCCCTTTTCTATGCATCCGGGTAGTACCAAAATGTACCGAGATTTGAAGAGCGATTACTTCTGGGTTGGTTTGAAGAGAGATGTAGCCGAGTATGTGAGCCGTTGTATGGTTTGTCAAATAGTGAAGGCAGAACATCAGGTTCCTTCAGGTTTGCTACAGCCTTTGAAGATTCCGGAATGGAAATGGGAGAGGATCACCATGGACTTTGTATCGGGGTTGCCTTTGTCTCCTTCGAAGAAGAACTCAGTTTGGGTGATTGTTGATAGGTTCACTAAGTGTGCTCACTTCTTAGCAGTGAACACTACGGATTCCTTAGACAAGTTGGCGAACTTGTACATCCGTGAGATTGTGAGACTTCATGGGGTTCCGAAGTCTATTGTTTCAGATAGGGACCCTAGATTTACTTCGAGGTTCTGGGGTTGCTTGCATAGTGCTCTAGGTAGCCGTTTGCATTTCAGCACGTCTTATCATCCGCAGTCCGATGGGCAGTCAGATCGAGTGATACAGATTCTAGAAGATATGCTTCGTTGTTGTGTGATTGACTTCCAGGGTTCTTGGGAGAAGCACTTACCGTTGGTTGAGTTTGCTTACAACAACAGTTATCAGTCTAGCATTCAGATGGCACCTTATGAGGCTTTGTATGGTAGACGGTGTAGGACTCCGATTTGTTGGGCTGAGACAGGTCAGAGGTTGTTACCTATGCCAGACTTGCTTAAGGGAACCATAGAGAAAGTGAAGTTGATATGTGACCGCTTGAAAGCAGCTTCCGATCGTCAGTCTTATGCAGATTTGAAGAGGAAAGAGGTTGAGTACTCAGTGGGTGAGAAAGTGTTTCTGAAAGTATCTCCGTGGAAGAAGGTAATGAGATTTGGCCGGAAGGGCAAGTTGAGTCCGAGGTTCATTGGTCCGTATGAGATTGTTGAGCGGATTGGGCCTGTAGCTTATCGTTTGAGGTTACCTTCTGAGTTAGAAAAGATCCATGATGTCTTTCATGTGTCTATGCTTAGGAGATATAGATCAGATCCTTCTCATGTGATGCCCATTGAGGAGATAGAGTTAAATCCAGATTTGTCCTATAATGAAGAGCCCGTTGAGATACTTGCTTCTGATAGCAAGGTGTTGCGTGGCAAGACCATAGAGTTGGTCAAAGTGTTGTGGAGACATAGAGGTGTGGAAGAGGCCACGTGGGAGAGAAAAGCAGATATGGTTGACCAGTTTCCGTATTTGTTTCCACCAGGTAATTTCGGGGATGAAATTTCCTTAAGTGGGGGAGAGTTGTAACACCCGGGTTTAGGGGTTAGGTGAAAATAATATTTTTTATATTATTTTGGGCTCGGTTTTATGCTCTAAATAATATTTCGAGTGTGTTTTCAAAATTTATTAATTTTGAGTTGACCATGTTTTAAGATTAAACCCATTTAGCCATGGATTTCATACTATTGAAATTTTCCTTATTCATTAAGGGCAAACAAGTCTTTTGAGCTTTAAAATTTATCACATGTCAAATAAAACACCCACCCCTTCTCATCTTCTTCCCTTCACTCTTTCAAAACCAACGTTACCTTCTTCTCTCCTTGGGGGTTCACTATTCCATCACCATACACTCACATCCTTGGTGATTTTTGAGAGGTAATCATGTTTTTAGCTTGTCCTCACTTCCCTCTACATGCTCGTACCCATAGTTTTCATTAAAACTCTTGTTTTTGTATTATGAAGTTTTAAAGTTTGAAATTAAAAATGTTAACTTTGTTAACATTAAGTTGAGCTTTTGATTTGATAATGATAGATGAGTCATTTGTTGTTCAAAAGGTCCGAAATATCTAATTTTTATAAGGTTTTGTAATGATTTTCGGAATTGGGTTTTAAGAGGGTTTTTGGAGGGTTTTAAAGTGTCTTTTGGGGCTGTTTTGGGTGGAATCTTGAAGGCTGATGTTTAGGTGATGTTTGAGGGTTGTTTTGAGTGTATTAGATGGCAAGTTGGATGTTGGAATTGGGAGTTAATTACTGAGTTTTGTGGCTGCACGAAAATGGGGAATTTGAGAGGGTTCTTGGCTTGAAATGTTGAGCTTAATGTTTGAATTGCATTCCGGGTTAGTTTCGATGACAAGATATTGATTGTGGATGTTTTGTTTGTGTTTGGGATTGATTAGAATCAAGTTTGGGCATCGGTGAAGCATCGGGAGTGAATCCGGGAAGTTGAAGGTTGTTGCTTGCTTGGTCTTTGGGCTTGGAAGCTTAGGTGAGTGGTTAATTGTTTTACTTGGTTTTAAAATGGTTGGTTCGAGTATATGGACTAGGTTGGGCTTGGTAGACCCACCTAGAGTTAGGATTAGGGTGGTAGCCTAATCCTAAACTTGATCTAGAGCCTTTGGATGAACTTAAATGTATGAATGTATATGCCTCGTATGTCTTGTGATATGAATGCTTATGTATATTGTATTATACATGTGAGATGAGGCATGATTTGTAATGCTTAAAGCATGCATGGTAATGGTTCATGATTGTGTTCATGGTGAGTACGTGCTAAGCACGGAAATGATTGAAATGAGTAATGCGGAATGAGTAAAATATTGGCACTAGTATACTTGAATACAAATGATCGATCATTAGGATGTTAGTGTGTACACATGAGTCAAAAGTCGCGCGTAGCCTTGGTGGCGTTGAGTCACCAAGGAGGAGTACGGGTTCGCCCGGAAATTGTATTTAAAAATAGTCGGTGATGAGTGGAATCCCATCGACGGGGCGTGAGGATGAGTGGAATCCCCTCCGCGAGACCGGTGATGAGTGTAATCCCACCGTCAGGTAATGGTTGTGTTGTTGGATGTGAGTTCCAACGGTTATCCGCGTATTTGAGTCATAGCTAGGTGCCAATGTTGATTGATAATTGTATCAATGTGTTGTGATAAATGATCCTCATTTGGATGTTTGATGTGGCTACTTATGTTAAGGAATTTTAGAGCTTGTTGATCATGACACTTACTTGTATATATTGCTCATGCATCTTATCTTGTGGCTCTTGTGGATCCTTGGTATGTTTGTAAAATGCCTTGGCTAGATCGTGCTTGGACCCTGCATTGTTGAGGTTTGTTTTTAGAGCTTACCCTCACTAAGCATCATTGCTTACGCTCTCTTTGTTCAACATTGCAGATCCTTAGTTCGTGGGTTGCTTGCGCAAGTGGAAGGCTCCAAGTGTGGTTGTTAGCCTTGAGTGCTTCAAGTATGGATTTTTAATGTTTGGATATGTAATAGTTTGAGCAATGGGACATGTATTGTTTTGATGGATAGTTGTAGGTTGTTAGGAGCATGTTTTAGACTCCTTGATGCCTTGCTTTTGTATGGTTTGTATTGCCATGATGAATGTTAACTCATGCCTAAATTGCTCTTTTGAATGTTGGCCATATGTCCTAGAGGTTACCTTTATGCTTGAATGATGTTGTGTGAATGCATGCCTATGATGTCTTGCCTTAATGTTTAGACTTGCCTTAATCTTGTTGAAGCATGCTTTAAATTGTTGGGTTGCCTTGAGTTTTATTTATATGGTGTTGTGTGGTGTTTTGGTGGTGTTTTGGGGCACCATTGTGCCTTAAAACAGCCAGAACGAGTCTGCAGACAGGGGGCGTTTCGGAACGGGCCATCCTGTTTCGGAACGGTCCCTTTGCTTTTGGCCTGCCGTTTCGAAACGGATGGGGGTCGTTTCGGAACATTTTTGCTACTGGAATTTTGAGAAATTGGCGAGATGAAGGCGTTCCGAAACGAGCCTTTGAAGTTTTGAAACGGTCAAATCTCGTTGACCACGAGATATTGACCGTCAAGGCCGTTTTGATACGAGTCTCCCCCGTTTCGGAACGGTCACCTTATGGTTGACCCTGGTCTGTTGACCGTCAAGGTCGTTCTGATACGGGTCACCCCTGTTTCGGAACGGTCACCTTATGGTTGACCCTGGCCTGTTGACTTAGTCAAGGCGTTTCGGAACACCCTAAGGGCGTTTCGAAACGGCCTGCTGTAAAGGGCTAAAATGAGCTGTTTGATGTGTTCGTTGGTCGGTGTATGTTTCAATGTTTGTATTTCCCGCTGCTGTGCTTCACATAGGTTTTAATTATGCCTATAGACAAGATAAAATAAAAAGAAAAATTTTAGGGTCGTTAACCGAGGGGAAACCTTCACGGGTTTCGCTTCGGTTTTCCCCGTGTGGCCCACTTGGACCGGTCATCCGACCAGACCGGGACGAGGGGGTTACATTTGAGGAGGCATCAACGAATGTTTGAAGATCTAAATGTAATGATATTTGTATAATCATAGATATTTCTTGACCAACTAATATATAGTGCTTCAAGACCAAGAAAAGATATAATAATCTTTATTCACATCCAACAATCTTACAACTATTGGGATACTCAATAGATATGCTCTATTCATATTGAATCTTCTTTAAGATTCTTTCAGCTTATGTCTATTCATAGACAAAAGAAATATATAAAAATGCTCGATCTTCAGGTCGAGATAAACTTGATGTCAAGATTCAAGTACTTGTATTGAAAGTACTTCATGAGTTTCCAGTTTGAAGCTCTTTAGGAGTTCTAAAATTATCATAATGGATCTTGATCCAAACTCCTTTATAAAATACATAAGGAAATCTGATCATTCTTATAGTATTTTCTCAATTAGTATTCACTAAGGCGATTATACCAAATGCGCCAAAATATTCATGAGACATGTCTAAATAAATTTCCTCGGAAATTTCCAAATGCTTATAGCATTTTAGATCCTTCAAGGATAAATATGGATCCACAAATAATTAGACGCATGTAAAATTTTCAATAACTGCCAAAGTAATTGCATCCACTATGAAGTAATTAAAACTTTTCATAAATCATAATTCAAGTCGTATTTACGACTACTTATTTGTGCCTCACTTGCATTACACCTTTAGGTGTTTGGACTGCTGGTCCAAATACTTCTATTTTAGAAGTTCAAAACGTCTTTCAACATTGGCCAATTCAATATCTATACTTCTGGATAGATTTTATACAAGATCCTCGATTTCTTTCTTTACTTCTATAGAAGTATTTTATGTAAAATTGTTTGTAAAATCGTTGTCGACAACTTTACAATTTTCTGGTTCCATTCTCGTAATGACATAACTCATCGAGATCTCTTCAAGATTTCAATCTTTATTTCAGGTACCTGAAACTCTTATAGAGTTTTATTATTTGTTATGTCTTGGGTCTCTTCAGGAGCACCCACCTCCAATATATATGATCATCTCATATTACTTTGTATTTACGAAAATTTTGATCATTGGAACCATTTCAACTATCATGCTTCAGGCATGATTTACATTCTCTCGCTCTAACATGTAATTTAAACTTACATCATTTCAGCTGGTATATGAGACTTAATTACTCTCATTGGGTCAGTAAATATGTCTGGCAGTTGACATGTAATAACATGAATTATCTTATCAAATTCTAGTTCATATACGAGGATCTAGATAATGATAATTCATTTTCCTCTATCCAGCTGATTATTATCTCCCCCTGATGTTGAGAAAAATCATGTCATAAATGATTCTCCAATTAATGTTTAAGAATTTAAACATAAAAGAAGACTCGTACTCAATATATATTCTCAACCCTTTTTATTTACCTATTTTGTGCGTTGTGATGGAGCAATTCATATCGCACATTCAAAAATCATAAAATGGGAAATGTATGGTTTCTGACCAAAAACCAACCATAACGGGGAGTTTATTATAACTCGTTGGCTTGATGCGTATAAGTGTTGCTATATGGAAACACCATATAAATAATAACTCTTTTGTTCTCATAGTTTAGCTATTAAATAGGAGGCATCCAATTGAAATTTTGCTAAACTATATTTTTCATAATCAATAGGCTTTGTAACAACTGATATAACCTAAATTATAAACCCACTAGCTTTTCAAGACGAATAGTCTAACTGCATAATCTGAATCTTTTAGAATCAATCTCACAAACTTCTGGTTGTAAGTCGATAAAAAAATGTAGATGCATCTACTAAAATCATATGAAACTTTCCACATTTGTGGATATATGGGCCCATATTTCGTTCAGATATGCAAGACATACAGTCTTAACTTCAGTACAAGAACTTTAAGTTCTAATTCTTTTGGTAAGTGAGATCATCTATATCCTTTGAGAACAAACAACACAAGAACTTCAGGTTCTTTTAGTAAGTGGAATTTAATCAATTCCTTTAAGCAACACAAGAACTTCACGTTCTTTAATAAGTGAAATTTAATCCATTTCTTTGAGAATAAGCACCACAAGAACTATAGGTTCTTTTAATATATGTGCATGTAAATCTCAATAATTTCTGCACCATTATTGATCAGGATGGTCTAACCGATCATGCTAACTATATATATGTGTGTATATATCTCTGAATTTGTAAACTTCTTGTTTACCATAACATGTAATTCAATCTTACTCGTACATGTCTAGTACGACCATCAAAATTGTTCCTTTAAATAGGAATATATTTAGCTCTTTCGGAGCTTTCAATTGAAATTATCTTTTGGTAGCAATATATAGCTCTCCTAGAGCTTTCAACTGACTTTTTGGCTACCAGAACTTATATCCATATTGGCTTATTTCAAATGCCAATTGATAACATATGTTATCTATAATTCCCAAAGGGATATTTTGCAAACTCATATTGCCCTCTTAAAAATTTCTACTTATAGTGGTGACGATATTATTACCATTAGCGGTAATTATTGCAATATTCGCAATTCTGCACTTTTCATAATGTGCTTTCTCTCAAGAATTTATTGCTTTTCTAGAGCATCAATATTTTCAGTACTTTGAGATATAGTACTCACATTATTCCCTTCCATTTAAATGGGAAAATATATCTTATGCTTATGTTGAGCATAAATCGTCACCATAGATTGTATTTGACAAGTAATCATGTTAAACAAAATAAATAAATATCATAATATATAAATATAAATATAAAACGTAAATAATTAATGTATGTAAAATAAATAAACGTAAAGTAAAATAAATAATTCTCTTCAAAGTTATGAGAATAATTAGAAGATGATTTATTTCTTTCGAGGGTTATAAGAAAATCAACAACGTCCAAAAGAGTTGGACCAACAATGTCCAAATAAAGTTGGACCAGTATCATCTTCTTCATGTTTCGCAAACAAAATTTGCTTCTATTTTCTTTCCTTTATCATTCAATGATTCTTAATTTTTCAACGTACAACACGTACGAGACCAATGATTTATAACATCGCATTGGTAATAAGAAGAGTTTTACTTCAATAGAATGATCTTTATCACTCTTGTCATCCTTATAACCTCACTACCAGTGGGTAGAAGTATTCTTAAAATGGCTATATTTTTCATGTCTATATTCATAGCCTCGGTCACGACCACAACTTCTAATGTGGTTTTTATTCCTTCCATAATATAATCTCACATTCACTTCAGGGAATGGAGTAGAGCCAGTGAGCATTTGAAACTTTTTCACATATCCTTATCATAGAGAACAAAGATTTAATCCTCGTACGCGGCATTGTTAAACCTATTCACATGGTTCTTTAAACATCATGCTTGCATTCACTTCAGGGAATGCCCCATCATTGATAATTGCATGGAATAAACATCATGCTTTGCATTCACTTCATGGAATGCCTCCCATAAAACTTTTTGGATCAAGACGAATTTTCGTAACTTGAAATTGGGAGAAGTCTATGGTCGAGTTTTTCGACGAAGAAGAAATATTGCTTTCGAGCAAATATAGACTTTATAATAATCTTCTTGTAAATTCAAAATCATCATGATTTATCGCACTTTAAAATGATAATATAAAGAAAAATAAATAAAACCAAAATTTACCGATATTGATTTTTCTCTCGTGGACAATGGAGACATAGCATATGACCGAGATAGCTTCTCATAGCCCCTTTATATCACATCTCTTTCCAAGCCATTTAAATACATGTAAAACTCAAAACACGGTTAAAAATATCAACTTTTATCAATAACATAAATAAAATTTGATCTTTAATTATAAGAAACAAGAAAAAAATTGATTTAACCTACAAAAATAAATATGTTCAAAATTTGCTTGGCTAGATATGTTAATATCTATATCTGTCTTAATGAATGAAATTGGACCACTTTTTGCGAATTGAAATCCCTAATTACAAACCAAGCATAAAATGAGATATAAATTAAATTAAACAAATTAATAATATTACTACTTAATGATCGCATCTCTAATAATGCACAAATATAAAATAATATGTTATCATGTAACAAAACTTTAAGTTACAAACTATAAACGTCAATCATTAAACAACCAAAAACACATCACTTTTTTTTCATAAGAAAATGTTGACATTGTCAATAATAAATAGACATTTGATATAATTGTATGTTATTTTTATAACAAATCTAATCATTTCATAAATAAATAAATAGATAAAGGTATGAAACTTAAAATTATTTATTTATATGTCAACATTACTAATAACTAATACATTATATATAGGTTTTAATCAAATGATAACATATAATCATACCAAATTCGATTATATATACAATCATAACTATACAAAAAAAATCATAATATACTAACACAAAAAAAAAATCAAACCTTAAATCATGAAATATATAAACGAAACGATGAATCATACTGTACTTCCCTTATATTTGGAATGATTATAAAAACACCAATGATTCTCACCAAATTCATGTTTACGCGTCAAATTAAAGGGAAGATGAAACTTGATCTTTAACCAAAATCTTCTGAGCGAACTCGTGCTGATAACGTGTTGTGAATAAAATAAAGAAGAACAAGAATGAGAACAAGAAGAGCAAAGAGATGAGAGAAAGAGAGAGATTTGTATTATTCTCAAAATATAGACTTGTATACAATGCCTTCAATGAATCATCTATTTATAGGCATAAGAAGTACATAATACATTAAACTCTAATTCATAGAGATAATATTCCTAATAATAAATAAATCAAACTTCTTTGATAAAGTTCTAATCATGATAGACATCCACATAGATAAATATTCATAACATCAATTAAAAAAAATTCGCTTTATCAATTTTTTTGTGTATTTTTTTATATGAAGTATTACTCATATTTTTATATTAAATTTAAAAACAATTTTTATAATTTATCAATTGAATATGTTGATGACACGAAAATAAAATGATAAAATTGATGATTTATATTGCCGAGACTAAAAAAAATATAAAAAAAACTTATAACATAATTTATCCTACATACGAACTTTGTTTTGTCTAAATAGCTCGAACTTTGTTTTTTTTCCTAAAAAGAATATGTTTATTCTCCGAGAAAGTTTAAAAGTTTGATTGGTAAGATTATCTAAGATTATTATTATTAAATCTAATACCAATATATTAGATATTATTAGACTATAGAATTACTTAATATTTATGTTACCTTATTTTATACGTAAGATATTGTTATGGTTAGTAAAATGTAAAATTATATTTTATATACTTTTTAATTATATTGAATGAAAGTTAAAGTTTATTGTATTTGATTTTGTCGTAAGTAAAAAAAAATCACAATGTTTAAATGAATGGTCATTTTGATTTTCATTGTTTTAAGCAGTTTAACTTTAATATTTTATTTTGGGTTAAATTTGGTCTCTCTACATATGAGTTATATTAGTCAACTAAGTAAATAGCTTAAAATGATGTGACAAACATATATGATAGTACACGCTAACATAACAATGTTATATAGACAAATGTGTTAACTTGAAAGAATGAAATGTCAGTCAAAAAATAATTTTATATAATTATATAAAATATAAAATTATTTTTTTATGATGCGTCATTCTGTTAAATCATTTCAAGTTGTTTACTGTTAGCTGACTAATATTTTTCACATGTATAGGAGATTTTTTTTAACAATTTCTACCTAGAGGGAGGGGGAATGAGAATTTTGCTCTTACTGGGTCATGAACCCACAACCTATGGGAAGGGAGGGTGTTAACTGAGAGCTTTAACCACATGCTCTAGAGATTGTTGACCGTATAGGAGACATTTTAACACAAAATAAAACGTTAAATTGCTTCAAAAAAATATGGACCAAAATAACTATTCAGTCAAACGTTAGAGACATTTTTTGACAATATATTTTTTATCCATAAATGAATGCATTTCTTTAATAAATCTCATTTCTCAAATAAATAAACTGAAATTAAGAGGAGTGATAAACAATTAGGCTTCTTTATTGTTCAAAATCATAATAAGAAGAAAAATGTTTTTTTATACTAAAATATGTTATATGTTATGATTTGAGGTCAAATTTCATGAAAATGATAAAATAGAAAGATAAAATTATTATATAAGAAATAGTGTTACTCTCCATCAATTAATAATAATAATAATAATAATAAAATATAATTAATTAAATATTATTTGAAGAATATATCAAAGAATCTAGAATTTAATTCAATATGTTGTTGTTATTGTTATTATTATTATAAAACATATTGTTCATCAATATTTTAAAACATTTTAGAATCAGTGTAAGGTGACTCCACCCATGATTCAAAGTACTTTTTTTCTCTAAGGATGATTGTCCTTTAAATCATTTTATTACTTTTGTCTCTTTGCTCATTCATATTTGCATATGTTGTCTATAAGATATTTATTTTTTCATAAACCACTCCCTCAACACTTGTTTTTTAATATTATTTTAATGAATAATAATAATAATAATAATAATGATAATAATAATAATTCAAGCTAGAAAAAAGGCGTAAGAGAGTTTTGTATAGTGGGTCCAACCCATGGATTAATCTAATATATTTTAAAATTTATTAATAAGAAAAATAACACACTAAGATAAAAGAAAAAGAACTATTGGAATGACTTTGTGTTATTGAATCAATTAAAAGCACCTTGCTCGTTCAAAAAAATAAATTAATTAAAAGCACCTTGTACTTGACATCAAAAATAGGTTAACTTATTTAAATTACCCCTTTTAAATAATTATTCTGATAAATAACTTATATCCAAAATTATTTAGATAAATACCTCTTTCAGCCAATGTAAGACAAAATTTGTATTTAGCTAAACGCGAGTTCCGTGTTGAGTAGGTAGGTAAGAAATAAAAAAAATTAATTTACTGTGTTTATTTTTACACATAACTCGCTTTTAGTTAAACTCGAATTTGAAACTCGCTTTTGGTAGGACGCATGTTTAACCTACGTGGACCGAAAGAGGTATTTATCTAAATAGTCGTGTGTGGGATTATTTATATAAATAATTTTTGAAGGGTATATTTTAATGATAAAGCCTCAAAATATCCGGTGATAATTCAAAATGTCAAAATAGAAGGATCAAATAACAAGTAAATTTAACTCAATAAGTGATTCTAGTGTAAAAGATGACGATATTCATTCTATGAGACTTGGGTTTGAGAAATTTTGTCTGCAAGGTGTATCTTTTATCAAAAGATTAAGAAAAAATATGAACAAATACTACATTATATTCACCTTAAGCTCAGTGACGGACAATAATTTTCTTTTTTCAGTTTTGTTCTCTTATATAAATTTCTTTATAAATTAGTTTATTTTTAAATTTGCCCTCTCAGTTTCAAACATTTATTTTTTTATCCCTCAACCTCAAATTCTAGCTCCGTCTTTGAGTATACTTCAAAATTTTAACATGTGTAATCAATAAAATTCTTCTCGAGTCACGATCAGATTTCATGCCACAATTAAACCATTTTCGATCAAATAGATTTTTGATTGAATTTGGGACATCTGGTGAAGAATTTTGGGCTTAATAAGATTTACAAAGTATATGTAAGTTAATAGACGTCGGAGCTTGTATTTTAGGATGTTCTCTTATATATGCTCAAGTTAGTGAGGAAATTAAAGGAAATAGTTACTTAAGTCGGTCGCGACTTGCTTAAGCGTACTTTCTAAACTTTACTTTTCTTTCTAACAAAGTGCAGCGTCGCATGTTTTCATCTTTTTTTCTTTGAATAGTCGACGGTAGTTTTTAATTTTGTTGGTTACCGACCGCCGTGTTAAAGTCTTAAATTCTAGCTTGAGTTCTAAGGTTTGAGAGTTTAGGAATTGGGAAAGACGAAACTGAATTTTGGAGAGAAAATGGATTATCGTTTATTCATTTAGTAAAAAACAAAAATACAAAACGTAGCGTTTTTACACAATATCTATTAAGGTCTCTATTATCTTGATTAAATACTAATCAAGATTAAAATAAAAGATTGACAGCTATTATGTAACTAAGCTAACACGTGAAAAATAAAATAATTTTGTTAGCCCCTCAAGTTGGAGCGTATATGTTATGTACGCCCAACTTAGAAATTAGAGAATGAAAGGAAAAACTAGGCAGGCAATCCACAAGCTGATGTTGAGTAGAGACGGGCAGCAACGTAATAAGTCCTTGATGAATCTTCTCCCATATTGAATCGCAATCGATTTTAATGTGTTTCGTGCGTTTGTGATGTACAGGGTTTTCTGCAATTTGAATATCAGAGAGATTGTCACAAAATAGATTTGTATGCTGAAAGGATATATGAAAATCTCAAAGTAAATAAAAAATCCATTGCAACTCACAAGTAACAGAGGCCAAAGCACGTTATTCAGCCTCACTAGAAGAACGAGAAATAATTTGTTGTTTTTTAGATTTTCAAGAAATAAGGGAAGAGCCTAAAAAATACAAAATTCAGTAATGGATTTTCTAGAGTCGGGGCAAGAGGCCCAATCAAAATCGAAAAAAAGCTTGCAATTTAAGATCATTATCTGCGGCAAAAAATAAACCTTGACCAGGAGTATCCTTTAAGTATCTTAAGATTCTATGAGCAACTTCTAAGTGAGTGGTAGTGGGGCAAAAAAGAAATTGGGAAAGTTGCTAAACAAAAAAAGCAATGTCAGGCCTAGTATTTTTCAAATACAAAAGCTTCCCAATTAATCTTCTATAAGACTTAACATCTTGTAAAGGGATTCCATCATTTTTAGACAACCTTTTTGTTCTTCCAGTTACCACAATTGGAGTAGAGACATGTTTGACTCCAAAAATCAGTTTCTTTAAGAAGCTTTAAAGTATATTTTCTTTGACAGATATTAATTCCAGAAGTTGTCCTAGCTATTTCAAGGCCTAAAAAATACTTCAAATTACTCAAATCTTTAATCCTGAAAGTATTATGCAAGAATGTTTTGATGGAATCTATTGTTCTTGACTTGGACTAGTTAAAACTATATCATCCACATATACAGCTAAAGCAATGAAATTTTCATCCACTCCTCTGGTAAATAAACTAGTGTCATCAGCAGATTGTTTAAAACCTTGTTCAAATAAAGCAATGGTCAATTTTTCACTCCACTGTCTACTAGCCTATTTTAAACCATATATACTTTTGTTTAACTTACAAACAAGACCAGAATCATTATTAACAGAAAATCCAGGGGCATGTCCATATAAACTTCTTCATGTAAAGAGTCATGAAGAAAAACGTTATTGATATCTAATTGTTGCAATTTTCAATTCTTTGAGGCAGCAAGAGTAATTAAAATTTTAATGGTAGTTATCTTAGCAACGGGACTAAAAGTACTTAAGAAATCAACCCAGACTGCTGAGTGTATCCCTTGGCCACTAGTCTAACTTTATACCTATATAGAGTGCTATCTGATTTTAACTTAGTTCTAAAGACCCATTTGCAGCCAATAATTTTCTTGTTAGGGGGTAGAGGTACTAAATCTCAAGTATGATTAGATTCTAAGGTTAAAATCTCCTCTTTCATAGCATTTCTCTAGCATTCATGATTAACAACTTGTTTATATGTTCTAAGAGCAGATAAAACATAAATATTATTAACATAAGATTGATGCTGAGAAGAAATGTTTTGATAAGACAGAACATTAGCAACAGAGTGAGAGGAAGTTCGAGGTTTAGGTAAGGTTACCTGAAAATCTTGAAACTTTTGTGGAAGCTTAATTTGTCTAGATGGTCTAACAGGCAAATTAGGAACATTTTGAACAATTTGATCTTGTTGATCAGAATGAAAAACATTTTAATTGTGATCAGAAATATTATTACTCTTCATATCAGAATTAGAGGAAACATTATCATGAGAAGAAATAGGATTTTGATTTCTTTGAACAGGAGATAAATCATCATATAAAAGTAAAAAGAATCACAATTTGGTAATACAAGATCATAAGTAGGTGATTTTAAAAAAGGATAAACATATTCATTAAAGGTAACATCCCTAGAGACAAAGATAGTCTTAGTTTCTAAATTATATAATTTGTAACCTTTCATGTTCTGAGAAAAATTAAGAAAAATACATTTAACAGCCTTTGGATACATTTTAGTGACAGGCTTAGGCAAACAAGAAGCATATGATAAACAACCAAAAATTTTAATATTATCTAAATTCGGCAGCTTGTAATAGAGAATTTCATAAGGTGTTTTGTTAGCTAAGACAAGGGTAGGAGTCAGATTAATTAAAAAACTAGCATACAAAATACAATCAATCCATAAATGTAAAGGCAAACAAGCATGTATCCTTAACGACCTTGCAAAAACAAGTAAATATTGATGCTTTCTCTCCACAACACTATTTTGTTGTGGATCGTAGACACATGATGTTTGATGAACAATTTCTTTATCTTTAAAGAAATCACCCATCTTAAATTCCTGTGCATTATCAGATCTAAAACACTTAACTCTTTTAGAAAATTGAGTTTCAACAAAACTACAAAAATCAACTACTAGTTTTCTAACTTCAGATTTAGCAGTCATAGAAAAAATTCACACATATCTACATTTATATTCAACAATAGTTGATGAGTATTTATTTTGGTTGTGTTTTTGGTCTTTATTTCGATTAAATATAAGTTTAAGGGACTTAATTGGACTATTTTATGATGTTTTCATGCAAGAGACGTGATGCTGGAAATAAGCTGAAATTCTGCAGAAAATGCTGGAGTCATGGGCATGAACCAGGACATGAATGCTGACTGGGCGCCACATCAGCGTCTTCTAGAAGATGACGTCAGCAGCAGTGATAGCTTATCAGGCCGCTTATCAGATAGCTTATCTCCGGATTTTTAAATTTTAAATTTTAAACTTTGGATAATTATTTTGTTTAAATTTTAATTATCTTTTAGGTTTTACCTAAGTTATTTTGAAACACTATAAATACCCCTCTTTGGGGTAAGTCTTGTCATCAATCAATTAGCAATTGAATATCATTTCTTCTTCTCTTGGGAATTCTTCTCTTCTTAGTTTTTTTACTTAAGTTATTTTCTTATTTTTTCTTCTAATTATTTCTCAAATGTCGAGCATGATTAATTTGATAACTATGCTCGGCTAGATCTTTATAAGCCGAAGGCTTTTGCAATGACGCGTTCTCAAGGCGAGGTTCGAAATTATGCTTCAAACATTTCGAAAATTTCTCTCGATTTCTTCATTCTTTATTTTCCAAATCAAAATGATTTTTAAACCCAAAGATTGACTTTGGAGAAAAACAATTGTTTTGATCTATCAAGTGGGAGGGAGGATCGATTATTGAAACAAATCCGACTTCCAGGGAACACACTTAGTAAATAGATTACTAAGGGAAATTGAGATCGAATCGTTTTTATGGAAATGACTTTTCGAGTTGGTTACGAGCTTAAAGAATTTGTTTTCTCAAACATTGAGTTGGTTTAGACAAATTATCAAAACTGAAACCAAAAATTGATTTTGGAAATTCAGTTTACAAACAAAAGCTCAAGGATTGACCTTGATGTAATTTTGCCAACAAGTTTTTCGAAATAAAAATCTTTACCAAGGAACCAAGTAGAACAAGTCAACGCGGAAGCCCGAGGCTGATAATCTCATATTTACTTTAAACTCTTTTAAAATCTTTCTTTTACTTTCTTAAACAATTACATTTCATTACAACAAACCCCCACCTAAATCGCATCAACATAGCTCCATCAACAACTATTGGTTCAGAAACATCAAAAGCGCGACAAGGAAAGTTCTAAGTCCCTGTGGGTTCGACTCCTACTTCCCTATCTATACTTAATTTAATTCCTTTATTTATTTTATTTATTTGGAAGAAGGAAATTATTCTTGACACGTTACGACACGTGTCAAAATTGGCGCCGTTGCCGGGGACTTCAGCAACTTTTACTGTTTGTTTTTGATTGTTTTTTACCAGGAGAAATCCGGGAGAACAGGTTAAATACATCCCAAAAATCGAAGCCAAATGGGAAACAACGAACAGACGATCCAGCAGCTGATTAGGGCACCAGAGGACAATCAGCCCTTGTGTATAACCTTTCCGAATGGTGAAACGCCGTTCCAACTAAAAACGGACTTGATTCATCTACTTCCAACCTTCCACGGTTTGCCCAACGAAAACCCACACAGACATTTGAAGGAATTTCACATGGTTTTTTCTAAGCACAAATTAAACTTAGAGCTTTTCCATTTTCTTTAGCAGATATAGCAAAAGATTGGTTATTTGATTTACCCCCAAACTCTGTTACAACCTGGACTGACATGGCTAAACTCTTTCTTGACAGGTTCTTCCCTGCTGCAAAAGCGAGCGAAATAAGGCGCAACATCTTGAGCATTCAACAAAAAGAATCCGAATCTTTATATGAATACTGGGATAGGTTTAAAAAGTTGTGTGCAAATTGTCCACAACATGGATTGTCGGAACAAACCCTCATTCAATATTTTTATGAAGGATTGACGCCAACGGATATGAAAGTAATAGATGCGGCAAGTGGCAGAGCTCTAGTCAATATGACCCCAACAGCGGCTAAAACACTGATATCAACCATGGCTGCCAACTCACAAAGGTTTAATCAATCTAGCGAACCATCTCGAAGTGTTCGCGAGGTAAGCACAGTTCCTTTAGAAAATAATATTGATAAATTAGCTGAAATAGTGCAAACTCTTCTTGCAGGAAAAAAGGGAACAACTAGACTTTGTGGGATCTGTACTAGCCCAGAACATCCGACAGACTATTGTCCGATGATTCAGGAAGATGATGTCGCCCAAGCCAATGCCAATGCCAATGCCATAGGAAATGCATACAATCCGAGGTGGAGAAACCAGTCAAACTTTGGATACACAAACAACCAGAGACAAAATCAACCATACCCACAATAAAAGACATCTCTAGAAACCTTAGTTGAGCATTTAGCAATATCCCAAGAGAAATTCCAAATTCATAACGAGGCCCACTTACAATAGATAGACAAACAAATAAGCCAACTAGCAAGCCGTCTTGATTCCAAAGGTAAACTTCCTTCGCAAACCGAGACAAACCCTAGGGAAAATATAAGCCCCATCACACTCCGTAGTGTGACCGTTATAGCTCCAAAAGAACCATAAAAAAACAACAATCCCACTCCTGCCATGGAAGAAGGTAACGAAAAACAAAATAACCCTCTACCATCATCTCTTCCTTCGTCTCCACCTCTTCAAGCCGCGCCTCCTTTCGCATCACGATTGGTAAAACGTGACAAAAAGACTGAAGAGAGAGAAATTATTGAAGTATTTAAAAAGGTCCAAGTGAACATTCCCCTCTTGGAAGTCATTCGCCAAGTGTCAAGGTACGCTCGTTTTCTTAAAGAGCTCTTTACAACCAAGCGAAAACTCACCGGGCACGAAATGGTAAATTTGGGAGAGCACGTTTCTGCAGTTTTTCAACGTAAGTTACCACCCAAAATGAAAGACCAAGGTATGTTTGCTATACCCTGTCAAATTGGTAATGTATCTATTAAACGTGCTATGTGCGATCTTGGGGCTTCAATAAATGTAATGCCGCTTTCTGTTTATAAAATGATAACTAATGATACTTTGAAGGAAACCAAGATTACGATACAGTTGGCGGATCGATCAGTCATCTATCCAGAAGGAGTGTTGGAAAATGTTATGGTAAAGGTAGATGTCTTATTTTTCCATGCGGACTTCTACGTGATCGATATGGCTCACAATAGAACAAACACTTGCTCTGAAGTGTTGTTGGGAAGACCATTCCTTAGCACAGCAAACACAAAAATAGAAGTAAGGAGCGGCCTTTTATCCATGGAATTCGACGGTGAGGTAGTAGAATTCGATGTTTATAAAGCAATGAGGTATCCTGATCAGGTTGAATCTGTTAACTCAATTGATATTGTTGATCCATATATAGAAGAGTATGCGGATACTAATGTTTTTAACAACTTTGATATGGACTATGAGCTTTGCGATAATGAGGCAGAAAATGAGGACGAATCTATTTCCTTTATTAATTCTGATTTAGCTTTAACTCCATCAAAGACTAAACCTTTGCCATCTATTTTGCAGGCTCCGAAGTTGGAATTAAAGGAACTCCCATCCCACCTTAAGTACGCCTTCT
Source organism: Hibiscus trionum (assembly GCA_030270665.1). Taxonomy (NCBI): domain Eukaryota; kingdom Viridiplantae; phylum Streptophyta; class Magnoliopsida; order Malvales; family Malvaceae; genus Hibiscus; species Hibiscus trionum. The sequence goes on from BSYR01000025.1 coordinate 22,611,700, forward strand.
TGGGAGATAATGATACCTTACATGTTATCATTTCGAACGAATTAACCGGAGAGGAAGAAGTCGATCTTGTCACAGTCCTGCGAAAGTATAAGGAAGCAATCGGGTGGACGGTAGCAGACATCAAATGACTTAGCCCCTCAACTTGTATGCACAAGATCAAGGTCGAAGAAGGGGCAAAGCCGTCACGACAAGGTCAGCGACGCTTGAATGATCCCATGATGAAGGTAGTACAAGACAAAATTCAAAAACTCTTAGACGCCGATATTATATATCCAATCTCGGATAGCGAGTGGGTAAGTCCTATTCATGTTGTTCCTAAAAATATCGGCATCACGATAATCAGAAATGACGAAGGTGAGTTAGTTCCAACTCGAGTTCAGAATGGATGGCGAGTTTGCATAGATTACAAGAAGTTGAATTCTCTAACCCGAAAAGATCACTTTCCTTTACCATATATTGATCAAATGATTGAAAGATTAGCTGGTAAATCTCACTATTGTTGTCTCGATGGTTTTTCAGGTTTCTTTCAAATTCCCATAGCCCCTGAAGACCAAGAGAAGACCACGTTTACGTGCCCATTCGGAACCTTTGCCTATCGACGAATGTCGTTGGACTATGTAACGCTCCGGCTACATTCCAACGATGTATGATAAGTATATTTTCAGATTATGTTGAAAAAGGGATTGAAGTATTTATGGATGACTTCATTGTATATGGAAATTCTTTTGGTGAGTGCTTGCTTAATTTAACTAATATATTAAAACGTTACATCGAGTTTAACCTTGTACTTAATTACGAAAAATGTCATTTCATGGTTAATAAAGGCTTAGTGTTAGGACATATTGTATCTTCTGAAGGAATTTCTGTTGATAAGGCTAAGACAGATGTTATCCGCTCACTCCCATACCCCACAACTGTGAGGGATATTCGCTCTTTTCTTGGACATGCAGGTTTCTACAGGCGATTTATAAAAGACTTCTCAAAGTTAGCACAACCACTATTTCGGTTACTGCAGAAAGATGTAGAGTTTGACTTTACATCCGAATGCAGGAAGTCGTTTGTTACAATTAAGGAGAAACTTGTATCCGCGCCAATAGTGCAACCACCCGATTGGAACTTGCCGTTCGAAATTATGTGCGACGCCTCAGATTTTAGTGTTGGAGCGGTACTTGGACAAAGGAAAGGACGAGAGCCTCATGCCATCGCCTATGCATCGAGAACGCTTGATCTAGTGCAACGAAATTATTCAACTACAGAAAAAGAACTGTTTGCTGTAGTTTTTGCTTTAGATAAATTCCGCTCTTATTTACTTGGAACTAAAATTATTGTTTTTTCTGACCATGCAGCCTTGCGGTATTTGATGAGCAAGAAGGAAGCAAAACCAAGGCTGATATTATGGATTTTACTCCTCCAGGAGTTTGATCTCGAGATAAAGGACAAGAAGGGGAGTGAAAATCTTGTGGTCGATCACCTCAGCCGAATTCCACTAACCAATTCAGACCCGCCTATTAATGACGAATTCCCTGAAGAAAATTTGATGATGGCGCAAGCTTCAACACCTTGGTTTGCGGACATCGTGAATTACTTGGCTACAGGCGAATTGCCCCTTGACTTGCCACAGTCAGAAATTACCTGAATCAAGAGGGGGTCCATGTTCTATATTTGGGATGATCCCTACCTTTGGAGACATTGTTCCGATCAGGTAATACGACGATGTGTAACCGAAGACGAGGTAAAATCTATCCTTAATTTTTGTCATTCATATGCATGTTGTGGACATTATGGACCTAAAAGGATAGCTCATAAAATTCTTGAATGCGGATTCTATTGGCCTAATATTTTTCGAGACACATATTTATTTTGCAAAACATGTGATAAAAGTCAAAGAGTTGGTAACTTAAGCCGACGTAATGAAATGCCTCTAAATCCTATTCATGTTTGCGAAATATTTGATGTGTGGGGGATAGATTATATGGGACCATTTGTATCATCATTCGGTAATTTTTATATTATTTTAGCTGTTGATTATGTTTCGCGATGGGTTGAGGCGAAAGCTACAAAAAATAATGATGCTAAAACCACTGTCAAATTTCTGAAAGATTGTATTTTTTCCAGGTTTGGCACACCTAGAGCGTTGATATGCGACAGAGGGAAACATTTTATCAATCGAGTCATCGACGCGCTAATGAAAAAATTTGGCGTCACCCAACGCATCGCGACGTCGTACCATCCGCAAACAAATGGTCAGACGGAGGTGTCAAATCGTGAAATCAAGACCATTCTTGAAAAGATCGTGAAACCTGATCGGAAGGATTGGAGCGTTAAGCTAAATGACACATTATGGGCATATCGAACAGCATATAAGGGTCCCATCGGGATGTCTCCTTATCGCCTTGTTTTTGGTAAGCCGTGCCATTTACCGGTCGAATTGGAGCACCGCGCGCTTTGGGTAGTCCAAAAATGCAACATGGAAATGGATCTAGTTGGCGAAACACGTAAACTTGATATCCAGGAGTTGGAAGAAATTCGAAAAAATGCCTACGACAGTTCAAAAAATTTTAAGGAAAAAAAATAAAGATTTTCACGATCGTAATATTGCATTTAAATCATTTTATATTTGTCAAAAGGTTTTATTATTTAACTCTAAGTTAAAACTTTTTGCAGGGAAATTACGATCAAAGTGGCTTGGACCGTATACAGTAACTAATATTTTTCCACATGGTGCAGTGGAAATTAAAAGTAATTCTGGAGAGCCATTTAAAGTTAACGGTCAACGACTTAAACCGTACTATGGCAATGCTCCAGTTGGTCTAGTCGAGGAAATTCGTCTAATCGAACATGTCACTTGAATGCGGTCGTCAAGCTAGCGACGTTAAACAAGCGCTAAATGAGAGGCAACCCATTTATTTATTTATTATTTATTTTTATTGTCTTTTCTTCATTTTACTCGATTTTTTATTATTATTAGTATTTCTTTATTTTTATTGTCTTTTTATTTATTTATTTATTTATTTTTGAATTTATTTTATTTTATTTTCAGGAAATAAAGATGGGCATATTCGAATGAAGGTGGCATGGTTTATCCAGACTCTACTTTAAATATATTCTTATCCTACCATTTTTGTTTTAAAATACAAAAACGCACTTTTTATTTTAAAACAAAACACCACCTTATCCCTTATCACTTTGTTTTTCTTGTTTAAACTCAAATCATTTTTCTCTTAATTTTTAAAACCACATATCTTATCCTTATTTTTTTTATCACATTTGATAAAGGAAAAGTTTAAAACAAATTTAAAAAATGGGAAATTTTTTTTATCACGTTTTGATATTTGACTTTCACCCGTGTTTTGTTATTTTTGACTTTAAATTTTATTCCATACCAAACGTGATCTCTTCTTTTCTCTCTTTTAAATTATTCCCACACCACAACAGCTAGCCGTCCTCTTCATCTCCCACCTTCAACCAATCCTATCCACCACTCGACACCATGCCACGCACCAGGGAGTCACGCCACCGCAATTTGCACCTCTGTCCAGCAATTCTGGTGGAGTTTCCGACCCGCGCCAGTAACTGTCCACGACACGATCGAGTGCAGCCGCAATTGATCAAGGGAGTCTCTCCTTTCCTCTAGTTTTTATTTTGGGACAAAATGCTTTAAGTGAGGGGTGAGAAATGTTTGTCAAATTTTTCTTTGCTTATCCGTTTAATTGCTCTCTTATTCTCTTAATTTTATTTAATCTAAGTTCCTTGTTAAATCATTAGTTTGGCCTTGTCTCACTGTTTTCATATGATTTTTTATCTATCTTGTTAGAAAATTCTAGGTTGCATGGTAGATTTTGGCATGATTAATTTTTGATTAAAATTCTTTTTATGACATTTCTTTCTCTATTAATTCACATGATGCTTACCTCGGTACACAAGACAATTTCTGTGAGTTTTGAGCCTAATGAGCATGCATTATTGCTCTTTGTTTCTTTGAGTGTGCCTAACTAAATTAGTTGCATTCTAGAACTTGTGTTTAAATTCTTTTTGAGATTACATTGATTAAATATGATGCTTAAATATGATTGAGGCACTAGGTTTTAACCTTTTCTCTTCCCACGCAAATTGCCTACCCTTTAATTAATTTCCCCTAGTGAAACAATTTTGAGCCTTGTCTTTTTTCTTGAAAATCACCATATTTTAGCCTAATCCATTTTTCCTGATTCCATTATTTTTGTCTCTTTTTTTCAAGACAAAATTGTCTTAAAAAAACAGATTCGAATAAATGCAATCCAGAAAATACGGTGCAGAAAAAAAAACTGTGCAGAAACTGTTCGAATATGTAGTGCAGAAAAATTATGCAGAAAATTATTCGAGTCTGCAAAAAAAGAGCTTAAAAAAGAAAAAGTGCAGTTCGAAAAAATATACACTGCAGAACAGTTTTGATTCGAATGAAAAAAAAGAAGAGATGAAGTTTGGAATAAATTTTTGGGATGATTTTTGTCTTGAATTTTAAACCATATTTTTCAGCATTGATCCTACCCGAACCTTAGCCCCATTACAACCCTTTTTAAGACCTCTTGATTTTTGCATCACATTCATGCTTAGTAGTGGAGATTAGATTTAACCACAAGCCTATGGTAATGCTCTAATTAGTTTTGGCTCCAGTGATTTTCTCTACCCTTAAACACTTTGAGTGACATGAGCGTTTCTTTGTGAGGGTACTTGGTTTGCATCATTGATGTTAGTAGGGTATTGAAATGTCGTTTTTGTTTAAATTCCTTAATCTTGCCATTTATCTATTTTACTCCTTATTTTTCTTTCATGTTTAGATACTTAATCATATCAGAATCTTTGAGACTTCGTGAAATTAAGGATGATAATTTGAGCTTAGGTTTGTTTAGTTTTGAGATACTTGAGGACAGGCATCGGATAAGTGAGGGGGAATTTGATGAGTATTTATTTTGGTTGTGTTTTTGGTCCTTATTTCGATTAATATAAGTTTAAGGGACTTAATTGGGCTATTTTATGATGTTTTCATGCAGGAGACGTGATGCTGGAAATAAGCTGGAATTCTGCAGAAAATGCTGGAGTCATGGGCATGAACCAGGGCATGAATGCTGACTGGGCGCCACGTCAGCGTCTTCTAGAAGATGACGTCAGTAGCAGTGATAGCTTATCAGATAGCTTATCTCCGGATTTTTAAATTTTAAATTTTAAACTTTGGACAATTATTTTGTTTAAATTTTAATTATCTTTTAGGTTTTACCTAGGTTATTTTGAAACACTATAAATACCCCTCTTTGGGGTAAGTCTTATCATCAATCAATTAGCAATTGAATATCATTTCTTCTTCTCTTGGGAATTCTTCTCTTCTTAGTTTTTTTACTTAAGTTATTTTCTTATTTTTTCTTCTAATTATTTCTCAAATGTCGAGCATGATTAATTTGATAACCACGTTCGGCTAGATCTTTATAAGCCGAAGGCTTTTGCAATGACGCGTTCTCAAGGCGAGGTTTGAAATTATGCTTCAAACATTTCGGAAACTTCTCTCGATTTCTTCATTCTTTATTTTCCAAATCAAAATGATTTTTAAATCCAAAGATTGACTTTGGAGAAAAACAATTGTTTTGATCTATCAAGTGGGAGGGAGGATCAGTTATTGAAACAAATTCGACTTCCAGGGAACATACTTAGTAAATAGATTACTAAGAGAAATTGAGATCGAATCATTTTTATGGAAATGAATTTTCGAGTTGGTTACGAGCTTAAAGAATTTGTTTTCTCAAACATTGAGTTGGTTTAGACAAATTATCAAAACTGAAACTAAAAATTCATTTTGGAAATTCAGTTTACAAACAAAAACTCAAGGATTGACCTTGATGTAATTTTGCCAACAAGTTTTTCGAAATAAAAATCTTTACCAAGGAACCAAGTAGAACAAGTCAACGCGGAAGCCCGAGGCTGATAATCTCATATTTACTTTAAACTCTTTTAAAATCTTTCTTTTACTTTCTTAAACAATTACATTTCATTACAATAAACCCCCACCTAAATCACATCAACATAGCTCCATCAACAACTCTTGATTCAGAAACATCAAAAGCGCGACAAGGAAAGTTCTAAGTCCCTGTGGGTTCGACTCCTACTTCCCTATCTATACTTAATTTAATTCCTTTATTTATTTTATTTATTTGGAAGAAGGAAATTATTCTTGACACGTTACGACGCGTGTCAATAGTTAAAAAATAACTATGGCCATATATACTTTTGACAGGAAAAAGGCCTCATACATCTATATGTATAATGTCAAAAAGAGATGTAGAAATAGAATCACTAATAGAAAAAGGCAAACATTTATGCTTTGCTAGATGACAAACATCACACTGAGAAACATTATCAGATGAAATTTCCTTATTTAATTTTGAAAGAAAAATCCTTCGACTAGATGGATGACCTAGTCTAGCATGCCTTGTAAAGAATTAGATGAGGACACATTACAGATATTAGAACCAATATGAGCAGAATTAAAAAGCTGATATAAGCTCTTTATTATGCTAGCTGTACCAATCATCTTCAAGGAGAGAACATCATGTATAAAACAGTTATTATTAGTAAAAATAACAGAAATATTTGAATTCAATGTTAACTTGCTTACAGAAATTAAATTGAATTCAATAAATGAAATGTGAATGACACCTTTCAGAATCAAACCATTTGTAAGACAAACATCTCCTATATGTAAAACTTAAACTAAACTACCATTTGGTAGTTTAACAAATTTATCTTTAATAACAGAATAACAACTGAATATAGATAAAGTATTAGAAATGTGATCTGTAGCTCCTGAATCAATGATCAAGGAGATGCTAATTGATGCAGATGCAAGAGAACAAGTCAGAATCATGCCTGAATCATCACTGAGAGCTGATACAAATGCAAAGTTAGAAGACAAAGAATTCACAGTGGACTGATGAACACTGGCTGAATTCTGATTAGAAGCACCCTTCTCTTGGAGCAAGGAAATTAATCCCTCATATTGTTCTTTAGTGAAGGAGGCAAAATTTCCTTCTGACTTCACATCATTCTTAACTAAAAAATATTAAAAGAGGGATTTTCATAACTAAAAAAACTCACAAGATTGGCCTTACTAATCGAAGACCTAGACCTATAACCAGTAGGGTATCCATGTTTCTTGTAGCATTTGTCAATCGAATGTCCTTGAAGACCACAAAAAATGCACAGAGGCCTATGACTACCAGAACTAGGGATTGAAGGTTTCTTTTAAAACTTATTAGTGTTTCTATCAACATCAAAAATATTTGAATCACAAGGAACAGTAACAGAAACATACCGTTCATGTTGAACAATTATTAAGGATATCTCATGGATTTTAAGAAATGAATTAATCATGAGAATTTGCGATTTAGGAATAGCAAAAGACTCATTAAGATCCCTAAGAAATCGAAGAGTGAAATCTTGTTTTTGAAATTTAACAGCATCAAAAGAACATGAACAAAAAGGACGCAATATGCATAATTCATCCCAAACCACTTTCAATTGGATGTAAAAGGTAGTAACAGAGTTAATACATTGATTTAATGAGAAAATTTCTGCTGAAGACCAGAAACTCTCATGAGATCGCCTTGGCTGAAACGATTATGCAAATCCGCCCAAAGCTCATAGGCAGTGTCGAACCACATTACGGATTGCGCGATTTCAGAACTGATAGCTCTTTGTAGCCAAGAAAGCACAAGGTTGTTGCACTTTACCCAGACGAAATAGCTTGCATCTTCTTCATGGGGCTCCTTCAGCGAACCATTAACAAACTAAAATTTGTTTTTAGAGATTAAAGCCATACGCATCGAGCGTGCCCAAGAATAGTAGTTTCCTCCAGTAAGTAAAACGGAAGTCAAAACGAGCGCCGTATTTTCATTGGGGTGTATGTAAAACTCATCGAAAGGATCAAAATTTCGGAAACGAGACGAAACAGAAAAACGCGTATCGGTAGAATCAACTGATACCATATTAAAGTCTTGAATTCTAGCTTGAATTCTAGGATTTGAGAGTTTAGGAATTGGGGAAGACGAAACTGAATCTTGGAGAGAAAATGGATTATCGTTTATTCATTTAGTAAAAAATAAAAATACAAAACGTACCGTTTTTACACAATATCTATTAAGGTTTCTATTATCTTAATTAAATACTAATCAAGATTAAAATACAAGATTGACAGCTATTATGTAACTAAGCTAACACGTGGAAAATAAAAAAATTCTGTTACGCCGAATCTATTATTTATCCGTTTTTTTATTTATTTGTTTTGTTTCTTTTGTTTTTCAGTCCTTTTATTTTAATAAACCTTCTACCATTTGGTACGTTTTTCTGCTTATTAGCACGCTTTTCTGTCTATTGACACGTATTTTTTTATTTATCCTTTTCATGGTTGGATTTGAAATCGTCACGACTGATCAAGATGTCGCTCCTTTCATTATGTTGCTGATCTCCTTGTCTCGGACCCTTGAACCAGATTTGGATATGTGATTACATCTACCGTTTATCCGCGATTGAGTTGTGGTAATGACCTTATTGTCAACGTACGTTCATTGTAATATGCATTTGTTAATGTTGTTTGTTGATGGTTTTACCATCATCGTTGATTTGGGGATGTTTGTATCCGTCTTTTGTTTCGAGTTTTTGGAGTAGGTTCTTTCTTGTTCTTTGTTTGGTCCTCTTATGATCTAGAGCCGCTATTTTAGTTTGCTGGGTTTTTATCTGGATTTAGGTGTTTGTTTACTAAACGATAAACTTTCATTGTATTTTTGGATATTTCATCGTTTAATAAAATTAATGAATTCCTTTTCAAAAAAAAACTTAAGTTGTTTGCGTATTAATGTCTGTAAAATTTTGAGTTTAATTTCTTTATAAATCTAACCCAATAAGTGCTCTTAGTGAAAAACGAATGATGTTCATTTTAGAAGATTCGAGTTCAATCACATTGTCTACAAGGTGTGTGTATTGTCAAAGGGTTAAGAATATGTATGAACATATACTTCCTTGTAATTATCTTTAGATTATTAAAAAAACTTTATAAATCAAATTTGAGTCTAACTATATTGAATTAAATTTTTTTGTAAAAAAAATTTAACTGAATTTGATCAGTCACAAACCAAATTTGTCGGCTTGACCCTAAATTTGGATATCAATTACACGCTTTGATCATAAACGAACGCAAAATTTTATGTAAAAAAAACGTAAATTATTAAGAAGTTATATTAGAAATATAGGACATGTTGAATTACAAATTTTTAGTGAGTGTGAAATTAGATTGTCAATAAAAAAATACAAAGAATATATTTAAATTATAAAAAATTAAAAAATTTAAAAAAATACGAATGTTCTAGTACCCCTCGGCCAATCCTTCCCCTATCATAAACGGTGCTTTTTAGTATTTGGATTGTACAATGAAAAATACAAAGAAAATTTCTTTCTTATCAGTATTAGGGTTGTACAAAAAGCTGCAAACAAAACTTATTGATTCAGAATTTGCATGTCAAAGATTTTAGTAAATAAATAAATAAACTAGGGTTCTTATCTTTCTTCGGCCGGTTTTGGACCGTGATGGAATGATTAATAATAATTATAATTTGGCTTTATTTAATCATTTTTTAACCTTTTTGCTTTTAAAAGTTTATTCTTTAAACTCCTCGTTGCCTTTTTGACATTGGACATTTGTCTTTTTTTCATTATTTTTTATTTGAATAGAAAAAGGCTCGCAAAGCTCAAAGTAATGAAGAGATGATGAGGGTTCATGCCCTTTAATTAATTCGGTGCTACTTAGGTTTTGGATTTTTTATTATTTAATTTTAAATCTAATATCAAAATTCGTCATTAACTTTCTTTTTAAGGTGTAATTTTAACTCTTATTTTATTTTAAAAATAATTGTTATTTCATGTAAAAATAACTTTTTTATAACAATAATTAATGAACTAACTATCAACGTTTTTTACCAATCAAGTATATTCACGTAAACTGAAATACTGATATAACATAAAGAGTGATATATTTGTGAGAATGGAGGCATTGTAATAGACTCTGATGAATCTGATATGTTAGATAAATGGAATTGAAAGGAGAAAGGGGAAGTGAATACGAAAGGATAAAAACTTTTATTAAACTTTTCTTTATTATTTCATGAAAACGGGTTGACATTTCAAAGACCAAGAGTGGGCTTTTATAATGACCCACTTACAACACTCAACCCAATGGGTTGTTAACAGATTGCTCAACAGAATAACCAATTCAGTTACACTATTATATTCCAGAATAATTGTGACTACTCTAACATTCTCTCTGCTTTCTCAACTTCCTCAATCTTCTTCAACTTCTTCAATGAATTAAACCATGAGTTGACTAATTGAATACCCTGAAATTTTGAGCTGGTAGTTTGTGAACTGAAATTCTTGGAACCAAGCTGGAATCGAAATAATTTTTTTTCTCTCGTTCTTCTTTACTCACATTTCTATCCTACAACTTTTCTTCCGAAATGTCATCCGAAAACTTTCATAGTTCATCGTCATTGCCTTCCTTCACCACTTATTCGATTCTTTTTTTGTTGAGAGTAAGGCGGTTAAGCTACGAACTCACGGATGCAATCTGAAGCCCTTTTTTCGAGCAAGAAAACACCCTCTTATGTCTGGTTAATGGAGAGTAAGGCTGTTAAACTCTATACTCTCCCCAGATTTTTCTACCATGAGAACTTGGTTGTGAAACATCAAGTTCCATGGGTACCTTGTGAAGAAAACAACAATGAAGCTAAACTGAACAAGACAAATCATTAGCAATAGGAACCAATATACTAATCCACAACGACCAGCCAAAACCAATTCATCAACTTCCAGCAGAAACGTGAAACGGAGACTGTGAACAACACCAGTGGTAGTAAAATATAGATGTCACCAAACCACATAATCAGCTTGCAACAACACCAAATGATCAAGAATCAACAGTGTAACATGAAAACTCTATACATACTGCTCTCATTCCTTATATGCAAAAAAAAAAATGAAAACAACCTAATATTGCCCTTTGAGCTAGTAATCATTCTCAAAATTAAAATCACCAAGGCAGTATATCAATCACCAACACATACAAAAATAACCAAACGCAAAACAATATCTCAATATTAAAGCTAATCATCATTTCCTCAAATATTAATAACCAACAAAACGATCATCAATCACCATTTTCTCAATTTATATATCAGCAGCATGAGTGCACACATTTCATTTTGCCATTAGACAGAAAAATACTAGACCACGAGAAATCAATTTCTCCCATAATCTCAGAAGGCTCCCGCATTAGCATCAGTCAATTGAAAAAAATAGCAATCAACAAATTCCAGAGCGTTGAGTGAATCAGAGAAAATATGCCGAGAGAAAATCCAGTAAATCAGTTATAAGTGCACAAAATCGAAGTACATCAAAGAGAACTAAATCGAATCAGAGCAACTAAGATTGTGGCAGACTACATCGGACGCGAACCAGAGATACAAGTAAATTGTGATCTGAAAAATACTCAATGAATCAAAAATTGTAAAGATCTCACCCGATCGAAGAAGGTATACAGAACGCGCATGCAGCAGCAACAATTGAAATTGAAGAACCAGAATCGAAGGATCTCACAAAAACATCAAGATTCGTAAAATACACACATCAACGATGATGAGAGAACAAAATAAATGGCTTCATCAGAATAACGAATCGAAAAACCAGATCTGAAATCGGAAGAAAGGAGTGAATCGCACATGCAACTACAACGGATGAAGTAATCGACAGAGCAAATGAAGTTTGATCTCCGACAGAAGAAGCAGCGGCAGGATCACCGAAAACAAAACAAGAAGATGAACCGCAACGGGAAAGCAGCGTCAGATCTGAACGACAATAACAGCGAAAGGCAAAACAGCGTCAAGATCTTTGGCTCTCGATACCATGTGAGAATGGAGACATTGTGATAGACTCTGATGAATCTGATATGTTAGATAAATGGAATTGAAAGGAGAAAGGGGAAGTGAATACGAAAGGATAAAAACTTTTATTAAACTTTTCTTTATTATTTCATGAAAACGGGTTGACATTTCAAACACCAAGAGTGGGCTTTTATAATGACCCACTTACAACACTCAACCCAATGGGTTGTTAACAGATTGCTCAACAGAATAACCAATTCAGTTACACTATTATATTCCAGAATAATCTCATAATTGTAACTACTCTAACAATATTGAACCCTTAACCACAAAACCACTTTATTGACAAAAAAGTATTATATAACTGAATTTATGATATCATTCATTTAAAAAAAATAAAAAATGTAATTAACACCCGTGATTTCCAAAGGAAGAAAAAAAGTACCACAATATTGGTAATCATATTAATCTCACTACTTTGAATGCTATGTGACAGAGTAATTATAGAATAATTTTTTTGTGACTTTTTATGTTCTAATATTAAAATTTTAAAATATTTTTTAATTTTAAATTTTAACCTTAAATCTTAAAAATATAATAAACTCTTAATTCTTTAAATTATAATTTTAAACTTTAACCCTAAATTATTTTTTTAGTGTTAAGCATAAATAAAAATATTAGAAAAGACAGAGAATTTCTATTCGTAATAGTAAAACTGGTTAACCTTTTGGTAATGGAAGTAAGGATGATTCTACAATAAACGGCATGTACCGCTATGTACCACTATTCATGTGTACCGCTATGTATCATTGAATGTTTTAATTCCCTTTTTTAAATATAATCTAAAAAAATAATTTTTATATTATTTTTTAAATTTTTTCTTTTTGGGGTAAATTATTCAATTGATTCAATGTTACCATTAAAATTTTAGCTTTGCTCTAAATTGGTCACTAACCCGTTAACATCCAGAAAAGGGGTAACGTGGCAGTTAAAATATTTTGTATGATAACACATTTAGTCATCCACGTTTACACATTCAAACTATTTTGTCCTAATTCGAACAAAACAATAAATTTAACTCTCGTTATTTACACATTATTCAATTTGGAACTATTTATAATTAAAAATAATTTAACCCTAAACCATAAAATTGAAACTCTATACATGGAGGACTAAATGTGTTATTATACAAAATATTTTAACTATCACGTCACCATTTTAACGGTTGTTAATGGGTCAATGACTAATTTAGAGCAAAACCAAAAGTTTAATGGTAACATTGAAGCAATTGAAAGTTTAGTTATCAAATTAAATAATTTACGAAGTTTAGCTACAATTTGTGTACTTTACCCAAAAAAATATCAAAAAAGTAATATAAAAATCAATTTTTAAAATTTTATTCTAAAAAAAGAATAATAACACTTTTGGTTTCCATGATTTCATAAATAATTAAAATAACTAATAGTATATAATGTTACACATAATTAATAGTATATAGCGGTATATGACGTTTATCGTAGAATGATCCAGGAAAATAAAGGATTAGGAAGGACATCAAATGCACTAAATGAAATATGAAGAGATAACAAGTACAATGCTATTATGTTGAGTAAAACAAAAAACAAAAAGCAGCTTAGTTATTGGATATCTTCAATTTTTTAACAAGGATTAGATCACCTTGCAAGTTGCAAATTTTCAAATCTTTTCCCTATCGCGTCTTCAGCCTATAATAATTGATCATTAATTTCATTTTTTGAACAAAATTTATTATTAATTTAATAAACACAACTTTTTGTTGTCATGACATCCTATCATGTTGTTATTTATTCACATGAAAATATGTCATATTAATAGTCCGATCTATCTAGATTCATTTAATTAGCAAGAAATATTTATAGTTGGTCAATTAATAATTTTCATAGAAAATTGTTATGACCCAAAATGAAACATTAATGATTAAAGTGGTTGAAAAAAAAACAAAATAATCTTTCGGGCATACATTAAGGGTGAATATGATATTATGCCTTTAATTTCAAGTTGTGGATACTAGATTTCATGTAAAAATCATTTGACCTAGTCATTGTCAAACCCAAACCAAGATTGATATGAAATTAAATAAAGAAAAAATATTTTATACACCAACAGTGAAAAAAACTTTTTTTTCATAAATGGATTAATTTAGAGTTTAAAGGATAAAGTTTAAATTGTAGGATTTTAAAATTAGAGATTTGAATATCTATTTTAGGGAAGAATTTAAACATGCTTGTGAAAAAAATTACACTTCCAGTACATGGAATAACAACCCTTAAATAAAGATGTATTTTTGATGAATTCATATAAAAATGAAGTGGAAATGGAGGACCCTATTTGATTGTATTGATTTGGCCTAATACAACAAAATGTCATGTGGTGAGCTATACATTGATAGCCAATGTTTGATGAATTGATCACATCAAAAAGATAGGCATTTGGTTATGGACATTGGACAAAGCAGCATAGGAAATCTGAAGAGTGGCAACACCATGTGTGGTTTGGACTGCCCCAGACCATGTGTGGCACAAAGACAGAAGGGCCAGCTTGCTTGATTTTTGGCACCCAAACTCACTTGTCTCCAAGTATCACACTTTTGATATTATATATTGAGTCGATTGTCTACTCAGTGGCGGAATTCTATACTATTTATTGAAAAGATTATTTAAAAAAATTAAATTCAGAGGAAGCCAACAATATTTTTAAGGGACTACGATACAAATTTACTATTATCTAAGCTTAAATTTTACTAACTTTTAAAATTTTAGGGAGAGTGTGACCCTGTTAGTCCTTTAAAGGTACCGCTCCTCGTTATTCATTACTGAATACACAGATGAAGCCTCATTTTTAAAGATTTGAAAAGTGTTGTAATAACGAAGTCGTCACCAATCTCTTTTATTAAATTAGGCGGACTGAAAATAAAAAAACTAACCAGATTGAGGGTTCAAGAGCATGGTTACGTGTGGGGAATGATTAGCACCCCATCACGCCCGCAGAACGGCGCTTACTTGATCACTAATATTTTTCTTGTAACCCGAATGCGTGCATACAAGGAAATCTCCTTTTTTAAATGACGTTTTATGCTCTTTTTAATTTTTATAGGTGGTTTAATGTTGAAAGTTAATTATTTTTTAGAAGCATGTGTTTAAAGAAACTAATTCTAAAATTTTTTATTTAATTATTTACATTTTGAGAAAAACATGTTTATTTTTCTAAAAGATTAGTTAAAAGGTCTTATTTAACTGCTTAAAATTTTAGAAAAATGTTTATTTACTTTTCTAAAAATTACTAATAAATTATCTATTTTTTAAGAAAGTTTACCTAAGGATGTTATTATCTACAATTAAATTATATCATTGTAGGAATCTAAGTTTAAGTATATACCCAATGTTTCAACCATTATAATTTTAGGTGCCTAAAATTTACACGGTTATAATTTTAGGTGTCTGATCGTTAAAGGGTGTTAAAAATTGTTAATCAATCAATGCTTGACACGTGACATGTTTATTTTATTTTATTTTTCAAATTTTAAAACTAAAAATAAAGATTTTATTAAAAAAATTCAGTTTTTATAAAATCCCGAAATTTTAAAAATTTCACAAAACAGTCCCAAATCCCTAAAATTACCCAAATCGAAACTTCCAAATCGTCGTCGCTTTCGTCGCCGATCGCCGCCACTGACCACACCCCTTTTGTCACCGGATCAAGGCGACCATCACCCCCACACGGCGTCGCCGAAAACGGCGAACGACATGCAGCCTAATATCGAACGTCGAACGTGAAACCGACGTTCAGCTGGCACGTCTTTTGCCATTTCCGGCGATGCCGTATCGGGGGAAATGACCGTCTTAGTCCCACGACCAAAAGGGTGTGGTTAGTGACGACAATCGGCGGTGGAAGCAGCGACAATTTGGGGATTTAGGTTTGGGTAATTTTAGGGATTTGGGGACTGTTTTATCAAATTTTCAAAATTTTAGGAATTTATGAAAATTAATTTTTTTGGGTGTTTTTCTTCAAAAAAAATAATTAGTGCCACGTGTCAAGCATTGATTGGTTAAAAAAATTAACATCCTTTAACTGCTAGGCACCTAAAATTGCAACTATTGAAACTTTAGGCACCTGTTTTTATATAAAAAAAAATACTTTAGGCACCTAAAGTTCAAAAAATATATACTTTGGGCACCTATTTTTCATTTGACTCTCTTAAAAACATTAATTATTAAAAGATTTATTTACCTTAATCTTTTACCGGGTTAAAATACATAAAGATGAATTAAAGAAGGCCGTAAATATTAATCAAACAATGGATTAAAATGCATGAAGTAAAAATTTAAGAACTAAACAAAGGGTTAAAGTAAAGGAATTGCAAACAGTGGGCCGCCGCTACTGCCCCTACTCCGGTGGTGGTGCCACCTCCGTCCCTCGCGATGATAGATCCTTCACGAACTTCACTTGATGATAACTCGTATCCCTTCTCCTCCTTATTCGAAACTAAATAACAAAGGTAAAAAATAAAAAAAATATATATAGAGAAGCAACGTTTGGGTAAAATACCTCCAAAAATTACTATAATTTATATTGCTTTTGAGCTTAATGTGTTATAAAACATGCATGTTGTGTGGTTGTTACTGTGAATGTGAATGTGTATGTTTGGCCTTTTTATAGCCAATTAATAAAGTATAAATGAGAAAAGAAAAATAAAACACTAATAAAACCTTAGTATTTATATGATTCTTCTTGCTAATTTGCTTGATACGATTTAACTCTACATTTAATTCCTTTTCTTTGCTTGCAAGGCATGACCGATCAAGGGAGATGATGTGGCGGCGACGCGACGGTTATGAGGGCCGATGATAGTCATAGTGGTGGCTGGTGTTAATCACGACGATGGTGGTTGTCGGCAGTGACCTTGGTAGCTAATGGTGGCGGAGGCTTGATAGGGGTTTGAACAAAAGAAGTGTTGCACAAGAAAAATTAAGATTTTTCGTGTATGGGCTTAATTGGGCCCACTCCACATGATTTTTTTTAGTTTTGTATTTTATACATATATATAGGATTAATATCCTATACACTGGCGAGCGCCTTAGTTGTAGGGTATAGGGAGTTAATTTAGGGTATAGGGTTTATGGGTTTAGGTGTAGGTGGTTAGAATTTAGAGATAATTGTTTCAATTTAAGGTTTAGGGTTATAATTTAGGGTTTATAGGTCATGGTTTAGTTTTTAGGATAATATGGTGAGGATTTAGGTTTTAACCTATAAACTCTAAATTATAACCTTAAACCTTAAATTAAAACAACTATCCCTAAATTCTAACCCAATACACCTAAACTTCTAAACCCTATACCTAAACTAACTCCATATACCCAAAAACTAAGGCGCTTGTGGAAACTTTCAGTTTCCACCGCCTGTCAGGGCCGGTCCTGAGTTTTTGGAGGCCCGGGGAGAACTTAAAAAATGGGCCTTAAATTAAGGATTTAAATTGTAATTATAGTTACAGTCATATTTTCGGTTGTGTTGTGTTTATCATGATTGTGGATACAATAGATGTTATTTTGTTTATTGCGAGTATCGCGGTTATGAAATTTTTTAGTAACATATGCTACTGTAGACATAATGGTTCCATATATCGCGGTTTTAGATGATGCCACTACCGTCATATAACGATCGTTGTTGTGGTTGCATGCCGCTATTTAAATCTTTGTCCCTAATAGCAAGCAATGAAAGAAATTAAATTTTAAGAGTTGGTCTATCGTAACAAGTATTGAAAAAATTGGTCCGCTAATAACAAGTATTGAAAAAATTAAATTTTAAAACTATTAAAAAAACTTTGATACACATGCCGTGTAAACTTTAGTTTACATGTGCCTTTTAGTTTTAGGGGTTAGGGTTTTAGTTTAAGGTTTAAAGTGTAGGGGTTTATGTTGTAGGCTTTAGAATTTAAGATTAATGTTGAGAATTTAGGGTATATGGTTTAAGATTTATGGTTTAGTTTTTTAGGGTTAGGGTTAGAATTTAGGATCTGAGTTCTATAATGTAAATATGCAGACTTGTGTAAAATTAGTTTTGTCAGCATGTATATCAAAATTTTACCTTAAAACTATGCCCATAATAACAAATATTAGAAAAAAAACTGGAGCCCTAGTAACAAGTACTAGAAAAAAATTGAATATTAAGAGTAGATCCCTAATAATAAATATCGGAAAAAACTCAGCCCATAATAACAAGTATTAAAAAAATAGGCCCTTAATAACAAGTATTAAAAAATTGAATATTAAGAGTAGACCTCTACTAATAAATATTAAAAAATACTCAGCCTCTAATAACAAATATAAAAAAAATAGGCCCCTAATAACAAGTATTAAAAAAAATAAATATTAAGAGTAGATCTTTAATAATAAATGTTGAAAAAATCTTAACACTTATTAAC
Source organism: Hibiscus trionum (assembly GCA_030270665.1). Lineage (NCBI taxonomy): Eukaryota > Viridiplantae > Streptophyta > Magnoliopsida > Malvales > Malvaceae > Hibiscus > Hibiscus trionum. Next base: position 22,630,111 of record BSYR01000025.1, read on the forward strand.
AAAAATTAAAAAAATAGGCTCTAATAATAAATATTAAAACAAACTAAATCTTTAAATTCTTGAGCAATGGGTCCTAATATACAATATTTATTTTTCCTGACCAGTGGACCCTGGGCGGATGCCTTTACTGCCCCTACTCAAAACCGGTCCTGCCGCCTGTGTATAAAATATATATCTATATATATATATATATGAGCGGATAAAATAAGTGATTACAAATGCCAAGAATGAAATTGGACGATTGATGAGATTTAATCCGGAGTGATGTCTACAAAACATACGAATGCCGATTCCATTGTTGTGCATCTTCTCATTAATTGCATGTTGATTTTATTGTTCTTAGAATCTTAATGACAACGGCAATTAATTTATGAATACATTATGATTTTTTAATTTTTCAAAATTGAATTTAAGCTTGAATTAGTTTGTTCATACAACGAAATATAGATGACAGACATTTAATTTAGGAAGATTCAAATCATAATATTCGTAAATGTTGAGAAGATAATATAGTCGGGTGGGTAGAGCTTTCTCGCATATTTCCCCCCTAAGTTATGGATTTTAAATTCAGCAAAAGTACTCTCTTTTCCCCTCTTCCCTAGTTCCCGGGATTAATTCCTAGCAGGCGCAATTTCTCTTCTTTTGTTCAAAAAATTCGTAAATGTTTTTTCTTTCTATTTTTGTAGTTTTTTTTTTCGACTTGTAAACTTTTGATCACTCGAATGTTAGTTTCCGTTATCCTGATGATGTTAATAAAAAAAGTTTATTTTTAATTTCACCCTACATTTTTAAAAGTTTTTTTTTCACCCAAAAAACTCTACCCCTTTTCAGCCACCAACCTTTGACTACCCACCGTCCGCCTGACCTAGCCTCCGACGAATTCACACCCAGCTTTCGTGCGAACACTTTAAACAAACTTTAGGTATAACCTCATTGCATTTCCCTCGCTCAACTCAGCTTACCATTGAAACAAAAGCTAAGCATTTTTTTTTTGAAAGACTTGCAGCACATGCTTCTTAAGCTGATCAATGCCAAGAACACCATGGAAATTGGTGTTTACAGTGGCTATGGAAAGGTACATATAATTTCGAATTATGCTCTCACGACTCGAAACTAATTACATTTTTGCAGATTTTGACAATGGATATCAACAGAGAGAACTATGAGTTTGGGGGTACTGTTTTAATGGCCAAAACTATGTTCTCATCAACTATCAACCTCTGTTATCAAAATGCTTCTTCATTTTTTTTATTCAAAGCTTGGTTGCAGATTCCGAATCCTGTAATGTATCATGTTAAAAATTTGTAGTTGGTTGCAGCACACATTCCTTACAGAGATTCAAAGCTTAATGTATCCTGTTAAGTGTTAACTGGTCTCAACCCAGAACCCAAGCCCTCCCATTTCTTTATTCTTAAATTTCAAGGCCACATTCCATTGTTGTGGATCTTCTCATTACTTAGTGCATGTTGATTTTATTGTTCTTAGAATCTTAATACATCATGATTTTTCTATTTTTCAAAAATGAATTTAAGCTTAACATTCAACGAATTATAGAAGACAGATATTTAACATATGAAGATTTAAATCTTAATATTCGTAAATGTTTTTTTTAATAGATAAAAAATATTGGATTAATATTGAATTGTATACAAACTAGGCTGACTCATCGTCATATAGCTACAACTGCTTCAGTGGGCCGCCTTATAAAAACTTGGGCTCCCCGTTTAAAAATAGTAAGACCTAAATGAAAAATGGATGTCCTACCGGGAGTCGAACCCAGGTCGCTGGATTCAAAGTCCAGAGTGCTAACCACTACACCATAGAACCAATTTCTCTAGTAAGTCATTATTAAAATATTAATTATAACATAAACAAAATTCAGTTTGAAGTTTTTTAATTCTATTTTATATTTTCATAGACTTGACACGCGTAGCTATACTTGATGGATTACTTAACATGTATCGGGTTAGCTTCAACTTCTTTTAATTCTATTTTATATTTTCATGATTATTTAAAATATACGTGTACATCACTTGCTCAATTTTTTTTTGAAAAAAAATTATTTTAATTTTTTTTGTTAACCTTTGGTTTTTAAAGTTTCACCCTGACTAATCTAGACCGACATGCGTTGCACACATGGTTTTGGTAGGTGAGTCATTCAGCGAAGATTTTTTGCATACACAACACCTCGAACTCGAAACCTTGCTTAAACAATACCAAATTACTTGCCACTTAAACTTAATTTTATATTTTAATAATATATTTAAAACATTGATTATGCTTACTCTTAATTCTGTTTTTAGGATCTATTTTTCTAGTTTTTAGAATTTATATCTAATACATCGGCGGTGGAAACTAAAAGTTTCCACAAGCGCCTTAGTTTTAAGGTTTACAGACTTGGTATAAAGCGTAGGATTTAGGGGTTTAGGTGTAGGGGGTTAAAATTTAGGGTTTAAGGTTAGGATTTAGGGGTTTAGATGTTAGAGTTTAAGTTTTAGGGTGATATGTTAAGACACTTGTAGAAACTTTTTCCAATTGTAAACAACTAAACCTAAACAAACCCTACACCCTAAATTGAGTCTATATGCCCTAAAATTAAGGCGCTTGTGGAAATTATTAGTTTCCACCGCCAGTGTATCGAATAATTGTCCTTTATGAGTATATATTTGTAACCCCCTCGTCCCGGTCTGGACGACTGACCAGTCCGAGTAGGTTACACGGGAAAAACCGAAGTGAAACCCGTTAAGGCCCCACCTCGGTTAGCAACCCTAGAAAAAATTTTCTTCAATTATCTTATCTAGAAGTATCATTTAATCCTATGTGAGAAACGATAGCGGAAAGGACGAAGAAGAACATTCAAACAGACGTAAGGCAATTTAAATTTACCAAGTGACATATTGATATGATTACGTGCTTACGAAGCCAAGACCCAACAAAAAAACGATACACACAAGGCTCACAGGAAAGCTTACGACAAACAGAGCCCAAGCCCAACACTTGAGAACTTTTAAAGATGCCAAAAGCCCAATTTTTAGGCCGGTGTTTCAGAATTGGCTTGCTCGTTTCGATACACGGGCCACAGTTTTAAAAGCCAGACCAGCCGTACCAATACGGTCCACCTCGTTTCGGTATGGGGTTCCATTTCGTCTAAGCGTTTCGGAACTCGTTCCGCAACATGCCTTCACAGTGGCAAACTATTTCGGTACGCGTATCGGAACAGGGGCTCACAGTGTCAAACTGTATCGAAACGCGTTCTGATACGGGTATCCCTGGAGCTACACCTGTTCCGAAACCACCTCACGCGTTTCGAAACACATGCAATCTGTAAGACTCTAAAAACAGTTTTAAGCATCTCCTAGTGTTCCCAATCATCCCCAAAACCACGAGAAACCAAAAACAACATGCATACACATACTCTATAGGCATTTCACCCTACTTCAAGCATGATCAAACACTCATCATACATTCAAGACCAATCCATTCGAAAAAACATACATCCAAGATTAAACATTTAAAGAAACAAGTATTCATCAAGTACATTCCATAACAAGGTTTACATGCCTTTAAACAAAACACATAAGCATTCATGGAACATGGTTATAAGCCTTCAAAACACAAAACATTTAGGCAACAACATAAACATGGTTTACAAACCCACATCAAAGGCATTAACAACAAAAACCAACACATAAGAGTCTATCAACGCTCATACAAAACATGTAGCACCCTCATTGTTAAACTACCACATTATTTACTAAACCATACTTGAGCAACTACTACAAGCTTGGATGCTCTTTCCTTGCTCCTTGCTAACTCCACGCTAATGATCTGCATTGTTGAAAACGAGAGCGTAAGCTAGAAGCTTAGTGAGGGAGCTCTAAAACAAAAACAACGACAATGCAGGGTTCAAGCATGTCATCTTTAAGACATTCACAAGCAATACATATGCACCATAAATAGGCGTCACAAGAATGCATGAACATGCCATCTTACCTCATGTTATGCTAAACGAGAAATAAGAATTATCTTATCACATCCACCACCCATGAACAAGTATTTTGGCAACTATTAGCTTACTCGGATATGCGGATAACATCTGTTGAGATTTTCACCCCCAACGTACTCAACAATAACATTACCTTCGGTGGGATTACACTCATCACCGGTCCTTGCATGGATGAGATTACACTCATCATCACATGCCCTTACGGATGGGATTCCACTCATCATCACGTAATACATTTTACGATGGAATATTACTTCACCGTATGCCTCATTGATGACTATACGTCACCAAGGCCACGCGCGAATTTGACTCAACCGTGTGCACACTCATCCTAATGATCGATCATTTATACCGGGTAATTAACTAGTGCCAATCATACTAACAAGTCAAAACATGATATTACCATCATGCATCTCAACATATCAACCACCACATACATCAATATATAAATCAACATGCATAAGCAACACATACTTCACAAGTCCACATTATGCACATTAAGCAAAACTCATAAAACACAAAAGAGATTAAGCTACCAACTTAATCTCTACCTTGGATTGGCCTACCAAGCACATTCCAACACCACAACCACACACTTGAACCAATTTACAACCATTTAAAGTAATCCACTCACCGAACTTTCTTAAGCAAACCGAGAAAAGTCAAATCAAGCCTCCACACCTTCCGGAATCGTGCCCGAAGCTTCTCCAACGATTTCCCTTGATTCTAACCGATCAAAAACAACACATTACTCAACCAAATCATCACAAAACACTGTCACAACCCCAAACTACAACCACAAGTCAATTTCCTACAATTTCAAACCATGAACCAACCCCAAAGATCCTCATTTTCGTACTCCCCAACAACCCAACAGAAAACCATTGATTCCAACGCTCAAAACACCATTAAACTCCTTCAAAACAACCTTCAAGCATTACTATAACATCAACCTTACTCTCCTTCACAAAGCTACCCCAAAAACTCAAGTTTTGACCCTTTTAAAAATAACCACAAAACCTATTTCGGAATTTTTGATAAAACCCCACCATTTTGAGATATAATGTACTTTAGGGCAAGTTTAAAACATATATAAACTTTGCAAATCAAAAGCTACATGAAAACCAACTAAAGCTTCAACCTTTTTCCCAAAGTTTTGAAAACTTCAAAATCTTCAAAGGTGATATTTATGAAAACTAAAACTATAGAATTGTTCGGAATAAAGAGGAGAAGTCAAAAATGGTCTTACCTTGAAGTGAGCTCTTGAAATGGTGAAGAGATTTGATGGAATAGTGATAATGGGGGTTTGGGGAGGTTTTGTCGTGAAAGCCAAAGGAAGAAGAAGATGGTGATATTTTTGTAAAGGCACTTTTTACTCATCATTTTTCCTTATTTTAAAAATTACCAAAATGCCCTTAATGAAAATCAAGCCCATTCAAATTTTAAAGCAAAGCCCATTCTAATTAAAACAAGCCCAACGACTCGAACCCAATTCACACTCTCAACTCTCGACCCCTAAACCCGGGTGTTACATATTTCATGCACAGGCGATGGAAATAAGTTTCCACAAGCGTTTCAGTGTTAGGATTTAGAGATCTTATTTAGGGTTTATTGTTTAAAAGTTTAAGTGTAAAAGTTTTAAATTTAGGGTTCATAGTTAGAATTTATGGTTTAGGTTAAAACCTAATATCTAACGATATTACCCTAAAACCTAAACCCTAGCATCTAAACCCTAAATCTTAATCCTAACTTTAGACTTAAACTCCTAAATTTTAAACCTTAAACCTAAAACTAAAAGCGTTTATGGAAACTTTTTGTTTCCACCATCAGTGCATGAGATATTTTTATTTTTATTTTTTAAAATATAGGAGTTTATCGTTCGATTAACAATGAATTAACGGACCGAATAAAAACTTAATTCAATTAATTAAATATTTGATATGTTAACAGTTAACGATTTGTTTAAGTTTGATTACCAGTTTTGTTTGAAACCGGCTAATAAACTAAAATTGTAATATATAATTAATATAATTTTATTTTAAGACCAAATCTTATCAGTGACCCGTGATACTTAAATTCAATGTTTATTTTTAAATCTCAATATTAAGCTCAAACCCTAAAAGAAAAAAATTCTAAAAAGATATCTAGCAAAAAATAATTTTCAATTTATTTCTACTTAATTTGTTATTTTGAATAAAAATTAAAATAATCATTTAAAAAATAGTTAGTTTGAAAACGATAGAATTACTTGAATTTAATTTAATTTGGTTTGGTTAATTATTTTAAAATAGTTTATTTCGATTAAAGATTAAAAAGTTCAAACATTTGATTAATTTAATTTTAAATAATTTAATATTATTATTAACATAACCGACATTTTTTTTGAAATACTGAATTATACTCAACGTGAAAGAATTATAAAGTAATTACACCTCAAAACATTGAAAAAAATAATGCGTAGAAATAAAGCAATAAAATTCTAAGAGGCGTGAAAGACATTAAAAAACAAAACCTATCACGTTCAAATGAATTTGAACAATTTTCTGGAAAAAAATCCAGTGAACAAACTATTTTGACCATAAGTGCTCTATGAAGAAAGCAAATCATTGCGCTACTTGTTCTTAGTATAACTGCTATAAAAGCAGACGAAAGAACTACTAAAAAGTAGATGTGATATGAATCTGGCAAAGCAAAAAAAAGCAAAAAAAGTAAAAAATAAAACATTTATCAACAGAAGATGAATTTTATTTATCTACAAAACTAGCAAAACGGCCAAAGACCACTGTCAGTGAAGAAAAAACTAACGAAGAAGAATAACTTTAAAAATTTCTTTTAACCGCCTCAGAGCAAATGGGAGAGTGAATAATTTATAGAACCAACCATTTAATCACTTACTTTAAACTATATTTAAAAAGTTTTTCGGTGCATTCATTCGCATTGTTAATAGAATCTACACCCAATTCATTTGAGTGCTTTAAATGAAGAATTTTATTTTTAAACTATGTATACGATTCAGTGACCGATTAATTTAAATTTAAATTTTCAATGGCCTAATATGAGGTGATCATCTCGATCTAATTTTATCTATTCAAAATACTAGGTTTGATATTTTTTTAATCTCATTTTTACATGAGCTAAGGAAAACATTTTTTACTAATTATATTTAGTTATTAAAACATTATTTAAAAGAATGAGTATGTATATTAAGAACATGTGGATTGAGAATCCTTGTTTCATTTGCTCTAGATTGTTTTTACCTAAACGAGACGTTTTATAATGTTAAAAAAATGAGTAGTAAGCAAATCAAATTATTAGGTATATTGTTTCACTACACAGTTCTGATTACCATCAAACCGAGATAAAATTTTCTATGATCACCATAAAACCCAAATCAGTAAACAAACGTTGTGAGTATCACTGTATGAGCACCAAATGACTGCTAAGATATGCAAAAATTGTGCGAAACAGCAAGAAAAATGTACCACAAGAATAAAAAAAACGCGCCATAAAAATAGAGGAAAAATGTGCCACAAAAACACATATTCTTATTAAAATTGATAAAACTCAAGAAAAAAATATAAAAAAACAAAAATAAATAAAAACGATCGGCAGTCGACAACCAACACTTAGATCGATGCTACCGTCAACCAAGCAAAGAAGATGAAAAAGACTTGCGATTAAGTTTAGACAAAACCTAAGGGTCCGTTTGGTTCTAGAAAATATTTTCTATTTTTGTTTTTCATTTTTATTTTTATTTTTAGAAAATGGTTTTCATATTCTGTTTTCCAAAAATTAGACAACACGTTTGGTTAATAGAAATGAAAACTTGTTTTCAAAACTGAAATTAGTGGAAATGTGTTTGGTATCTAGTTTTTCAAAACAAGAAGGCTTAAAGGTTAAATTAGCTCTCAACGAAAAATAAAAATCAATTAAGTCCTTATGAATTTTTACACCCAATTTAGCCCTTATAATTCAAATTACAATCAATCAAACCCTCATAATTCAAATTACGATCAATTTAGCCTTCTCATAACGTTGACCGTTATAATTGACTGTTAACACACAAACAATCATTAAGATAGTGACATGTGGTACACCTAAAAATATTAAAAAATCTAAAAAACATATTTAAAATTAACCCCTCCGCAACTAACCACCTTAAAATAGTTTGTTAATTAGTTCCTGTTGGGTTTTTAGGTGCTTGATTCCTTCAACCGTTCTTGCTCGCCAAGTGGCGGAGATGTGGAATTTTGGGTGATAGAGGTGTGGAAGCTAAAAAGAATAAAGACAAGATGATTTATAGTGGTTCAACCTTCTAACCAAGGTCTACATCCACTACCTTAGCTTCCCACTAAGAATTTCCAATCAATCCACTATTGATTCGTCCCCTTTTCTAGGCTTAGGAGGAAACCCTTACAAACCGATCAAGCTTTCTACCCAAAGCCTTGATCAAACCCTCTTTACAAAGAGATAAAAATAAGCAAACTCAAATCCCTCTAATAGGTATTTGTTTGCACAATTAAGCTCTCACCCAATCCTAAAACACTTGAGCAAATATAACAATTTTGGCTCACTAGTGTTTGTCTATACAAGGAATTGACAATTAAGTACTAAGACACATTTTGATCATATGTTGTATTACAATTGAAGCATTAACCATTACTTGATGCTTGGAGGTCCCTTTTATACCCCTCTTTGAGTTTGTAGCCGTTACTAGCCGTTGGGGTTGAATTGGAGCCATTGAAGACTTTATTTCCCGCATTAATTGCAGTTCTGGTGTTGTCCGTTTCAGAACAGTCGAGCCTATATCGGAACGGCCTTCTTCAGAACTACCCGTTGGAGGCTGATGCAGCTAGCCGTATCGAAACGCCTATGACCGTTTCGAAACCCTTCTGGACGTATCGAAACGGTTACCACCCGTTTCGGTATGATTGACAGCTAGGCTGCAAATTAAATTACCGTTGGGGGTTTATGACCCTTGAGGCCATTGCCACATAGGCGTATCGAAATGGGTAAGACCATATCGAAACGCCAAGCAAAAAGCTCACCGAGATTAAAGTCTGTTTCGAAACATGCAGAGCTGTTTCGGAACGTTTTGCCACTGTAAAGACCCGTATCGAAACACCTAGAGACGTTTCGAAACGCCTGGATGATTTTGTTGAATTTGGCTTTGAAAACATACAAAAATCTTTTAAAATATCTCATAAACATAATTTCAAGTTGTTTGGACTTTAGAAATAGTTTTGAATTCTTTTTAACTTTGTCCAAAACATTTTTCAATTATTATATCAAAATATTAGTTCTACAATCTTCCTCTTTTTGATATAATAAAATTAACTTGAAAAATTGTTTGGGATTCTCCCTATTCAAGTTTAAAAATGTGAATAAGAGATGAAAATTTGAAAAGTAAGTAAAGCTCCCCTTATTCATTTGAAAATACAATTTTTTCAAACCAAACTCTCGCCATTTTTGTTATATCAAAAAGAATTCAAAAGATATTAAGTTCAAAATAACTTAGGAGGTTTGAAAAGATGACAAAAATAAGAATTTTGGTTTTAAAATGGCTCCCCCTTACTCAAAGCATCATCAATGTTAGTCCAACATATGTCATAATCTAGTTGAAATAAAAAATAAATCAAATAAAAGCAAGAACAACTAGATTTTATCAACACTTGAATCCAAGGGAAGATGTGAAGCCTTCTTCTTCAAGTGTCTTTCTTTGTGTGCATGGAGCTCCCCTTAATGTTTGACTTGTTGATCACTCTTCATCACACCTATTATAAGAAAATCAAGTAATTTTTGGTATCCAAATTGCTTTGGATCCATAGACGTTAGTAACACAAAATTTAGTCCCCTTAGGAATTAATTTTTCAATTTCATCCTTTTTAGTTGAAGTACTTAGTCCTTTTGGGACCCAAATACTTCTAAAACATTTACCATTTACAAATCTAGGGGCACTAGATTGTCTTACATAAAAATTTGATTTTCCAACATTATTTTTCTTTTCAAGCTCTTTGGAAATCAAAAAAAAATTTCTTCTTGAACTTTGTGAAGCAAATTTTGTAAATCAAAATATTTTTGTTCAAACTCATTGAGTTTTGCTTCAAGTTCAATTTTGGTTTTAGAAATCAAGTCATTTTGAATTTTCAAATTTGAAATCACTTTCTTGTTTTTCAAAATGTGATTTTTAAATTCTAAAACCAAGTCATCATAGGCATCTTGTAATTCATCAAAAGAATATGAACATGAAGTAGATGAATTAGAAGTTACCCTTGAATCTTCTTCGACAGCCATAAGGCAAAGGTTGGCTTGTTCGTCGTCGGTGGAGTCTTCATCACTCCAAGTAGCCACATATGCCTTCTTCTTATGGCTTGAAGTGCTTGCCCTCTTCTTCTTTACGGATTCTCGTTCAAGCTCTTTCAAGGCTTTCTTGATGTAAGGGGCATACTTCTTGAAGATATGAACTATCTCTTCTTCTTCATCCTCCTCTTCACTTGAATCTACGTGATGACATGTGGAGGATTTGAGAGCAATGGCATTTGTGTTGATGCCAAGCCCTTTGAGCTTGTTCTCCCCCATAGCTCTAATTTCTTCCATCTTCTTCTCGTCTTCTTTGTTATTCTTCATAATTTGGTGAGTGAGAAGTGACCCCATGAGCTCATCAAGCTTCAAAGTCTTGAGATTCTTGGCTTCGATGATGGCGGTCTTTTTTTAGTCTCATGACTCGGTAAGGGAGTAGATGAGCTTTCAAAGAAGCTTTTCTTCCGGGATGGTTTCTCCAAAGCCTTTGAGTCCATTGGTGATGGTAAAGAACCTATCGAACATCTTCTCAATGTTCTCTGCCGGGTCCATCTTGAAGTTTTCATACTCTAGGTTGAGGAGCCCGATCTTGGTCTCCTTTACTTCGTTTGTCCCCTCGTATGTAACTTCGAGCTTGTCCCAAACTTCCTTGGCACTCTCGCAAGAAGACATCTTCTCGTAGATGTTGAGGCTAAGTGCACAAAAGATGAAGTACACAGCCTTGCAATTTAGCTCCATCTTTTTGTGGTCGTCGGCACTCTACTCCGCCTTGCTTCTTTGTGGTACGAACGGGCCATCTTCTATAATATCCCAAAGCTTGTAGTCTTTGGATTTGACAAAGAACGTCATCCTCGTCTTCCAATAAGCATAATTGGTCTCGTCGAAGAAGGACGGTTTGTCGATGGGTTGTGCCATTGAGCCGGTTGTTTGAAAAGTTGATCGAGCTTGCCGGATCTTCTCAATAGGATGTTAATTCTCTTCAATTGAACCAAGCTCTGATACTAACTGTTGGGTTTTTAGGTGCTCGATTCCTTCAACCATTCTTGCTCGCCAAGTGGTGGAGAGGTGGAATTTTGGGTGATAGAGGTGTAGAAGCTAAAAAGAATAAAGAAAAGATGATTTATAGTGGTTCAACGTTCTAACCAAGGTCTACATCCACTACCTTAGCTTCCCACTAAGGATTTCCAATCAATCCGCTATTGATTCGCCCCCTTTTTTAGGCTTAGGAGGAAACACTTACAAACTGATCAAGCTTTCTACCCAAAGCCTTGATCAAACCCTCTTTACAAAGAGATAAAAATAAGCAAACTCAAATCTCTCTAATAGGTATTTGTTTGCACAATTAAGCTATCACCCAATCCTAAAACACTTGAGCAAATATAACAATTTTGGCTCACTAATGTTTGTCTATACAAGGAATTGACAATTAAGTACTAAGACACGTTTTGATCATATGTTGTATTACAATTGAAGCATTAACCATTACTTGATGCCTGGAGGTCCCTTTTATACTCCTCTTTGAGTTTGTAGCCGTTACTAGCCGTTGGGGTTGAACTGGAGCCGTTGAAGACTTTATTTCCCACATTAATTGCAGTTCTGGTGCTGTCCGTTTCGAAACGGTCGAGCCCGTATCGGAATGGCCTTCCTCAGAACTACCCGTTGGAGGCTGATGCAGCTGGCCGTATCGAAACGATTACCACCCGTTTCAGTACGATTGACAGTTAGGCTACAAATTAAATTACCGTTGGGAAATAGCTGTTGGGGGTTTATAACCGTTGGGGGTTTATGACCGTTGAGGTCATTGTAACATAGGCGTATTGAAACGGGTAAGACCGTATCGAAACGCCAAGCAAAAAGCTCACCCAGATTAAAGTATGTTTCGAAACAGGCAGAGTTGTTTCGGAACGTTTTGCCACTGTAAAAACCCGTATGGAAACACCTAGAGGCGTTTCGAAGCGCCTGGATGGTTTTGTTGAATTTGACTTTGAAAACATACAAAAACCTTTTAAAATATCACATAAACATAGTTTCAAGTTGTTTGGACTTTAGAAATGGTTTTGAATTCTTTTTAACTTTGTCCAAAACATTTTTCAATTATTATATCAAAACATTAGTTCTACAGTTCCCCTCCACAACTATCGTCTTCACTTGGATCCATTGAAACATTATGGAGTTTATATGGGTTGGAATTGAATTTTACATCTCTAGGTTTCAACATTCATTTTCTTCTTAAAACACGTGGTTTGTTTGTTAAGGATTTTTTTTCCTACTAACTAGAAAAATTCCAATGAAAAACTTGATTCACATGGATTGGAGGAAGACTGGATAGGAGATCTACCAGCTATGCTAGTTCTCACAGTAATGATAATAATAGGGTTTGAGATTTGAATTAAAAAATCAATAAAAACCAAATTGAAAAAAAAAAATCAATAAAAACCAAATTGAAAAAAATCAAAACTATGATTGTTTTGAAATAAAAAATCATTAATGGTCAAATTAGAAAATATTTTTTAAAATTTTACATTTTTAGAATTTTTAAATATTTTTTATGGTTTAATGACATAACACTTTCGGAGTGTGTTACGTGTTATCATTTTATTGGTTTTTAATGAGTTAATGGTCAAATTTTGGCCAACCGTTACGAAATGACTAAATTGAGTGTGTTTCGACTAATGAGAGTTAAATTGGGTGCAAAAAAATTAATAATGGATTAATTGATTTTTTTTATTTTTCGTTGAGGACTAATATGATCTTTAAACCAAATAAAAATAAACAAATAATTAGTCATTAAATAATTAAATTATAATTATTAAAAATATTATTATAATAAAAATAAAATGTAATTAAATAAACCAAAATTCTAAAATCGACATCTGAAGAATTCGAACCCAAATTAAATAGAGTTAAAATTTAAAAACTCTTATTTTCATAATTTCCACTTTTCTATAACATTCTCAATGAAAATGGTGAAAACATCTTTTTTTATGTTTTAAAATTTTCACTCATTTTTCTTTTCATTTTTTCAAAAAATTATTTTCAGTTTTTACAACCAAACATGTTTTCTTCAACATTTTCTATTTTCTAAGAAAAAAAATAAAAATACATTATATTCTCCAGAACTAAACACATCTCAGTTCACTAATATTTTGCATATCAATTTGGTGTATGTATTCAATCCATACTTAGAAAAAGAAAATGCATTAATAATTATTTGAGAAAACAACCAAGTTGATTATCTAAACTTTAGGATATTTTCATTGTAGTTATTGAATTTATTATTATAATTTCCTTGCTATCATTAAAAATAGTTTCAATTTAATCATTCAACGGTTAAATCTCTAACTACAATTGGCGTTACATTTGACCCGTCAAAATAAACTGAATTTATTTTTGAGTAGTGAGTACATATTTTATTAAAATATAATTATAATTAAATAATAAAATTGATATAATATATAAGAACATTATGCTAAATATATTTAAATATTTAATATCGTTTAATTTATTATAATAGATTTTATTAGTGGAGGAGTACTAAAAAAATTCAGTGTTTTTATCCAAATAAAACTACATATATAAAAAAGGAATATTCTTCTGAAATTTCCCCGGGCCTCTCTCTCTTTCCTTTTAAAATAGGGTAATTTTTGAAACCCTAAGAAGATTTCTACGAGATCTCCAGTTATATGTTTCCTGCCTCTGCATCACTCTGTGCTACATTTGCTTCTGTTTTTTCTATCCTAAAACGACATTTGTTCACACCGCTATTGACGCTTTCGCCGGTGGCAGAAGGCCGCGACACCGCTGAGCAGCCTCCATTCCCTGTTAAAAGTTAAAACCCCCATGAATACCAACTTCTCTTTTACTCAAAAAGCTTCCAACTTTGGTTTCAACCCACCACAAGACCATGACAGAACCACCCGGAAAAAGGCCGCGAACGATCAATGGTCGGAAACCCATTTTCTCAGAGTCGGTCGCGACGGCAACGAGCTCAAAACTGGTCATTTCAAGCAAGAGAATGGTGGAGAGAATGAGCCGGAGAAGGAAAACGAAACGGTATCGTTTTGGACGGTCTGTCCGTACTGTTATCACATGTACGAGTATGAAAGCAAGTACGAGGAGTGCTGCTTGCTCTGCCAGCATTGCGGGAGAGGGTTTCATGGGTTGGCAGTGGAGGCGCCGCCGGAGAGTTTTCTGGCGAACGGGAACGTCAGGGGGTATCATTTGGGGTATGGGTTATTCCCACTAGGTTATTCCGGGGATAATGGTTTCTTGAGCAACAAGAAACAGGGTGGCGAAAAGCAGGTTGTTGTGGAGATTTCTGATGATAGTGAGGGTGAAAAGGAGGGAGTGGGGATGGAAAACAAGGGTTGTGAATGTGAAGTGAAAACGGGTGGTACCGGAAAGGGTTGGATGAGGAGAGTGAAAGCAGTGGCAAGGAATCCGAAGAAATTGATGGGGAGAGGGATAAAGCAAAAGGGGATGGTTGAGAAGATGCATGTTATGGAAATGAATGAGGAGTTTTGGAAGGAAGTTGATAAGAAAGAGGATGATGGGTTGGAGTTCTTTGAAGGAGATGATGATATATTTGTTGGTTTGAGGGATATTTGCTGATCTTTTTTGCTTAAATATACTAAATTTTGATGGAGTTAAGGTTGGATTAGGCCAGAGAAGTCTGTGGTTAGAGAATGGTTTTTATGTATATGGAATGTGGGTTTTTAATCTCATAGTTGAAAGGGAATTGACAATGCTTGTTATTTTATGGTTTTAATCTCATATTTATCTATTTTTGTTCATCAACTTAGTTGGTATACTAATCTGTTTGCATGGTTGAGAGTTTTGCTGATAATATATTTCTCAACTTCTGGAATTCCACCTTGTTAAAAGAATTTGAGGGGTCCTACCACTACTGTTGTTGTCTCATACTACATTATTTTTAGCGGAATTCTGGGTTCTATTTATTTTCTGAAAACACCGCCAGCAGGTGTCAAAGAAGATACTACTCAAAATAAAATAGAGTTATATTCATAAACCCACAATACTCCCTTTTTATTAAATAGTGATACTACATTTTATACTAATATTTAAACTCAGAATAAGATAATATATTATCCATCACCGGTCGACAAATGGCAATGAAGTGTCGTGAAATAGGGGGGATTTCCAGACGAAGCCTTCCAATACATTCTTCAATGCTTTCACGACATGATTATACTTTAGAATTTCAAATTTATTCAATCAATTAAATTCCGAATCCTTATAATTATGTCTTCCGTCCGCTCAATAAATAGATGTTGGCCAAACGAAGAAATTTTTATCCAAACTCAGTCCAAAGCTCCAACCGGTCTGATATTCAGTCTCAAACCGGAGCAGACGAACAGGGCGTGAGGCTACATACAATGTATTCTAAAATATCAGCACATACATTTCGTGTCTAATTTTATAGACGCACAAACACACACATATGGAGCATTGCTAATGAACTACACAATTGCAGGGTGCATGAAAGAAAAAACCAAAAAATATTTTTATCTTTTAACTAGGTTTTTAGTTATTGACATATTTGTACCCTAAGGTGCCTAAATATCAACTACAGAAAATATCCACCTCTGCTTTCTCTTTTCATGTAACAACAAGCAAAACACACTGAACCAAATCAATCCCTACATCAATTCTCATCTGACCCAAGGATCTTCTGCTTAAGTTCTTCGACTTTAGTTGCCAACTCCTCCCTGTTTTTCTGCAAATTTCGAGTCAAAGCAGAATTCATGTCATGCAGTGTTGATTTAGACCCAGAATGTTAAAAGTGGGTGATTACCTTGAATATCAGATATCGGGAGGTGAACCAGAATGTGTAGCCAAGCCCCACAACCTCCAGCAGTTTAGGGAACTGCATTTTAGAATTAGAACCGTCAATCACAAGGAATATGAAATGCTTCTATTTACGGTCCAAAGAAACTCAGAATCCAGATTTAGAACGCACCAATGGAATTGAATCAATAGCACCAACAAGAGCAGATGCTAGCCACACAGCAACCAAGGCACCACTTCCATATAATATGATTGAAGATGCATCTTCATTTTCAAGCTGCAAGTATTTAGTGATCCAATCGTTAGAATTGATTTGGAAACCACAACAAATGAAAAGTACTTGTAAAAAAAAGCAAACTATAAAACAAAACTCTCAAAGTATGATGAAATAGGGACAAATAGAAGACAAAATGATCAGCAAAAGTTATGAGAAAAGAGACGGACAAGAATTAAGAAATTGAACTTGGACAGATTTAGTTGCTCAGGTAACCGCTCAGATCGACATGGTTGTCGACATTTCATAAAACTTTCATAAATTCTACTAATCATCACAGCAATCAAATTGTAAATTCATAAAAAAGTAAATTAATACATAGTAATAAACAAAATCTAAGGCAAGGAATAGAAAACCGGAGCTATATGATAGAAAAAGCTTCAAAGGTCTAAAGGTGAAAACACAAAAGAGTATTTCAGAAAAAGATCAGTGCAACTCTAAATTAACACAGTTTATCAGAACATTTAATGAATAGCACCCAAGTTGCTCTGACTCTTAAAATTTTTCTTGAAGTGCTTGTATCTAAAGCCATATCCAACAAATTTGTATCGATGTATGGGAATATGACCTCTAAGGGTCTTAATATATGAAAACTTGGAAAAAAAAATAGAACATGTGTCCTACACTCACAACCGAGTAAGGGGGTAGGGGTGAACAGGGAGAAAGGAGGTAGGTGTGAAAAGGTACGCTCAAGTAACTAGGTTGCTCAGGTAACCGCTCAGGATCGACACAATGGTCGAAAGTTTCATCAAGCATTCAATGAATGCCTTCCACTGATTCCAAAACCTCATCATTGCAACCCAATGGTCGAAATAACATTGACTAACACATATAAAATAAAATAAAGATGAACAGATAGCAAGACAATTAAGTCACCAGGCTGCTCAGGTAACCGCTCAGGACCGACACAATGGTCGAAAGTTTCATCAAGCATTCAATGAATACCTTCCACTGATTCCAAAACCTCATCATTGCAACACATTGGTTGAAATAACATTAACT